>CM031384.1:11760925-13106649 GCA_018350135.1 Citrus trifoliata | reverse complement strand
TTCATGTAATTTTCTTGAGACATGTTATCAACTGCTTATAGGGTTTTAAAAGAAATACTAAACTGGAAGTCAACAAATTCATTGCATAATTAGGGGTGAGTATTAATTAGTTCAATTTGGTTTTGTAATCGAACCGAATTGAAAATAATGGATTCAATAAATTATAAAATTGAATCAAAATTCAGTTTGGTTCAGTTCAATTAGGTTTTATATTTTTTTGGTCTAAGAAATTTGATATTTTTGCTTTTGTATTAACTAAAATTTTGACTTTTCATATAAATTTGATCCTTTTATTTTGTTCAATTCAATTCTAATGACTAACCATTTATGCTTTATTCGAAAATACTAATATAAAATAAAATTTTAATGAGCAAATGTTATTATATATATAATACTTTTTTTTATTTTAACACAGTAAATGATATATTTCCAATCTAGTTTAGTTTAAATCGAAAATTCTATCGCTCTATAGTTTTTGAACCATTTGTTTCTTATTAAATCGAACCAAACCAATGTAATTTCGTTCAATTTAGAAAGAATCGAATTCCATGCCCATCCATAAAATCCTAAATTAATTCTAATGGGATTCTAACGCCGACCATTATCATCGTTTCGATTATCATATGTAGGTCTAGAATTCTAAGTCAAAGGTATTTTGGTCTAAACCCATGATTTTTTTATAAGAGTCCATCAACAACGATATTGTCTTTGTGGGATACTTGGTTTCTTTGCTTTTTTTTTTTCAACAAATAATTAGTTTTTGGATAAGAATATATAGTAACTGGACAATATATTGTACTGAACATAAAATCTTTAAAGATAAACACAAATCATATCAATACTAAATTCATTTTTAAGAGTATGTTAGTTAAGGGGTTTCGTAAATCTATGCTTTGCAGTGCAAGTACCCTTGAGAATTAAGGGCCACTTTGAGATTGTGGTGGCTGATAAAACTAATTTTGTTATGCCGATAAAATAAGTTGTTCATAAAAAAAATAATTTAGTGTTTATAATGTGTCATTGCGACTGCCTTGAGTTTGAAAAGCAAGTTACATGTGTTTGGTTAATTTTATTTTAAGTTTTTTTATTATGTAATGACAAAAATAAAAGTTTAAATTGTCTTTTATTTATGCAGTAAGGTTATAATAAGAATTTTAAAATAATACAATGGCTTATTTAATAATTTGCTTATAAAATGCAATCCCTACATGCTTCTAAAAACTATTGTAAAAATGAAGAAACTTATTAAATAAGCAACTTTTAAAAAAAAATTAAACAAGCTGCTTATAGCATTTTAATCTCAATCCCAATTAGGATTAGACAATAGCGGTACCAAGAATTAGATATAGGAGGGGTTAAGTTATAGTACAACACAATTTAATTTTAAAAGAACATTTATCAAAATGATAATTTTCATTCAATAGGTGATATTGTTCAAACTCCATAATGGCTTACTTGTAACTTTTGTTTACTATCTATTAATAACAATACTTAGTCATAGGGTAAAGTTTTCTAAATTAATGTTTCATTATTTATCCTATGATGTATATTGAAGCATTACTTTATTAGAATTTAAAATCTTGAAGAATTTTAATTTTTATTCTAATATGAACTTACAGATGTAGTTTGACGATGGATTTAGTCATGGTGATAAATTCTTTAACAATTGAAAGAGAAATAAGAGAAATAAATTATCATAAATTATCTTAATTCGATAAGGGATTTAACAAATAAGAGAAAGATAAAAGAAACTAAGAGAAGAAAACCATTGTATTTTAAAATTTTCATAAACTTGGAAATGACTTTTAGGATAATTACTAATAAATAGACCATTAAAACAAAAAAATCATTTAATTTTTTTTTTAAAAGTGAGCAGGTGCTTTAGCCCCTCTTTGCACCTTTGGCACCACCCTTGACGGTAGCAATCGAACCTGGGAAAATATACATTAGTATAAAGAGAAGACATTTCTTTTCTATTATATTAGTATTAGATTAGTATTAATCAGCAATTCCGATTCAGCGATTCATTTCTTCTTGTTGGCACCAGCCCTACATTTCGAGATTGTTTGTTAAATGTCTGAAATTTGAAATTTTATTACTTTCAGACATTTTTTAAAATATGATTTTTTTTTAACTTATATCTAATTTTCAAACATTTACATTTGAATAGAAAAAGTAAACTTTTATTACTTTATCTAAATGAAAAAAATGTTTGAATAATAAGTAAATATTATATTCCAAAAATATCTCTATAAAATAACTTATTTCCTAAATTATAAAATTTAATTCTTTATTTGATTTAATTTACAAAGACATAAATGTCAAATGATCAAATTTAAGAAGTTTTTTATTGTAAAAATAAATAAGATGCCACTTATATTTAAATATTTTTTAAAAATAAATATATCATTTAAATTTTTGTATTCAGATACATTTACACTTTAAAAAAATTAAGATTCATTTAGATTTCGGACAAAATAATAAAGGCTACATTCGTCTTAATGAACCGCAGAGAAAGTGGGCTTATAGGAGGAAGAATGTACCAGGAAACTACGACACCAAGATCCCAAATTTATTATGACTCTAAACGCTACCGTATGATAAAATTGGGAGTCATCAACTCATCATCAACGATGAAGCCGAATTTTCTTATAGAAACAAATGTGGAGGACGATAATTAGCATACATTTGCTTGACTGACTTTGATAAAGTAGTTCATGCATGTGCCAAGCACAATTTTAAATTACTTGACCAATTAAGCTTGAGTTCTTGTGTCTTGGTACGTGGCGAAACATGTGCTGGAAATCATGAGCCTTGAATTGATTGATATAGAACTCATTGTATAATCTCAAAGTTGCATGCCCTACGCCAGCTAATCTGTCAATAATTATTGTATTAAAATTCAAAGCAAATGGGAAACTGTCCCCATCTCACAAATTGGACCATTTGGGGTTTGGTGATCAATCTCAGAATTACGGACCTGTCTATGTTACAGATTCTGTAACAAACATCTCCCGTCATCCCACCATCCAATTTTCTTTTGTTTAGTTTCTCACTCCACATCCAACCACATCCAACGGCTGATGCTGCAGTCTGTACCTTACAGAATCTGTAACGTAGTTTTGTCTCAGAATTACAGGTTCCTTTTTTTTTTTTTTTTTTGACATTGAATGATGTGAGTTCCAACTTAACGCCAACCTGAAAAGGTCAAGAAAGAGATCATCTTTTGCTTTCATTGCCCGTATTACTAGGACAAACTATACTGCATCAGCGCCAATCGTTACGACATGATTTTATTTTAAGGACTCTAAAATATAAATATCTCAAATTTCCTTCTCTGTTTCTAATAATTTATTAGTACTATTTTTTTTTTGTCTTTTATATTACTGTTTCAGCTGTATTTTGTTTTGCGTTCTTGTAACATTGGCACAGACCTCTGCTCTATTGTTGCAGTCCTACTTTTTTTTTTTTTACCTAATTGCAACAGTTGCTTTACTGTGTCGCCATGAATGAATTGAACAAATAAAGAACCCTTGCATAGGCGTTTGAGTCAAAGATTTGAACAAATAGTGAGTCTAACTCATCCTCGAAGATATTTTGATTGGGATGAAGGGAATCAAGGGCCAAATCTGTTGGCAAGATCGTGCTCATCAAACATAAAAGTTGGCTTTTTTTATTTTTTATTTTACGTTTAAATTATTGTCAATAATTTTTTTTAGTAATTCTCGGTCTATTTAATTAATCTCGTTTAGTTTATCTTGGACTCAATCTCTCTCCGAAATGGCACACATGAACGTAATACTATTGAATTAATTATTTTATTGTTTTTTAGTTAAATCAACTCTTTCTTCTATCAATTTCATGCGACTAATTTTATTTTTACCTTTTAAGAATTATTGGGAGGAAATTTTCTATTCTACTATTTAAAATTGATGGACCTATTGTCAGTTTTCTAATTCTACCAGACAGAGGGTGTGTTTGGAATTGAGGTTGGGCAACTGTAGCTTAAAAACTATAGCACTAAAGTGTTTGGTAAACATTAACTGCTGTAACTTTTAAGTTATATTGATATGATTTTTCACTTGTATAATATAAAATTTATTATATTTTTAATGATCTTATCAAAATTATTATTTAAAATTTATATTTACTATATATTATTAACTTTTGTTTCTTAATTACAGCTTTTTTTTCACAACAGCTGTATCTTAAAAGGTACAGCATCTCAATTCCAAACGCACCCAGAGTACCAGTCCACCAAAGTTTCTCTTGTAATTCTGCGAATTCTGTAAACTGCAATGACAACAATTTCATCATCATCAAAATTCAATCGATTACGTTATTTCATCTTTGCATACGTGTATACTTCATGCCAATCCTTTTGACTGACTGAATTCTATCACTCCTTAACAAGATATAAGCGCCCGATCATGTAAAATAAACCAAGTACAGATTGTCAACATGCTCCAATCTTTAATTGACAAGGTAATTTGAATCGTACCAATTCAGAAGCCACACGAATATTGCAAAAGAAACCTCCTCAAATTAATATATAAATGCTTATTAAAATTAACTTTTTCATTATGCCAATAAATGGTGTTTGGGGAGAAACATAAAAATTGTAATAGAACGTCACGTGTCGATGAGGCACCATGACTTTAAGTGATCACTGTACACACCCGAGGTACCTGAACTATACCACAAACTCGCTGCCCGAGGTATCCAACCTACACCATAAATTACACCATAAACTCGGTGTTAGCCTATATGGCTATAAATATTGATTTTGATGATAACAAACCACATGCATTTATTAAGCAAAGATTTATAAATTATGCTTTTATGATGTTATGGAATTTAAGTATCTTTGATTAAAATAAAAGCCTTATTAAAATATTTGATTGTGTTTTTAATTTCGGAATTGGACCTATTTGAAATTATTTAAACGTTTTTGGGTCATTCTACAATTTCACAAAGTCTGGGCGAAATCATAATTTCAGAAAGTTTTGGGCTTGACAAAGCATTATTTAAAATTCTGAAATTAGGACCTATATGCAAATGTTTACAAACTTTCTGGGCCTCACTACAGTTTTTATAAAGTTTTGGGGTCAAAATGAAATTTCGGGAAAATGTCACTGTAGCGAAACTGTAGCAGGTACTGTAGCTATCCGGCTTACCGGATACAAAATCCGGAAAACCGGTTACGAGGCAGTGAGCTTCCATTGCGAATCCGGCTTACCGGATACCAAATCCGGCAGACCGGATTGGCAGAATTTTTGAATTTTGCCCCAACGGTCAGAAAAATCCGGCTTACCGGATACCAAATCCGGCAGACCGAATTCCCCAGAAATGTGAGTAACGGCTAGTTTTCGAGCTCAAACTATAAAAACTCCAATCCAACTCATTTTGAAGCTCTCCAACACTCTCCAACAAGCAAGAACAAGAGCACACGTGATATCTTGAGCCTTCAACTTGTAAAACACAAAAATCATTGAATCACTCATTGTTCTTCATCTTTGATTATCAACTCATTGAGTGAGCTTTATTGTAATCTTTATTTCTTCATTTCATTTGTAAGAACTTGAGTGTGTGAGACACTTGGGCAAAGAGATTGGGAGATAATCTCTTCATTGTAAAGGTTTATTGACACCTTGAAGTCAATTGTATTTTGTTGAAGCCTTGGAAAGGCTTGGATAGTGAAATCCTCGAGCTTGGATCGCTTGGAGGCGTGGACGTAGGCGGGGATTGCCGAACCACGTAAAAATTCGTGTGTTTGTTTTTCTTCTCCCTTACTCTTTAATTATTGTGCTTATATCGAACTTATTGCTCTCATTTTTATTAAGACATTAGATTGCTTGTTGTGTGGATTTATTTGATTAAGTTTTAAAATTCCAATTCACCCCCCCTCTTGGGTTGCACATTCATATTTCATTTGGTATCAGAGCAAGGTGCTCTTATTTAGATTTAACCATCTAGAGTTAAAGATCAATGGCAACTCAAAATGATTCCACATTTAGGGAAGGGCAGTCCACCACTAGACCACCTTACTTTGATGGAAACGATTACCCATATTGGAAAACTAGGATGAGAATTTACTTGCAAGCCTTAGATTATGAGATTTGGGAAATCGTTAATGATGGTCCTTTCATGCCCTTGACTAAAAATGAAGTAGGAGAAGATATTCCAAAACCTTCACGGGATTGGAATGAATTCGACAAGAGAAAAGCTTCTCTAAATTCCAAGGCCATGAATGCCTTGTTTTGTGCACTAGATAAGAAAGAGTTTCATAGAGTGTCTAGTTGCGAAAGTGCTAATGAGATTTGGCACAAACTTGAGGTTGTCTATGAAGGCACGAACCAAGTGAAAGAATCTAAAATAAGTAGGTACACTCGACAATACGAATTGTTCCAAATGGAACAAAACGAAAGTGTGTACTCTATGTATACTAGATTCACGGATATAGTGAACTCTCTAGGAGCCCTAGGAAAGACTTTTTCCAATAGCGAAAAAGTCAAGAAAATCATTAGGTCTCTACCTAAGGAATGGAGACCAAAAAGGACTGCCATTGAGGAAGCCAAGGATTTAAATGTGTTACCTATTGATGACTTAATTGGCTCTCTTATTTCATATGAAGAAGATTTGGCAGCAGAAAAAGGGCATGAGGAAAAGAAGAAGAACATTGCTCTCAAGGCTTCAAAACGTGAGAGTGATGAGGAAAGCGAAATGGATGATGAGGAGCTGGCTATGTTGGCTAGACGATTCAGAAAATTTTACAAAAAGAACAATGAGCAGAGAAAATTCAGAGGCTACAAGAATAAGAAGGAGAAGAAGGAGCCCATCACTTGTTATGAATGCAAGAAGCCCGGACACATACGACCTGAGTGTCCTCTTCTCAACAAACTCAAGAAGAAGGCTATGGTGGCCACATGGGATGATAGCGAAGAGGAAACAAGTGATGACGATGAGCAACAAGAAATAACAAATTTGGCTCTCATGGCTATTGGGGAAGAATCATATGATGAACTTGATGAGGTAAGTGTTCTTCCTACATATGATGAATTGCATGATGCCTTTAATGATTTGCATGATGAGCTAATGAAGATTGGTAAAAAGAATATAAGTCTTAAAAAGAAGATGATAGAGCTTAAGAATGAAAATGATTCATTTAATGCAAAGATTACATGCTTAGAATTAGAAAATAAGACATTGCATGATAGTATTGCATTACACAAGAATTCTAGCACTTCACATGAGAACTTAGAGTCACACATGAATGACTTGAAAAATGAGAATGAAATGCTTAAAAAGAAGAGTGATGAGCTAAATGAAATTGTGTTGAGATTTACAAATGGGCAAAAGATGTTGGACAATTTGTTAAACTCACAAAAATGTGTATTTGACAAAAGTGGCCTAGGTTATAAACCGAATTTGAAACAAAAATTTTACAAGAGTTATTTTGTGAAGAATACATCTATTAACAATAAAATTGTATGCCATTATTGCAATCAAGATGGCCATATGAAAAGTAGATGTGCTGTAAAGAGAAATGCTTATTATGGTATGAAATGTGTTTGGGTTCCGAAAGGAACCATTGCTAACTCTCAAGGACCCAAAAAGGTTTGGGTACCTAAAACTTGAGATTTTTCTTTCAGGGATCAAAGAAGAAAAAGAATAAGTGGTACTTGGATAGCGGCTGTTCAAGACACATGACAGGGAATTATTCTTGGTTTTCAAGCTTTACCAAGATCGAAAATGGTGGAGATGTTTCGTTTGGGGATAATTCAAAAGGAAAAATCATTGGAATTGGAAATGTCGGTAATGTATCCTCTACCCTTATTGAGAATGTGTGTTTGGTTGAGAACTTGAAACACAATTTGCTGAGTATTAGTCAATTATGTGATAAAGGATATAGAGTTATCTTTGATGAATCAAAGTGTGTTATTGAGAATGCATGTGATGGGAAAGTCTTATTTGTAGGAAATAGACATGTAAATGTCTACACCATTAATATAGATTATGCATCAACAAATGAAAAATGTCTCTCCGCATTGCATGATGATGGTTGGTTGTGGCATAGAAGATTAGGTCATGCAAGCATGGATTTGATTTCAAAAATCATGAAAAATGATTTAGTAAAAGGTCTTCCAAAAATCAATTTTCAAAAAGATAAAACTTGTGAAGCATGCCAATTTGGAAAACAAATCAAAACTTCTTTCAAAAGCAAGAATCATGTTTCCACCTCAAAACCACTTCAATTGCTTCATATAGATTTATTTGGACCTTCTAGATATGCTAGTTTAAGTGGCAAATATTATGCATTTGTAATTGTGGATGATTATTCGAGATATACATGGGTATTGTTCTTAGCTAATAAGGATGATGCCATTGATGCATTTCGAATTTTCTCTAAAAGGATTCAAAATGAAAAAGGTTACTCTATCACTTGTATTAGAAGTGATCATGGTGGAGAATTTGAAAATCATGCATTTGAAAATTTTTGTAATGACTTTGGCATTGAACATCAATTTTCATCACCTAGGACTCCACAACAAAATGGAGTAGTAGAGAGAAAGAATAGGTCTATTCAAGAAATGGCTAGGACCATGTTGAATGAAAATTCTTTGCCTAAGTATTTTTGGGCCGAAGCTGTCAACACCGCTTGTTATGTTTTAAATCGGGTGTTGATTAGACCTAATCTCAATAAAACTCCATATGAGCTTTGGAAAGATAGAAAACCCAACATTGGTTATTTTAAAGTTTTTGGATGCAAATGTTTTGTTTTGAATACAAAAGATAATCTTGGTAAATTTGATCCAAAATCTGATGTTGGTATTTTTCTTGGTTATTCAAATTCAAGCAAAGCTTATAGAGTTTATAATAAAAGAACTTTAGTTGTGGAGGAATCTATGCATATTACATTTGATGAGTCTAACCCCTCCTCTACGGAGAAAGTTGTTGTTGATGATAATGCAGAAGAAGAACAACAAGAAGGAACATCGAATGACAACCAAGAAGACGCGTCACATGGAATTCAAGAGGAACATCATGAAGAAACAAATGTGGAGCAAAATGAAGGTACTTCTCAAACACTCCCTAAGGAGTGGAGGTATGTATCTTCTCACCCTAAAGATGTAATTTTAGGAGATCCCTCACGAGGCGTTACCACTAGATCATCTCTTAGGAACACATGTGAGCATGCTGCATTTATTTCTCAAATTGAACCAAAATCCTTTGCGGATGCGGAAAATGATGAATCTTGGATTATGGCAATGCAAGAGGAGTTGAATCAATTTGAAAGGAATAATGTGTGGGAGTTAGTTCCTAATCCGGAACATCAATCCATTATAGGTACTAAATGGGTATTTAGAAACAAAATGGATGAATCCGGTGTGGTTGTAAGGAATAAAGCTAGATTAGTGGCTCAAGGCTACAACCAAGAAGAAGGAATTGATTTTGATGAAACCTTTGCACCTGTAGCAAGATTGGAATCCATTAGGATGTTGTTAGCATATGCATGTCATAAGGATTTTATTTGTATCAAATGGATGTCAAAAGTGCTTTCTTAAATGGATACATTATGGAGGAAGTTTATGTGAAACAACCTCCTGGTTTTGAAAGTGAAAAATTTCCAGATCATGTGTATAAGTTATCCAAGGCTTTGTATGGTTTAAAACAAGCACCTAGAGCTTGGTATGATAGGCTTAAAAATTTCTTGTTGGATAACGAGTTTTCAATGGGAAAAGCGGACACAACTCTTTTTGTTAAGCATAAGAATCAAGACATACTTATTGTTCAAATATATGTTGATGATATTATTTTTGGTTCTACTAATGAGTTGTTGTGTAAAGATTTTTCATCATGTATGAGTCAAGAGTTTGAAATGAGTATGATGGGAGAGTTGAAGTACTTCCTTGGACTTCAAATTAAACAAAACGAGGAAGGAATTTCCATAAACCAAGCCAAGTACGTGAGAGATCTACTCAAAAGATTTGGCTATGATAATGGAACGGCAAAAAGCACTCCTATGAGCACTACCATCAAGCTAGACAAAGATGAGAAAGGTAAGGAAGTTGACATCAAGACATATCGAGGTATGATCGGATCCTTACTCTATTTGACTGCTAGTAGGCCTGATATTATGTTTAGTGTTTGCTTGTGTGCTAGATTTCAATCTTGTCCTAAAGAGTCTCACATGCTTGCTGTCAAACGCATCTTTCGTTATTTAATTGGTACTATTAATCTTGGCCTTTGGTATCCTAGAGGAACTCACATTGATTTAACTTGTTATTCGGATGCCGATTTTGCTGGTTATAAGGTTGATAGAAAAAGTACTAGTGGAACATGTCACTTCCTAGGTCATTCTCTTGTCTCTTGGTTTAGTAAGAAACAAAACTCGGTTGCGCTCTCAACCACTGAGGCAGAATATATTGCCGCAGGTAGTTGTTGTGCGCAAATTTTATGGATGAAACAAACCCTTAGAGACTATGGCATTAAACTTGATCAAATTCCTATCTTATGTGACAATACTAGTGCTATAAATCTTTCCAAGAATCCCATTCAACATTCTAGGACTAAGCATATAGAAATTAGACATCATTTCCTTAGAGATCATGTTCAAAAAGGAGATGTTGTGATTAAATTTGTTTCCACTGAAAATCAACTTGCGGATATCTTTACAAAACCTCTTTGCGAAGAGCATTTTATAAAGATAAGACATGAGCTTGGAATGATGAATGTTGATTCTTAATTCATGATTGTTGTATGGCTTGATATGTTTGTTATCATATGGTTTTATGCATCATCAATAAGATAGCTTGATTTGCTTGTAATTTTATGAGTTTGTTTGCATGCATTAAATGGCTTATTGAGGAGTTTTAAATCTTAAAATGATTTAAAATTAATCAATTCTTAAAGCCGGAAATAAAATGGTGTGTCATACAAGTATAAAAGCTAGTAAAAAATTTTTTCTTTCTTCCGGAAAAACATTCTTTCCTATCGATCTTTCTCGGAACAAATTCCGGACAACCGGATTTTCAATCCGGAAAACCGGATTAGCTTTGATTGGTCTCTGCCTCATAACCGGCTTACCGGTTCTTCAAATCCGGAAAGCCGAATTGCTTCTCTTCCTCTCGGCCTCACTTCCGGATTTCCGAATTCACGTTTCGGCAAGCCGAATTCTGCTTTGCTAGCGTCTGTCCCGTAACCGGCCTGCCGGTTATCAAATCCGGCAAGCCGGATTCGTGCCTTTAAAATTTGTGCTCTCGGTCTCATTTCCGGCTCGCCGAATTAGACAACCGGAAGGCCGTTTTCGATGCTTGGCATCTCTGTCCAATAACCGGCTTGCCGGTTAGCAAATCCGGCAAGCCGGATTCGTGATATTCAAAACTATTCATCATCATCCTCCTTGTTTCGGCTTTCTTCCTCTCTCTCTCTCTAAAAACCGTTTTCTTCTTCTCTCTTTCTCACTCCAAATCCCTCCATTTTCTATCATTTTCACTTCAAATCGCATCAAGAAAACCATTTCCCATCCTCTTTACAACACAAAACCATTCTTAGAAATCATTTTCAACATCTAAATCCTTAGATCCCAATTTCAACCTAGATTTTGGCCGAATTTTCTCTCTCTAGATTTCTCACTCCCAAGCCGTTTTTGATCAAATTTGTTTCAACAAATCACTTCCAATCTTCATCATCTTCATTCCATTTGGTGTTTTTCTCTTCAAATCCATCAAAATCACCATGTCAAGTTCTAGGCCGGTTCGAAGAAAAGGCAAAGAACCGGTTCAACAAACCACACGGCCACGGGAAGCAAGGGTCATCTCAATTCAATCCACTTTTGATTCCATTCACTTTCAGAACAAGCAACACTTGATCAATCGGTTTCAACAAAGCTTTCGGACTCGTGAGGTACTCAATTCTTTCTTCGTTTTACCGGATGTTATGCATACTCTCAAGATTAGTTATAGAAATATATTTCAATCGTTGGGAGATGTTGGTTGGATTAATGCTTTGTTGATTGAGGAGAATGTGTATCCCGACTTGGTGAAAGTGTTTTACTCGAACATGGAAGTTTCCGAGAAGAATAAGACTCGAGTAATCACCACTGTCGGAGGAGTTAAGATTGATTTCGATGTTTCCTTGTTGAACTCTATTCTAGGTTCATCCGACTTTGGTCTAGAAATCTTTGAGCTTAGGAAATCTCCTAAAATTACAGGTTTTACTCATGTTGATGGCGTTCGTAATATTTGTCGGCGTAGTGATCTTTCGGTTGAAGACTGTACCATTCATTTTCGCACTCAGTGTCTTTGTCTTCAAACTCGTATTTTGCTTCGCATCATTCAGTCTATTGTACTTCCTAGATCTGGTCATCTAGATGAGGTTTCTCATATGGATGTTGCCATGATTGATTGTATTCTTCGATGTCGCCCGGTTAACTTGGGCTATACCATTGTTCGTACCATGTTGAGTATTCCTCCCTTGATTACCCGCTCTCTTCCTTATGGTCACTTCATTACCCGCATACTTAAATTCTTTGAAGTGCCAATTCTAGAACCTTCGTGTAGGACGCCCAAGGGTATCGGAGATGAGGTTATTATTGGGTTAGGCTTTGAGTGGAAGGATGGTACTTGGGTCAAGTGCAGCGACAACAAGTTTACTTTTCTAGCCCCAAGTGATGATCGGCCACTTAATGCCGTGATACCTGCTGATCAGCTTCCGGTTTTCTCACTCTCATTTCGAGGACAGCGTAGACGACGGGTTTCTTCCACGGATGCTTCAGCACCTAGTGCATCTGCCTCCGCTTCATCACCTCCGCATCCTCCTACCGCTGAAGAGGTCACTCTTCAGCAGCTGATGGATGAAGTGCGGACCCTCTCTGTGCGGCAGACTGAGTTTCAGCAGCAGCAGCAGCAGCAGCTCATTCATGGTCAGCGACTTCTTTTTGAGCACTTCGGCATTCCATATCCGTTTCCGCCACCATCACCTCCATCCTCACCACCTGAGTAGTATTTTATGCTTGTACTTGGACACACCTACATTTCATTTGTTGCATTGTGTGTTCTTTTATTGGTTATTATGCTTTTCGGTTTATGCGTTTGTTTTCGGATGTTATGGATTTGTTTTTCATTATGGATGATTTGTTGTGACTATTTATGTTGGATGCTATGGATTTGTTTTGATTGATCATTATGGATTATATGGATTCTCTTATGCTTATGAATATTTTTTTTACTAATAAGCTTATGTTGCGATGTTTGATGGTTGAATAGGGGGAGCTTTTATTCTTTTTGATGATGAAGGGGGAGAAATAATGGTTTAATGTTATGAAAACATGCATACTGCAGGGGGAGTTTTATTAAATTATTTTCAAAATCATTTTTTTTAACTTGCATTAATTGAGGGGGAGTTTTTCATAACTATATTATTTTTTTTAATGTGCTTTGTCATCATCAAAAAGGGGGAGATTGTTAGCCTATATGGCTATAAATATTGATTTTGATGATAACAAACCACATGCATTTATTAAGCAAAGATTTATAAATTATGCTTTTATGATGTTATGGAATTTAAGTATCTTTGATTAAAATAAAAGCCTTATTAAAATATTTGATTGTGTTTTTAATTTCGGAATTGGACCTATTTGAAATTATTTAAACGTTTTTGGGTCATTCTACAATTTCACAAAGTCTGGGCGAAATCATAATTTCAGAAAGTTTTGGGCTTGACAAAGCATTATTTAAAATTCTGAAATTAGGACCTATATGCAAATGTTTACAAACTTTCTGGGCCTCACTACAGTTTTTATAAAGTTTTGGGGTCAAAATGAAATTTCGGGAAAATGTCACTGTAGCGAAACTGTAGCAGGTACTGTAGCTATCCGGCTTACCGGATACAAAATCCGGAAAACCGGTTACGAGGCAGTGAGCTTCCATTGCGAATCCGGCTTACCGGATACCAAATCCGGCAGACCGGATTGGCAGAATTTTTGAATTTTGCCCCAACGGTCAGAAAAATCCGGCTTACCGGATACCAAATCCGGCAGACCGAATTCCCCAGAAATGTGAGTAACGGCTAGTTTTCGAGCTCAAACTATAAAAACTCCAATCCAACTCATTTTGAAGCTCTCCAACACTCTCCAACAAGCAAGAACAAAGAGCACACGTGATATCTTGAGCCTTCAACTTGTAAAACACAAAAATCATTGAATCACTCATTGTTCTTCATCTTTGATTATCAACTCATTGAGTGAGCTTTATTGTAATCTTTATTTCTTCATTTCATTTGTAAGAACTTGAGTGTGTGAGACACTTGGGCAAAGAGATTGGGAGATAATCTCTTCATTGTAAAGGTTTATTGACACCTTGAAGTCAATTGTATTTGTTGAAGCCTTGGAAAGGCTTGGATAGTGAAATCCTCGAGCTTGGATCGCTTGGAGGCGTGGACGTAGGCGGGGATTGCCGAACCACGTAAAAATTCGTGTGTTTGTTTTTCTTCTCCCTTACTCTTTAATTATTGTGCTTATATCGAACTTATTGCTCTCATTTTTATTAAGACATTAGATTGCTTGTTGTGTGGATTTATTTGATTAAGTTTTAAAATTCCAATTCACCCCCCCTCTTGGGTTGCACATTCATATTTCACTCGGTACCCGACTTACACTATAAATCGGTACCCGAGTTACCTGGCCTACACCGTAAACTCAGTACCCGAGGTATCCAATAGATTCGATGCGAAATGATAAAGGAAAAGTTTCTAAAAAGTTAGTCACTAGAGATGTCTCAATCGCCTAAAAAATAATATTCGATTTTGTGAAAATCAAATGTCATAATATTATGCTAAAAAAGTGGCGATAGCCGACTGTCACCTCTATCAAAAAGTAAAGGATGATGAACCAAGGACAGTGGTCCTCTATCAAAAAGTAAAGGACGATGAACCAAGGGCAGTGGTCCTCAGCCGCCTTGCTAGACAATCTCTACTGAGGTATCTTGGACCACTCTCCAGTGTATGCCACGTGCCCAAAAGGATAAGTTTCGTCATGAACGCTTTCTTGCTCCCCATGTATGCTCCCAATGGCCCAAAATGCATAAAAATATAAGGACAACCAATAACTATTGGAAACACGCCACGTGCCAATCGAGGTACTTCATATATAAAGGCGCCCAGATCCAATCTCATCATTCTACATCACACACACTCCACAAAAAGAAAGGCTAAGGTTCTTCAAACTTAAGCCATTATTTTCAGAGGGCTGGCAAGCTCTCACCATAAAAAATAAAAAAAACTTGAGTTGCTGACATAAGCGTCAGAGTGTGGACATCGGGTCATCCTAGCTCTACCTCTAACCTTTTTTTTTAATTGTTTTGCAGGTTTAAAACTTATCTAAGAGGATATCCTTTTCAGATTTCGACCTCTCGCTGCCATCACCAACCTCTCACCCTCCTTACCTTATTCGAATCTTAAAAACAACACACACAGCGACCTATTATGGTACCCCATTTTCCCTAAAAAATAAATTTATTGTTCGAGATCGATTTTTCCTTTTTCCTTTCCTCCAAAATCTATCTAAAACAATCGGTGCCGTTTTTTGGGGAATGCACAAAAAGCCTCTACGACGATTACCAAACTAGTTGTTGTGTGTGCTCTAAAATATGGCACTTGACGTACCTTTCGAAGCTTTAATGGAAGACCCTACAAGGATGGGAGATGACAATAGTGATGAAGGTAGCGATCCCATAAAGAGTGATGCGAAGCCCACAAGAATATGGCACTTGACGTACTTTCCGAAGCTTTAATGGAAGACCGTACAAAGATGGGAGATGACAATAGTGATGGAGGTAGCGATCCCATAAGGAGTGATGCGAAGCCCACAAGAAACTTTAAAATCCACAATTAATTTGAAGTTTCAACTTCCCGAGAAATTTTAAACAGATTTAAGTGAAACAAAAACCTTGACCCAATATTAAAGAAAACATGAATCAAAGACATAAAGAAGGATATTGACGCCATACTCAAGATGTAGATCAGAAGGTGAGTGATAAGTCTATTTTAGAATGCCACAATAATGCAAATTGTTGATAAGTTCTCTAGTTCTCAAAAGAACCAAAGAAAAAATGATCTTTCAAATTTAAAATAATATTCATCTCTAATTGTCTTACATAGCAAGATTGCCGAGTTAAAATAAGTTAATAAAAGCCCAAGATCCTAAAAATATAAATGGAAATATTGAAACAACCCTTCAAGCATAGGTTTTTCAAAGAGTGCTTCAAAAGTTTTCACCAACCCACAATTATTAATATTAGTCATTGACAAACTGAATGCTAACCTACCATAGCATTAATAAACTTAATGCTAGTCATTAATAAATTTAATGCTAGCTCACTATCATTGATGGTAGACTTACCTAACACATTGACAAACTTGAAACAAAATAAATAAATGAATTTGAATAAACAAAAGAGTGGTTGGAATTCACAAGCTTGAACAAGCTATAATAAATTGATCATAACACCTTCTAAAGAACTTCAAATCCAACTTTGTAAATTGGATTGAAAAGTTAACTTAATTATCTTTCCAATGGTATATAGTTTACACATTAGTTCTAACTCAATCAATACCAGTTTTTTTTTTTCTGAATTTACCCTTTTTGCATTTGACCCAAATTGTGTATTTGGCTGCCCAACAACTTGAATAATGCCCACAATTCTTTGTCTTCTCTCCAAGCCCAATTCAGCACAACAACTTGAATAATACCCACAATTCTTTGTCTTCTCTCCAAGCCTAATTAATCATATCTTGCATCTTGAATTGCATTTTCAATCCATATTTTCTCAATTATTTCATTTAAAACAGCTTGCATCTTTTTGCTCTGACTCTTGTAATTGGGCCTCCGTAAACGTGTAAATGATCAATTGAAACTTTAATGGTATTCTCTTGACAGTTCTCATCAAGAACAGTAGCCCGGCTCAGCAAGGGCAAGTCCGTATAAATAATCGATGGGTATTCGCCAAGATGAAGAACTCATCTCTCACAAGCATTTTGAAGATCTCGCTCATGCAATTCTTAGGGCAGTGGGATCTTGGGTACTCGAAAAGTCACTTCCACCGGCGAGACCATATGCTCCGACATAGCAAACAGACCAACAAATTATGCTAAGAGCTGAGGTACTCGAGGCCAGTAGGCCAAAACATGGGCCATTGGGTACCCACTCTAAATTTCACACCGTGGGCTCCCGAGATGAATGCTCCACTGCATCTTGTAATTCCCACAGCAACCAAGGTACCAAGAGTGTAAAACGAGCCTACGAGGACCTTCGTAACAAGTTAAACACAAAAGTGGCTTCTGAAATCGCAGTAACATAATCAGGTTCTCTTGAGGTACCCCTTGAGTTCGTGGAAATAATGGAGCACCTGGAAGCCCAAGTGAAGCTCTTTTCTGAAAGATAAAATATTACAAATGCTCCAACACTAATGACCTACTACTTGCCATTCATTATGGAGATTCATATGGAGGCTTTCTCGGAAGCTTTCACTATGCTGCAGATATCTCACTATTTGGGTACCACTAATCCCTCGGAGCATGCCGAGTTATACTGTGACCAAATGCTTATCAAGCGTGTTGACGAGAATTCCATGTGTACGATGTTTACATACACACTCACGGGCCCCGCAAAATCATGGTTTCGATCATTGAAGTAAGATAGTATATCCTCCCTACACCAGCTGTTATCTGAATTCATTAAAGATTTTTCCTATTGCTTCCACTCAAGATAGGGTAGCCTTCAAATATGCCTTCATCAAGCAAGGGAAATCCAATCCTTTGGCGGAATATGTGAGTCGTTTCCACCAAGAAGTGCTGTGAATCGGAGCGTTTGGACACCAACACACGTTGACATACTTTGAGAAAAATTTGTGGTTGGGCAAGTTATGACATTCTTTTCAAAAGAAACGTCTATTTTCATATGGGGATGCCCATTCTTAAGCCTTACAAGAGGTTGAGATGGATGGGAAATGCTATTTGAAGCCAATAAGACAAGGTCAAGATCATGAAAAGCAAGGAGAAGCCCAAGAAGACAGGAGCTCCAACACTAAGGGTACCTCAGGTACGAATCCCGTCACGTGTGGGAGAGGGTACAACGCTCCTAGTGTTTCTAGGGCACACCACCTTCCTAAATTGTCGCCACCAGAACAACAAGAGCTACCACCTAAACCTCGGTACGAATCTCACCATCTGTTGAATTGTTCCCTAGAGTATATCTTTTACCAGATTCGGGATAATGGCCTACTCCGACCACTCAAGCCAATAAAGAAGTACCCCAACATGAAGCGCAATTTAAAGTATTGCAAGTTCCATGAGGATTTCAGTCACAACACATCCGAGTGTTTCAGTTTGTGCGAGGAGATTGAATCTTTGATTCTTAGTGGGTACCTCAAGGAGTTTGTTGTTGGCATGAGAGAAACTCGAAAGTCCATGGAGCAAGATAAGAGTAAGCACATAATTGATAACAATCCCAATGTGAGGCACCCCAAGGACCCAAGAAAAGGGTATATGTTCGGATGATTGGGGTAGTCCTACCTGACACGATTTAAAAGTGATTTCTAACTTTCAAGTATAAGAGTATCTTGTTATATTATAATTCGGTGAGTCCGGGTCGATCGTTAAAGAAAAGATTTAATTTGTTTATTTAAGTTTATAAAAAAATTAAAATTAAAAAAATACAATTTAATTTAAGAAAAACTATGAAATTGAATTAGTTAGGGTTATGAATTCACTCCTAGTAATAAATACAATTTAACAAATTCTTTTTATTTTATTTCCCAAAAGATTAATTATATAAATTAAAATTATTTTCCCATTTATTTTATTATGGATTAAGAACTTAATGCGCCAAAATTTAATTTGTCTACAATAAATCAAAATATCAATTTACCATACTTTATACTAAGATATTAAGAATTCATTATGCCAAACTCCTTATTTGTCTACAATAAATCAAAATTTCAAAATATAAAATATGGATAAAATTAAATAGAAAACAATTTAATTTATAAAATTAAAAATAGAATGTGATCAAATCATATTTTTACTAAGAGTTTCACCTTCCCCTAACAACGAATATTTAGCTAAACATTTTTTAAATAAAGGAAATTATTAAAATTGAAAAACACATAATTAAAAAAATAGAATTTAAAAATTGAAATAAAACTAATTTTATTGATTAAAAATATATTATAAAGAGAGATGAGAAGAAGAATTTGAGGGGAAAGAAGATACGAGAAAGTGTGGAGAGGTATGTTCTCCCCTCTCAATTTATATTAATACATGGTTAATCTACACCACACAAATAAATAAAACTAATTACATCTTAACTTACATTTGTCTCACTAATAAAAGATAAACCTAATTTAATCCACTCAAACACATCTAACGCATTATACTAAAAATTATCATACTTAACATAGTAAAAACGTATAATTTCACATACATTTATCGTGGTAAAAACTTAAAAATTTACAACAAAGGTCTCGGATCTTCCTCAATAATGATATAATTTCTCAGACTTCCAAAATCTAAATTTGACATTCGTACATTTGTTTGGAGCTCATGAAATTATTATTTTTACCCAAAAACACACAAAAATACACAAAATCAAATACTTTTAAAAATAATTAGAAATTCACAATATGTTACACAATTACAAATATAAATTACATTAATAGCAAAAAATAACATTTTTACCCTTTAATAAACATACAATTTTTAACACTATGAAAGTAGAAAAATTAAATTAAAATTTATTATTGATAAAAATACGCAAAAATTTTAGCAAATGAAATTACATTATTTAGAACAATTACATAATTGTAACATTTGGAACAATTACATAATGATCTTCAAATAACATTGTAATATTTGGAACAACAATATTTATTCATAAATTTCTTGATTTTCTTCACCTCCTTGTATCTTGATTTTCTTCACCTCTTTGTATATGATCTTGAATATTTAATTTCTACAAAAAAAAGCACAAAGGTTAGTTAACTTCTACACATGATAATTAAATAAAATTATTTAACAAAAAAAAGTTTGCAAGGAAAATAAGCTACGAAGATAGAGTGAGAATAAGGGAATAAGAATTATAAGAGTGAGAGAACTTAGAGATAAAAGTAAAAGAGAGAAGAATAATACACATATATACAACATGCTCATCTTTTGCGACCACATTTAAATTTAGTCGCAAAAACTTAATCAAATTGAGTTTAATTGTATAAGGCAGTTCAATTTCCGCCAAAATATTTCATTTTTAGCGACCAAATAATGATTTGTCTCAAAAAGTGTTATATATATCTTTTTATAATTTGGTTGGCAGTAGATTACCCGCCAAATTTTTTTGACTTTTTGCAACAACTTGAAAGGGGTCGTAAAAAGCAGACATTTTGAGACGAAAATTTGGTTTTATCCAAAAAAGAAGTCACATATTAATTTTATCACTTTATTTTTTGCGACAAAATCTTGAAGTGGTCGTTGAAAGTATAAAATTTGTAACGAAAGTGTTTTTAGTCACAAACAAATTAAAAATAAATATAATTGGCAAATGCTTTTGCGACAAAATTGTATTTGGTCGCAAAAAGTGAGTTTCTGTGATGAACTTAATTTTGGTCACAATATTGTAGCGCACAATATAGAAGGTACTCTAGAGTACATCCATTCAGATTTGTAGGGATGAGTATAGTCTGTGTCCATAGGTGTAGCTAGATACTTCTTATCTCCAATTGACGATTACTCTAGAATGGTCGGAGTGTATGTATTGAAGAATAAAGATGAAGTGTTTGACAAGTTCAAAACTTGGAAGATACTTGTTAAAAACACAAACCAATAGGAAGATTAAGATATTAAGGTTTTATTTGGGATTAAGCTGCTGTAACTTTACCGCTGCTGTAAAAAAAAATAATTATTATGAAACAAAAGTTAATAATATGTAGTAAATTTAAATTTTATATAATAATTTTGATAAAATTATTAAAGATAAAATATATTTTCCATTATATAAGTAAAAAATCAAATCAATATAACTCTCAAGTTACAGTAGTTAGTATTTATCAAATATTTTAGTGTTATAATTTTTAAAATACAACTGCCCAACTTTAATGCCAAACGCACCTTAAAGACCGATAATAACTTAGAACTTTACAATAAGAAATTTATGATTTCTCAGGATCATTAGACACTATTTAAAGAATTCATAAATATTATAGGGAATATTCAAGTAAGATACTTGAAAAATAAAAAAGAAAGAATAAACTCATGAAGCTATGTCAGGAAGTTGTCTTTATCTAATATATGTAATTCGCCTTCTCCAAATGGCAAAGCTTACGCTACATTAACGGTATGTTACAATTATAAATTTTTAAACCCTTAGAAAAGATAATAATTATTAAAACGGTCAATAAGTTTTAATGTTTTACATTATACCCCAGGTTGTTTATACTCCAGGTTGTTTACACCCAAGCTGCAATATTGCAATTTTTTTTAAGTTCTTCATTTATATTTATAGCAAGGTTAATATCAAACTGCTCAACAATTTTTTCTATTTTATTTAATTGAATCTTTAACTTGTTTAATTTTATATTTATTGAGTTTTTATTCATTATATTAATAATCTCTTGGTTTAATATATCATGATTTTTAATGTTGAAGTCTTTTATGAATTGTTTAACTTTATTAAATTCTTTACTTAGTTGATCACTTGATCTCTTAACTTTTTAATTTATTTTATATTCCTTCATTGAAATTATTAATTTCTAATATTTTGTTTACCATTTCTATATCATTTATAGATAAATTTAGATTTTCTAATTTATTTAATAAATATAGTGACATTCAATTTAATTAATTATTTCTCCACATGTTTGAATCATTGATAAGATCAAAGAATTGAAATCTTTTTATTAGAGGCTTTGATAATTTATTCATTGTACTATCTTTTTAATAATTCATTAAATTTATAAGATATTTATTACATATAATATCTCTTATAATTCATGATACTAAATTTAGATTACAAAATCTGTGTGATGGCATTGATGATATGTATTTAAGAAGGAAAATAGATTGAATGTGTGTGTGTGTGTGTGGTAGAAGAAAAAATTAGTTTATGTCTCAAGAGAGACAAGAAATTATAAATGTAAGTGCAAAAATATATTCAAAATTTGTGGATCTTTATGAATATAATAATCATTTAAATCTTTATAAAAATGTTGTAAAAACTTTATAAAGTTTTAAAAATAAATGTAGAAAAGATGGATGAAAAAATCATTTAATTATAAAAAATCAATGAGGACTTATTTAAAAAAACAAGTAAACATATGATTAGAAATAAAATTTTCTGTAAATATATATTTCACCTGTACTTTGTTTTATGTTAAAATTATTTTTATCTATTAAATTTAAAAAATATCAAAATCAATAACCTATATTCACTTATTGTTTGTTACATTATATGTAATGTAAACTTTGCCTCTCCAAATTATTGCTCTAGGCTATACGGCTGCGGCTTGTCTCTTTTCTTCTGACTTTTCTTTTGGCCTTTTCCTCTAGTTGTCTGCAGCTGCTGCCCCTCTTTAATTTTTCTCTCGACTGCTGCACTCCTTCTCTTTAATTCTTTAATTCTTTAATTCGTGGGCTTTTATAAGCAAAAGTCCAAGCCACTTTTCTTTCTAATTCTAAGCTTATAAGGATTTCAATTTATTAAATAAAAGCAAGATTCTCTTTTGTGCACATGCTTGCCACTTAAACCACAAACGAATTTACTATATTGACCAAGATTTTAGTTCAAAATCTTTGTTTCCTTAAATAATCATAAGCTGCTGCCACCGAATTAATTAATAAATATTTTCTCTTAATGCTTCCTTCTTGATCTTCAACTCTTTCAATTATTTTTTCATTATTTCCCTTTAAGCTTTTTTTACTTGAATATTCCTAATATAAGCTTACAATAACAAAATATAAAAATAAAAATAAAAATTAACATAGTAAAATATAATTAAGTTAGAAAAATATTAAAATAATATATAAATTATTAGCACATTATTGTTGATGATAGGGTAATGTGTCATATCCCACCTCAGGAAGGAGTCTCACCTTAAGACATAATAAATGACTCCCAAAGTGCAAAGACTGTTGAAAAAATAGCATACCAACATACTATTTTAAGGGCATATTTTGAGTGGATCCCATTTAGCGAAAGTGAGAAATCTTGTGAAGTCCGGGTTCTACTCCATGAATACTTCGAAAGTATATATTTATTTACTCAAAATAGTTCTTGGGTGAATGCGAAATATTTATTTACTCAAATGAGGTTTATCTCACAAGGGAAAAATAAGTCAAGGGGTTTGTGTTTATACATAGACACTTACCCACGCATGAGCAAGAATTCTAATGATAGAGGCTCTCTCCACACTCGCGTGCGTAAGGGAGTGCAAATCCAAGACCGATTTGGTTGAACTCATGTGCGCCCGCTCATCCTGCTTATGCAAATGTTAGCCCAAAATCACCCAAGGTTGCATGGCACGTTTTTAACAGTTTCACAATTATTTTTAAGCTGTGCTATTACATCCTTACATGTGTATAAAAAGGCAACTTCTTCTTCTGTTTTCACACACAAGAACAACCAGCACACACAGAGCACTTCAAAATTTCTTTTCTTCCTTCTGACGTTCTGTTTTCTGATCGAGCTTTGAACATTATTGTGGTTCGCCGGAATTATTTGTCAGTGCTTGACAATTAATTTGTACTCGTTGTATCCTGGAAAACAATTACCAACAAACCTAAAGCACTACAGTAGGTGGTAAGTCTGTTTTAAGAACACTGTATTACAGGCCTCATGTTTATTTTCTTTTGTTTTGTTATTTTCTTTCCCCTGCTTCTTCATTTCCAGTTGCTGTTCTGATTTTTCCAGTTGTTGTTCTCCTATTATTCTTAACTGTTAACTCACTGTTTTATTTGTTTTTTTCCTACAAAGACAAGCCAAACGAATATTAGGTCAACGTCGAGGGAAGACTCAATCCTTATAAATCAAAAATTACCTAAACAATGCTCATTACTAGGGTTGGCAGTAGGACGGGATGAGAGAAGTTTACTAATTCCAGTCCCGTCCCGTATATGTAAGTGGGATGAAAAAACATTTCACTTCTGCCCTTTTTTTTTGGGACAAAAATATGTCCCTGATCCCGTCCCAAAAGAGATGTGATCCTGTGAGATCTCATCCCAATTGAAAAAATTCTCATTCTTCGTCGGCAATGAGACAGAATGGGATGAAATTTGTCATGTACTGGTCGCAAATCTATTTTATATCTCATTGTATCTTAGGAAACAAATGCTATTCAAATCTAAAATACCCGACAGTAAATGACAAATCTATTTTAAAGAAATTATCTAGGACTGACCTCGGGTTTCTTTTTTAATAATTTTATTTTACTTAAAGTTATTTACTGTAATTTCATTATGCAATGTTTTCTACAAAATTGTTGCCAAAATGCTTGCAAATAGAATGAAGCTTGTTCTTGGTGAAGTTCTTTCAGATTCCCAGAGTGCATTTGTTCCAGGCAGAGCAATCACCGACAACATTCTTATATCAACTGAAATTATTCATTACTTAAAGAGAAAGAAACAAGGAAAGGCTTGGATAGCTGTGCTTAAGATTGACATGTCTAAAGCGTATGATCAAGTTGAATGGAATTTTTTAAGCTCATGATGCTGAGGATGAGGTTTGATGAGGGTTGGGTCGAGCTTGTTATGATGTGTGTTTCTTCTGTGAGCTATAAGGTGATTAGAAATGGAGTAGAAGTGGGTCCAATTGTTCCAAGCCGAGGTCTCCGCCAAGGGGATCCGTTATCGCCCTACTTCTTCATTATTTGTGCTGAGGGGCTAAGTTCCTTAATTCGTAATCATGAAAGGGCAAGATTAATTCATGGGGTCAAAGTAGCCAGGAAGGCCCCTGCGGTATCGCATTTATTTTTTGCTGATGACCGTTTCCTCTTCTTTAAGGCCCACCACAATGAAGCCAGAATTATGAAAAGTCTATTGGCTGTTTATGGTGTTGCATCGGGGCAAAAGGTGAATTTGAATAAATCGTCAATCTCTTTCAGTGCAAATATGGGTGAGGATTCTATACGCCAGATGTGTGGCATTCTGGAAGTTCCTGCCACCGACAATCACGGAACTTATTTGGGGCTGCCCTCACAGATCGGCAGAAAGAATAGTGTTGTATTTAATTTTATTAAAAAGAAAGTTTGGCAGCGGCTTCAAGGATGGAGTCAGAAATTTCTAAGTAGGGCAAGGAAGGAAATCATGCTGAAAACAGTTGCCCAAGTTATTCCAAATTATGCCATGAACATATACTTACTGCCTCTGGACTTGTGTAAAGAATTGGAGATTATGATGAACTCATATTGGTGGGGATCTACGAGGAATGAAGGTAAAGGTATTCATTGGCTTTGATGGGACTCAATGTGTAAGCCAAAGTCTGTTGAGGGTATTAGTTTCAAAAGAATATATGACTTTAATATAGCCATGCTTGAGAAACAATGTTGGAGACTTATGACTGATCCGCACTCTCTTGTAGCAAGGGTCCTCAAGGCCCGATATTATCCTAGAGCTTCTTTTGTTGATGCATCTGTTGGGTTTAATCCAAGTTATACGTAGAGGTCAATTATGGCTACCAAGAATGTTGTCGTGAATGGAAGTCACATACAAATTGGGGATGGGCAGCAGGTTCAGCTTTCCAAGGACCCTTGGCTTCCTGATGTAAATAATGGTTTTATTACATTGGAGTTGGATGAGAGTCTTGCAACAGCTACAGTGGATATTCTTATGGTTCCAGGACAACAGAGTTGGGATTATGATTTGATTGTGGATGCCTTCAATTCAAGGGACGCTGCCCTCATTTTGTAGGTGCCTCTCAGTGTTAGACAAAATGAAGATTGCTGGTATTGGCTTGCAGATCCTAAAGGGCAATTTATAGTTAGAAGTTGCTATAATCTATTGAATTCTGAAGCTAATGTGTCAAGCAAGAAGGTGTGGAAACGCTTATGGGGGCTGGAGGTTCCAGGTAAGATTAAACATTTCTTTTGGCGTGCATTGATGAATGTATTACCTACTGCGGATAACTTGCGGCCTCAAAAGGTTGAGGTTTCCCCTATTTACCCCATCTGTAATGCTGCGAATGAGTCTGTGCCACATTGTTTAGTGGAGTGTTTATTTGCTCACTCTTGCTGGTTGTTGTCTTCTATTGGGACTTTTGGGAGCTGTTCTTCTTTGATTGATTGGTTTGAGCAAATATTTACCCGCTGCTATAAAGAAGATTGTAATTTAGATGTGATGTTGTGTTGGAGGCTTTGGTTTAATCGAAATGATAAGGTGTGGAATGATCATTGTAGCCAAGCTCCGAGTCTGGTAAATGCTGCCGGTCATTGTCTTTTCCAATGGCAAGACGCTAAAAGGAGAAATTTCACTATTGCATAAGATATTCCGTTGGGTCATGGCTCGATGTGTTGGGGAAAACCTCCTGTGGGTTGGCTGAAATGTAATGTGGATGCAGGGATATTTAGATCTGAGGGAAGAGTCAGCTTTGGAGGGGTGATTAGAGACTCTGGAGGTGGTTTTATTGCAGTAAAGTGTCAGAGTTTCCCTGGTTCTTTTCACCCTCACGAGGCTAAAGCGTTGGCTGTCCGTGAAGCGCTTAGTTGGATAAAGCATCTGCAGTTATCTAAAATTATTATTGAGATAGATTGTTTAAACGTGTATTCTGCTTTAATTTCTCAATCTGCTAGTCCTAATGGATTTGGTTTAATTATTGCGGATTGTAGAGTTATAGCTCAATTAATTGGAAAAGTGAGATTCTCTTTTGTGCGTCGATCTGTGAACGCCGCTGCCCACAGTGTAGCTAGGGTGGAAGGTTATTAGGGGTGGGCAAAATCGGGTTCGGATCGGATTCGGATCAACCCGATCGGATTTCGGGTTGATCGGGTTGGAGAGAAACTCATCCGAACTCAACCCGAATTTCGGATCGGATCGGGTTGTATTCGGTTCGGGTCGGATCGGATCTAAAATTCGGATCAATTTCGGGTCAATTCGGGTTAAGGATAAAAAATAGTTATTTTGTTAAATTTGGGGTTGTTTAATAATTATTTAATAATTACAATATCACTTTTATGCAATTAGTTCATTTTAGTCCATTTCCACTTTCCACTTTCCAATGACTGTCATAAAAAAAATATATAAACTGAAATAGAAATGAAAAAGTTGTGAGCTTGGAGGACTTGGTGCCGTGAATCTCGGTCTCGGTCTCGTTGGAAGAACAACCATGGATCACTTCGCGCGGGTCAAGCAGCAGTCGATGGATCAAGCGGTAATGGGTTTCATCGATGGCTCATGGCTTCACGGGTTTCGTCGGTGGCTACCGGAAAAGCAAATCCGATCGAAGTGAAGTGAAGCAACCGTCAATGCAGCAGCAAGCTGATCCTGTCGTCAGTGCAGCAGATCTGGTCAATGGTGTGCTGCCTCTAGCCTGCTGTTGTGCTAACCGTTTGTGGTTATGTTGTTGCTTGTAGTTGTTTGAGTGAGTTGTGAGGAAAAAGAGAAAGAAGATAAAGAAGAGAGTAAAGATAAAGAACATGGAGAGTGTTGGTGTGAGGCTGTGAGCCAGAGCCATGGTGTTCGTATCTGCTGTGTAGCCATTTAGATTTTGCTGGTTTTTTTTTTGTTTAAGCAACCCGATCAGGTTTTTAATGGGGAAAAATTAGGTTTTTAAAATTTTTTATAAAACCTTTTGAAGATCGCTCTCATATAATATATAAGAATTTGTATTTTAGAAATCGTATCTTGAAAATCCGAGTTGGCTTTTTCCGCTGAAGTGATTTAGGCTCCTAGATCACGATCCACCACTACCACTCCTGTTAGATCACGATCCGTTACCACCACGCTTGTTAGATCACGAACTGTCACCAATGATCTTCCAGGTTATGACTCAGGTTCGATCTGCACTTGACGTGTGGGCGCCTTTATCACTACCAAAGCAACTAGCACGAGAAAATTTTTCTCTCAACAATAGAGAGAAAAATCTTATTCTCTGATCTGTAAAAGGTGGCCTCACCTTTTTCTTTAGAGAAAAATAAGCATTTTATATCACCCTTTAGTGAAAACCCTAGGCTCCAAAAAATCAAAAACAAAACCCACGTTATTTGTTTTTTCAATAAGGGACCCACCTTGTAAAATAACATAAGGCCCCTTACATAAAAGCTAATTAAATGGAGCCTCCCACTAAATGATATATTTAGGTTTTTGACCCAAATAACTAGTTATCTTACTAATTAGTCCAGTAGTGGTGCAGTCAATTAAATGAGCTAACCCGGGGATCATTTGGGAACATACAATAGTGGCTACAATAATTAAGCCTGTAATTAAACTAGCCCAATTATTTAATTCCAAATCTACTCCACTAAAATATTGGAACTAACTTCCATAATTGTATGCTCGAATAATAATTCGGCTCAAACCACATTGATTTCTTTACTGCACAATCTTTTGTACCACATCGTTAATTAAATTGATATCTCAACTGTCCAATCAATTTAATAACATCTTATTCCTTGATCCTTACTGGTTTTCTCTAATGATCATTTTCAACATACTAAATATGTTGACACACTCTGGGCAGAGAATTCTATGATCAAGTGCCGAAAACCCATCAAGAGATGTGTTGTACAAATTCTATATTGTTAATCCATAACTCCAATACTCATAATTGCTCCCACCAAGATACCGGGTAATCTTGACCACAAGGATGTGTCGTGCCCATTGGTAACTCAAATGGAATAACAATTACAATCATGAAATCATAATTAACTCAAGATTAAGATTACAGTAAAATCAATGCCTATGAGATTTAATAAGTCTGACAGTTATTACAAAGTTAATTAAATCTCATATGTGATCCTGTTCAATGTAATCGTACTACACCAATAAATTCATACATGATTAAGACAAATCATTTAATGAATTTATTACAGTCTATACCTAAATAAAGTGCCCAACTTTATTTATCAACTGCGAACTAAATTTATTTAATCATAAGATAACTTGTATTTATGTCTTCTGTGAATCCACATGGTGATCACATAAATACATATAATATGATTAAATGGACTTTAACACAAATATTAATGCAATTAAGATATTTGAATAAAATACCTCATTTATTTTATTAATCAGAAAAATTATTTATTACAATTAAATAAACACATATGCTTTTAAAGAGCATATTTTCCCAACAGTTTTCGAATCGGATCGGGTCAAACCCGATCCGATCACAACCCGATCGGGTTTCAAAAATTTAATCCGATCGGGTTTTCAGATCGGATCGGGTTTGACCCGATCCGATCACAACCCGATCGGGTTTCAAAGATTTAATCCGATCGGGTTTTATTCACAACCCGATCCGATCCGAACCCAAAAATTTTTAGATCGGATCGGGTATTTTGCCCACCCCTAAAAGTTATATATTAGGTCCTGAAGAGTGGAAGGATGTTTCACCGCTATGGTTAGATCCTTTGTTGACTGACTCTCTTGTTTAATGAAATTTCCTTTCATAAAAAAAAAAAAAAAAGTTATTTACTGTAATTTAGTTTTATTGTTCACCTATGTCGTTCTTTGGTTGCTATTTTCAGTTTGTTGCACCCACCAATTGCATGTTTTCGAACATATTCATGTCCTTATCAATCATCATGATAGCGACGTGTACTTAAGCAGCCGCGTCCTGAAAAGTATAGCCTGCAATTCGCCGGCTGCTGGCAACGCCAAATTAGACGCCGGTTTTATTGGTTCATGCCTCAGCTAAATGTTCAAACAGACAGCTACATGTACAGAATGAGATGTATTGTCAATTTGCTTAACTTCCAACTTGCTTCAACTTTGTATTTTTTTGGCAGGTAAATATAGCAGCCAAACCTGAAAGAGAAAAAACAATAATAGTCAAAAAGTCTATCAATTCATGTTCACATCCAAATTGTAATAAGTTATAAAAAGATCAATTATCAATTTTTTTATTATCATTTAATAGATTTGCTATGCAAATATTCGGTTAAATATTTTTCAATCATTTAAAGATTTGTTCTCCAATTATTGATTTTTTTTTATTCCTATCTTCGCCTTAATGCATAAACATTGACATTATAAGTAGTATATTATTATATGGGTCAATTCATGTATTGACCATGATAATAAAAGAATAAGTATGATGAAATCATATTATCTCAAACTTAACCAAGAAAACACTTCTCCATTTTCGACATTTTTGCATCTGAGAAGCACCACCTCTGTTCATTTTTATATTTTAATCATATCTAAGGAAATAAAAATATAATATTCCAAAAAATATAACTATTAAAATCAAACTTCTATCTGTTTTTTATTTCTATTTTTTTATTGATACATTTTAAATGAGCAAAATAAAAACTTGCAGCCCCACGTTTGGATTGGCCAAGATCAGCTGATAAAAGAGTAATAAAAAAACCGTAATAAGGACATTCACTATCTAAACTTTCATAATTTTACTTATATATTATCATATAGACCTATAAAGTTTTAAAACTGATCATACTAACCTTTTTTTACTATTATATCCTTTAAATATAGTAAAGAAAATGGACATCAGTAGTGACGATGATGTCTATTTTTAATATAAATGCCTTAGATACACTCCAAGGCGCTGACGTTCATTAAATAGATGAAGAGTTTAGGGTGCGTTTAATATTATTTTTTATATAGTATTTTTATTTTGTTTTGCAAAAAAGAATGATTAGTTTTTTTATAAACTAAAAATAGTTTGTTATCTTGTTTTTAAACTAATATCTTAAAATGAGAACTGTGAAAATGCGTTTGGTAGCTTGTTTAGAAAAATAAAAATAATAAAAATTTGTTTAGTATATTTTTTTTTTAAAAATTTAAATAATTACATTATAAAAATATATGTACCTAATTTTAATAAGTTTTTAAAATAAAAGTTTTAGTCAAATTTTGAGAAAAATATCATCTATTGATTTGTAAATTTCTTAAGTTTTTAAAGAAATTAATTTTATAATTAAATGATTTATGATAATTTTAAAACTTATTTATTGATAGTTACATTTTTTTATATTAATTACGTTAAATTTATTTTTTAATAATATAGTTATACATATAAATTAGTGTTGAACCATAATTTTGACCGTATGCATAGCATTTTTTATTATATATTTATTATATTGTAATAAATTATTTATTTGACAAACACGTGAGGCATACCAAATCTTAGTTGTAATTATTGCATTATTGGTGTGAGACTCATAATGATAGAAAACAAAAAAATTGAGAACGCCAAATTGGCGTTGCTATCTTTGTGAAGAAAAACTGAAAAATAAAAAACTTTTTATTTTTTTATTTTTTATTTATAATTCAAAACCGCATTCACAAAACGAAATTGACATTTTTGTGTTTTCATAAAACAAAAAATGGCTACCAAAAAACAATGCCAAACACACCCTTACTTACATTGGAATATCTTTTACATGTACTATCTTTTACGTACATCCCATTATGCTCTTAATCAGCTAGTTAAATAAGTTCTCCACATCTTGTTTCTAATGTTCTGAAGGTAAAAATGACCTTTAATAAGTTGGAACGAAAATCCTATATGCCCCACTTAATTTGTTTTCATCATTTTTTATTTTATTATTCAATCAACAGCATTATATCACATCAATTTATACAAAATATTTGTGGTTATAATATTATACATTAGATTTAATTAATCCATATCATATTGTTTTTCTTTTTTATTTAATCTTATTCAACTTCAAGGCAAATTATATAATGTCGTGATTAAAATAATAGTATTAATACCGTGATAAACGTAAATTTTGTAAATTATAAATAAGATCAGTAAAAGGTAAAACAAGTGAATTAATATAGAAGTATAATTATTAAAATAATTAATATGGTTTCTATAGAATTTTAGTGAAAAATAACTTATTCATTTACTTTAATTAAACAAAGAAAAAAATCACTGATCGATTGAAAAAAAAAAAAAGAGAAAACTTGTATTGAAAACAAGTATAATAAGTTTTACTTAACTGGTTTGACCATACATTTTATATTCATTTTAGGACATTTTTTATTTTTATAATAGTATTTGTTTACTTCACAAGTTAATTAAGCAAAATTATTTATCTTAATGTGGATCGAGCCAAAATAAAATTAAAAATATATTCTTATATTATTAGATACATATATGATATATCAATAAAATTAGATATAATTTTGAGTCTTATGCATACTTGTTTTATCTTTTATTTACAAGTCTATTTCCAAAATTTAAGTTTTATTTAACAGTTAATGTTGATTTACTAGTTTTATGTTATATTTATAAGTTTTTTTTATTAGTAATACATCAATTTATTAGTTTATATTATTCTACTTATTTTATGGTCTAGTTACAAATTTTATGTTTCATCTCCAAGATTTATTATTTCATAGTTAGTGTTAATTTACAAGTTTTATTCTAAATTTACAAGTCTTATTTATTAGTTACATAATTATGTTTAATTACTATGGTATTAATGTTATGATTTTAATTGAAGAGTATATTATTTATTAATCTAACTAAAAGCTATTGTAAATTATAAAAATATTGTTAAAAATTAAATGGAAATTGTCAATTTCTCTTACTGAAATCAATATATACTATATTATTTTCATAATATCTAATAATAATTCTTTGACACCATAATTTTATTATATTATCTTATTTTTAAATATATTTTAAATTGATATTAATTAGAAATTAAATAAAATATATAAATTGAAATTAAAATAAATTTTTTGAATATTATGAAAATAATAATGGTAAGTGATATTAAAAAAGATAACAACGGTCAAACCGAGTTACATATAAAATTGCATTCACACACAGCACTATAATAGCGTCCACGCAACACAAAACAAAAACAAAACACAAAAATCTCCAACGCAACACCTCTGTCTTGTGTCTCAATCCCAAATCTCTCCTCCTCTCCTCATCTCTCACCTCCGCAAGCATCGGAGAAAGAAAGAAAATAAAATAAAATTAATACAGAAGGGAGAAGGAAAAGAAGAAAAACAAGGTGCCCATAAGCAAATTAGATGGCAAATATGGAGAGAAAATAGGAGAGAGAAAGCGAGGAATGCTGGAATTGATTGGCTGTGAATAAAAAGAAAGAACAAAAGGCTGAGAAGTGAGTGAGAGAAAGAGAGAGAGAGAGAGTTATATGGGGGGAAGTAGTACACTCGTGGACGGTGTGCGTCGCTGGTTTCAACGCCATTCTTTTACTAATAATAGTAATAATAATAATAACAACAACAACAATAATTTTGATTCTAACAACAAGAAGAGCAACAATATCAATATTAGTAGCAGCAGCAGCAGCAGCCATGAAGGCCAACATCAACAACAGCTTACAATTGTTGAAGACTTTGATTTCTCTGGCTTAAAGCTCATCAGGGTACCCAAAAGAATCCAATTCCCTATTGCCCCTACACCTGCCACTATGGATCCTCACAAGAAGGTCTGTCTCTCTATTTCAGATCTGTTTTGTTTTATGTTTTTGTTGTTTTTTCCCCCCAATTTAGTCTTGTTTGCTTTTTAAGGCTCTTTGGCTAATAATCTTTGGGTTTGTTTAAAACTATTGAAGATGCCTTCAAGGGATCATTGATTTGCTTGGTTGGATAATAACCTCATTGCCCATATCCAATGATCATCATATTCTTTCTAATTTTTGTTGTGATCGATGATGGATACTGTGGTATTCAAATGTTCGTCTGGTGTAAAAAAAAAAGAAAAGACAGTTCGTGGTTTTGGATCAAGAACATGTTTACTTTGTGGCAAATGCAGTTTAAAGTTTGGAAAAGAAAGCATCTAGACTTTCATTATGATTGTGACGCTTATTTAGGTTTGAGCAAAAGCAAGTGAAGAACCCACTTTTTGCTCTTTATTTAGCATTGTACAAAACCACTTTTAATTGATACTTGGGATGGGTTTATGAGCTTCCTGGGTAGCTATTTGAGTCTTGTGATATTTCAAACTCAAAATGAAGCTCGTGTTCTATTATGGTTTTTTGAGTTTTCTAAATCAATTTGCTGGATCTTCTGTTACTTATAACTAGTTGAGCAATTTTGCTTTCAGTTGTGCTTGCATCTGTCATATTAAATCTTCAGATTTATAGTTCCATAGCCATGATAGACTAATATAACTTCTACTACATCCTTATGTGATATGTACCATAATTGTTCGTTCTGAATTCTGTAATCACTGGTTGCTAAGTGTTATGCAGAGTGCACTAGAAACAGAATTTTTCACAGAGTATGGAGAGGCAAGCCGATACCAAATTCAAGAAGTCATTGGGAAAGGAAGTTATGGCGTTGTTGGTTCAGCAGTTGACACCCACACCGGAGAACGGGTTGCGATAAAGAAGATCAATGATGTTTTTGAGCATGTTTCTGATGCCACGCGGATTCTGAGAGAAATTAAACTCCTTAGGTTGCTTCGTCATCCTGATATTGTAGAAATCAAGCATATTATGCTTCCTCCTTCACGACGGGAATTTAAGGATATTTATGTTGTTTTCGAGTTGATGGAATCTGACCTTCATCAAGTAATCAAGGCAAATGATGATCTTACTCCTGAGCATTATCAGTTTTTCTTGTACCAGCTTCTTCGTGGTCTGAAATATATACATACAGGTTGGTGCAATACAGTATGTTTTGGCATTTATGTTTCTTCACAATGACTGATTTGTTTGAGTTCCATGCAGCAAATGTGTTTCATCGAGATTTAAAGCCAAAAAATATCCTTGCCAATGCTGATTGCAAATTGAAGATATGCGATTTTGGGCTTGCTCGAGTTTCTTTTAATGATGCTCCATCTGCTATTTTCTGGACTGTACGGTGCTCTGTGACATAAATGCTGAACTTTAATCTAATTCTTAAATTTACGCAAATTGCTTAATTTTGTTATTTTGAGTCTCAAAATTCGTGCCTCGAAACTGCAATGTGCTTAAGAAAATTTTTAAATTTTGCGAAGGACTATGTAGCAACTCGATGGTATCGTGCTCCTGAACTATGTGGATCTTTTTTCTCCAAAGTAAGCTCCTCTCTATCTTTGATTTCCTTTTATTTTGTTTTCCTATCCCATTTCAAGTTGCTGAGGTGGCCTCGGGCATGGAAAATAATTACATGATGTTACTTTTTGTTATGACTGCGTCATCATTATGAATGTTTCCTTGCATTGGTTTCTGCTGTTGTGTCATTGTTTCTCTGTATTCCTTGCTTTTTCATTCTCGATCTCTGCATCTTATTGATTCTTCCCTGTTTTGAAAAGTGAGATATTTTCTATACAACTTGCTCTTGGAGTTGCATAAGTTGACCAGAGAGAAGTGTATGTTTACCCTTTCCAAACGTCTTTCATAACTTTTCTTGAGTGGTAATCTGCTAAATGTGGTGCCAAAAATTTTGCATTTGCATGTTGCTCCAGTAAAAATTGTGATTTTTATGGATGCACCTTGCACCTAACCTAACCTGTTTGTCATTGGCTGTAGCTTATACTTAAATTCTAATCTTATGTACTTTTCGATGCTATCAAACTCACATTTTCAGTGTTTCTTTGGAATCAATTATTTCTAATTTCTTGCTACAAAGATCCTGTTTTAGAATTGTTAGGGTTATTAAATGTTAAGATTAGTAAATAATGAAGTGTTTTATTTTGATAAATTATGTATCTTTTATACAAGGGCTAATTAGTCGTTCTAGATAAATCACCTTCATTGATCTGTTTATTCAATCACATATGGACAATATTCTTAGAAATGTTTTTGATAGAGATGGCCAATGGGCCGGACAGCATGTGGCACGATACGGGCACAGCACGTGTCCGTATAGTATGGCACGCCACAAGCACGTTTTGTTAGGGCACGCGGCACGGCACACTCGGGGGCTGGGCTAGGCTGAGAATCTTAGGCACATGGGCCTTAAAAACACGACACGGTTAGAGATAGACTAAAACACGACACGTATAAGGCGCCCTTTTCACTTTTTTAATGAATGTAAACTTTAAATTTTATGATTTTGCAAATAACTTGAAATTGAATCTTTTAATATATTTTCTTAGCGTAAGTTCTTAAAATTCATTTAACTCCTGGTTTTGGGAAAAAAAATACTCTAATTATTTTATGTGTATAATTTATTAAGTGAATAGATGATATCATGATTTTAATCAATAACATTATAAGTATCATGATTTTATGAAATATATGTATTAGTGTTATTATAGATTGTAATCTATGATTGTATGTAAGTTCAAGTTAACAATCAAGTTTACCCTTAAGAAAATTTATTATTATTATTATTTTTATTGTTGTTATTGTTAGGTATTAAAAAGAATTCTAATACCTTAATGTCGAACTTAATAGTTAGTATTACATTCTCTTACTATTATTAATTTATTATTATTGATTATGAACTTGAGTTTTGAAATTTTGATTTCATTGAATTTGATTAAAGACACATGGATCCAAAAAAAGTACATCGGCTTTGAAAAAAATACACCAACAGCTTGACATGCCCTCTTAAAAAAATTTTAAGAAAATGCTTGTGTTGCTTTTTTCTTGGGCAAGGCCCACGGCACGGCATGGCACGAAGCACATGGTGGGCATGGCACGGCATGTGCACGAGCCTGAGCCCGAGCCCGCATGGGCCTTCCTTTGGTGCCCGTTGGCCATCTCTAGATTTTGATAATTCTTTATTTTTTAAATGAATGACGTATTGCTACCTGTCAATGCTAAGTATATTTTATTCTCATCTTGTATAGAAAGGAAGTTTCCTCATTTCAGCCATATTTCTATCAACTTTCAAGATCTATAGTTTATTTTCTGTAACCTTGCTACCTTGGCAATTGAGACTCTGTAGTGCAGGGTTGGAATTGATGTTGTCATAGATTCATAATTGATTGTTGTCAAAAGGGCTTCATTGTATCGAGGCGTATTAGTTTTTTCTCTTAGTTTTGAACTTAACAAAGTCTTAAAGTTAGTTCAGTTGAAGCAAAATTTAAAATGGTATATCACCAACTGAAGTTTATTAGTTGTATAGGAGTTCTCCTTACTTTGATGTGCACTGAATTTGACAAGATGCTTTAATAGTTTTGGGCCTAACTACCGGTGGAACTCATCAACCGATCTAGTCTGTGCCCTTGTTATTTTTCTTTGAAGAGCCGTTAAATATTTACAATTTCGCTTCATACAGTGATTGTTGATCCAGAAGATAAACGTTTTTTTCTAAAGGATTGTGGAGTGTTTCTTGTTCCTGACCGTTGTTCTTGCTTTCTCTTGGTATTGGCATGTGGACACATTTAATGGTGTTGCTACTGTGTTGTTCTATACTGTGATATTTGTTTTTATCTTGAACAGTTTGCATTATGAACTAATTAGTCTATTGTTTGTAGTATTTTGAAGATTGTATCAGGAGCTTCTGAGATTTATTTTTCTCTTACTTTTATTTTCAGTACACTCCAGCCATTGACATATGGAGCATAGGATGCATATTTGCAGAAATGCTTACAGGAAAACCACTTTTTCCGGGAAAAAATGTGGTGCATCAATTGGATCTCATGACTGATTTACTTGGCACTCCGTCTACTGAATCCATTTCAAGGGTTCGTTATCTACCCTAGCTTCTGCATTTCTTTATTGTATTACTTTTTGAGGTTGCTGTAAATTTTCTGCTATATGTTTTCTCTGTTGATGACCCAGCATTCAACTTTGACCATAAATTGTCCTGCTCTTTTTTCAATCTTCTTTTTAACCTTATATTAGTGCAAGTTACAAATAGTTAATTTCTTATGACATCGGCAGATTCGAAATGAAAAGGCTAGGAGGTATCTTAGTAGCATGCGGAAAAAACAACCAGTTCCATTCTCTCACAAGTTCCCTAATGCAGATCCGTTAGCTCTACACCTATTGGAACGCCTTCTTGCATTTGATCCGAAGGATCGTCCAACAGCTGAAGAGGTATGTAAACTTTAGGATAAAGAAATAGTTTTGTTTGATCGGTAATGAAAATTTTACTTGGATAGTTTCAAAAACTAAATGGCAGAACACGCCAGTTACTTGCGTTCTATACAAGAGAGACCTTCCAAATAAATTCTGAAAGAATAACGTGAAATGAATAGATCTTAAGATATTTGTTTAAAATTAAGGAATTAACTTTTATATCTCTAAATTCCTGTGGTATATGAAGCAGTGGCACCTTAACTTCTTGAATTATATGATTATTTCTGTCCAACCTTTGACACCAATGAAGTATAGCAAGCAATCATTCCATCTACATGGCTGATGCACCTCTGAAGTCTCCAGTATGTAGTGTTTGACATTTTAGAGCACCATATGAGGTACTCCAAATTGCATAAAAATGCCGCCAACTAGCGAACATTTGACTCTTCATTAAATTTTCTGCTGTGTGAATTCTGTTGCACACAGCATCCTCTGATTGAAGCCAACTTTGATGGAGCACTAGTACATCAAAATTTTTCCCGGGGAGATTAATTCCTGTCTTCATCAGATAAAATGATCCAACAAATCTTTTTCTTTTTTATTCTTTAAAAAAAAAAGTTTTTGTTTCTTCTGGGAATCATTCTTCAACCACTCGCATCTTTTCTAGATCTTCAATTTGCAGTTCGTTAAGTTCACTGAATGACACATGCAATAGCTCCAAGGTTCTAGTGCAGTCAGCTGCAATTTCAATCCTACAGCCAGATGCTGTGTCAAGCTATTCTAGATAATCCTGGATATGAAACTTTTACAGCTTCCTTCCTATGCCAATGCCAAGTATTTTTAAAATGACCACTTGTTCTGCTCTCAATTGTACACGCAATTAAAAATAAGAGAAGAGAGATATGCCGAATAATTGTATGAACACCATAATGCTTACTGATGTCCCTGATATTCATGCCTGCAGGCACTAGCTGATCCTTACTTTCACGGGTTGGCAAATGTGGATCGTGAACCATCCACTCAACCCATTTCGAAGCTTGAGTTTGAGTTTGAGAGGAGGAAACTGGCGAAAGATGATGTTAGAGAGATGATATATCGAGAGGTATGATCTCGAATGATTATTTTCCATTTGAAATATTGTTAGAATTATGATGATGATGGTTTTGTTTTGATTCTGATTTTTTTTTTTTTTTTGAGTGAACAGATATTAGAGTATCATCCTCAGATGCTGCAGGAGTATCTTCGTGGTGGAGAACAGACTAGCTTCATGTATCCAAGGTTAGGCAATCTGAAATCTTTAATTGCTTTTATTCTGTCAATGTAGAATAAAAGATATTTTCTACTCAGTATCTTACATCAATTGCATCTCATTGCAATCATGTACCCTGGAGCATTTCTGGTCCTAGAGCCGTCTACTAAACTTTCCTGATACTTTAAAAGTGGAGATTGCTTAACACTTAAAAGAAAATTTCCCCTTCCCCTAATTTGACTTGATTAACATTATCCTTCACTGCCTTTGCAATTTGTTTCATGTTGATAATGTTCGTGTTGATTATGACAGTGGTCTTTCATTAGCCATTCCTCGCTATTGATTTTAACTACTGCTGCATTATTTTATTTGTCTTCAAATTTTTTGCACTGTGTTTAAATCTTGAATACTTGAATTTTGCATGTCCTTAAAACTTGAATTCCATTGTCATTATTGTCACAAATGTTCGTATATAGTACATAATTTGTAGTACAGATGTGTTATACCTTTGTTTCTGTACAGTGGAGTGGATCGTTTCAAGAGACAATTTGCACATCTCGAGGAGCATTATGGCAAAGGTGAAAGGAGCACCCCACTCCAAAGGCAGCATGCTTCGTTGCCTAGGTATGTGTGCTTCTCCTAGTTTATTGCTGTTTTTAAGCCACAAGAAGGAGAGCTGCTTCAGCAATCATCCATAATCTGCCTCTTCTGTGTATGAACATCTATCCATAAGTAGCACATGTGTGCATTTATTTGTTTGTTTTTTTCTTCTTCAAATACCCATATGTTGAAAGTTTTGATTCAATTTGTTATGAGTCATATGATTCCTGGATTTTGGATGGCATGACAAGTCAGTCAAAAAGTTTGGCCAGTCATGTTTTTATTACTATTCTTTCCCCAGTTTTTATATTTAACTATGCAAGACCTGTGTCCTTTGTGTTATCTTTGTTTAGAGAGCGGGTTCCTGCTCCCAAGGATGAGAATGCTGGGCAAAACAATGATTATGGAAGAACTGCTGATTCTGTTGCTACAACTCTTCAGAGTCCTCCTACTGAAAATGCAAACACAGAGGAACAAAATGGAATCAACAGGCCAAATTGCAGTGCTCGTAGCCTATTGAAGAGTGCTAGCATTAGTGCTTCTAAGTGTGTTGGTGTGAAAGACAGAACAGATAGAGAGGTAACTGCTGTCATTTTACACTATTGTGTCCATGCTGATATATTCCTTTGAATTTATGTAGAGTGAACTAAAGATTAGATGGATAGAATAGTATGCTGTAGCTGTTGGTGTTTACCTTTGCTTTTTTAATCCTCCCAAGGCTTGATGTCGCATGACAAGAAGAAGATGAGGGTAATTTTCTGGACTAAAATGGCTAATGGAAATTAAATGAAATGGTCATTTTTGCGTGACTTTTCAACTTCTGTTAGTCAGAAACTGAAAATTGAAAAATTTGGGGTTTGTAGCAATATCATATTGCTTAGAAGTTTCCTCTTATTCTGTTTTAGGATTATTACTGGACACAAGAATTGGGATGATTGTAGCTTTCTTATAAGCAATGCTACAATTATCTGGCCTTGGCTTTAGCGTGCTTTTATGGTTATTTCTGAACTCTTGGTCTTTGATGTCAAAAGATACTAGAGACAAAATGGATTCAAATGTATAAACTTGGAACACAACTTAATTTATGCATAAAGCATAACTTTCTGAAATTGTAATATTGATACAACAAACTTTGTGTGTGCGTGGACGTGCATGTGTTTTTTCCCCAATCATTTGTGCTAATGAGGCAGTATGATTTAATATTTTGTTTGTGTCATGCTTGCTGTTGCCACAGCCTGGGGAAGCAATTGCCGAGGTCAATGACGAGGCGGTTGATGGGTTATCTCAAAAGGTTGCAGCCCTTCATGCCTAATTTGGCACTGTTCTGATCTCGTTTCTGAAAGAATCAGATGGCCTCCACCATGCCCATATTTAACCTATTATGAGGATATGGGGTGCTTGTAGAGACCTGCATAAAAGATCTTTACTTATTTTAGGTAGAAACTAACTGTAGGACTCCATTGTTATAGTTACCCTATATTGTGTACTACTGAGGAAATGCCCTCTTGTTAAATAATCTTAACGATACAATAGGGAGAAAAGTTTTGGTTTGAAGAAATGAGATTGTGTGTGTGCAAACGCATGCGTTGTCGTTTTCATTTTTTTAATATATAAATTTCTATTGTGATAGCTTTATCAGAAACATGACATCATTTATGGAAAAGGAAAGTTTTTATGTTAATCATTTGCATAGAAAATAATTGTCTGTAGGTTGTTTTCATTCACTGATTAAATCTGTAGCTGCCTCTTCTGTTAAATGTTGCAGACATCAAATCTATTTTTTCTTGGTAAATTTCTGTTGTTTGCAGAGCTGAAATCCTCTTCTCTTATGTTAATTGGTGCATACATCATGCTCGCTAATGCTATTCTATGCTTCAGGGTAAATGAAAACCTTAATCCTTATAGCTTAGGGGAGTTGAAATCTTGCACAATACGACAAACCCTTGTCTCTTTAGTTAGGGATTTGGCTAAGCTCAAAAAATTATGTTCTTTCACTTCTTTACATTGTAGAGATTGAAAAAAAAAAAAAAAGATTTGAGCTCAATTTGTCTTATGAGATAACTTAGCCATTAAGCAATCTATTTTTTAAACTGAGAGGGCTAAACCATAGGCCAAGTAATTTAGGCAAGTGGTGCGAGAGTTTGCAGGTAGGAAAAGCTTCTACAATTACCTTACTAGATTATACGGCCTCCTCAGGTTACTGGTTCTTCAATAATCAATATCATATCATATAAGACATTCACTTATGAGCTACGACCTCCTATACATGCTTAGCCAAATGTTCAATGTTGATTTTGAGTCTCACTTGGATATATTGAAGCATTTGAAACCACAACCTATAAATGGTTATTCCAGATGATGACTTACGTCTACTAAATCATACATATCCTTAGGCAATATAAGGCCATAGACTAAGTATTGGGCTTTAGACATAAACAATCAGTAAGATAAAGGAGGCAATGTTGGTAACGGGACGGGTTAGGATTTGCTGATTCTAATGCTGCCATGAATAGTAAATCGAAACAAAAATGTGATTCGATTATGTCCCGATCAAAATCTCAAATTTGGTAATGGTACCTGCAAACTCGCTCAAATCCACCTGTCAAATTCTTTCCGTTGTAGGTAATTTTGTGAATTGTGGACATGTTTGGTATGATAAATTAAAATCCACACTAGAATATATGCGAGTATCCATCAACCAGCACTTTTTTCAATTTTTTTTTAAAAGTTTAATAATTTTGATAATTATTATCATTATTATATACAAATTAATTTCATTATATAATTATAGACTATTATATACTTATTAAAATTAAAATTATACTTATAAATTATTATATATTTCTTATAATTATTATATAATTATGAATTATTATATACTTATTATAGATTTGTCTTTGGAGTAGTGCTTAGAAAGTGTTAGTGTTAGAAAATATTAATATTAAATCATTATTGTACCAATCGTGTTGGATGGGTGTTAATAATAGTAGTGGGTGCTAATCATTATTGTACCAATCATTATTATACCAAGCAGAAGAGGGGACAAAAAAAGATGGTTTGGATAAAGGGCCACGCATGAACTACTCGAGGCCCAATAGAAGGAAATGGAAGCTGCAGCCTCGAACAACATGTAACAAGAGTGGATGCAAGGCTAGCCCAAAGGTCTCAAAAAGGTCAAGCTGTCACGTAATTGAACCGAGCCCAAAACACAAAAAAATAAAGCTTGGTAGCCCGATTAAGTCAGCAACGAAGCAAAAACAAGAAAGCTCCTCAGCAGCAAAGCTCAAACTTACTTGGGAGCCGTTGGCAGTGGAAGAAATGGAGATGGCAGTTCCAAGCTTAGAAGAGATATCGGCGGAGGCTGATTGCCAGCCCCGCCGGAAGCCATGAGGATCCTTAGTTGGAACGTTCGGGGTTTGGGGAATACCCGAACGTTTCTAGCATTGCAAAAGATTCTCCAGTTGCATAGGCCGCAACTTTTATTCGTGTGTGAAACGAAGTTGTTGCCTGCGCAAATGAACGGGATTAGTAGGAAGTTGAACTTTGAGAATTGCTTTAAGGTGGATAGAAGAGGTAGAGGAGGAGGACTAGCGATGTTGTGGAGCTCTGAAATTGAAGTGCAGATTAAATCTTTCAGCAACCACCATATTGATGCTGAGGTTCAAACTGAAAATGGGAAGCACTTTCGATGCAGTGGCGTTTATGGCCATCTTGAGGTAGGGCAAAAGAAACATACTTGGACACTCCTGAGGCGGTTGCCAGGATTATCCCCATTGCCTTGGTTATGTTTTGGCGACTTTAATGAAGTATTGCACCCTTATAAAAAAACAAGAGGTAATGAACGAGAGTTAAGCTTGATCAGAAATTTTAGAGAAGCTTTGCAAGATTGTAACTTAGTGGACGTGGGATATAAAGGATACCCATTTACCTGGAATAATGGGAGATATGGGCTTAATTACATTGAAGAACGGCTTGATAGGTTCTTGTGTAACAGGAGCTGGAGTGACTTTTTCTACGATTGTGCAACAGCTCATCTAACTGCCTAGACTTCTGATCATTGTCCGTTGTTGATGGAAGTTCAAGAAAGGGGGAGGGGATTATGTTAGAAGAGAAAAAAGTCCACTCGAATTCATTATGGGGATTTATGGAGCCCATATAAAGCTTGCAAAGAAATAATCAAGACTGAATGGAGTAGTTACGGAAGCTGGAATGATGCAAATCTCATACCTTTGTTTCAGAAGGTGGTTAAAGAATCAATGGCTAGGCTGCTTTTGTGGAGCAAGGAAGAGTTTGGAGAAAGAGAGAAGAGGCTGAAGCAGATTATGAATCAGCTGGAGAGGCTGAAACAAAACTATGTGCAATATGATTCTGGGGAGGAGATTAAGAAGTTAAAGGGGCAGATTCACGATATTCTCATTGATGAAGAAATATTTTGGAAGCAACGATCGAGGGCAGAGTGGTTGAAAGCAGGGGACAAAAACACCAAATACTTTCACTACAAAGCATCATCGAGGAAGAAAAAAAATCGAATTTGGGGAATTGAAAATAGATCAGGAAGTTGGACTGATAAGGCAGAAGAGGTAGAGTATGAGTTTTGCGAATATTTAGCAAAACTCTTCACTACATCACAGCCAAATCAAGAAGAAATTTCGGCAGTATTAGAAGGAATCACGCCAAGAGTTTCAGAAGCCATGAATGAGCAGTTAGAGCAACCTTTTACACTGGAGGATATTACGGAAGCTTTAGCTCAAATGTCTCCAACAAAAGCTTCGGGACCAGATGGGCTTCCAGTAGCCTTCTATCAGAAGCACTGGAACGTTGTAAAAAAAGGGGTCATCACAAACTACCTCCACATTCTAAATGAGCAAGGTACCATGGCTCCTCTTAACCATACTTATATTACTTTAGTCCCAAAGGTTAAAAAGCCTAGGAGAGTAACAGATTACAGACCAATCAGCTTATGCAATGTGATATATAGAATTGTGGCTAAAACGATTGCAAATAAGCTGAAACAAATCCTCCATCAAGTTATCTCCCCAACACAAAGCGTGTTTATTTCTGATAGGCTTATAACAGACAACATCATAGTAGGATATGAGTGTCTTCACAAAATTAGGCATAGTAAAGGAAAAAGAAATAGGTTGGTGGCTTTGAAATTTGATATTAGTAAGGCTTACGATAGAGTTGAGTGGAGCTTCTTAGAACAAACCATGACTAGGTTGGGTTTTTCTCCAAAATGGTTGAACTAATTATGAGATGTATAACTACAGTGTCTTTCGCTATAATTATTAATGGAGTGCCACGGGGAGTTATCCAACCACAGAGGGGCCTGAGGCAAGGGTGTCCGCTTTCTCCGTATTTGTTTATCATGTGTGTAGAAGCTTTTTCCTCTCTAATGTTATAGGCGGAAAGGCAGAAACTCATTCATGGATTATCTTTTGGCAAAGACATAAATATTTCACACCTCTTCTTCGCTGATGACAACCTAATTTTTACCCGAGCTTCACTTACGGATTGTCAGAATCTGAAAAGAATTTTTTACTGTTATACCACTGCATCAGGCCAACTGTTTAATTTCGAGAAGTCATCAATGTTTTTTAGCAAAAACACCAAAGTTGAGCAAATTTCAGTCATAAAGAATATCTTTCAGCTTAATGTGGTTTCAAGACATGAGAAATACTTAGGTTTACCCTCAATGAGAGGGAGGAAGAGAAGTAGTTTTTTCCAAGATGTCAAACTCAAGGTGATGGAAAAAATATCCAATTGGTAGCATAAATTTTTTTCCAGTAGGGGCAAGAAAGTGTTGATTAAGGCTGTGGCTCAGGTTGTTCCAGCGTATGCCATGAGCGTGTTCAAAGTCCCTCTAGGAGTGTGTGATGATATTCAGAAAGCTATTGCAAATTTCTGGTGGAGATCTAAAAAAGAAAAGAGATGTATTCACTGGGCGAAATGGGAACGACTAAGCCAAGCGAAAAGTAGAGGAGGGCTGGGTTTTAAAGACTTCTCAAGTTTTAATCAAGCATTAGTGGCTAAACATGGGTGGAGATTACTGCAACATCCAGACTCATTAGCAGCAAGGGTGCTGGAGGCTAAGTATTTCAAGAAAGCTGACTTTTTAAATGCAAAGCTTGGTTCTAACCCGAGCTTCATATGGAGAAGCATCATCTGGGGAAGACAAGTTATTTTGGCTGGTTCAAGATGGAGAATTGGGAAGGGGGACAAGGTGCAGATTTACAAAGCTAATTGGATTCCAAGGCCCTCGACATTTAGACCCACCTCTCGGCCAACCTTGCCAGTAGATTCCTATGTTTCAATGTTAATTAATGATGACAACCAGTGGGATGAAAGGAATATTTACTACCATTTTGATAAGCTAGATGCCGACAGAATTGTAAGCATGCCTCTTCGTAGATAGCCAAAGGATGATCAAATCCTTTGGCATTATGACAAAAAAAGGAGGTACAATGTAAAAAGTGGTTTCCAGGTAGCTTTGAGATTGAAATTTCCAGCACTCCCCACAAGCTCTAGAAACACAACAAATCAATGGGAGACAATATGGGCTCTGGATTTACCTGAAAAGCTGAGGATATTCATGTGGAGGGCATCCACAAACCTCCTCATTTCTACGAAAAATCTATGGAAAAGAAAGGTAGCTCAAGAGCCGGTTTGTCAGATTTGCAATAATGGGGTGGAGAGCATCTTTCATGCTCTAGTCAATTGTAAATCAGCGAGGAAAGTCTGGAGGCTAACTTAATTTGCAGAAGAGCTTCGAGAAGAGGTTGGGGAAGATTTATTGAGTTTGTTAAAGGGAAGATTATGCTCAAGGAGAAAAGCTGATATTGAATTGCTAGTGGCCATCTGTTGGGGGATTTGGAGTGCACGAAACCAATTTATTTTCAAGCTAAAGAAAGAAGATCCCCAGATCGTGCTGGCCAAAGCTGAAGCTATCCTAAAGGCTTATAAACGAACCCATGTGCCAGCACCAATTCACATGGATCAACAAACATGGAAGGCACAACATAATTGGTCCCCTCCTCCAGCTGGTTGGTTTAAGTTAAATATGGATGCAGCCACAAACCGAGACAAGCAAACATCAAGCTTGGGAGTTGTTATTAGAAATGCCGAGGGAATTGTAGTGGCTGTAGCAATTAATTGTTCAAAGTTTTGTGGAGATGTGGCTTATTTAGAGGCAGAGGCTATGGAATTTGGTCTGCAGGTTGCTGGGAATGCTAAGCTACCCTCCTTAATTGTTGAGACAGATTCTCAAGAGGTAGCAGGTTTTGTGAACAACAAACAGAACAGCATGAAAGAGATCTTCTGGGTTGTGGCAGCAATTCAAAGTTAATGGAGAATTTTAATCAGATTAAGGTTCAACATATACCTAGATCTTGTAATGCTTTTGCTCACTCTCTACCTAAGTTAGCACTAGAGAAATGTGAAAAAGTTGTTTGGATGGGTTCAGACCCCTCAGAACTAATGTTTGTGTTTGCTTCTTCAAATTAATGAAAGTTTAATTCTCTTTCAAAAAAAGAAATGAAGATCTTTAACTCTTGAAACTTGTGCTGAATGAGAATATGAGATGATAATTGTTGCCGGTGCATTAGTGATACTTTTTGTGTAATTGTGTTGTTACTTTTGATTTTTTTGGTTTTTTTTCATTTTTTAATTGAAAGAACTTTTGTGGTTTGATGGACTTGTACATCTTACACTTAAATTCGAGAATTGGTGTTGAATTGATAATTGGAGTTGGGCTTGTGTTTTTCTTTTTTTTTTTCTTTTTTTTGGGATTGATGTTGAAGTTTTAATTGTCTGTCTGCATTGATTAAATTTAGAATTAAATATTTTATGTGAAATTTTAGGTTATTGTTATAAATTTACATTTTGAGTTATATAATTTAAACTTTTAGATTTTATTAAAAATATATTTAACATTTGTGATTTTAAATGTAGAAATGTGCAAAAAAAACCTATCAAATACCATTGCGGATTTAGTAATTGTCAAAATCCACAGCAGATTGCGGGTGGGTTTGTTAATTTAATTTTTGTGCGAATGCAAGTTTGGTAATGACAAACCCATAGCTGATAGTGCCCATTGCAATCTTTATTCTAGATCTCAATTGAGATGCTTAATTTTTTGGACAACAGTTTTTTCTCACACGTTGCATGTTTTATCACAAAACGACATTTTATACAAATATAACCGACATGTCAAACAACTGTGATGTACGTGTCGTATATCTTATTTATTAAAACGACTTGTCATATATATATTACTAACATATTAGATATATTTAATTCGTTAAATAGACTCGTCATACATTTTTAAAAATTCAAATTTTAAGACATTTGGCATCCCAACCAGGATTTACAAATGTTTCGAATCCTGATCAAATAATATATTGAGATAAAACTGAAGTTGTTGGACGGCCAGGATCTCAAATCCTGATCAAATGTTCGAATCCCTCATTGGGCGTGTTGAGATGTAATTAGTAATCTAGTAAATTGAGCAATAAAGTTTTAGTAATTTCCAGCAAAATACTCTGTTATGAAATAAAAATTCTTCTACACTTCCGCCTACACCCAACAAATTTGGTATCAGAACTTTTCCAAAACACCCTCAAAATGACGTCAAATACCCTACCCACATTATTTTTATATGCTCCCAGTCAAGTTCCAATATTTGAAGGGGTACATTATGAATATTGGAGTAATCAAATGGAAACCTTTTTCCTCTCTCAAAATTTATGGGATGTTGTTGAACATGGATATGCTGAACCATCAGAATCTACGAGTTCTTCATATTGGACTCAAGCACATCAGTAGTAGTACAAAGAAAACATATAGAGAAATGCAACGACACTTCGATATATTCAGTAAGATGTTAGTAAGTCAATTTTTCCCAGAATTTTTGGTGTCAAAAAAGCCAAAAATGCTTGGGAAATCCTAAAGCAAGAATTTCAAGGTTCCGAAAAGGCAGTCACCATCAAGTTGCAGACTTTGTGGTAAGAGTTCGATAATTTATCAATGAAACACAGTAAAGGAGTTCGGGATTTTTGCAGCAAAGTTACTGAGATTGTGAACTAGATTAAAGGTTGCAGGGACACCATTGAAGACAAGAAGATGAATGAAAAGGTATTGAGATGTCTTCCTCCAAAGTTTGATCATGCAGCAGCAGCCATTGAAGAATCAAAGGATTTTGTCCAAGACGACTTTTTTAGATTTGTCAGGATCATTATGGTCTCATGAGCAAAGAATCAATCGATCTTCAAGTCAACCTACAGAGCAAGCTTTTCAGTCAAAGATTAATAATTTATATCAAAATAAAACCAATAAGAAAAACCAGAAGAATGGAGGCTCGTCTCAAAGAAACAAATAGCGTGGCAAAGGGCAAAGAGAACAGAACGACAACCGCAACAAGTGGAAAAATGACAGAGGGAATTCACAACAAAATACAAATTCTCAATCCATTATTTGTAATCGTTCTAATCATGAATTAAAAGATTGCCGTTATAAATGCACAAGGTGTTGCATTCCTAACTATTCTCACAGGGATTGCTGGTATCAAAATAAGAAAGGCAAAAATGAGGAAAATTTTACAAAAGAAGATGATGAACATGAATCATATAATTTGTGGAACTTGGATAGCGGCTACAGCAACCACATGACTGGAGAACATGACATTTTCATCAGCCTTGACCAAAGTTTTAATTTGCAAATAAAACTTGGAGATGGAAAGATGAAAAAAGCTATGGGAAAAAGGCATTATTGATGTCCATACAAAGGGAGGTAACAAAAAGCTCATTTATGATGTTCTTTATCTTCCAAATTTAACGCTGAACCTCTTGAGTGTGAGGCAGCTAATTCAAAAGGGTTTTTCAATTTATTTTGATGATGAAAAATGCAAAATTATTGATAAAACTAATAATCACACAGTGGTCTTGTTGAAATGTCAAAGAACAAGGTTTTTTCTCTTGTTATGCCACTTGATGAGAATGTTGCTCTCAAAACTGAAAATTCAGTTTGTCAAATTTATGGCATCTCAGATATGGCCATTTAAACTATAAAGGGCTGAATTTGCTCTAGCAAAAGAACATGGTGATTCGCTTACCTAATGTTGGAGGAAATGAAAAAGTTTGCGAGGATTGTATATATGGAAAAATGCAGACTTCCATTTCCTAAAAATTCATGGAGAGCCAAAGGTTCGTTAGAGTTGGTGCATGCTAATATTTGTTGTCCTACAAGGATTTTCTCTCTTAATAACAAGAGATATTTCATTTTTTTTATTGATGATTATACAAGGATGATGTGGATTTATTTTTTGAATGAAAAATCAGAAGCTTTCTCAACTTTTCTTCAATTTAAAGCTCTTGCAGAAAGGCAAAGTGGATGCAAAATGAAGATCTTGAGAACTGGTCGTGGTGGTGAATTTATCTACACTTCATTCATGAATTATTACAAGGATAATGGAATTCAAAGACAACTTACTGTCAGCCGAAGTCCACAACAAAACGGAGTCACAGAACGAAAGAATCGTACCATTGTAGAGATGGCAAGAAGCATGTTGAAAGGCAAAGGCATTCCTAACAACTTATAGGCAGAAGAATGTCATACAGCTGTGTACATTCGCAACAGTTCTCCTACAAAAGCTGTCAAAGACAAAACTCCATTTGAAGCTTGGCACAACCGAAAGCCAACTGTTGATCACTTGAAGATTTTTGGGAGTATTGCTTATGCTCTTATTCCAGCTCAAAACAAGGAGAAGTTTGATGAAAAAAGGTAAAAAAATATTTGTTTATTGGCTGTAGTGATGAGTCTAAAGGATATCAGTTGTTGAATCCTACAACAAATAAGCTTGTTATCTCAAGAGATGTTGTATTGGTAGTGTCGTTAGGGTGCACCAAATTTAAAATCTTACTACTAGTATAAATAATTAGTACAGAGTAAGTAAGGATCGATCTCACAGAGAATATGCTAGTTATATTTATTATCAACTCTAAAGCAAGATTTAAAATAAAATAATAATAGAAATAGTTAATATAAATTAATCTAACTAAAGAAAATGCCAATTATAAATAAAGGGGTTTTTTTTTAATTTTTAACTAAATAGCAAGAAACAAAGAAATTAAACTATGAAAACAAAAATTTAATCAAAACTCTAATTAAAGGAAAAAGAAATAATAATGATGAAAACTTTGGTTAAATGATCATTCGCCACCACCAAACATGCACATAATATATCAACTCTATCATCAATTTCTATTGAAACTATCAACCGTAGATAACAATAAGCTATGTTAGTCTCAACCTTTCCTTAGTGTGTCGTTAGGCAAAACAAACTCTTCACCTAATCTCTAATCATTAAATAATTTAAACCAAACTCTTTAAATTTAAGATAATGGAAGCATTAAGCAGAGAAAGATATTATGTTGATCTAGGCAATAAACATACAAGCTCGGATTATTTAACCTAGGTTATGTTCTCCAATCGAAATCACTGATTCCAACCTGCTACTAATGATTAAAATATCAAGACAATTACGGATCAAAAATTTTAATCTAGCAATAGAATTTATTCAAGTCCTATCTAATTGGTCATTCAAATAAGACGAGAATAAAATCATAAACATTAATTATAGAATAACACAAACAATTTCAATTAAATAAATTGAATGATAGAAATTAAAAATTAATCATATGACATGTTTGGGATTTTGAATTCACCCTCAACCAAATAGAAAATCTAACCTAACATAAGTAAATTGGGAATAAGAGAATTGATAAAACCAATCATAGAGATTAATTCAAGAGGTTGCCTTTTTCTTCAATTCCCTTTGGCTGCTGATTTTTTTCTTCTCCTTTGCGGCTGCCAATTGTTTTATATGTGTGATTGCCGAATATATAATCCTCAATTCTGCCGCAAGTCTAGGTTTTATTGTCTGCCCTAAATCCTCACATGGAAAGGATTAAAAACAAAAGCCAAGCCGCCACTTTTCTTTGGCAATTCACTTGCAAGGCCATTTCCCCTTTTTTTTCACTTTGCTTTCCAAAATTAATTGCCATGCACGTGACTTGTTCAATTAATAAGCCAATAACAATTTGGCCAAAGCCCATCACAAGAATGCATTTGCCTTATTAATTAAATTATTTCCAACGCTAATTCTTCTCATCTTCACGTGAACTTCAATTAGTCCTTGGCTGCTTTGATTTTCTTCCATTTTAACTCCCATTACTTTCCTTAAATTTTCAATTAATTTCTTCTTTAAGCTCTCCTTACTTGAATATTCTGATTTAATTCCTCTTTATTCCCAAAATACACCTAAAATAACAAAATAAAAAAAAAACTAAGATAAAAATTAACACAATAAAAATATAATTTAATAAATTAAAAATTAACTAAAATAACTAGAATATTTAAGACCAAAACAAGAAAAAGATGGAGAAATTAATAGCAAAATATATGAAAAACATGTACTTATCATGTATTTAATGAGGCATCAGCTTGGCAATGGGAAAAAGATCAATCTCAAGCATCTAGCTTTTTTGAAGCTCTTGTATCTCCGCCAAATTCTTCACAACAAAATAACTTGGAATAAAAATCTCCAAATTCAGCAGCAAAAAGTTTTTCGGATGATGAAAGCCCTTCAAGGAAGATAAGGTCAATGAGAGAAATTAATGAGTCATGTGAACTTGCTTTATTTTCTTGTGAGCCTCAAGACTTTGAGGAGGCCTCAAGAAATGAAGATTGGATCAAAGCAATGAACGAGGAAATGGCCACTATTATGAAAAATAAAACTTGGGAGATGGTTAATTTGCCAAATGGAGAAGAAACAATTGAGTTGAAATGGATCTTCAAAATCAAGTACAATGAAGATGGTTCGATTAAAAAATACAAGGTGCAGCTCGTTGCAAAAGGATACTCTCAGCTGCCTGGAGTTAATTTTACAGAAACATTTGCCCCCGTAGCTCAAATGGAGACTATTCGAACTGTTCTTGTCTTGGTAGCATAAATGGAATTGAATGTGTTTCAGCTAGATGTAAAATCGTCATTTCTAAATGGTGAAATTAAAAAAAGAGGTTTATGTTGAGCAGCCTAAAGGATATGAAGAGAAAGGTGAAGAAAACAAAGTTTATCAACTTCGAAAAGCCTTGTATGGCTTGAAGCAAGCCCCTTGAGCAGGGAATAGCAGAATTGATAGATATTTCGTTAAAAATGGATTTGACAGAAGCTCAAGTGAACCTTATCTTTATGTCAAAAAGGAAGGTACTGATTTCCTTATTGTTTGCCTTTATATTGATGATCTAATTTATTGTGGCACTAATCTGAAAATGGTGGAAGAGTCTAAAAAAAGCATGCTAAATGAATTTGAGATGACTGACTTGGGCTTAATGAAGTATTTTCTTGGCATTCAAGTGAAGCAAGCCAGAGGAAAAATCTTCTTTTGTCAAGAAAAATACGTATAAGATTTGTTGAAGAAATTCCACATGTTCAAATGCAAACCAGCACCTACTCCTATTGGTTTGAATAAAAAATTGAAGCATGATGAAAAAGAAGAAAAGGCTGATGCAAGAATCTATAGAAGCTTGGTTGGTTCGTTGATTTATCTAACCAACGTAAGACTTGTTTGGTTCTTTCCAGATTCATGAATGATCCAAGGAAGTCCCATTATATTGCAGCAAAGAGAATCTTAAGGTATCTTCAAGGTACAAAAAAAGCAAGGGATCATATATGAAAAAGAAGACAATTGCAAGCTTGTTGGTTTTACTGACAATGATTGGGCTGGTTCCCTTGATAACAGAAAAAGCACATCAAGTTATTTGTTTTGTTTTAGTACAAATGTGATTTCATGGAGCTCAATGAAGCAGAAGTCAGTAGCTTTATCATCGCAGAGTACATTGCAGCAACTAAATCAACTTGTGAAGCTGTTTGGCTTAGAATAATTCTCAAGGATTTGCAGTTCGATCAAGAAGCTGCAACACCAATTTATTGCGACAATATGTCAGCCATTGCTCTAAGCACATCGAGCTACGTTATTACTACATCCCTGACTTAGTAAGCAAAGGAGAAGTTAACATGGAGTTATTAGCACTAATGAGCAGCCATCAGATTTTCTGACCAAAGCAATCATCACTAAGAAGTTTGAAAAATTCAAGAAGCAATTGAAGATTACCAATTAAAGGGGGTGTTGATATGTAATTAGTAATCTAGTAAATTGAGCAAGAAGTTTGAAGGGGTATTTGGTTTGTTTTCAATGTGAAGTAAAGGGTAGAATTTATGTTTGTAATGTGGCTTTGGAAATATTAAGCATGATTAATGTAATCTCTAGAGTTGTCTATAATGCATATAAATATAGAACTCTGGTTGTATGAAAAGTAAAAACAAAAAAAAATGAATTAAGCAATAAAGTTTTAGCAATTTCCAGCAAAATACTCTGTTCTTAAATAAAAATTCTTCTACACTTCCACTGTACCCAACAGGACGGCCAGGATCTCAAATCCTGATCGGGTTTCGGGAAATTATGTCAACCTAAAAAAGTGCTACATAACAAGAATAATATTTTTTCTCCTTATTTAAAGTGCTACTAAACTTCTTTTCCCTAATGAATAAATATACTAACATACGCTGTTTATGGTAAAAATTGATGTACAAAAAGATAATCAATCAATGCATATATGGCTTAAAAATACTTTTGTATTTAACTAATTTTATCATTTTTTTTAATTTGGGCAAAATTTTAGATTGTAGCTCAATAGTGGGCTTAGTGTCACAGTATGTTGCATAGGAAATCGTACGACTCTTAGACAACTTCTAGCACAAAAATTGCGAAGCAAGTATAATGAACTTCTCAAACTAGGCAAATAAGATGATAGCGGATATGCTAGAGAGAAGAAAGAGTAATATGGCCAAAGATAATTTTATTACTCATAAAAGAGAATACATGAGAGCTTACAAGGATGCTTGAGTTGCTTGGTATTGTGTATAGTGTGACATTGAGCAAAATGGAGGGTGCCTTCCCCTATTTATAGAGGAAGCTTGCCTAGGTCTAGATGGTTTTATACAAGTGGTGCAAGTTGCCTAAATATCACCTAGATTTTAGAGAGGTCTAGGTATACACAAGTGTGGAAATCTCTAGACATATGCAAGTTGTAGAGAGTTGTAGAGAATTTTAGAAATTGGACCGAGCTAGTTGAATTTGGGTTGTCTGCTTGCTAAGCGCACCATAGCTCGCTAATTGTATGATATGGCCCACTACTGAGAGCACCCTGTTGTTAAGCACATTCCACTATTGGGCGGATTTTTGCTGTGCGTACCCATGCGTGTCAATTTAGCCTCCGTTTGCGAGAAATTTGACCAGCCCGCGACATTAGGCCATATTTAGTATTATATCTTGGACAATTATATTTTAAAAGCTACAATTTTAAAGTGTATAAAAACACTTATTACTATAGTTTGGAAGATAAGTTAATTTTATCACATATTAATGAAAAACCTACCATATTTTATACTATTTTTATCAAAAATATTATTTAAAAATAATATTTATCCTAAATTATTAATCTTTAGTTCACAATTATAAATTTTCTTCAACATTCGATGCCAACCAGCCCCTTGCCCTAATATCTCAGAGAGGGTTCTCTTTGCTGCAATTACTACTGGTATGGAAAAAAAAAGGATTATATATGTGTGGAAATTTTAAACCACTTGGTTCTTTATGATATTGCATCTAATAAGAGGGACTGCAGTGTTATAAATCCTATCTAAAATCTAAGAGCTCGTATCCGAAAATAAAAAATCTACGTAAGCGGGAAACCAAACACCAAAATCAAAATAGAGAGCACTTCAGATTCGATTGGGGAAAAGAAGAAGTCACCACAATCTCAAAAATAAAAAATTTCAAAACCCTAAACGAAGTCGCCAAAAGATGAGAGGCAAAATCCGACGTCGTCCAACAGAATCGGCGCTTCAACCCACGCCTGACCTCTACGGCGGCAATCGGTTCGGCGGTTCACGGGACTCCGATGCCAGCTTCGCCAGCAGCCGACCTTCTTCAATCGGAATGGGTCGCGCCTCGGCCGCCGATCTTTACACCGACCGGTCCCACCAGAGCTCCGCGATTCGCGCAATCAACGCCCATCTCTCATCGCACTCTTTCCACATTGCTTTCCCGCTCAAACAAGTACCCTCCGTTAAAGACATAACAGATGTTATCAAGTTCCTCATTTCTCAGCTCGATTATCCTTCGACCACTAAATTCGAAGAGGATCTGTTCGTTGTCTTGAAATCCCTAAGCTGCCCTTTCAAGATCAACAAATCGACTCTCCGTTCCCCAAATTCGCCTCACAACTGGCCGGCATACCTCGCTTTGATTCACTGGTTGGTTCAAATCGCTTCTTATAACTACCATTTGACGACAAATTCGAAAGCTTTTGTGGAGAATAACAGTATGTATATGTATGCTTCCGACAGTTATTTGAATTATATCGAGGGAAAGGATGAGGATGTTGACAACATTGATAAAGGTTTTATAGAAAAACTAGAGAAAGAAAAAGAGAATGTGAGCGAATATGTGGAAGAATTAAAGAAGAAGGTGAGTGAAATGGAGGGGGCGATGACAGGCCCTACTGAAAGAGAGAAATTAGAGAAAGAAAAGTGTGTTTTGGAGGAGGACTTGAACAAGTTCAACGCGATAATTGGAGAGTTAAACTCGCGGAAAGAGAAGATGGAGAAGCTCGTGGAGGAAAAAGAGAGAGAAATTGGAAAGAAAGTGGAGGAGCATAAAAGGATTTGCGAGGAGAATGAGGAGTTCAAGAAGAGAGTGAAGCTGCAGACTATCAATGCGCGTGATGTGGAGAGGATGAGAAGGGAGTTACAGGCGGTGGAGAGAGATATTGCGGATGCTGAGAATGCAAGGAATGAGTGGGAGAATAAAACTTGGGATCTTGATTCTACATTGGGACGTAAGTTTAAGGAGCTCGAGGCACTTTCCATGGAATGCAATCAAGCCATGAAGAGGTTTTGTATCTTTAACCTCTGTATTTTTTATGTGTTATAAACTTGTCTATACTAAATTAATTGCCATAGTTTTATTTATTTATTCAATATCACTAGCTTTAGTGTCCTGTCAGTTCAGAAATTAATAACAGCTGAATAGGATGGCTGACAAAGTCGTGGTTGGTATTGGCATTTTCTGTTAAAACACTCTATTCTGTGTGATTTCTTTGGTCGGGTTATAATTTTTTTATCTTTGTCAGAAACTTCCCAGAGTATTGTTATGGTTAACCTTAATTACTTTCATTTAAATGTCATAACAAGGATGTTTATGAATAATGCAGATAAATTCACCAACTTCCTTGGATGCCTAGGACTATTTAGTGCAGTTTGTGGCTTTGTTTTTGTTGAATTACCATTTTACAAAGCCAGACTGGAGACGAATATTAATGTCACACTATTGACTGCAATTTTATTTATCCTATTGTTTGAGGAATGAATTAGTTATATTAATTTCAGATGTGATGACCATTAATTGTCCTTAGAAAACCTTAAATTATAATGTTTGGATACCCTTGGTTAAGATTTTAAAATTTTGGCTGTTGTCCAAATTCACATGCAATTTCAAGGAATCAGTGGAATTAATGTGTTGACTTAACATCTTTGATGTAATTACTGAATGTTGATTTTTCTCATGTGTTGTTAGTTTGAAAACAATAAATGCAAATTGTCATTTTGGATAACGACGAGTTGATTCTTTTTTTTGGGGGGCGGGGGGGTGTTAGACCTTTTGTGCAGGCTAGTTTACTTAGCTTCTTGGCATGTTCTCAATACCTTCTGCACCTTTCATTTCAAACTTCTACTTTTCTGTTTTCCTTAGCTTATTTGAAGACAAGCTAATATTCATGATGTATCAGAGATGTAAGAATCCACTTTATTTTGCTATGGTGTTGGTTCTTTTCATATGTTTCATAAGTACCTGAGTTTTGTGTATTAATATGCTTCTTAGCAAACTATCTCTGATGCAACAGCTTTTCTTTTCGGTACTAGGTTGAAACTTGCTACTGAGATCCAGTATTCATTGAACAGTAACGGGTCTACACCTTCTGAGGTAATGGGTGTTGACTACAAATCCACACTTAAGCCTGCCCTTGAATCCTTTGCTGATGACGTAAAGAGAAGCTCTGTGGAAAAATTAGAAGAGTTGATTTCCCTTCAGCAACAGTCATCAGAAATGGCTGCCAAGATTGAAGGAAAAAGAAAACGTATTGATGCACTTCAATTTCATATAAATGAAGTAAGTGCAAAAACTTTTCTCTTCTTACAACCAAGCTAATGCATATATATATATCATGCTTTACAACATTTAATTTTCAATAGTCTTGCATTTATATGCTACATTCTGAGGATTGTGAGGCTGTGTGCTCGCTTTTCATCTTTCTTTTCTGTAAAACCTTGGTACAGATATATGAATCAATGAGAATATGGGGTTAGAATAAATATAATCCCTACTTGATGTGATAATGATGGACACATTCAGGTATTAAAGAAAATGAAAAGATTTGGGTTTTGAAATAAATCCATTCCAAAATAAAGTAGGTTGTCAAAAGAAGTTTCATGTTGCTGAATTAAAACTGTTGAGAATATTTTATGAGCATTGATACTTTTTTATTCTTCTTATGGGATAAGCACACTAGGTAGACTGTTGATAGTTAGAACTTGGAAGCATTCTGCCATTATTTTTACAAGTTGATGGCTCTTTTTCCTTAGCACAATGTATGTTTATCGCTTCCCTTGGTGATCTTACTTAATGAGTCAGGTGTGGTGACTAGTTACTGTCTTAGATTTTTCTTGGAGGTATTTACATAGTACTATGTTAGCCACATACCTGCATTGGAGTTTTAAACTTTGTCTTTATGTACCTAGAATTGGGAGTTAGATTAGGATGGTGTAGGGTGCTTCGAAGTTTGTATTAAGACTGGGATGGTACTTAACATCTACACAGATTGAGGAGGTATTAGGATTGCACTGATTCAGAACTGATAATGGGCAAAGTTAAAAAACAAAAAGGATAACAAAGCTTTGTGGGGTGGATTTTGTTATTTAAAACATTCCTGGTTTCCTTTTCAACACGTGCGTCAAATTTATCCATCAACAGTTACATTGGGTGGTGGAACATAGAAATGTTACCTTAGCACTGCCATGGAAAGGCTTGAAAGTGAAAATATGATGCTCATTACCTTGGTTACTCTAAGGAAGTCCAGAAATAAACTAAAATTCATAATCAAACATGTCTCCTGGTCTTTACATGAGAGTCCTCACTGTGTTTCTCCCATTCAATCTTTTTCTGTCTATTTGTAATTCATTGTTTGGCTTAGACTTTTGATAGTTTTACTCTTTGACATTAATGAATATGCCTATTTAAGGTATCTATCTTTAACTTTGCCTATTATGTAACTTTATGTGCAGTATCTATCTATCTTGACTTTTTTTCTTAGTCATGTCATAGCAGTGTTGATAGGGTCAAGTTGATGTTAAGTCATGCCTAGATAAGGTTTTTAGCTTGCATGAGATGTGTGCTTTTGTTTTGAATGTGTAAATTAGTTTTGTCTGTGTAATTGAAGACATGCCAATATCCTCTGTCATGCACATGATGTCTTTTTGAATGATTTAATGGAAAACTAACTTTTTCTTTTTTCTTTTTAAGAAATTATTTTCAGCAAAACTGTGATCTCCTCTATGCTCATGATTTTGAAGCTATGGGGCAATTTATTTGTCCAATGAGACATACAGGCTTTCTTTGCAAGGTGGCCTACTTTCCAGATAGGAAAATGATTATTTTAACCTACTTTTAAATATGGAAATGGGAGAAGACAAATTAGTACAAGTAGCTTATGAATTTAAATGGAACTTGGATGATAATTGACTACAGAAATTTTTCTCTTTGGGTTTTCTAGTGTTGTTTTTGTCATCAAGTTTTTTGTTTCACACTTTTCTCATAGTTGAACACAAATTCTGAAAAACAGGAAAGGGTGCTCATATCATTTTGAGCAACAGTATTCCCTTCAGTTACTAGCGTTACTTAATGGGCTATGCCTGTTTTCCTCTAATTTCCCACTTACATACCCACAATGATTGTGTGGAGAAACATATGACAAGGCAGCTGCCTTGCATAGGTTGTTGGAATGGCCTAGAAATGTGTGGCAAAGGTGTTATTAAGGAAATTATATTGCTTAGGCTTGAGGATCTAAAGAAATATTCTGGTTTTGAAAAGAATTGGATTAGGACAAAACTAGGAGAAGAGATTGCTGAAAATTCAGCAAGAGTGTTCTTAGAAATCAGCAAGGAGGTGTTTTGTTTATTGCTTTGAATTTGATTTGAGGACATTTTTATCCAGCTATGGAATGTTGTTTTATTAGGAATATAGTATGAGCTTTCTGTTATCCTTCGTCATTGTCATCCAACAGATGGAGACTCAGTTGAACTTGCTGAGTAAGGAGACACAAGAGATCACTAAAAGATGTGCAGAAGAAGCTAAAAAGATGGAGGAAGATATTCAAACAGAAGCTCATAACTTGGATATGGTGGAAAGAGAAGCAGTGGAGGTTCTAAAGGTATGACTTCATCAGTTATTTGTTTTAATTGCTGAAGTCTTCTTTTACAAGAAATATTGATTACATGCCCCTAGATGGTTATGAAAGTAAATTGTGTTTGAAAGGGCAAAATATCCTCTAAGCTCAAGTCATTTTTCCTGTCATTATCTGAATGTTCATCTTCATTGAATGGGAACCTCTAATATGCATTCTAATGAACCTCTAATATGTTTCTGTGAAGGCCTCTGAATCGAAGTTGCAGGAAGCCATCAGACAATGTGAAGAAGAAATTCAGATACGTGCTTTAGATCTATTTGCATTGGTTGATTCAGTCTCAAAGTACAAAGAACGCATGGAGTCCAAAATTTCAAAGATGAATAAAGGCATCTCAGAAACTGCTTTAACAGTATCAGAAGCCTACAAGAATTCCTTGCCTGCACAATTTAGCATTGCATTTGGCGAATGCACAAAGCACACTTCATAACGTTCACATTCGAGTTTCTTGACCAAGTTGCCATCCCCGGATCTTGTGGTGAGAATTAAAGTGCCTTTCCAGAATATGTCAAGTTTTGCAAGTTCTGCATTTTGATGAGTTTCTGTTTGACTGCACTTATTGCTTCTTGAACTGTCATCAGGAAGTGATGTAAATATTTATAAATGTACTGGGAATTTGTTAATTATATTTATGTATTAAAAACTTGCTGCTTCTCTAAATCAAGGCTTAGGGAACAAGTCTCAAGGCTTAGGTGAATCTTGGATAGAATGAATAGAAGTTATGTAAAAACAATTCAAATTAGTTCAGACGAAGAATCTTTTTAAGTAACGAAAAGGAGCAATTTAATTTACCATTTTCTTCCTTTATTTTGTTAATAAACCAATTCATGGTCCAAATAAAAAACTTTTTAAGGGTATGTTTTGGTACCCGGCACCGAAAGAGTATGACCGTTAAAAAGAACACAACCGAAGTTTGTTTAGTAAAATTAACGTGGTCTGCTTTGTATAAAGTGACCATTTCATCCAAAAAATCTGGATTTTTGGGATTTGTGCGCGGATCTTTACATTTCTTTTATTTTTTATTAATTAAGTTGCTTTTAGTAATATTTAATTTATGGAAAATTTATCGCTGTCCATCTATTTATTTTCTTTTAAATACATAAATATTTTTTTAATGCGTTATTTAAAGTTTATTTTTTGTTGTATTCTTTTATTTTTGTTTGATCTTTGTTAGTGAATTTAACGAAATGTTAATGAAATGATATTTTTAGCCTTCAAATTTATAATTTTACCCAAAATAAATAAAAATTAGAAATAAATTGGCTGAATTTAAGTTTTTTTTAAAGGTGGATGCTAAACATTGAAGGAAAATAGAGTTTGTTGCCTGCTAAATTTAAAAAATTTGTATTTGTTTTTTTAGAAGAAAATAGTATTTGTTGTTTGTTAGATTTAGAAAATTTGTATTTATTTTTCTCTTTCAATTAAGTTAAACAGCATTAATTTTTTTTTCAAATCGCGTTAAATGACATTGTTTCACACTTTTTTTTAAAAAAAAAGTATAATATAGTATAATTTTAAATATTTAAATGAAATGTTCATTTTACTCCTCTGACGTCAATAATTTTTTAACAGTAGTTAGATAAAAGTGAACGACTGTAATGAAAAATAAATTTCAAGTGACGCACTGAAAAAAAATATATTTTTAAAAAATAAATAAATAGATAGACGGTGAATAATTTTTCTTAATTTATTTTTAATTTGTGACAAATAATTAAAAAAACTAATAAATATAAGCCACCACCGGCGCCCATTCGTCGCCCACCGCCGTCGATGGCCATGGTCACAGCAGTTTTTTCAAATCAAATTTGCCATCGTTAGATTCCTCAATGCCAACACTATGCATTCGTGCAAGAATCACCGGCGAAGGAGATTCCGATAACCAACAAAAGGTTGAGAACAAATGGCTTCCATAACTCGCGTTAACGGCAGCAAGTTGAGAAGCACTGCCGGCACCATCATCAACACTAGTAGACAGTAATTTAGCTGATGGTGGTGGTGTCTCCCATATCACTACAGTTAAATGCCGGCGAATAATTGAAGCCGGCGGTTCTTTGTACTTTGTAGGATTGTGTAGATTAAATACCGACAATTTTAACGGTACTAAAGACTAAGTGGTTGCTTGGTGTGGTCAGCATTTTTTTAATAATAATTTATTTATTATAAAATAATAATATATAATTTTTAAATATATAATATAATTTATATTACACTAAACATAATTTTATATTAAATTTAACACAATCTAATATAGTTAGTCTAATACTCTAATGTAGTGCTGTGTCGTAAATACGCCCTAAATGGGTTTAGGTTGGGTGATAAAAGACCCTTGTCCTATGAGAGGAATGAGTTCCGAGTCTCTGTAGAAAATTCATTGCTACATTCAACACACCCAAGTTATGTTATATGGCAAAATTTTACTAGATTTGTCTTTAGAATCCCCGATTTGTAAAGTAAATAATTACTTCAGTTATAATTACGTAGAAATGGGGTGGAATTACGGTTTCAACAGTTCGAGCACTTTCAAATAGTTAAAAAATTAATAAAATCTGATTATCTGATAATACTTAAATTATAAGATATGATATCTTTAGGATATTGTAGTAGAAATGATAATGATACATTTAACTTTATTTTAACAAAATAAAAATCAAATTTACTAATATGTTTGGTATGGTCACATTCAGAACTAAACCTGCATTGACCAAAAAAAAAAAAAAAGAATTAGGATATAGCTGAAAGTGAAAAACATTAAAGGGGAGAACAAATACAGCAGATTGCGATCCTTTGTTGCCTTCTTTCCCTGAGAGGACAGGGCTTGTCCCTATCCTACTGGTGTTTCAGTGCACTAACATTCACCGCCATGAAGCAAAATAAACTAATCAAGACCGTAGATCTACATTCTTTCTAGATGAGAGCATCCTCGTACAAGTGGGACCCGCCATATAATATTCTTTTTTTTTCAAGAGTAAGAGCCAAGAGTGTGGGACCATCAACACTAAAGGAGAAGCTGAAGGAAACCCAAAATGACAAAAGGTTTGATCTTTTTGCCTCTCTCTTCTTCTTCTTCTTCTTCTTCTTCCTCATTTTATTGTTAATAGTGAAGCTACATCTCACTCAGCAACTTCCTAGCTTATGTAATGAACAGTCCATTATTAGTTTCAAATGCAAAACGTTATACTTATGTTTTCAATATTTTATTGTTCACAACCCAAATGAAAAAAAAAAAGAGTAAATAACAATTTTTTTTTTAGTTTCTAGAGCAAGAAGCCCACCATTTGGGCAATTGTTTGGAGTGCCAAGACAGAGAGAACATTTTAACTTTAAGAAAAAAGAAATGTTTGTCTTGATAGGAAAATGATTTTTTTAATATATATAAATTTTGTATTATTAAAGAAGCTTTTAACAAATGGTGGGTGGAACACTTTTTGTTTGTGGCCGGTTAATAGAACATAGTGACTTTCTTCTTTAGTTTGATCTGTTTATTTTTCTTTTTATTTTTGTTGTTACACTTTATCTCTTTGCAAATTGCAATGCCCATTTGTGATGACTTCTAACTAGAAATATTTTGATCGATGATGTATTTTATAATTGGTGTTTTCTTTTTTTTTAAAAAAAAATTATTAAAACTTTGGGCCTTCGAATCATTAATAATTGTTAAAAAAAATGAGCATAATAATAACAGAGTCTACTGAATCTGGATGCTAAGGCATGTGAACAAATCCTGTTGTCGTGTTCTTTTGACGTTGAATTGATTCACGGTTCATTCCACTCATATAATTGTTTTGCGAAAATGTAATTTATTAGTGATAGTTTAGGCATCGAATTTTCTGTGACATGTATTAGTTTCTGTTATGGCATTAGTTACTTTTTGGTCTTTAAGTGTATGTGTGATTGCTTGTTGGGAAACTAACTTTATCAATCAACTTTGCTTTAGGCTTACCAGAAAAACATTTGTACAAGAACCGATTGCAAGAGTATACCCGGAAAGCTGGCTTACCATTACCAACTTATAGGAGTCAAAACGAAGGATTCCCTCATGCTCCAAAATTTTGGGCACAAGTTGAGGTTAATGGAAAAACAAATGCATCTACAGAAAGATTTACTCGTGTGAAAGAGGCTGAGCAGGATGCAGCTAGAACTGCTCTGGAGCACATAACTCAAATTGTGAAGAATGCAGGAATCCCTACTATTCAGGTGCAGTTTTAGGCTTATTTATTTACTTTTGACTGACCAAGTTGGGTCAAATTAAAAGGTTCTTTCTTCTTTCTTCCTTTTTTTTTTCCTTAATATATATAATGTATACCACTTGCTATTGTATTGCGTGATTGTCAAATACCAGTTGGTTTAACTAGTAAGGTTTCTTGGTCTAAGAGGTTTCAGGTGGGTTTAAACCTTGCTCACATCAATGTCATAGAAGGGTTTGGTTTACTCTTATATCAAATTTTATTTTTTATTTTAACTTCTAACTTATCCTAGTATACAAGTAAGTCACAGTGCTTCCCTGCCAATTATTAGCTTCTTCCTTTGACTCATTGACTTTGATTGTTGTGTTGCTTCTTTTATTTTCAAAAGCTCTGATAGTCTCACATTGAAATTTGTTAGTGCTTGTCAGTTGTCACTTCTATTAGCATGAATACTATTTGTTAAGGTTATTTTGATAATGTGGGAAACAAGAGGAATAGTTAGTTATGTTGGAAAGAATGTCGTGATAAGTGATAACTGGGCTGTACAAACTTCTGCTTATATGTAGACAAGCAGACTCCTTGATGTTTAAATTTTGACCTGTTTTTATGTTCTAAATTATTGAATGCAGATGTAATCACAATTGCTTCTGCACTTTGTGATACTGGAGAACTGATTAATTCTAAGTTTTAGGTGCTTGAAATTGATTAATATCACTTGATTACTTGTTCTCTATCACTAAGCCACAATACTAGAGATGTCAAAACCTGACATCAAAGTTGGTGCTCACTTTTATCTAAACCTGATTGCTTGTTCCCTGTCACTCAAAATGGTTGTGCTCTGATACAAACAGGGGTGAACACCATTTGCTGTCACTACTTTCATTTTTTATCTCATTTTATTTATTTATTTATTTTAAATGAAATTCCTGTTATCTTATAATTCTATCACATCTCCCACATGTTTATTATTAACCAGGAAAGTCTGCTGTATGCCTACCCTAAGATTGCATCTTACCTGTTCTTTATTTTAATTTTTAGTTTTTTTCTCCTTATGCTTATAAATTATGTTCAATCGAATGATTGTTCTACCGAGGAATTCAGGGCTAACTGCTAGATTTAACTTTGTGTTTTCAAGGATCCAATCTACTGCAAGTCAATCCTGAACGAATATTGTGCCAAGATAAACTTGAAGAAACCTGAATATACTACCACTTTTGGCAACGAAAAACATCCAGTTTTTATCTCTTCTATGGTTTTCAATGGTGAAACTTACAAAGGTGAGGTAGCTGGAAGCAAGAAAATGGCAGAACAGCTAGCTGCACGTGCTGCCATTCAGTCACTTTTAGGTACGTTGTGGGGCTTTAATATCTAACAAGATCTTGAGTTTAAATGCATGATTTGAAGAAACATGCTCTCTCACTTCTTATTGCTTTTACAGAATCTGGTTCAGAAGTCATTCATCAAATAATCAGTTCCAAGTTTAATATTCATAAGCCGGCATTGGGGTTTAAGGACTTGGGGACTGATAGAAGCAATTTACAAATTGTTGTAAAGTCAGGTAATACTGTTGTGTTTTTATATGATCAGAGACATTAATTAAGTTAAACTTGCTCTAGAAACTGACCACCCATCAACATCCATATGTCCCTACAGAGGCTTCCAAGAAGACAGTGGCTGCTTTTGTAAGTTTCCTAACTCTCTTAAAAAATTAGAATACAGACCAGTATTGCTTTTAACAAGTGCTAAAATAAAATCATACATAAGCTGATGATGCTGTAGCACAAAACCTTTGTAATATATAAAGATGTCTTCATATATGTCCTATTTTACAATCTAATAACTAGTTTTCTTATCTCCCATGTAGCCTTCGACTTCTGAGATGAAATCTGCAGGTCCACATGCGAATTCAAGCAGGGAGAATAAGCGAAAACGTTTGATTGAAGACTCTTCACAGCAGAAAAAGCAAGTTCATAAGCAGTTAGTTTTTCTTCTGCTGTTGAAGTTCACCGAAAAACAAATTGATTTTCATTTGATATTGTTATGGGACATAAATTGATAAGTAATTATTCTCATTTTGTGGAAGAGAATTTGCATTCACTGAAGCATGAATATCTAGTAACATTTGATTTTCTGTTCTTGCTACAAGCGAGCCTTGTATTGATATTCTTGATAGCACAGTGGCCCCAAGGGAAAACTATGTTTGAGCTGTTTATAGTAAATTTCCACTGACTAATAGAAACTACCAAGAGTAGCAATCGAATAACATTTTGCATAAGAGATCCCACAATTAAGATGAGACAATATTTTCACGCTCTGTTTATTTTAGCATGACGAAGTTTCTGTAGCTAAATATATTGCATATAATTGATCGATAAATTTCATTATATTTGTTAGGATCCCTAGTATGACGATGTTTCTGTAGGTAAATATATCGCATTTATTGATCGATGAATTTCATTATATTTGTTAGGATCCCACATGGACTAGGTATCAGATACTAACCGTGGGACATTCTTCTCTTAAAATTTGGTTTTCAAGAGTGAGTTCTATCTTGTGGGTTCCTAACAATATTGAATTCAATGATGAAATTATTCGGATGAATTTAATTCTGCTATTTTGATATTGCAGGTTTTGAAGTTGCTGTGGAGGGGGTGGTGTTGTCTTCTTCGGCAATCGCAAGAACAATTAAAGCATGGAGTAATTTGGGTTGCTTGGGCACTTGAACCTTCTATGACAATGCCCTCTATATCTATACATACGATATTAACCATTAACTAGCTGGAAGAAAATTTGATAGGTGTCTTAGACTAAATTAGCCTTTGAACTTATTCATCAGTTAGCCCATGATTCATATTTACATAACACGGTACTCTAAATATGTACATACATCCTTCATGGAACAATTTTCTGACTTGAAATTCTATGACAATTATTACCATATATATTAGCTATAAATGGGATTCCTAATGTTTTATAGTACAACAGTTGCAAGTGTTTCGTTGTCCGTTATAAGATTTTTTTTGTTACATTTCCAAATTTTTTATTACAAGGCACAAATTGATAAATGTAACGATTATTTTGAGAAATGAAATAAAAAATTTATAACCGATAATAAAAATAAATTTGTGATTAGCACATCATATAGTGGTTGTACAAAGTACCCATGAGCAATTCAATTGTTTGATAATGCAATTGATTTAGATTTAAATTCGTTGGATAACAATTCAAACGTGATGCATAAAAAGGGCAAAAAAAATACACTACAAGTAATGTTAATACTTTCAAAGTAGTATCTTGATGTAAAGCAAGAATTACAAGTGGAGCAAACAAGATCAATAATTAGAGTTTTATGATTATTTTATTTGATTTGTGTTTTATATTTGAATTCGGTTACTTGTTTAGAATTTCATTTCTTATTTAAGTTGTTACTTGTTTGTAATATTTGTCTTTTGTAACTTTAAAATCATATCATTGATTACTATCAAATTTTTGTTTCCGGCTCTGAGTAAGTTTTGAGTTTACATTATTTTTCAGTATTCTATGGAATCATAGAGTTTTAACAATATAAATTCATAGGTATTCTTAGAATCAACGAATTCTAGTTTATTTCACTATTCCGCATATATTTAGACTAAATGAATTATTAAAATAGTAGAGCTATAGGCACCCCTCTAATATCCTTTAAAATCCCCTATTATAAGTACACCCCATTAAACAATGTTAGAAAATTTATATTTATTATTAACACCCACTTTAATTCCAAAACTGCCCTTCTTCTAAATTTGATTTTCTCTTTAACACCCAACAATAAACATCGGCAATATTTCTGCCGCCTATCTCATGTCATGCTTTGGGTCCCTCATTCATGCAATTTCCTATCCATCTCTTGAGTTCTTCTTTTGCAATTTTGCTCCTTGATAAATTCTTTTAGTCCCAATCCTTGATTTATGCTAAGCCATTGGACAGTCCTAAGGATAGTTCTAGATGCGTGAGACTCAAAACAATTCATTGATCTTTGGAATGGGATTGATGATGAATGCCAAGAAATCATAACCAATTAAAAATTGTACTTATGCAGAGTACAGCAGCGTTTGAATTTTAGAGAGAAAAATATAATTGATACATTTGTCTTTAAATATAATTGTAGAAAATAGAAGTTTCATAAGTTCAATAAGGGGGTGCCAATAGCTCCACTCTTATTAAAAATACCCCTATCTTTTTCTATCAATCCATCCCCTGTTTCAGTTATATCTTCCACTGTATCAGTTAGGTTGCATCAATTTATAGATGTATAGAACTTAAAATCTATTGGAACTCTACATACATATAATTGTAATACAGCCTAGAGGTCAAACATTAAAGGTGTGTTTATTTTTTGGATTGAAGAATGAGAATGAAAATGAGGAATCATTCGCATTGTGTGCCTTTAATTTTAAAAAAAAATCAATTATGAAATGAGAATAAAAGTGGTTGGTTCCACAAAATTTGAGAATGAGGAACAAGTACCCCTTCCCATGGAGTGGTAGAAATGAAAATAGGGAATGAAAATGAGATATAAATTGATATTTTGTTCTTAAAAAAAATTAAATATTCATTTTTACCCATTTAAATAATAAATAAAAATTATAATAATAATATAATCATAAGGGTGAATGTAGTTATTATTATTATTTAGTACTGCTTCTATTACTACTACTTGTTTGTTGTTAGTAAAAAAAAAAATATAATTTTAACTAAAGTCATTCTAGTAACTTTTAATAATTTATTTCGATTATAAGATAAAATAAATACATTTATGGGACTACAACTCATTCTAATTCTGAATCTTATAACCTAAGAGAATAATTTATTTTAATTCTCATTTTTTTTTTAAATTTTAGCTTATTTCCATTCCTGCATATTCAATTCATGGGAGTAAACACACTGTAAGTTCAGAAAACTATTCCCTTCTATTTTCAGTAAGAATGAGGAAAAAATTTACCTTTATTTTAAAAGAATGAACTTCTTAGAGTTTGAACTCATTCCCTCAACGGGAAGAACATCATTGGGCTAGAAGCTCAAATGACAAGATTTGAAAATATATTTAATTCACTATTTTACCAAATTCCCATAGTTTGAGATGCAAGTAATAGGAAACGAGAGTAAAAACCGAAAAGGGGTACACAGAAACTACTTTACCAAATTCGCATAGTTCCCAACCATAGTTGCATCATTACACGTGTGACCCAACAGAAAGTGAAAAAAAATATAATAATAATAATAGTAACTAAAGTTATTAACTAAACTACTTACGAGGATGAGTATTAAGTAGCTTTGGATTTAGGTTCCGTACTAATCTGTCTTACGCTGTGATTAGTGCTTGTTCGATAAGAATCTGTATGAAACTAAATCATAATCGCAAACTCTTACTTTGTTTTATATATACACGTAGAATAAGATCGATAATGATTAGTACAAAATTAAATCAGCACCAGATCCAAATTCGTTGGAAATATCAAAATGGAATTAAAGTTGATGATAAGAGTTAGATTCTACCCGAAATTAAGTTGAGATAGAGATAGAGATGACAAAAATTCCCATGGAGATGGGGACCTTTCGAGATTTTTCTTATTCGGAGAAGGAATGAAGATAATTTTACACTTAATTTTTTAATCGGGAAAGGGATGAAGATGATTTTTTACTCAAATTTTTATTCGGGGAAAGGACGGGGATGAGGTGGAATCCCCATCCCCTACCCATTTCCCCATTTCCTCATATTAAATTTTTATTTTGATTTTATTTTTTAGAATTATTAATAAATGAATGATAAAATTTAAATTATAAAATGTTAAATATTAGTATAAATAACAAATATCAAAATATTTATACACATCTACTATAAAATTTCAAGCCTGATTAACTAGTTGTAATCTTGAATTACTATTTGACCATACCTTATTTCAAAGGCTTTGGTCCAAAACTATTTTAGATTATGAGTCATATTGCTTATATTATTTTTATTGTTTTAGATTTGAAACCAAATGCTATCTCTCAATTTCCAACATTCCTCTAGGAAGAATAGGATGAGTATGAGATACAAGAGTAAATGCTTTTATTTAAAATATTAATTTCAGTATCTATACCCATTTTATTTATTTCATTATTGATATAAGAGTAATTTCTTTTTTATTATAGGATTACCAAGATTGACGAAGATAATTATTCTAATGATTTGTATTTTGTAGTGTAATTTTTGTAATGAATTAATGTTAATTTAAGATATATTGTCAAACCTTATTTTTGTTTAAATTTTTATTTTAATATGATTAAATCAAGTTTATAAATTAAAAATGTATCAATTATTCGAGAATCCCCTCTTATTATTCGGGGAGGAGACGGGGATCCCCTTAAGCAATTATGATGAGGACGGGGTGGGGACGATGATATATGAAAAACATCGGAAATAGGTACGGGGATGTTGGTCCCCTCCCCTTCCCTCCCCATTGCCATCCCTAGATAGAGAGTATCAAGTTCACACTTCGATAAGGTATTCTGTGAATGACTAGCCATTATTGCACATGTGGGTGTGACATGCACTTTAAGAGACTAATAAGCAAAAAAATGAATTTTTTTTTAAAATGAATTTTTTTTAAAAATAAATTTGAAAGAAAAATTACTGGTTTTTTTAGTTGTGCATCGAGAAGAAACTGTGAATGGATAAATCGATGAGATCATTATGAGTATATTTCTAGAGATGACCTCATATACTCTTATCAAATTAATTATTGCCTTCCCATAACGCATCAAGTGGTGTTTGTTCATTGAGGATGAGATAGTATCATTTATTGATTACCAGTTGTTTTTTTGGGAAATTGATAAGGCAATTAGGAGTTTATACCGTCTATAATATAAAGATTGAAAGCTAAAAATAATAGACAGCATAAGATCCATTTCGGTGCTCGTAATTAGCTTTTCTATTATTATTATTATTTCCAGTTAGGCCTGTGTATTATAAATTCATAATACACACAAGATGTGTGTTGCATCTGTATTTCAAAGCCCACCATGATGGTGGAGTGAAGATGGACTTCTACCTATAATATAGATAATAACATAATAAATATATATGGAGAGGGATATAAAACAAGACCTTCAAATTTAAGAAAAAAAAGTATAAAAACACACTAAAGAACAAGAATAAAAAAACAAACTAGCAAAGAGTTAAAACAAAACTATCTCCTAATATAAGGGACCTCTTGTGCATCCAAATAAATGATACTAGACAAATCAACAGAGAAACCACAAGGACCCAAGAAATTAATGAGTTTCATTATTTAAAAAAAAAAATTGTCAGGGGCCATCATTTACTTAATTGGAAACATTTTTTTAATTAAAAAATATATAGTAGCAGCATAAGAAAGATCGTTTTCCATTTTAATATTAAAGTGGATGGAAGACTCAAATAATTTGAAAACACTTGCAAGGGGGAAAAATAGTAAGTTGTGAACAAATCAAGAAAATGCTGCTACAATTATTTTATGTAAATTAGCAGTCCTAAAGTATTAGTATGCAGTGGAATAATTAAGTCACACAGAACATACTTGTATGGTCGGCTGCAATCCTTCTTATGTAAATTAGTAGCCGTCATGGCGTCATCAATCAGTAACCAACAACCGAGAGATTGAGTTCATCCTGAGGAGAGGCTTCATGAAAGTTTTCTTTCACTCTTGCAGCTGAAATGTCCACTTCTTTGAGGTTATCTACTGAAACAGTTCTCTTTATGCTCACCAGTAATCTCCACAAGAACATGAACCACCACTGAAGTGGTGAAAGCGGTTGTTATCCCTTAAGATTATCAACCTTCCCACAATCTTGGATATGTGTTTGATGGCATTGTGACAGTCTTCACACACGCGCAAGTTTTTCATCACACGTATTGGTCTACCTGCTGGTATGGAAAGTATCCCATATGCCACAGCTAACTTTTCACTATGATACCTGAGCATATGCTCCTTTTCTTCCTCACCCACATCATGTAGAACCAATTTCGTTGAGTACACAAATCCGTCCTGCTTCAGTTTAAATTCCAACTCTTCTAAATAAGCATATATTCTATCCTTCTCTGGGTGGAGAGTATCACCAACGGAAAATGTATGCACTTTATTTTGAACCTCAAGCCAGCTATAGCCAGTTACTTTCTTCACACCCCTGTCTCGCATTTTCAATCTCATCTTACTAACATCACCCCATCTACCTGAAGCTGCATATAAATTGGATAGGAGAACATACATTCCAGCATTCTCAGGCTCCATTTCAAAAATCACCTCTGCAGCTTTTTCCGCTAATTCAGTTTTACCATAAAGTCTGCAGGCACCAAGTAAAGCACCCCAAGTTGCAGCATCTGGTTCGAAAGGCATGTTTTTCATCAAATTCTGTGCCTCGTCCAGACGGCCAGCTCGACCGAGAAGGTCCACCATGCATGTGTAATGCTTAGAATTTGGTATTACACCATAATCTCGATTCATTGAATAAAAATACTCTGTGCCCTTCTCCACCAAGCCAGTGTGACTACATGCAGACAATATACCAACCTGCAATACAGATAATAGAACTGAAAAATGAAGAACCATATTTGCAAGAGAGAAGATCCACATGTAACAAGAGATAAACATCATTCAATGACAAAACAAGCATCATCACAGAGCAAAATCAGATATCTAATACTATTGTACTGATTTTGTGTAGTGCTTCTAATTGCTCAATCATAATCAAAAGCTGAAAAAGAAATTCCCTCAAATTTCAAGAGTTTTCCTTTCAATTCTCATTAGTGATATTTTGGTCATTAAGAACACAGAACAATAAACTAAAGGGCAGTTTCAATCCTGCACCAAACCAAATATGTCCTTTGTAGTGCCTTTGCTGCCATGCTGGTTGGTTCTTAATTGTAAAGGGTAAATAATTTCTTGCTAGAGATGAAAGCCAGAACCTCAAAAAGCTCAGTCTCAAGCCACTCAGAGTTCTTCTTCGAATAAAAAATTTCTCAATTAACAACAGTTTGAATTACTATATCTAGTTAAACTAACTCCCAATGCTAGCCACATGGGATTGCTACATCAATCTATTAGCTCCATTTTAGGTTACATAGAAATATCCTCTGTTCACTCCTTGGCAGTGAAGTCATCAAATTGAGAACAGGAAAATAGTGGGTTTCAATTTTACGATAGGATGCATTAACATTATAATGGAAATATTGAATCAAGCATCAACAGTGTAACAGAACTAACATATCATGCGGTTTGATTTGATAGAATTAAAATATCAGAACTCACCATAGTGATATCATCTGGTTTGATACCCACTGTTTTCATTGACTCAAAGAGCATTAACGCATCTTTTCCAAATCCATGTCGAGCATAACCAGCAATCATAGTGTTCCATGAAATGACATCCTTATCTACTATTTCTTCAAATGCATGGTATGCTTCTTCTACACTTCCACACTTGCAATACATTACAAGAAGGGCATTCCCAACAAAGCACCCAGCTTTGAAACCAACCTTAACCAGTTGGCCATGCAACTGCTTCCCCAATTCCAAAGAAGCTAAATTGGCACATGTGCTCAAAACACTAGTAAATGGGGATCTGTTCAATCTTTCCCCATATCTTTTCATCTCTATAAAAAGGCGCAAAGAATCTTCACTATAGCCACTCTGAGCATAACCAGCAATTATAGCTGCCCATGAGATACAATCATGCTGAGGCATCCTATCAAACAAATTCCTAGCATGGGTTATCTCACCACTTTGAGCATAACCTGTGATCATTGTATTCCAAGAAGCCACATTCTTACAAGTCATTGCCTCAAATAACTCCCTCGCCATGTCCATTCTCTTAGTCTGCACATATCCCGCAATCATTGCATTCCATGAAACTGTATTCTTTTCAGGCATTGCATCAAAAATCATCCTTGCCTCATCAACCTTTCCATTCTGCACATAACCTGACACCATGGCCGTCCACGTAAAGACATCCTTAACTGGAGCCTCCTCAAACAATCTTTGTGCTTCTGCCAGATAATTATTTTGAGCATAACCTGTAATCATAGTATTCCATGAAACTTCATCTGTCACAGGCATCCGATCAAAAATCCACTTTGCGTCATCCAATCTTTTTTGCTTAACAAAACCTCCCATCAAACTATTCCAAGAAACTACCTCCCAATTTGCTTCGACTCAAACAACATGCATGCCTCTTCTATCCTCCCATTCTGCACATATGCTGCAAGCAATCCATTCCATGAAATCTCATTCTTTTCCGACATTCTATCAAAAATCCTTCTCGCCGCATCGGCATACCCATTCTGTGCATAGCCAGACAACATAGTGTTCCAAGAAACAACATCCCTTTTCGGCATCATTTCAAACAAATTCCGTGCTGCAGAAAGACTCTTATTCCTCACATACCCGCTAATCATGACATTCCAAGAAACCAAGTCTCTTTGAGGCATTTGATCAAACACCTGTCTTGCAAGATCAAGTTGGCCATTTAACAAGTACCCTGAGATCATGGCATTGTAGGAGACAGAACTCCGACGAGGCATAGAGTTGAAGACATGGAGAGCAGAGTCGCAACAGCCGTTGCGCATGTGGGTTGTAATAGCCACGTTCCATTGTCTTATGTCCCAGTCTCCGGCGGGTTTTGGCTTGTTTCTGGATTTACTATTCAAATGTCTTTTCAGTGTTTTCTTTGATGGATATCGATTTGTGTTTGCTGGAGACTGAAGCCTATTGATGGATTGGGTGTGTTGATGGAGTATGCAGCTGCTGTGTAACTGTCGTAAACGATTATTCCCGCGCATTCCTTTACTTCGGTATCAGAGTTTCATTTTCTCCCGCTCATTACTTGTATTCAAAGTTTCTGCGTGTAATTTGAAGTAAGCAATAATACAACAATTAACGCCCAAATTGTCAATTGGTGTAAACACGTGCTCACTTTGATTAATTCTTCAATACCCACCTGCGCTAAATGTAATAAATCAACTGTTTGGGCTATCTTTACGCTGCGTTTATATTTTAGATTGGAGTGAAAATCTTAAAAAATGAGAATTTTGGAATTAGAAATGTGAAGTGAGAGTAGGAGTAGATTGTTTACTTATATTAAAATGAGAGTATAGAATTGGGAGTAAATAATTTTAAATTATAGTTTTATCTTTATTTAAAAAATTATAGTTTTTAATTACAAATTAATAAAAAATTGATTTGAAAAATAAATATTTATTTTATTATATTTGTAAATTAATAATAATTAATAATATTCTTAATTATGTAAATAAAAAATTATTATTAAGAGCAACACAAATGAAACATTATTATTAATAATATAATACAAAATTAATATTTTCTTAGAATAAAATATTGATTATTACTAATTACTAATATTAAATAAATATAATAATATTATATTTTCAAATAAAAAGAGTATATAGGAATATTATTAATTCTCTATGAGTATAATAATATTATTTTTAAGTAATTTTAACTTAGAATCAATATAAATTATTATTTTTAATAAGTATAATTTATAAAATAAAATAATATTATTATTTAAATAAATATGATATTATTTTATTTTATTAAATATTATTTATGTTATTTGATTAAATATAAGGATAAAAATGAAAGAGGGGGGAGTGGATTTCCACTCCCACTTCCTCCTATGGGAGTGGGAATCCCAGTCCACACTCCAAAAAAAGTGGGTCCCACAGAGTGGGATTCCCATTCTCCCCTTAAAATTAGTAAGTAAACACTGGAATGGGAGGAATCCAAACTCCCCATTCCCACTCCAGCAAGTAAACATTATCTTAGTGTGTGCAATTAAATTCATTGTTGATATGGAGTCCAATGTCGGAAAATTCATTTTTCAATAGGTAACTCAAGATAATTCATTTAGAATGTGTTTGACATATTATATTGTATTATATTATTTTAATATAGATGTATTGTATTATGTTGTATTGTAATTATACAGTATTTGGTGTTACATTGTATTGTATTAATTTTTAATTATACTATATTTGGTGCTGCATTATACTGTATTAATTTCTTTTGGTGATTAATTTTAATTATATATTTAGAAAATAATATCTACTAGTGCTTAGAAAAATACTAAATATAGAAGCCTTAAATTTAAGAATTTTTACATCAATTTTTTTGTTTAAATAACAATATCATAATTCTTTATAAGACATGTAAAACTACAAATTCTAAGATTTACAATGATATAAGATTTATTTTTTTCAATAATTCATAAATATATAACCTATGAAATACAAATTGAAACGAATAATTCAATTAAATAGCATTTAAAAACTATCACAGAATAAATAAATAATTAAAATATAGAAGATTCATTCAAAGTTTATACATACTTCAAAAGCATCACAAATTAGTAAAGTAATTCAATAGTTGTTTGCGTCAAATAATTTAAGTACACACATATGCAAGCCAAACTACTAATGCAAAATATCATTGTTTAGTTAGAAATCCATACTCTCTAATTAAACTCCACCTCTCCACTCATGCTCACGTTAAAGCATTCTAACATAAGCCAACTTACGATCACGATCATTTTGTAATACTTTAAAAGCCCTTATATGTAAAGACTTCTCAACCATCAAATTTAAGGCAATAAGCTCATCATCCACAAAAAGTCTCATCGAAGCAAGCTCTCTCCCAATGTAATCATGATTTTCACTACTTCCAAACATATTTTGAGACATGTCAGCATTGACTTGGTGAAATGCTGAAACCAATTTGTTAATACCAACCGCAATTTGTTCATCTAATTTAGACTTCCTCGTGGTTGATGATTGTGAACGTGATCGAGTAGTGTATTGGGAATTTGAAGGCAGTGTATTCAACATTGGAGAACCTTCATCATCAATCTCGTTATCATCATCATGAATTTCTTCTTGAAGTGCTGCATTAGCCATATCATTTGGAGTTTCTCCCAAACTTCCAGTTGCACGGCCTTTTCCCAATATATTTGCTAGCTTCTCATAATATGGAAATGTCTTATCTCTCCAATTGCTTGCATCTTTATGGGACTACAATAATAAAATAAGATAATAAAATAAATTATATTATATTCACAATAAACAAATTAAGGACAATGTTTATAAATGATCACATAAAAAGAAATCATTTTCTTTATTAACCTCCACATATGATCTCTATACTTCTTCACTGCCAACCACTACGTATTTTCTCACATCATTTCAGCCAAAACCGCTAGTGTTCAACATATCAAATATTACTCCATAACTTTTCTTCCATATCCTTATCTTAGAATCAATATGTGGGTACGCCTTCAAACCTCTCCCTAGTAATAGTTTTTCTAATTCATTTTCAATATATTTATAACTTCCAGATTTAAAGGTGCCATTATCAGCTCAACCACCATTTGCAACTACAGCATCTAAAATGTTCAACATTGCTTTTTCTTCATCTTGAGCCCGTCTTATTTCTAGTAGTATGGCTTGGTCCTCCACTCTCCATTCCTACAAAATAAATATTATAATAATTTTTTAAACAAGTAACTAAAAAATAACACTAAGTCAATTCACGTCTATATACTAACAAAAGTACAACCTCAGATGCTTTTCTAATCACATCTATATACTAACAAAATATGTTTTCCTAATGATATCTGTATACTAACAAAAGTACAACCTCAGATACTTTCCTAATGAAATCTATATACTAACAAAAGAACAAGCTCAGATGCTTTCTTAATGACATCTATATACTAACAAAAGTACATGCTCGGATGCTTTCCTAGTGATAACTATATACTAACAAAAGTACATGCTTAGATACTTTCTTAATGACATCTATTTATTAGATGAGTCTTAATTTCCAAGCCAATTAGTATACATAGTAGTAGCTAGATCATTCCTCCAGCTCGCCCACTGGTCCGAAGCTTTAATGCTACTTATGCTATCATTATCTTCTACTTCATTATTAGATAAGTCAACTAATTCATGCTCCATTGGATCCACATACATTTCTCTTCTAATCAAATGATACAATAAACAACATGTAGTAATATGCGGACATTGGTTTTAATTGGATAAAATGAAGGACTTAGAAGAAGATGCCCATGCATTTTGAGCGATCCAAAAAACATCATTCAATACGTTGTTTTGCATGAATGTTTCAATATTAAAAATTTCTTTATTACGAGGAGACCCTATCTTCCATTCCGATAAGCGATATCTGTTCCTCTATATGGTGCATGGATATCCTTCGGCTTTGTTATCGGTATCAACCAATTAGTACAAAACTTATTTCCCATAGCATTACATAATTTTTTTTGACTAGGAATTGTATTTATTAATTTTTTAAGTTTAGGAAAGTTTAAACGTCGGTTTTATAGTGCATCGCAAAGTACTCTTAACGTTAGAGGCAGAGCATTCCATCCGGGCATCACGAAGATAAATTTCATATCTCGTGAACATACCTTTAAAACATTTGTAGCAATCTCACTCTTTCTTGTTCAATATCTTGGCTTAGCATTTTCTAGCACACAGAGTCTAATATAAGTTCCATCTAATGCCCCCAAGCAATTCTACATGCATAAAACAAATGAAAATTTAATTAGGATTAAATTATAAGTCGCTATAACAAAATATAAGTAATTGAAAATGTATCTTAAACAAATCCCAACAGGCCCTACCAATCCAAAAAAGAAATTAAAGAGTCTGGTACACACAATAATACAACGCAATACCAATACAATGTACTATTTAAAAAAAATAAAAACGAAGGACATAAACATAAAACATAAGAAATAAACAACTACAACAGCTTCCCTAACACCAATAACCCAATAACAACGGTAAGTGGCAGAGCAAAATCATTGATAAGCAAATGAAGGTAAGAAGTCGCCAGATAACAAAAGATGATAGTGGGAAAGGAGTGGCAATCGAGCAGCAGTGGTAATTGATTGAGAAATAGGAACGACAATAACAAGAAGCCCTTTCATGGCCAAAATTTGATCTGACCCACAAATCTGCAAACCCATCGAGATTTTGAAAAAAAAAATCTACCACCACCATATGGGTGTAAAGATAACCTTCACTTGGAAGGGAATACCTTTCACAAGGAAAGAGATAGTTGCCTTCAGAAAGAAGGGGAAATAAAAAAAGAAAAGGCATAAAAAAAAAAAAAGGAGAACCAATCCCGCCAAAAATGAGCTTTCGGCAAGATAAATTTTTCTATTATTTAAGAGGGTGCAGTAGCTAAAGAGACAATTGAGGATTTTAGAATTTAAAAAATATGCTCAAATAAAATTTTAACACTTAAATACATTAAAACGACTCATTTTCTGTTGTAATGGTTGTATCAAATATTTAAGGGAAATTTTCCTAAATAGTTGTTTTCATAAATTCATTATCAAAATTAGCTATATAACAAATTTTTTATAATATTAACCATATACACCTAATTTAGACGAAATTACCCTTTTATAAAACTCCTCACATTTCATGCCAATAACCAAACACAATGTATTTTACCCCAACAACTAGACACAAACTCCATAAAACTCCCCATATTTTATTTTTCAAACTCCGTCCAACAACTAAAATGAATCAAGCAACAATTGTTACCTAACACTAAATATAAAGCGAATCAACATAGAAAAGAAAAAAAATGAAAAAAGATTAAGAAGGAATTAAGTTAGTGATCTTAAAATTTAGATTGTAAGATTAATTGAGTTTTACGTATGGGTTTTCTACAATCAAATATCTTTGTTGATTTTCTATTAATATATAGGCAGATTTTTGCTTGTGTGAGTCCAAAATTAAAAAAAAATCTAGTGTATTTTGTGTTTCATGATATTGTAGAGGAAACCTAGATCTCGGGTGAAGGTTGGCATAGCAACCATTGCTTGTGATCTAAAAAGTCTTCTACGGGTGATATCAATTTTCAACCAGGCAAATCTCATAGTTGATCGTAGGCGTTGCCCACTCTTCTAATAGGCGATGGTAGACTTTACCTAGGCAATGACATCCATCGAGCACACATCTCGTGGGAAATGGCAGCTATCACTCACAACTCTTAAGGGTAATGGGCTCTATCAAATGGGTGATGGCATCTGTCGTCTAAATGTAGAGCACCCCATGTATTTATATTTTTTATGTTATTTGTTTGTAGTTAATTGTATTTTTAAAGAAACACAATTATTGTTTCAGCAATGTAATTATATTTATTTTAATTTACTGTAGATTTAATGGAATCAACAATTGTGCTTAAGATGTCTTATGATGGATTGTGGGAAACTAATATTGATGATCGAATGGAATATAAAAATGGAAAAGTTAAAACATTTTACTTCAAAATGATGCAACTTTCAAATAGTTTATTGCTGGGGTGCATTAAGTGCTAAAGTTAAGTTCAAATGAATATTCTATAAGAATGAAAACAATTTAGGATACAAATTTTCTTAAGAAACCCACCACTTATTTACATATGGACATGCTAGATGATAAAATAGTGAATGTTGTTATATGTATGAACTTTAACCCAATAAACTATGGAAAGAATCCTATTTTAGTAACCATATTGCCTACAGTTAAAATCAAAGCTCCTTTGATGTTGTCTCAACAAACTTCAACTCCTTAGATGTTGTCAACCTAATTGTCAGCCTTTGAATGCATATTAAGTTATTGATCCATGCCAAACTGTGGTAATTACTCATTTTCTAATATGAAAGAAAAAATGTTTCTAACTACAAAAAGCTACTTTCCTTTTTGTAACTATTATGACATACATTGCCATCGTCCATTAGATAATATAGAAGTTATGACTCAGTTTCAGAAAGCTAAAGATCTACATTAAAGTCAGCCCATCACCCCTACGTAACATAGCCAAATTTGGCTCCCAATATTAACTTGAATTGATTGGCTACAATTAGAGGTTTTAGTTATATCGTTAGATTGGGTAGCTTTCAATACACATACAGTTGAATGTTATAATTCAAGTAGTATTTACGTTAGCAGCTGCTGAACATGAAGCAATGATTATACACGGAGCTTAGTATTGTCGCCATTAGAGGCAAGTTTGAGTTCAAGGTAGATAGGTCCACAAACATAAGTTGGGAGGCCTTTTGTATTGTGAAGACATGTAAATGGCAACGGTGAATGACAAGTAAAACATGTAGTGGTTAGTGAAGAGATATGACATGGTCCATACAAGTCAAAATAGAGATTTTCCATAATGATCATCATCAAGCAAGCAATCAGGTTTCGGTGAAATTACCAAGCAAAAGTTTGTTGATGCCAACCAAAAGTTTTAATATGAAGAATGATCATGGAATTAATTTATCATACCAGCAAGCATATTGGAGTAAGGAAAAGGCGTTGAAATTAATATAAGGAGACTTAGGAGAGCCATATAATTTAGTTCCAAAGATTCTCATGTCTTTCAAGAACTAAACGACAATACAATTATAAATAAATAAATAAAGAACATGTAAAGCTTTCTTAAAAGCTCTACGAAAACATATATATGCATATAGCTTAAAGGAATCATTCCACATGCAAAGGCATTACGGAAACAAATGCTTATATCTATAAAGCAAATCCAAACTCCAAACAAGAAAGATTATTTTTCAACAAACATAAGTCTTACACAAAAGACTTCCACTTCTAAATAGTTTTGAAGAGCCAAAAACAACAAAGAAAAGGAAGAACCCTTACTACATAAAACCTAAAAGTAATGTCCTTCATGAGTAAATATAAATAGGGAATAACTACGTCATGGAGCTCCACATTCCACACCCTTCAAAGTACTAGCACTGGTACCTTCTCCTCACCATCCTCTAGATCTGCGTCAGGAATCACACTTTCTCTGTAACCATCCTCATCATTATAGGAAATTATCCTACCTTTTCATTCAAATCAATAAGAGAAACATTCTTGCCAAGATGACGCAATGACCAACTGGGTTTATAACCAACTGACTTGTCGAACTCTTGAGGCTTCACATCATTCCTACAATGGCCACTACGCCACCCACGGTGTACAATGCTATATATGCATTGGATGCTTGATCAAAAAATTCCCCAACAACAGACAATTTTTCCTCAATAATATAATGAATTTCTCATTCTTTAGCTAACTCTTCCCTGAGGAAACTCTTTACCTTCTCCCACTCCTGCTTTTTCTACCTCAAAAGGATCAACTCAGAATGCTCTTGGTTTGCCTCTTTGACTTTTCTATCCAACTTAGTAATATGGAAGTTCCTTTCCACAATACCAGATTTGGTACATTCTAACTTATTGTAAGACTTCGCAAATCCCTTGTAGTTATCATTCAAATGTTGTAATTCTGTAATCTTTAATTCTATACTAAAATATGAGAGAAAAATTAAAGTGTTTTCCTTCGTTTATTACTGCATACAACACATGTTCCCCCACTTTTGTCTTAGGCTTACAGCCAAGGAGCTTTTCCACCTCCAACAAGTCCCCCATAACCATTGCATCCAATGATGAAGGGAGGAAAGTAATACCAGATGATTTTCCACCCTTAGATGCAACAAAAATTTTGGGCACCATTGTTGCTTCGATCATTTAGCAAATCATCCACGACCTTTTTTTTTTCTTAAATGAAGGATATTTTGTATCTAAAACACCCCTCTCTTTCCTAGCAATAATGGACTCATGATGACTGTTGAAAGATTGAGATATACCCTCCCCAATATTAGAAATATCCGCTGAAATCAAAACCAAAGGAAAATAGAGAACTTCTCTACTAAATACTAACATCTACTTAAAATAAAATATAGAAATGAAATTATTACTAACAAGAAGTGTCGAGAAATGAATTCTACACCTGATTTTTATCATCTTTGAAGCACAATCCTTTTAGGGATTATCTTTATACTTCGGGCAAGGAAGCTTCGGTACTTTAGACTTTAAAAGCTCGGAAGCAAGCACCTTAATCGAATCTGCAGCTGGAATAGCTGTATCTCCCTCAAAAGCTCCTATAGTAGTAGGAGTTGCTTCCTCCACAAACATGCCTTGTTTTTCTTGTTCAACATTCATTGAAGGAGAAGTTCTGCTGGGGAAAGTAGTTACGTAATCAAAACAAAATCTAAAACTAGATAAAAATAAATAGTAAGATCAACAACAAAAGGAAAAGTCATAGAAAATTTTGACACTTTCCATCGTTCATTTCTTTTTTATTTGTTCCTACATGAGCATTATTATCCTCCTTGTCAATGGAAAAAGCTCCTCTACCAGAGCTACTCTTAGATGAAGCATCCTTACTACCATTCCCACGGGCTTCTTTCATCACTACTCCTTCGATGGATTGAAAAAAATACTCATCATGATCCTCTAGAAATCATAAAAGTACTAAAAAAAGAATAAAAAGTAACACAAGCAAGATCAAAGGAACTTATATATCATCGGATTTTGAATTCTCGGAGTCAACTAGGATAAGAACTTTGCCTGATTGCTTCTTTTGTACATCCCTTAAAGGATCGTAATATTTTCCCTTTTGCAAATTGACATCTCTATGCTTCTTGCTATGAATTTTTCATCTAGGATTAGTCACCATCTTCTTCCCCCAAATGAAGTCCCTCACCTAGCAACAACATTTTTCTCTACAGGTCATTTCATTGTAACCTTGCTCGCTTGACTATTGTCACTTAATACAGAACTTTTCTCCTGGCTGAGCTTTCTTTTTTATCAATCTTCCTTGGGATATATAATTCCATAGATCCATAGGGGGAGACCTTGGGCTCGATACAGGCTCCTTAGCCCCCAAGTCGATAGGAATCCCGTCCGAAAAGGAATATTAGGACTTTCATCTTCATCAGCCACATATAAGTCAAGTATATTCCTCGCGTCCTCATTTATTTCATAATTACTGGAAAGGCGAGCCAATCAAAGGGGGAAATAATGTAACCTCCTCCCAAACACAAGCTGTTGACATGGCGAACATAGTCGAATTGGTCAATGCATCTCAAATAATGGTGCGAAACCAAGTCTGTAACATACGAAAAATCTTTTCCTCAATAATTCCTCTCCAGATAAGCCACTCGAGCGCCCAACAAAGGAGGATCAATAATAGGCCCAGCTAAATAAAAAAAAGGTGAATAATAGAAATAATAAAACAATAAGAATCCACATATCTGTACAGTAAAACCAAAAGGAACACAAACTCACAGAGGTTTTTCCGAAAAGCATAACTCAGAACATAGGATTCTATGTGCTCTTTTCTACACCAATAGCCCGTAACTATTACAAGACGGTTAAGTGACCACTCCCTAAATTAGTCCCTTTTTTGGTTGTAGTAGGAATTTTGTAGAAAATGCCTTTATCCTCAAACCTCATGGTGATATAAAATGAATCCTTCATTGTCTTTAGGACCACAATAAAATTTAAGTCTACAAGAAATTAAGAAATCATACAATAAAATGGGATCTCTTAAGAGTCAAATTAGTGGTGGCAAAGGCTTGTAGTAGTATTAGAACACAAGGGTTAATCATTAAGGGCGAAACTCCACAACAAGCAAAAAATTAAAAAATTCCATGACTAGGGGAGGAATGGGGAATGATAATACCTTTCTTTGTTGGCAGTAAAGCAAAATTAACTCCCTGTCAATTTCGGGGTCCATAATATCAACACTATCAGCATGTTCTCTCAACTGAATATCAGGGCCAAGGTTCACGCTTTCCACAAATCGATCAAAGGAAATCCTCTCTACTCTAGGAGCAACCATGTTCTTATTAAAAAAAAGATAAAAGAAAAAAAAAGAAAAAAAGAGGCTGAAAGGAAGAAAAAAAAAGACGACGCAAATGTAAAAAAAAAAAAGCAAAAGGGGGACGAGAAAGAAGAACCGAGAAAGGAAAAGCAAATGTTAAAAAAAAAAAGAAGGAAGAAAACGCAGACATTAAAAAAAAAAGAGGCGGGCAAGAAGGAGAAAGAAAGAAAGACCAAAAGAAGATAAGTAAAAGTTCAAAATAAAAAAAAAGAAATGTAAAACACGAGGGAAAGTAAGGCTCTGAAAGTTATAGGAAGAGTAAAAAGAAATTGTGGAAGAAGTAATGGCTTTGGAACAAACAAAAAGAGCAGAAGAATAATTTTTTAAGAATGTGAAAAAGAATAAGAAAGGGCAGTAACCTAGGGGAAATAAAATGATTATTTAAATAAAAGGGTAGAAGTCCAAGTAACCCGTTGCCAAACGAAGTTAAAAAGATGTCTTTAATAACCATTTCAGCAAAGTAATCCATGAAATTGAAAATATTCATATATAGCGTGCATGTATGCACATAATTTATTTTTTAAAAAAAAGGTGTGACGAATCTCATTACCTTGAAAAATATTTAAAAAAAAGACAGTAACTGTCATGTAACCACCACTTTTCAAACCACATGGTCGTGGGTTCGATTCCCACAGACGGTACCAATGAAGGGGTTGGAATTTACCTTCACACGTATTTTTTTATTTGTGGACAACTTGTGATACTTGTTGAACTTGAATCCAGCGAGATGGGTACTTGAAAAAGGCATTCCAATGCCCAAGTCACTGTTTGATTAAGATTTGAGGAAAGAATAATAATAAATAAAATTACGTTTTTTTTATCTTTAAAGGTCTCCCATTTTTTAGTGAGATGGTCCCTAATTATAGATGATGGGTGACATGGGTTTAAGGTTTTGACTTGGGCTCTTTTCCTAATGACATGTGTCACCCACCATTATTGCACACATGAATGTGAATTTGATCGTATGAAAATAAACGTATTTATTTCGTACCTACGTCATTTATTAAGTTCTTATGTTCTTCCTTATTCTTATTATCTTGGGCGTGATTCCCTTAAACTCATTCTAATTCCCGAAATCAGGAATTAGAATGAGTTTTTTGCTTCTAGTTATTTTCATAAGTTCCTTGGGGATTTTATTCTAAGTGTTACTCCTTGGAATAAATTGGATACTTATCACTGTGCTGCCATTTTCTTCTTCACAAACCATCAAAAGTTTTCTATTTAATGTAAGAGAAAATGTATTTCTTTTAACTTATTCATATACTATCTAATTAAGTAATTTAAAAGAGAATTAATGTTAATATTTATATTTCAGGTGGAGTGGAAAAAGGTGAGTCGTTTATACAATACAAAGCTACTACTTCTGATAGTGAATGAAGAATATCCTGGGTCAACCATTGTTGTCCATGAAGGAGACAATGTACAAATTAAGGTCACTAATCGCGTTGCCCAAAACACTACCATCTATTGGTCAGTATACTTCTTTTTATTTATTCATATATTTTATACATAACAAAATGGAGACAAAATTATAAAAAACATACTTTGATTCAAACGTATCTATGAATTCCTTCCCACCATCTTTTTTTTTTTTTTGAGTTGTAGCATTTCTTTTTCTATCATTTGATTAGTTCTCTTCGTTTATAAATTTGAATCCAATGTTTGTATCTTTTTTCCCTCTTTTTGAAGGTAGGTGGCTAAGCCATATTGATTTTTTTTATCCCCTTACCTTTTCAAAGATTTCGAAATGGGGTTATTAATTAAAGAGGAAGCTTTGGAGCAAATGCCTAATTATGTGAAATTTCTAAAAGAAATTTTGGCACGAAAGAGAAGGCTAGGAGAATTTGAAACTGTTGTTTTAACACAGAAGAGCAGCCATATGCTCCAAAGTAAGATTCCTACAAAAGTGAAGGATCCAGGAGGTTTTACAATACCCTGCTCTATAGGAACTATGTACACTGGCAGAGCACTTTGTGACTTGGGAGCTAGTATTAATTTGATGCCATTGTCTTTATTTAAGCAGCTGGGAGTAGGGGAATGCAGACCAACAACAGTCACTCTGTAATTAGCTGACAGATCTCATGCATATCCTAAAGGAAAAATTGATGATGTACTGGTGAAGGTGGACAAATTCATCTTCCAATAGAAGGGAAGATGTTGCAGCAAACCAGATAGATTGGATGGAAGAAAAACAATTTGATAGGCACAACATGTTTATTGAGCATTTGAATCTTTCTGATAGGGAAGTAAAAATAACTTTATCATCTATTGAATCACCTCCTAATCTTGAATTAAAATTGTTACCTTCATATTTGAAATTTGTTTATCTTGGTCAAAACAACACACTCCCTGTAATCATTTCCTCTACTTTGGATGCAGGTCAAGAACAAAGTCTAGTAGATTTGCTTGGAAAATACAGAAGAGCAATTGGATGGACCATTGCAGACATCAAGAGTATAAGTCCATCAATATGCATGCATAAAATCCTGTTAGAAGACTGCTACAACAATTTGGTGGAGCACCAGAGAAGGTTGAACCCTATTATAAAAGAAGTGGTGAAGAATGAAATCATCAAATGGTTGGATGATGGAATCATATATCCAATATTAGACAGCTCGTGAGTGAGCCCAGTTCAATGTGTTCCAAAGAAGGGGTGGATAACAATGATCGCTAAGGAGAGGGATGGACTTATTCCTACAATGACAGTGACTGGATGGAGAGTATGTGTGGATTACAGGAAGCTCAACAAAGCCACAAAGAAAGACAACTTCTCACTCCCATTCATAGATAAGATGTTGGACAGACTTACTGGAAAACAATATTATTGTTTCCTAGATGGGTATTCAGGCTACAACCAGATTGCTATAACTCCAGAGGATCAGGAGAGGACTACATTTACTTATCCTTATGGAACATTTGCCTTTAGAAGAATGCCCTTTGGTTTGTGCAATGCTCCAACAACTTTTCAGAGATGCATGATGTCTATTTTTTCTGATATGGTAAAGTAGACTTTAGAAGTTTTCATGGACGACTTCTCAGTTTTTGGAGAGACATATAATGATTGTTTACATAATTTGGAAGAAGTTCTTAAAAGATGTGAGATGACTAACTTAGCACTCAATTGGGAAAAATGTCATTTTATAGTGCAAGAAGGAATATTGTTGGGTCATAAGGTGTCCAAGAATGGCATTGGGGTAGACAAAACCAAGATAGAGATAATAGATAAACTGTCACCTCTCACTTCAATAAAGGGTATTAGGAGTTTTTTGGGTCATGCTGGATTTTACAAAAGATTCATTAAGGATTTTTCCAAAGTAGCTAAACCATTATGCTCATTGTTGGAACATGACAAGCTTTTTCACTTTGGCAAAAACTATCTCCAAGCATTTGGAGAATTAAAGAAAGCTCTGATCACTGCACCAGTGGTTATATCTCCAGACTGGACTCTGTCATTTAAACTGATGTGTGATGCTAGTGACCATTCTGTGAGAGCAGTATTAGGGCAAAGAAAGGATAAGGTTTTTCACTTCATATACTATGCAAGCAAAACTCTTACTCAAACTCAAATCAAATACACCACTACAGAGAAAAAGTTGCTAGCAATAGTATTTGCTTTTGATAAATTCAGAGCTTACTTGGTGGGTATGAAAGTGACTGTATACATAGACCATACTGCCATCAAATACTTAATTTCAAAGAAGGATGCCAAACCAAGATTAATCAGATGGATCTTATTGTTTCAAAAATTTGATCTGAAAATTAAAGATAGAAAGGGGACTGAGAATCAAGTAGCAGACCACATGTCGCGGCTAGAAGCAGACACAAGTACATTGACAAGAAATGACATCACTGAAACTTTTCTTGATGAACAGTTGTTGGTAGTACAACAAGCACATATGTTGCAGTAGTTAGGATTGCTATGGTATGCAGAATTTGCTAACTACTTAGTAAGTGGGTTGCTACCACATAAGCTGAAGTTTTAGGAGAAAAAGAAATTTCTTCATGATGTTAGAAGTTATCAAATCACGTAATACGAAGATGTGCTTCAAAAGGAGAAATTCCCCACATACTGGAGTCATGCCATGTTGCAGCATATGGAGGACATTTTGGTGGTCATAGAATAACGGTTAAAGTTCTGCAATCAGGTTATTACTGGCCTATTATTTTTAAAGATACTTATGAATTTGTTAAATGTTGTGACAGGTGTCAAAGGACATGGAACATAACTAAAAAACATGAAATGCCATTAACCAACATTCTAGAAGTGGAAGTTTTTTATGTATGGGGAATAGATTTCATGAGACTTTTCCACTATCCTTTGGGAACTTGTATATCCTTGTTATTGTGGATTATGTCTCCAAGTGGGTAGTAGCTGCAGCATTACCTACTAATGATGCTAAAACAGTGGTGGCTTTTCTTCAGAAAAATATTTTTCCCAAATTTGGCACTCCTAGAGCAATTATTAATGATGAGGGTACTCATTTTTACAACAAAGTCTTTGCTGCAGCTATGGTAAAATATGGAGTCAGACACAAGATAGCAACAACATATCACCCACAATCCAATGGTCAGGCTGAACTGTCCAACAGAGAAATTAAAAAGATCTTAGAAAAAGTGGTGAACCCAACTAGGAAGGATTGGTCTTTGCAATTACATGACTCCCTATGGCCTACAGAACAACATACAAAACTCTACTTGCCATGTCTCCTTACCGAATTGTGTATGCGAAGGCTTGTCATTTGCCACTAAAGCTAGAGCATAAAGCACACTAGGCACTGAAGAAATTAAATTGGGATATTCATGCTGCAGCAGAGCAAATAAAGCTTCAACTTTGTGAGCATTGATGAATTAAAGCTATTTTCATATGAAAATACAATAATCTATAAAGAGAGGAAAAAACATTGGCACGACAAGCATATTCAACACAGGCAATTCAGCCCTGGTCAATTAGTGCTGCTCCATAATACAAGACTAAGATTATTTTCGGGAAAGATAAAATCACGATAGTCTGACCCTTTTAAGTTGTTAAAATTTTATCCTCATGAGCTGTTGATCTTTTAAATGAATAAATAGGTTAAGAATTTAAAGTTAATGGACATAGGGTTAAGCATTACATACACTCAGCGGTAGATTATTCAAAGGAGGTGTTACTCCTTAAAGAACCCAGCTATTGAGCAGTGAAAGAAAGTCAGGCTGAAGACCTTAAATTAAGCGCTTAATGGGAGGCAACCCATTGTGGAGACAGCCACTTCAAACCAAGTTTGATCTTCTTTGGTTTTGTTGATGGCTCTCTCTCTCTTCCATTTTACTTAATTTTGTTCTTCCATTCTAGCTATTTAGTTTTATCATTTCACATTATTGAATTCTTTACTTTTGCTATCATTTGATCTCTTTATTTTTAATTATTTTTATAATTGATTTTAGTTTTTGTAGGAAGTATGTGTGGCAATTGAATTCCATATTTACAAGTGAGGTTGTATGGTGGCAGAGTGCAGAGGCAAGCCACGTGTTAAAGGGTATTGGCGTGGAGTATGTAACTGTTGCTAGAGTAAGCGAATGGGTGCTGCAGCAACCAATTTTACCGTTACAGTAAATTAAAAGTTGGAGCCTCTCACTTACCATTGGAGATAAATCATGACAGATGGATGCATAGCTTTAGATAGCAATTGCAAAAAAATCTCCAAAATTAATGCATTAATTTTGCTAGCCTATGTTTTAAGGATATACTCATTAAATTCAAAATATTTTCTTCCTTTATTTATCTTTAGTTACCAGATTTATCTTCAATTAAAGTCCACTATAAAACGGAGTCACTGTGCGTAGTGATCTACAACACTATTCCCCCTCTCCTTCGCAAGCACAACTCTAATACTTCTTACCTTTATCTTCTCGTTTTACTCTCAGGGACATTATCCTCCATTTGTGACTGCTATAGCAATGCCAAGGTATAAGAAAATAGCCAGTTGCCTCAAAGATCCTTCACGCTTCCAGAGTTACCACGCCGAAGAAAAATATGAAGAATTCATTGAGCCGCGTAAGATTCTGGAAGAAAAAGAGTTTCAATTTCCAAATGACTCACCGAATTGTGCAAACAATACACAATGCTGCAGCAAAGTGTGGATGGTTGGAATTTTGCAACCACCCTCAAGATCCTGTGCTACTAGTAGTCAAGGAATTTTACGCCAATTTGGTAAGCCCTGATCAGCACAACATTTGGGGTAAGAAACACACTAGTTCCATTAGACTCCCGTGTTATAAATGCTTTTTATAATTTACCTACTGAGATTAATAGTGAGTATGCCAAATTGCTTGATAAATTGACCCCGAAAAAATATAACACAATCTTCACAACTCTTACAATCGAAGAGGCATCATGGGCTAACGAGGAAGGGCGTGTAGTTAATAGGATAGATTTGAAGTTTATTGCTAAGGTGTGGGTGAAATTTTTAAAATCTAGGCTTATGCCAACCACTCACACTACTACGGTTTCACAAGAAATGTTGGTCTTGTTATATGTCATTGTTCGAGGGCTTCCCATAGATGTGGGTAACATCATCGAAAAAGAAATCAAAGACTGTGCAGTAAAGAATCACAAAACTACTGTCTTGCTATTTCCTTTACTCATTACCAGCATCTGTGTAGTATCCGGTGTTCATCTTGACGTAATAGATGACCATGTTAAGAATGATGGTGTCCTTTACGGCACATACCATTGAGAGAGTTGCTGGTGAGAGTAGTTGGAACAACAATTAAACCAGCAGCTGTAATAGGAGCAAGACGAGCTATTGGTTTAGAACAGACAATCCATGCGCTAAGCACCATTATAACTCAATGTTCTGAGGCTCAGCAGAGGGAAAACAATCAGTTTTGGAGCTATCTACAGCACCTAGACAACCAACTATACCAATTTACTTTGTACATTAAACGCACTCATCGGAACTTCCCTGACTCATTACTCCAGCAGTAAAATTTTGACACCAACACCACTGGTACTCCAGCAGAACCCAGTGAAGAAGCCACTGCCACAGATGACCCAGAAGCAGAAGCTGCAATCGAACCACAAGTAGAGGTAGGATCAGAAGATGCTGAACCATCTGATCAACCTGAGGAAGAAGGTGACAAGTCTACGACTGACAGCTCACCCATAAAGGCAAATGAAGACTCTGAGAAAGAATGTGAGGAACCATCAATCCAGACCTATTCCAAAACCCGATAAATGCACATTATTTAAGAAGAGGAAGAGGAGGACCCTGATGAGGAACCATCAATTCCAGTCCTTTCGGGCAAGGGCAAAGGCAAGGCCAAAATAGTAACACCTCCATCCTCTGAAGATGAAATGAGCAAGTCGATGCAGAGCTGGCTGCTGGCCAGGTAGCTGATGCCTCAACCCCAACTCCTCCACAGCAAACTCCTAGTCAACCTGGTCGTACCAGTCCACGACAATCCAACAAAAGAAAGGACAGTACGTCTAGAGGCACTGTTACAGCAACCTCGCCACAACCAAAACGGACCAGATTGGTGTCAACCACGCAACCTACCCCAGCAGCAACTCCTCTCACCAGCCCAGTGACGAAAAAGACAAAGACATTGTTAGCTACCTCCACACAAGTTTCACCAAAGGATAAGCTGCGCAGTGCACCCAAGAAGTGCTAATGTCATCCCATCATGTGCAGCAGTACCAACCACAGTAAATTATTCCCTCCTTGCTAAGCAATTTAATTCATAATCTAAAAAAAACAAACAAAAAAAACTTTTCTTTCATTATGTTATTCAATTTGTGTGGTATTTTATAATGTCTTTCATGTCCTTATCAAATTATGTGACTTCGTTGTGTATGCTTGTGAGGACACAACACCCTCAAGTTTAGGGGGTTGTGTTTGTGTTTATATTTATACTTGTGTTGTGTGTTATGTAAAGCTCTGTTATCTAATATTTGTGTATGGATTTGAAAATCTAATAAAGATAAATTGAGTGTTATTCAGTATTTATGAGAATGCCAAATAGAGATAATTATAGATGAAGGCTAAAAGTCTGTCCTGACACTTAAATTTTGGTTGAATTGTATGAGATTGCTAGAGCAGAGCCCAAAAAATAGAAAATATCTTAAGTTTGGGGGGGGAGGGGGTAAACAAGTTTGATTGATTGTGATATCTATGAAATAAACTTTGTTCCAATGGCTCAAGTTGCTGAGTAACCAGATCTGAGTATGTGCCCCATATGCAGAATTGTGTTCAAAGATAACATGAGTTATGAGCAATGTTGTAGCATTTTATATATATATATATATATAAAGTCCTCTGTCTAAGGTATTGAGTAGTCAGGTCTGTTCATGAGCCCCGTGTTCAGTCTTGAGTAAAAGATATCTCTAGATAAAATTATATTACAAATATTGCTACAGCAACTCTGATCTGTGCATGATTTTAGTAATTTGGTGTCATCATTACATTGATTGACACTCACATGAAAAATAAATGTTGCAGTGAGGAGGTTGAATACTCTCAAGTTTTCAATCTTAAAATCATCACAATTTGAGTATATGAAATTTATATTGCCCCATATATGAATGAAATTTTGTTACTGTTGAAATACATGTAATCTCTTGGTGATGTTATAACATCTCTGGAATTCAATCAAAGTAGCACACACACACTATGGACAGAAAGAAGCTTAAGTCGAAAACTGATTTACTATGGTTACCGTGCATGATTGGAATTGTGATATAAAGATGGAAGAATCCTTGCAAATTTGATAAAAGAGCTAAAGTTGTGTTGCATGATTGTTTGCGTGAAGTGTTAGTATGTTGTCGTTACTTGAGGAAAAGTAATGGTTTAAGTTTAGGGGTGTGATAACTCTATGAAATGAGAGTTATTATATTAATTCTACACTTAAATCAATATCACTTAGAGAACAAATAAGGTATTTTTATTACATTTTGGTTATATTTTGCGTAAACATTCGTTTTACTTGAGTCTTAATAAGTTTTGTTTGAATAAAAGTAATTTGTGCTCAAAATAGGTGCATAATTTTAGGTTTCAAAAAGTCTTAATTCATGAAAGGATGTTGAGGCATTAGATAAGTAAGAGGAGGAAAGAAGATGGTCGCAAGAGAAGTAAAGCACAATCGGGAACAATGCAGTGTTACAGTTGTTGTTAGAGCAACCAGTGCTGTAGCAATCTGGAAACAATGAGGGAGAAAACTTAGGTGCGGGCCAGCTGCAGAATCGTGATCTGCATGTTTCCTAATTTAACTCATACAAGCACACAAACTTTTATTTTACCCTAATTTACATTATAAAAGGGAGGCGCGCACCACATAGAAAGGCAGCAATGGAATTATCATTAAAATCATTAGAGAGGAAAGGAGAAGAAGATCACAATTGAAGAGTGTTGTTTCAGCAACATTGAGGAATTTTGTAGAATTATTTGGATTTGTCTTTCACCGTTCTCAACTTATATTTATCTTCTTTCTTTGATTGTTCTGATGTATCCCGTGAACAATATATTTATGTTTGTTTTTGTTATTCAGAATATGAACTAGATTTGCTTGTTATTTCAGTTGACCACCCATTTAATAGTTCAAGTTAAGATAGAGCCGCAAAAGGGCATGTCTTAGTGGATATTATTAAGTATTACTTGATCTTAATTGAAGTTAAGATTTGTAACACATTGACATAGGTGCTCACCTTGTCGGGTGGAGAGACTAAAGGATCATAATGTCATACCATAAGTAGATTAGCAACTGGTCATTGTTAATAGATTTAAGGGTATGAGAGTTCCAATATGCGATAGTTGAGGATGCAGATTAATTCTGCCCAGTGCTGCAGCACTTGTTGTAACAATTGGTGTTAACTTGATGAAAAGCAGTCAACTCATAAGGAGAGTTTGATCATTCAACTACTATAGTCTCAATTGAATCTTAGACACATTTAATTTGGTTTAATTCATTACGGTATTGTTTTACTTTATTCTCTCACAATCATCAATTACAATAGAACCCGCTCTACATTTGTTAACTTCGGATTGAATTTAGTTGCACTATTGTGATTGCTATAGCATTTCAAGTGATATCTATCCATGTAGAGATGATCTTGAATATTTATCACTTTATTACTTGTTGTGTACACTTGCACATTGACACCAATAGCATTTGATTATAAAATTAACCAACATTCACTTTGGCTTATGGATTTAGGCTTAATACTGGGCTGATCGCACCACGGTTTGCAAATGTATGATGTGGTCCACAACTGAGCACGCATTGCTACTTAGCGCATCATGTCTTTGAGCGGACTTTTATTGAGCACACCTTGACATGCCAATTTAACCTCCTTTGGCGGTAAATTTGGGTAGCCCATGACAATATGCATATTTGGTACAAACTACTCCACATTAGTCTCCTCTAGGAATCTAACTGAATAGTTTTCAAAAAATAAAATCTCTTTTCAATATGATAGGTAGTAAACACTTTTTTGTCATTTTCCTCGTTCTAGTAACGTTTTGTGCATGGATGTAAACAAAAAGTTTCATAATATTTATAAAGAAATTGCCTCATTTAATCTCAAGCCGTGGATTACATAATTATATGCACTATATAAAATATTATGAGGTTTTGTATTCATCTTAGAAGAAAAGATATGGTACAATAGTAAAATCTCTCTATTAAATTACAACTACTAAAGCTAAAGTTATTATCGATGCTTATGCTAGAGTGAATGCAAATTAAAGGTGAAGACGTATTCAAGAGGAAGTATAGAAAGGAGTAAGAATTTGCTTCCTCCTCTATCTAGGTCTTTCAAAGTAAATGTAGATGAAAAAATTAGTCAAGATAAGCAAAGCATCAGACTATGAGTGGTCATTATAGATGAGCATGGAGATTTTGTAACTGATGCTGTTCAAAAAGCTCTGTTTGATGGTAATATAGCTTACGCTGAGTTAAAAGCTGCTAAGTAAGGAATCCATATTGGAAAAGTTGCAAACCGTCTATCTCTAATGTTGGAAACCAACTCGAAAAAAGTGGTAGAACTAGTCTCAAATAGATGGGCCAATAGAATTGAATTTTTTTAGACTATTGCTGATATTCAAGACATGGTGGACATGTCAAACAATATCACAATCCAGTATACTCTTAGAGTATCATCAAAAGGTTATTCAAATGAAATTTTATTATTTATTTGAAGAGTAGTATCAGAAAAAATTTTTAAAAATTCTTAAAATGAGATTCTTCAAATAATAAAACACAAGACTTTAAAACATGAAGACTCTAAACAATAAAACACTTTTCCCCTACTTGGCTCTGATACCAGAAGGAAATAGTGTTTTATTGTTTAGAGTCTTCATGTTTTAAAGTCTTGTGTTTTATTTTGAAGTTTTGTTTTTGTGGTGAATTTTTACTGGTCGTAAGTCCCGTTTTACGATAAGAAATCCGCTTAGGGCTATAATTCCATACCTGTAGCCATTCTGACCAAACCAAAAATAAGCCATAAGGCTTTGACCATGGATTCTCTCCTCCATAGGACATCATCCTTTTCTAGCTCTTCTTCCGGGAAGACTAGTGATTCAAAGCATGTTGTGAGTTCAGAAGAATTCGTTATTGAGAACTTTGATAAAGCAATTGATTGTTGGGAACTTCCAAAGATTTCAAAAGAAAAAATTTACAAAACAAAAATGCTTGATGTTTTAAAGAATGATTATATAATAAAGACTGAAAAACGTGATATAACTCTTTCAGAGCCTTTTGAAACAATTCATTTGTTTTCAGAAAAGTCTTTAAAGAAATTAAAGGAAAAAAATTTCAAATACATTCATATTGGTCTAATCCAGGTAGGAATAAAGCCATTAACAAAAGAAGGATTAGATACTTCAATTCTTGCAGTCCTAAGAGATGGGCGATTCATCTCTTTTGATGATTCTTTGCTAAGTAGCATCGAATCTAGTCTGTGTAAAGGTCCAATTTCTTTTGACTGTTATCCAAATATAACAATTTCTCTTAAAGACAAAAATGTTTTAAAAAGCATGATTTTACAAATCAAAACCCATAATTACAAAATGATTAAAGGGTCAATTCCAGTAGCCTTAATTTTTAAAATTTCATATAAGGCTATGGTTTCTGCATTTAGTACACAACATAGATTCCAGTCAAAGAGAGATGAAACACTTCTCTTGCAGATTGACCTGTCTAGAGCAAACACTGTCATTCCAAAGCCAATCCAATGGAAAGATATCAATCTTCCAGAGGAATGGGTCTTAGAGGGAGCTGCTCCCCCAACGATCCCAAAACAACTTGAGCCAAATACAGAGTTACAAAATGTGACTCAGTATTCCGATGGTAAAGTTAAACTATCATTCAGAAGGTCTATGTCATCCAGATTTTCTGATAAAGAGCCGTGCTCAAGTATCCATACTTTAGAAAGGAAATTCACAAAAATCCCCTCTGTCATAAATCTCCCATACCAATCTACAAAGAGTCAACCGAGGTTTTCCACCTCAGATATACCCAGTTCTTCTATACATTCTGTTGACTATGCTACAAATGTTCCACACCCTATCTATACTAGTAGTCAACATGTACAAAGTTAGGAAGAGAAGGAACCTTCTCCTACAACATCTCCTACATTTTCTGCTATCACTGAAAATGTCATTAATGTCATAGAAAAAGAATTTGAATTAGATAAAACATTTCTGCATAATGATTTTTATTCTAATTCAAACAAAGAAAAAAGAATTTGGTTTTTCAAACAATTTTTAAATCAAAGAAAAGAAATCCAACAAATTTATTATGAATTTGTGAATACTCATAAAGTTCATATATTGTTCTTTGATTGGTTCGAAATATATTCTTCTGAGAACAACATAAATTATCCTTTCAAAGAGTCAAACCCCATTACCATTAGGAAGAAGATCCCTGAGTGGAAACTTTCTGATAGTGATAGAACCATAGAATCTGAGCATCCACCTCTTCGGAGTCTAACCATTGATCATGGCGAACCTCCTGTCCAAATTAGAGCTTCACCTTACAAAATTCCAAAACTAAATGATTCCGATTCGAATTTAAGTAGTATTATCCAACATAATAATTTCTGTAATACTAACTTAAATACAATCGGAAAGCAGTTGACTAGGATAGAAAACCAATTCCAGAAGTCAACCATCACTGTTTCATCCACTTCTCCTATTCCATCAAAATCGGATTATGACAAAAAGCTTAAGGAACCTATTTTCAAACCTTTCCAGGTTTCGAAAACTAGTCAAAAGCTTGTTCAAGAGTCAAAATCAGATTTTGCTAAAGCCATTAGAGAACAATTAGATAGGATTGAATCTGCTTCGTCCTCTTCTAATAAAGTTCAAATAGCTCCTGATACTCCTCAATCTAGCAAGATTGGAGTATTAGAACAAGATGACCAAACTTCTATAGCCTCTTCTGACTTAGAAGCCTTCAAAGATGAAGCACCTATTCCTAGAGCCAACAAAATCCATTGGGAACTTGCCCCTCCTACGGTCAAATCCCCTCCTGATTTGACTATAGACAACAGGCCTAGTGCATTAAATCAATCTCGATATAATGCATCCTCTGTCTATGAATGGAATATTGATGGCATGTCCGAATACAATATCTTAGGAGTCTTGCAACAAATGACCATGGCAGCCAATGCCTATAAAACTCAATCTGGAACCTCTGACATGGCAATTGCAGAGATTCTCATTGCCGGTTTTACTGGTCAACTAAAAGGTTGGTGGGATCATCTTCTCACTAGGCAGCAACAAATGGATATCCTTAATGCCATTCAAATTGATGAAAATAGGGCCCCTATTCTCGATCAATTTAATAATCCTATTCAGGATGCTGTCGCTACCTTAATCCTTACCATTTCCCTCCATTTTATAGGTGACCCTTCTCACCTCAGAGACAAAAATGCTGAGTTACTACATAATTTAAGATGTAGGAAACTTAGTGATTTCCAAATATACAAAACTACCTTCTTCACCAGACTCTTTCTTAGAGATGATGCGAATCATACTACTTGGAAAGAGAAGTTCTTAGCAGGTCTACCTACCCTTTTAGGTGAAAAGGTTAGAAATTCCATCAAAGCCCTTCATGACAATCGAATTCCTTATGATGAGCTCACCTATGGTGAACTTGTCAGTTTCGTAAATAAGGAAGGTTTAAAGATTTGTCAAGATTTGAAGTTACAGAAACGACTAAAACAAGAGCTTAGGCAGTCTAAGCGAGAACTTGGTAGTTTCTGTAAACAATTCAATTATGATCCTTTTAAAGCTTCCACTTCCAAAGATTGTAATGGTAAGTGCTCTTCGAGACCTTACAAAAAACATTACAAGTCAAAAAGCCATAGGAAACCCTTTCTTGGACATAGGGAAAATTTTTATAAGAAACCTTCTAGGCCTTATAAAAAGTCCAAATTCCCTAAAAAGAAAGATTTTAAAGCCACACCAAAAACTCCTTTCAATTTCAAAGAAGCCATTTGTCATCGATGTGGTATAAAAGGCCATACTGCAAAATATTGCAGAATGAACAGAAAGCTTCATGAACTTGGTCTTGATGACGACATCCTTTCCAAAATAGCCCCCCTTATGATTGAGTCTTCAAATTCTGAATCCTCTATGTCAGGGGATAGTGATTCTTTACAAATTGATGAGTTAATTGATTCAGATACTTCTATATCTAACAGTAGTGATTCTGAATCAGAGTCTTATTTAAAGAAAATTAATGTTTTGACTAAAGACCAAGAGACTTTTCTTGAACTTGTAAAGCATATTTCTGATCCAAATCTCCAAAAAGAATATCTTGAAAAGCTTTTAAAAACAATGGATTTTAACAAAGCTGAGACTTCCAAAGTTCCAATCGTAAAAAAGAATTCTTATGATCTTACTGAAATTTTAGATAAAAAGAAAACCAAAAAATCGGTTCCTAATATCCAAGACCTCCAAAAAGAGATTAAGGATATTAAGTCCGAAATCAAGGATTTAAAAGAAAAACAAAAAGGTGATTCTGAAACCATCCAACTTCTTTTACAAAAACATTTACAGGATGATTCAGATAACGAGTCTACTCATAGTGAAAATCATATTGAGCAAAATATTGATAACATTGAGTCTGTCCCACATGATTTTCTCTTCGTTTTAAAGCAAGTTACCACTCGAAAATATTTGATTAAAGCCACCTTAATTTTTTCAAATGATTTTGCAATTGATGCCATTGCCCTTTTTTATACTGGTGCATATTTAAATTGCATAAGACAAGATATTGTTCCAAAACGATTTCATGAAAAGACAAAAGAAAGGCTTTCTGCCGCCAACAATTCAAAATTAAAAGTTGATTCTAAAGTTGAAGTCTCTATTCATAACAATGGTTTCGAATTTAAAACTTCTTTTATTCTTACAAATGATATCCATCATGCCGTAATTTTAGGAACTCCTTTTATAAATCTTATCACTCCGTATACTGTTAATTATGACAGTATATCTTTCAAAGTAAAAAATAAAAAGATTATTTTTCCTTTTATCGAAAAACCAAAGACAAGAAATTTGAATATTGTTAAAGCCTGTTCCATTTACTAAAACCGAATTAATAATCTAATTAATTCGAAACAAAATGATTTAACCTTTCTCCAAAAAGATTTGAGTTTACAAAGAATTGAAAATGATTTACAAAGAGATTTCATTAAAAGAAAAATTTCTAATTTCAAAACCCTAATTGAAAAAGAAATTTGTGCTGATTTGCCTTCTGCTTTTTGGAATAGAAAACAACATATGGTTGATTTGCCTTATGAAAATTCTTTTGATGAAAAACAGATACCCACTAAAGCTCGACCAATCCAAATGAATATGGATTTAGAACGACACTGTAAAGATGAAATTAATGATCTTGTAAAAAAAGGACTTATTGTAAAATCAAGGTCACCTTGGTCATGTGCCGCTTTTTATGTTAATAAAAATTCTGAAATTGAGAGAGGCACACCAAGACTTGTTATAAATTACAAACCTTTAAATAAAGCTTTAAAATGGATTAGGTACCCAATACCTAATAAAAAAAGATTTACTTCAAAAATTGCATTCTGCTTTCATATTTTCAAAATTTGATATGAAATCAGGATTTTGGCAAATTCAAATTCATCCAAAAGACCGTTACAAAACTGCTTTTACTGTTCCATTTGGACAGTATGAGTGGACTGTTATGCCCTTTGGTTTAAAAAATGCACCTTCAGAATTTCAAAGAATTATGAATGACATTTATAATCCTTATTCTGATTTTTGTATAGTTTATATTGATGACGTGTTGATTTTTTCAAATTCAATTGATCAACATTTCAAACATTTAAAGACCTTTTATTTTGCCACCAGAAAGGCTGGATTGGCAATTTCAAATTCCAAAGTCTCCTTATTTCAAACAAAAATCCGGTTCCTAGGTCATCATATTTCAAAAGGAACCATTACTCCAATTGAGCGATCACTTACTTTTGCTGATAAATTTCCTGACAAAATTTTGGATAAAACCCAACTACAAAGATTTTTAGGCAGTTTAAATTATGTTCTTGACTTCTGTCCAAATATTAGTAGGTTATCTAAACCTTTGCATGATAGGCTAAAAAAGAAACCTGCTGCATGGACTGATGAGCATACAAAGACTGTTAGATTAATAAAGAATTCTGTTAAGTGCATTCCATGTTTATATCTTGCAAATCCTGCATTGCCTAAGATAGTTGAAACTGATGCATCTGATTTAGGTTATGGAGGAATTTTAAAGCAAAAAGAAAATGATAAAGAACAAATTATTCAATATGTTTCCGCACATTGGAATGATTGCCAAAAGAATTATTCTACTATTAAAAAAGAAATTCTTTCCATAGTTTTGTGCATATCAAAATTTCAAAGTGATTTATTAAATCAAAAATTTTTACTTAGAATTGATTGCAAAGCTGCAAAACATGTTTTAGAAAAAGATGTCCAAAACATTGCATCAAAATAAATTTTTGCACGTTGGCAAGCTATTTTAAGTGTTTTTGATTTTGATATAGAATTTATTAAAGGGGATAAAAATTCTGTTCCTGATTTTCTAACTCGTGAATTTCTTCAAAACAGATAATGCCGCCAAAGCGTCGAGACAAAGGAAAAGGCATAGCCAAAGACACTGATTCCCAAAAGCCCTCCAAAGAATCCCAATCAACTCCTTCTAAAGAAAAATTACTATCCTCAGCCATGCCAATCAAATCTTGGATTGAAATGGTCGAAGATGAAGAACAAAAAGCCCTTTCTAAATCCATCTCCTCTGACCAACAAGTCAAAGAATGGATGGAATCCATTACAAAGTCCCCTGAGCTTATGCTTGCCTTACAAGGCATTTCAAAATCTAAAGCCCTTTCTCAGATCCCCTGAGGAAGAAAAACCCATTTCTAAAGAAATCACAAAACTATCTTCCCAAAGCCAAAATGTTGTCATTTCTGGTGAAAGCTCATCTTCTCAGATTATTCTTTCCCAGCCAACACCTTCAAAGAAAACTTCCGACTGGTTTGATAAATCCCATTTTCAAAATGTTTTAACTATGGAACATGGGTTTTACCATTCTGATCATTTTCAAGCAATTTCAAAGTTTTTCCCTCAAATCTGGTTCTTCAAACCATGGGATTTAACGAAACCCCAGTCTTACTATCAAAGCATTTTGGAAGCCACTGAGTCTGTAAAATTTAAACACTTCTTTCTCAGTGAAACCCATTCAGAGCCGGCCTACTCTACGGCCACAATTTTAAAAGTTTTGAGTCCAAACCAGTGGGGTGACCAACTCCATAAATTCAAATCTTTCCCTCTAAATTTTCAAATGCGATTACCACACTGTTTAATGTATTCCTATTGGGATTACCAACAGGTTTGGTTTAATACATTTTTTATACAAAACCCAAAAAAGTCTCATTCATGGCTATTTTTCTTTAATTCTAAAATAACCGTCCAAAGCCTTCCAAACTGGTTCCAACAATGGTGGAATTATTTTGGTTCAACACCACAAATCTTAACTCCCAATGCCACCCATTGTCTAAACCTTTTTAAAGCCCATTATACCCCATCTGACTCAGAGAAAAGATTTTCTCCATTTCTCTGTTTCTGTACAAATTTCTTCCTCCCATGGGTATGGATGTGGAATTTCCGGTATCATACCCAAGAAAAACAACTACTTATCCAAAGAACCTTCAAAGTCAAATGGTGGTCAAAATTTGATGAACAAACCAAGCTCACCGAAACCCTTGTCCAAAATTGGCTTGGTTCCAAAGGTTTTCTACCGCCAACCATTAAAGAATCAAAAGCCCAACAAACTTTCCTTACCCAAAAATCAAAAGCCCAATCTCTCCTGGCCAGTGCCAAAACTGAAGCAGAATACTTCAAAGTCATGCAACAGCTTCTCGCTACAAGATCAGAGACATCAGTTGCAAGTTCCTCCTCCAGCACTTCGGCAGATGAAGAACCCTTTATCTCTCTGGGTGATGAGAACGAAGATGACTGCTTCGGCATTTTCTCTCCAATAAAGCATTAAAGCTATATTACGATAGAATCTTGGTTTTACCTACTCCTATGTATGTACAGTTTTGTACTTAAAAAAAAAAAAAAAAAAAAAGAGAAAAACATTTAATTACTTTCGGGTGGTCCACTGGACACAAGTGAGAGCGCACATGTCTCTTCACCCGTTTTCTGTATTTTATACGTATGTATTTTGTACTTTGTATTTTGTATCTTCGTGTACAAAGCCTACTATTCAAAGATACGATCCAAAGATTACTGTACACTTGAAGCTCCGCTACAGTGAACAGTGCCAAAGACTACTGTGCACTTACAATTTCGCTACAGTCCGTTTGTATAAAAACCGGGAGGAAGACTTAGACTCCTCAAGGTTTTTCATTTGGAATTTTCAGAGCTTCTCTCTCTTCTTCTCCTCCTTCTCTCTACATTTCTCTCTCTCTCTCTCTCCCCGGGAATAGGAAATCTGGAATCGAAAGACAAAGGAAAATCTTTCCTGTCTTGAGATTAATTTTCCCATTATTTCCCTTTCTTACAAAAGGAACACAATCAATGTAAGTGTTCGATCTAGTTTAAATTTCAAAGCATTGTAATTTATTTAAAGCAATTTACAATTTAAAGCATGCACGTTTAAATTTCTGTCAAATTAATTTCCGCAATTTAATTTAAAGCAATTTAATTTTCTGCAATTTAAATTTATGTTTGCACGTTTAAATTTCGCATGCATAGGAGACTGATCGGTATCAGTTCTCCTATATAAATTCTACGTTCCTCAGAGGCATAGAGACCGGATCTCTCCCCTCTGTTGTAATTCTCTTCTCCCCCCTTCTTCAGAGCACCACTTCCGGTATCCGGATTTGGTACTGTGTTTGTAGCTCAGCCAAAATCAATCTAAATCTAATCTGGTAATGCACCTAAAATTTGATTAACCGCGTTCCAAAGCATACCTCAATAAATAATAAATAACTTAAAGCTGGATTAAAATTATTTTGAGTATATCGGCTGGAATACCTAAGGGTTGGGGGCTACTGGTCCAAAGGAAGTTTAAATAGCTTGGCGGAAACATATCCATTGCCAAGGACCTCGTCCCTTATACAACGCCACGTACTCAAAATATTAACAATTTGACAAAGCCGTTTAAAATCTGATTATCGCATTTATTATCCAAAGCAATCATTTGCAATCCAATCATTTGCAATCATTAGCACTCCAACATTTCAAAGCAATCTTAATTTAATTCGGTAAAGTTTGTTATTAAAAAGAATCAACCACGATACAATTTGTTTTATTAAATCAATCTAATCTTTTTGAAAACACACCCTGTTTTCGGTCCTATTTCCTTCTGGTGAAAAGATTTTCTCCATTTCTCTGTTTCTGTACAAATTTCTTCCTCCCATGGGTATGGATGTGGAACTTCCGGTATCATACCCAAGAAAAACAACTACTTATAAAAGGAATGGGCTTAATTCATATCCCAGTCACTGTATACTGGGGCCCGCACCACCACGGTGGTGACTCCTATACACCCACCCACGAATGTGGGGCCGATGTGGGGTCATGTTTCATGGCATAACGTGGAGACGTTACCTGGTTTGGTCCGGGTGGCGCTTAAGTATAAAGTAGCGCCTTCCCCTAGTAACGTCTCCACGTTATGCAATGAAACATGACCCCACATCGGCCCCACATTCGTGGGTGGGTGTATAGGAGTCACCACCGTGGTGGTGCGGGCCCCAGTATACAGTGACTGGGTGGGCTTAATTCATATCCCAGTCACTGTATACTGGGGCCCGCACCACCACGGTGGTGACTCCTATACACCCACCCACGAATGTGGGGCCGATGTGGGGTCATGTTTCATGGCATAACGTGGAGACGTTACCTGGTTTGGTCCGGGTGGCGCTTAAGTATAAAGTAGCGCCTTCCCCTAACAACTTAAGCTTTTAGGGCGAGTGGTAAGCGCCTTAAGTGGTATCAGAGCCAGCCAGGGTTCGAAGCTCGGGGGGGGAGGAATGGGCTTAATTCATATCCCAGTCACTGTATACTGGGGCCCGCACCACCACGGTGGTGACTCCTATACACCCACCCACGAATGTGGGGCCGATGTGGGGTCATGTTTCATGGCATAACGTGGAGACGTTACCTGGTTTGGTCCGGGTGGCGCTTAAGTATAAAGTAGCGCCTTCCCCTAACAGCTTAAGTTTTTAGGGCGAGTGGTAAGCGCCTTAAGTGGTATCAGAGCCAGCCAGGGTATTGAAGAGAGAAAAATACTATCTTATTTGAAAATTTTCACTTGGAGAGTCTTTGAAGCCTTTAATTTGATATTATATTACTTTTATCTCATTAGTCTTGGGGAGAAGAAAGAGAGAGAAAGAGGGGGGGGGAGAGAGAGAAGTGTTATAAATACTTTTATTTTGATAAAGGAAAAAAGTTTAATTTAAATAATATAGACTTATTTTTATTTGAAAAGTCGTTTGAGATATAATTTATTTTTTCACTCTTCTATTTAGCACATAAGTAAGCGAATAAGTATTTAAAAAGTTAAATTAGAAGTTTTTTGGTAATGCTCTAAGAGATTGTCGTGCAATTGCTCATTCATTAGTAAAAGTAGCAGTATATTTTGATTTTTGTATGGATAGGGTCTTTCCTATCACAAATTATATCTATTTTTCTAAGTTAAATGGTTGAAAATTAGGCTTTTTAAAAAAGAAAAAAAGATTAGAAAAATAATTTATTTCATTTAAAACATTTAATGTATCATAGTATATAGTTTTTTTAATATACAAATAATTATTATATATATGAGGGTAAGTTTCTTAAGATAAGATTTAAAAAATTAAAAGCTATTACATTGTGAAATTTATCCTTATTTATAACTGATCAAAATTAAAATTAAAATTTTTTATGACTGCATTAAAATTATTTTTATATTAAATATCACTATAAAAGAATTTTAGTGTACGCAATTAATAAAAACGATGCCGTAACATAATTAAATGAATCTCCATTCACAACAATAATTATTTTTATGTTTTTTCTCCTGTCTTCGGTTCCAATTTTACCTTTTGCACAAGTATATATAATACCATATACACCTTGGGTTCTATAAATCAATAACTTTTTTAGGTAATAAAAAGTTGTTTTTAACAAATCAACTAAAGCCTTACATCAATGCTTTAATCATGGTTGATGTTAGTGATCATTTTGGTGGGCCAATTATGCAATGATATATATGTAAAATATAAATTAAATAAAATGCGGTGGAGGATATATATATTTATTTAATATATCTTTTTCTCTTCCAACCACCACCTTTGCACATTAATGGCCTTCACGTTTCTTGGAAACAAGAGCTAGCCTTTGGCTCTTCGCACGTGTGATGGCAAAATTGTATTAAAGTTGTGAAAGTAAAAAATACTTCACATGATACAATCCATTGTGATTTATGAAGCGAAGCCATCAAATAAAGAGAACGGAATATGCAGCGCAGGCTTTTCTTTTTGCCTTTGGTGGGAAATTAAAGCTCTTTACAAGTAGTAGCAGCAGCAGCTTTGGTCCGGAAGCGTGCAAATCCACCAATTGCTCAAACTACGATGAGTTCACAATTTATTTCAAGAATTTTTAATAACAAAATTCTAGCTGTTTAAATTATATTGGAAATCTTAACATAAAATTATCTCATAAATAATTATATTAAAATTTTCAATCTTTGCCAAACACATTAAAATCTAATGAAATGAGGTCGTCATACGACATCCTCAAGGCTCAAACCTTTAATTTGTTAATGATTATATTAGTGGGGTTTTTCACAAAGTGGATCAAGATCATATGATATATATAGTATCAAGTTTAATATGTTGTGATTTCCAAAATCTGCAATCTTTAATTTATTCAATTAGAATTAAATGGATTTAAGTTTAAAAAATTTGATTTTATTAAATGGATCAAATTGGTGTTAACCTATTTAATAAACGGTTTAAATACAGGTTTAGCTCACTATTATGTAAAAGAAGCAAGTAATATTTGTGTTGAATGTAGGTCAAATCTGTTGAATTGTTTTGCTATATTACTTATTTACCTTTATAATTTTGAAATTCGAAAACAAAAACTGCAAGTCGTAGGGTTATAATGATAAATATGTTTGAATATTCTTAGGAAGATACATTTGTGGTATTTAATTTGCTTTATACTTTTGTTTGTTAATTACTATTAACTTATGATTATAGATGAATTTGAAAAAAAATTAGGTGGTGTCCAAATTCGTTCGATTTCATTCATTAATTATGTGCTTGAACATATTACTTTGAAACTAATATTTAATGAGATGTCTGAATTCTTATGTTATGATTCATTTAATAAATGGATTGAATTAGAATCAATCAAAATTTCACATGCTTAATTTAAGATTATGAACCCATTTTGCTACTTAGTATGAGAGAGAAAAATAATTAGAACATGCTCTTTTTTTTAAAAATATTACATCAAAGGGTACTATAAATAGTCGCTAAAAAATGTTAATATATTTGTCAAGACTTGACTCGAGGCCAGGCATGCCTCAACCCACCCAAGTGTTGGCGTATAGGCCGAATTATAAGGTCATCGATATTGGTGAATAAAGATTCACTTGCGGCAATAGCTGGCATCTCTTTTTTGTCACTTTTGGAAGGCGAAGAAGGCCCATCGTTTGGGTAAGTTTTGAAAGCCTCCCCTGAGATTTGTCTTTATTACACTTGAAGAAAATATATGTATATATTGATATATAGTATCTTTGACCGTGTATCAGTGTTAGACTGTCGTTTGTTCTGTTATCGAAAGTACAATAGTGCCCTTCACTGCACAGTTCAATAACTAACAATACTTGCAGCAGCGTGGAGTTGCAGACTTGACGATACTTCTTGCATTGCAGAAGATAACAAAACAGAAGCTTTTAACTTAATTAAAAGGCCTGGTGAATCAAGATTTTGGCATGATTTTGTTAGGATCTTAGGGTTTGATTGAAAGAACTGTGCAATATCATTTGCAACACACACGCAACGTTCACAGCACACCCCCTCTCGCTCTCTCCCTCACGGCTCATGCCAGTAATCTCACCAAGCCACCAATCTCCCATTCTTCCTCACCACGCTCCGCCGACAACTCTCACTCTCTTTCCCCTCCAAATCCAACAGTTGTGGGTCACGGGTCACACTCTCTTTCTCCCCTCGAACCTCCAAATCTTGTACAAAACGCACGGTTCACTCTCTCTCTCTCCCCCCCCCCTTCAATTCCAGCAGTCGTGGGTCACTCTCTCCCCCCTCCAATTTGGCATGATTTTATTTTCTAACATGGGTTAGAATTTTTGTTGACTAGCAAAGCAATACAACAAAGTGGTGGTGATGCAGGAATAGTGGCCTTTGTTTTTCAACTTTACTAATAAAAGAATGAAATGGGTGGAGAGGAATGGGGGAAAATAGAAAGAAAAGAAGAATTTTTTTTTCCTTTTCTGCCTCCAAATTTTTTTGAGAGAGAGAGAGAATAAGAACGAAGACAGAGAGGAAGCAAAAGCTATTGCATTCTTTCTGCAATCAGCCTCTTTATTTTTGCAATTACGTTATTGCCCTTAACAACCAAACGGTACTCTAACACTCATACACGATTAGGGGTGCTATATGTCAATATATGCATACATTCTTTCTAAATATAATAAGGACAAACTTCAGGAGAGATTTTCAAAAATTATTCCCCATCGTTTTGATAGTTGTCAATTCACAGAATGCCAAAGTGAGTGGGTTTCAGCCTGGAGAGTGGATATATCAACTACCAGACCAGAGTAAAATAATCCTTAAAAGCTACTTATTTCTTTGAGCTTTTCAGAACTCACTACTGTTGTTGTTAGTGGGGGAGCAAAAAGAAGATTAAGAAAATCTGAAAAGTGTAGCTGAAAAATATTTTCTAGAATAAACTTATCGGAAACTTCTTTATGTACATCTTCATATACAATATAAAATTTACAATACAAGGTTATTTAATTGCAGTCATCTATACATATGCCTTAATTTTATAATTATAATATACCTGAGGTAATGCAATTAATTATTACATGTGTGTTATGTCTAATTAAATTTAATATAATTATTATTTATATATTAATTTTTTAAAATAAATGATCACATATGACTAACATAATACTTCTAATATATTTTAAAATTCTTCTATTAAGGATCTTTAATTTAATTATTTAAATACTTATTTATTAATTCATGTAATATACATAAAAGTGAAAAATAAGTTATCTCTTAAAGAGTTTTTAAATAAAAATAAATTTATATTATTTTTAATCAAAATTTTTTTCTACTAAAATAAAAATAATTATAATACTTCTCGCACTTCAAAAAAATAATAAAATATTAAATTTAAAATTTAAAAAAAATCTCTAAATTAAATTTTTAAAAAAACGATATTATTTTTTTTTTTCAATATTAAAGAGAGAGGACAATCATATTGAAAAAGTTTCATTTAAAGAATTTTTTTGAAACTCTTTTAGTGATGGTGTAACCGTGTAACAGAGTTTCAAAATCTGTCTTTCTTTGTTCGTTGTTTGTATTAAACAAAACCATTAAGAATTTGTTGGGAGTTTGAGTCTATTTAATTTAATTTAGTCAATCAATCAATCAATTAATTAATTAATTATCTTTATTTATAGAGAACCTGTTTTCTTAATTAATTGCGCTTGTGCGGTATCCAAGACAGATCTCCAAATCCGAGTTATTTGTCCGTTCCAGTGAAAAGGATTGGCGTTTATCTTCTCTAAGCAGCGTTACAAAATGCTAAAAATATTATAATTAATGAAAAAATTAATTAAACTAGTTTATTATAATATTCTGTATTGAATATTTTGAATGGCTGGTATGGTAAAAATTTACAATATTCCATAAATAATTGTTTTTTTTTATGATTCAATTATTATTAGTCAAATAATTAAAGAATTATGAGAAATTATAGAGATTAATGTAAGTTACATATATTTTTACTTGACTGCTGTCATGATAAAATATTAAATAAGAGATTGATTATGATATATTGTATTTACTTAATTTTCTAAAAATTTCTAAGATGGGTAAAATTTAAATGAATTCATTTAAATAAGATTGCGTGAAATGAAAGGCATTTGATCACCTAGCCTTAGGGGCAACATTTATTTATGACTATTTTTATCAATTTTATTTCCAATTGTCGGCATTAGCAGCCCAAGGACTTTGTCTACTAATGGCCATCAATTTTATTATACAGTAGTCCATTGACCACTGTTGGTCTTTCTGAATTGACAGTGGCTAACTATTGTGTTACAAAGTAAGTGGAAGAAATTTTAAAGTAAAGTCAAAATGATGAAGCTACTTCTTTTGAAATCTTTTCTCAGTACGGATGATGGTAATCTTATATTTCATTAGTGTTCAGTTTGAAATAATCAATCCATGTAACTAAAAGTGTACATTACAACATAAATATTAATTTATCATCAACAAAGAATAAAATGATGTCTTACAAGAAATTAATGGAAGAGTTTATTTTTATGTTTTAAAAATGAATGCATCTGAATTTTTTTGAAATCAAAATGATTATTAATATGAGTATATGAATGAGATGTCTTTTTTTTTTTTCTATATCAAAATATAAATAGCATTATGTTTATTTTTATAAATAAAAAATATCTTAAATATAATTATTTGACATTTATCTGTTTATAAGTTAAAATAAAAAAAATTAGATTTTATAAATTAAAAATAATTTTTTTATAGATATATTTTTAGAATATAATATTTATTTTGTATTTAAATATTTATTTATTCCAATAAAAGTTATAAAAATTTATTTTTATTTAAATATAAATATCTAAAAATTAAATATTAATTAAAATAAATAAATAAATTTTTTTTTAAAAAAAATAAATAAATTTTTTTTAAAAAAAAAAAAAATTAATAAAATTTCAAGCCTGTCCGCAGTTTAACAAATAAGTCAAAAGGCTCGAGGCTCGTTACGATAATGTCTGATGACGAAGACAGTTAACATAAAAATGTTGACTGTATTTATTCACTCAGAATTTCTTATTCTTAGCAACACAAGGGGAAAATGAATCCACTGAGTAGGCATAACCAAAAAGTTGGTAGAACCATAAAGAATGATTTGATGATGATATACATTTATCACTACTAATCCCCACTGCACTCTGCTTTACTGATCTTGGATCTAACCAAGGTGACAAACAAACAAACAAACAATCACTCATTACTTTTTCCCCTTTCTCCACTTTTCCTTTTTCTCCCATTTACTCACTCAATTCATTTCATTTTCTCAAACACAAAACAAATCAAATCCAATGAGTAACAGAAACACTACTAACTCTCCCTTCTTTCTCTACTATTTCTTCTTCTTCATTATAATCTTCCCCATAATAATCTCCTCACTACCCGACCCGGACCCGGTAACAATCCAGCCTCTTGTTGTCAGCACCACCAGCCCGTCTCCCCCCGCGACAATCCCCGCTTTTCCCGAACAGTCCAATGTCGCGGGCTGTCCTCTCGACCTCCCCGAAGAGCTCTTCCACTCCGTCAAGTCCGCTTGCACCGGAGGACACCTCACCACCACGCAAGCCTCTTCCCAGCTGACGCGCAGCCGCTGCTGCCCTGTCCTCGCCACGTGGCTCTACGCTGCCTACTCCTCCACCGCCCTCAGCAGAGCAGCTACAGAAACAGCAAAGACTCCCGCCACCAGGTCTGTGGACCTGCCGTTGCTCCCCGACGACTCTGAGACCTGCGTTGATGATTTGGGGAAAGCCATGAAACAGAGAGGCATTGATCTGCCGAGGCCCAACGAGACTTGCGATGTTGTGTACTGTTACTGTGGCATCAGACTGCATCCTCTGACTTGCCCGGAAGCTTTTTCTTTGAATCCGAGAGGAAAGCTTGTTGGGAATTTGAACGTGAAGAGGCTGGAGAGGCACTGCTTGAGTAGCAGCAACAATGTCAATGGATTCCCAGGTCTTGGTGGCTGTAACAAGTGCTTGAATTCTCTCTATCAGGTAATTTCTTTGATTAGGGTTTTGTTTCTGTTCTTCTTCTTCACATGACATTAATTCATTGGCTCTCTTTGGTAAATTGGGAAAGTTTTCTGTTCAATATCACTTGCTCCCCACGCGCTATGGCGAGTGGGATTCATTCTCCTTATAATGATTTATACGCAACTGCTAAGTTACAGTAACTCAAAAGTAGTTAAATTACTTAATATTAGAAAATTATAGCATCTAAATAAATGGGAGGTCCCGAGTAACTATTTTTGGGTTTACCGTAAATTATTTATGATATAACTTAGCAAGACCTTGATTTATATTAGTCTTTAAGATTATATAACGTTTTATAAGTTGTTTGTGTACCTTGACACGCGGCACAATCGAGTGATTAATTAGAGAACGCCATGTGTCAGTGTCGGCCACAGTCATGGTCCATAAGGTAATCACGGTCGCCCACTGAATTATATTATTTACTCAAGTCGTTACCAATGTGGCCTGTGTTATTACTTAGATGAGGACTAACATAGTCATGCCTCTTATTCTCTTCATTTTTGCGTTTCTTTCACTACATATTTCGTTTTTGTTGATTTTTTTTATGCTCATTATAATGAGTTTGGATGGTTATGGTTCGTTTAATGTAGTAGGAGGGGGCATGCTGACATTCTTCGATTTTGAAAATAATGGCTGGCTTGATTAGTACTATTTTTTTTTCTAATAAGAAATCAAATTAATTAATTCTTATTTTTAAGAGTTCAATAGTAGATATCTTGATAAGCTAGGTCTTGAACTGAGTTGCAAGTAACATTGTTTGTCACAATATTCCAAAATTATTAACAACAAATTTAATTGATTGCAAGTGGTTGGGAATACTGCCAGCCGTTGGAAGGCTTAAAAGTGCAGGTTTCCATTGATATTGATTGGATCTTGAACCAGCTGGTCCATTTTAAAACTGGGTTACCAAACAAGTACTTCTAGTCCAATCAAAAAATATCAGCTCTAACTTACTTATCAAATTGACAATAATTTTATGCAGCTTAACAAGAAGACTTTTAATACAAGCAAAGCAGAGGACAGGACCACCAAAATGCACAACAAAGATTGTCAGTTGATGGGCCTCACATGGCTTCTTGAAAAAAATCGAACGGCATACATTCACACGGTTTCCGCTGTCATACGAGCTATGATGTTGAGCAGAGACGGCTCTGAACCTCAGTCATGCACTCTTAGCAGTGATGGAATGCCTCTAGCCGTTGATTCTTCGGATATTTACAACCAATCTTCCTCGATCACTCTTGCGGTTCCTTTCTACCTCTCCTTTGTATCACTTTGGTTGTTATTCATGTTGTTTGCTGTATCATCCTCACGGTTTTAATTTAGTGAATGGAAACTGCCATGTTGTTTAAATTTTTATTTTCTTCCCATCTCTTCCCAGTAGTTGGCTTGTTCAAGTACTGTTCTGTATATGTTAGTCTAGGAGTCTAGGTAATCAAACCCCCAACTCTAAATTTTAAGACCTTATAATGGGTGTATAGCGTCATTCTAAATTTCAGTTCCTGTCACATTTCATGCTTTTGTTGTGTCGTGTGACAAATTTTAAAGCTAAGCTCAACCCATCCTGGTGACCTGGCATGATAAGATACCGATTTATCCATTGAAGTGTAATGTCTTGTTGTGTCCTGCTTTGTGTTGTGTCTCGTATTCAATACCCTCGAGGCAACTTGACTCAATAATTCTAGTGTATGGTAATTTGTTGAGCATGTATTCATCATGTACACACATAGAACTGATCCGATCGACCTGTTCTGTCTACAAGTCTAGATAAGGGTTTAGTTTGGTCCAAAACTTTATTATATAAAACTATTTCATGTGGACCTGGGTAACATGCACTATGTTGGGTACTGCTTTCTCTCTCAGACAAAATTTTGGATAAATGATCACTTGTTCAGTGGTATCCAATGTACATTTGTTTGATTCACGGGCAATTTGTTGGATATCACATCTCCCCATATTAAAGATCCTTCATTTTCTATGGTTAGTATTTGAAGAATATCATTATGAGATTGAGATTAGCCAATAGCCATCAACCTGGCTTACATCTATGGTTGTCCTATGGGATCTAATGCTGAGTTGATTTATGCTTAATTTTTTATAATTTTTTGTCACGTGTATATATAGTAATATACAGTTAAGATTTAATTAATTTTATGTTATTATCCGATAATTACTAATTATATCTTTCTAAAATATTAGTAAAAAAATTAGTTCAGCATTGAATATTGTGACCTAAAAAAATTGAAATAAAATAAATAAGTTCGGCCCTCACTTGCCAGGGCCTCTCAAGCATGTAATCTTTTTTTTTTTTAATTTTTCATCCTTATTTTTTAATTTTAAAGAGATTTTGGTGTCATCCCTAATTTGAATTTTAAATGTGTGCATTTCGGAATTAAAAATAGGTGTATTTAACAATAAATATCCCCTATCAAAAACTTGATGAAATAATTTTTGTTTTTCTTGCCACTAAGTATATGGTTGTTGACGGTCTCAATGCATGCTTTATAGGCACAAAGGAGAAGTAGATTTAGGATAAAAATTAAAAGTTTCAAAGGTAACTCTCCTTTCTCTTCTTTCTCTCATGGAAATCAAATTATTACAAGGTATATGTTACGGAAGAATTTTCTACCATGCTTTTGAAAAAGAAGCAGACGTCAAGCGGACTTAAAAATGACTTTATTATTTTTGTCAAATTATGATTATAAGCCACATTTCATCAAGATTATGAAATGAATTGTTACAATGATTGGTTAAATCGACCAGTTCTAGCAAAAACGTCTGGGCCAACTCAAGCTTGGGCTGGCCCGGCCTAGGCCTGTGAGCTTTAGACCCTTATAATAAATCTCTGGACATGAGCTGAAATTTTAAAGGTCCATTCACAGTGGGCCTGGGTAAAGGCCTTTGGAGGCTTTTATAATTTATAAAATTATAAAAATGTAAATTAAAAAAATATGAGCACTATTTATGCTATTATGATACAAAATGATGTTACTATTCATACTAGTTACTATCATTTCTATCTTACTAATATTCAAATAATATTTTCCGCTTATTTTACAGAAATATTATGATTATAATATAGGAATACATTATTTGTGACCCAAGTAACTTACACCAAGCAACAATTAGCACTTTGTAAAGGTTTCGATAAACGTAAAGTTTTTATGCAATGAATATTATAATAGCTATAAAGTACAGAAGAAATAGAAAAAACAACAATGATAATCATATTACCAATAATTAGACATTGATAAACATTTGTTTTTCTTCATACACCCAATTACATAGGGTTGTTTAAGCCAAGCAATTGCATAGATGTTAATAGTCTCTTGACTTGGATTAGATTTTTCTCTATACTGATGATAATTAATAACATGAGATGTGTGTTGCTGTTCAACTTAACTACTCATTTATCTAGTAATGTTTTTTTAATAAACACAACAAAATGTCATTGACTTATTATACGGCTAACGTTATACCTCTGACGTACAAAAAATATTTATATGGAGGATCTTAGACAAAAGCAGGCTTCGTGTAACCTATATTTGAATACATAAAATGATAAAAAAGGAAATATTAGGAAATGGAGTATAAAGAAAATCAATATTTTAACAAAAAATTATAGTGAACTTGTTACTAACTTGAATTTTTAAAACAAAAGAAACTAGTGTTAATGAAAGGAAAATGCATCCTACCTAGAATGCCAAGAGAAAGTTGAGAGAAATGACAGCTGGTGTTGTCGTTCCCTTCTCTTTCTTGTCATTCGAGACATTTTCAATTGTTAAAAATATAAAAAAAGTAAAAAATGACCGAAATTTGAATCACATCACATGCATCATTCTCTCTCTCTCTCAGCAAGTTATTTTTAATTGTTAGAAATATAAAAAAAAAGTAAAAAATGACAGAAAGTTGAATCTCATCACATGCAACACTCTCTCTCTCGACAGTTCACTATTAACTCATTCTCACTCACTCCATCTTCACTTTTCTTCTCTGACTACCAACATCACACGTCACATTTCCTCACTCTCTCCAGTTATTAAATTCTCCCAAACACAGAAGCGCTACTCGTTTTAGATTCGCAGGTAGAACCCGAAATTGGTAATTGCTTGATTATAAAGATAGATTTTTCATTTTGAACAGTAATTTCTATTGTATTAGTAATAATAGAAATGTACCAGCATTTTGCTTGAGTTTTATTGTTTTATAGATTAAATGATAGCAATCTCTAATACTCTTGGAAGCAATTTACTGGTCAGATGATAATTATAAATGATAAATGATAATTCTATTTGATTAACAAATATTTAAAATTTAAATTTTTTGAAACTTAATGGCTTAAATAAAAATTTATTCTTAATACAAATGTTAATTTATTCTTAATTTATATTTGCTATATAAAAATTTATAATAATTTATTCTTAATACAAATGTTAATTATTTTGTAGAAACGAAAATTTTGAAAAATAAGCATGCAATCAAGATATGCAACTACAAAAATATAAGCCAACTCTTGGGATGTTATTTGATAATCATGAAGAAATGTGGGCATTTTAGAAAGCCTATAATAGACAAGAAGTGTTTCCTATGAAGAAGCTAACTAGTAAGAAAAAGAGTAATGGGATTATAAAATACATGACATTTGCATGTGGCTTTAATGGCAAGTCAGAAAATAAATCTACTAATATGTTGAAGCCGAAACCTATTGTGAAAACTAGTTATGATGTTAGAATTGAAGGTTGTGTAAATGATGATGAAAAATGAGTTCTTCAAACTTTAAACCTTCAATATAATCATGGATTGAGTTCAGACAAAACTAGGTATTTTCTTCGTAATCATAGCATTACTGCAACTGCAAAAAAGTGTATTGAAATAAATTATTGTGTGGGAGTAAACATTGCCCATAATTTTAATTCTATTATTATCGAAGTTGGTGGGTATGAAAATGTCTCATTCTAAGAAAATAATTGTAGAAATCTTGTTGACAAAGTTAGGTGATTATAGCATAGAGAAGGAGATGTTATGGCAATTATAAAGTACTTTCAGAAAAAGCAAGCAAAATGCAAGGTGTTTTTTTTTTTTCTTAACATTGATTTAGATCAACATGATCGATTGAAGAATGTATTTTGGGCAGATTCGAGGAGTAGGGCAGTTTATAAATATTGTAGAGATGTCATCACATTTGACACAACATATCTTACCAACAAGTATGACATGTCATTTGCTCCCTTTGTTAGAGTTAATCATCATAACTAGTTTATTTTGTTAGGATGCAAATTAATTTCACATGAGGATACAGAGACATTTACATGGTTATTTTAAGGCATGACTGTCATGCATGCTTAGTTCTTCTCCCACTAGAATCATTATAGACTAAGACAAAGTAATGCAAATGTCAATTGAGAATGTTTTTCCTACGACTAGGTATTGATGATGTTTGTCGCATATAAAGAAGGTACCTAAGAAGTTATGGGATTTTAAAGAATGTGAATGTATTATTTCTTTGATACTTTCTACTATTTATGATTCATTAATTCCTACTGTGTTCGAGGAAGCTCGACATGACATGATTACGATATATGATTTATGGGATAATGATTAGTTAAGTAGTTTATACGATGAGCAGTATCATTGGGTTTCATGCTATTTGAAAGATTGTTTTTGGGCAGGAATATCAACAATTTAACGAAGTGAAAGTATGAATGCAGTTTTTGATAGGTTCGTTAACTCAAAAATAAATTTGAAACAATTTGTAAAGCAATATGAAAATGCGTTAAGAAGAAAAACCAAATTAGAATTGCAAGCAGATACCAAGTGTTTTAATAAAAAGACTCCATGTGTAATAAGATATAAGATGGAGAAGCAAGTTGAAGAGGTGTACACTATTTCTAAGTTTAAAGAATTTTAACAAGAATTAATTGCATTGATGTATGGTGATATAATTAATTTTGTAGAATCACTATATGAAATCGATGAATCATATGGGCAAGGTAAGAAAAAGAACTTTGAGATTGTTCTTGAAGAAGTTCAGTGTGAAGTTAGCTGTATCTGTTCCAAGTTTCAGTTTAGAGAGATTTTATGTAGAATGTCCTTGCAGTGTTGATATGTAACAATGTTGAAGAAAGATGTAAGGAGATAATATAACACGGTGAAATTTATAATGTGCAGAATTTATCCATTCAACAAGAGAGATATGACAAAATGTGTCTTGCTTTCATTAAGGTGGTAGACATAGCTACTGATGATGAAAATAGTTATTAATTTGTGCTAGATTAGAGTGATAAGACACTAAAAGATCTACCCATGCAAATTTGGTGTGCAAGTGTGGAAAAAATTGTTTCACTAACAACTGTTACAAGTGAAGTAAGTTGTAGCAGCAACAATGATGAACATGTAATCAATAATCCAGTAGTAGCACGTCATGAAGGCCATTCCTCTTGTCTAAGGAAATAGTCTGCAATTTATAAGAAATCTACCCAAAAGAAGAAAATTGCAGAAAAAAAAGGTTTGTTAAAATACAAATATATGTTTTCTAATTTCATTTGGTTTTCATTTAATTATCTATCATAATTTTATAGGATTTACAATAAAATTCTCCATCGTCTTATAAAGTGCTTAATAAAATTTCCATACAACACAACAACGTGGCTTGTGGTAAGTTTGTGAATTTTTATGTTAAACTTTTCTTTTATTTTGGAGATATGTAACTAAGTATATTATTGAGCATATGTGGACATTACAGGAAGTACTATTAATGTAAATCTCAATCTATACAGGACTTTAGGCTACTATAATATAAGATTAAATTCATTAGGAAATTTTAATTTCAAATTTTTAATACGAATTTTACATTTATATTTTTTTATCTTCCTAGTTACCTATATACCTAACCCAAGTTGGTGAAATAAATATTCATTTCTTTATAATTTTGCACACAGTAAGTTGTCGTCTTAAAATCACAACTTGTTAACGTATACTTATATTTTTACACTTTTAAAATGTCATGTGATGTTTTAATAGTCCTACTATATCCTTTGCAATCACATTATTATTCTCCTTCAATAACATACGAAGGATCAGGAAGTGGGAATTTCGAATAATTGCTACGTCAACAATATAATGAGGACTACAATCGCTGTGATTGATGTTTGACTTGTATTCTGTTTAAATTATTTTCTCTATCATTTCACTTGGAGTTTACTTAAAACGACTAGCTTTAATGATGAATTAATCATTGCACTATTGTTTTTTTTTTTTGATAATTTTTGTTGGTCTGGTGGCTTTTTTGATAATTTTTATTACATTTTTTTGATAATTTTTATGGCATAAATTATTGCAATTTTATAAAAACAATTTGAATCTAATTTCAAACTCAATAGAATAAAACAACTCTGAGTTTTATATTTCAAGGGAAAATACTGTTATATATATCTATAAGTTTTTCCCAATAGATAGTGCAAATTGAAACAACTTAAAAAATAAAACTTAAATATAAAACATAGTACAACAATCACAAGTATTCTAATGAAATCATATCCCGGTGTTTGTCTCCTTCAAGATTCATTGTCAAACAATCGTCTTTGCACTTCACATTATTGCATATGCTCAAGTTCATTATGAAACAATTGAAATTTAATAGACAAACACTCAATTCTCAATGTCAACTTACTAAATTCCTCCATTAACAAGTCAATTTTCTCTTCACTAGATTTTTGATCTTTTGCACATTAAAAGTTTTTGCATCCTCTACATTTCCAAAATTTACGATTTGGATTTTTTGAGTACGTGATGTTAATAACGCAACTTGATCACCACTTTCATTACATATTTGTAGTGAGTTTTGAGTTTCATTTGTGCTAGATGACATTGTCATTAATAGATTACTTTAATTGCCAATAAAAAAAAAGAGTACAAAAAAAAAGCACTCTACAAAAACTCATATTTTTCACGCAAGAAATATAAAAAATTGTCAAATATGAAAATTAAATGATTGAATAAGATAATTAATTCATCATATGTAATATATCACAACATATCCATGTAAAACCAAGTAATTAGACAATGGGATCAAACAAAATCTGGAGTTCACAAACATGAGACAAAGTATAAAATAGAGTGCTACTAGGTATCAAAAATTATTTTCTCCTTCAAGTTGGAATACATCAAACTCTTCCCCCGGTCACCAGATATTAAATAATTGTCATTAATTTTACTTCTTTGAGTATTTTATCCCTGGTGACATATTAAAAAATGAGGGCAAAATATTTAAAAGTTTTGAAACAAAGTTAGTTAATTAAACATTCTTATTTCATGATAACGGATTTTGTGATAAAGTACCACCTCCAACACACATATTAACCCTCAAAATTATAAGAGCCCATAATGCAACAAATCACCTAAACTAAAATCGAGCAAATTTATGAAATTTCCCAAATTCATAGTAATTCTACATCACATTGAACCAAAATTCAGCAATTTTCACAACAATTCTACATCACACTAAACCAAAATCCACCAATTTTCACAATAATTTTAACATAATTAATATTCCAAATGAAAAATTCATCTTTATCATCAAACAATTACTAACAAACAATAGATACTGACACCGGAGAGAGTGAAAAAGTATGACGTGGAGTTGAAAACAAAAATTTATCCAAGAATTCACAGAAAATAAAAATTTATCATTTTCTTTAATCACTGACCATAAAACGTGGCGGTAGTTGGGTTTTGCTTTTGGATCCAAAACCGGAGGTGCTTTCGTGTTTGGTAGCCATAGAGACTAAGGAAGCGTGATGGGGAGTTGGAGAGTGTAAGGCCAGAGAGAATGAAGAAACATGACGGGAAGCTAAAAAGTGAAGCCAGAGAGAGTGAAGAAGCATGATGGAAGCCGAAAAGAGTGAGGAAGCATGATGTAGAGTGGGAGAGTGAGGTAGGAGATGAGTCAGTGAGGAGGCGTGATGGGAAGCGAAGAGAGTGAGGATAAAGTCGAGAGAGAGAGAGAGATGGGGATTCTATGGATTCCTCATTTTTTAATTTTTAATTTTTAATTATTAAAAATTAGTACACTGTTGAGAGAGTGAAGTGAAACAACAGTATAAACTGCTATTTCTCTCAACTTTCTCTTAGCATTCTTGATATCTAGTACGACTATTATTAAAATCCACAAGTAGACTTATTAGTTTTATTGTCCTTAGGACTATGATGTAGAGGCTTTACCAAATTAATGTTTGAAAATGAATTAAAGAATATCGAGAAATTATTGCTTATTAAAATTTCAACCTAATGCTTATAATGAAGAAAAAATGGGGTAATGTCATCTCAGGGACATATTTCAGTAAATATAAAATGGTAATAAGCATTTTAAAAATAGATAAACATGTGGCAAATTGTTAATATTTTTGTTAATTTTAATGAAATTGGTGAAATAACGTTTCTGTCCACATGACTTTATTTAAATATTAGGGCTAATGTAACTTCGATGATACAAGTTTCAAAATTTATCACACAAGTGACAATTATTTTGAAAACACTCTTACTGGTGACAAACAATTAACTTCAACCATTAACTCTAACAAAAATGATCAGTAAATTAGAAAATAACATTTCTGCCCCAACTCGTGATTTTTTATTTTCTTTTATAGAAATATAAATTAAATCTGAATTAAATCTAGACATTTTGGAGTTAAATCAAACTAATATTTTAAAATAAAGCATGACCAACTGAACCCATTCATCAGCAAAACCCATTTTCGACATCATTGCTCTAAGAAAGTCCCATTCAACACGGTCGTAGGCCTTAGCCATATCAATTTTCAGTGCTGCAACCCCCTTCTTTCCTTGTTGTTTCCTCTTCAAAAAGTGCATTATTTCGGCTGAGATTAAAATGTTGTCCGTTATGGCTCGTCCGGGAACAAAAGCACTTTGAGAGTCAGAAATAACAGAATCAAGGACAAGCTTCAAACGGTTAGCAAGCATTTTGGCAATAATTTTATAGAGCACATTACACAGAGCGATTGGGCGCATATCTGCTAGAACCTCAGGCTGTGCTTTTTTAGGAATCAAAATAATGAATGTTTTATTTAAATCCAAAGGGAATTGTTTATTGGCTATAAAATAAAGGCAAGCAGCTGAAACATCTCCCCCCACAATATGCCAAAATTTTTGATAGAAAGCAGGGTTCATACCATCAGGTCCTGGCGATTTGTCAGGGTGCATACTGAACAGAGCTTCTTTGACATCAGCATCAGTGAATGGAGCCAACAGAATCTGGTTTTGCTCAGCCGTAATAGAAGTCATGACAGAGGAAACTACAGCCTCACTATTGTTACTATTTGAAGAAAAAAGCTCTGTAAAATAAGTTCTAATGAGTGTATCAATTTCACCTGAGTCAGCACACCATACCCCGTGAGCATTCCGTAATTTGACAATGGAATTTTTCCTCTTCCTCGTAGATGCCATTGAATGAAAATAGCGAGAATTCAGATCCCCTTCTTTCAACTAAAGGGCCTTAGCTCGCTGCTTCCAAAAAATTTCGTGACTGTGTAGGAGTTCATTGTATCGTTCGCGAACTTCAGTGAATTCCATAAAGCCTTCTGTATCGCGACGACCTCTCAAGGTTCTCATATGGGTCTTGTATTCCTTTAGACGACTACGGAAATCGCGGACCATATGCCCTCCCCAATTCATCAACTTTGACCCACAAACCGAGAGTTTTTGTTGAATTAAAAGATCGGCTGTATCATCCCAGCTGCATCTAACTATCTGTTCACAATCAGCTTCGCGAAGCCAAAGGTTCTCAAAACGAAAACGGCTGACCCGAGAGGCTGGGTGAAAGTTATGAATTGGATCCAAAAAAATGGGTAGGTGATCTGAGCTATCAGCCTCTATACTTTGAACTTGAGCATTGGGAAATTTGTCACGCCAAGAGGAGGATGCAAAAGCTCGATCTAGGCGCTCTTCGACCCAGTTGACAGTGCCTCTGCCCCTTTCCCAAGTAAACTGATACCCAACCATACCCAAATCCGAAAGCCCAGCATCAGAAATAGCACATCGAAAGCCTTGGATTTTCCAGGCCGCATGAGGCCGAGAGCCATTCTTTTCACTAGAATCAAGCAAGTCGTTAAAATCTCCAATACAAACCCATGGAAGAGTAGAGAGAGAGGCAAGTTGTCGTAGAAGATGCCATGATTCCCTCCGACGACTGGATTCTGGATATCCATAAAAACCCGTGACCCGCCAAACCCCCATCTCCAAATTTGAAACCTCAACATCAATAAACGTATGCCCATATTTCAAAAGCTTCACCTTAAAGTGAGATTGCCAAAACAACGCAAGCCCACCACTCCGGCCCACACGATCTACTACAAACAACCCTTCATAACCCAATTTATTTTTTAAATTTTCTAAGGGAGCTCTACAGCTTAAAGTTTCCATAAGAAAAAGAAAAGAGGGCTTTTTATGCTTAACCAACTCAGTCAGCACTTGAACTGTTCGTGGGAGGCCCAGCCCACGACAGTTCCAACTTAGGGTACTCATTGTTGTCGGTGGGCCTGAAAGACAGGTCCCACCGCTAGCCCGTTTTTTGGATCCACATCTATAGTCATCAAATTCGAAGGCCCATCCACTTCTGTCCCTCCTGTGAATTCCAGTCCAAGTTGAGCCCGCCTTCTTTTAGTTTCCTTAACAATCATTCCTTGCCCAAATTCAAAACCACCTTCCTTAAGCAAATCATCCTCATTGCATGCATGTGCCACGTCTTTTCCTTTTGCAGTCCGTTGACAATGAGTTGGCTTGCCAACCACTACCGCCATGTGAAAATCTTTATTTCCATTGACTTCCATTCCAGCACTATCATTATAAATGGAAATGTCCGGTATTGTGGGATTTATTTCACTAATTACTTTTGATCCTCCAGATGTCACGCAACTGCCAATTAGGGGTTCACCCCCCTCCAACGGCCCTGAACGCAACCATCTCTCCCCGGAAGCCATGACATTCCGTCGATTGGGTGCCTTCATCCCTGGCCCAAATGGTTTCGGAATGGCGGCAGGGTCACAATCATATAGCTTTGGACACAATTTTTCTGTATGACCTAATAGGCCACAAATAAAACAGAAAGTATTCAATCTTTCATATTTGAATTCAATCCACATCCACTCTGCTCCTTCTTTTTTAAGGCGCATTCTTCTCTTCAACGGTTTTCGGACGTCAAGCAAAACCCGTATGCGCATATAATTCCTCCACACTCCCATGAAATTGTTAGCATCGGAAGATTGAAACTCTCCAATGAAATTACCAATATTTTGCAGGACTTTGGCTGTGAGGAAACCAATGGGAAGGTTATACACTTGAATCCAAAAGGAAGTGTGAAATAGAGGCACACTTTGTGGTTGTTCATCCGTGCCTAACCTTTTCATAATCAGCAAGTGTTGATCAAACGTCCAAGGGCCGGAATCCAGGACTCTTTGTATATCCACCTCATGAAAAAATTGGAATAGGAACAAGGTAGGTGATAAATCTTTGATGCAGATTACTTTGCCAGGCCTCCATAAAGCTGCCATTGTATTCTTCATGGCTGGAAAATTGATAGCTTTATCAGTAAGAAAACGCCCCACCAGGCAGAATTGAAGATTGAGATTTTCCCCTTTCTCAGCCTTAATCTCATCCTCCTTAAAGACCAAACCAACTTCCTCTTCCTCATCAATCGATAACTGAGAATATACCTCCCTCACTTCAGCCTCCGCAACAGCAGTAGTACCAGCCATGGTGATAAAACAGAGTAATACCAGATAGAGAAAGACCAACGAAAACCAAAAGCAAAAACCTGTCAGTCAACAAAACATAACTTGTCAAGAGGACAAGACAATACCAAACTTGTCAAGAGGACAAGACACTACTCTGTTGGTCGTGAAACCGAAACTTTTGATTCCAATATTTCTATCTTATTAGCACTAATTTTGTAAATATTAGACTCAAATATTCAAGAATCTAATACGATGGCTTAATAAATATTAGTTCTTTCAAAATCCAATTTTTAGCAACCAATCTATCCACTCAGTTCGGTAGCAACGAAGTTATCAATCACAATTTTCAACAAAGCTTCGTCAATATCTTTCCCTCATTTTCTTCATCAATTACAGCATCTTTGACTTTATTATTTAAAGCATTGAAAACCATGTCTTGTTGCAATAGTGAAGCATTTCAACCTAAGATTTTTAATCCACATTACACCATAACACAACCACAAGATTTTCAAATTCAACTTTGGTAATCTTTGAAATAGCCTTTGCAAGTCTGCAACTTCTTATCCAAATCAAATTAATGTAAAAATTAAGAAGAATTAACCAAACTAAATGAAACTAATCAAAGCCTAAAAACAAAATTTTTCAAACCCTAAAATCACTAAGCTTAATTTGACGGTGGTGGTGGTAGAAGGATTCACAAATAACAATGGGATTTCTATGTTGACGGCATTTGTTGTGATACCTTGCCATCATGTGGCTCTAGAGCGCAGCCATGAGTTACTACCACTACTACTTTAGCTCCATGACTCGCGGATACTATAATGCTATGGACATGGAGAAGACGAAGCTTGGATAAGACGAAGAAAGGAGAAAAAAGAGGAAAAAAAGAAAAAGAAAAAAAAAAGAACCAGCAGAAGATGAAGAAAGGAGAGAGAGGGAAAAACAAATAAAAAAAGAAAAATGTAAATAAATAAAATAAATATATTTTTCCAATTGTACCTTTGTGTCATTAGAGTTAATGGCAAAAGTTGACGGTTTGTCACTGCATAAGTATTCTCAAAACAATTATCACTTATGTGCCTATTTTTAAAAAGTGTAGCACCTTTTTTATATTTGTTAAAATGTGTGTCATCCAAATGATAGATATATATGCATGCATGTATGTATATGAGACAAGATTATTCCATATAGATGTCAAATCCAAAAAGAAATACAAAATTGAACTTTATTTAAATGTTATAAAATTAAGTTCTTGTTTGTTGATCAATCTACTATAATAAAAAAAGGCTAATATATGTAATTTTTTCCCTTAAAAAATAGTTTATAACAATTTTCTTATTGTTTGAAGTCCAAATAAATGGAAGTTATATATATATATATATATATATATATAGACACGCACACACACATATACATATATACACACACATATAAATATTCGTTTTAAGATTTAATTGTCAAATTGCTTGTTTCTACCAACAAAAGGAATTTCGGAACTAGTAATTTATTAGAAATATTTGAGAGATTAATTTTATACCGTAACTTTAAAAGATTATCAACGTAAATGGCCCTTTTTTTTCATGTGGATGAAAATATTTAAAAATACGATACAAGTTATAGAAATAACAACAACTTGATATTTTGAATGGCTTATTTAGTTACGAATCAAATTTCTTACACACAATTATAGCTTATTTAAATTTTTTTCTTTTATTTTGCTAAAAAATTTAAGAATATGCGTTTCTTTCTAACAAGAAAAGCAAAAATAATGAATGACAAGAGGAAGAATAATTTTCATACCTCTCTATAGGATATTTTAACTTCAATGTACGTGACCCAAATCTTAGTTTTTCCGAAAAAGTTAAGACTGTCAACCAAGCCATTGGCTAGGTGACTAAGTGGCAAAGACTCTCTCAATCATAAAGGTAATGAGTTTAAGCACCATTGAATTCATATTTCTTTGAAAAAAATTATTTATATATGTGGGCTGATCTTGCTTATATTTGGGGTAAATTTTCGTACTATGTTCAATAGACCTCCCAACTATGTGATAATGGTATTAAATATGTAATTATTTAACTTAGAAGATGATCATTTTCTTAATTTATAAAAAAATGTAGCCTGCAAGTTCTGATTTTCAGCCGATATACACTTATCCAGTTAATACCAAACCCGAAAATCATATGTGAAAACGGTTTTTCACAATACCACCCGAAAACTCGGCACTCATGACCTTCAAAGAGGGTGAACGTTGTGAGAAAACACTTTCATTTTATAAAAATCAGTTTTGGAGGATAAAAACAGGACCTTTCTGATGTACAGGATCCTCAGGCTTGAGGCAAGTGCATAGTATACTCAGTTTAGAAATTTTGAGGTGAGCGTATAATTTTTAATTGAAATAATTTCTTCGATTCCTAGAAGAGAGAGAGAGGTTTAGAGAAACATAATGTATAAAACTTAATCCTTTATTTCAGATTGGCTCCCTTACAACTGAGATCAAAGGTGCCTTATATAGAGGATTATTGAGAACAGGACCTCTCGAATGATCATATCTCATAGCATACCTTTTTTTGAAAGTAAAACATGCCGATAAGGACTTTTACAAAGGTAAAGTATACCTACAAGAACTTTAACAAAAGTAAAGCATACCGACAAGGACTTTAACAAAAGTAAAGCATACTGATAAGGACTTTAACAAAAGTAAAGCATACCAACAAGGAACTTAACAAAAGTAAAGCATACTGATAAGGACTTTAACAAAAGACAAACATTAGTCACATGGGTTGTGATATCAAAAGCTTATGTGATGGAGATAAGGCGTTATCATGGAGTGGAGGGATAACGTGATGGTGATACATCTCCTGTGTCTTTTTCATATTGGCGCTTGTGCCGACACCTCTGTCTCTGGTCAAGATATGCCCTAACTTGCTGATACTTTTCTTCATCAGCTTCAGACATGTGCTGTGAGGTAGATGCAGTAGGAGAGTCTGGGTTGGTGACAATATAATGGGGAGTGTCAGTATGGAGAAGGGACTGAAAGTCTTCCCATGGGTCCTGAGCGTCTTGAAATAAGACATTCGTGTAGTTAGGACGTTGTTCCATGACAAGGATTCCTTGAGGACTTGAACTTGAACCTGGAGTACAACCTTGTGTTTTTGGAATTATGTCAAGGGTGTGTGATGGTCCAATGGAGGTGTGGTGAATGTTTGTGGCAGGTGGAGGAACATTGTTAAGTTCCATGAGATAGGCTTTGAGAACGGAGGTGATCGATATATCATGGATGAAGGTATAAGAATGAGGGTAAGTTCTCCATTCATATGCCATGTCTTGTGTCCAGTAGTCCAGTGTTTATGGATGCTGGAAATAAGGTCTGTGGACGATGAAGGCCGTAGTCCACATGTTAGCTTCTTGTTCCGGCATTTTGTCTAATCCGTGAAAGGTACACAAGTGTTGGAGTTGCTTGCGCCACCAAGTGAGGGGAGAATAGCATTCAAAGAGAGTCCATAGAAGGTCTGGTGAGAACTCTGGAGTGGTAAGGTGAGTCAGGACTGGTTTGATGGGAAAAATTAGTTTTGTAGGATACAAGGTGGTGAGACACCACATATGCCAAAGCTCATTTTCGGAGATGGATAGAGAGGACAAAGTGAGGCCTGTGAGAAATAGGTGCTCCATGCAAAGATTAGGAAATTAGTCAGGTTTTTTGGTCTGAACATTAAAGAAAAATCGGTAAAGAAACTTTTTTACAAAATCTTACAATTGGTAAGCCGATTGGAAAGAGATGTTCATGGGGAAATTTCTTTGGTTAAGAGCTTTGAAAGGAAGTTGGCGATTTATGGCTATAAATGGAATGGTTTGAATCGAGGAGATGAGTGCGGGTTTATTTATAGCTGGACGGGTGAGGAAGTCTGGAATGAGGTTTTGGTTGCCTTTTATGTGTTGAACAATGAAATCATATTTAGCAAACCAGGTTTTGAGACTGAGTAATTGCTTGTCAGGTAGCAATTTGTTCTTGAAGTCAAAGATTCAGGGAAAAGAAGAATTATCCATGTTGATAAGGAATTTGTGGCTGATGAGATGGAATTCAAATTTTTTAATTCTATACTTGACTACCAAAATCTCTTTGTAGATCACATGGTAGTTCTTTTCAGAGTTTTTGAACTGTCCGCTTGCATGTGCACAGAAATGACGCACGCCGTTGATGTCTTCGAGGAGAATGGCACTCAAATAATCATCGTCGGCATTAGTCTGGAGGATGCGTTGTCCACTTGTGGGAATTCGAAGTGGAGGAGGTGATTGTGCTATCACCTTCAGCTGCTTGACAGCATCTGTTTGGGCAGGACCCCATGGAGGGCACTGTTTTTTGAGCATGCGTGACAACTGACTGGTGTGGATTGCAACTTTTGGGATAAAATCACGGACATAATTAACAATCTCGAGGAATTGTTGTATTTACTTTCTGTTGAGATGGGTGTCCGAAAACTTTAATAATTCGATTGCAATATAGGGACCAGGCAGATACTGGCCATCTTTAATTACCATGCCAAAAAAGTCAATTGATTCCTTTCCTATGTTGCTTTTCTTTTCGGAAAGCATGATGTCATGTGCCTGCACAATGTGAAAGCAATCCAAAAGGAGCTTCTGGTGGCTCTCATGGTCAGAGGAAAATAACAAGATATCGTTAATATAGACCAATGCATGATGGAGAATAGGATTAAAGATTTTTGTCATGGCTTTTTGAAATAAGGAGGGGGCAACTTTAAGACCAAAAGGCATCACAATCCATTAGTAATGGGCATCAGAGATGCAGAAGGCAGTTTTGTGATGGTCAACTGGTGAAATACCAAGTTGCCAAAAACCAGCTTTTAAATCAAATTTAGAGAAGATACAAGCCCCTTGAAGATGGACAAACAGGGTCTGGATCTTTGGAAGGGGAAACTTATCATCTTTAAGAAAAGAATTGAGTGGCTGGTAATCAATCACTAATCTCTTTTTTCCACAAACTAATTTAGATCATTTTTCAATATAAAAGGCTTGACAAGCCCAATCTAAATCAGTGGACTCAATAAGACCTTGTTGAAGTAACTGAGAACATTCTTGCGTAGCAAGCAAGATATCTGAAGGAGACATACCCAGGTGTGAAGCTTTTGTGGGGTTTATGTCTTCGTTGAGTTTAAAAGGAAGGTGAATGAAAAATTGATCATTTTTCCAAAGAGGTGAATAATGATGGAACTGCGAATGGTTTTATGGACAGAACTCTAAGAACTTTTGTGAAATCTGACTGTATGGAGATGATGATTCAGAGAGTGCATACAGACGCAATGTATCTGTATAAGGTAAGAACATATGTTTGTAGCGAACTCCAAAACTAGTGAGGAATAGGTTTTTAACCAGATAAAAAATGTTAAAACCTATAAGCAAATCTTTATCGGGGGGTTTGAAAGCTACAATCTTTTTCTAAATTATTCAATTCGGAAAAAATTGAATACCAATGGGTTTTTTGGTAATCAAGGTAGTTTTAAAAGTTTCGCCATTAACTACTCTGAAGAGCTTGGAATGATGTTCCCAACAGTCTGAGGGAAGAACAGAAGGATCAATCATACTGGTATCTGCACCAGTGTCAATAAACTCGATAACAGGGACAGGTTTATGGAATTTGGAAGGAAGGATGAACATCTTGAGAAATGGTCTAGGAATAGTAGAAACATGATTAACAGTTTGGACTGTAGAGATAACTGAAATATCTTCAGAATCTGAAGATTCTGCGATAAGAAAGGTAGTTTGATCATCTTGTGCTGACTGTTTTGAAAAATTTGATTCGACATCCTCATTCTCAGATAACAGAGAAGAATGTTGAAGATGTTGGATAAGTTGAACAGTTTTGGCTTATTTGTGACGACAATTTCGGGCAAAGTGACCGCATTTCTTACAGATGAAACAACGGTTGGATTTTTTCTTTCGGAACTGAGAAACATCCTTATTTTTGAAATATCAAAAAGGTTTTTTGGAGGATGATTTCCTGTGGAAGTGTTTCTGAAAATGTTTTTTCATTTTAGTTGAACAAACGCACTTTTTTTCATCTTTACACTCCATCTTAAGATGAGGTTTTTTACAAGCTTCAGAGAAATGTTTCTTGTCTTTCATGAGATCTTTGAAGAATTTTTTTTGTTCAAAGATCTTATCAAGAGATAGCATGACCATTTGAAAAATCTTTTCCAGAGAGATATCAGCTATGCTTAGATTTATGACTGTGAGTTTTCTTTGAAGATCAGGTTATAACTCAGTAGGAAGAGAGGTGATGAAGACATGTTTAAGAGATGGCTCATTGAACCCATTCAGCTTGTAGAATAGAATAGTCATTCTTTTATAATGAGCATTCAGAAGATGTCTTTTAAGAGAACAACATTTCATCTAATGGTATTCTTTTATGTCTGCTTCAGTGGAAGTAGTTTTTTCACCGATGAATTGCTCATGAATAATATTGAGGGCTGTACCAATCGGAGATTCCATGAATTGGAGTTGTCTGTATTCTCCTAAGCTTCTAGCCAGTTTCGTAAATAACCCGTGGAGCGGGCCATGAATTCACGAAGAACGGCTTGAGGTTGAGCATTAGGCTTAGTACCTTGGAGATCAATCCAGACAGCAAATTCTTGAAGTCTATCAGCCCATTTGTGACAGTGAATGTCATCAAATGTAAACCAAGATGCTGAAGATGGTTCTGTTGAGTGTTCATGAACTGGTGGCGGTACTGGGTCTGTTTGAGAAGCTTGGTTAGAAAGATTGTCGTCAACAATAGGTGTTGAAGTAGAGGTACTTGGATCTGCAGTTTCAGTGGCCATTAATATGCCTGTAATGTCAGCATATTTAGACTCAGAGTCAGTGGAGGCTTTTGATGAGTTATAGGATGAGGACAAAGATGATTTATTTGTGTCAGGCTCAAAAGAGTTGGAGAAATCGGAAGATTTGGTCTGGACAGTATGATAATGATACTGGTCCATTGGGCCTTTATTTTTTTTAAGAGGCTCGGGAATGTCTTGTAGTGATTCTTCTAGAGGGATTGTAGAGGTAGGGGAAGAGGAAGAGGAAGTGGCCTTTGGACATGGTTTGGAGATTTTGACTTTAGATCTTGATTTTTTAGGTGAAGATGGTTGAAGAGTTGGTTGAAGGTGGGAGAAACCAAAGAACTGATTATAAACAGGTTGTTGAGGTCGGGATGGTGTGTAGAAAGGTGCATAGGTTTTAAAGATTGGAAGAGATACTGGTGTAGGTTGTGGTTGAGTAAAAAGAGAAGGTCAAGTCTTTTCAGCATCAATCCTGGACAATTCAGTTTTGAGTTTTCTTATCTCAGCTTCTTTTTTATTAAACTCTGGACCCTAGATATGATTTTTGATCATTCGTCTGAGATCGGCATCTAGCTTAGAGATACGGTCTTGGAGATGTATGTACATCTGATCAAGGAGATGGCTGATTGAATCAACTTTAGTTTTCGTGTGAGAGACATGATTGGCAACACAGTCAATTTTCTTACTGAGTTATTGAAGAGTATGATTTTGAGCGCTGACATTTTTGGTTTGCCAGTTTAAAACGGCTTCATACTGTTTTGACTTTTCAGGTTGCCTAGAGACTGTAACTGGAGATTGGACAAAAGGTTTTGAGGTAACATGGGTTTGTGTGTCTGTCTGTTTTTCAAGTGGAGGAAATGATTCCTCATAGGAATGACTTGAAAACATAAGGCATGACCTGATTAGGTGAACATGAGGTTTTGGATTCAGTGGAGGTTGTGGAAGAAATGATTTGCAAGATAGTGGTGGATAAGAAGATTTTTTCTTCTTCGTTTTCTTTCTCCGTATAACTTCCAATTCTTCATCAATATTCGTATCATCCAAGCAAGGACAATCTGGATTGCACATATGGGCTTCAGGAACATCCCATAGAAAATGACCATTGATTTTATCAGGATATACTCAATACCCTTCTGATGAAAAACCATGAATACGAAGTTTCTTTTCTTGACCAGTTTGAACTGCTGTGATCATAGCAGTATAAGAAAGTTGTGGACTGTCTGAAACGGGCTTGGTGTCAGGAGTTTGAAAAGACAGTTTGACTTGACCATTTGGTCGTCTGTCAAACGTGGCTTCTGTGGTTTGTACTGGTTTAGAATTTTGGTGAAAGTGCTCATAGTTAGTTAACCATTCAAGAGGCATGAGTTTAAGCAAATCTTGTTTCTGGATTTATTTGGGGATTTGAATGATGGTTGGAATTGTGTCTGTGTCCACCAATATCATCAAGGCATCAGAAGTTGTATATGGTGTGGGAAAATCTAGTGCATGATTTTGTAATCGATACACTATTTGATGATGGAGGGTTGCAATCTTTGATGTGGGTGTTTGTTCTGCTCCTTGGAGCTGGATCTGGACTTTAAGGGTTGTTGGAAGATTGGAATCCTCAAGAGAGAGGTTGAAATTTGGGTAAAAGGTTAATAAGACACTGCCATCATGAAGGGTTGTCAGAACGGTTCCTACAACAACGTGTTGGTACTGCTTGAACCTGGTGTTTAGGAGAGCAATTCTAGCTATAACAGGTAAGCCTTTTCGACCATGAAGAGTGAGAATTAATCGTACACCACCAAGATGGAGGTGTGTGTACCCTTCTCGTTTTCAGTTGGCGACAAGATCTGAGGGTATTTTCATAGTGACATATTGTTCATTTTGTGAGGCTTGTAGAGCACACTGATCCAGTCTAGTTGACTGGATATACTCTTTTGGGAGTGGTCTTTTAGTGGAGATGAGGGTTCGAATACTTTTAATGAGAGAAGTTTTCTGTATGTAGAGATTGTAAGGACTCATGATGGGAAACTGGGACTCATTAATTTGAGCTGATTCTGGAATATAAGAATATTCAACAAGATTCTCAATTTTGGAGGCTATGTGTTTAGAACATGATTTAGGAAGAGAGAGAGTAGAAGAAAGAGAAATATGAGATGAAGATGATGAAGGAGATAGAGTTGAAGATGTATTTGTTTCCATGGTTAGTGAATCTTCTTCAAGGAGATCAAATATGATTATTCAAATTACTAATGATACCACCTCAACATGAAGTGTGGCTCTGATACCAGTGGGTAGTTGTACGTGGCGTTGTTTTCACCAGATCTACAACAGAACGAAGTCTGTCCTTAGGGCCAGTAGCCCGCAAGTTTTGGTTTCCAACCGATATACACTTATCCAGTTAATACCAAACCCGAAAATCATATGTGAAAACGGTTTTTCACGATACCACCCAAAAAACTCAGCACTCATGGCCTTTAAAGAGGGTGAACGTTGTGAAAAAACACTTTCATTTTATAAAAATCAGTTTTGGAGGATAAAAACAAGACCTTTCTGATGCACAGGATCCTCAGGCTTGAGGCAAGTACAAAGCATACTCAGTTTAGAATTTTTGAGGTGAGCGTATAATTTTTAATTCAAATAATTCTTTTCGATTCTTAGAAGAGAGAGAGGTTTATGGAAACATAATGTATAAAACTTAATCCTTTATATCAGATTGGCTCCCTTACAACTGAGATCAAATGTGCCTTATATAGAGGATCATTGAGAATAGGACCTCTCGAATGATCATATCTCATAACACACATTTTTTTTAAAGCAAAATATGCCGATAAGGACTTTTACAGAGGTAAAGCATACCTACAAGGACTTGAACAAAAGTAAAGCATACCGACAAGAACTTTAACAAAAGTAAAGCATACTGATAAGGACTTTAACAAAAGCAAAGCATACCGACAAGGACTTTAACAAAAGTAAAGCATATTGATAAGGACTTTAACAAAAGACAAACGAGAGTCACATGGGTTGTGATATCAAAAGCTCGTGTGATGGAGATAAGGCGTTATCATGGAGTGGAGGGATAACGCGATGGTGACACATCTCCTATGTCTTTTTCATATTGGCGCTTGTGCCGACACCTCTGTCTCTAGTTGAGATACGCCTCAGCTTGCTGATACTTTTTTTCATCAATCATGTGCAAGGCATTTGGTTCTTGTTACGTGGAAAATTAACGTGAGCCCACCTATTAATTTAATTTAGCTCTAATTAATAATATTTAAAATTCAATCCAACACAATAATAATTAAATTAACGAATATATCGAACAATAAGTGATTAAAGTAAGAGTAGAGAGTTTAAAGAAAGAAAATGTAACAATTTTACGTGATTCAAAAACATTAAACTGAGAGTTCCAAACCAACTGAATTTAAGGATCCACGAGAATAACCTTCTGCCTCCAAAGCTATTCCTTACAATTGTCTTCTAAAATAAATCAAAAGATCTTTACAAGTTTGGTGTATCTTTTACACTTAACCGCAAATGTATTCCAAATAATTACAATCACTCAAATAAAAAGCTTTTTACAATCAAGAATTAAGTTCTAGATCAATATGGAAGTGTATAAGTATTTAAATGAAAGCCTTAAAGTATTAAAAATGATCCAAGTTTTTGCTCAGACAAAAATGACCAAACTCTTTACATTTAGGTTTATATGGGTTTTTCCAAAAACTAGCCATTACTCTCATAAAATTTAAATAGGTACGTTATTGGTTAATTGGTAGAAATTAATGACTAGCAGCTGATTGTTGACTTATCAAATGATTGTTAGGAAGAGACTTCACATTATCAGTTGACCTGTAAATTAAAGTAGTTTTTTTTTTGAGAAAAAGTAGTTAATCACTAAAAAAATAGAGTTTTATCGGTTAACTAGTAAACGTTATCAGTTAGCCGTTAAGCAGAAGCAGACATTGAAAAGTTTGCATTCTAGTCCATGATTCTCGAACTTTGATGAAAGTTTGAAAGTTCTCATAAGATTTCGAAACATAAGAAAATAGGTTTTCTGTCATAATTTCATAAATAGCATTAGAACCACCTAATCTGCCAAAAATTTTCAATTTTAGCCCATATACTCAGGAGAAATTCCTGTTGATAACACATTTATTAATTTTTTTCTTCAAAACAATTTAAAACAAATAAAACGATATTGTCGCCTCTTGTTCATTCAAATTCTAAATAAGAACTAATGATTTTCAACCCAAGACTATAATCTCAATTTAACAGCAAGCATGTGCAGCATGCGATAGCGGTTTGTGGATGAAGAAAGGGCTGGAGTGTTGACACTTAGTGTGGGTTTCAAGTCTGAAAAGCAAGAAGAGTTTTAGTGGGCTTGCGGTTTGCAATGGAAATAGTTGGTTCTTTTGTTTGGAATAGGGTTGGCAGAAAAGCCCGGGCCTGCCTAAACCCGCGTCGGCCTGCCCAGACCCGCATCGGCCCGGCCCAGGCCTGCGGGCTTTAATCCCGGCCCGTTGCTTGAAATTATGGGTAAGGGCTCATAATTAATAAAGCCCATAACATATGAGCTCAGTCAAGGGCCTAAATGAAACGCCGGGCTTAAGCCCGAACTTTATAATAAATAATATATATATATATATATATATATATATATATATATATATATATATATATATATATATATATATATATAATATTATGGATAATGGCTTTATATATATATATATTTTAAAAAATGTATAATATATTATAAAATTGAAAAAAAAATAAACAAAACAATAAAAAATCGGGCAAAGGGAAAGGGCAAAGGTTTTGTCACAAAATGTCAAAATTCTTAAATCAGTAAATTTTTATTAGTTTATTGTAGTATTATGTATTGGATAATTATGTTTTAAAAATTTATAATTTTATTTTAAAAAAAAATTTAAAAATTCGTAAAAGTCCGGGCTTAGCTCGAGGCCCGGCCCAGGCCTGTCAAGGCTCGGCCCACTCAACTTAGATGGATTTTGAGAGAGCCTGAACTTATTTAACATTATATGGGCCTGGTCATGGGCTTGACAAAGCCCAATCGAAACCCTTAAATTACCAACCCTAGTTTGGAGAAGATTTCAAAGGAGACCACATTTTTTTTTTCCTTCGGTTGAGATTAGTAAATTCAAAAACGATAATATTTTTACCTGTGTTTGAGATCTGAGTGGGGTTTGAGTAGACATATATTATTTCTCTTTTTTTTTTAGTGTGGGACCCACAATATTTTTTATGGAGTGGGACCTGTTAACATTTAAAATTGTTAAAATGTGTAGGACACCTACATGGGGCCCACACTCTATAAAATACAAGTAGGAAACAAATTTTGTGTGTTTTTCAATTTTTTTTGGTCTCTTTGAAATTGATAAATCTAGCAAAAATGTTCCTCCATCTTCATTCCAGAAAAAAAAAATGTTCTTCCACCTTCATTTTTGCAAATAAAAACAGTGCACTAAACCAAATACACCCTTAATTCTTTTACAAAAATTATATTGCATGTCAACAAGCTGCTGTTACTTTTCAAACCTGCCTAGTGTCCTTACTCGTTAACCATCACCATTTTCAATCTTTTCCTCTTTTTTGTTTCTTCTATAATTATTTTAAGTCTACAATTTTAAGAGGAATTTTTCACATTTCTCTAGTAAAAAGTGTTTATTACCTTTTTTTTTGTTATTTAGATTTTTTTTAAATTACTGAATGAGTTCAATCAATTATTTAGTTCCAATAATCATCTTACTATAATCTTCGATTGCACAGAGAATTTGTACAAAACAATTAAGGATGTTGTTTACACTAGATGAATACATGAACTACCATAATTTTCTCTCAATGATTTCGGCATCGACTTTATTTCCAGGTATCGATTCTTCCTTAAATCTTTTTTTTTAATATTAAGAGCATTATTATAATTTTTTTCTTTAATTTTAAGTTTTTTTAATGTTAATGATTATTTATTGATTTTCGTCAGTCGCATGGGATATGCTCGAGGATCTTTCAAAAATAACTGTGCTTATGTCTATCTTTAGAACTAATGGTTAGGTCATTAATGATTAATTTCATTCTATATTGGTCCATTTATTCTCATTTCCTCTTTTCTTTATTCCAATTAGAAGTTTTTTCCTAATTTTACAAATTGCTTTAATTAATGTTCATGGAAGAAAATTGGAACAGATTTATGAGTGCCCTTGATTGGTATAGTAGAAAATTAGATGCTAAGCTTTTGTTATAAAATCTTTAATTATTATTATTTTTTGGATATCAACTTGTTTGGAAAAATTTACGAAAATAGTCATAAAATCGTAAGACTTTTTAAATTGGCCCCTCAAACTTTTTCATATTATAATTAGCCAAATGCTAGTTTTTTTGGACTAAATAGATCTAATCACTTTTTCAATACTAACTTTTTTGGAAACATTTACAAAAATAGTCATAAAATTGTAAGACTTTTCAAATTAACCCCTTAAACTTTTTTTTATTATAATTAGCCAAATGCTATTTTTTTGGACTAAATAGACCTCATCACTTTCACTTTCAACAAATTCATAAACAAATGCCATTGCGACAAAATCCATAAAAAAATCAACACCTCAACACTCCATCAAACCTCATCACTCTCAACAAATCACCAAACCAAGTCAAAAAAGTATTACATAACTGAAAATATAATCATTATTAGAGAGTTTCTTATGATTATTTATGCTCTTACACAATGTAGACTTTTAATATATTAAGTTTAGGATATATGATCAAAATTAACATAGGTTTTATTACAAATGTTGTTATTTTTCATCATAAAGCAACATAATTTCTTAAGATACTTAGTTTAAGTTGAGAAATCTAAGAAAAAAAATCATTGAAAATAATAAAATTTGAGGTAAAACAAAGCCAAGATAATGTGCAACGGCAGTGGGACAGGTGCTTGTGGCACATAATCACAGTATGTGCGACAACCATGTAAAACATGTTGGGTACCTTCCATAGGTACATGCTACATTTGTCTACTTTTGTCATATAATATATCGTTTCGAAACTTACAACGAGACAGACCAAAGAATATGCATTCACACGAAAAGATAGTTTTTGTATGACTGTCTTTTGGTATAAGTCCTATCACCTTAATATGCTTTAATTTATCTCATCGTAAATTTTGAAACAGTATATTATACACCTAAAACGGGCACATGTAACCTAAGTTATGACCTCCGAAAGGTGCTTAACACATTTTACATGGTTGTCACACATACTATGATTATGTCGACATGCAACTTTATGTGAATGCTTGTCGCACATGAACTTCCCTATCGCACAAAATCTAGGCTTTATTTTACCTCAAATTTATATTATTTTCAATGATTTTCTTGGATTCCTCAACTCAAACTAAGTACCTTAAGAAATCACATTGTTTTATGATGGAAAATAATAACATTTACAACATCAATTTTAAACCTAAATTTAAAACTTAATACATTAAAAGTTTATATTGTGTAAGAACATACACTAACCCTAAGAAGCTCCTCAATTAATAATTATATCTTTAGTTATATAATACTTATTTGATGGGGTTTGGTGATTTGTTGAGAATGATGAGGTTTGATGATTTGTTGGGAGTGTTGAGAGTATTGAGGTGCTGATCTTTTCTAATTTGTAAGAGTGGCGTTTGTTTGTAAATTTATTGAAAGTGATGAGGACTATTTGTTTGTAAATTTGAGGGTTCAAATTTGAAAAACCCTAAAATTTACATAAATTTGCCATTTGTTTGACACATTTCTTTCATGTTCCAATAATTTTGTCATTTCTTAATGAAGGTTTTTTAAACCTTCAATTGTCTGATTCACAAAGAATTAAGAAAGAAACAGATAATAGATAATAATTTGAGATCAATACAAGTTATATTTGTTATTAAAGCTAGTGATGTTTGTTGAACATGTGGTGCGATATAAGTGGCTATATTTTCGATATTCACACCATTCCCTCCTTAGTGTATTCTACACTAAATTCATCCGTTGTGACAGGCGTGTCTAGAATGCATCTGTCGTTCCATTTACCACTGCATACATGTCTATATTTTTATCCAGATAAGATTTATCTATTATGACATTTACATGCAGAAATGTATCAACCATTTTTTTGGCTTTTGCATATATGTACGTTTTTCATTCAAATTCTAATAAGAACTCAAATGATTTTCAACTACGAATATAATGTTAATTTAGCTACAAGGGCACATGGCATGCGACGTCTATTTTTGGATGAAAAAAAAAGGCTAAAGTGTAGTATGGCTCACAAATCCAAAAAGCAAGAAGCATTTTAGTAGATTTATGGTCTGAAAGGAAAATAGTTGATTCTTTCGTTTGGATAAGAATTCAAACGAGACAACAATTTTTTTTTGGTTGAGATTAGTATATCCGAAACGATAATTCTTTTAGCTCTTTATTCGAGATCTGAGTGGGGTTCGAGTAGATAGATCTTATTTCTCTTCCTTTTTCTTCAGTATGAGATCCACAAATATAATTTTGATAAATGGGACCCACACAATTAGCATTTAAAAATGCTAAAATGTGTAGAACATTTACATGGACCTAACTCTATAAAATACAAGTAGAAAACAAATTTTATATGTTTTTAATTTTTTTGGTCTTGTTGAGATTGATGAAACCAGTAAAAATATTCTTTCATTTTCATTTTTGCAAATATAAATAGTGCATTGAACCAAACACACCTTTAATTCTTTTACAAAAATTATATTGCATATCAACAAGCTGCTGCTACATTTCAAACTATTCAAGTGTCTTTAATCGTCACTATGCCTTTACCAAATATTTCAATCTTTTCCCTTTTTTTCTATGATTATTTTATTTATGCAATTTTAAGAGGAATTTTTCGTCTTTCTCTAGTAAAAGGTGTTTATTATTCTCTTTCTATTATTTACAATTTTAAAGAATACTAAATGATCTCAATTAATTCTTTAGTCCAACAATCATCTTACCATGATCTTTGATTGCTCAGAAAATTCGTACAGAATAGTTAAAGATGTTGTTTACATTGGATGAATGCATGAACCATCATAATTTCTCTCAATGATTTCGGTATCGACTTTATTTTCAGGTATTGATTCTTCCTTAAATCTTTTTTTTTTAATATAAAAGAGCCTTATTATATTTTTTTCCTTTAATTTTAAGGTTTTCTAGAATGTTAAAGATTATTTATTGATTATCATTGGTCATATGGGATAGTTGGAGCATCTTTCATAAATAACTATGTTCTTGTTTCTACTTTCAAAACTAATGATTATGTTCATTAATGATTGATTTCATTATACATTGGTCCATTTATTACCATTTCCTCTTTCCCTCTCCCAAGTAAGAATATTTTTTCCCTAATTTCGCAAATTGGTTTAATTAATGTTTGTGGAAGAAAATTGAAGAAGATTTATGTGTGCCCTTCATTATTGTGGAAAATTAAATACTAAGCTTTTTATGTAAAATCCTTATTTATTATTATTTTTTCGATGCCAACTTGTTTGTCGTATTTCATTCATATTCCAATAATTTTGTCATTTATTAATGAAGATTCATAAAACCTTCAATCCTCTGATTCCCAAATAATTAAGGAAGAAACAAATAATAGATAATACATGTTTACTTCACAAAGTTTGAAGTTGATTAGTAATTCTTGAATATTTCTCGTATTTTGGTTTGAGATTTACCTGCAAAATATACTCAGGTGCTCAAGTTATTTTTTGTGCTTGGAGAATTTTCTAGATTTGGATTTCACTTGACACTGTTGTAAAATTCATTAAAAGATCGTTTTCTTTTATCCTTTTGGCCTCTATTTATAGACCGCAGATGCAGAGTTGGTGTAGATTTCAAATTTGAATCTAAATCTCTACCATTCGTCCCATCCATTTAATTTTCACCATAAGATTTAATAATTATTTTTATCCAAATTTTAATTGTTTGTACATGATTCACGTGCTGTTTATTGGTTATTGCTAATATTGGTAGGTTTTATCATTGCTAGTTTTCTCTAGATTTTTCATATACATTGTCGTATATTTACTAATCTTTAATTCAAGATTGACGTGAACCGTACATGTAGTGATTTCTAATCCAAAATTAGTAGAAGTCATTTTTATGTTGATCTATTTGTCTGAGATCAATGCAAGTTATGTTCGTTATTCAAACTAGTGATGTTTGTTGGATAAGTGGTGTAGTGTAAGTGACTATATTTTTTGGCATTCACGCCAGAATTCCCTCCTTAGTGTATTCTATACTAAATTCATCAATTGTGACATTGTTGCGTAGAATGTATCCATCATTTCACTTACATTGCATACGTGTCTATTTTTTTATCCATATAGGATTTATTTATTGTGACATTTGCATATAGAAACGTATCAGTCCGTTTGCTTTTGTAGATGTGTCCGTTTTTCATTCAAATTCTAATAAGAACTAAAATGTATTTTTAACCCAAGAATATAATCTTAATTTACCCATAAAGGCATATATCATGCGGCTACTTTTGAATGAAAAAAAGCTAGAGAGTTGATTTTTAGTGTAGGTCACAAGTCTTAAAAAAGGGCTTTTGTGGGTTAATGGTCTGAAATGGAAATAATTGATTCTTTCATTTGATAAGATTTCAAACAAGACAACATTTTTTTTTAATTGAGATTAGTAGATTCAAAACAGTAATATTTTTAGCTCCTTATTTAATATCTGAGTGGGGTTGGAGTAGACAAATATTATTTTTCTTCCATTTTCTTCAATGCAGGACCCACAAATATTTTTTGATAAGCAGCACCCATAAAATTAGCATTAAAAATTGTTAAAATATAATATCTGCACTCTTATGAAATACAAGTAGAAAACAAATTTTATGTGTTTTTCAATTTTTAGTTTCTTTGAAATTGATGAATCCTGCAAATATGTTCTTCCATTTTCATTTTTGCAAATAAAAACAATGCACTAAATGAAGCACGCCCTTAATTCTTTTACAAAAATTATATTGCATGGCAACAAGTTGCTGTTACTCTTCAAACTAGCCAAGTGTCTTTAACCATCACGCCTTTACCAAATTACTCAATCTTCTCCTTTTTTTTTTTCTATGATTATTTTATTTTTACAATTTTAAGAGAAAATTTTCATCTTTCTCTAGTAAAAAGTGTTTATTATGCTCTTTCTATTATATATTTAGAATTTTAAAGAATATTGAGTGATTTCAATTAATTTTTCAGTTATGATAATCATCTTACCATGATCTTTGATTGCTCAGAGAATTCGTATCGCACAATTAAGGAGGTTGTTTATGCCAAATGATTACATGAATCATCATAATTTCTCTCAATGATTTCGACATCAAGTTTATTTTCAGGTATCAATTCTCCCCTAATTTTTTTAATAGTAAAGAGCATTATTATAATTTTCTTTAATTTTAAGGGTTTTTTAGAATATTAAAAATGATATATTAATTTTTGTTGGTTTTATTGGATACGTTGGAGGGTCTTTCAGAAATAACTATGTGCTTATGTCTATCTTAGAACTAGTGGTTATGTCAATGATGATGAATTTCATTATATGTTGGTCCATTTATTCTCACTTTCTCTTTTCCCTCTTTAGTTTTTTTTTCCTAATTTTGTAAATTGCTTTAATTAATATTTATGGAAGAAAATTAAAAAAAGATTTATGAGTGTCTTTGATTGGTATTATAGAAAGTTAGATGCTAAGTTTTGTTATAAAATCATTATTTTATTATTATTTTTTCTAAACGAACTTGTTTGACATATTTCATTCAGGTTCTAATAATTTTGTCATTTCTTAAGATGCTCAAAATATAGTTGCGTTACACATTTTCAATTAGCTAGAAACTATCAAAAAAAAAAAAATAGCTAGAAAGTCTTGGGATGTTTCCAAGGTTTAATTTTCTAAAATTTTAAATGTTAATTTTCACTGATAACTAATGATGCACATAAGACATGAGAATATCTTTCCTACTATAACGTATATCTTGCATTCGATAATAATTAACTATCTTTTAATGTGACATTCAGTTTTTCACTTTTATTAATGATAAATGTGTCATTAACATGCATGTCCTCATACTCTCCATGTAGATCTCATTCCGCTTGACTCTTGACCATAAAAGCTGCGCCAAAAAAAAAAAAAAAAACAATTCAAGCACACACCTTATCAACTAGAACCATTTCTAACACTAATTAAGTTCGCACAAAACTTGAATTTACTTGTAGGAATCACCTTGTTAACATGTTAGCAGGATTTACATTCGTGCAGATCTTTGTCACTATAGCCTTATTTCTCTAATAAAATATAGCTTGACATCAATGTGTTTGGTCATTTCATGATAAACCTAGTTTTTAATGAGCTGAATTGGACTTTGGTTGTCACAAAAGATATGAACTACTTTTTGTTTCAACTAAAGCTCATTTAATAGCCCTTTAAGCAATATGCATTCCTTCACTGCCTTTCTTGCTGCAATAAATTTAGCCTCAGTAGATGATAGATCCATTATAAGTTGCAAAGTTACCTTCCAATTGACCAGGTAGTTATCCAGCATGAACAAGTAACCTGAAATTGATTTCTTTTTGTCCAAATCTCATACGGATCAGAGTCTACATAGCCCCTAACTTCATCGATTTCTTGTTTGGACTTCCCAAGCACCATACCATGATCAAAAGTACCTCTCAAGTACTTCATAATCCACTTCACAACATCCCAACATTCTTTACTAGGATTACTCATAAATTTGCTTACTACAGTTTCTACATAAGCTATGTTTGCTCTAGTGTAAACCATTGCATACATTAGACTCCCAATAGCTTGTGAATATGGTATTTTACCATTTAAAACTTTTTAGATTCTAAACTAGTAGACATATCATCAAAGAGCTTGAACTAAACTCCTAAAAGGGTCAAAGCTAGTTTTGAATTCAACATCCTGAACCAGTTTAACCCCTTATTGATATATCATTCTTGGCCTAACAATAAACCTATCCCTATTTATATCTATACCAAGAATCCTCTTGGCACTGCCAAAATCTTTTATCTCAAACTCTCTTTTGAGTAAATTCTTAAGCTTCTCAATATCACTAGAATTGTTTCCAGCAATAAGCATGTCATTAACATACAATAGAAGATACACTATTCCACTTGAGTTATGCCTGCATAAGAGATATAACTATCAAACTTATTCCTTTGGTAACCATTAGAGAGCAAAAAGTAATCAAATCTCTTATACTATTGTCTAGGAGATTGTTTTAAACTATAAAGAGCCTTGTATAAGAGACAAACATAATATTTTTGTCCCTTTACTTTAAAATCCTCAGGCTGCGACATTAATATATTTTCTTCAAGATTGCTATAAAGGAAGACGGCCTTCACATCCATTTGTTCAAGTTCCAAGTCAAGTAAAGCAACCATTGCAAGCAGAACCTTAATTGAACTATATTAGACCACTTGCCAGAAAATCAATTTTTTTATTCTATATGAACTCCTTGCCACCAGCCTTGTTTTGACCCTTCAGTCTTCAATAACTAGAATGCCCTCTTTTTCCTTGAATATCCATTTGTAGCGACACCTTTCTTATTCTCTAGATTTGGAACCAAGGTCCAAGTCTGATTCCTTGTCAAAGAATCCATTTCTTCTCTCATTATTTTAATCGAGTTGTTGTTATATTTACTATTCACTACTTTTGTATAACTATTAAGTACCCCAATGGAAACATCCACTGCACTCATTTACGTATATGCAACCATGTCTAAATAGGCATATCTTGCTGGTAGTCTAATTTTCCTTTCTTCTCCATCCTTAGCTAATTGATATTGTTGTAAATCAGTTGCTTATGGTATTGCATCATCTGTTACTTCTATATCTTGTGGATTACCTCCAACAACTTATGAATCATCTTCAACAATCTCTAGTTGCACATTATCTTCATAATCACTAATTAACTCTACCTTAATCTTATAATCAAGATCAACAGCTCCTGTAACTTGTGTTTTGTTTGCATTGATATTGGTGTTTGAAGTGAGTTGATTAGACTTATTGATTATAGCAGTTTTAAATAACTAAACGTCAGTGCTTATTAAACACCTATAAGCTTCTTTATATTATTTATTATAGCCTTCAACCCCATTTAGATAGCCCATAAATAAATCTTTAATTGCTATTGCTTTAGTTTTTCTTTGTTTGGTAGAATATATGCAAGACATCCAAATATCTTAAGATGTTTATAGCTTGTAAACTTCTCATACTAAATTTCTTCATGGTTTTTACCTAATAGCTATAACATATTCACCAAATAATAGACTGTAGAGATAACTTTAACCCAAAAACTCCTTAGTAACTTGGAGTTTATCAATAATCATCTTGTCTTATCCACAAGGGTTCTATTCATCCTCTGAGCTAAGCCATTTTGCTGAGGGGTGAATCACATTGTCTTGTGCCTTGTGATCCCTTATCTTTGAAAAAAATCTTCAAACTTCTTATTGCAGAATTCAAAGCCATTGTTAGTTTTTAAGCACTTCAATTTGAAACCAAATTGAGTCTCCACCAAAGCCTTCCAAACTTTGAACTTTTCTAAAGCTTGATCTTTGTTTTCAATATGTATATCCAAACCTTTCTTGAGTAATCATCTATCACAAACATGAAGTATCTCATACCATTTAGAGAAGGAGCTGGACCAAGCCCTAGATGTCAACATATACATAATCTAACACTTGTTTAGACTTATAAAACCCTTCTGAAAATTTGGACCTATGTGCCTTACTAAAGGTATAATTTTCATAGAACTCTAGCTAATGTATCTTATCACGAAAAAGTAACCCTTGTTTACTTAGTTCTTGCATCCCTTTAACACTCATATGCTCAAGTTTAAGATGCCATAATTTGGTTATATCTATATCAGAAACAGGAGGCATAGCAGCTGACATAGATACTGATGAACTTTCTAATACATAAAGGCCATTTTTCTTTGCTTTTTTCATCACTATTTCAGTCCCTTTCATGATCTCCAAACCACAATTTTCAAATCTAAGGAAGTATCACAAATTATCCAACATGCCTAAAGAGATTAAATTGATCTTTAGCCTAACTGCATGCCTTACATTATGTAGAGTCCTTATAGTTCCATCAAACATCCTAATTTTGATAGACCTTATACCAATAATCTTATACATATTGTTGTTTCCCATAAAAAATCTACCACTGCCCACATATTTGTATTCATTAAATAGACTTCTATCATGACACAACGAAAAGAGCAACTTGAGTTAAGGACCCATTGATCTCTTATTTTGCTATTTGAAGCCAGCAATAAGTTAGTGCTACGATACCCATCATTAGATGAATCATCAGACGCTACTACTGCATATATTGTTCTTTCTTTCTCATCTTTTTTCTTTTCAGCACAATCTTTAATGTACTGATCTTGTTGTTTATAGTGAAAGCATTTCTTTCTTATGATCTTCTCTTTTGCTAATTCCTCGTCTTTCTTTGCTTTATTCTTTTTTTTTTCCTTTAGTTATTTATTCTTGCCATTAAACCCTTACCATTACTCATTTCATGTTAATCATTCTTCTAAATCTCCTTAGAACTTCGAGAAGCCTTGACATCTTCTAATGTTATTATTGTTCTACCATACAACATGGTGTCCACAAATCATTCATAAGACTTAGTGAACATAGCAGAAAGAAGGCATTGTCTTCATAACTAATTTTCATATTTAAACTCTTTCACGATCAAGAAATATCTCATTGAAAGTGTCTATGTGTTCTTGAATGGACACCCTTCCTTTTATTGATAAATTAAACAAAATTTTCTTCAAAAAACACTTGTGAGCTAAGGATTTCTTCATGTATAAAGCCTCCACTTTATTCCAGATCCTCAAGGCTGCATTCTCATTAGAAATTTCCCTCAAGATTGAGCCACTAAGACTTGAATTAAAGTACTGTGCACCCAGTTCAAGACCTATTTTCTCTTCTCTTCAAATACAGAGTTTGATGCCCCCCAAAATCTTCTTATTCTGATGTTGATTCAAGACCCTAATGGACAAGAAGAGCCCTCATCTTCATCTTCCACAATGAAAAATCACCACTAATGGTGAATTTTCCAATTTCTGACTCTATAAGTGACATTGTCGAGAACCAATCAAGGATCTGATACCACTTATTGTGTTTTAATGGCTAGTTCACTAAGAATTTAATCAACAAATCAATTAAGATTAAAAAAAGAAACAAAGAAATAGAGAAAATAATAAATTGAATCAAAAACCCAAAAAACAACACCAAAGACAAGCTACTAAGTGAGAAGGAAAAATTCAAAAACCTTTTATTACTCAAAACTAATTACACATAGATCAAATCTCTAGAGAACATTACAAAGATTGCTCTAAAACAAGAATCACATGATTTGGTGAAGAAGTGAAATAGAAAAAACTGTTATACCATGCACTATGAACCAACCTATTTATTCTGGAAATTTTTCTAAAACCAGCCTAACAACCTTAACGTCCTCTAGACCACGTTAGCATCATATTTGAAAATTGATCCCTCAACTAAAGTTGATATGCATTAAGGCCTAGAAACTTTCTCTTGATTGCATTTTGGTCCCCAAATCAGTATACATTCCTCACAATAACCTTATCATTTTAATAAAAAGCAAACAAATCTTATTTTTCCATAAACTATTGTAGACAAACAAAAGACAATTTAAACTTGTAAATATTTTCGTAGTTATATAATAAAATAGCATTTTCGTAATGAAATTTACTAAATTCATGCACATTGCTTTTCAAACTCATAGCAACAACAATATCATAGTTGATCAAACATTAAACTAGTTTTTTAATTAGTAACTTCTTTTATCCGCAAAGGAGAAGTAATTTATTTCATCAGTCACCACAATCTTAAACTAGCCTTTAAAAGTGAACTAACTTATTATTATAACTTTGAAGATATGTAGGCCAATGGTGAAATGCAAGTTATGTAACCCAAGAGGGGAGTGAATTGAGATTTTAAAATTTATGCTTGCACAATAATTTAATTTATTTCCTTAATCAAATAAAAAATAATAAATTCAATAAAGCACAATAACAAAAGTGTAAGGGAAGAGAGAGCAAACACAATACTTTTTACGTGGTTCAGCAATCCCCGCCTACGTCCGCTCCTCCAAGTCAACCAAGCTCGAGAATTTCACTATCTAAGCCTCCCAAGGCTTTAAGTTTTTTACAATTGACTTCTAAGGTGTCAATAAACCTTTACAACTAAGAGATTATCTCTCAATTTCTTCACTCAGGTGTGTCTCACACTTATACACTCATAATTGATAGCTCAATAAAGATTTAATTTATGATGATTTTTGAATTGGGAGCTTAAAATATATTGTTTCAAACTTGTTTATGCTTGATAGAGTCTTAAAATTGATGTTGGAGTTGAGTTTTTATAACTAAAGCCCAAAAAACTAGTTGTTATAGGCAAATTCCAGCAAGCAAGTGGCTAGCCGCTTAATTTATCCGGCTCACCGTCTCACAACAGTAAAGTCACCGTTAAATTTGAATTTGCTGCAATAACATTGTTCATAAAATTACATTTTATCCATAACTTTTCTATAATTAAATTATAGCCCAAAACGTCATAAAACTTTACAAGCAGGTCCAATTTTATAATTTCTAAATAACACTTGTTATTTCCAAAACTTTTTAAAATTGTGATATGACCCAATACATGATATATTTTTTTTTAAATAATCCTTTTCAAAATTTAACATAATACTTATAAATTTCAAAGTTTTCAAAACTTTTTTAATTTAGTCCAAAATTTGAAAATGTGAAATTTTCCTCAGGCAGCTAGCCGTTAGCCCTCAGGCGACTCAAAGTCTCCGTCCACTTATGATATTTACACTTAGGTCCTTAAACTTTCATAAATTCTAGTATGACCTAAAAAATTTCAAATGTTTGCAAATAAGTCCAACTCTAGAATTCAAAACAATACTTATTAAAATCAAAGATTGCAAAACTTTTTCATTTTAGTCCACATCTTGAAAAATAACTAACTTCATAAAATACTTAGCTTATACTTGTAAAACTTTTGATTTATGAAAAAATAATGATTTATTAAACAAATTCTTGAGTTTCTCAAATGCTAAACTATTCATATATTGAATCATACCAACTTTACAAAAATTGTCAGAATAATGAGTTTGTTGAGCTCTAAACTTTATTTTTTATCGTGCTGTTGTCCGTTGAGTGTCTTCAATTTGATTTCACATGATTCACTTCATCATAAACATTATCCTTCAAGAACTAGTGAAAATGTGAAATACAATATTTATCAAATTACTTAAGACACATGTTTGTTATCATCAAAATTACAATATGTGTAGCCCTTTAGGCTAACAAATGGGCTATGAGCCCATTAGCAGCCCATGCACTCAACAACTTTGGGTACGTGGGTTCGAGTCCCAGCAATGGCTGGGACTCGACTCTCCTCTTACTAAGGGTCTACTTATCTCCCCACATTTAGGGTATAATAGATCTCCCTCTAGTATTAAGTGAGGGTCAACCTTTGAGTTGTGTCATAATAAAATTATTAAAGAGAGTCTCAATCAATTTCTGATTGTAAATATCAGTAAAATTCTTATTGTAGTATATTAGTATATCTAGAAAAAAAAACTTTGAAAATAGGTATTCTTTTGCTTATTCCCTTGAGAAGACCAACAAGTCTTAATTAAATTAAACTTTCAAATAATTACTTTTACTAATGCAATTGTATAAGAATTGTTATTGGATAATAATTTTCTTTACTTGTTTCAAATTCTAATGAATATTTTTGAAAAGGTTGTCACGATTTTTTTTTCTATCCTAGGAATTAGTTATTTATCAAAAATTAAATATTACACGATTTTTCTATCTTTCATGTTCTATATATATATATATATATATATATATATATTGCATAATAGTTTTAGAAGTCCTATCTCATTAACCTCTCATGATAGGTTGTGTTAATGAAAGTCAAAGTTATGAGAATGGGCACAACTACTCTAGCATAATAAGCTAGAAAATCCTATAAAATCTCAAAAGTCCCCTAGATTTTAGTGATTTCATATATAGTCCATTAGGTATTGACTCTATATTTGAGTTTTCACAAAATCAATTGGTGCATACTGTCTTGTAGCCAATACAGTGGTTCCAAGCAACTTTTAAAATAAAGACAAGGCTTGGGAATCTTTTATTTAAATCCATAGAAAACTATCTTGGTTGTATCCTTACTATCAATATCCTCCCTAGTTCTCTCATAAGGGCATACAAGCCTCAATTTAGTGTCATAGCTTCTACAACACTAAGGCCAACACCTTCTTATAGTGCCAAAATTCCCTCTTCTAACGGTGTACAAAGTATAGCACGCAAGTCATCTTTATAGTTTCTGTGAAGATATGTGTATGTGGACTTAAATGAAGAACCTGAAAAAGTAGAGAGCTGTTGTGCAGATTGACTTCAGTTGATGGGGTCTATTTGATATCTTCCGTTGACGTGGCATGAATTCGTTATAATCTGTTATAACGAGCCCAGTACACTGATATAAAACAGAGGCTGATGTGTGGTGCCAGATAGAGAGTGAATATCGTCTTTATTTATTCATCATTTTGCATAGAATCTGTTCCATTGTGATCTGTGCATAATCTTCTGTAAATCACTTGTAATTGGGTTAGTTCTTGATCAATAATAATGAGTAAATTTTCCTTCTAAGTTTGCTGGTCTGTGTCTTTGTTTTGTTTCTGGTATAGCTTCTTTGTTCTGGGTTCTTGATTAGATTGTGTTCTTGGTGTTTCTACTCACCAATATTCGTGAGTCTTGCTGTGATTTAGGCTTAAAAGTCTTAACAAGTGGTATCACAGTCTGGTGAATTTCAACCATGTCTCTACCAAGGTATGAAATTGAAAAATTCACCATTGGTGGTGATTTCTCGCTTTGGAAGCTGAAAATGAGAGCTCTTCTTGTGCATCAAGGGCTTGAATCTGCCTTGGAAGAAGAAGATCTAGAGGCTTTTACAGGTTCTGGGATTGATGATAAGAAGAGACAAATACAGAATCGAGCTCATAGTACTCTGATTTTGAGTCTTGGTGACTCAATCTTGAGAGAGATCTCTGAAGAGAAGACAACCTTAGGAATTTGGAACAAGGTTGAAACTCTGTGTATAAAGAAGTCCCTGGCTCACATATTGTTCTTGAAAAAAAGGTTGTACACATTCTCAATGAGAGAAGGGGTTACAATACAAGATCACATTGACACTTTTAACAAGATCATTATTGATCTTGAAGGGGTGGAAAATGTAAAAATATGTGATGAAGATAAGGCATTCTTCTTGTTGAGCTCTCTACCAAAGTCTTATGAAGGCTTTGTAGAGACAATGCTCTATGGGAGGACCACTTTGATTCTTGAAGATGTTAAAGCATCCCTGAGTTCAAAGGAGATTTAGAAGAACAATGGGCTTGAAACAAGTAATGGTGAGGGGCTGATTGCAAGAATAGAAAAGAAGAAAGATCAGAAGAACAAAAATCAAGGAAAAGTGCATGGAAAGAACCAAGAAACTGCAGACAAGAAGAAAAAGAAAAGAAAGTGCTTCTACTGTAGAAAGGAAGGGCATTACATAAGGGATTGGTTTGAGAAGAAGAAGAAGGAAAGCCAAGAGAAGTCAGGGGATGCAACAGTAGCCTCTGATAATGGTTCTGATGGATATCAAAGTGCTGATTTACTTGTGGCCTCAAACAGCAATACAAAAGGTCAGTGGATCATAGACTCTGATGCTTTTTTCACTTGTGTCCTGACAAAACCCTATTTTACAAATATGAAGTTGTTTATGGTGGTAGAGTCTTAATAGGAAACAATAATGTGTGCAATATTGTTGGTATTGGTTCTGTAAAAATCAAGATATTTGATGGAACTATAAGATCTCTATATGAGGTGAGGCATGCTCCTAGGTTAAAGAGAAATTTAATCTCTTTAGGCATGCTAGACAGCTTAGGGTATTTCTTTAAATCAAAAATTGATGGTTTAGAGATAAGAAAGGGGACTGAGATAGTAATGAAGGGGGTTAAGGAGAATGGCTTATATGTATTGCAAGGCTCATCAATGCCTGTTCTAGAAGGAGTTTCTGCTGTTTCTGAGGAAGATAGAACCAAGTGATGGCACCTTAGGCTTGGTCATACGAGTATCAAGGGGCTGCAAGAGCTTAGTAAACAAGGGCTACTTGGTGGGGATAGAATCCAGCAGTTGGAGTTTTGTGAAAACTGCATTTTTGGCAAATCACACAGGTCCAAGTTTAACAAGGGGGAGCATATGTCTAAACAAGTTTTGGACTAGGCACATACTGACCTCTAGGGGCTTGCTCAAGTCCCTTCCTTGAGTAGTGGCAGGTATTTCATATCACTTATTGATGATTACTCAAGGAAGGTATGAATCTACATACTCAAGACCAAAGATCAAGCCTTGGAAAAATTCAAGGTGTGGAAAGCATTAGTAGAAAATCAATCTGGCTTCAAGCTGAAATGCTTGAGGACTGATAATGGCTTGGAATTTTGTAGCAAAGACTTTGAGGAATATTGCCAAAAGCATGGCATAAAGAGGCACAAAACAGTAAGGTTCACCCCCCAGCAGAATGGTTTAGCTGAGAGGATGAACAAGACCTTGGTGGATAAAACTAGATGTATGCTGATAAATTCAAAGCTTCCAAGAAACTTTTGGGCAGAAGCTGTCAATACAGTAAGTTTTTTAGTTAAAAGAAGCCCATCTTCTGCAATTGGCTTCAAAACACCAGAAGAATTGTGGAAGGGAAAATCTGTAAACTACCAAAATCTCAGAGTTTTTGGGTGCCCTGCTTACCTCCACATCAATCAAGGCAAGCTGGATGCAAGGGCCTTGAAAGGAGTCTTTGTTGGATATCCTGATGGGGTTAAGGGGTACAAAATTTGGTGTAAAGATCAAGGGAAGTGCATAGTCAGTAGGGATGTTGTGTTTCATGAATCTGTATTGCTGAAAGAAAGTGCAGAACATGATACTAGACTGCAAGATACTCCAGCAGCTAACAAACAATCTGGAATTTCCAAAGTTAAGGTGGAGTTATTAATAGACAAAGGCAGTGAAAAAGAGGTAGCTTCTGATGATGAGAGGGCCACAGCTGAAAGTGAGGAACATGAGGTATCAAAATTGCCACAAGTAGACTTATAGAGCTATCAGTTAGCTAGATATAGAGTTAGAAGGGAAGTCAGAGCACCAGTGAGATATGGCTATGCTAACTTAATTGCCTATGCACTATTGTGTGCTGATGAAGTGACAATTAAAGAGCCTGCTAACTTCTCTGAAGCTATGGAAAGTGTGCATTGTGACAAGTGGCTTGAGGCAATGCAAGATGAAATGGAGTCACTTCAAAGAAATCAGACCTGGACACTTATACTAAATCCAGGAAACAAAATGTTGATCAGTTATAAGTGGATTTTCTAGAGGAATGATGGAATTCCATATGTTGAACCTCCTAAATATAAAGCAAGGCTAGTGGCTAGGGGTTTTACATAGATGGAAGGTGTAGATTTCAATGAAATTTTTTCTCCTGTAGTGAAGCACAGTTCAATAAGAATCTTGTTAGCCATGGTAGCTTTAATTGACTTGGAGCTGGAGCAGATGGATGTAAAAACAGCCTTCCTTCATGGTAATCTTGAAGAACATATATTGATGGCATAGCCTGAAGGTTTTGAGTGTAAGGGTAAGGAGGATTATGTTTGCCTGCTGCATAAGTCCTTGTATGGACTCAAGCAATCCCCTCGACAGTGGTACATAAAGTTTGATGATTTTATGGTCTCAAAGGGCTATCACAGAAGCAAATATGACAGTTGTGTTTACTTTGGTGGATCAGATCAAGGTGGAGTTGCTTATTTGCTTCTACATGTTGACGATATATTAATTGCAAGCAAATACAAGTCAGAAATAGAGAGGTTAAAGAATCTGTTAAAGGCTGAGTTTGAAATAAAGGATCTTGGCAATGCCAAAAGAATCTTTGGGATGGACATTATCAGAGATAGATCTGCTGGCACTTTATTCTTAAGTCAAGAGAAATATATCAAGAAAGTTCTGGAGAGGTTTGAGATGCAAGACTGTAAACCTGTTCAGACTCTACTTGGTCCACAATTCAAGTTGTCAGCAGCTCCAACTTCAGAAGATGAGTCTCAGATGAATGAATTCCCATATTCACAGGCTGTAGGGAGCCTGATGTATGCAATGGTATGCACCAGGTCAGACATAGCTTATGCGGGCAAATCAATGGCTGCCCTTGGCCGGCATAGTGTCCCTCATGAAATCTAAATTTTCAGCCATGGTAAGTGTTGTCAGCAGATATCTCAATTGTCTAGGCAAGGTTCACTGGAATGCTGTCAAATGGATAATGAGGTATCTAAAGGGTTCTTCTACTTGTGGTTTGCTGTATGGGAAGATTAAGAGTGACAAAATTAAAGTTATGGGGTTTGTAGACTCTGACTTTACTGGAGATCTTGATAGAAAAAAGTCTACATCAGGATATATGTTTGTGTTAAATAGTTGCCTGATCAGCTAGAAGTCATCTCTTCAGTCTGTGGTTGCTTTGTCCTCAACTGAAGCTGAGTTCATTGCAACTACAGAGGCAATAAATGAGTAAATGAGGCCATGTGGCTAAGGGGCTTGCTTAATGAGCTATGGTTAAATCAGAAGACTGTTCAGGTTTTTTGTGATAACCAAAGTGCCATACACCTGGTAAAGAATCAGATGTATCATGAAAGAACCAAGCACATTGATGTGAAGCTCCAATTTATCAGAGATGAAGTTGGAAAGGGTACAGTGGTTGTGTCCAAAATCCATACCAGTGTGAATCCAGCTGATGCTCTAACAAAATCGCTTCCCACTGCAAAATTTGAGTTCTGTGTGAATCTAATGGGCATCTTGCCCAAATCTAACTAAATTCAAGAAAATGAATTGTAGTTGAATGAAGGTTTTTAGGTGCTATATTTATTGAAGGGATCAACTGAATCAACTACAATGTGGAGATTGTGAAGATATGTGTATGTGGACTTAAATGAAAAAACTGAAAAGTAGAGAGTTGTTGTGCAGATTGACTTTAGTTGATGGGGTCTATTTGATATCTTTCGCTGACGTGGAATGAATTCGTTATAATCTGTTATAACGAGCCCAGCACACTGATATAAAACAGAGGCTGATGAGTGGTGCCAGATAGAGAGTGAATATCGTCTTCATTTGTTCATCATTTTGCATAGAATCTGTTCCATTGTGATCTGTGCATAATCTTCTGTAAATCACTTGTAATTGGGTTAGTTCTTGATCAATAATAATGAGTAAATTTTCCTTCTAAGTTTGCTGGTCTGTGTCTTTGTTTTGTTTTTGGTATAGCTTCTTTGTTCTGGGTTCTTGATTAGATTGTGTTCTTGGTGTTTCTACTCACCAAGATTCGTGAGTCTTGCTATGATTTAGGCTTAAAAGTCTTAACAGTTTCAACACCATGTAATATCAAACTGCATCCACTTGCATGCAGACTTGTGCAAAGTCAAACGGGTTGCAAACAAAGGCTGTAGTAGCCAATGTAATGAAATTCTTTACAACTGTCTAATAGAAAGGGTTGTTGATGGAATCCAATATTGTTGTGTAGTGCAAAAAAATTTGCTCGAGCAGTGGAGCTGTTAACCTCGTGTCAAGCATAAACACTTTCATTCCTGAGCAAGGTCTTCTCTATAAATTTGTTGGATCATTGATCTAGTTGTTTCCTAACTGTGTTTCCACTTTCAAATATCATAAAAAATTCTTTCATATAATCTTGAGTAAAATTCTTTTATTGTATTATACAATTTGGTTCTTATTTTCTCTCATTGTCTCTACATTCCTAGACAAATAACCAAACACATTTTCAATTTTCAAAAACTGTTTTACAAAGAAGCTATCAAGTGCAATTTCTAAATCTATAAAAAATTAATAATTCCTTATAAAACAAATACAAAATTATCATCTGAAAAATAATGCCAATCACACCCTTAACATCCAAAATATAAATAGTGAACATCTAAATGTGGACATCTACATTATAAGCAGCGGACATTGATGTGGTGAAAGATATTATTAAAATAGGAAGATGCAATGATAAGTAGGATGATATTTTTTCAATCATTTATCTAGTATAAGAATACACATAATAATGAAATAAAACTAAATTTCATGTTAATTCTATGAATACTCATGAATCTAAGTTGCTAGATCTTGTTGATTTTATAGGATTATGAGAAATAACAGAAACTCAAAACTCACACCAATTTATAACTAAAGTTTGATATAAAATACTATACTATTTTAAAAGTTACATAAGGCTGACACCTTTCATAGTGTCAAAACTCATACATCTAATTGTATATGGATTTGTGCCAAGTCAAAGGGGCTGTATACAAAAGCTTTGATAAATGAAGTAATTAGAATCACCATAATTGTCTAATAGATAGGGTCGTTGATGGGATCCACAATAATTTTTTCATTATTCTTGCCATTTGATAATGTTGTTGTGTTGTGTGAAAAATTTAGTTTAGCATTGTAGCTGTTAAACCCTTATTTAAGGCATAAACCCCTTCATTCTTAATCAAGGTTTTTGCTAGAAAAGTGTTGGATCGTTGATCCAATTGTGTTCTAATCGTGAATCCACAACCGTATACCATAAAATTATTCTCTAATATAACCTTCATTACAACGCTTTTGTTATATTATACAATTTTTATTCTTATGCTCTCTCTGATTGTCTTCATATTATTAGTTAAACAACTAAATACATTTTGACTTTTTTAATTTCAAACACTACTTTAAAAATAAGCTACCAACGGAGTTTTTAAATTTATAGAAAACTGATCATTCTTATATTTTAAAACAAACACAAAATTTCATTTGAAAATAATACCAAACACTCTTATTTTCAAAAACAAATAAACCTTATTAATGTCATCTTTATGATAATAGAGAACTTCATTAGTAAGTCTAGAAAATCCTAAATAAGGAACTCTCTTGAAAATCAACTTATAAGGCAAGGTGTTTAGGAGCTTATATTCCACAATGATTGTTATATGTACCCAATATAAGATTTAGGATCATAACATTCCATCAAACTTCAAACAACAAAGGTTCATGATATGTTACTTTACTCAACCAAGTGATAGAAATCCCATCTTTTTAGCCCACTTTAGGTTGCCCTGGTTCGTAATGACAGTCATGAAGCTACACTAATACTAATCTTATACTTGGCATGGTATGTCTAATCTCATTCTCGTCATGAACCTTTGTTTTGACACCAAATGATAAGAACTCATAAGTGGAGCTCACCCCAAAAAAAAACCTGTAAAGAATGGTGCAATAGAGTTATTTACCTTTTAGCACTATCAACGAGGATCCAAAATGCATAACCTTGCATTATTACTCATTTGGGCTTTTAGTTGACCAAACTTATGCAAAATAGAATAGTACCTTAATTCTCAAGAAACTAGGTACAATTGCATCTTCTAATTCTTAGGAGAAGCCTCATTATAATCAAGAACAAATCATATGGCCTTATCACATCCCAATTGCATTTTTGGAGTTTCGTAACTTGAGATTCCAACATTTCGTAATCCTTAAGTTAAGATTTAGCACAATACCTTATCACAATATATGGATATGAGTAGAGGTGGCAAAAATACCCATCCGGTCCGGATCCGAACCATACTCGGGCGTTGTAGGCCGGGTATTACCCGGCCCGGGTCTGAAGCGGGTCAGTCTTGCGTATCACTTGATAAACCCGAAACCCGGATTTTATTAAAATAATATTATAAAATATATATTATTTTAAATATTTATATTTATTTGACTCATTTATTATATATATATAATGTTTTAAATACTTAAAGTTTATATTTTCATGTCAAATTTTATTGAAATAAATTTAAAACTTATAAAATTATCAAAAAATAAAAAATATATACACATAAAATATTAAAAAATATAAAATTCAGGTACCCGGATTAAAACCCAGCCCGAACCCAGACCCGGACCGGTTGCATCTAGGCAGGGTCCGATCATTGCAATACCTGGACCCGGCCCGGGATTTTGCCATCCCTATATATGAGTCCAGGTGGCTAAAACCCTAAGCATCCATACTATATCTTAAAAATAGTTAGTACTTACCATAATTCATCGTTATTTGTTTAGTGTAAAGATAGATATATAGTCTATTTAAGTTGGATATCCATATATTTAGTTTGGCTATTTAAATTCTTTCGAAAATGAATATGGATATTTTAAAACATATCCAACTGGATATTGGATGGAATCTATTTACTAGATATCTAGATTAAAAATGAATAAATACAAAATTGTACTAAACAAAAACATTTATTCCCAAATAGACCCTCATAACAAAATTATAGAAAATATTAATTTTAGAAAATTTAAAAAATAGATTACCTACTAAATAATTAATTTTTTTTTCTCTAAAAATTATCAAATGCTGGCATTATTGTTTCGTCATCAATGACCAAAAAACTAATCAAATTATGACAAATCTTGTACCATCAGATTCAAAATTTCGCGATCTATGAAATAAAACTAATTTTTTTTTTAGAAAAAAGAAATTGATTACGCGCAAATGCCACCCAAAAAGTGGCGACAACATGCCGTCGCTGACTAGGTGAATCGGTGAGATGTACCGCCACCTCTATCAAACTCGTCAGAAACCATAACATATGATTGAGGCGGCACTGCAACTCATCGCATCATCGTTAGGCGGTGACATTAAGTTGCCGTCATCCTTTAGGGTAGTATTTCCGCTGCCATCATTTACTTTTTCACCAACAAATTCAATACCATTGATAAATTGTAATAGAGTCCGATGGTACCAAATTTGTCATACTTTGTTCACCTTTTTGGTCACCACCGATGGAATAGCAATAGCGGCAATATTTATTTTATTATTATATTTTATAAAAAATAATTTAATTAGTTTTTAAAATTAATGATTTTAGAAAATATAAATAGAGATAACGATAACGATAATTTCTTAGAGTAATGTAGTATTAATTAGCTTTTGTTATATTAACATGTTACATTATTTTTTATTTTAAAAATATAAATTTAAGGTTGATGAACATCCCATGAATATTCATATCTATGTGAATAAAATTTATATCCATATCCAATATTTACAACTGGTATGAATATGGACCTATTTATCATAAGTAGTTATAAATTTACACATAGAGGGATAATAATATCCTGAAGCCTGACTCCCGAACTAACCCTAGCGGCCTAGCCAAATAATTTTATATCTCAGTCAGCTCGAGAGCTCAATACCGTGTCTAACCAATCACCATGGGACACGTCGAATAGTTTAGTTCCCTCCTCAACAGTAATTAACTGCGTTGAAGGTAAGCAATTTCATTTTCCGATGGAGTTGCGTCTGTTTCTTATTTCCATCTTATGTGAACACTTTCCATTCAATGTAGACCTTGAAATTCAGTACCAGAAATTGAATTTGTGAACTAAACAAATTTTGGGGGGGCTTCAAACTAAATAATGAATTTGATCAATCATTTTAGACCTGCTGTATTTGAGACATTACTATAGAAATATTATATGCGACGATCTATTATTAGACACTCTTTCTTCCTGCTATTAATTCCTTTTACATCTATGGTTGCTTTTAGCTCGACAAGATTTGCGCAAGCACATTCCACAGCGCGGCTTCTCTCATTCAAATCCTGTACAAGCATTTGGAATACGGGAAGAATCCCTAAGTAGGTATGATTATGTTTCCATCTTGATAATTTTATATTTTATTTGGTAGTAATAATTGAATTTGTTAGAAGAAATTTAGAAAATGTTAGTTTTTATTTTCTTTTAGTTCTTTAATTTTCTAAACAAATGGATGATACATTTAACTGGACGTACGCTTGCCGTGAGCTTTGCCCATAAAAATTATACCGCCTAAGAGTTGTGAATATATGAAACACACAAAAAAAAAAAAAAAACAATTTCTTTTCAAATTAAAAAATCAATAAGACCGAGGAAATGGTATTGTTATGAAACCAATCAAGAAAACCGTACGTAGCTAGCGAAACCGTATGATTGAAAAAGTTTTTACCAAATTTTTATTCATTTATATGATAAAAAAATTAACGACCAAATCTAACCTTGGCAACAAATACAAAGAAGGAGGATGCCATTCCCTCAATTTTAAATTTCTTATAAGGATTTAGATTCTTTTTGTATGGTTCTTTGCTCTTTGGATGCATGCATGATCTTGTTTCTTCATTTGTTCCCGATGGAATGTTTTTAACTTATTTTCTAAGAATAAGACATTTTATGGCCAATTTGATTAGATGTTATCTTTATCTTCATTTTAGTAAAACTATCCGTTCCACCAAGGTTTAAGAAAAAAAAGTTAAAAAGTTTTCATAACGATGAAACCGGGCACTGGAAAGACCTATAAGTATGTATGAACGGCTAGAAATTTTATAAAATTTGAAGAAAAAAATGCGCAAACTACATAATTTAAAGATATAGTAGGCAACCACGAAGTAGATTTTTCACGATTACATGTATATTATCAATCGAAAATATATTAAATAGAAATCATTAATATATTAACTGATTTTGCGCATTTACATGAAAAAAAAAAAAAGAATTCATGGTCTGACCATATATTAACTGTAGTCAAGATTTATTTCATTATTATTCTTTTATTTATTAACTGTGTATTTTTTACTCTTTAAAAAAAAAATATATATATATAGGTTAAGAAAGAATCCTAATTCTTGCATGAAACAGCTTCGCTTCTTGGCCGGGAAAACATTTTTCATCGAAAGTACTCGGCACCCATGAAAACGGCTAATTACGTGGCATGCTGCCGTTGGTAGGAAAAAAATTGGACGATCGCATAAAATTGGCCCCACAACAGAATGGAAAAAAAATTAGCTGTATCCAACCTCTACTCATGTCTTACGTGTGTTTCTACAACAGAAGAAGACTTGCCACTTGTCACAATCAAAGGCTGCATCACCCAAAACCAATGGCCGACAGCACAATTGACACAAATTTCGTCTACATCATTCTACACTCAAAACTTATCCAAAATCGAATCTCACAGATTAGTACCACTATGTGTAAGAGCTGCACTACCCTGTTTCATAGTCCACTTTTTCCGCCAATGATATCATCAAAAACCGCTGATTTTTTTGTGGACCCCACTATTTTCTTTGTCTTGATGTGGGTTTTCATGCTTATCTTGATTTTGCATGGAGCAATGAAACAATACACACGCACCAGAGCATTTCTGTTGGCTTAATACAAAATTTTGTAACCGTCGGCCTTGATGCCACTACCTGTTACAAGTTAACAAAACAAAAAGGGTAGTGGTTTTCTCTCAGGTGCCCGAGACCACGTGTCAGCCTCTGCTTTCATCAACTTTAGAGTGCCCTATGCATGTCCTATGGGTTAACGCTATATAAACCCTACCTCTCCTTTCACTTGAAACCCACACCGAAACTTACTCATCTTTTTGTTCTTATTTTCCTTTTCTTTGCTTCAATGGCTGCTTCAGTTGATCCTCTAGTCGTCGGCAGGGTCATCGGCGACGTCGTTGATATGTTTGTCCCAAGCGTTGGCATGTCTGTTTACTATGGCTCAAAGCATGTCACCAACGGATGTGACGTCAAGCCTTCAATGGCTACCAGTCCACCAAAACTCAACATAACCGGCCACTCTGATGAGCTTTATACTTTGGTTCTGCTCTTGCTCTCTATTCTCTATTCTCTCCAGTTGCATTCATCTATATTGTTTATTCGTTCTCTCTTACGATTACATGCATGCAAGGTGATATTTGTAATATAAATCTGTTTGCCGCTTGTGTAGGTGATGACTGATCCTGATGCTCCGAGTCCAAGCGAGCCAAGCATGAGGGAGTGGGTTCACTGGTAAGAAATTTTATACAAACAGAATAATTTTAACAGTCAATTAAATTTCGCTTCCATCAGAGCGGTCTCTCTTTACCTTTTTTCTCTCATAAATCTTCATCCAATTTGCTTATCATTTCAGGATCGTCGTGGACATTCCTGGTGGCACTAACCCCGCTCAAGGTGAAAACGGATAGCTATAACATTTTTTCTTTTTATTCTTTCCATAGTAAAGTTTATGCATGAAAAAGAAAATTGTTCTTGAAACCATTTCTTTTTTTAAATTTTTCCGGAATATTATTTTTGTTATTATTGTTCCTAATTTTTGGTTATTTCTAAATGCATGCATGCATGCAAGTTAGTGCAAAAATTTCTCACGCGTTACATCACATCGACGATATTGTGCCCATTTTCTTGAAGTAAGCCAGTACCCAACGGGTGTTAAACATTAGTCACTAGCCGCAAATTCTCTCAAATGACTTATACAACTCTTCTGTGTGTTGCACATCACACGTGTCACCCATGAAATTATCCCCACCACGTGCTGACGAAGGATTTTGGAGAACGTCCAGTGGATGGCGCCACGTCCAGGCCACTTGTACAGATGATGAGTGTTATTACTGGACACTCGTCTGGCTTCTCTGTCTCCACGTGGCATCCATGTAGAGACACACGAGTCAACCAAGAGTGGGGAAAAAAATAAAGCCAATTCGGACTAACGTAATGTTGTAATATGTTGTTCGATGTGTTAAATTTTACTGTCTAAATATTCATTGCTTGCTGTTTGTAATGTAGGGAAGGAGATTCTGCCGTACATGGGGCCACGGCCACCGGTGGGGATTCATCGGTACATAATGGTGCTGTTTCAGCAGAAGGCTCCACTGGGGCTGGTCGAGCAGCCACCAACGAGGGCTAACTTCAACACTCGGCTCTTTGCTGGGAATCTGGATCTTGGCCTCCCTGTGGCCACTATTTACTTCAACTGTCAGAAGGAACCGGCCAGCCGCAGGCGTTGAACAATCAAGGAGGTGCTAGCTAGTGCTCAGCTCAAGGGTAATAGACAAAGAGAGTTGTGATGTCTTTAATATGTTTCTCTTTTGGTTTTGGTTTTCCTTTTCCTTTCTTTTTTTTTTTTTTACCCCGCAAGTGTAGTGTCTCGTTTTAGTCTTAGCATGTAGGTGTTGGCTTTGTTTAATTAGGCTAAAGTTCATGTAATGTAAGCTGTTTCCCTTGTAATAAGCTTTCGTTTCAATAGAAAAAAAAAATTATAAAAAATCTGTTTTGTCTGTTTTTCCAAAATCTTGACGCCTTCTGTTTCTGGTTTTAAGAGCTGGGCTTTTTAAATATTGATGCGTATACTGTTAGGAAATTGGTGGGTGAAATATGACCGCAGTTAAAATGAAATTAGAAGGAAAATAAAGAATAAGCACAATAGAGGACACCAGAAAATTACGTGGTTCGGCTTTTAGCCTACGTGCACGGGCGAAAAGAGAAGGAAATATTTTACTAGTGAAAAGAAGTTATAAGTATTATAGTATTTTAACTCACTTCCTAAAATTTCAATACACCCAAACTCTCAAAACACTAAAACACTCAAGAGTTTATTAAACTCTTAAAACTCTCAACTAAAGAAAGCAATACTTCTCTCTCGATGGAATTGGATACAAGCTCTAGATTGAGAGCTTGTATTTATAGGCAAAACTTTGTCTCAAATGTCAAACAAGTGGCCATAAATTTCAAGCCATACAACTCAAAACTTTCAAACTTTGAATTTTTCTTTTCTAATACCAAACATTACGGCATCTAGAATTTAAAACCAAGTGCCAACCATTCTTGTTTTCTAGATGCAGCCATGCCAACCATTTTATTCAAAGCTTCTAGATGCAGCCAATTTTGACATTCTCCCACTTGGAGATTAAATTGAAAATCAATCAATCTCCACACCATCCTTTCTGTTTCGCCATAGTCAGGTTGCTTACGTTTCTGCTAGGCCACAAGAGTATCTACTCCAGATAAACTTGTCAGCATTTATCGGCTTGGTCAAAACATCCGTTAGGTTCTCCTTAATATTGATTTTCTATAAATCCACACTTTCATCTTCCACTACTTCACGAATGAAGTGATACTGGACTCCTATGTGTTTTGTCCTGGAATGAAAGACTGGATTCCTTGCAATGTGTAAGGCACTCTGACTGTCACAAAATACATATATTTTCTCTTGTCCGTGCCCGAGCTCCTTCAACAACCTTTGTATCCAAATAGCTTCCTTGCAAGCTTGTGTAGCTGCATGTACTCTACTTCTGTTGTAGATAAAGCCACAACGATCTGCAGTTTCGAAACCCAACTTACAGCTGCTCCTACAAGTGTAAACACATAACCAGTAGTGGATTTCCTTTTATCAAGGTCTCCTGCAAAATCTGAATCTACATAGCCCCTGACAGTAAATTCTGATCCTCCATAACATAATGCAACATCTGAGGTTCCTCTGATGTATCTCAGAACCCTCTTCACAGCTATTCAATGCTCTCCACCAGGATTCGTCATGTATCGACTGACTGCTCTCACTGCTTGTGCAATGTCCGGTCTTGTACATATCATAGCGAACATTAAACTTCCCACTGCTGATGCATACGGTACTCGAGACATCTCCTTCCTCTCTACTTCATTACTAGGACACATACTTGAGGATAATTTGAAATTAACAGGAACTGGGGTAGAAATTGACTTACAATCTTGCATGTTGAAGTATCGCAAGATTTTCTTTAAGTAATTCTTTTGTGAAAGCCAAATCTTCCTGTTATTTCTGTCTCGGTGAATTTGCATCCTTAGAATCTTGTTTGCTGGTCCCAAGTCCTTCATTTCAAACTCCCTAGCTAATTGTGCCTTCAATTCTTGGATTTGATCTTTGTTGGGACCTGCTATCAACATGTCATCCACATACAACAGCAAAATAATAAAATCATTATCTTCAAACCTCTTGTAATATGCACAATGGTCTGAACTGAGTCTGTTGTATCCAAGGCTCATGATGAAGGAATCAAATCTCTTATACCAACACCTCGGCGCCTGTTTGAGACCGTATAGAGATTTGTTCAACCTGCAAACCAAGTTCTCCTTTCCTGTTTTTGCAAAACCTTCTGGTTGGAGCATATATATTTCTTCTTCAAGTTCTCCATGAAGAAATGCAGTTTTCACATCTAATTGCTCAAGATGTAGGTCAAATGTAGCACACATCGCCAAGACTATTCTGATTGTTGTGAGTCGAACCACCGGAGAAAATATCTCGTTGAAGTCAATACATTCTTTCTGAGCATATCTTTTCACTACCAATCTTGCACGATACCGCTCCACTTGGTCATTGCCATCATGCTTGATCTTGTAGACCCATTTGTTTCCAATGGCTTTTCTTCCACGTGGTAGTAGTACAAGTTCCCATGTCTTGTTCTTGTGTAGAGCTTTTATTTCTTCCTGCATTGCTATCATCCACAAAGTAATATCTGAGCTTTCTAAAGCTTCATTGAAAGTTGATGGCTCTCCATGCTCCGTTAGAAGACAGTATGCAACGTTGATCTCTATGACATACTCTGAGTGCCACGCCAGCGGTCATCTCTCACGAGTTGACCGACGAACTTCTGGAGCCTCAGACTCGACTGGTGCTTGTTCTTCGTGCTCTGGTGCTGCTTCAGAAAAATTTGAATCTTCTGGATTATTTTTGACATATACCGACACAGTCTCTGACTTTTCTTTTTCAGTGCCATCATCTCCATCTTTTCTTTACAGTTGATCTTCTACAAAAATAACATCTCTGCTGATGACGATCTTGTGGGCAGTGGGGTCCCACATACGATACCCCTTTACTCCATCAGTATACCCCAAGAATATACATCTTCTAGATTTTGGATCCAGCTTTGTTCTTTCTTGAGCATTGTACATCACGTACACAGGACATCCAAATGCATATAGGTAGGAATAATCAGCTGGCTTTCCAGTCCACATCTCCATCGTTGTCTTCAACCCAATAGTTGTAGATGGCGATCGATTTACTATATAACAGGCAGTTTTGGCTGCTTCTACCCAGAAAGAATTGGGTAGACTAGCAGTCTTCAACATATCTCTTATTCTTTCTATAAGAGTTCTGTTCATCCGCTCCGCCACTCCGTTTTGTTGAGGAGTGTATGCCACCGTGAACTGCCTCTGAATACCTTCTTGCTTTCCGTCTGTATATTCTCCACCATTATCCATCCTCAAGCACTTGATCTTTTTACCAGATTCAAGTTCCACACGCGCTTTGTATTCTTTAAACACAAAAAATACATATGACTTTTTCTTAATTGGATACACCCAACATCTTCTGAAATAATCATTAATGAAAGTCACCATGTACTTTGCACCTCCCATTTATATCCGGTGATTTCCAAACATCAGAATGAATCAAGTCTAGAATGCATTTACTTCTAATAATAGATTTACTGAATTTTAATCTATACTCTTACTTGTAACACAATGCTCGCAAAATGGTAAACTTACCGATTTGAGCCCCGGAAGCAATTTTCGCTCAGAGAGGATCTTCAAGCTTTGTTCTGACATGTGGCCAAGTTTGAGATGCCACATCATCGTTGATTCTTCTCCATTTGACGCGACACACGCATCAGCCTCCTGTAGTGTTTCTCCTTTAAGCATGAATAAATTATCACCGATCTTTTCTGCCTTCATCAATACAAGCGCGCCTTTAACGATCTTCATAATTCTATTCTCCACATGAGTTTTATACCCATAACTATCCATTTGTCCCAAAGACAATAGATTTTTCTTCAGGCCATTGACATGTCGTACTTCTCCAATTGTGCGAATTGTACCATCAAACATTTTTATTTTGATAGTACCAATACCAGCGATCTCCAAGGCATAATCATCTCTCATATATACAGATCCTCCTGAGATAGGTTCATATGTGTGGAACTATTCTCTCTTAGAGGTCATGTACCAGGTAGCTCTTGAGTCTATAAGCCAGACTTCAGACAGTCGTTTTCTGCCTTCTGAAACAGTTGTTGCCTCGCTGTAAAGAATTTCGCCATCATCCGAGATACTTGCTACACAACCCTGAGCATTTGATGCCTCAGGTTCTTTGCCCTCTTTTCTCTTCTGGTTACTTCAACATTCTTTCTTGACGTGCCATTTCTTGCCACATTTGTAGCATTTAACATTCTTCTTACTTCTGGATTTTGATCTACCCTGATTTTGACTCCCACTAGGGCCACGTTCCGTTGATCTCCCTCTCGTTACCGATAGCGCTTTTGCTTGTTGCGAACTTGATTGTATGTTTTCCTTATTTTTTCGCCTGCTCTCCTCATTTAATACGGAGGCTGCAACATCGTCGAAAACTAGACTCTCCACTGGATTGTTGTTCGTCAGGTTGATGATGAGTTGATCATACGAATCTGGTAGACTTTGAAGTAAAAGCTCTGCACGTTCATTTTCCTCTATATTATGACCCAACATTGTGAATTGTGAAAATAGAGTCTTCAATGTGTTAATGTGGTCGGTCACCATTGTAGATTCCGCCATTCGAAGAGTATAGAGTTTTCTCTTCAAGAAGATTTTGTTGTGTAGTGACTTAGCCTCATACAATTTTGTGAGAGTGTCCCATATTTCCTTCGCCGTATTTTTCTCTGCCACACTGGATAATACTCCATCTGCAAGTGCCAAGTGTAGATCAGAAATGGCGTTCCCGTCTACCTCGTTCCACTTGTCATCAGTTATCTCCATGGGCCTTTCTCCAATTGCTGCCAAACAATTATTTTCCTCAATATAGCTTTCATCTTCATTTTCCATAACGAAAAATTATTTCAGTAAAACTTCTCAATTTCATACTTTGCCGCCATTTTGTTGATAAATATTGCACACAAGTTAGTGTACCACCTTGAATAGTTGCGAGTATGTGTGAGAATGCACACTAGGAAAGTTCCTAGGAAAAACTGGAGGGGTCACAATGGTCCCATTTAAAACCCAGACTCCTTAGGCTCTTATCGTCTTTGTGACATAACTTTCCTAGAAATGTACAAAACCATACAGTTGTTTTACTCACACCACTATTCCCTGCTTTGCACCGTAAAATTCTTGAATCGCTTCCACCGTTTCACGTGAATAGTACCGCATATATGAACAATATTGTATACGTAAATAGTACCGTATATATGAACAAAATCATATACATAAATTGTACCGTATATGTAAATAGTATTGTATACGTGTACAGTGCTGTATACATGAATAGTACCCCTTACGTGAACAGTTACAGACTCAAAAAAATACAACCAATAGCTCTGATACCACTGTTAGGAAATTGGTAGGTGAAGTAGGACCGCAGCTAAAATGAAATTAGAAGGAAAATAAAGAACAAGCACAATAGAGGACACCAGAAAATTACGTGGTTCGGCTTTTAGCCTACGTCCACGGGCGAAAACAGAAGGAAATATTTTACTAGTGAAAAGGAGTTACAAGTATTGTAGTATTTTAGCTCACTTCCCAAAATTCCAATACACCTAAACTCTCAAAACACTAAAACACTCAAGAGTTTATTAAATTCTTAAAACTCTCAACTAAAGAAAGCAATGTTTCTCTCTCGATGGAATTGGATACAAGCTCTAGATTGAGAGCTTGTATTTATAGGCAAAACTTTGCCTCAAATGTCAAACAAGTGGCCATAAATTTCAAGCCATACAACTCAAAACTTTCAAACTTTGAATTTTTCTTTTCTAATACCAAACATTACGACATCTAGAATTCAAAACCAAGTGCCAACCATTCTTGTTTTCTAGATGCAATCATGCCAACCATTTTATTCAAAGCTTCTAGATACAGCCAATTTTGACATATACTACCAATGCACGTGTGGCAATGAAAGATATTAAAGAGTTCAGTAGAGGGGCTGGATTATATAACATGTATATATAATTTAATTATTTCACATGACATAATTTTTGGATTTTCGATCATAACTCAAAGATTGCTGTATATTAGATATGATATAACATAATATAATATGATCACCAAATAGTTAACTTTATGATATTTTAATTGTTATCATTTTACCACAAAATAGTTAACTTCATTTAAAAAATAATGATATCGCAAGGGTATTTTAAGTATTTTAATTTGATAAATTTAAATATTTAATACAAAATCGAAAAGGCACGTGGTAATTTATAAAGCTATTTGCATCGACTTGCACCCCGACTTGCACCCCCAATGAAACACACTGTTTTGAGATTGAAAGGAAATCCACCGTTTCGACGCATTTTTTCTTTTGTTTTGACGAACCACAACAGAAACACTTTTTCCTTTTGTTTTACTTTTTGTTCTGCAAACAGCAGCAATAGTTCTTGCACCTGCAAACAGAGACGCCCTCTCTCATAGTCGGCACAAACGACGGACGAGCCACAGACGATAGACCACCTCCATTATGCGATCGAGATCTCCATTGCCATCACCGATAGTCACGCGACCATCCTCATCCACTTACAAAAAGCCAAACCACGGCTCCCCTTGGCCAGGTCTCTGCTGCCATCACTAATAGTTCTGCACCTGAGGTAATGGAATGATTATTTTAGAGTTGTAAAATTTTAATTAGAGTTGAGGAATCGTTGATTGAGATTTTGGCTGATTGGGAAAAGATTATTGGTGCTGGAATTTGGGTGTTTGATATTTTTAAACAATTTAAATGATGGCATCTTTATATAGGCAGTAGTAGTCTTAATCTGTCAAAGAAATAATGATAAAAATAATAAATAGATAATTAAGTATATAGAGAACTGATTTAGTGTGTGCATCATGAGATTTGATTATTAGTGCTGGAATTGTTGTTGTTGGAAGTGATTATTGGACTTGTTTGATAATTTTAAATTATTTGTCTGATTGGGAAATTATTATTGGTGCTGGATTGTCTTGGTGCTAGAATTGTTACCGCTGGAAATGATTATTGAATTTTTAGTGCCTTGAGATGGAGTGTGACAATTTTTGTCTTTTCTTGGGTAAAATGACTAGAATTCTCATTTAATTTTACCTTCTTCAGAGTCTTTAGTAAAAGTTTTATAATTACACATATAAAACTCACAAGAGCTTAGATGAACTAAAAAAATTTAATTCTATCTGAATAAAAGTCTATTCATCTTAATTTTATGGCATCTCTTGTGAATAATTATAAGAGGAATAGATCATTTCACTTTTATTAGTATAGATTTTTTCATTACACTCTTGACTGGCCTCAAACTAGCTTATAGTTGATATATTTAGACAGATGTTACCATCCAATAATATTATCAACAGAAAACTTTCACATGTTGTTGAAACTTTCTCCATCAAGCCCAATGTGGAAGTTGGAAAATCCATAGTCTTTTAATGTACAAGCTTTATAAAGCTATTGGACAGAAAGTCCACAGATTGAATGGTTGTGAGTACTTTAATGGAGATCCTCAAAAGTTCAACATTCTAAGTTGGGTCTCGCTCTTCTCTTTTGAAATTTTCTCAAGTTTGTAGACATTTATGCATAATGGAAAGACTAAATGACAATTTCGAGAGCAAAGTCGGGGCATGGGGATTTAGATGAATTTATGTTAGTGTTTGGCCTGTGCATAAATTTTTTTTTATGTTCTGATTTATTTTCAAAAATAAATTCTTTTGTTTTGTAGTTTCAACATTCAATTAACCACAATGTCATCTAGCACAAGTGAAATTCGAAACATGCTGCAACTGTGTAACATATGCAGTAATCAGATGGAGTTATTAACGTCACATACAACAAAGAATCCAAATTGCAAATTTTGACTTTGTAAAAGATGTAAGAATTTTCAATGGGCAGAAGATTGTAAACCAAGCGAAGAGAAAATTGACTTGTTAGTGGAAGAGGTTAGGAAGTTAGCATTGTACATTGAGTGTTTGTCCGTTAAATTTCAATTATTTCATAAACAACTCGAGCATATGCAAGAATGTGAAATGTAAAGGCGGTTGTATGAGGACGAACTTCGAAGGAGAAAGACACCAATATGTGATTATATTAAAAAAGTTGTGATTATTGTGATGTTATTTATTTAAGTGTTATTTTTAAGTTGTTTTAATTTGTACTACGTATTAATTAAAGACTAGTAGACATGTAACAACATTTTCTTTTGAAATATAAGTTTAGAGTTATTTCACTTGGTTATGTTAGAAATTATATTTATTTCAATTGTTGTTGCAACAAAATAAATATAAATTGCATATATACATATTAATTAACTTAGTAACTACATTCAACAACTGAATATCCCGTTTGGATTCAAACAATGAAAAAAATAAAATAATACATAAAAAAATAAGCTAGCTTTGATCATGTACTAGGATCATTAGCTGAAAACTCCGCCAATTGGCATCCTCGAAATCTTGTTGTAGTAATTGTTGAAAGTTTACATAACGAACTCCTCTATAATTTATCCGAGGCTGATAGTAAGGAGGGAAAAGGCATGTCGTGGCAGTGCTTGTTGTGGTAGCTATTGTATAAAAAGAAAAAAAGAAAACAAATTAATAACTTGACAATGAAACAACACTAATAGAAGGTATATTGAAAAAAAAAATTTACCATAGCCATATTGTTGGCTTGTGTTGGGATTGCAGTAGCCAGCTGAGAAGATAAATAGTGTGCCGTTGAGTCCTGTGAAAGTAAGCAAGAAACATTTAAAATTTTTATTAAATTAATTAAAAATGAATTTATATGAAAATAATTTGTATTAAATTAATTAAAAATGAATGTAATAGAATTACCTTTGCAGTTGTACTAAATAAAGTATTGTTCAGCTTCTGTTTTGACTTTTTAAATTGCCTTTGCTTTCTTTGAGAAGGTGGCCGACCTTTACGACAACATACTACTGGATCCTATATGATTTCTATACAACTTCCCAACCCACTTTTCGCTTTGACAACGAACATTCAACAATACATCGGTCATTGCTTTTTCAATCCAAGTTAAAACACTTTTATGAATTTCTTTATTTTTTGAAGCTACATCAGCAACATCATAAAAAGTATCACACTTTTCTTTATATCGTTGGTGTTCAATGCTCGAACTTCTCACATCATAACTGACTTTCACTCGACTGTAGCATCTTTGCACATCTTTCATCCATCTCCGTATAATATACTTCTCAGGAAGAAATGTTATACGGTTACGTATCAAGACTGCAATGGCGTGTCTGGAAACAATTCCTCTACATTCAAATAGTGAACACACACAACGAATTTCACTGTCGTCTTTTTAAAAAATAACTTGAAAAATATTCTCTTTACTTTTTCCATCATTTTCGACGACTTCATATTTTGATCCCCTACAACCGAAAACCTCACAATACATCTAATTCATTAGCTCCTGTTGAAATTCTTGAAACTTGGAAATAGTGTATACTTCCTCAACTTATTTTTCTATTGCAAAACTGGTACGACATAACATCCATTGGCTAAAGCACCTAGCATCTGCTTGCCACTCTTTTTCAATTTTATTTTCCATTGCTTTCTCATATTCTCCACAAACTACTTCAAAGTTGTTTTTGAGTTAACATACCTATAAAAAAAAAAAGCATTTATACATGCCAGCCCAAAAAGTTATTTTTACAAAACACTGAACCCAACGATATCTTTCCTCATAAATCATTCAACCACCCATTATCACCAAGATTATATTTATCTAACATGTCATGCCAAGCTTCTTTAAATTCAACATGAGTATGTGAATCATAAACAACAGCATGCAATGAAAATCTAATGGCATGATATTCTGCATACCTTCCCAACTTCTCAAACACATTTTTTCAGAATATGCCATAAACACCATTGATGCCTAATTTTGGAAAAACAATCTCAATTGCATTTTTCATTACTTTACCTTGGTCTGTGATGATTCCAAGGGGAGGAGAGCCGGACATATATGATAGCCATGTGTCAAATAATCACATAAACATCTACGTGTCCTCATGTAAAATCAACCCACATCCTAACAAAATAGAATGACTTGTGATGATTTACTCCAACAAAAGGAGCAATGGCATGTCATATTTATTCGTAAGGTATGTGGTGTCAAAAGTAATAACATCTCCAAAGTCTTTAGAGGCTACTCTGCTTTTTGGATATGCCCAAAATACATTTTTTAACTGACCATCCTCATCCAAGTCAAGACTGAAGAAAAATTCATCATTTTTTGCTTACATTTTATTATAATATTTCTGAAATTTCGGCCAGCATCCCCTTCTGCAAGCCTTAATTGCCTTGCTTTATCAACATGATTTCTAGCATCTTTTTTTAAGAATGGGACACTTTCATAGCGACCAGCCTCAACAACAATAGACTTGAAACTTTAAGTCATTTTAATTCCTCCTTCATTTATTTCAAGTTGTTTTTTTACATAAGAACTAATGGTACGGTTGCATCGATAATGCCTACTCTTGCTCGGACTTATGGCATGGTTGTGTTCAAGGAACAAATTTCAATTACCCTTTTTCCACTAACAAAATCAAAACGTCCTCCAATTTTAGCATTGCATTCAATTTTCTAGTTAGGTTGAAGCTGCAAAACATGATTGGATTTGCTTTTGGACTTGTCGTTTCGCCCGCAAGTAAATGTCACATATCTCATACTCCTATCATCTCCATTTTTACAAGATCTCCGCATCACTGGAAATCCTCTTGTTGGCCATAAGCTTTGTAATATTCAAACATTTCATCTGAACTATTAAAATACATCCCAACCTTAGGCTCATCAACGTTTTCCACAAAGTTTTCATTATTTCCTTCAAAATTAGCCTCCTGTAAATCTTACAATTCCTCCACTTCACCAACCCCGTCCATTATTGCTGCAAATTATAATAATTTAGACTATTATTAATTAATTATCCCAAATTCAATAAGTTTAGAAACAAATAAAATTATAAACTAGATATTATTAATTACTTATCCCTAATTCATTAGGTTTAGAAACAAATAAAATTATAGACTGAATGTTATTAATTGCTTATCCCTAATTCATTAATTTTAGAAACAAATTAAAATAAAAGCTGAATATTATTAATTAATTATCACACTTTAGCCAATTAATTATTTTTAATTAATTACTGAATATTATTAATTACTTATCCCTAATTCATTAAGTTTAGAAACAAATTAAAATATCAACTTAATATTATTAATTAATTATCACGGTTCAGTAAATTAATTATTATTAATTAATTATCACAATTCAGCAAATTGAAAAAAAAAATACAATAATTTAGATACAAATGCTCACGATGTAGCAAATTTAGATACAAATGCTCATGGTTTAGCTCATAAATTAAAATGAAATAGCTCAACATTTATAAATTTAATTCATAAATACAAACAAGTGCTTACATTGAGGAACAATAATAAACGTTGAGGAACCGGTGTTGGTTGCCTAATGCCAAAGCCCACATACAAGTTGGCGTTTAAAAATTAGCACTCAACTTTCATGAACCAATCAGGAAGTTTGGAAGCTCTGTACTTAGGGTTTTGCAGTTTGCAGTTTGTGGAAGTTTTGGGTGCCGAGTGTTGTGGTTGGAAAGGAAAGCAAAAAGAAGGATAAAGCAAACACTGGCTACGTTATTTTGGTTTGAAATTAATTGAAGCATATGCTCACCCACGTGTTGCCCACCTTTTTATTTGCTTCAGCTGAAATTAAAAGGAAAAGGAACTGGCGACATCAGTTTTGGTTTGAAATTAATTGATACATATGCTCACCCATGTGCTACCACCTTTTTTGGCTGAAATTAAAAGCAAAAGAAAACGACGTCGTTTTCACAATTCAGGGTGCGACTCGGGGTTTGACTCGAGGAGAGTAGCAGTGCTGTTTGATAAAGTCCAATAAGTCAAGTGGTACATTGATAATTTTTTAATAAAATAATAAAAATTATTTAGGATTATTAAATTAAATATTATAATGATATGTATTTATTAAATTGATTTAGGTAATATATATGGATGTTAAAAAACAAGCAACTAAGATAATTAATTCTCTCAAAATACTTATTTATTATTATTAAATTTATTATTATAATTCATTTATATTATTTGAAATTGATAAAATTTAAATATTAAAATAATATTAGTTTTCAAAAGTGTTAACATTGAAAATATTTGATTTTTTGGTTTCTTTATTTTAGAGGAATTATTTTTCTATACACTTAAATAGTTGAAGGGGCAAAATAGGTTCCTAATAAAAATTCTGTTAAATTTTTTATTACTTTTAATGATTTGGTAGTAAAATAATAATAACTGCAATATTAAGTGGTAAAATATAATTATGAAAAAAAATTCAATACTAAAATGATATGTCAAAAATATTAGGTGGATATTTGATAATATCACATTCTTATTTAATAATTACTATACACATTTCTTCCAGATCAACTCATTTCTTGTTCGTCTGTGGAAGTGATACGTCAAGAATCACAAAAGAAAACAAACGAAGTGGAAAATCCGCTGAAGTAAATGTATGGGCAGTAAGATAATGTTATATATAAAAGTTCAATATACATAAGATATAAAATACTCACACGCGAAAAACTTGTATTTTTAATTAGTTATTATTGTGACCGTTGACTTGTCCTTTTTTTTTAATGTAAAATTCCAATGTTATAATCATATGGTAAATAGGGAATTCTTGGGGGTGCTCCCTATCGGCTATCTCTCCTTAAATATCTTTATCACATGTATACATGACCAAAAAAAAAAAATTAATGGAGAAGTAATCCGCAAAAGTATTTATTAATGACAAAACATTTGGAAAAGAATGAATAATAATACAATAAAATATTCAAGATTTTCTCAGTAATTAGAAAAAAATTAATCTATAATGTCTTGGGTTAAGGAAATTTATAGAGTGGATGTGACTCGTCAAAAATATTTGTTATTGATATTAGGGAATTTTTAATCTGATCTTATAAGTAAAAATATCAAATAAATAATAAACATAAAATAGATAGAGAATAAAACTAATAACGTGGAGAACTCCTATATTGGAAAAAAACCACGGCCGCCAAGGACGATGAAAAAAATATATTATATGAAAAATTATTACAATCACTCTAGTATTTTTCAAGCACCCAAAGCCCCAATAACATCCAATCTCTTAATAGACCAAAAGTTTTTCTCACACTCGAAATTGTCTACTTGCAAAAAATTAATTGTTGTGTTATACGAACAAGTGAACCCAACCTCCCTATATATAGTTATTATTTCTTGAAGGAGAAGTATTCCTTTTATTATACTAATTGTACTCATCTTTGAATAAGTCAAATCCTAAAGGGGAAACTACTTGTTCCTTAAATAAGAATTTTACTAAATAAGGAATATCCTAGGAAATCCTTATTGAAAAATAAGACGTATTTCTTAACATCTTCACCTTGGCGAGTTTTTCAATTAGACCACCAAACATGATCCACCATGTACCCACACAATCATGTCGTCTCTACCTTTTTTACTCCATCCAAAGCTACACTCACATAGAGCTTATAAGAATCACTTCCCCAAGGGTAAAATTTTGTCCTCTATCTAGTAGTTATAATTCTCTACACTAAGAATTATCATATTCCAACATATCCAAAATACATATATTCAGCACATCTTGACCTCCTTGCTGAAAATACACTCATATTTGGCTTCCTTGAGAGTTAAAATTCCACCACACACCTGCATAAATGCCAATCCATGCCTTGTGTGCAAATCTTAAGGACCCACTAGTAATAACACATCCTCTTCCATAGCACTAGCGACTTCCTATAAGGATGTCTTCATCATTATAGGAGACCATCTTCTCCCAATTTTTAAAGACACTTTTTGCTAGTGATACTATCAGTATCTTCATATACTTATTAGGAATCACTTGTCGAACTTGCTCTATTTACTTTTGACAATCCTTTTTAATGTGTTCTGATTGTCCACACACCCAGTAAACTCCTTTCTTCTCAAAGTTATTTTTCTTCTAATTACCAACTATCAATGCCGAATCATCAGAAGCTTCATTACTTCTACCACTCAGCCTTCTTTATTCCAAAAATAAAATAGGTAACAAATTCTTGTATAAAGTTAGAAGAGACCACAATAGCTTAAGCATTTTGTCATCATCTTCAATTTGAATTTCAATTGCTTCTAATTCTGTCATGATGTCATTGAGAACACTAAGATGATAAAAAAATTTTGTACCTTCAATCATTCTCAACAAGTGAAATTGCTCTTTAAGGAACAAACAATTAGAGATGCTCTTTGCGTGATACAAATTTTCTAGTCTCTCCCAAAATTCTTTTGCCGAAGGAATTTTTCCTATGTTTGCAAGAACATTCTTTACTAGATATAATCGTATGACACTTGCAACTCTTTCATTCAATTCTTTCCAACCTTCATCGCTCATAATAGATTACCCAGAGTTACTACTAGAAGTAAGGGATGGTTTTCCTTACAAAGCCTTATGCAACCCAGATTGAATCAATACATCCTTAACCTGAATTTTCCATAAGCCAAAATTGATTCTTCCATCAAACTTTTCAACCTCAATCCTTATAAGATTTAAAAACATGTTTGCAAGTATACTTACTTTGCTGAACAACCTTTATCCCTCATACCAATTTTTAGGAATTTTTAATTCCACCTAAGATCTTGTAGTAAAAATATCATACAAATAATAAACAAAAAATAGATAAAGAATAAAACTAATCTCACAACATAAGAATCTATGTAGAAAACTTCTATATAAAGAAAAACCACGGTTGCCAAGGATGACAAGATAAAAATCTACTATGTGAAAAATTATTCCAATTACCCTAGTATTTTTCTCACATCCAAATCTCTAATAACACTCAATCTCTCAATAAAGTTACCATTTCTCTCACACTAGAAATTGTCTACTTGCAGAGAATTAATTGTTTTGTTATACCAACAAGTGAATCCATCCTCCTATATATAGTGATTATTTCTTGTAGGAGAAGTATTCCTTTTATTATACTAGTTGTAATCCTTCTTGAATAAGTCAAATCCCAAAGGAGAAATTACTTATTTCTTAAACAAAAATCCTACTAAATGAGAAAATATCCTAGAAAATCCTTGTTGAAAAATATGATATATTTCCTAAAAATTGATAAAACATTATATAGAGTAGAGTGAGTAATGATGCATCAAAAATATTCAAAACCTTCTCAATAAGTAGAAAAAAATTTAATCTATAACGTATTGGGTTAAATCATTTTATTGTAGAAGATGAATTTTTATAGTTTGTTGTAGTTTATTGTATAATTTTACTAAAGACTTGAGCACTTAATTTGGTCTGACTGACAATTCTAATTTGCTTAGCCCATAGATAGTTCACTCACATGACATGGGTGTCTTTTGCACTTAGATTTAGGCCTTTTGGTCTTTTGCACTTCAGCTTTCCCTTTGTGCATGGGCAAAGACCACTTAATTGGGCTCAGCCATAATTTGTGTGCCAATTGTAGGGATGACAAAAAGGCTCAGGGTCGGCCATCCCTTTCCCGTGGGCTTTGGCCTGGGCTTTCACATGAAGAGCCTCGACAAGAGCTTAAGGGAAAAAAGCCCAGGTCAGGCCTAAGATTTGGTTTTAAATCTTAGGCTTGCTAGGCCTGCCTTTAGTTTTAAACCATCCTAATTGCAAGGTTTAAAGCTCTGAGTTTGCAGAGGGGTTGAGAGTTATTGAGCCAATTAGGAGGTCATTTGGCTAGTCTCCTAGTGCGGCCTCCATCTGAGGTAGTGAAGCTTTTAGTGGGCGGATGCTCTCAGGGCAATGCTAGGCTGTTTGATGTTGGCGGTACTTTGCTTAATCATTGGAGGTGTGGTTTTAGTAGCTTTTAGCTATTTTTTTAGGAACCAATCAATTTTTTATGCTGAGCTAATGGTTTTCTGTAAAGGTTTGAAGCTTACTATTCAACTTGGTTACTATGCACTTAAAGTCGAGTCTGATTTAGCTATTATGGTTTCCAGGATTACTTATCATGGCTTGTGTGGTAGGATTATATTTATCTTCTTGGTCGAGTCTGAGCTATGTCTTTGTTTTTCCTCCCTCTATCACTATTAGGCATGTTTTTATTGAGGCTACTTTTGCAGCTGCTTTCATGGCTAATTGAGCTTGTACTTATCAAGTTCAATAGAGATTCTTGGTTTCTTAGGGTTTGGCTATTGGTTTATCTGGTATCATTCATCTGAATGGTGGTAGGATCCTTATTTTAGGAGATAATTTTTCTTTTCTTTTACTTTTTTCTAGTTTGCTATTAACTATTATTCTTTAGTGTATTTTATGTCTTCTTATATTTCTCTTGGAGGATTTGGCTTATGTCCCCTTTTGTTTGTTTTTTTTTTTTTGCATTCTAATGATCTATATTATTGCTAGGGGTCCAGCCTACCCCTCACCATCATGGCAGTCTTTGCGGAAAAAAAACTAGGAATTATTGATAATGTTCATCTGTATGAACAAAGATAAAATGTAAAATACTGGGCAATATTATTAGATTTTTCCATTCATCTATACAAACAAAAGACAAAATTTAAAATATACTATTAGATTTTGCCATGGAGAGACCATTGCTAGCCTTTCTTCTTTGGTCAACTGAGAAATTGAGCACATTTAATTCTTGCCAAGGGTTGGCAAAATCCGGATCCGGATCCATATATAGGTGCATCCAAATTCGGATCCGCATTTATATTTATACATTCAAATCAACAAATTTTTTTACAGATCCGAATTCAGGTAAAATCTGCAACGGATGAGGGTGGCTATTTGGGATATCTAGATCCGCAAAAATTAAATAATTTAATATGTAATTTAAAATTTTAACAATTACCTAATAATTAGCTAATAATATCAAATACAATTTAATCATAATTCAACAATTAACAATTCAACATACAGAACATACAACAACATCATAAATCGACATATAAAAATATTATAATATAAATCAAATATAAATCAAGTCCACCATTAAAATCCTCAAATAAAAACACTATAAATCTAAGTTTCGAATCCAACAAGTCATGCCATTATATCGTCAATCATTAGAATCTTCCACTCCTTTATCATTCATAATTTATTTTGCAAATTGTTTAAGTAGCTCAAGATCTAATAATGAAAACACGAAAAAAAAAATCATTAATTGCTCTATTAGTGCAAACGTATAAAAATGTTTAAATATATGAATAAATGAAATAAGTGTTTTTACTTTTGACTTCAGTTTAATACCAATTTTGAGTCCACATCAATGCTTCCACAATGTTTTGATGAAGTTTATTACGATGAGTACTCAGATGTCTACCTTCGGTGCTGAAAGTAGACTTAGAAGAAACAGTAGATACAGGAACAACCAAGAAATCTCTAGCAACCTCAGCAAGTATCGGATATTTACCCTTATTATTCTTCTACCAGGATAAAATGTCGAAATTGCTAGTAGTAGGCCAAACTCCCTCTAGGTACGTGTCCAACTCAGACTTAGCTTGCTTATAATTGACTTATTTGGAAACAAATGAGTCCCATTCATCAACCATAATGGGAAAATGGGAAAATGGTTTGTGAAATAACCTAATTGCATACTTTCTTATCTGCTATCAAATAAGAAGGACAATGATATAGAAAAATGAAATCAAGTAAACCAGATAATAATACAAAGAATCAAGTTAGGTACTTAACCTCCACATACTCATTGTAAACACTTTTATCACATACTATTATTGACTTCTTCAAATTCCAACCAAACCCACTCAAAGATAATATGTCTGCAATAACATTATTTTTTAAGTAGAAGTGTTTCTCTCTAAATTCAATGTAGGGAGATGTTTTCAACCCACATCTTGGAATTTTGAGCTCCATTATACTTTTAAGTTAGTTTTAAATACTCAGCTTTGAATACACAAGTCTACCCCCCCCCCCCCCCCCGGGATTTTGACTCAGTTCATACAATGAATCAACTAATGCATCATTTTGGTTGTTGTTTAGTAATGCTTCACTATCCCACAAGCACTCTGACTCATTCTATTTACAAGGAAATAAAAGTGTCGTACAATAAATACAATGTCAACTATAGTGAATTGCATAATTAAATCCAAAATATCAAATGAAAATAAATTGTATAAATAATTCAACATACAAAACAAATACATTGTCAACTAAAACAATCACAATTTCATTCAAGGAACAAACAAAACAAACATGTTGTCAAACAATAGTACAAGTAATAATTATATAAACTACAATGACAATAAATGAAAAGTCTTCACGTAGATTCAACTATTATTCCTTATGTTCCACATTTCTTGGGTTAAATTATCCAGGCATACAATAAATTGTGCCACATTTGAAGGCTTAATTGACTCAATAAATTGTGCTTCGTCAACATTGTCCCAAATTCTATTATTTTTTATTTCTTCTTCCATAGCATCGATAGGTGTTTCATTTTTTATGAGATTATGTAGCATACAACAGATATTATGCACCAATGTGTTATAATATCATAGAAGCAGAACTTCTTAGTATAGCCCATCTCTTCTTCAATATCCCAAACATCATTCAAACACATTGCAAACACTTGATGCTTTATATTAAAGAACTCTTTTGGTGTAGGAGGTGGTGTCCATCACGAAAGTCACTCAAACAGTAACGTTCTCCTCTATATGTTGAAAAAGAAGCCATCCTATTAATGTCACCAACATTAACCAAGTAATAATAACTTATTAAGAAAACCAGATACCATCAGACAAAAGATCTTCGCCAAATAATACATTCTTACAAGATTAAAGAAAACTTTGGTTAGATCTTTTACCATGAGGAACTCTTAACCTATTTCTTCTAGTTAAGGCATCTCTTAGCACATACATATCATGAGATCCTAGCCTTGTAAGACATATATAAATTGCATATATTTTGAATAACCTCCCAAGACATTTATTACAATATTATCTTCTCTAGTTCTATACATTGGTTTATCAACCCTTGAAACCGAACCTTTATATAAGTGCAATTTAAAACTCCCAAGCAATTGTACAATAAGCAATTAAAATTAATGAGTCAATGTACGAAAGTGTATTAAAAAAGACACGAATTCAAAGAAATACTACACTTATCGTAAGCCACTTCTTTTTTAAATCCATTGATTCCAAAATTTCTTTTGACATCTGATTATTGCCTTTAAACACTCATGGAAACATTTATTAACTATTTTTCCCAATCTTTTAAAGTTAAAACCAACAACCCAGTTTTCTAAATGGTGTGCAAAAATTGACAATGATATTGCAACCATCGCCTTTAGAGACACCTTTCTACTTCTAACCAAACTCACTTTCTCATAAAGAAGCTTAAATGTTTGTCTATCCATGCTTAATTGCAACAAACATTTCATGTCATTTCCAAATGAAGATCAGCATGAATGCTTATACTAGTATTTAATTTTCAGAAAATAAAAAAAGAAAATAGAAAACATTGACTTATTTGGTTCAAAATCAAGATGGGTTGAGGCTAAAGAAAGTAAAGGCAAATCGACGATGTGGTTAGTGATTCTGTTGTTTTCTCCTTATCACTGACACTTGTGACCTCACATAAGTGAAGAAATCAAATGGTGATTTTAGGATTGCACTGGGTTAGGGGTTAATAACATTTAGAATCTAATTTTTGGCCTATTTTATATATGGTAATATTACAATCTTTTATTTTATTAAGGTATTCTTGAAATTGAAAGGAGTGGGAGTGAGACTCCCACTTCTACCAACCAGAGTTGGAATCCCACTCCCTGCTCCCAAACGAGTAGGAGCGATTGAGTGAGACTCTTACCCCACCTACTCTAAAGGAAGATGAAAAAGTAATTGTTAGGACTTCCCACTCTAGACTTCAAATTCGAAATGTAAACAAAGCATAAGTAGTCTAAATCCATTCATTTCATGTGTACTATTGATTTGAACAAATAATATAGCTAAAAACATTGTTGCAAAAATAGTGTTATATAAATTTATTTGACATGTTAGGATTTATCTTTTTTATTTATAATTTCAATCAACCAATTATATTATGCCTCGTGAATTTGTATAAGATTTATTTACACAAGAATTCATAATTTGAGAATAATATGCCAAACTATTTATCAGGCAATTTCTGGTACATCTTTTATGAAGGAATTAACTTCAATTTATCCTCTAATTAAAATGACATATTTTAATTTATCTCCTAAATGTATAAAATCTTCAATTTACCTTCTAATAACTAAAGTGACACTGCCTTGGAATTGATTGAATGGGACAATTGATAATGATCTTGAGCTTTATCAGATTTAGCATTTGTACAATAATAAAAAGTATGCTAAGATAGTCTTTGATATCGAAGATACTCCTTGACATGGAGATAATACCACTTAGTCTATATAATATCATCAAAAGGAGGCTATTTTAGGATGATATTGAAGTTGTTGCTACCAGACCTAATGCTGAAGAGCCTAGTGTTTTAATTGTGTTTAAGAAACGACCTGAGAGAATAACAAAATAAAGCAATGACATAGCTGCATCACAACCACATAAATTAGAAAGAAGTTCATAAAGTAGTGACAGAAATAAGTCTGCGGGAAGAAAACACCAATAACAATGGTGCATCGTTCTAGAAATACGAAGCTGTCCATTTTAGCATTCAACCTAAACCTGAACTCAAACTTTACCCTGTATCCTAGCCTGAACCTGAACTCCAACCTGAACCTGAACTACACTATGAAGATACACCTATATCTATTAACATACATACTCTCAAACCATAAACCACCTAAAAGATACTACAAAAGCTTAGATCAATAGTCACTAATAACACAAATCTAATTGTTCAGTTCATTACTCCTATGAAACTAACTTTCTACCTCTCACAATGCAATAACCAAATATATGACTTTGAAGTTCAAGATGCTAATGACTTGCATGATTTTTTTATGGTAGATGATGAAGATGACATTGGTCTTAATAAGCAAGTTGTTGACCCACCATTGTTCAAAATCTTTCAAGGATTGTCCTTCCTAACTATTTTCAAAGAATTCTAACTTTATAGAACCTCAAGTAGAAACAGTCGCATTACTTACACAAGGATTGCCATCATAATTTGACCAAGTAAGGGCTTATAAAAGATAAGGCATAAAAGCTATCATTTTCAAATAATGAAGTCAAACCTTCATAAGAACAAGCTAACACAAAGAAGTCTATACCTGTCAATATAAATTCTCAGAGGCTTGCAAGTAAGACACAACCTACATTAATTCTAAGAAAGGTTTGGAAAAAGAATATAAAAAAAGAAAAAAAAGAATGACACTTAATAGATTCATAGCATATGATAGTAGGCCTAAGGCCACTACAAAGAGAAAGTTAAGTATGAATGTTGATGTGATGTTGATGCTAGTTCATCATCATAAATATAATTGTTTGTCACGAACCACCATCTCACAAGAGTATATTCAGTAGATTCACAATATGCTGCTAATTATATGGAGTCATTGACCATAATAAAAGAGGTTGTCTTGTTTAATCCATCCAATGCACATAAGAAAATAAGGAACATGTTAGTAAGAAAATAGTTAAAACATGCAATAATTTTATATAATCTGATATTTCTTTTACTTTTATTCATTATATACAAAAAATAATGCAAATGTTGTTTGATTTTTTATTCATATTTATAGAAACATAGGAAGACTTTAGTAGTAGCTTCAAGCTTAGGTGCATCATTTGTCAGAGTTCATACTGTTGGGAACTCATATTTAGTGTTAATGCAAGTGGCTTTGTGCCTAATGGATCAACTCATGGTGATACTGGTACAAGTGCAACTTGTGGATTAAATTAGGTTGGTCATGGTTTTTAAGTTTGTAACTTCACCTTATTGATGAATACTATCAACATTAATTGACTTAGTACTTTAATATATTTTCCATTAATCATAAAGTGTAGTAGCTCATCTATGACTTCTGACATAAAAACAAATGTCAAGTCAAATAACAAGGGGTTCAGCAACATAAAAAGAACCACAACAACTACAACAATAAAAAATAATGCAGTGATGCTAGCAAGAACAAGAAATGAAGTTGTTAAGTCATTTCCTAAGGCATCTATAAAAGGCATTCTCGTTAGAGAAGGTTCGACATCAGCAAGGATTACTCCTTAATCTACAACTATAAGATTGAGAGACTCGAAGGGCAAGAGTAAGATATGCTTAAAATGACTAATACGTGTCTAATCTAACTAAATTAGCTGTGTAATTTTCTTTCAAAGATTGTTAATATTGTAAATTATTTTCTCGTTGATTTCTCACTATATTTTTGTTGTAGAGGATATTAAATTCAGCCAAAATAAAGTAGAAGCAGCACTAAATTTTTACTTTATATTTGACTTGAGCAATGATGCTGTTGATTCTGTTCTTTTATGCTTAGGTTAGTGTGAAAATGTAGTTATGCTCAAGTTTATTAGATCATTAAGTGTACCTTTAAGTAGGGGAAGCTCATGTACTTATTTTTGACAAATGTTTTAAGGGTATTGTAAAGAATATTTGGTTTTGATATTGAAGTTCTTGCAATTTCAGAAGAGAAGATAATAAATTGCTGGTGAATATAGTTGCAACATTCCAATTAAATATATGTATTACAAACACAATGATGAAGCCTATTAACTTTAGTACATGAGCTTTTTTTGGAATGTCACATCTCCTTCAATGGTAGTTTCTCATTTTACTTGTTGTTAGTACAATTAACACTTAATAATTTATAAGCAACATACCAGAAATACATAATATTATGAGGAGAATTTGTAGTAGCCTCATCATTGAATCTAATTTTGTAACGAGATTGATAATGGCCCCTAAAACCTTGTGCTCTTCAACCATGGGCTCATAATTATCTTTAAAATCATCAATGAACATTCTCAGTCCTCTATCAATTATATTATGCTCATGCTTAGTTGGTTCCCACCACTTGAAAAAAAAAATACTTGTTTTCTTCTCACATTTGTATTAGATTATAGGATTTTCATCAATACACGACCACCATAGTCAGTGCAAAATTTAGTTATGAACTTGATAACCTTGCAATTAATGCAATTCCCTATGTTCATTTGCATAACCACTCTAGCCACCTCTAAACAATAATATTGTTGTTGTTTTATTTTGTTGATATTCTTATGATTCTTATGATTTGTGACCGATTTGTGACCACCCAACTGTGTTGGGAGCTGGATTTAAAGGTACTAACCTAACAAATTCAATTTGAATTTGAATTTTTTGTTTCTGCAACATTTATCTGTTTAAGTTTCAAATGCATGGCGTGTCATGTAATTTGTTCAACTTCAAAGCCCAAATAATATTAATGGGATTCCTTGTAATTTATTCAACTTCAAAGTCTAATTACAAATAACTTTAATAACTTTGTAGTTTATTCAACTTCAAAACCCAAATAGGAAGTAACAATAATAATTTTAACCCATTAATTCATTTCGCTTTTGTATACATTAAATTATAAATAACGTATTTTTAACATTTTATTATTAGCCTTTTGCAAATTTCCACTTTTTTTAAAAGACCTGCCAAATAAACAATTACTTTTAAACACCACATACCACCGTTAATAGCATACTCCCTCATAAGTGGAAGTATTTCCATATTTTAACAAGTGAAAGGCAATCCATTATTAAAAATAACGGTAATTAGAAGATAAATTGAGTATTTCGTATTTTTTAAGGTAAATTGAAGTTTATCATTTTATCAAGAAGTAAACAGAAGTTTTACCCTTTATAAAGAAGCGTGAAATTTCCAGCTGAGTAGGGCAATAGTGATAACAAATTAAGCTAGCTAAGAAATCTTTGGCAAAAGTCGTACATAAAAACTTCTATCATACATAAAGACCGTAAAAAAAAAATACATTTTCAACAGAAACAAGAGGAATGTGAAGTCCTTGCAAGAGCAAGAGGAATTTAAAGAGGAGAAGACCAGAAAACCAACGACAACAGTCCTCTCAAAAGAAAACCATACACGTAGTGAAACACAGAAACAGAAGCACGTGTTGATCTACCGACAGTATAGAAATTCACTTCAGCTTCCTGTTGTTCAAGTTCTGCAGACTAAAATGACAAAACGATCAGGCAAAACCTTCACACAACAAAATGGTATGTCTAAATTGACCACAGATTAGAGGACCCACAACAGCAATGCTAAAACATCATGGAAATGGATGCTTTCGCCAATATCAACAAGAAATAGACACAAACTCCAAGCTGCGAAGAGGCCAAAAGACTTGCCCATCAATTGAGCCGTTACTTTCAAAGGGTCATTTGCACTGCAAAGCAAATAGGTGTAAAGTGCTAGTATGATCTTCACGACAGTAGAGAAATCATGGTCGCAGAAGTTTCCTTTTTGTTCCATTTCATTGCAAACCAAATTCAAATAAACAAAACCCAATGAAGTCGACATATGTTCACCAACTTCTAGATCTTGACCTTGGTATCTCCGGCTGTCAATCTCAATTAGGGGTCAACCTCCACACGCGGACACAAGCATCCTCACCAGAGCTAACCACAGAGTGCTCATCAGTGAAAGCTAATCCATAAACCCCACCCAAGTGAGCTCCTTTTATGGTCATGCGGCTAGATGCTGGCTTGTCAATTTCATATATAATAACACAGGTGTCAAGTGATCCAGTAGCAACCATACTGTTATTAGGAGACCAAGCAAGACAGTTAATGCGGGCAGTGTGGTACAGCATGTTCTTAAGCTTTACCTGCAAACCAATGGTCAAAAATAAGGTACAAGATTTTATCATCCACCAGGTGGACACAGAAAATATCTGGATGTACTGTAAATGGTTATACAGAATAAACATATATATATACCTCTCGGGAGACATGATCCCACACTATGGCTTCTCGATTTACATCACCCGATGCAAACATTGAAACATCAGGAGAGTAACGTATGACACTAACTGCCCCTCGGTGTTTCTCCAGGACAGCTTCTTCTGTAAGAGTATCCCCTCTGATTGAATAAACATGTAGTTTACCATCTTGACTACCTATAATGGCCTCACTTCCATCAGGCGCGATTGCAGAAGCTGTCACGGCAAAACGAAGGTTAATGGTTGATACCACTTCTGCACCGCGGAGCAAAACAACTCCAGAATCAGTTGAGACCAACACAAGTTCGGGGTAGTGAAGGGCAACACTTAAGTCTTTTGGTTGACTGCCAATATCAATGGAATTTGCATCTCCACATTGATCACCTTGTAGAGAAACTCTCCATATCTGGATTTGAGAAAACAGAAGCACAAAAAAGCATTAGAGAGAGAAACATAATCTGATAAAACAGGTTAAGTATATTCCATAAGACTGACAAGTCATAGCGCAAGTTTCAACCACAATGGGTATACAAAGCCTCATCAAACACATTTTAGGAATAGGATTCTTCTTGTTGAATTTAATTGTCTTTCATGAAAAAGTCTGCGAGAAAAAGATATGTCAAAAAGAGATGATCTTTCTCTCAAATAAACCAAAGAATTATTAATCAATTAACTGATCAAGGATAAGAGATAAAAAGTTGAACCAACGTCCACAATGATAATCAAACAGAGAAAAACAAGGTATGCAAAAAATCAATACAAAACCTAACCCGTGACCAAAAAGGGCGTCCATCCCTTCCCTAGCAGCAGAAACAATTTATTAAAAGAATTAACCTAAAACCTTCGCAATTAGGATGTATCAAGAAAACTGAGCAGACCTTAAAGTCTTGAGAAACTTAAGCCCAAAGTAGTATCAAAGTATGAATAACATGTAAACACTGATGTATAAACCATCCACATAAGATTGGAAAATTGAAATGTTTGTCACCTTGTTGTCAAATCCAGACGTAACAATCTCTTCTTCAATAGCTGCAAAACATTTAATTTGAGAGTTCTCTTTTCTCTGTAATTTACCACCATAACCAATTCCTTGAATCCATTTAACTATCAAACCATCATAGCTACTGGACAGGATAACCTTCGGGTCAATGTTAAGTACAGTTAATGCGGTAACATTTTTCATATGTCCAGATAGTTGCAATGGGCTCTTTTCCAGATCATTGGCTGAAAATATACTAATTGTGCCACCAAGAGAAACAATGACAAGAAAATCATTCTGCCAAAGACATCCAACTAGCATGTCATCAACTCCACCTGAGCCTGAAGGAGTCAATGTTTTCTTCAACTTCCCATGATTATCCTCAGAGATATCCCAAACTTTGGCTGACTTGTCAGCAGATGCTGTCAGTACCTATAGAAAAATTTACTCACAGAAGTAAGTACATTACCACACATCAAGCACAAACTTTGAAAAAATAAGTGGAGCGGCAGAGTAATACAGCAGGTGAACAGGATGCAAGTATCATCACTTTCATTTCTCATGAAGATAGTTTCCCTCCGAAAGATTGAGTGTCAGGACATCATCAATTCAGTAACTCATGTCTCACGTATCAATCTATCAAAATGTCTCTTTTACCATTCCCTTTATCCCGTATTTTCACACCCATTTGCTTCTACTCCAGTAGCTTTCTTTTATTAAATTCACAAAAGTGCACTATTTAAAGTTCACACATTGTTAGCTTGGGTTCCCAGGTATTTGTCTTATTGTTTGTTTATACTGATGTACCTTATAATTAGATTTAATTAAGAGCTATAATAGACAGCAAGTAAGAGTTGGGTATTGTTTAGGGCAACATGAAAAGACCAATGCAGCAAACCTCATCTGGGAGCACTTCAATAGTATCACATAATCTAATTTTAGTATAAGCTTTAGGAGTTCCTAAGGGACATAAATGAGTATTCTTGGGGTCCAAGTACGTATTTATTTATCACCTTTGATCCTTTTTAGTAATCCTAATCCTTGAAGTAGAAGGAAAACCATCCCAAATATCAATAACGATTAGGGAATAAGAACATTTGGATTTTGATCGATGAACTATGAGGTAGATAGTTACACTCTACCTATAATTGCTGATGTTCATAGCTCATTCTCTAACTATCATATCTATGTCCATGCTACTATGGTCACAATTATTTCAAAGGTATTTTTAGCATGCTGCAACAGTACATACTGGAAAAATAATCAAATCAGAAACTAGTTAAGTAAAGATGAATCAGCTAAATCCAGATCCATATTTTCTTTGTGAGAGGCTCAAGATTGCACCTTTTCTTCACTATGTTTACTACAAGGGGAGTGATTTTCAAATTAAAATAAAGGGTCCTTCTATAATGCTGTATTAGAAATACGGGTTAATGTAGACCATTGGATGAAATCCAATGGTCAACAATAACTAAATAATATAATAAATATAATATTAGAATTTACAGTTTATATAACACTACTTTACCAGTAAAATTTTATTATCAACAAGATATCATGTCTGTTAAATAGGATAAAAAGAGAGAAAATAAGATTTAGAATAGAATTCAAACACAACAATTAAAGGTTATAAAATTTAGAGATACATTATGATGTTCGACAATATTTTACATTTTCAAAACTAGTTGTAAACTACATAATAAAAATGTAGAACTTATGTGCATGACATGCATTTTATTTAGGGTCTTATGACATACTAATTCTACAGTGATTTAATTTTATTATGTGCTCTCTAATGAAAAAAATATAGTTAATATGTACATATAATTAATTTGTATAGTGGTTTACATTTATTCTTTTTTAACATTCTACAGTGATAAAAAAATTCTTTTGTTTATTCGATGAGAAAAATATTTTCAATCATAAGTTATAAGATTTGACTTAAATTAATTTAAAAAAAATTTAACGTAATTAATTATATTAAAAATAAACTTAAATGAAATTAAAGAATAATCAGATACTTGGGTAAATGGTAACTATTCATATAAATCAAAGGTGGAAATTGTTGTTTTCAAACCCAAAGGTCCATACTAATCCCACTATTGATATTGGGATTTTTAACCCAGCATCATAGAATTTTCCTAAAACTTTTTTAAAAAAAATTCATGATTATGGGAAAGGATAATGAAAGTCTTTGGTAGCTTAGAAATAAGAAGTATCCTCACTATTTAAAATGAAGAACGTAAATGATGACAACTTAGATGAATAGATACAACATAATATATCAAAGGGGAAAGAGAGAAAAAAAGAAGAAGCATTTTTCCATTATTTTTTGTTGCAGCAATGCCCTTGTTCAAGATTTCTATCAGTAAATCAAACAGGATAAACAACCGAACCACAAATACTTAAGATTTTTAATGTAGCTCAGCATTTAGGCTACATCCACTAGTCAAATAACAAACATAGGTTAAAGATAGAGTTTTACATCCTCGTCTAGTTGAAGTTCTTTTCCAATGGAATTAACATGCTGAAATGCTTTAGCCGTAAATTTCCACCAGACAACATTTGTCTTCTGTATCGTGGAAACTATTTTCTTTATAATTTATGGCACCCTTGGAAAATACAAAATTTTAACAAGCAGCATCCTGTTAAAAACATTATTTTTTCCTCTTATTTTTAGGGATTGTGATTTTAAAATTTTAAAAGGTCAAAATGTCATCCAAAATAGGTTTTTTGCACAAGGCATATGTTAATATAAAGATGCTGACCTGTTTACCATCAGGACTCCAGCTAACAGCGTAGACACTGCCTTTATGACCATCTTCAGGGGAAAGCTCTCCAATCTTATCCGCAGTCTTTCCATCATATATTATACCCTTTTTGTCAGAGCTTACACTAATGAATTTGCTACCATCTGGAGAAAATCTAACACAATTGACAAAATTTGAATGACCCCTGCAAATCAATAAAGCAAAGCTTCAGAAAATATTGCAGTAACATCCAGGAAGAAGGATAATCTAATAGTCATTATAGCTGCACTACCTTGCATTGCTTTAGTTCTTTAATTTTTAATTTTTTTTTCTTTTGGTTAGTAGCAAGCAAATGCTTTAAACAGTATAAAGGATATATTGTGCAATCAAGTCTTAATCGGTCTTAAAATTTGAAAATCTTGTAGACGGTTCCCCAAAGTTTAAGGAACTCAAAATTATGATGTTTCTCTGCAGCATCATCTCATTCCTTCAAGTTCAGGGGTGGATTCGACTTCTTATTCTGTTCAACAGCCTCCCTCTCCATTAATCAATAAAGTATAGATAAAATTCATGAAAAAGGTAAGAACGAACCAAATATCAAAAACAACATTTCAATATTTTAAACTATTGACTGCTACCTATCATATACTAGGCAGTTCTTGAATGACTAAGATGGTCAGGTTGTTATTTTCACTTGAGCTAAAGAGAAGGAAAGAGTTGAAGAAACTTGAACATGCAACTCTGCCAAATTGCAAGTATTTGACAACCTAATCATATTATCTAGTGGTTCAAACGGTCAAATAGAATGATAATTAAAAAGGAGATGTGGAACACATTACAAAAAACTTTTACCCTTAAATAAATATGTTAAAGACAAACCTGTGAGATAGCTTGAACTTAAATGGTGGCCCTTCATAAAAATTGACCAAAAAGTCTTCTCCACATGTTGCAATGCGAAATGGCCTTGACGGCTTAAAGGCACAACTTAGGACACGTCTTGAATGACCATCAAATTCCCCGACATTAGTACCTGAATCCCACCTGTTCAAGATTACATTCATCATCTAACTGATGGGAAGCAAGAATTGCATTGTACTAGACAGATCACGAGACAAAAAAATACACTGATAATGCAGACATCAGCCATTTATAAAATTCAAAATACACATATATTTGAGAAGTTCTTACAAGTATGATCGAAAAGAATATTTAAAAATGTTACTAATTGTTCCTCACCTCTAAAGACATATAAAAACGGCAAGCAACAAATTCCTTCCATGCAAAAGCCTTTTAAATTAGAGGCCACCAAAGCTTTCTATGTGTATGACACCATCCATACACTTATCTTATGTTATCAAAAACTGCCTTCAGTTGATGATTGAATGCTATTGATACAACCTAGGAACGTTGGAAATTTGTAGTTTGTTTGTTCATTGTAGACAAATGAAAACAAATAATTATGTAAACATATTAAAAAATTAATTATGCCTATAAATGCACATAATACCGAATAGAGGACCAGTCACCAACTCAAAACAGATGGCAAAGAAAACTTAATAAAAAAAATATAAGAAAACATTCTTTTAATCAATCTTCTCCAATCTGAAACGATAATGTATTTAATACAACGACTTATTGGAGTATGAAAAGTCACCAAATTAAGTAACAAAGACTCCAAAATACAAATTCCTTTAATAAACATTTCTAATATGACAACTATACCAGAAAACGAGACTTCCGAATTTTCCTTAATACTAAGCAGTCCAACTTTTTCTAACATTCCACAACTAAGTTGTCGACATCACTAACTCTAGCAACAGCAATGTGTGTAATACACCCATTTGAATAACTCCTCCATAATTCAAGCACATCTAGTGAAAAAAGGTATCTACTTAGTAAGGAATATCTAACACCAACGTTGAAATTCACAAGTTGAAAACCTAACTTGAAATGCCTGAAGTATAACACAAACTTGAATCTGATCTAATCATAGTGAGCAAATCCAAACAAAGTAATAATTCAAATTCTTTATTTCTTTGTTCAAACACCTATGACCATAACTCTTAATTCTCTTTTCTAAAGATTGCTTAAAAAAAAAATTAAAATAAAATCAATCAAAAATCAAGTAATGTAAGTGAAGTGAAGAGTGGATAATAAAACTGACATGAAGGCGCGCACAAGTGACTTCCCCTTGCCATCGCCACATGCAACGATCCTCAAGCCGTCGGGAGACCACTGGAGATCGTCGATCCGACCCGACAAAACCCTGAACTCCTTCTTCAAAACGTGATCATTGTGGGCCCCCCAGATCCGCACAGTCCCCGACACGTCAGCAGAGGCAATCCACTCTCCGTTGGGCGAGAACCGCGCCACCGTGGCAGGGTAGGCGTGCTCGCCGTAGATCGAGACCTGCAACGGATTGCTAAGATCAAGTATAATTACGGATCTGCCATTGGTGTACAAAATTGAATTAGATTTTGGATGGCCCGAGATAAGAATTCCTCGGCCTCGCTCCGTCGACGGCACGCAAGCATAGGTTTCTGCCAGTTGAGGCATTTTTTTTTCTAAATTTTTTATTTTATTTTTTTAATGTGTTTGGAGTTTGAACAGAGATTATTAACATTAGAGCGGATTTTGAAAGGACTGTGATTTTATATTAACATTGTGTGTGCAGTCCACAAATGCGAAAAATGATGTTAAGGAGTGAAGGTCCTTTTTGCCAGTTGTTTTTTTTTTTTAATTTTAATTTTAATTTTATATTTTTGAAATCATAACTGTAACATTAAGTAAACGAGCCATTCGCTGCTTGCTTACAATTCCTCGACACATGTTGAATCGTAAAATCTTGCCTTGAATTGATTAAACGCGGGCATCATGATACATTGATGCCCGAACCTGAATCCAATTTGGAGGTTATCTCCAAACCAGTCCTATACTTGAAAAAATTATAATTGGGGACTGTTCGAATATGTCTCTGAAAATTTTTGAGTGGGGATTAAAATAGGGGTCCGGTCCCTATTTTTTTTAAAAATAATAATTTCTGAATATTCCAATACTTTTTTTAAAAAAAAGTTAATAAGTCTAACAACTTACAGATTTAAAAATAAATTTATAAATGATTAAATTTTAACAATCTCTAGAACTTTCAACATAATTACAATTATCAAATTTGCAAGACAAAACAAAATAATTCTAATATAAAGAAGTGAAAACCTGCCATTCTGAAGCTGAATTAACTCAATTTACAGAAAAAAAAAAAAAGCCACAAGTAACTAAACTAAAGTTATAATCTAAGGGCCGGGCTCAGCACATGGTCAATGAAATTTAAAATTGTACTAGAATCTGCACCGCCCGCGGGGGGGAGGGGGGAAGGTTTCTGTTCTCTTTCACTCAATGCACAATTTGGAATTAAATTCTTGATGGGAAATTGGCTTACAGATTAATTGCCTTTGCCATATGTCATTAGAAGATATCTTGTTTAAAACGTCATTGAAATTACTATTTTTTTAAATTGGAAGTTCTCAGTAGCCATCACACCATTGATGCACTTCTTAAGATCCTTCATTGAACCTATAACAAAATAAACAAAAATAAAATCAAATATGTTTTAATAATTTCAACTTAATAAATACTTGACAAAATAATATAAATTAAAATTATATACCTCTTCAGCCTCTACATCTGTTTCAATGTTTCAATCTTGGCTCCTCATTAAGAATCTATTTCAATCACCTTAAGTTTGACTGCCTTCATCATCCATTATGTGTGGTGTGGGCAAAGAACTTAGACACATTGAATGTCCAAACTACAATCAACCCAATAAACCCAGTCTCCTTAAGAACTATGATACTAGCATTTTACAAGAAGCAAACAATTAAGAACTATGCAAATACAAAAACATTAAATCTGATTTCACTAATAACTGATGATTATTATTGTGTTAGATTTAAAACCAACTAGTATTAAGTTATTAGCATTCAACATTATTGAATATTTATGTGGAAAAGGCAGTAATAAAAGATGTCGGTCCTTTGGTAGATAACACTTAAATGTACAGGCACAATTTTGGCATTAAATAATGAATGTTCAAGTTGAGGTTACCAACCCCTTATATATATATATATATAGATAGATAGATAGATAGATAGATAGATAGATAGATAGATAGATAGATAGGAGAAAACCTCCTGTAAGGAAAAAAAAAAAACAAGCCCGTAACTAACTTAAAATATTTTAGATCATTTCAAAAAAATACATGGATCAATTGTGAATTGGCATATGCATAAATCTAACACAATAAAACAAAGCATGTACCGACCTTTTTCTAATTCTCTACAATACTGATGCCCGAAAGAAAAAAAAAATTGAACACAGGGCGGAAAGAAAAGCAAGTGGGCAATACACAAAATAGAAGCAGATTAAAAAATGATGACCACTCAAGATATAAACCAATTAAAACAAGCTTCAGTTGATAGCACAAGCAAACTAATAAAGATAATATAACAATTTTCTTGCGCCGGGGTCCACAATTTATATTTTGTCTTCCATGCTTATCCCAATTATTTTAAAGTGATCAGTAACTCATTTTCCAATTCTGCTAGTTAGATTGATATTCACCTAGATAATCAAACAACTCAGATTATTAAACAAAAATATCCAGATAATAAAACAACTCAATAAGATAAATAAATGAGCATTTTTTATCTATGAAATGTGGCGATACTGCAAAAATATGATTGTACGGGTGAAATTAATAAGAGAAGCAACAATAAACTTCAGCTGCCAATGATTAAGTATGAGGTATTCATGAATGAAATCACAGCTTTATTAGGCCCAAATAATGGTTGTCGGTGACTCCAATCATGGTTGGAGCCTCTGCTTCTGTGAGCTCTCCATGGATGCAGTCTCTTCTTTAGTGTTATGTGACTGAAAATGAAACCTGAAAGAGGTGAATGAAAACACACAAAACTTAAAAATGACTCAAATCAATGAAATCAAAAGCAATTTGAAATAAATAAAGAAAGAAAGAAAAATAGAAAAAGCAAAAACCTTCAGGCTAAGAGAAACCGACAAGCGCGGTTGAGTGTTGGTGGGTGACGGTGAACAGTGGTGGCTGACAGTGTTAGTGACAACAGCGGAAGCTGACGAGCTGTTAGGGTTTTTATTTTTCTTTGGGGGAATGAGGATTGACTCGATCCAAGGGAAATCAAGTATTACTATATTATAACTTCTAATTTATAAACTTGAAATATTATATAACATATATATATATATATATATTGTTTTTATTTTCGGGTCGGGTTAAAGGACCCGACAAAATCCTCGAACCCAAACCCAGAAATTATTTGAGTCTTAAACCCATACCTGAAATAGACCCGAATCTATTTTGAGATTGTTTCGAGGCCCCATACCCACCTCGAATTAATTGGGACCCTGCAGGTTTGAAGCCCCACAGGTATTGCTACCAACACTAACTATGATGTCGTATAACTAATAATAAATAACAAAAATAATTCAACTTTATTTGCGAGTTAAAAATCAAAACGTAAAGCATCTACCTCAGTAATATCAATTTCATCAGAGTAAACACCTACGTCGATCCCTGCTGCCATAACTAACCTTGCGCAATTACACATTATAAGACTACAATTGTATAACCAACCATCCCGTAGTGGGTATCAACAGTAGCATTAGTATTAATTTTGAACTATCCTACTTGTGTAGGCTCTTATGCTTCTAGAATTGAGACTTGGTATTTTGAAACATTCCTCTTAAGCCAGGACATTGCTACAATACTTGTATGTATCACATACATGCAAAAAAAATGACCGTTGGATTCAATATAATGAATCCAACGGTTGAGATGAATTTAATTAATAAATAATTTTAAAAATCCATAAAACCTGAGACTTATAGAAACGGTAACAAGCGCACATCGTAACCCAGCCATGTATATGTTGGGAAAATATGCTCTTTAAAAGCATATGTCTTTATTTTATTATAATAAATAATTTTTCTGATTAATAAAATAGATAAGGTATTTTATTCAAATATCTTAATTGCATTAATATTTGTATTAAAGTCCATTTAATCATATTATATGTATTTATGTGATCACCATGTGGATTCACAGAAGACATAAATACAAGTTATCTTATGATTAAATAAATTTAGTTCACAGTTGATAAATAAATTTGGGCACTTTATTTAGGTATAGACTGTAATAAATTCATTGAATGATTTGTCTTAATCATGTATGAATTTGTTGATGTAGTACGACTACATAGAACAGGATCACATATGAGATTTAATTAACTTTGCAATAACTGTCAGACTTATTAAATTTCATAGGCATTGATTTTACTGTAATCTTAATCTTGAGTTAATTATAATTTCATGATTGTAATTGTTTTTCCATTTGAGTTACCAATGGGCACGACACATCATTGTGGTCAAGATTACCCGGTATCTTGGTGGGAGCAATTATGAGTATTGGAGTTATGGATTAACAATATAGAATTTGTACAACGCATCTCTTGATGGGTTTTCGGCACTTAATCATAAAATTCTCTGGCCAGAGTGTGTCAACATATTTAGTATGTTGAAAATGATCATTAGAGAAAACCAGTAAGGATCAAGGAATAAGATGTTATTAAATTGATTGGACAATTGAGATATCAATTTAATTAACGATGTGGTACAAAGGATTGTGCAGTAAAGAAATCAATGTGGCTTGAGACGAATTATTATTCGAGCATACAATTATGGAAGTCAGTTCCAATCTTTTAGTGGAGTAGATTTGGAATTAAATAATTAGGCTAGTTTAATTACAGGTCTAATTTTTATAACCACTATTGTATGTTCCCAAATGATCCTCGGGTTAGCTCATTTAATTGACTGCACCACTATTGAACTAATAAGCAAGATAACTAGCTATTTGCGTCAAAAGCCTAAATATATCATTTAGTGGGAGGCTCGATTTAATAAGCTTATGTGTAAGGGGCCTTATATTATTTTACATGGTGGGTCCCCTACAAAATAAAAAGTAACGTGAGTTTTATTTTGGATTTTATTTGGAGCCTAGGGTTTTCACTAAAGGGAGATATATAAGCTTATTTTCTCAAAAGAAAAAAAAAAGAAGCCACTTTATACAGATCAAAGAATAAGATATTTCGCTTCATTGTTGAGAGAAAAATTTTCTCGTGCTAGTTGCTTTGGTAGTGATAAAGGCGCACACACGTCAAGTGCAGATCGAACCTGAGTCATAACCTGGAAGATCATTGGTGACGGATCGTGATCTAACAGGAGTGGTGGTGGCGGATCGTGATCTAGTAGCCTAAATCACTTCAGCGGAAAAAGTCAACTCGGATTTTCAAGGTACGATTTCTAGAATACAAATTCTTATATATTATATGGGAGCGATCTTCAAAAGGTTATAAATATTTTAAAAACCTAATTTTTCCCCAACAATTGGTATCAGAGCCATCTCATATTAATATATAAGAATTTCGTATGAAATTAATCTTGATATTTTATGTATTAGAGTGGCACAATTTATTCAGATGTATATTATTTGTTTAATATATGAATAAAGCATGTTTATGGTTTGTCTTAATTCATGGTTAGATTTTCCGTTGTAATTTTTCGTTTGGATCTGTAACAAGAGGGATGGTTTTTTATCATCATGTTTCCCTCTTGATTTAGTTTACTGCTTTAGAATTTTTGTAAGCCAAAATTGGCCTAGGAAATTTGTAAATTAATCATTGGAAAATTGCGGAAACTTGCTGGAAATTGATGCAACGAAGGCCAGAAATTTCAGCAACGAGCAACCAGCAGCACACGCTGCTGCGCGAGCAGCGTGCAACCTGCGTGGGCAGCAACGCGCGCTGCACGCCTAGCAGTTGCCGCGTGCGCGCTGTGGCTAGTAGCTGCAGCCCGCGGCCAGATGCTGCAGCGGGAGCCAACGCCACCTGGTGCAGCGTGAGGGATAATGGCATGCAGCTTCGTCGATTGGTGGCTTTCCGGCGTGGTGTCAATGGTTAAATCGGCGTTAGAAAATCATGAATAGCGGCTGGGTTTTTTGGAGATGGCGGCTGGGGAAGAGAGGAAGAAAAATATGGATTTAGGGTTACATGGTTTGTATCATGGTGGTCCCTATGGTTCCATAATTGTTTATTTGGGCAGAAATGTTTTTAATTTTTTACATTTAAATCCAAAAACAGTTTTGGGTTTAATGAATTCTAGTTTTAGGCCCAATTTCAATTGGGCTTAATGGATTAAAATGCATAGACAAAATTAAATACATTAAATTTATTTTTGGTCCAAAAGTTTTATTTTAATAAAAAAATTAATGATTTATTTGTTTTATTTCATTTCAAAATTAAAATTGGACCAATTATAAATTTAAATGCCCAAATTCCCCTAGTCCATTAACAGAGACAAGCTTATGGAAGATGGACATTGACAAGAAACCCAATGAAGATTAGGCTTAGGGTTAATGTATTTTTCTTTATTAGGAAAGCCATGAATTAAGATTATTTAATTGTTTTTCTATATGTTATGTTTTGGATGATCACATGCTATGATAACATGTCATATAGAATAGGTAGTGCCACTCTATGCATAATAATACATGTCATTCATTAATAATGAATTTCATTATATTGTTTGAAATTTGCGTATGCTTAATAATATTGGATATCATCTAGATAATGTTATAGGAAGCATGCAATTAACAATATGTATGTTTAAAAAGGAAAAACCAATTTTAAAATATTGAGTGGGAGAGGGAAAATTCAAGATAATTTTCCTGCGGGCTCCATTGTTAGTTCAATAATAAAATTATATATATACCTCGACTTCATGATACGGTGATGCTCCTTTCGGAGGGTATATATATTAGATATTTTATTTGATGAACTTCTTCAAAGATAAAATTGAAATATTTTTCAATCGATTGTTCACCCCAACGGTGACTATTGATATGAAAAATACGTAAATTGAAATAATGGTTATACACTCAACTAAAATTTGTTATTAACCTTCCCAACGAAGCTCTGTTAACAAATTTAGGCCAAAAAAGATAGCGATAATTATTTATCATGTCTCTACATGAAAGTAAATAATCCAATGGGTAATTGGGTCTAGTAAGTATAGACATGACTTCCCCACCGGATAGCTTGTCAAAACAGAACTAGATTATCGTTACAATAAATTAAAATGCAGTTATGGTTTTATGCATTTTTGTCATTTATTGAATATTATTTCAAATTATTTATGCATAGATGTTTTATTTTTCCGAAAATGTCTTCCCTGAGCCCACTTACTATTATTCTGAGTCAAAACAAACTCACTAGAGAGAACTATGTAGATTGGAAAAGAAATCTATTCATTGTCCTGACTGCTGAAAATTATAATATGTCTTAACCCAGTCATGCCCTCCAGTTCCAGCGGATGATGCTCATAGAAATCAGAGGAGGCTTTATGAGAAATGGCAAAAGGCCAATGAAATGGCAAAGTGCTACATTTTAGCCTCGATTTCTAATATTCTGCAGACCAAACATCAGAACTTGGAGACTGCCACTGAAATAATGGATAGTCTCCAACAGATGTTTGGGCAAAGTACTCGCTCTGCGAGACAAGCAACGCTGAAAGAAATTATGAACAGTAAAATGGGAAAGGGCACAAGAGTTTGTGATCATGTCCTCAAAATGATGGACTATTTGAATGAGGCTAAGATTCAGGAGCACAAATCGATGATAACTCAAAGATTGCCATGGTGCTAGAATCTCTGCCAGAAACATTCAAGGAGTTTAAGGTCAATTATAACATGAACAAAAGAAACATGACCTTAACTGAATTGATGAACGAACTTTATTCTGCTGAAGAGATCTATCGTGCTGAGAAATCTCTAGGAAGCATAAATATTACTGAAAAAAGTTCATCTTCTGGGCTTAAGCCGAAAGGCAAAGGTAAGAAGAAAGCTGGGGAAAAGAGACCGTCTATCAAGCAAGATGGCAAGCCGAAAGGCAAATACTTCAAGTGTGGACAGAAAGGTCACTGGAAAAAGGATTGCCTTAAGATTGTGAAATCAGGTATGGGAAATCTTTTGGTAATTAAGGCATGTTTAGTTCAGAATCCTATTGACACTTGAGTGTTGGATTCAGGAGCAACTAATCATATTTGTAATTCACTTTATTAGTTTCAGGAAACCAGGAAAATAAATGAAGGAAGCGTCAAGCTGCAGTTAGGGACATGACAGTTCGTGTCAGCAGTGAAGACTGTATCTGTTTTATTATCATTTAATAATGAGACTTTAGTTTTAAATAATTGTCTTTATGTTCCAGACATTAAGAGGAATTTAATTTCAGTAGCTTGTTTGTCAAAGCAAGGGTACACTGTAAATTTTGGATCCTCTGTTTCTATTTTTCATAATAAGAGACCTATTTGTTCTGGTACATTGGAAGATAATTTATATTATTTAAGTCCAATGATCCATTCTATGCATGACACAGTGATCAATAATGATGAGCATACACATTTATCTAAGAAAAGAAATATTTCTTTCAACCAATGTTACCTCTGGTATTTACGCTTGGGTCATATAAACCAAAATAGGATACAGAGAATGATCAAAGATGGGCCCTTGGGTCCATTAGAAAATGAATCATTGCCACTCTGTGAATCCTGTTTAGAAGGGAAAATGACCAAAAGGCCATTCTCGACCAAAGGTGTACGTGCAACAGTACCACTTGAATTGGTACATACAGATGTATGTGGATCAATCAATGTACAAGCTCGAGGAGGTTATGAGTATTTCATCACTTTCACCGATAATTACTCAAGATACGGTTATGTTTATCTTATGCGTCACAAGTTTGAAGCTCTTGAAAAATTCAAAGAGTATAGGGTTGAGACAGAAAAACAATTAGATAAGAACATAAAGAAACTTCGATCTGATAGAGGTGGTGAATTTCTCAGGAGATTTCAAAGAGTATTTGGTTGAAAATGGGATTATATCTTAGTTGACTGCCCCAAGAACACCACAACAAAATGGGGTAGCTGAAAGAAGAAATATAACTCTTTTGGATATGGTGAGATCTATGCTTAGTTATTCGTCATTACCAATCTCTTTTTGGGGACTAGCACTGGAAACTGCAGTTTACCTCTTGAACTTAGTTCCATCACTTTTAGAATCTCGTCGTAGTGGGAGGGTAACTAGGTTACCTGCGAGATACATGCTTTTGGGAGAAACCTATACGGCTATCTCAGATGAACATGTACAAGATCCCACTAGTTACAACGAAGCTCTAATAGATAGAGATGTTGAATTTTGGAAAATAGCCATGAATCAAGAAATGGAATCTATGTATTCCAATAAAGTCTGGGAACTTGTAGAGGCACCAAATGGGGTAAAATCCATAGGGTGCAAGTGGATCTACAAGAGAAAAAGAGGAGTAGACGGAAGGGTGAAAACATTTAAAGCAAGATTAGTAGCCAAATGGTTTACTCAGAAAGAGGGAATCGATTATGAGGAAACATTTTCTCCAGTTGCTATGCTTAAATCTATCAGGATTCTGCTCTCCATTACTGTAGTGCTAGATTATGAAATTTGGCAAATGGATGTCAAAACTGCCTTTCTTAACGGGCATCTTGAAGAAAACATCTACATGCAGCAACCAGATGGATTTATACAAAAAGGCCAAAAATACATGGTATGTAAGTTGCAGAGATCTATTTATGGATTGAAGCAAGCATCCCGGTCATGGAACATCAGATTCAATCAAGCGATTAAATCGTTTGAATTCATTCAGAACATTGATGAACCATGTGTGTATAAGAAAATTCAAGAAAAATCTGTAGCCTTCCTAATTCTTTATGTAGACGATATTCTCCTAATTGGAAATGATATAGGAGTATTGACTACAATAAAGAGTTGGTTAGCAAAACAATTTGATATGAAAGATCTGGGAGAGGCAAGTTATATTCTTGGTATCAAGTTACTACGAGACCGGAAGAATGAAACTTTAGCCTTGTCTCAAGCGGTCTATATCGATAAGATATTGGCTAGATTAGCATGAAAAATTCCAAGACTGGTTTATTATCATTCAGACATGGAATTACATTCTCTAATGATCAATCACCTAAAACATCTGAAGAGATAAAGAGAATGAGACGAGTTCCCTATGAAGAAGCTATGGGAAGTTTCATGTATGTCATGCTTTACACTAGGCTAGACATCTGTTTTGCGGTAGGGATGGTTAGTAGATATCAATCTAATCCTGGACCTGAACACTGGACTGCGGTCAAGCATATAATGAAGTATCTAAAAAGAACTAAAAATTATATGCTTGTGTATTCTGGTAATGAACTCATTCCAGTGGGTTATACTGATTCTAACTTTATGTCAGATAAGGATTCAAAAAATCAACTTCCGGCTATGTGTTTACATTGGGAAGTGGAGCTATTAGTTGGAGGAGTGTAAAACAATCTTATATCGCAGACTCCACAACTGAAGCTGAATATGTGGCTGCATCTGAAGCTGCAAAAGAAGTTGTATGGCTCTGCAAGTTCCTACAAGATCTTGAGGTGGTACCTGCTGTAACTTGTACCCTTGAAACTATTTTGCGATAATAGTGGTGCGGTAGCTCAATCTAAGGAACCAAGGAACCACAAAAAACAAAAACATATTGAGAGGAAGTATCATCTTATAAGGGATATAGTGCAACAAGGTGATGTGGAGGTTACTCAGATTGCGTCATAGCAAAACTTGGCAGATTCTTTTACTAAGGCCATACCTGGGAAACCTTTTAACTTGCACTTAGAATTCATGGGCATGCGTGAGATGCCAAATATGCTTTTAGAGCTAGTGGGAGATTGTTGGAAAAATATGCTCTTTAAAAGCATATGTGTTTATTTAATTGTAATAAATAATTTTTCTGATTAATAAAATAGATAAGGTATTTTATTCAAATATCTTAATTGCATTAATATTTGTATTAAAGTCCATTTAATCATATTATATGTATTTATGTGATCACCATGTGGATTCACAGAAGACATAAATACAAGTTATCTTATGATTAAATAAATTTAGTTCACAGTTGATAAATAAAGTTGGGCACTTTATTTAGGTATAAACTGTAATAAATTCATTGAATGATTTGTCTTAATCATGTATGAATTTGTTGATGTAGTACGACTACATTGAACAGGATCACTTATGAAATTTAATTAACTTTGTAATAACTGTCAGACTTATTAAATCTCATAGGCATTGATTTTACTGTAATCTTAATCTTGAGTTAATTATGATTTCATGATTGTAATTGTTTTTCCATTTGAGTTACCAATGGGCACGACACATCATTGTGGTCAAGATTACCCGGTATCTTGGTGGGAGCAATTATGAGTATTGGAGTTATGGATTAACAATATAGAATTTGTACAACACATCTCTTGATGGGTTTTCGGTACTTGATCATAGAATTCTTTGGCCAGAGTGTGTCAACATATTTAGTATGTTGAAAATGATCATTAGAGAAAACCAGTAAGGATCAAGGAATAAGATGTTATTAAATTGATTGGACAGTTGAGATATCAATTTAATTAACGATGTGGTACAAAGGATTGTGCAGTAAAGAAATCAATGTGGCTTGAGACGAATTATTATTCGAGCATACAATTATGGAAGTCAGTTCCAATCTTTTGGTGGAGTAGATTTGGAATTAAATAATTAGGCTAGTTTAATTACAGGCCTAATTTTTATAACCACTATTGTATGTTCCCAAATGATCCTCGGGTTAGCTCATTTAATTGACTGCACCACTATTGAACTAATAAGCAAGATAACTAGCTATTTGCGTCAAAAGCCTAAATATATCATTTAGTGGGAGGCTCGATTTAATAAGCTTATGTGTAAGGGGCCTTATGTTATTTTACATGGTGGGTTCCCTACAAAATAAAAAGTAACGTGAGTTTTATTTTGGATTTTATTTGGAGCCTAGGGTTTTCACTAAAGGGAGATATATAAGGCTTATTTTCTCAAAAGAAAAAAGAAGAAGTCACTTTATACAGATCAGAGAATAAGATTTTTCTCTCCATTGTTGAGAGAAAAATTTTCTCGTACTAGTTGTTTTGGTAGTGATAAAGGCGCCCACACGTCAAGTGCAGATTGAACCTGAGTCATAACCTGGAAGATCATTAGTGACAGTTCATGATCTAACAAGCGTGGTGGTGACGGATCGTGATCTAACAGGAGTAGTGGTGGCGGATCGTGATCTAGGAGCCTAAATCACTTCAGCGGAAAAAGCCAACTCGGATTTTCAAGATACGATTTCTAGAATACAAATTCTTATATATTATATGACAGCGATCTTCAAAAGGTTATAAATATTTTAAAAACCTAATTTTTCCCCAACAGTATATTTGTGGAAAAAGAAAATAAAAGAAAAAAAGCTCTCACCTCGTGTGGGAAACCCATTCTTCTCTTCCCTCCCCTTTCACTCACCCTTATCTCACGTCTCGCTCTTCACTCAGTCTCTCAGCTCACGACTCCTTTTTCACTTACTCCCTCACCTCACAAACGGCCCTCGCCTCCACTCCTTCACCACACGCCTCATTAGGGCCATCAACGACGGCGTGACCTAGCAATGGTTAACGCAGCAGCTAAAGGAGTTTCTAAGCAACAATCAACGGTATGCTGATCTCTGTTGGCCGTAACAATCAACAGCAGCGCAAGCACAGCCCTTCTCAGTCTATCCTCAACCCTTTAAGTCATCTCTATAGTCTATAAAAGGTAACGACTACTAAGGTTTGTTATGTTTGCAATACCAATGATAAATGAGACATGGGAATGTATTTTTCATGATTAATGATCTCTTTTTATAGGTACGATTCGAAATTAATTAAATTTGTGAATGCCACTGTAATTAAAAGACGAAGTAAAAGCTTAGGGCAAATGTAAAAGATCCATTGTGAAATATTACTAAGAACATAAAAGTATTGAAAGTGAAACAAATAGAGGACTTGGTTTCGTTTATGATTATGGCCATCTAATTAGTGTGTTGTGACTAATGATTTGTTTATGATTTGTTTCATTTCTCTTATTGTGCAAGTGCTGCCACTGTAACTGCAGTGAGATATTAAAACTGTTATATTTTTTTTTGTGGAATTTATAAAAAGCGAACTTAATTTAGTGAAATACAAATGTCACCATTTGTGAATATTTATAGTAATGATGTTAAGGTCTCTTAAGTTTACGATTGCAGTAATGAATGAAATATAGGGAAACATTCTTAATTGAATTTGAATGAGTTTACAGCAAACATATTCGTGAATGCCGCTTAAACTAAAATAAAAAGCAAAAGTTTAAGGGCGACAGAAAAAACCAAAAAAGGCCCTATTTTTTTAGTAAATGTAAATATTTATTTAGGACAAAAATTGTTGCAATGGTGGTTTTCATGTAGCGTTGCAGCAATTAGTTTGTGCGTATGTGTATACTGATTACTTTATAGGCATTTAAAGAAGAATAAAAATGTCTTGACCATTGTTATTTAAATAAGATTTGTTATCTACCTGAACAAAGCATCCATTGTTGACTTGTGTCTTTGTTGGACATCTAAGTTCATATGTTTCATATATTTAGAGGCAATGCATTTGATTGTGTGAAATACATTCGGTTGCATCATCAACTTCATGTTGGGGTTGTTTTACTTAATTATCGTTGGTAAATGAGAGTGAGCATAAATTATGTATGACATTCGCTTCATCATTTTTTGGCAGTTGATGTTTGATTTGATTGGTGGCAGTTAATTGTTGTAGATTTAGAAATGATGTCTTAAGTGTTGATGGTGATGGTTTATTAATATTATATGATCATCATTTACAGATATGTTGATGGAGATGGATTAATAATCATGAATGTTCATCATTCATTTACTATATAAACATTAATAATTTTGCTATTAATTGGCTAGGGACTTAATTTTTAGTGTACACATTAGAGTGGTCAAGCATAAAGTCAATGCTAAAAATGACATTAATATTCAGTCTAAGAAACTCGAACCTCCAAGGTCGGGAAAGCATTCATACATATATTACTTGTAAGTTATTAATTCATCGTTGATGTTTTTTTCTTTACAATTTGTAGTGATTTGAGTTTAATAATCCAATAATTTTAGTTGACATATAAGGAATTGATATTAGTTTTATCTACAACAAGATAGAATCCCAAAAGTTGAAGGAGGAAGGTGTGAAAGTGGATAAAACGGTTTGTAGACAACTTTTCTGTGTTGCCTCCAAGTTAATGATAGTTTTGTTGATGACTGATCAATGAATATTTTTTCTAGGTGTATGTTAAGGGGCATATACGTGACAAATGGTTGAAACTTAGTTCGAAAGAGAAAGCTAAATTCGTTAATAGTTATAATGAAAAGGTTGGAATTAACATGAGATGACCCAGTGGATTGTTAAATGAATCGATTCCAATAATAGATAACAATTCTGATAAGGGTAATCACCCATCTTAATGCAGCGTTTTGCGATTCTCCAACATTGTATTTTCTCTATTTATTGAACAATAGGATGCTGTGGAAAAATTGGTTTCGGAAGCTTGTTGGGTTTAAGATGTGGGTGACTTAGGTAAGATTTATATAGACTGTTGGTTAAACAATATAAGTATATAGACGATCCATAACACTTCATGGAATATAATACAATCTTACCCCATAAACTTTTACAAGCATGATGGGTGTTGGCGATGAAGGAACGCCGATTGTGCTTGCTGGAGAAGATAGTGAGATAACTCACTTATGGATCAAGTATTGGACAGGAAAGAAGGGCATCCCAATAGGTACTATAGTTGACAAATTAAAGACAAATAGCTCTACAGATGATGATTTTTGTATTATGTTCAGTCTTTTTGTGATTGGAACTATTTTGTATCCAAATCCAGCCACATACATCAACCCAAATAGATGGTCTTTCAACTTTTTGTGAGAAGGAGTTTCAAAGTTCAATGAAAATCAAGTTTCCTCAATGAATGAATGCGTTATATTTTTACTGGTATGGTTTATTTACTATATTTGTATTGTCATTAGTTAACCGATTATTATATCATTGATCATTATTTTCGTATTAACCAATTTTGTTGTTGTTTCCAGTTGTTCTACATGTCATCAAATAAATTTCAACTTTCTTTTGTTGTCAAAAATGGATGTCTTATTAATTAAGAACTCTTGAACAAATTCAATACCAGACAATTGTCATGTATAGCGTTGCCTTTTTATAGCACGTTGTTGTTTCTCATATATTTTTATAGTAATGGTTACCTCTAAAACCTCTTCTTCAATATCGGTTAAACTATCAATGTCATCATCTTCATTTTTGTTGTTTATTTTTCTGTTCTGATTAAAAAAAATAACAAATTATATCTCAAATATATGATAATTGATAAAAAAAAATGAGCACACAAATACAAATTCATTCACCATCTAAAAATATTGTACCAAATAAATAAATAAAAACATTAGAAAGTTCAACTCACAAATATAAAATAAAGTTTAACAAATACTTTTCAGCCCATAAAAATAATATAAAGTTCGACAAATAAAGTACTACAAAGTCCAAACCATAAAATGAACAAGCACACAATTTACAACCAATAACATTCAAGTTAAACACATTAATCTTAAACAACATACTATAAACTAGTTAACCAATATTTTTTCCTATGCTCAGGCATGCTCAGAAAAGTTTTCCTCCACTTAATACTGCGCACTAGCTTATCCATCAATTTGTTGTATCTTTATCAACATCTCCCAATTTCTCCACAACTTCAATACACTCTTCAATAGACCACTTTTCAACACATTGAGAAGTTGACTCTGCACTTTTACATTTAATCATCTCTAATCTAGCATTCATCACCGAACTAGCCATTTTAAAGTAGTTGTCAAACTCACTCTTATTTTTTTTACCATGCTCAGTTGAAATTGAAACTGGCCGATGAGGCCTTTTTTCTGTCCTAGTCTCGGAAAGAGGTTCTATTGAATTGTCATCCTCAATATCAACATTAACTCCGTGACCAATAAAAGTCTCTTCCAATTCACGATCCTCATCCAAGGACAATGGAACTTAGTTAGAGGAAAAACATAAATAGCTATAAGTTGTGGTGGTGTTGAATATCTCCCCTAGAGTTTGGCAGTGCTCTAATCCTTTTTTAAGATATGGCTTCACTCTAGGCACTCTCTGTGGAAAAAAAAATAAGAGTATAAAACCAAAAAAATAATATTTTAATTTTATACGAAACTATATAATATACTGGCTTCCGATGTTGTGACCATATTTGAAACAGAATCCCAACCAAACCCAGTATGAACTACTAACTTAGAAAACTCTCGATGTTTTTTGCATAACTTAATAAACTTGGACTTAAGTTGTCCTACATTGAATCTTTTTTGGGATTGTTCAAATAACTCATCACTTATATCGGTCCAAATTTTCTTAGTAAAAGTTTATGTTTGTAAATCACCATTTTCAACATGGTCATGCACTATATGAATAAAAGCAATTTCGATCCGGCTAGACGAATTGACCTTATCCTCACCATCAACATCATGTGGATCCATATTTTGAAAAATTAGAAAAAATAACACATATCAAATATTAATCAAATTTAACATAGCATGAAAGTCATTTCAGCAACATGTCATAGATTAAAAATTGAATGTGACCCGAAAAAATTAATATATATATATATATATATCAAATATTAATCAAATTAAAGACACTGCTCTTACACATGCATAGATTATAAATTACACATGTCAAATTCAAAACTGCTCTTATTTCTTTCCCAATTCACTGTTGTGGTATAATGGAAAAAAATAAGATAACATTACCCATAAATCCAAAAACTTGAAAGATCATGGTGTGTATGTGCATGTTAGCACGTGTGTGTAGAAAAAGACAGCTTTCGAATGTGCAATGTTATTCCAAATTTGACAGTCCAAACATGTGCATGTGATCAATGTTATTCCAAGCCAATACATAATTAGAACATCGATCACATGCATGTACATGGATTATAATAAATTACACATATCAAATTCAACATAGTATATTTCCACTTCAGCAATATGTCATATATTAAAAATTACACAAATCAAATTCAAATACTACAAATTGGCCAATTCAAATTAAGGCCAAACTACTAGTCACTATAAGAATTTCATGTATTTACAACATCTTATAAACAGCGTTTCATAAAGAAACGCTATGGTAAATAGTATAGATAGCATTTTATTTTGAAATGCTATTATAGATTATTAACTTTGATAAATTATAGTGTTAAATTTTAAAATGCTAGAAAAGTTATTTGTTACGTGTCACCTTGCCTTTATTCCCTGCACTCTCCCATAAAAAATAACATTGCTTTTTGCAGAAGGCATTTTTTTTAACCATTTAAAACAAACGCACGCTAAATTCACGACCTTGGGTTCACTCCCAAATAAAAAAAAAAGAATACAAACTCATGTTCTTCAATTTCAAAAGAAAAAAATAAACACTGACGAGCTTCACAACATGCAGATTTGGAAATGTTTGATGCTTATGAGATTTATAGGGATACTTATCATGAGCCTAGTGACGAAGCTAATCAACCTAGTGATGCTTATGAAAACCCCAATGATCATGAAAGAGTGTCTCATGAGAGAAAAAGTGATGTTTCTCTTCAAAAAGATTATGTTGAAGCTCCTTTTTATCCTGGTTGTACAAAGTACACAAGGTTATCAGCAGCTACAATTTTACTTAAACATAAACTTGATAATGGTCTATCTAATAAAAGCTTTACAGATTTACTTCAAATCTTTAAAGATATTCTTCCTCTAAATAATAATATTCCAGATTCTATGTATTCAATAAAAAAGTACTGAAGGAAGTTCACTTAGGATATGAAAAGATAGATGCATGCATTAATGATTTCCATTTGTTTGGAAAAGAGAGAAAAGATATGGACACGTGTCCAAAATGTGGTGCTTCTAGATGGAAAGTTAATCAACGCACTAATAAGATAAAAAAAGGTATTCCAGTGAAGATGCTGCACTATTTTCCAATTCTTCCTAGGTTTAGGAGGATGTTTAAGTCAGAAATAATGGTTGAGCAATTAATATGGCATGCCAAGAATCAAAGCCAAGATGGCAAGATGCGACATCCTATTAATTCACTGGCATGGAAAACAATTGATAGAAAGTGGTCAAAATTTGCTTTATATCCTCGAAACCTTAGACTTGGACTTGCAACTGATGGATTTAATCCATTTTGTGATCTTAGCTCTAGATACAATTGTTAGCCAGTGATATTAGTGACATATAATCTTCCTATGCATATTGCAAGAAAACTTAATTTTGACCTTATAAATTCCAGGTCCAAAACAACCTGGAAATGATATTGATGTATATTTGGAGCCACTTATAGAGGATTTGAATGAATTATGGAACAATGGGGTAAATATATATGACAAAATTTCTAAGTCCATGTTTAATTTGAAAGCCATTTTAATGTGGACGATTAATGATTTTCCAGCATATTTTAACCTAGTTGGATGAACTACAAAAGGGAAATTTGCTTGTCCTATATGTGGTTTTGATACATGTTCTTATTGGTTACCACATAGTAGAAAGTTTGCATACATGGGCCACAGAAGATTTCTTAACCCCTCTTATTCATTTCGTTTTCTTTCAAAATGCTTTGATGGAGATGAGGAAACTAAGGAAAAGTATAAGTCACTGACTGGTGAAGAAATATTGCATGAAATAAAAGATTTTGTTAATGATTGGGGGAAAAAGGGCAAGATGAAAAGGAAAGGAAAAGGAAAAGGAAGAGAAAACGAGATTCAAAAGAAATAAGGCATATATGGAAAAAGAAGTCAATATTCTTTAACTTGCCATATTGGGAGGTATGTCATTTTAATTGCTATTTAATTAAACTTTTTTATTTGTGTTTTAATAATGTTTATTGTAAATATTTATTCAAATAATAACTTTTTTAAAATTATTTTCAAGGTTTAGTCTTGCATAATAACTTGGATGTAATGATTGTGGAAAAAAGTGTATGTGATAGCATTATTAGTACATTGTTAGATTTGAAAGGAAAATCAAAAGATGGGCTGAAATCTCATAAAGATTTAGAAGAACTGAGAATTAGATCTAATTTGCATCCAAAGCTAGAAGAGTGGAATATGTTTACCAGCAGCCATGCATACGCTTTCTAAACTAGAGAAGCAAACATTTTGTAAGAGATTGTTTGATTTGAAGTTTCCATACGAATATGGTTCTAACATTGGAAAGTGCATTTCAATTGAAGAATGTAAAATCACAGGTCTTAAATCTCTTGATTATCACATTTTAATACAACAATTGTTATCAATAGCAATTAGAGGGCTTTTACCAAAGGGACCACAGACTGTAATATTTTGACTTTCTACATTCTTCAATGAATTATTCCAAATAGTGATTGATGGAACTAAGTTGGAAGAAATGGAAAATGATTTTGCTGAGATTTTATGTATGTTCGAGATGTATTTTCTGCCTTCTTTTTTTAACATCATGGTTCACTTGACAATCCACTTAGGATGTGAAGTCCAACGATGTGGTCCAGTGCAATATCCCTGAATGTATCCTTTTAAGAGGTATTAATTATAATTTATCTTTTACATTATATTTCATTTTACTTTATGCTAAATACTTAAATGTAATTGATTTTTTTAATCTAATTTTTTTTAGATTTATAAAAAAGTTAAAAGGATATATTAAAAATCATGCACAACCTAAAGGATGAATAGTTGAATGTTATCTTACTGAAGAGGCCATGAGGTTTTACGAGCAAGTAAATACATTATGTACTAAATTTGATCGCAATGAACAATTAGTCGGAGGGCGTCCACTCATGAGTGGAAAGCCAACTATAATATCTTATGAATTATTACATATTGCACATCGTTATATGTTATATAATACCATAGAAGTGGAACCATATATCGAGTAAGTATAACGAAATTCAACCTTACATTATTTACAATTATTATTAGTCTTAACTTTTTTCTTTTATTTTTCTATATAGAATGCACAAAATGGAGTTGAAATCTTTAGATAGATGATTGTGTAGACCAAAGAGTAAAGTTTTACTTCAAAAAAATGCACACAAAGACATTTTGCACTTGGCTGTCAAATAAGGTTGTATAGTATGTAACTTTAGTTAACAATAAAATATATGCACTTTTATATGCTAACAAAAATTTAATTGAAACAAATTAAGTTCCAAGAAAGTGGGGTCAATGAGACGTTAAAATGGTTTGCATATGGACCAAAAAGACATGTAATGTCATATCTTGGATACATTATTAATGGAATTTGTTTCCACACAAAAGAAATTGAGAAGTTTACAAAATAGTGGTGTCTCTATTGAAGCAAAAACAATATGCAGATCAAGAGCAAAAGACAACAACCAAGTTCTGGAAAAGATCCTTTTACTATGGAATAATAAAGGACGTCATTTTATTGGATTACCATAGATTTCGAGTTCCTTCGTTCAAGTGTGATTGGACAACATTACTAATGGCATTAAAATTGAAGATAGGTTTACTATAGTGAATCTTTAGAAATGACAGAAACAATTTGAAAAGGATATTTTTGCTTCACAAGTAAAACAAGTGTTCTATTCTTGGACATATGATACATCATCATATTACATTGTGTTAAAAGCACTACCACAACGATCCTATAACATGGAGATGTACAAAGATTCAGATTTTACTTTTTATACAACATAAAATGCATCAGTACTTAACTTACCTTGTAATACAAATGAGGATATACAACATGTTGGAAAGGATTATGAGGACATTTTTGTATAATTTGTGTATGTTTTCTTTGTTTTAGTGCTTGTTTTTTTTATCCTTTTTTGTGCTTTTTATAACTTGATACAATTTGAATTTAGCTAACATTTGTTTTTTGTTCATTTGACAGGATCTTAGCACATGTGATCAATTGGAAAGAAATACAAACCTAGCAAAAAGCTTTCTATTTTAATAGTTCAATGTAAGCTTTTTTTATTAGTGTTTATTGTTATCATATATATCTTTTCTATGTATTGCTTTTGCTTTGTTTCTCTTTTATATTTTTTTAAGTAAACATGCCCATTAACCAATTCAATGTAGAACAGCGTCAAATTGTTTACAAAATGCTAAAAAAAATTGGAGAAGTAAGCTCTTATTTAAATATCAGCAGTTATTAAAAATATTTTGTTGATTTATTCTAATTTGAATAACATACATGCAGTCTTCTAAACAAACTGAAAAAAGACATAAAAAAGAACTTGTAGCTATAGTCACAGCTCTTAGAGATAATAATGAAGATATAGAGACTGTAGATTTTGATTCAGATAATTCAACCTATCCCCCCTTATGTACGAAAAAGAAGACAAAGAAAAGAAAAGGTCTTACAAAGATTCATTTGGCTGCACATTTTAATGTAAGTCGTGATTCAGTATTATCAGCTTAGAATTTGTTATTTTGATTATTTTAATTTTGATTATGTTTATATTGTGCTCTATACAAGTAGGGAAAAAAAAAGCAAAGAGAAAACATGTAGCTATCTTAGATGAACTTGAAGAGATTGAGTTTAGTGAATCTGATTCTGATTGTCCAAAAAATAAGAAGAGTGGACTTATAGATGTAAGTTATAATTCAAAATTGTCAACTTAGATTTGTCTATTTTCATTATTTACTCTAATTTTAATCATGATTATATATAGTCCTTTAAACAGGTAGCAAAAAGAGCAAAGGGAAAACATATAATTACTAGAGATGAACCTGAAGACAGTGAGTTTAGTGACTCTGATTCTCATAATTCAATATTTCTTCCAAAAGTGAATAAAAGGAAAAGGGGTTTTGCAAAGATTTACGTTGTTGCATCTATTGATGGTAAACGTATAGATGTTTTGTTTAATGAGATTGGGTAAGCTGTTGGTGATAATTCCATTAAATTGTCTTCTTATATTGGTAGCTTGGTAAAACAAATGATGCCTAAAACATTGAATAATTGGCATAAAGTTGATGAAGATTTAAGAAAAAGATTTTGGATTTGTGTCCAGGTAGTGTTTGATATGTGTTGATTTATGATAAAATGTATATCTTCTAGTATTTCCTTAACTAATAAACATTTTTTACTATTGCAGCAACAATTCATCATTGATGATTGTCACAGAGACTATATTCTTATGATGATGGGAAAATTTTGGAGAACGTATAAGTCAGAGTTGTCAAAAAAAATAAGATGTGATCAATCACCTTGCTGCATTGAGAGAGATGAAACCTCAAAACATCAAATCTGAGCAAAAGTGGAATAAATTCATTAGAGATGGAAGTTCTATGGAGTTTCAGGTCAGTATGATTCTTCTAAATTGTGTAAGGAAATTTTTATGTGAGTGAATAATTCACTCACTTTTCCAATTCATCTAGTTGAAAAGCAAATATTTTCAAGCTTTAAGGGCAAAGCAAAAAAGAGTTCATCATACAAGCCGTAAAGGACTTCCTCGTTTGAGACATGAAATGGTAATTTTTCTTGTTAAGTTTTTTATTCTTATGCATTACCAGTAGTTCGGTAATCAAATAATGATCTATATTTTTTGTAGATAAAACAAAATCCAAATTCATCAATAACTCGAGTTGACATTTGGTCTCATGCCTATTCAAAGAAAGATGGAACTCCAGTTTATAAAGAAATTGTTGATAACTTGGTGATTAATACTTTTTCTTTTATAACATTTTTATTTACCAGTTAATTAGTTTGCTAATAAGAATTTAAAACACATGCTTACAGGAAAATATTAAATAATATAGGAGGACACATCCTGACTTAGGTAAATGTACTGTCAAAAGTGATGCTTTAACTCATATATTGGGAAAAGAACATCTTGGACAAGTGCGAGGATTTGATTCGCAGCCACACCTTCTAAATTGGCTTTACAAGCAATTACCCACTCAAATGTTTCTCAGCTTGAGAGTAGACTAAATGATCTTCATGCCAAATATAATGAACTTCAAGCATCATTCATCAAATACATGAGGTAATGAATGTATATGTCTTTTTATATATGTTTACATTTGCTTAATTGTATATTGAACTTCAAGTCTCATTCGTTAATTATTGAAAGTTGGTATTAATGAATTTAATTTGAATATATGAGTTATGACACTGTCTGAAAGTTGGAAGCCATGTTATTGGTTAGTATTGCTTTGTTTTACTTTTTGAAATTATTTATTTGCTTTTAATGCAAGTTTTTAACTTTGGTTTTAGCTAGAAGTAATTTTAAGACATTTTATGTACTTGTAGGTTCAAAATTGTAGAAATGAGAAAATGCAAGATTTTGAAGATAATTCACAAGTAAGTTTTAGACAGTTTTAAGAAGTCAATAATTATAGTCTAAGACTAACACCTTTATGGATCATTTTAAGAAGTCAATAATTTTTTAACATAAATATGTTAATAATATTGATTTTGATGATAACAAATTTTAATTGTATTTTGATAAAAATATTGGAGCTATTCCTTAATAAATGAAAGCCTTGATAATCATTCCATTCTTTGTTTCATAAAAGATGAACCTTAAAATTTAAAAATGATTCTCTGTAAAATCTGTTTTAAAGTGTGATTCTGGAAATAAACGGTAAACCGTTTTCCTTTAAACGGTTAACCGATTAACACCAAAGAGCAACATATTGCCTAAGCTCTAACCGTTTATGAAAAACGGAAATCACCAAGGATGGAAAGGCTACTGCAACTTAACGGTGAACCATTTATTTAAACGGTTAACCGATAACGTCGAGAATTGAAGGATGTCCTCCCCTGGCACTGATTAACAAAACCTGATAAGGCTAAATTATTTTGCAGGTTACTGGAGCCAAACGGCTAACCGTTTATTACAAACGGTCAACCGATAAAATCCAGAGAAGCCACTTCACGCAAGTCCTTAACCGCTTAATGAAAACGGATAATTGATGTTCAATTTGCAGGTCTCTGGAAGTTGACGGCGAAAGGTTAATTCTAAATGGCAAACCGTTTATTTGAAATCTGGTCCAACGGTAACTTTGACCAACCAAAATGGTTAACCGTTTAGGGTTAACGGCGAACCGTTTTCTGTCCGACAGTTTGTAACGGCTAGATTTTTAGCTCCAGATATAAATAAGCTCATTCAAATTCAAAGAAGGTTGATCACAACACTACCATTGAGCTACTATTCGAGAATACAATCTTCATAGAGCTTTAAATACATTCTCTCTTTATCTATTCACACATTGGGGATTGATTTGTAATCTTAGATATTGTGTGAGAGAAAAATAATTTGTAATCTTTTACTTTGAGTGAGTGTAAGTGTTGGGATACACTTGGGTTAAGAGATTGGGGATAATCTCTTGTTGTAAAGGTTTATTGACACCTTGGAAGTCAAGTGTAAGCATTTGAAGCCTTGGAGGCTTGTTTAATGGAATCCTCAAGCCCGGAAAGCTTGGAGGCGTGGACGTAGGCGAGGTTGGCCGAACCACGTAAAAATCTCTGTGTTTGAATCTCTCTTCCCTTATCTTTTTATATTGTGATCAACTTAATTGTTATTGCTTTGAATTTGGATTATATTTGCATTAAGTTTTTCTTTATAAATTGAATAATTTTTTAGAATCCCAATTCACCCCCCTCTTGGGTTGCATACTTGTATTTCAATTGGTATCAGAGTCTAGTTCTCTTGTTAAGACTTAATCGTCTAGAATAAAATATCAATGACAACCCTAAATGACTCAACCTTTAGAGAAGGGCAATCTACAACTAGACCACCATTCTTTGATGGAAATGACTATGCTTATTAGACAACTAGAATGAGAATCTACCTGCAAGCCTTAGATTATGAAATTTGGGAAGTTGTATGTGACGGTACTTTCATGCCTATGTTTAAAGATGAAGTAGGAGATGATATTCCTAAACCATCAAGTCAATGGAGTGAGTTAGAAAAGAGAAAAAAGTCTCTAAACTCCAAGGCTATGAATGCTTTGATTTGTGCCCTTGATAAGAAAGAATTCCATAGAGTATCTAGTTGTGAAAGTGCACAAAAGATATGGAACAAACTTGAAGTTGTCTATGAAGGGACAAATCAAGTAAAAGAATTTAAAATCAGTAGATACACTCGTCAATATGAGTTGTTCCAAATGGAACAAAATGAAAATGTGTATTCTATGTACACTAGATTCACGGACATAGTGAACACCCTAGGTGCTTAGGGAAAACCTTCTCAAATAGTGAAAAAGTTAAGAAAATCATTAGGTCACTTCCAAAAGAATGGAGACCTAAAAGAACCGCCATTGAAGAGGCCAAAGATTTAAATACTTTACCTCTTGATGATTTAATTGGTTCTCTCATCTCATATGAAGAGGATTTAGCTGCAGAAAAAGGACATGAGGAGAAGAAGAAAAGCATTGCTCTCAAACCTTCAAAATATAAGAGTGATGGGGAGAGTGAACCGGATGATGAAGAGCTAGCCATGCTAGCAAGGAGGTTCAGAAAATTCTTCAAGAAAACCGGAGAGCGAGGAAATTTCAGAAACTTCAAGAACCATAGGGAGAATAATGAGGCAATCATTTGCTATGAATGCAAGAAGCCTGGACATATAAGATCGGAGTGCCCACTTATCAACAAACTCAAGAAAAAAGCAATGGTTGCAACTTGGGATGATAGTGAGGAAGAATCAAGTGATGAAGATGAATCGTAAGAAGTATCAAACCTAGCACTCATGGCAATAGGAGGGGATGATGATCTCAATAAGGTAAGTGATCCCACCTATGATGAATTGTATGATGCTTTTAAAGATTTGCATAATGAGTTGATGAAGATTGGTAAAAAGAATGTATGTCTTAAAAAGGAAATGGCAAAGCTTAAAAATGAAAATGAATCTCTAAATGTAAGAATTGTTTGCCTAGAAGTAGGGAACAAAACACTGCATGATGAAATTGTATTAACAAATGAGAAACCTAGCATTTTACATGAGCATTTAGAATCACACATAGATGAGTTGAAAAATGAGAACGAATGCTCAAGAAAAAGAGTAATGAATTGAATGAAATTGTTTTGAAATTTACAAATGGGCAAAAGATGTTAGATAATATGCTTTAACTCATAAAAATGTGTCTTTGATAAAGGAGGACTTGGATATAAGCCTAACTTGAAGCAAAAGTATTATAAGAATTATTTTGTTAAAGTTACCTCCACAAATGATCATAAGATTGTATGTCATTATTGTAATCAAGATGGTCACATGAAATATAGATATCCCGTGAAAAGGAATGCATATTATGGTGTCAAATGCATTTGGGTTCCAAAAGGAACCGTTGCTAACCCTCAAGGACCCAAAAAGCTTTGGGTACCTAAAACTTGGGATTTTTTTTCTTGTAGGGCTTGAAGAAGAAGAAAAATAAATGGTACTTAGACAGCGGCTATTCAAGGCACATGACCGGAAACTACGCATGGTTCTCAAGCTTCACCAAAATTGAAAATGGTGGAGACGTATCTTTTGGAGACAACTCAAAAGGAAAAATTCTTGGAATTGGAAATATTGGTAAAGTCTCTTCAACTCTAATTGAGAATGTATGTTTGGTTGAGAACTTGAAACACAACTTAATTAGCATTAGTCAATTATGTGACAAAGGTTATAAAGTTATCTTTAATAAATTTAGTTGTGTTATTGAGAACTCATGTGATGAAAAAACCTTATTTGTTGGGAATAGATGTGGTAATGTTTATATCATTGACATAGAATGTGCATCTACTCTTGATAAATGTTTTTCGGCATTGCATGATGATTGTTGGTTATGGCATAGAAGGTTAGGACATGCAAGTATGGATTTGATTTCAAAAATTTCGAAAGATGATTTAGTTAAAGGTCTTCCGAAAATTGGTTTTCAAAAAGATAAGATTTGTGAAGCTTGTCAATTTGGAAAACAAATTAAAACTTCTTTCAAGAACAAAAACCATATTTCTACTTCAAAACCACTTGAACTTCTTCACATAGATCTTTTTGGGCCATCTAGATATGCGAGTTTAAATGGCAAATATTATGCATTTGTGATAGTGGATGATTATTCTAGATATACGTGGGTATTATTCTTAGCCAATAAGGATAATGCTCTTGATGCTTTTAAAGTGCTTTGTAAGAAATTACAAAATGAAAAAGGGCATGGTATTATATGTATTAGGAGTGATCATGGAGGAGAATTTGAAAATCATGCATTTGAGATTTTTGCAATAACCTAGGCATTGAGCATCAATTTTCATCACCTAGGACTCCACAACAAAATGGAGTTGTTGAGAGAAAGAATAGGTTTATTCAAGAAATGGCTAGGACCATGTTAAATGAAAATACTTTACCTAAATATTTTTGGGCCGAAGCCGTCAACACCGCTTGCTATGTTTTAAATCGGGTGTTGATTAGACCTCATCTCAACAAAACTCCCTATGAGCTTTGGAAAGATAGAAAACCCAACATTGGTTATTTCAAAGTTTTTGGATGCAAATGCTTTATTTTAAACACAAAAGATAATCTTGGTAAATTTGATCCAAAATCTGATGTTGGCATATTTCTTGGGTATTCAAACTCAAGCAAAGCTTATAGAGTTTATAATAAAAGAACTTTAATTGTGGAAGAATCCATGCATGTTACGTTTGATAAGTCTAACCCCTCCTCTGCGGAGAAAGGAGTTGATAATGATGATGCAGATGGAGATTTACAAGAAGAATCATCAAAAGAGATTCAAGAGAATGCATCACAAGAGAATCAAGAGGATAGACAAGAAGAACAAACCAATATAGAGCTGGAGCAACAAGAAGGTATTTCTCAAACACTCCCCAAGGAGTGGAGGTATGTCTCTTCTCATCCTATAGATGTAACTTTAGGAGATCCTTCACGAGATGTTACAACTAGATCATCTCTTAAGAATACTTGTGAGCATAATGCATTTATCTCTCAAATTGAACCTAAATCCTTTGCGGATGCGGAAAATGATGAATCTTGGATTATGGCAATGCAAGAGGAGTTAAATCAATTTGAAAGAAACAATGTGTGGGAATTAGTTCCTAAACCAGAATATCAATCTGTCATAGGCACTAAATGGGTATTTAGAAATAAGATGGATGAATCCGGGGTGGTTGTAAGAAATAAAGCTAGATTAGTGGCTCAAGGTTACAACCAAGAAGAAGGAATTGATTTTGATGAAACTTTTGCACCTGTAGCAAGGTTAGAATCCATTAGGATGTTGTTAGCATATGCATGTCATAAGGATTTTATTTTATATCAAATGGATGTCAAGAGTGCTTTCTTAAATGGATATATTATGGAGGAAGTTTATGTGAAACAACCTCCTGGTTTTGAAAATGAAAAATTTCCAAATCATGTTTATAAGTTGCTTAAAGCCTTGTATGGATTAAAACAAGCACCTAGAGCATGGTATGATAGACTTAAAAATTTCTTACTAGAAAATGATTTTTCTATGGGTAAAGCGGATACTACTCTATTTGTTAAGCATAAGAACCAAGACATACTTATTGTTCAAATTTATGTTGATGATATTATTTTTGGTTCTACTAATGAGTTGTTGTGTAAAGAGTTTTCATCGTGTATGAGTAAAGAATTTGAGATGAGTATGATGAGAGAATTGAAGTACTTCTTTGGACTTTAAATCAAACAAAACGAGGAAGGAATTTTTATAAATCAAGCCAAGTACGTAAAGGATCTACTCAAGCGATTTGGCATTGATGACTTAAAGACCAAGAATACACCAATGAGCACAACAATCAAGCTGGACAAAGATGAAAAAGGCAAAGAAGTGGATATCAAAATGTATCGAGGTATGATCGGATCCTTACTTTATTTAACTGCAAGTAGACCCGATATCATGTTTAGTGTATGTTTGTGTGCAAGATTTCAGTCATGTCCCAAGGAATCCCATTTGCTTGCTGTCAAAAGAATTTTCCGTTATTTGAGTGGAACCATAGATATTGGCATTTGGTATCCTAGGGCAACTCATATAGATTTAACATGTTATTCGGATGCTGACTTTGCCGGTTATAAAGTGGATAGGAAGAGCACTAGTGGTACTTGTTATATTCTAGGACACTCTTGTTTCATGGTTTAGCAAGAAACAAAATTCTGTCGCACTTTCAACTACCGAGGCTGAATATATAGCTGCCGGAAGTTGTTGTGTATAAGCACTTTGGATGAAACAAACACTTAGAGATTATGGCATTAATCTTGAACAAATTCCTATTAAGTGTGATAATACTAGTGCTATTAATCTTTCAAAGAATCTCATTCAACACTCTCGAACCAAACATATAGAAATAAGACATCATTTCTTGAGAGATCATGTTCAAAAGGGAGATATTGCATTAGAGTTTATTTCTACGGAAAAATAACTTGCCGATATTTTCACAAAACCACTTTGCGAAGAAGAATTTTCAAAAATTCGGCATGAACTTGGGATGATGAAATTTTCGCATTAACGTTTCTATTCATGCTATTGAGTGTACTGAATTGATTGACTATCATTTATGAAATGCTTAAGCTTGATAGACAAATGATGAATTTGCCCTTAGTAACTCTTGATTATATGAATTAATTGGTTGAAAACATGTTCATGAATCATGCATTAAAATGGCTCATAAAATATTTTCAGATCAATTAAATGATCTTGGAATATATCATTTGCTGGCTAAAAATTAAATCAAATGTGCGAAATTACAGATCAAATAAACGGTTAGCCGTTTCCTATAAACGGATCACCGTTAACTCCAGAAACGAGATTATGTGTCTGTCCGTTTACTCTTTCATCGTTTGCTACAATCGGTGAACCGTTTTTCAACAGAGAGTCCTCTAACTGTTACTCCCTAGCCGTTAAGCGTTTAAGCCTTCACCGTTACCTATTCCTTAGTCTCTGAAAGTTACCCTTTAACCGTTTAAATAAACGGTTAACCGTTTTCTCGAGTATATAAATTGTTCAAAGGTTTTTCTTCCCCTTCTCCAGTTAACCCTTCACCGTTTCAGCCATTGTTGCGCAGCCGAAGGTCTCTCTACCCTCAAACTCTTATTTTTCTTGCTTCTCTTGCCAAATCAAACCTTCAACATCATTTATTATCCCCTTTAGAAAAATTTCACCGATTCAAAACGTCAAATCAAGCCCAAAATTCAAAAATCCCAAATCAAAACCCTAACTACCGCGGGTCGGATTTCTTCATTTTTAATCCGATTCTTCCCCTTCTTCATCCAAATTGAGCACCCAACTCACATCCCCTATTCATCCATAAGCTAATCATCAATTCATTTTCTTTTCTCCTGCATTTTCCATGGCTGAACCTTCTCGAAGAAATCCCAGGCGTAAATCTGTGCCTCCAATGAATCCCATTCCACCTCAGGAAGTCTCTGAATTTGCAAGGATTCACTTCCCCACCCCTTCCTTGGCCAAGCGGTTTGAAGAGCGCTTCAACGGTCGAAAGGTACTTGACTCCTTCTTTGTTGATATTGATGATTTCCGCAACTTAGTTGTATATGGTAGAAGCATTAGGGATATGCTTCAGCCATGGGAGGCTGCCATTGACCTTGATGACCGGGTTCATCCAAATTTAGTGCGAGTCTTTTACTCCAACATGGAAATCTCCGATACTCGCCCAAATAGGATAGTTACTCAAGTCGGTCGTGTGCCAATAGAATTTGATGATGCGGACTTATCTGATTTTCTTGGTATCTCTTATGAGGGTATTGATATTTACACCTCTAGGAAAACTCTCTCCTTTGACAGTTTTTCTCATATTGATGGCGTCCGTAATATATGTCGTCGTCGAGACTTATCGGATGAGATTTGTTTGCTTCCGTTTCGGTCTCAACTTTTACCTCTCCAAGTTCGTATTCTTCACACTATTTTACAGCACATAGTGACACCTAGGAAGGGTCACTCGGACGAGGTTACGAGGTTGGACGTTGCCCTATTAGATAGCCTTCTTACAGACCGTCCCATTAACCTCGGGTATATTATTGTGCGACATATGTTGAGTACTCCAGCGGTCAATCACCGCTTGCTTCCTTATGGCAGTATCATCACTAAAATACTGCGACGCTTTGAGGTGACTCTTCTTGATACTGGATATATGGAGACTAGACGGATAGGTCCCGAGGCCATGACTAGTATCAGTTTCTCTAGGAAGAATGGTCAGTGGATAAAGACAAGCAACTCCAAAAACCGGGATACCTTGATTGCTCCAGAGGACGATCGGATGCTCAATGATATATATCCTCCCGATCAACTTCCTGACTTTAGATTAGGAGCTCTTCCCCATCCTCCGCGTCGCCATTTTGTCCCTCGGCCTCCAGCTGACTCTGACCCTGAGGAGCATGCGATGGATGCTGACATTCCTTCCTTTTCCGAGCCGCCTCCTGCTCCTAAGCCTTCTGCTGTTCCCGAGCAGCCATCTGCCTCTATGCCGCCTCCAGCTCCAGTTCAGCCCCCTGCTTCAGACGCGGTGCAGCAGCTGACTACTGATGTTCAGCAGATTTCGGAGCGCCAGCAGCTGATTCTTGATCGGTTGGACACCATTTCCCATGACCACCAGCAGCTCCGCTCTGACTTTCAGACTTTCCAACAGCAGAGCATTGACCAACAGCTCGAGCTTATCGCCGGACAGCGCACTCTTCTCTGCTATTTCGGCTATGATCCGGGGAGCACATCTTCTCCGCCTCCGTAGTTTCTGAGTTCTGTTTTTCGCACATACATTTCATATTTTGATTGTTAGCATTTATATTTCTTTTATGGATTTTGATGCATATGTTTGTGATGTTCTTAACTGGATGATGGATGATTGCTGATTGCTGATTGTGGATTATTGGATATTGAAGTGTTGGTTTGTGTGTTCATGGAGTTGTTGGGTTGTTGAAGGATGAAGTTGGCATTACTCTCTTTTGGAAGTGTTCTAATCTCATTTTGTATTAGTGGTTTTGCTTATTTTTAAGGGGAAACTCTGTCAAAATTTTCGCTCGCCAAAACCGGGCAACTTCTTTAACGGATTTGCATTGTTCTTATTCTCTCTTTTCTTTTTGATGATGAAGGGGGAGATAATTATGGTTTTTAAGATGGATTTAAAATGGGGAGATCTAAGAATTTTTTTTTTTTCTTGAGCAAAAATCATTTTATTGAACATTTCTCAATTTAGTCATACATTTAGGGGGAGCACATATTAAGGGGGAGCTAAATATTGATTGGAATTTGTCATCATCAAAAAGGGGGAGATTGTTAACATAAATATGTTAATAATATTGATTTTGATGATAACAAATTTTAATTGTATTTTGATAAAAATATTGGAGCTATTCCTTAATAAATGAAAGCCTTGATAATCATTCCATTCTTTGTTTCATAAAAGATGAACCTTAAAATTCAAAAATGATTCTCTGTAAAATCTGTTTTAAAGTGTGATTCTGGAAATAAACGGTAAACCGTTTTCCTTTAAACGATTAACCGATTAACACCAAAGAGCAACATATTGCCTAAGCTCTAACCGTTTATGAAAAACGGAAATCACCAAGGATGGAAATGCTACTGCAACTTAACGGTGAACCGTTTATTTAAACGGTTAACCGATAACGTCCAGAATTGAAGGATGTCCTCCCCTGGCACTGATTAACAAAACCTGATAAGGCTAAATTGTTTTGCAGGTTACTGGAGCCAAACGGCTAACCGTTTATTACAAACGGTCAACCGATAAAATCCAGAGAAGCCACTTCACGCAAGTCCTTAACCGCTTAATGAAAACGGATAACTGATGTTCATTTTGCAGGTCTCTGGAAGTTGACGGCGAAAGGTTAATTCTAAACGGCAAACCGTTTATTTGAAATCTGGCCCAACGGTAACTTTGACCAACCAAAACGGTTAACCGTTTAGGGTTAACGGCGAACCGTTTTCTGTCCGACAGTTTGTAACGGCTAGATTTTTAGCTCCAGATATAAATAAGCTCATTCAAATTCAAAGAAGGTTGATCACAACACTACCATTGAGCTATTATTCGAGAATACAATCTTCATAGAGCTTTAAATACATTCTCTCTTTATCTATTCACACATTGGGGATTATTTGTAATCTTAGATATTGTGTGAGAGAAAAACAATTTGTAATCTTTTATTTTGAGTGAGTGTAAGTGTTGGGATACACTTGAGTTAAAAGATTGGGGATAATCTCTTGTTGTAAAGGTTTATTGACACCTTGGAAGTCAAGTGTAAGCATTTGAAGCCTTGGAGGCTTGCTTAGTGGAATCCTCAAGCCCGGAAAGCTTGGAGGCGTGGACGTAGGCGAGGTTGGCCGAACCACGTAAAAATCTCTGTGTTTGAATCTCTCTTCCCTTATCTTTTTATATTGTGATCAACTTAATTGTTATTGCTTTGAATTTGGATTATATTTGCATTAAGTTTTTCTTTATAAATTGAATAATTTTTTAGAATCCCAATTCACCCCCCCTCTTGGGTTGCATACTTGTATTTCATAATTATGTTTTAAGACTAATACCTTTGTTTCATTGTTCTTGTTTGTGGTAGATACAGAGCACCAACAGACATGGATTTAATGAATCTAACGTGGAGAATACACAATGCAAATTGTTGGATTGGAGGGGCACAAGAAAAGTTTTCGGAGAAGGAACAATTGCATCAACAAATCCACTTTCAAAGGCACATCACATGGATCTTGGACCAAATTGTTGGAAAGTTTAGGTTACAATAAAAATAATAGAAAAAAAACTCCTTTATATCGTATGACATCTAATTTTTATGTTCTTGATGATGAAATTGGAAGCACGATTGCTTGGCCAAAGAACTATGTAGCCTTAAACTAAATGGTTTGTTAATGTATTGAAGATTATTGACCTGATGTGTACAATCTATATTTGGATATTCAATTTTGATGTTTGTATGGACATATGCAGTAACTTTTTAAATCTCTATATTTGTATGGACATTTAATTTTGAAATTTGGATATTCTATTTTGATAAATTGTATGAATATTTAATTTTGATATTTGAAGGAACAAGTGAATGTTGGCTTTTGGTAATACAGTTTTTGCGACGTTTACCCAATGTTATTTTTTCTTTACAACATTTTTATTATACTTTTTTTACAGCATCTGTTGACTGCTACATTCGACATTCTACTTTTTATAGCATCATCCAAAATAGCATTGGAAAAAATGCTACATAAGACTTAATGAAGCGTTCATCAAATGCTGCAAAAAGTAAGCTTTCTTATAGTGTGTCAATTTTTTTTAACTCATTTTTTTTCGAGGCACAACAAAAAATGGGATTTTATTTTTAATTCTCACTTCCACAAGTTGCAGATTGTTTAAGTGAATTCCATCCAAAGCAAAGCTTGAGAAATCTATATTTCTCTCTAATAACAAAAGCCCAATTTCCCTAAACCATTATCTCTCTAAAAAAAATATTTTTAAAGTGACAGTCAATAAATTCAAATTGTGAAATCCATCCAAAGCAATAAATTCAAATTGCAGATTGTTTAAGAGAATTCCATCCAAAGCAAAGCTTGAAAAATCTCTATTTCTCTCTAATAACAAAAGCCCAATTTGCCTAAATCATTTTCTCTCTAAAAAAATATATATTTTTTTGGAGTGACAGGCAATAAATTCAAATTGTGCATCATCAACAAAATGGCATTTGTTGTGAAATCATTATCATGGCAATGACAATCGTGAACAATACCATTTTTACATGCTATTAAAAACAATTAATCAAATCAATCAAATAATTACTCAAAAATTTACTCAAATAAACAAATACCAGCAGTGACAGAGCAGAGAGAGCAGCAGTGGCTAGGCGGAGACGGGGCAGCGAAAGTGGCTGAGATAAAGTAGCGATAGCAGCAAAGACGAAGTATAGTAGCTGGCACACCAAGAGAGAGTAGATCGGGAGAAATAAGGAGAGCAAATGATGTTGGATGAAGATAAGAGGAGAGAGAGAGTGCAGATTTGTTGTGACTGAATCGAGAAAGGTGAGGGGGAAGAGAGCGTTGATGAAGAGACAAGGATGAGGAGATAATCACGAGGTTGGTTTTATTTTTTAATTCATTTTTAGGTTTAATTTTATAATATTTGGAGAACATGTTTAACATGTTTTCAGCTTACTAGTTATAATAATGAATCTGAATTTTTTTTGTTTTGTAATCTATTTTTTTTAATATAATCCACTGAACATGTATTATTTATGTATTATGAAAATGAAAATGAAAACAATGCTTGGAAAATGGTACTAAACAAGCCCTAAGTTCTTTTGATCAACTTTAAACTTTGTGAAAATTCTAAAAATTTACTTCAATATTTGATGAAATGTATGTATTTTTAAATGGATTTAAGTCTATAGAAAATTTAAAAATTAGTTGAATATTTGTTGAAATGATCAAGGTGTTGTCGAATGGCTTTAAACTTAAAATTAATTTAAAATTTTACTTCAATATTTGATTAATGAAAGTATTATCAAATCATTTTTCTCCAATTTTTATTTTTTGGGGTCTATCATCATGTGAGCTTATTGAGGACGTCAAGTAATTAAAATTTAATTTAATGCAAATATGAAATATAAAAGAGTATATTCCTCAATATTATATGACTTATGTCATTTACAAAAGCTTTCTTTTTTACTCTATTTATATTGCCTCTATGTTTACATATTGTCAAATAATTATTCACTCAAACATCATATGTATCCATTATAGGTACAAAATTTGGATTTCTTTTATGTCTTTATAATTATTCACTAAAGGGTATTAGCATATTTTCAACAATTGTTATCATACCTAAAAGTTAAGGACCCGAATTAAGGGAGATCAGTGTTAATTGGGACATAGAGTTCATCTTTGTGTAGGTTGGAAATAATTAAGGGGAGATCAATAAAAACTACCTTTTAATTTCCACACCATCAATTCACTTCCTTTCCTCAAGCATAACAAATACAATAAAATAGTTGGCAAATTTTGTAGTCACGCTTATCCATTTAATTTAAAATACAAATTTAAAGTGCTATTCTTATTTTTACTCATCTTATCTTCCACGTATCTTATTTTAGATCTATTTAATTGATTTGATGATTAATAAGAAAAAATAATGAAATCATAAACCTAAACTATACATACTAATAATGTACACGGGTTGTTAAATTCTTAAAAGGAACTAATAGAGAATCCATCTCTATTTACCTATTAAATACTCATTTTTACTCCATGGTCTTCAAAATCAATATGTAATCATGCATTACATATTAGCTAATGAATTATTCCCTAACAAATCTCAATCCTGAACATACCTTAAACCATATGCCAATTATGGAGCCAGCCAGCTCCCCTTTGAATGCTAGTCATCTTTTTTCTATTTTCAACACATTATAAAACAAGCATATATTCAAAAGAAATTATTTTGATTAAGATAAATGAAATTTGAACGGAAATAAGTCTCAAGTGTCGAAATCAATAAAGAATTTTCTAGAACCAAACAAAAAAATTAATCAATAATTTTCTCCTAATGAGACATGTTAGGAAATATGTCATATTTTTCAATAAGTGTTTCCTATGATATTTTCTTATTTAGTAAGATTCTTATTTAAGGAATAACTAATTTTTCTTTTAATATTTGACTTACTTAAAGAGGAGTATAACTAGTATAAGAAAATGAATACTTCTCCTACAATAAACAATCACTATATAGAGATAGAGAGAGAGGTTGGTTTCACTTATTAATATAACACAACAATCAATTTTTTACAAGTACACAATTTCTAATGTGAGAGAAATAGTAGGTCAATTGAAAGATTGGGTGTTATTGGGAATTTGGGTGTGAGGAAAAATAATAGAGTGATTGTAATAATTTTTCACATAGTAAATTTTTCTCTCGTCATCCTTGGCAGACATGGTTTTTCTCTAGTATATGAGTTTTCTACGTAAATTCTTGTGTCGTGTGATTGGTTTTATTTCCTATCTATTTTTCTATTATTATTTGTTTAATATTTTTTCTTACAAGATATTAGATGGAATTAAAATTCCCTAACAAATAGTATTAGAGCTAAAGGTTGTTCTACAAAGCAATTATGTATGCAACAAGTTTTCAAATCCTGTGAGAATTGAGGTTGAAAAGTTCAATGGAAGAATCAATTTTGGCTTGTGGCAAATTCAAGTCAAGGATGTATTGATTCAATTTAGGCTACACAAGGTTATAAGGCTTTAAAGGACAAAACATCCATTGCTTCTAGCACTGATTCTAGGAAATCTATTATATGTGATGAAGATTGGGAAGAATTGGATGAAAGAGTTGCAAGTGCTATACGATTATGTCTAGCAAAGAATATTCTTGCAAATGTAGAAAAAATTCCTTCAGCAAAACAACTTTGGGAGAGGCTAAAAAATTTCTATCGAATAAAAAGAATCTCTAATCATTTGTATCTTAAGGAGCAATTTTACATGCTGAGAATGATTGAAGGTACAAAAATTTTCAATCATCTTAGTGTTCTCAATGGCATCGTGACAGAACTAGAAACAATTGGAGCTAAATTGAAGACAAAGACAAGGGGCTTAGGCTATTGTGGTCTCTTCCAACTTTCTACAAGTATTTGTTGCCTAATTTAATGTATAGAAAGAAGACTGTGGATCTTGAAAAAGTTAATAGTACTCTACTTTCAAAAGAAAGAATGCTAAGTAATGAAAGTAATTAAGCTTCTAATAATTCGGCATTGACAGTCGATAATTGGAAGAAAAACAATTCTAAGAAGAAAGGAATCTGCTAGGTGTGTGGACAATAAGGGTACCTTAAAAAGGATTGTCAAAAAGTAAATGAAGTAAGTTCGGCAAGTGGCTCCAAGTTAGTATATGAAGATATTGATAGTGCCGTTAGTAAAAAGTCTCTCATCATTGTAGGAGACGATGGTCTCCTGTAATAGATAATGAAGACATCCTCATGGCATGTCGCTAGTGCCATGGAAGAGGATGTGTTATTGCTAGCAGATCCACAAATTTACACACAATGCATGCTTTGGCATTTATGCAATGTGTGTGGTGGAATTTTTATGTTGACGGCTAAGGACTATCAAGGAAGCCAAACATGAGAGTATGTTTTCAGCAAGTTGGTCGACACGTGCTCGAATGTATATCCTCTAGATATGATGGAGTATGATAATTCTTGGTGTAGCGAATTATACCTATTAGATAGAGGACAATATCTTACCTATGGTGGAGTGATTCTCATAAGCCCTATGTGAGTGTAGTTTTGGGTAGAGTAAAGAATATAAAGACGACATGGTTGTATGAATACACAGTAGATCATGCTTTGTCACCTAATTAAAAAAATCGTCAAGGTGGAGATTGTTAGGAAATATGTTTTATTTTTTTATAAGGATTTCTTAAAATATTATCTTATTTAATAGGATTTTTATTTTAGGAATAAGTAATTTCCCTTTCAGGATTTGACTTATCTAAGGAGAAATACAACTAGTATAAAAAATGAATATTTATCCTATAAGAAATAATCATTATATATAGAGATGTTAATTTCACTTGTTGATATAACACAACAATTAGCTTTCTACAAGTAGATAGTTTCTTGTGTGAGAGAAATAGTGGATTTATTGAGAAATTGAGTGTTATTAGAATTTTAAGTGTAAGGAAAATATTAAAATAATTGTAATAATTTTTTATTTAGTGCGTCATCCTTAGCCGTCGTAGTTTTTCTCCAGTGTAAGAGTTTTTTACGTAAATTATCATACTGTGTGATTGATTTTTCTCCAATTATTTTTTATTTATTATTTTTTTAATATTTTTTCTTATAAAATTTTGGGAATTAAAATTCCCTAAGAGAGAAATTTTATTTGTCCTCGATTTTCTTCACAGGGAAGCCTACTTTCTTGTAAGTTGCAACGAGTTTGCAACCCATGTACAAATTTGTAAATTCAATTAAAGTGCTTAAAGACAATCATAACCTGGTCCAAAATGGCGGCGTTGAAATCGACAGCGCGCGTTGACAAATTTACCCTTGCTATGATACAAGACGACACTTTTTGTCTGCGTTGCTGGGGCCTGGGCGATCATGGTCCCCCACACTCCACATGCTGAGACACCTTTTTAGAATTACTAATTTACGCCAATTGCATGTGCCTTACTGCATAAAGATCTTTTCTGGATACGTCAATCACAGTGTCTTTTTGTTAGGGGACCTAGTCCGTACAACTTCGTCATCCACATCGATTTTAGTCCACATCCACACATCACGGGATGCTCAGTCTGTACTTACAGAATCTGACGTCCACACTTCTTCATCTCGCTCTTCACTTTAACGGATAAAGTCCTCCAGTCATATACGTTCGAGTTTTGAGTGTAATTTATTTTAGGTAGAAGTTACTGCAACTCATCATTATTCTTACAAAACCACCCTTCAAATAAAATTATAATTAAAGATAAATAAAAATTATGTACACATAAATTTTTTTAATAAATTATTTATATTAAGAATCAATTTTTTAAAAAAAATTTTACCTGTTATTTTTTTATCTATCTAAAATATTTATACAAATTTAAAATAATATTTTTCATATTTCTCATTAATTAAATATTTTTATACTTAAAGATTGTCTTCAAATTATAATAAAAACTCAGAGTTGGCAGAAGATTTCATCTTGAATCTAAATTACTGCCATTCATTCAGGTAAATCCATTAATCATTTTTATCTGTGCCTAAATTCTCAATACCCGATTTAATTAGTGATCACATGCTAATTAAATTACTACACATATCAAGACAAATCCATCGTATTCTCTTTTTACATATAAAAACACTCTTTCAGCTCTACTTTGTTCAGCATTCCCACACACACTGTCGTTCTTATCTCTCTTTCTTTCTTTCTTTCTTTCTTTGAGGATGAGAGTCTCGCTTGCAGTTGCAGCCTCCTTCTACTTCTCCCTCTTGCTCGGCACTGTTACAATCCGGTGTGCTGCGGGTACATCTTACTTCGATGAAGCCGCACAGCCTGAAACTGTCCATTTCGACACCGGCGGGCTGAGCAGAGAAAGCTTCCCGAACGGGTTTCTGTTCGGAACGGCCACGTCCGCTTATCAAGTGGAAGGCATGGCCCACAAAGACGGTCGTGGGCCCAGCATTTGGGACGGCTTTGCTAAGAAGCCCGGTATTAATTAATCATTATGATATCTTTATTTTACTATTAATTTCTTGTTTATTTTCACTGCATTTTAGTTGTTTTTAATAGTTTTAATTCTGAAACAGGAATTGTTGCTAATAATGCCACCGGGGATGTCTCCGTGGACCAATATCACCGTTACAAAGTATGTCCTTTATTTATTTCTGTAATCATTTATTTATAAATGTTAAAATTTAATAAAGAATTTTACGGGATTGAATATGAAATTATGGGGTTGTAAATCGTATCAATCATGCAATAAATAAAAAGAAAAAAAATGATTATCTCAGGACATGGTGAGGGGAATCCTATGGTAAGGGGACCGACTCTCCACGTTATGGGAATATGGGCAGTGGGCCACGTGCTAAATGTCATCATTTGTAGCTATTTTTCTCACTGCAACTGTCAGTACACACTCACTTTTATGCAATAACAAGTTAACAACGGAGTGTAATTTAATTATCAGATAGCCAACCCACGTTTAGAAATTAGATTTTTTTTTTAATGTTTTTCAATTTATAGAGTAAATAATGATCCAAAATCAAACAAATCAAAGTAACCAATTAAAATTCGATAGATATTGTCAAATTAATTATTTTGTTAAATATTTTCTTCATTTATCTAATAAAAATTTGAGGAATTTATAATTTCTTTTATATTTTTAATAATTATAGTTTCATCTCTTAATTTATTAACAATAATAAATTCAATTCCAATTTTAAAAATTGCAAGAATGCCATTTAAATTATTATAATCCTCTAAAAAAGAAAATCAACTTTCATGTATCTTAAAGAAAACTGGATCTCTATAACTAATGGCCTTCACTGATATCTATCTAATGAGCTATTTTCTTTTCATATGCAAAGATCAACTTATTCTTTCCCTTGAAAGTAAAAGTAAAAATAAAATGTTTTACTGCTTTAATTGTGCGCCTGATACAAGTCAGTTACATCTTGTACAAACTCTCTGTTGAGTACAAATTATAGAAAGCACTGTTGCTAGGAATGGCAATGTTTCGGTGTACTTAAAAACTGCTAATAGGAACTGGCAACTGGATTGCTTGCACAATATCTGTAGTGCTAAATTGCTATAATTCAGTGTTGAATTGCCAATAGCCATCTACCTGTCTGCAACGGAAATTGACAATATAAGGTGCACATGCAATAATGTTGGATCTAGGTTCATTGGGCTCATTCAAGTCTTATTGTTGTACAGGAGGATGTTGATATCATGGCAAATTTGAATTTTGATGCATACCGGTTCTCAATTTCCTGGTCGAGAGTTTTCCCATGTACGTTTATCAGTTTGTTCTTGTTACATCACCAGATGTAATTTTATGACCGGCCTTAACCTGTGCAATCCATTTGTTAATGCAGATGGAACTGGGAAAGTAAATTGGAAGGGAGTTGCATACTACAATCAGCTGATCAACTACTTGCTCAAAAGAGGTAAAGTTCAATTAAGATTATGTTAATAATGCATTGTCAAGTTCATACTTAATTGAGTGCTGAATCTTTATTGATTGATACAAAATAGGCATATAACTCTACGGTGTTTCTTTAAACTGCTTTATAGGTATTACTCCATATGCAAATCTTTATCACTATGATCTTCCTGAAGCTCTCGAGAAGAAGTACAATGGATTGCTCAGTAAGAGAGTAGTGTAAGTGCTAGTTCATAATCTTTACTTTAATATATACACATCTATGTTAATGTTAGCAAATTGTTTCTTGTTAGATCTGTTTTGACAAGTGTTCATATTACTCTACAGGAAAGACTTTGCTGATTACGCTGACTTTTGCTTCAAGACATTTGGAGACAGAGTAAAGAATTGGATGACATTTAACGAACCAAGAGTGGTAGCCGCTCTTGGTTATGATAATGGCTTCTTTGCTCCTGGGAGGTGTTCCAAAGCATTTGGAAATTGTACAGTTGGAAATTCGGCAACAGAGCCCTATATTGTTGCCCATAATTTGATTTTATCCCATGCTGCAGCCGTCCAGAGATACCGACAGAAATATGAAGTAAGATTAGCAATTATTATCTTCTTTTGAGTTGTTGATTAGCTTCATTAGAAAATCACTGCCTTAATTGATACATTCCATGTAATTTCAGCAAAAGCAGAAGGGAAGAATCGGAATTCTCTTGGATTTTGTTTGGTATGAACCCTTACGAGATCAAAGGCTGACAACTATGCAGCTCAAAGAGCAAGAGACTTTCATGTTGGATGGTAAAAATTTTGTGGCTTCGTAGGTCCTATTCAATTAAGATAATGAAAACCTGATCTATTTGATTGAACACTCTGGAACATGAACAGTTCGGAATTCACAACCAATCCCCAATTGAAAATAAGCCAGATAAAAATGCCTCTTTTCTTTTTGGTTACAGGATTACTGCTGAATTCAGAAAATTTTAAGTATGAGCAGGAGAAATACATGCTTACAACTTGCATTAACTCGCTTTAATGTCTAACAATAGTTTGTAAACTGTATCATAGTGCCTTTGAATTGCATGAATTCAGTGAAAAATTCATATATCTGAAGCAGTGTTACTTGTAGAAATTCTTAAGAGGATCACTGAAGTATGTGAAAATTGTCGGGTAATTTGTAGGTTTATTCATCCTATCGTTTATGGTGAGTACCCGAAAACAATGCAAAACATTGTTGGCAACAGGCTACCCAAGTTCACAAAAGAAGAGGTTAAAATGGTAAAGGGATCAATAGATTTTGTGGGTATTAACCAGTATACTGCCTACTACATGTATGATCCGCATTTAAAAAAACCAAAGCAAGTGGGATATCAGCAGGATTGGAATGCTGGATTTGCTTGTAAGTCATTTATTTATTTCTGCCTCTTGGAAGGAACAAAGAAGAAAACCAATCCTTTGATTTATCGGATCTGTTTAACTAAATTTTAGTTTCTTGTGAATTTTTCAGATGAAAAGAATGGAGTGCCAATTGGTCCAAGAGTATGTCTTTTACAATTACATTTGCTTTTTGATTTTTAATGCAGAAATCATAATTTACCTCTTGCAATGAATTGAGAGTTTGCAGGCAAATTCTTATTGGCTATACAATGTACCTTGGGGAATGTACAAGGCCTTAATGTACATAAAAGAGCGTTATGGGAACCCTACAGTCATTCTGTCCGAAAATGGTACGAGTTAACAAATGTTGCTTTCTCACACTAAGTGATTGTTTTGCAAGATTTGTCTTGGTTTATGCATTTGTATTAATAAATTTAAACTATTTTGACTGTTAATTTTTTAATGCACGTCTACAGGCATGGATGATCCAGGTAATGTCACACTTCCTAAGGGATTGCATGACACCACAAGGATAAACTATTACAAGGGCTACTTGACTCAACTGAAGAAGGCTGTTGATGATGGAGCAAATGTTGTTGGCTACTTTGCATGGTCGCTGCTTGACAATTTTGAATGGAGGTTAGGCTATACCTCGAGGTTTGGCATTGTCTATGTTGATTTCACCAATCTAAAGAGGTATCCGAAGATGTCTGCCTATTGGTTTAAGCAACTGCTTAAACGAAACAAGCATTAAGTAGCCAGGCATCGTGTTTCAGTTGTTTAGGGAGAGTATTTGTCAGAGCAAAACTGCCTGTCCTTACAATACAGTCCCTAAATAATATTTAGTTACTTTCCTTTGGCTTTGTTGCTGCAGAATTTATTTTCCAATTTATGCGCTAAGAGAAACATAGTCCTTATCAATGAAGGAAACATAATGATTGCAACCAAATAACTTGCGTAAACTTGTCTCTGTGATTAGAACCCTAAGGCACAAGGGTCATATAGGCAAATAATATTTAAGCTCTTTCTCATATATATTGGCTCATTTACTGCCCATGATTTCCTAGGAGCCGGAAAATGTGTTTCTGAAATTTTCTGAAATCCACTCTTAAATATCCTTCACTGTCTGGAGGAAACCTCAGATGAATCAGAGACCAAAAATGTTTTAGGAGGAAAGCTTTCCAGCCCTTGTTAGATCAGATGGCTTGTGAATTTTCAAAGATCAATTTTCCAATATATAGCAAAAGCTGGAAATAATACTTCATGAATGAAAACTCCAGCCACTGCAGCCTTGATAAAACAATGGTTCAGTTTATTTTACATCAAAATAATTGAATTGTTAGCAATATTTCCAGAATCCCCTCCCTTCATTTTTCATTTTATTCAAAATTACAGGACTTCATTTTTTAGATTTAATTCTTGGCTAAGCAAACAGAACATATTGCAAACAAAACGTCAAATTGTGCATATTTTAGATCAGATATCACTTAGGTACTAATGCCGAGATCATCTTTCAACTGACCATCAATGAAGCCCATTGTTTTGGATTCCTTCCTCACATCATTCCCATCTCTGCTTTCGGGCATGTCGCACGTAATCTTTTGAGTGGTTTCAATTCAGATAAATGCTTCTGAATAACTATCATAATTCTGGAATTGGATAATGATTCATAAACACCAAAAGATTAACCTAAAAATTACACCCTAGGAAAGAAATTCAAGATACTAGTGCTTTTATTTACAGAACTCATGCAATTGTTTGTCTTTTTCTTCTCAGTTTTACTTCTCGCTTTCCCTTTAGAGACCTTTTTTGGCTTAGAATTCACACTTTCTTGTGATTCCGTAGCAACATACAAGTTTGTATCTTCTACCTCAGTTATTACCGAAACTTCTTTCGAAATACTCTGTCGCTGATCCAACTGATTGCTATGGAGCTTTCTTTTCCCAGAATTGTTATTTTCAGGAGCCTTGGGTAGAATAATATCAGGAGTAATACACAAGACATCCAACTTCTCAATGTCAGTCACAACTAGAACTTCTTTGGGATTGCTCTTTATCTGATCTAATTGCTTTTCGTCGAGTTTTCTTTTTTTGAAGGGGTTATTGTTAGGAACTTTCAGTGGAATGTCATCTGGAACCTGGATTGTTTCATGATCTTTTAAAGGCAAAAGTAATTTCTGAAGTGCAGCATCTTCATTCAAGTAGCTCCTTTCACATGAAACTGAGACCTCCTTCGGGGCTGCCACCAAAAGGCATGACATTGTAAACTATGCTGATTATTTTTTAGGTTCTAATCTTTGTTAAACATGTAAAGATAAATACAAGAATGCATGCACTAATTCATTTATTTTTGCCACTGCAAGAACAAGTTCTGAGTTTTCAAGCTGCATGGGGATACTCTCAAATTATTAATAAAATTCTAAAACAATTATTGGAAAATGAAAAACAAAAGAAATGTGGGATTAAAAGCTTGCCTGTAATACCTTTTTCCATGGTTTTCTGTGATGTAAATAACATAAAACCAGTTTCCTCTCTGGATCCTGCAGTGATTTCAGCCTTCTTAAGTCTACACAAAGTTTTTCCAACAGGAGTTTGAGAATTTGAGGAAACATTGAAGGCCTCCATGCCTACTGGATCTAAGCGTCCTTCAGCAATTGCAGTGGCTATTGATGGAGGAATTTCTCTAATAAAATCATAATGGTCAAGGAAAAGAATGTTCGTCTCAAAACTAACTGCACAAGCTTATGTAGTGCACTAGCATTAGATAGAAATGCTTTAACATTCCATATTTGAGGTCAACTAAACTGCCACAATATTTCCAATGCCTGATAGTGAAAACTATGTCTGGAAGGCAACAGATGTGCCAGGCATATCAGAAGATGCCAACAAGAAAACATGGCGATCAATACTGGAACTTTACTGAAAGCAAAAGAAGGCTAAATGATTGAAAGGATACGGCCCTAAAAAGTCAAGCTCTCCACCTAGAGACTCCAGAAGCTTCTGTGGTAGTGGTTTAATGTGTTCAAGATTCTTAGCATCACCATCATATCTACAAATGATGTTAAAAGGCATTATGTATATGCCAAATGATCTGAATATCAGGCATGGATTTATTGCATTAATCTAATTTTCACAATCAACATACATCCTTGCATGCTGGAATACTGCAACTGCTTCTCTGAAAGATTTGGAGTAATCTTCAGGTACTTGACTGCCCTTCTCCAACTTCAGAACTGATAAAACCTACATTTAGATCAGCATCATGTCAAATGATGGCCCTTCAAAAATAGTTGGAAACAAAGCATTCTATTGTGTTCAGGAAGTTTTCACAGGATTGGGAATGTATTCAATAGTGGACACTTACACGGTCTAGATTTCGGTATTTTGAAACCATGGAATATGCCTTTGCAATCCCAATTCCAGGTATAGATGGAAGAAAATCACACCCAGCCAAAACACACATACCTGGGAAAACGCCATGATATAAACTACTTCTTAAGTAAAAATGTCAATAAGATAATTAAACATATTGTTTTATCAAATGAAATGAGAAAATGTTATTCAGTTATGTTCCATTTCCGATAATTGAAACAAATTGACAAACTACATGAGCAAAAGGTGATCATCATATTTAGATATAAGATCAGCAGGCATAATTTTTTAAAAAGAAATCAGTATCTGTTTAATTATCCAAAATCATTTCTGGTTTCACGGGATGAGCTCCAAAAACTATCAAATGTCTTTTCAAAAACCTGATAATGCATACACATTTATAACAAATCTTTAAGTTTGACATTGAACTTACCTATAAACAGCTCCTTGTCAAAATTCCGAAAGGATGGTGTACATGTCTCAGACCTAAAAACATTTTCTAGTACAAGCTCTTCCCCATTGCCATGTCGATCCATCTTAAAAACAGTCTGTTGTGAACCAATGGAAATCAGAAAATTTTCAATAAGTAAAGAAAAGAAATCACCAAAAGATTAATAGAGCTCCATCTGCATGATACCAGAGTTTCGTACAAGTGCTTACAGCTTTGCAACCATATGTTATTAGATCACTATCTTCAGTAATCACTGCCATAATTCCACCTTTTTCTACATCAAGACTGGAAAGGTATGCTAACTGAGCATCAGCCTCGTAGGGAGCTACCACAAAGTCGATGTTCTCTGATCTTAATACCTGCATAACAACAAATTCAAGAGATAATTGGCTATAGTGATCTAAGATTCATAAAATCAATTAAGCTAATGACAAATTCAGGACTTAAACTGGTAGATAAATGTGAATCATTTACCTGAATCAGTTGATGAGCTATGGCTGGAGTGATGCTAATCGCTTTCTACAGGCAAACAAAATTGTAGTTACGAAATCAGAACAAAAGCAGAAAAATGGTATGAATTTTAGGTTCCAATAAACATCCAAAGCTGTTAGCAAAACATAATGACACTGTTTAACAGCATCAAGATCATTTGTTTCCACTGATGAGCAAATGTTAAGTTGTGTCCTACATTGGCTAGTAAAGAGAAGTTACTTGAGTTTATAAGTAAAATAGGCCCCTCCACCCAATAGGCTAGTCTTTTGGATTAGATACTTAAAAATCCTAAACCCAAGCTCCCAAAAAAGTATGAAAGGATCAGGGTATGGTGGTGGTTTCGTGCATCCTATATTGGGTAGTCTGGTCAACCAGAAATGGCAAATGATCGATACCTGGAAGAGCTCTGAAGCAGCTCGGGCATCCCCCTCTTTAAGTTTTGCCATTGCCAAATCGCGGTTAGCTTCTCTTCTCCTGAAAATTACCAAAGATATAAAATTCTCCTCAAATTTTTCTTCAATTGGGTTGCAATAACATTTCTTTAAAAAAAAAAATATTGGGGTTATCATGCCTGTGTCTTTCTTGCTCTGTGGCGGCCTTACAGGGAATATTTCCTCCATCAAATACAACCACAGGTGTTATATTGTAGTGACGAAGAAGATTTATTCGATGCATAAAATAGTCTATGTATCGCAATTTCCTTTCACTAGTTGAATTTAAACATAGCTCCATGCTACATGAATATGCTGCAATTTTTTCCCACATAAAAAAACAAATAAATTAATAAATAATTTCGATACATTCACCAAAAATAATTTATTTAATAAAAAAAAAAAGCTCTGCATATTACCTCCTTTATGAAGCCATGAATATGCATCAATACCCACCTGCAAATAAACCCACCAAAGGTAAAATAAACAATTACAAAAATTGGAAAAGATTAAAATTGAATTTAAAAAAAAAAAGGATTTGATATTTACTCGCTTGCCAGCATATTTCTTGATGTGAATGGGTTTAATGTAGGGTTTCATGAATCTGAGAAGAACTTTAATACCCATATTTTTTTCTGTTTCAGTTTCGAAAATTTGAGAGATTTATTTATTTTGTTTTCTGTTTTATATTTTTGGCTTATGTTTCTGTTTTGTAATTTTAATATATATTAGAGAAAAATGTGAGTATGTGACAATGGCATTGAAAAATATGAAGCAGAGAAAATGGCGGGAAGAATAGCAGACGTCGAAATGTGGAGGCGGCTGATTAAGGAAAGAGCATCATGCCCTTCATTGCAAAGGGCTTCCTCTTAGGGTATAATAAGTGACTGCCGAGTGACAATCAAATTGGCCTGATTTAAGGTTATTGTTGTCTTTTTAATTATTCTTTTTACCGCGAAGTGAGTTTGAATTTATTTTAGTGTTAAGATTTCCCCGCGCTTAAGCAAGTTACACCCAACTACCATCTAAATTTGCTTAAAAACACTTGAGTCCCTGAAAATTTTAAACTATGTAATTTAGTCCCCACTAAATGTTGTGCCATTGACAAATTAGTTTTAATGGTTTGAATTATGGGAAGTTGATATAATGCTCTCACATATGTTATGGTGTGCAACAGAATACATGAGCTCCTATTATGAGAGTTTTGGCTGTAAGACTTAAAATTGCATAATAAAAATTAACGACATGTATTGTCGCGCACCATAACGTGTGTGATAGCACAAATTAGATTACATCTCTTAAACTATGTTCACTTTAAAAAATATTATATTTACTTAAGAAATTGAATAATACTAAATTTATCAAGTGAATATTTTTTTTGTCTGTATTGTATTGTATTTTTTTTTTTAATCTGTACTCATGTTTTGTTAACAAAAATGGACGATGTTGGTATTTTTTGTTGTAGAAAATTTCTGAAATCTTATTCCAATATTCTTTGGCATGAGCAGAAGTATTATTACATCTACGTACACAAATGAAAATTTTACAAAAAGATGGTTGTTGATAAGATTGACCTCCCAAACATAGCATATCAAGGGGCTAAACGCAGATACAGGGGAATGTAGTTGGATTGATTAGGCTCTGAATCCCAAACAGAGAATGCACTTGAACACCTCATCCATTTTTTTGTCATTTCAGGAAAGTGCCGATCAATAACATCTTTCAATGTCTCAGTTTTGCTTACCCATTCCAAGCCTTTCTCAGTGTAAGTTTTGGAATTGAAATTGGTGGTGAAGAAACGATCAGCTTCTAGCCTCCTGAACATATATTTTGTATTTCTATTAGCAAAACTAAAACTTAAGATATGATATGATGTGATTAACTAACTAGATATAGTTGTGGGAAACTAGATATAGTTGTGGCAAATACAAATAATTACCAAACCAATTCGGATTTAAGTCGGGACTCAAATGCTTGAATCCCACCACTACACTTTTTAAATGGAAGAATAGTATATACCTTGATGCAATAAGAAGAAAGATAAAGAAAGCTGTCTCGCTTATTGCAAAGCCTTTGATCTTCTTCTCAGCATGCAATCCCACTTGTAGATCCATCTTTTCAACGTCGTCTCCATATACTTCCTGGAGAACTTTAATAACTTCTTTGTCGTCTGTCAAATCTTCCCATTTGCTTATAGGAATCATTAGTAGGTTCCTTCGAAATTCATTGTAACGAGATACACCTCTCTCCCTGTCCCTATAGACTGATTGTACAACAACAGTAATCTAATTAATTAGCTCTAATATCATATTAATAGATTTTAGAGTACCTCTGTTATACTATATCCATTTAATGTATATATGACATTTACATATTTATTTTGAAAAATCATTATGTAAATTAGTAGTTATTTTTAATTTATGTAAATATGCCATACATGCATTAAGTAAATATAATACAATAGAGGCATTTTGGAATTTCTCCATATTAGTGTGTCAATCACTAGGCATTATGACAAAAAGGACTTTTCATGGTCTAATAAAAAAAAATGTGATAAATCTAATTAAACAAAAAGTAAGGGTAAATATTCCTTTAGTTTCTATAATTAGAACCAATTACTCAGTTAATCCCTATATTTTTAAGAAAATTATTCAAAATATCTCACCTATATATCTGTTTATGTTACAATCTATCTAATCGTCTGATAATTAAGAGAAGTTGGAAAAGTGGAATTACTTTCTAAAGCTGCCATGTCAACTGGGTTTGGTCTATCTTCACCATTAATATCATGGGCAACAAGGTTCCTCATCCACAACGGATAGTTCCACAATGTGACAGCTCCACAAGCCTGATGTCCCATTGATACCAGCATTTGCTCCATTCCAATTTTTGATAGTCTTCTCTCCCCTTCTTTTCCTGCCATTTCTTCCATTGCCACCCTAAAAAAATTTTTTTTTTTTCATAGTAGTGAGTTAGTGATATTACAATTGCATTCTTGTTTGTGACAAATAATGAGACAGTGAAAATAGAATAAGAAAAGTGGAGGAGAGTTTACTCTTGTTGCACAGGAGGGCATGCATAATCTGATTTTGTGGAATTGATGTCCCTGAGTATAAGCTTGTCAGGAAGAAGAGAATGCATTCTGTAAACGCTTGCAAATTCCTCACTAAGTGAATAGGGGACTCCATGATCTCTTGGCTTCTTAAGACCAACCAATCCACTTAGTATTGGACCACAAATATGTCCAAATAAATCCTTGAATTTCTTTCCCAAAAATCCATACCTACACGGTCACAAAGTTTAATTTTGATGTGAGCGAAATTTACCCTCTAATGATCTTGTAACCTTCGAGTACTTTAATTTAAGATTTTGTTTTATTAATCTGTGCTATATCTATGAAATCGAAGCTTTAGCTATGAAATAAATAATAAATATAGTATTTAATAAATATGGCTTTTTAAATTATAACTTTAACAAAAACAGTAACACATTACATAAAATTTTAATCGAATAATTGAGAATAAAATAACTTTAATTTTCAGACTACAGCTGCAAACACTTTACCAAACAGACCCTAAGAGAGTCTTACCAGTTGATCCTCATCCCTGCCAAAAGAGTATCAGTTTTCAAGAGTTCTACAGTCCAATCAATGGTGTGTACTTTAGCAATGACAGCTGAAGTCACCAATCTTGCATGTCGGTGCAACTTTTCATCATCAAGACCAGGATAATGGTCCTAGTAAAGATGACACGTAATAAAACAAGTTCAGTAATCATCAGCTAATTATTACAGAAGAGGTGCACTGAAAAGAAGATTAAGTACTTGCAAATAAAGAAGAAAAGCTGTGACTTAGTTAATTACTATGAGCATATCACAAACAGCATTGTGCTCTTTGACAAACAAGGCTTGCAAGAGGGTGAAGCCTGCCCAGAAATTTCTAATATCACCCGAGATTGGAATCCATTTCTCATCATGTTCAAGCAGTCCATCTCCTCCTATTTTCAGCTTTCCATCTTTGAATGTCCTCACTCTTTTCATTCCTTCTTCATTATTGCCATAAATCACACTCGCATCCCTGCACTCAAGTTTAATTACCAAATCAATTAATATGACGTTATTGTAAGGTTGATCACTAAAACGACACGAAAGGTGTATGGTCTTTGTGAATCACTCCTTAGTACAGTAGCAAAACAACACTAAAGGGATATGCATTTCTTTATTTTATTCTGAGTTCACAAAAAATTAAAATAAACTTATGATTGTAAATATTAGTAAATCTATAATCTAATTTGAAAAAACATATGATCCTAACATTATAAATGCTTACCACCAAGGAGTTCTTGTATTTAGAGAACCAGTTTTTACATAAGGTGTGGAAGTTGGGACCCCCTTAGTTTTAAAAAATTTGAAAGACTTTAATGGACAACCACTTGCGATTTCTTCATCAGGAGCTGTAAGTTCTACCTGTAATAAATTGTTAGTCAAAGACAATAACCACAACCTATCCTTCACATATATATCCACAAAATAAATTGTTAGTCAAATACAATAGCCACAACCTATCCTTCACATATATATCCACAAAATAAATAAGAAATAAACAAAATAGGCTTTTCAAATTCACAAAAGGGACACCAATTAGTCCACTAGCACAACCCATGCACTCAATAATAGTGTTAGAATTCGATTTTCCTCTCAATTAAATTAGGTAGCTAGGGTAAAATTTTTCTCCTGTGGGTAGAGTAGCATTATAATAGACCTATCAAAAGTAGTTCTGAAAATTTCTAATTATAAATATTAATAGAATTCTAATTATAATATCAGTATATGGGAAAAAAAAAAAGTTTCTCGAAAGAGGGTGGGCTTGTTATCATGTGCACTAATAGGGTTTATTTTCTTTTAAAAGATTGAAAAATAATAAATTCAATTAGTTATAAACTCAAGTATCTGAACTGTGAATATGGTAAATACAATTAGTGCATATATAACACAAGGCAATTATATACTTATTAATTTGAGAGGTAAGATGAATATATACGTGTTTGGTGTCCTCCAAATGATCTATCCAGTCATGAATCATGAACTGAATCCAAGAGCATGCTATCATGTTGAACTGCTTCCCACTGTCTATAAACTTTTTCCTTGCCAAAAGCTTTGTGGCCACAACCGTTGGATGAGGATCCAGCAACTGCTCGCCTCCACATAATTTAAAAATTATATCATAAATACAAAGTTTAAAATAGAACAAATCAAAGAAATATAAAATACTGCAATTATTCTATGTAACACTCAAAAAATTTTAAGTTGATTTTATTAATTGCCAATATAATTATGCATGCACATACATACCCCATATGTTGAAGTGGATGGAGGCATGTTGCGACCAAAAACAGTTCCTTGGCTGCCAATTGTATCATCAGAAGGGTGATTGCATGTCCCATCGGCCGTCCGATAACAAATTTCCTCCGTGTCATATTTCTGACCGTTGATCTCGCCGACATGCAGTAGATTATACCGCTGATGCAGGTGCCTTCTAATCCCCAGATAAGCAAGTCCCAGTAGCACCGGTAATCTGTGCCACAAATCTAGCTTGTCCAAAAGATGTATAACCTTCAAAAAAAATAAAAATAATTATCAATAATTTTTTATTTCATTTTTTTTTTAAAATACGAAGAAGAGTGAGCAAAGTCCGAATCAAATTTTTAACCTCTTATCTTCTTAGAATTCAAACTTTTGTACCAATAAAAGATTTTGCTAAGTGCATAAAATATTTTAAGTTCGAGCATAAAATTGTTGTTCTGAAACATAAAACTTTACATATTAATGTATTTTTTACTCTTCAGATCGTAAATTTTACGTTAAGAAAATAAAAATAAATTCATGAAATATGAGAGAGAGAGAGAGAGAGAGAGAGAGCACTAACATAAAACAAGAAAGCATCAAAGAAAGACATCTTGGCAACAATTTTCAGAAGCTGAGGATGGACAAAGGGGGACAAGGATAGAGAGAAAGCCATGACTTTGTGTAGATTAAATGTGTGCTCAAACTCGACTGATTCTTTCTCATTCTCTTTTTTGGTTTTAAGTGTTTATAAAACAAGAGTGTGAGCTTCTGCTCTTTTTCCTTTTTCTTGTCTGGTCTTAAATTCGAAGGCAGTTTGTTGTTGGCCTGTTACTGCACTCGCACTACTGTGTCTTTTGCGCAGCTGAAAGTTAATGAATATGACTTAAAAAAAAAAAAAATAGAATGATCATGTCTTTCAATTAGATGACTCCTATTCATTAAATTGATTCGTTGAAAGACATGCAACAAGCGCGGTGCATATTTTTTTATTTGGAGGTGGTGATGATACACACAAAGTGTTCGTTATTGCTCGACGCGTGTAACTATTACGTGCACGATCAAAACACTCCACGTAGACTTTACAAGGAGTTCATTAACATATATGAACGCAAGCCCTATACAATATCGATTTCTCTACTCTTGGATTCAAGATTTCTAGAAAATTTCTAATAGAAATGAGGTGAGACTAACTAATTGGGCACCTGTTTGCTGTTTTGCAAAATGGGAAATCTTGGAGAAGATATAATTGATCAATCTCTAAGAAAATAGAATGATACACATGTATTATTGTTTAAGAAAACTATATATAAGTATTTGAGAGTATATTATTTCTTAGTAATAATATTACACTTAATTGATGAGTATTTAGAGTATTTTATAGGCGTTCTAAAGAAATGTAGTAATTTATTGCAAATATACCAGGGTATAGGAATTGTAATTTAAGTTAAACAATTTTTATTAAGGAAATTAATTTTTTTCATGTGATTAAATCAAGAATAATCTTGCAAATTGTAGTTAATCTAATGGTGGGTTCTTTCTCATCTTGTGATTGAGGTTGAGAGTTTTAATCTCCCCAAATGCGTTGTGGAAGTAATTTTTACTTCTCTTCAAGAAATATATATTTCCGACTGAACAACATGATATATCGAGGCCAGTGGCGACACAACATGCATGGGCCACCTCAAATTTTGGGAAAGAAAAAATTAATGCCTTCTTAGAGTTGAAATAAAAATATTAAGAAATTATCAATGTTGGCGCTACTGCAACATTTTGAGAACACATTATTCGTATAGCAATTTAATCCATTAAATGAATGATGATTTCTTCACAGATCCATTGGGAGAAAATTGTCAAGAAAACTAGGATAGAATCAATCATGGATAAGTTTTGAAATGTGAAAGAACGTAAAATTTATTTTATTTTTGGTGCAAAATTTTTTTTTCCAGTCATAATTTTTTATCATGAATTTTAAATTTGTCTATGAACTAGCCCCCAACCAAAAATCCAAAATTGCTATACTCCGATGCTTAAAAATTGTAATATTAAAAAAAACAGAGAAAATCAAGTATATTCTTCAAGAATTGATAAGATTGTGAATGATGCTGTGACTTGGTTTGTTGGACATTAGTATTACTCACTATTAAAACTCGCATTTCTCAATACCTTTTGTCGTGCAAATAGTGCCACATATATTTCTCAATTAAATAAGAGTATTTATTTCGACACATTTCCATTATCCAATAGAAAATATATCTTCATCAATCTGCATCAATTGCCATATCCTTGAGGAATTAATAAAGCGGCCTGAACTATTTGCAGTTTCATGGTGTTCAAATCGATCAAATGTGATATTCTTCAATAACAATTGGATTAGTTTTACTATATATATATATTGTTTAGAGGTAAGTTTGAGATATTGATTTAGAACAAGAAAAGTCAGCACTTTTACATATATAGAGTATAGCTCAAGAAAAGGCAGGATTGCTCTTAAAAAGGGCGACTACAGTTGGACCACTACACCAGCGTTCGCCGCATGGCAAAAAGCAATGAATACATGACAGCGAAGGGAATTACTTGCTTACCAAGCTTGGTTGAGTCACTATCAAGTGAATAAAAGAAAGAGATGAAAATAGCCCCACTTGAGGAGGACAAAATAATAAGAATTCGCCACTTGTCCAGGATTACCAAGATACTTACATAACCATCCTACATAAGCTCCACATGTTCAGTTTTGAGAAGAGGTCAGTGGATCACTGTTCTTTTCTCTCTAGAGACTTTTGAGGTTGTTTGTTCTTCTTCTTCCTCCACTGTTACACCCTCAAGGAAGATCTTGACTATCTCACCTATCAAATGAGCTTTTTCTTTATTCTTCTATTTGAAAACTCTATGATATCCACAAGACCTCTATTATCTCTCATGTTATTATTCACTATAAATAACTTTAATAAGATTTTATTAATGTTATAAAGAAAATCATATAATATTTCATATACATAGTGGGTTAGAGATGAGTTCCATGGATGTAGGTCAAAATGCCCAACCATATAAACTTTTTTGTGTTCTTTATATTTGTACATATTTATACTCATTATGATGATGTTGATGCCCATATTGTATTTTACACATGAGCTCATTTAAGCTACCCCTAAGCTTTCTTGAGCTCCCCATATTAACTCTTTAAATTAACTCCTACGAGCTCCACTAAACTCTCAATACTTTTTCCGATATTTGATCACTTCAGCTCATCACTCAAAACACCTCATTTCACCACCCAAATCATTTTAGCAATACCAAATACTCCTAAATATCATAAAAATATACCCTCATTAGCTTAATTGTTCCTTGAATATAAATTTATTTATTTGAATAGGATTTGAATTAGATCTAGTGAAAACTACTAATTGGTTCAAATTAAATTCTAAAAATCGAATCCTACTGAAAATTTGATGAAAACATTTTAATGATAAAATTTTTTCTTATGCTTAAGTTCTTAACTTCTCCATATGCCCTTTAATTATAACACCAATTAACTAAGTACATCTTTGCTATAGCTAACAATGAGAGTCATCATTGAAGAAATTGTGAAAGAAATTTAGATCTATCGCAAATAGATGTAGGCAATTAAAAACTAAAAATTAACAACTTAATTAATTTCAAAAATACTATTCATCGTTACTGTTTACGGTTATTGTTTACAATTACTGTTCATCCGCATAAAAAATATTAATTTTCCAAAAAACACAATAAATTGTAGAAAATAAATGACACGGAGATTTTTATGTGGTTTCAGATTAATCAATCCTACATCAACGGGGCCGCGCCCAAATGAAAAGCAATTCATTAAGTTGAGATGTTGTGATCAATAGTAATTATTCAATTCTTTAATGTCTAGTGATCCAAAATCCACATAAACTCTCTACAGAGATGAAAAGAAGATAAATAATTAAATCAATAAAACATTATGCACCAAATCCAAATTCTCTAGGGAGGAGACCGAATTTTGCTTCTCTACTTTATACTCTATGTTGTGTGTCCTTCAATTGTGAAATACCTCTCTTTATATAGGCACTAGGATTTCACCAAAATAGCAAGCCTAAAAAAACTTGGTTTCTTTCTAAATAAGAGTTTCTTTCTTCTTTTAATTCTCATGAATCTAAATAAAAATAAATTTTATCTTCTTGCCTTACACGTTTTCCAAAAAATATCTAGAGTATTTAATGAACTTCCTGTTTAAATCATTTTCTTACTCTAAATATATCTCATGAGCCAATTATAGAATCTAATCATTAATAGACTTTCCAAATTAGACATTTAATTAAATTAGGAAACAAATATTCCTAATAAATTGGAGTCTCACTAAATTAGTGAATTAATAAATTAATTCTTATTACAAGATATGTAATAAATAAAATTTCAATTTAACTAGACTTACCATAAAATACCAATTTTATAAATAATGGAATTAACAAATTAGATTCTTATTTTCTCTAATTCTTTTCACTCGTCATATATGTGAAGAGGCGTGGTTCAATTCATTAACTCATGCATTTAGATTCGTTGTGCCATTGGGCAACCCTGATGACCTAAAGTTTGAGGGCACATGTTGGGATTTTAATAATTATGTAATGGGACAGAAGTAAACATCTCCTTCGCCAATGTACGTGGTAGAGTTTCTTTAGTATCAATGAAAGAAAAAATTTAGACGCCATCGTAATAAACTTTATCTAGGATAGTCCAATAAATTTTGAATTCTAAATATTTGTAGTATACATTTATTATTGAAGAAAAGACTTGTTGTTCTATATAATCTCTATATATTGACTTATTTTGATCAGATTTTGTCCCAACTAAGTTTGCTTTTTAAGTATGAATAATGGATACAATTAAGGATCTATTTAATATTTTGATGATATGAAAAAATAAAGTTATAAGTATGAAAAAAAAAAAGTTTTTAATTATTTTATTTTTGTTGTAAAAAGTACTTCTTAATAATATTTTTGACAAAAGTCACAAAATTAGCTAGTAAGTGTATTATAAACTTCGAATTTGTTCAAGTGTGCACCATCATCTGATCATGACTTTATAAATTTTTCATCAAAAAATTATAGATATCACTTTCATTTAAAAGTCATTTGCAATTATTTATCAGATATTTTACAACTACAATATCAAACAGGCCGTAAGTTTTATTCATTCAAATTTTCTAAACATATTTTTTAATTTAATAGTTAAAATTTGATAACCTAATCTAAGTAAAACTAAGCTAAATTCTTTAACTTATCATTGAATCTTAATACATATGAATAGTGTTCTTTTCAACAATCAACCATGCCCTTTTTTTGGTTGGGGGGGGGGGGGGGGGGATCTTGTTAAACCCTTGTATATTTCCTTACCAATAACAAGGATAATAATGTAAGAATAATATTTTTAAGATACTTTATTCATGTGTAAAATAAAATGAAAAATAAACATATTATTTAGATTTATATATTCATAATTTTATATGTAATTAAATTTTAGACAAATGCGGATTTATTCATATTAATTAAAAAAATAAAAGTTGCACAAGACACAACCTAATCAACATGTAGTTAAGTACTGTTAAATAAAAAACCAATGCATTTATTAAGTAAAATTAAAAAAAAGTAAAATTGATAACAAAAAATATTTAATATGTAAAAATCACATTTTATTAATTCAAATTTTTTAAATCACAAAATAAATGTATATCTGCATCAACATCCCACCGGTCTAAAGATTAAATGGCCTCTTATAAACAAACTTTGATTTTCGAGAAACAAACAAACACACGACAATGTCTAAGGGTTTGAGTGATAATTTTTGTCAAACCGGAGGTAGGTAAACCATAACATCATAAATTTGCTAGCGAAAGTTAGTTTTGTGCCCATGCTATTTTGGATGGAGTCGAGAGTTGACGACACGATGCTTCTTCAGAATTTGCAAGTTGATATATACATGTTTGACTTTTATAAATTCTGCCAAAAGTGGACCAAATGCAACATGTAGCCACAAAATTCATCAGCTTTGCACCATTTGACGTGTTGTTTACGGTTTTAGTGCTCACAATTTTGATTAAATATATGTGGGAGAGATGTTTGTTAATTATCCAGAGGTAATCTAAAGAGAATTAGCTTTAAAATTGAAAATTATTAGGAGTGGGCAAATAATCTAACGTGATTCGATAAATTTGGGTGTGGATTAAATGGGGATGATACCTCTATCCTGATCAAATCGGGTTTAATTGATAGTCCGACATGACTAACACACACACTGATGATGTTTTAAATAAATCATGCAATTTATTTTGTCCAACTAAATCCATATCTTATTGGTTGATACAGAAATGAATCGTCACGAATCTGCAAGAATAAAAATAAGTTTCCTCCAATCTCCAAAAAATCAGGAACTAGCACGAGCAAATCGCAACAAAACATGAATTGATTGCTAGGGACTGGAACCGACACGAGCAAATCTCCTTCACGAACGGATCGTCTCGAGTTTATGTTACTGATGATCGAAAGACAATCACGTATTTGGAAAATCCCCTCAATTCATTAAACTCATTCATGAAACAAGAACCCAGTGCCTTTTTCCTTTTTTTTCTCACTCTCTTTTGATGTTGCTCTGATTGTTGTGATTATTATTGTACATGATATCACGCACCCATGTAGTGTTTATATAGTACAATAAGTGTAGTTTAATTCAAATCAACTTCCTAGAGTTATTTGATAAGCTACATCTTATGTGATTAGGATTAAGATAAAAAACTAATTTTATCTCATAAGAATCCTAGACAAACTCTAAGTTTATCTTATCATTTACGTTAGATTAATTCATCCCATCATGGGTGTTCAATCTAACACACACATAGGTCTAGTGACCGACGCAAGCTACTGTTGTAGCACCAAGCAAGTGTTGGGGAAAAAAATTAGGTTTTTAAATTTTTAAAACCTTTTAAAGATTGCTCTCATATAATATATAAGAATTTGTATTCTAGAAATCGTACCTTGAAAATCCGAGTTGGCTTTTTCCGCTGAAGTGATTTAGACTCCTAGATCACGATCCGCCACCACCACTCCTGTTAGATCACGATCCGTCACCACCACGCATGTTAGATCACGAACTGTCACCAATGATCTTTCAGGTTATGACTCAGGTTCGATCTGCACTTGACATGCGGGCACCTTTATCACTACCAAAGCAAATAGCACGAGAAAATTTTTCTCTCAACAATAGAGAGAAAAATCTTATTCTCTGATCTATATAAAGTGCCTTCTCCCTTTTTTTTATAGAGAAAATAAACCTTATATATCTCCCTTTAGTGAAAACCCTAGGCTCCAAATAAAAAATACAAAATAAAACTCACGTTACTTTTTATTTTGTAGGGGACCCACCATGTAAAATAACATAAGGCCCCTTACACATAAACTTATTAAATGGAGCCTCCCACTAAATGATATATTTAGTCTTTTGACCCAAATAGCTAGTTATGTTACTTATTAGTCCAATAGTGGTGCAGTCAATTAAATGAGCTAACCCGGGGATCATTTGGGAACATACCATAGTGGCTATAACAATTAGGCTTGTAATTAAACTAGCCTAATTATTTAATTCCAAATCTACTCCACTAAAAGATTGGAACTGACTTTCATAATTGTATGCTCGAATAATAATTCGTCTCAAGCCACATTGATTTCTTTACTGCACAATCCTTTGTACCACATCGTTAATTAAATTGATATCTCAATTGTCCAATCAATTTAATAACATCTTATTCTTTGATCCTTACTAGTTTTCTCTAATGATCATTTTCAACATACTAAATATGTTGACATACTCTGACCAGAGAATTCTATGATCAAGTGCCGAAAACTCATCAAGAGATGTGTTGTACAAACTCTATATTATTAATTCATAACTCTAATAATCATAATTGCTCCCACCAAAATACCGGGTAATCTTGACCACAATGATGTATCGTGCCCATTGGTAACTCAAATGGAAAAACAATTACAATCATGAAATCATAATTAACTCAAGATTAAGATTACAATAAAATCAATGCCTATGAGATTTAATAAGTCTGAAGTTATTACAAAGTTAATTAAATCTCATATGTGATCATATTCAATGTAGTCGTACTACATCAACAAATTCATACATGATTAAGACAAATCATTCAATGAATTTATTACAGTCTATACCTAAATAAAGTGCCCAACTTTATTTATCAACTGTGAACTAAATTTATTTAATCATAAGATAACTTGTATTTATGTCTTCTGTGAATCCACACGGTGATCACATAAATACATATAATATGATTAAATGGACTTTAATACAAATATTAATGCAATTAAGATATTTGAATAAAATACCTCATCTATTTTATTAATCAGAAAAATTGTTTATTACAATTAAATAAACACATATGCTTTTAAAGAGCATATTTTCCCAACAGCAAGGCCACACAGCAATCTGCTCTACCTTGACTGTTGCCACAGCTTGCTCCACTAGCCAGCACGACCGTTGCTGCAGCTTGCTCCACCTTGACCGCCATCTTCTTATATCCAAATCCAAAACTATTTTCATGGTATATTATATTAAATAATTAATTTTGAATTTTCATTGTATTTTTTGCATTATATAATTCATGCAATGTGAGACGTGATATAACTTAAATGGACTCTGATATAACTTGTTTGTATTATATTCAATGTTATTGTCAATTAGATTTGAGATTTAAAGTTGCTAAAGGCATTGATGGAAGAGCGAATTGCAAGACTTTTTAACAAGTGTTTTTGATCCAATTCGATTCTATTTGAACTATATTTGGATAAGATCGGATCAGATTACAAGTTTGGATTGAGTTTGGATGAATTTTTTCCATCTTGATTAACCCAAAACCCGATCGGGTTACTCCAAACCCAATCTAAACTTGAATTTGCCTACCCCTAAAAATTACCTAAACTAAGCCTTTTTTTTTAAGTAAAAGGACATTTAAACCCCTAAAATTTAAGAAAATAGTTACAAAGACTCAAAATTTTAAGAAATGATACAAAAATCATTTTTTTAACTATAATACCCTAAGAAAATGGTAGCTAAAAAATTAACTTTAAATATTTTTTAATTAATACAAATATAATATAAATAATATAATTTGTCTAATAGACTAATAGTGTTAAAAGTATTTTTGACATTTAAAATAATATTTAATTTTTAAATGATTATATTATTTTAATAATATATTTGTATTTATTATAAAGATTTCAAGTAAAATAGATTTTACAATTAACAAAATATCTATTCATAATATTAAGATTATTTATTACATAATATTCAACATAATTTTTATTTATTTATTTTAGTATTATATTTTTTATTATTAAAAATTACCTTAATATAATAAAATACGTGTAATTGATTGTGAAATATAAAAATATTTTTAAAAATTACAATTATTTTAAGATGCATATATTATTATATTTTTTTAATCCTATATCTCTATTTATTATAAAATGTGGAGGTCAATTGTTTTGGGTATCCAGAGTCAAATAGGTTATTGATGTCCCTTATTGAAAACTTAAAAGTTTTTATAACAATTTTTCTAAATTTAGAGGTGTAGGTGTTCTTTTTTTTAAAAATAAAAATAAACTATGAGTCTCTCAAACAAAAGAGTTTTTAGGAAATTTTAGTGTGTTAAAGAAAATTTTAGATGAATGAATGACAAAGTAGAAAATATTGATAGAACGAAGTTCTAACTAACACAAAATTTTATTGATAAAAAGTTGAGATGCCATAAGATTTTACATATCTTTTATAATGGAAAGAAAACCCTTGAAAGATTTGATTTTATAGGAATTATCAAGTTTAATTACAGGTTAATTAAATAGTGATGAAAAGAATAATAAATTACAAAAAAGTAAAACACACAAAAAGATTTTTACATGGTTGAAATCAAAGGGAAAATTAGGAAATTATTCTAGGCTGGGCTAGACTTTTCTCTTCTAAGAAAAAAGAAAATCTTAAAGAAAAGCCATTAAATCAGACTATAGCATTAGATTAACATTTTTTGGAGTTGAGAAATAACTTATAAATTAAGTTCATTTAACAAAAAAAGGTTATCAACTTCAAAGCTGTGACTATAGTGCACCATACTCCATAATCTAAGACTATTAGATGGCTCTAGTTTATTGAATTTTTAATAATTTTTTTTTAATTATCTGAGGATGTCAATCTGTACAATATGATACCTTTAAGTAATTATAGACAAATGCCAAATTTAAATAATTAAAAGCTGAATGATCGATAAATATCTTGTCATCATAAGTTTATTTTAGATAGGAAAAAAGATTTTTGAAACAAGATGGAGTGGGAAGCAACTGAGAAAAATGATAGTAGCTAGATTGTAAATAAATTGAGTTATAAACTTATAAACAATACGCAGTAATTTTGTGAACAACATCACTATTGTGGTAACTTTTTAAAATATAATAGTGCTAGCTGGTTTCCCAAATACTGCATGGTGATTTTGTGAACAACAATCTATTATGGTAAAACTAAATAAATAAATAAATAATTTTGTCAATTTTTGACTGGGTTGTAGCCCAATTTTGCCCCTTAATAGCTTTGAATTGGTTAGAGTCCAAATTCTTACATCCATGAGCCACACCCATAAAGTTGAACAAATTACTAAGTTTGAAAAGATACAGCTGCCAAACCTTACTTAATTTAAGACTCCCTTTTAAACTTACAACTTTATCTCATTTTATCACTTGGATGACCGTACTTAGCAAGCACCACTTATCCTTTAATTGTTTGTTGTTTATTTCAGTATATGTGAAATTCCTTCACCACTGCATCAAACTGCTTGTCTCCTCTATGTAGAATCTCTCCATTAGGACAAACGACTTCTTCTCCTAAAGGGGGACATATTGCCTATAAAATAGACATATAGTGATGAAGACCAAAAGACTGCTTCTATAAACATAAATAACATAGATTGATTTCAAAGAATATTATCTCCAAAGATCACTCCAACAAAAAATAGTAAGGATCCCAAGATCATACTAATTTTATCAAGATAATTTCTTTTAAAATAAATTAGTTATTTTCTCTCATTGATAAGCTTTATAGTCTTTATATGTAATACGTCCAAACTTGTTGTTTCTTATTCCCATGCAAACTTTTTTTAAAACAGTAAAAGAAATAAAAATTGTATCCTTTTTAAGAAAATTTAAATATATAAATAATAATCAAAATAAAAATAATTATAAGGGCTAATGAGAAAAAGGAATAGAGAGCTACACATACAAGTTTGGGTTTTGGCTGCACTACCCTCTTTTATTGTTGAGTATTGTTTAGTACCCATTCTTGGAGAGAATTTGGATTTATATTAGGATCTTTCTATTGATAGGGATTTTTCTTTGAGGACTGCTTGGGAGCTTATATGTGGTTTTCGTCCTCGAGATAAGGTTTATTCTTGTATATGGCAAAGGCATATCTCATCCAGGTTTTCATTTTTCTTATAGGGATTCTCCATGGATTCTTGGTTAGTGATGATGCATTGTGCTCGAGAGGTTTCTACATGATTTCTCAATGCCTTTGGGGTCATGCTATTGAGACAGTTAGGCACCTATTCCTTGATTATATGCAGGTTCAATAGTTTTGGTAGCATTTTTATCTTATGCTTGGATTTCCAAACCATCATTTTTGTCTCCTCGTGCCTTGCTTCGTCATTGGTGAAAACTCTCTTTTTTTATCATCATATTTAGGTTTTTCTTTCGTGCTTTATTTTGTGACATGTCTAGATGGCCCACAATGCTTTCAGGTTTATTTTGGTTGATTTTCATGCTCTTATTGATGTGTTTAAGGTGGTTTTCTAATTTAAAGCTTTCTAGTTTTGCTTTCGGTTTTAGGGCTTCCTAGTTGTAGGGCTTATGGATATTTAGATGTTGAAAAAATAGCATATCAATATGCTATTTTGAGGGCACATTTTGAGTGGATCTCACTTAGCGAAAGTGGAAAATCTTATGAGGTTTGGATTCTACTCTGTGAATACTTCGAAAGTGTACATTTATTTAATCAAAATAGTGCTTAGGTGAATGAGAAATTATCTCTTAAAGTGCACCATTGAAGTTAGAAATTTGAAAGGAAATGAAGTTTATCCCATAAGGGAAAAATAAGTTAAGGGATTTGTGTTTATATATAGACACTTACCCATGCATAAGCAAGAATTATAAAGATAAAGGCTCTCTCCACACGCGCGTGCACAGGAGGGTGCAAATCTAAGATCAATTTGATTGAACTCGTGTGCGCCCGCGCATTCTGCGTACGCGAATATCAACTCAAAATCACCCAGGCTTGCATGGCACGGTTTTAATTTCCTTTTAAATTTTTTGTAACAGTTTACAATTATTATTTGTGAATCTTTTAAATTCAAAGGATTTGTAATAGCTTCGCAATTATTTTTAGGTTGTTATGCAATTCAATTTTGAATTCAATAGACTGAATTGAATTGTTTTTATTCATTTGGCTGTTACAACAATAAATCACATATATTGAATTCGGAAATTCAATATTTTGCTACTGTTACATACTCACATGTGTATAAAAAGACAGTTTCCTCTTCTGTTTTTGACACACGAGAACAACCAGCACACATAGCAGTTACAAAAATTTATTTCCTCCTTTTGACGTCCTGTTTCTAATCGAGTTTGTACGTTGTTGTGGTTCGCCGGAATTGTATCCCGAGAAATAGTTACCAGCAAACCTAAAGCACTACAGTAGGTGGTAAATCTATTTTAAGGACACTGTGTTACATGCCTCGGGTTTATTTCCTTTGTTTCGTTAATTTCCAATTGTTGTTCTTGTTTTTTTTTAATTCCAATTGCTGTTTTTTTGCTACTGTTTAATTCTGTTACCAATTAATTTCACATAAATTACCTATTGTTCTTAATTGTTATCTAATTGTTTCTGTTAACTATCTTAAAACAGATTTTACGTTGAGATGGCAACTGAAACCAATGATGTGATTCCGACTGCTCTTATTTAAGCTTCTGCTGCTGGGCTATCTATTGTGAAAGAACCAGCCGCTATGACTATTCTTGTGAATCATGCGGAAAGGCCAGAAAAGTTTAATGGCAAGAATTTCAAACGTTGTCAGCAAAAGATGTTATTTTACCTTACCACGTTACACCTTGCGAGGTTCTTAACAGAGGATGCTCCTAAATCCGAAGAGGGTAAAACAGATGTTTAAGTCGCTAAGTGCAATTGAGGCATGGCATCATTCTGATTTTTTATGTAAAAATTATGTAATCAATGGACTTAGTGATTCCTTGTATAATTTATACACAGGAAAGAAAATAGTCAAGGAGTTATGGGAATCCTTAGACAAAAAATATAAAACTAAGGATGCGGGTACCAAAAAGTTTGTTGTTGGTCGCTTCCTAGACTACAAAATGGTAGATTCCAAAACTGTAATATAGCTTCAGATCATATTATCTGAAATCCTTGCAGAAGGGATGATGCTAAGTGAAACTTATAGAATGATTGTAATTATTGAAAAATTGCCTCTTGCTTGGAAAGATTTCAAAAGTTATTTGAAGCATAAACGCAAGGAAATGAATATTGAAGGGCTGGTTGTTAAGCTCTGAATTAAGGAAGATAACATAAATGCAGAAAGAATATAGGTTATTTATATGGCTAAGGCAAATGTTGTTGAACATGGGCCTAAAAATAAGAAAAATAAAAAATTGGGACCGAAATGAGGAATCTCCAAAAAGCAAACAAAGTTTCAAGGAAAGTGTTTTAACTGTGATAAGATAGGTCACAAAACTTCGGATTGAAGATTTCTAAAAAGAAGCGAAAGGCAAATGTGGTGGAAAACATCACTCAACATGGTTCAGACATAACCTCTTTGCAATGGTTTCAGAAGTGAATCTGGTTGGCTCTAATCCAAGAGAATGGTGGATTGATACGGGAGCAACTAGACATGTTTGCTCGGACATAAGGTTGTTCACTTCATTTGAAGCAATTAGCAATGGAGAGAAGTTATTCATGGGGAATTCTGCTACGTCTGAGATTGAGAGTCAAGGGAAGGTGATTATGAAGATGACTTCTGAAAAAGAGCTGACTATGAATGATATGTTTTACGTGCCAGAAATTCAAAATAACTTGGTGTCTGGATCACTGTTGAACAAACATGGTTTCCGAATGGTGTTTGAGTAAGATAGGGTAGTTTAGTCAAAGAATGAGATGTATGTGAGAAAAGGTTATGTTAATGATGAGCTGTTTAAGGTCAATGTAATGATTGTGAAACCAAAAATTAATAATAAAGTTGGTTCTTCTGCTTATTTGCTTGAGTCTTCTAATCTTTGGCATAGTAGATTAGGACACGTTAATTTTAATTCATTGCGTAAATTAATTAACATGAAGCATATTCTCAATTTTCAAATTGATTTAAAATGTAAGTGTGAAACATGTGTTGAGGCAAAACTAATTAGGTTATATTTCCAAACAATTAAAAGAAACATTGAACTACTTGATTTAATACATAGTGATATTTGTGATTTTAAATCCATTCAAACAAAATGTGGTAATAAATATTTTATTATCTTTATTGACGATTGTACAAAATATTACTATATATACTTGTTGAAAAGTAAAGATGAAGCTTTAGAAAAGTTTATTCTCTAAAAAATGAAGTTGAGAATCAACTTAATAGAAAAATTGAAGAATTAAAGGGTGACCGTGGTGGTGAGTATGTTGTTCCGTTTGAGTCACTATGCGAACAAAGTGGAATCATACATTAAGTTATGACTCCATATTCACCTCAATCTAATGAGATTGCAGAACGAAAGAATCGAACTTTAAATGAAATAATGAATGCAATATTGATAAGTTTTGGGTTACCCTAGAATATGTGGGGAGAAGCTGTTTTGTCAGCTAATTATTTATTAAATAAGATACCTCGAAAGTAAGAAGATAAAACCTTGTATGAGATATGGAAAGGTAGAGCACCTTCTTACAAATTCTAACGAGTGTGGGGATGTCTTGTTAAAGTAATGGTTCCTTCAAATAAAAAAGTGAAAATATGACCAAAAATTGTTAACTGCATTTTCATTTGTTATGCACAAAATAGTAGTGCTTATCGATTTCTTCATTATTTGGAATCGAGAGAATTACTACAATTTCATGAAATAATAGTTGAAAACAGTCAAAATGAGAAAATAATGAAGCTCTAGAAGAAGAAGAACAATAAGTTGATGTCAGACGTAGTAAAAGAGTTAGAATAGAAAAGTCTTTTGGTCTAAACTTTCTGACGTTTTTGCTAGAAAGTAAACCTCAAAACTTCAAAAAAGTTATAACTTCACCTGAAGATGCTTTATGGAAAGAAGCCATTAACATTGAAGTTGAATCCATTTTACAAAATCATACCCGGGAGCTAGTAGATATTCCTTCAAGATGTAAACCTTTGGGGTATAAGTGGATTTTCAAAAGGAAAATGAAAGTCGATGGATCAATCGATAAGTACAAGGCTAGACTTGTAATTAAAGGTTATAGGCAACGAGAAGGCCTTGATTACTTTGATACTTATTCTCCTGTTATGAGAATAAATTCCATTCAGATGATAATAGCAATTGCAGCCTTGCACAATCTCGAGATACATCAAATGGATGTAAAGACGGCTTTTCTAAATGGAGATTTAAATGAAGAAATCTACATAGAGCAGCCGGAAGATTTTATTATTTCAAGACAAGAAAAGAAAGTCTGTAAATTAGTTAAGTCATTATATGGCTTGAAACAAATACCAAAACAGTGGCATGAAAATTTGATCATACGATGATCACAAATGGATTTAAGATCAATGAGTGTGACAAATGTGTTAATGTCAAAGAAACAAAAAATTGCTATGTCATTTTATATTTACATGTTGATGACATGCTTATTATTGGGTGTGATGATAATATGATTAAATCTACTAAGAATATGTTGAAGTCTAAATTTGATATGAAAGATATGGGTCTTGCAGATGTCATTTTGGGGATCAAAATCTCAAGGGCTTCTAATAGACTTATTCTAAGTCAAACTCATTATGTAGATAAAATTCTTGGAAATTTTAATAAAGATGATAATACCATGTCTAAAACTTCATTAGATACAACTATACATCTATCGAAAAATAGAGGAAATGATATTTCTCAACTAGAATACACTAGAATAATAGGCAATATGATGTACTTAACAAAATGTACCAGACTAGATCTAGCTTATATAGTAAGTAAACTTAGTAGATATATGAGTAATCTAGGAAGTGATCATTGGAAAGCTATCGTAAGAGTACTCAGGTATCTTCAATACACTCGTAATTATAAACTGCACTATATTAGGTATTTAGAAGCATTAAAAGGATTTAGTGATGCTAACTGGATATCTGATATAAAAGATTCAAAATCCACAAGCGGCTATGTGTTTACCTTAGTAGATGCAGATGTATTATGGAGGTCTTTTAAACAGACAGTAATTGCCATATCTATAATGGAGTCAGAATTCATTACATTAGATAAATGTGAAAAAGCTGAATGGCTACGCAACTTTTTAGAAGGTTTTCCAAAGTGGCCAAAGCCAATGACTACGATTTATATTCATTGCGATAGTTAATCAGCTATCGGTAGGGCACAGAGCAATATGTATAATGGTAAGTCTAGACATATACGTTGTAAACATTATATCATTAGACATCTTATTTCTATTGGAGTTATTTCTATTGACTATGTGAGGTTAAAGGATAACATTGCGGATCCACTAACCAAAGGATTAAAGGAGCTAGTAGAAAAATCATCGAGGGAATGTGATTAAAACCCATAGAATGATTAGTCAATAATGAAGGAAAACCCAACCTAGTTGACTGGAGATCCCAAATCTAGATTCAATGGGACAACCTAATTGTTAAAGACTAAAGTTGGATCACTGTGGGGATCATTCTCTTGAGAGGATTACCTCATTAACTATTCTTATGATAAAACAATGATGCCCGTGGGAAATAAAGTTGAGCTAAGCTCTTAATGATTCTTATGCGTCAGAAATCTGAGCGGAGTAATGCGAATTACTCTTAATTAAGATATCACCTATGTGAGAGAGAAATGAGGCCGCTTCAAAGGGAGTTGTTAAGGGTTCAGCTCTTAGAAACTCTTGCAGAACTAGGTAGGTGTTCAAGGCCAAAACGAACATAACCATGAGAACTCAACAATGTTAGAAGAAATACCTATGTGTAGTATATGGTCGTTTACACTAACGGTAGAATAGTTCAAAGACATCATGTCTACTGATTAGCTAGTAAAGAAAATATACTATCACAAGGGAAGGTTCAAATGATAAGACCTACCTATCATGTTCTAGGAATTGATCTAATAAACTCGATCATTAAGATCAAAAATGATTTTGATGTCAAAATTTAGTGGTTTTTCTGTTTTACTGCCAATTTTCATTTATGTGGGAGATTTTTGAGAAAATAGCATATCAATATGTTATTTTGAGTGGGTCCCACTTAGTGAAAGTGGGAAATCTTATGAGATTCGGATTCTACTCTGTGAATACTTTGAAAGTGTATATTTATTTACTCAAAATGGTGCTTGGGTGAATGAGAAATTATCTCTCAAAGTGCACTATTGAAATTGGAAATTTGAAAGGAAATGAGATTTATCCCACAATGGAAAAATAAGCCAAGCGATTTGTGTTTATATATAGACACTTACCCATGCATGAGCAAGAATTATAAGGATAGAGACTCTCTCCACAAGCGCGTGCGCAGGGGGGTGTAAATTCAAGACCGATTTGGTTGAACTCGTGTGCGCCCACGCATCCTGCGTACGCAAATGTCAGTCCAAAATCACCCAGGCTTGCATAATAGCTTCTCAATTATTTTTAAATTGTTATGCAATTCAAATTTGAATTCAATAGACTGAATTGAATTGTTTTTATTCATTTGGTTGTAACAACAATAAATCACATATATTGAATTCGAAAATTCAATATTATGCTACTATTACATACTCACATGTGTATAAAAAGACAGCTTCCTCTTCTGTTTTGGACACATGAGAACAACTAGCACACAGAGCACTTACAAAAATTTCTTTCCTCCTTCTGACATCCTATTTCTAATCGAGTTTGTACGCTGTTGTGGTTCGCTATAATTATATGTCTATGCTTGACAGATAATTCGTACCCGTTGTATTCTGGGAAATAGTTACCAGCAAACCTAAAGTACTACAGTAGGTAGTAAATTTGTTTTAAGGACATTGTGTTCATGCCTCATGTTTATTTCCTCTGTTTCGTTAATTGTCAGTTGTTGTTCTTATTTTTTTTCCTTTTAAATTCCAGTTGTTGTTTTTTGCTATTGTTTAATTCTGTTATCAATTAATTTCACGTAAATTACCTATTGTTCTTAATTGTTATATAATTGTTTTGTTAACAACAGATTATGGGGGGTTTGAGAGTCGTTGTGCCATCATGTAGGCCTATTTGGTTCATTTATTGGTTAAGGTCGTTGCATGGGATAATGAAGTTAAATGTGGATGATTGTTTTAGGGACAATCTTAGTATGGCTACTGATGGCGATATTTTTTCATGATTATAAAGATTTGATTTTTGTTGTCTTTGTTCATTATCTTATACACCAACAGATTCTTTTTGCTGAATTGATAACTATTTGTGAGGGGTTGAAGTTTATTACTCAACTAGGTTTTATTAGTTTAAAGGTGGAGTTTGATTCAGCTAATGTGTTTGTTTGGATATCTTCCCACCTCCCATGGCTTGGTCATCGGGATTATGCTTATTTATTAGCTTGAATTCATTTTGTGAATTTTTCTTCTTCTATTTAGAAGGCATGCTCTTAGGAAGGGCTAATTATGCTGCAGATTTTATGCCCAACTAAGCTTCGACTTCTTAGCTTAGCCAGTGTCTTACTGGTTCTCATGATCTTCTTCAAAGTTATCTGGCATTATTTCTTTAGATGTGAAGAAAATTCCTTATGTCAGGTAATCAGTTGTTTTGTTATCTTTTTATTTATATTACCTTTGAAGTTAATTTCTTTTTAACTTTTATTGAGCTTGGTAGTTTTGGTTTATTTCACCCTCAAAATGTATTTTGTCATCTTATGCTCTATATTATATATAAAGGTCCCAGATAACCCCACCTCAATGACGGTTTTTTTTTTTATTAGAAAAAAAAAAAAGAAAAATAGCTACCATCTTCAAAATTGCAAAAAGAAAACTATAATAATAGATGGGGCAGCCTGGCCCAGCCTTGTCAAGAGAAAGCCCAACCCAAACCCATGTATGTTTAGTGGTCTGAACGGATCCAATTAAATTGACTCCACCGTTGCTCCCTCCACCGTATAAACGATTCAATCATGCCGCCACTTTTCTCTTTCTAACTTCAGTTACTCTGTTTGATAAATGAATAAACCCTAAAAAAAGATTCAATTTTTTTAACAAATTTTTCGGAGAATACTGAAACGATGTCTCACCGCAACGATTATGGCGACGGAGAAGAATTCTCCGGCAGCGAAAACGACGACGCTTTTGATGAGGACATGGAAGCCCTAAGGAGAGCCTGTATGATCATCCGCGCCGACGCCGACGACCTCGAAAAGACCGACTATCACCACTTGCCCGACGCCGCCGCACCTTCGGCTACCGCCGCCGACGAATGGAGTTCCGACGGCGAAGGCGATCTAGAACTGGTCCGAAGCATACAGAACCGCTTGGCATTATCAAACGACTTGTGCCAGCCGCTGTCTCTGGAGGCTCTGTGTACTCTTCCGCCAGTTGTTTCGGACGACGACGAAGAGGATGACTTTGAGACTCTTCATGTGATTCAGAAGCGCTTTTCAGCGTATGATTCAGCTGGTAAATTTCTAATTTTGAATAATTTTGATTGTGTCTGTATATAGAAATAATGTAAAAACAGTTACTTTTGATGTTCTTTTCTGACAATTTTAATGCAGATAATAACAAGAGCAGCGTGGAGGTTCATGACTCTGCTAGTGTAGTAGCATCCAGGGAGGATAAGAATTCGAATAATTTGTTTGAAAACAGAATTGATTCTTGTGAAGAAGCTCGTAATGATGAAGCACTTACAAATTTACCACAGCCTTGTGCTTCTTCTACTGAGTGGCATCAATCTGATGAATGTAATAGACTTTCTGTGTTGTCACAGAAGCAGTCTAGTAACTTCCCAAAGTCTGCTCAGGTGTTTATTGATGCCATTAAGAAGAATAGGTCATATCAGAAGTTTATTCGAAGTAAGTTGACTCAGATTGAATCAAGAATTGAGGAGAACAACAAATTGAAGGAACGTGTAAAAATTCTTAAAGACTTTCAGGTTTCTTGCAGAAAAGTAACTGGTCGAGCATTATCACAGAAGAAGGATCTTCGTGTTCAATTAATTTCATCATCATGCAATTCGAGGAAGTCGAAGGATTCAGAGGTAAATCTTTCATTAATTATCCGAATTAGTTTATTAGGTATGTTTCTTTCAGTCGAACTAATTTTCATAGTACAGTTTAAGAATAATGCTAAATATCATCATTATATTATTTTTACACCTCATTTGGAATGTATCTTTTTGTTATAGATTATTGTAGCATCATCAGTGAACAGTTTAGACATTCGTATAGTTTGCTCTTTTCAGATCAATCTTGAAGATATGATTATTAGAAATCTCATAAATTCATACTATATAAATTGGATAAGTCAAAGCCAAAAACTGATCCATGGTTAAAGTTTACATACATAGTTCTGATACGAGACTGTGATAGCCAAAATCATGTTGTGCTCACAATTTTGTTAATGGTAGATATCTTTTCATTCTTTTCCATTTGCATGTGTACATTTGTGGTGAAAACAAACGAGAAAGTGAAACAGCTCTGGCATATTCAATTAGCTTGTCCCAGATCAATGAAAAGGTGACCTTAGTTAATTTATGCTGACTTCTTCTGTGACACAGTGTAATTGTAATTTTTAAAACACTGGAGTGTGACAAGTTACTGTTGATTGTATGTTGGACAAGGGGTGATTAGATATTTTAACATGAGATTGCAATTGTAGATTTCAAGGATTTAGAGGCTGCTGCAATGGGTATGCAAATGGTTTTGAAATTGTAGCATTTTGGATTGGATAAATATTCAGTTTATTTGATTCAGGTGATTATGGATGCTTAGAATGACATTTAATTCCAGGATTTAAGGACTTAAAAGCTGTTAAATTGGTGTGTGTACCATAAGGAGCAATGTTGTTGCACCCTGAAATTCAGCCAAAGGTTCAAGTTATCCCAACATGCTAATTACATCCTGAAGGTAACAACTGATTTAATATTGAAGACTTCGTAAAACAATCATCATTAAAAAGAAAAAATGAGGGGGGGGAAGATAACCAAGTATCAGCAACAAGAGAGAGAGCATTTTACCTATAATATATACTTCCGTTGGCTTGCCAAAAGTTTATATCTGCTTTATTTTATATGTATTACCATATAATATTCCCACTGTTTGCTAACAAAGCTGTCTTTTTTCTTAAACCTTTGACTGAAAGGAGATTAACTTTATAGGCATAAATCAAACTAAACAAAAGATGCACAACACATTGACTAAATTAAAGTACCAAATGTCCTAAATGTATGGAAATAGTTGAAACCTCTGTTATTTCCCTACTGCATCTCATAAGTATATCCATGACCTGTAAAATACTAAACTTAGAATGGCACTAAGTGCAACCACTATTTTCTTTTTGCTGCATCAAAATATTTTAGTTGCAAAATAGGTCAAATCCTCACAGGATGTACAATGAGAATTTAACTTTCTTGGTGACATTTAAGACATTGGTGGGACATGAATGATGAGCTTACTGGTTGTAATTATGGCTTGGATACTAGGGAATTTGTGTTTGATTTACAAGCTTGATTGAGGTTTACAGAGGTTTTCAGATTGGATATCCTGATATACTTGTCTTTATTATTTTTTTTTTTTCCTTCAGGGGCTTCATTTTCACTGTGGTAGATTTTACTGCTGCAGGGTACCAATAAAAAGCTCTCTGCTCTTAATTATGGCCCAGCAGAAAATTCTCAAGTTGCTAATTATAAAATGGCAATGTCAAAATCTCCTCTGTCATTGCATCGGAAAAAGTGGTCAAAGAAAGAAAATGAAAATCTGAGAAAGGGAATAAGACAACAATTTCAAGAAATGATGCTTCAGTTGTCAGTAGATAGATGCAGGTATGTTTAGATGTATTTATTTGTTATTAGATATCCTTCTAAACTCATAAGGAAGTATAGGCCATGGCAATGCATGCTCATCTTTCAACTTCTTATATGCAACTTGCCCTTCAGTATTTATCAGAGGCAGTTGACAAAATACTTGATAGCTTTTAAACCCATAAGTCAAAGGGAAGCTCATTGGACTTTTTTAAACTTTAACCACTTACAGCCGGTGCAAAACTCTAGTCTTTCTTCTCCAGTTTATTTAAAATGGTACTGTATTTTTGACAAAAATTATGACAGTCCTCAAGTCTTTGTCTTTTGTATAAATAGCAGGGATAAAACAGGCAATTTCTGTCTGATTAAAAGATAAGCATATAAAAGAGGGTCAGTTTAAATACTCCCATCAAATTGAGAGGTTTTGATTTATTTGATTCATTTTCATGATGTTTTCATGTTTTAAATTTTGATTGCATCTAAAATTTTAATTGTCAGAACCCAAAAGTAAAATAATTAGGGAAAACTTCATGAGAATAATCCATGGTAAAGAAAAGCCATGTAATTATTGAACAGAGTGCATAATATTGAAGAATTGTGGGATAGAGTTTGTCTTCTTGCTTCACTTTGGACTTCAGTTTCTAAGGAATTTCAAGATTCTTCCTTTTCCTTAATTCATTTAAATTGGGAAGGGATTTTGAGATGGGTAGTTATAGCTAATTCTAGCCTTGTGCATGGGTAATTGTGTATTCTTTTGTGTAGCACTAATGGTCTTAGTTTTTTGTCTTCTCACTGGACAGCTGGTCCACTATCTGTAGATCTTCATCATTAATACATTTTTGAGTTCCTTGTCAAAACAATAAAGAAATTCTTCCAATTTCACATCTTGCAAAATTCATATGTAGGTAAGGATTATTTAAGAGGGCCTTGGTTTACATATATATTTTTTTTAGAACTTCAGGAGGACATGCAAAAAGGTTTTTATTTTTTTTCCAAGAACTTCAGGAGGACAAGCAAAATTTAGGGGTTTATGAAGAATTAGGGTTTAGCTGATGGCAAATCTTTGTACATAGACATCATTACTTCTAAAGAAAATAAAAATAGAGCCTGTAATTTTTCTTTAATTTTCATTCTTATGAAATAAATAAAATTATTTTTGATGACGAGTTGTGCATTGTGGAGCTTAAGGAGAGCCTTTAGGCAAAAAGCATCTTAATCATGGTTTCTTTCTAAGGCTTCTTGTAGAAGTTAGATCGAGTATTGCTTAACATTGCAATAAGTAGATCTTTTATATCTATGCTTTCCATTCATTATTTAAGCATATTGATACATGTACACTTTAAATTGACAGTGTTCCAGAGGGATCTGCGACAAATACAAACAGTTTGGATAGCATTCTTGCATCGATTAAAGATCTTGAAGTTACCCCAGAAATGATCAGGGACTTTCTTCCTAAAGTTAATTGGGAACAAGTAGCTTCTATGTATGTTCAGGGTCGTTCTGGTGCAGAATGTGAAGCACGGTAAGTACTTTCTTAGCAGTGTTATTATGTTATATAACTGAAAATTTTAAATTTTTATTTTTGCTGTGTTATGTTTTCTATTTTATTTGTATTTTCCTGTAGAATATGATAATTAATCCATTCATTGTAACATTTAGAACTTTCGGGTATCTTTAACAAGGAAATGCTACATCATTTGAGGAATGTTTGTTGCTTCTCTGAGGATTTCCATAGGTACTTTTAATTGCATTTATTTGGTGTACCTTGCTTAATTAGTTGGCTTGCAATGGGCCATCTTAGGCTTACTTTTACATTATCACGCATGTATGAGAACCCATTCATGTATCTGGATTTTATACTGATAGTAAAATGTGTATTTTTCTTTCCCTACCTTTTCAACTTTAGCATGACCCATAGTTAAATTCCCTGCCCACCCTTGTGAGTGGGGTTCAAAATCAGACATTGTGTTATTATTGAGGGATAATGAAAACAACATCTTGGTATTGATCATGAAAGGGAAGACTAATGTCTCCAATGATGCTTAAAATTGAGTTCTAATTTGGACATTGAAAGTCGGGAGGTAACAAATTTGTATAATCTTTTTAAGAAACTGTATCAACATATTGTACAGGTCTGTTCTTTTAACTCATGTCTATGGTTTATTCTTGCAGGTGGTTGAACTTTGAAGATCCCCTAATTAATCACAATCCATGGACTGTCGAAGAGGAGAAGAGTCTTTTGCTGATCATTCAAGAAAAGGGGATTACTGACTGGTTTGATATTGCAGCCTCACTAGGGACTAACAGGACCCCATTCCAATGTTTGGCACGTTACCAACGAAGTTTGAATGCTTGCATACTGAGAAGGGAATGGACTAAGGAGGAGGATGAACAACTCCGGATTGCTGTAGAAGCTTATGGTGAGAGCAATTGGCAGTCTGTAGCCTCTACTTTGAAAGGAAGGACTGGTACTCAATGCTCTAATAGGTTAGTAAGTTGTTTCAAAAACAATGTCTAATAAATGATGCAAAAAACCGGTAAATGTCTTTCGCCTAATTGCTTAGATGTCTGAAATATAATATAGATTAGTTAGAGGGTTTGGAACCCTTGTATTAGACACCATGGTGGACATGACACATTAAACTTTGACTAATCTATACATCTTTGACATAGAATCTATCTGTCGAACTTCTGTTATAGTTATACATATTAAGTAATTACTGCATCAAAGAATTGGCATCATGATTGTAGTATACTGTCTATTGCATCTTAAATGTATATGGTATTGGCTTGCCAAATGATGGTCTGTCCTTGGAGTGTTGTTTGATACAACCTGTTCGATATAGCTCAAGGGTCTGGAATACATTCACTAATAGGTTGAATGTAACACATAATGTATCTATGCATCATAGCTCTCGTCTCACTTAGTCATACTACAGGTTGTGCATGTGTCATTGGTAAGTTTTACCATCTTATTTTGTCTAACTATCTGCAGACCCATACTGGAAAGTTCTTCCTTGTGATTCTCCTCCTTGTAAATATTTTGTTTCTGGATTTCCCTTTCTTCCCTTCATCAGAGGTCCTTTGTAGTTCTGATATTCTAGTTGTTTTCCATTTTATAACTCTTCAATGCCAGTCAAGTAACTTGTACACTCTGTTCTCTGACATGCAGGTGGAATAAAACACTTCACCCATCAAGGGAGCGACAGGGGAGGTGGAATCCTGATGAAGACCAACGCCTTATAGTAGCTACAATGCTTTTTGGGCCCAGGAACTGGAAGAAAATAGCTCAATTTGTGCCTGGTCGAACACAAGTGCAGTGTAGAGAAAGGTATCCATAAATATTTCATTTCAGCTTAAATTTTGATTTTTATAAATTTAAATTCTTGTTCTGATAGCAGGTGGGTCAATTCTTTGGATCCTTCCGTGAAACGGAGTGAATGGACTGAACAAGAGGATTTGTGGTTAGAGGCAGCAATTAAAGAGCATGGATATTGCTGGTCCAAAGTTGCATCTGCGCTACCTTCACGTACTGACAATCAGTGCTGGAGGTATGTACCTTTTTATTGTGTAAATAGATTTACAAATAGACATTGGTCAGAATGAAATGAGGCTCTATGTACTTTTTTATTTTGTAAATAGATGTACAAATAGACATTGGTCAGAATGAAATGAGGCTGTAGTTCTTTAGTTTCTCTAGGCATAGCTTATATTATGTAGATTGATTGTCCGAGCTTAATTTTAGTTATATCTTTTTTTCCTTTATAACCAGGAGATGGAAGGCATTGCATCCAGAAGCAGTGCCTTTGTTTCTAGAAGCTAAAAAGATTCAGAAAGCAGCTCTTGTGAGCAACTTTGTAGACCGGGAGCGGGAGCGCCCTGCCCTTCGTCCGAATGATTTCATTCCAATACCAATGCTAGAATCTGCATTTCAACCTGAAGAGCCTAATGCGTCCAAGAAACGTAAAAGAAAATCAAGGTATAAATTTCAAACACTTAGGTCTGTTGGTTCATGCTATACTATTGCTAATTCGATGCAACTTCTGCAGCAGAAAGCCAGAATCTGGGAAGGAAAATGATGATTGGTTAGTTCTTTCAGTTTCCTCCTTTTCTTTAATTAGTCTTGAATTCCCTGATACTTATTTGGAAGTATTTTCTAGAGTGTGTATTTTTGTGAATTTAAGTTTTGTATTTCTTCTCTTTGGATGTAATGCAGCAACACTCAGAAAAAGATTAAACCCAACCGATGTAGGAAAGAGGCCGAAGTTTGTTCTGAGGAAGTTTTGGGAATAACTAATTCTGATGTGATGGATATCTCTGATCAGCAAGATGCCACTCAAAAGAAGAAAAAAATAAAGCCACGTTCAACAAAGAAAAAGGCTGGTTGTGGATCTGTTGCCACAGAGAAGTCTTCGAAAAAAGGTTCAAAGAGTCGTCCTAGTGCGGAACTGGATGAAAGCAGTCAGAGTATTCTTCTGCAACCCCCTAAAAAAGAAAATCAAAGGAATACTAATGATGATGATAACAACTTCTCTTTGGAGGACACTGATAAGGCTCGAAGGCAAGGCCATGGAATAAAAAGATGTAATGAACCATCAGGTGAATGCCAGGGTCTTGCATGTTCCTCTTGTCAGCAAGATGGCAGCAAAACATCAAAACCTAGGAGCAAATCTCATTATAAGAACCGTTTACAAGCATCAGACGCAGATAACATACCACTTGCTTGCTTTCTTCATAACAAGCCGAAGAAAAAAAAGCTTGAAGTGCCTAAAATTGCTGATCAGCCTTGTTCTTCCAATGGTGAGGAAACTATGGGATCATTGTTGGCCTTTGAAACAGTCGATCAACAAAGTAATGAACAGCCAATTCTGTCCCAGATGCAAAACGGTGAAGTTCACACATGCCGCAATGCTGGAACTCCTGAAGATATGTCACTGTGCAAAATGCAGTCGAGTCATTTAAAAGATATGCAAATTATGGTGGTGAGTGACGAGTGTATTGGAGAAGATAAGGTGGAAGGTGGGGTTACAGATAAGGTCAAAGGTGCTACTACAAGTCCCTCTGAACCAGTCTCAGAAGCAATGCCGGACGTCAATCTCGAAGATGAAATAGAGGCTTGTGATTTCACCCTTGCTTCCTGGTTGAATAGGTCGTCTCTCAGTACCCAGTCTAGTCTGAATAATATGCAGAATGTTTTAGCCAGTGATATGGAGCTAGAAAGAGGAGATGAGGTCAAAGGTGCAACCATTACTCCCCATGAACCTGTGAGAGAACCAATGAGCAATAACTACAAAGATGATATTGATGATGCTGACATCCCTCTTGCTTTCTTGCGTCGTAAACTAAAGAAGAAATAGCGTACTCTGATGGGCACAAAGATGCTGAATTGTCTTACAAACTAAGAAATCTGAGTTCCCTTCTGGAGGGCTTGGATCGGCTTGAATCCTGCAACAAGCAATGCCCTGGCCATTAATGAAGCCAGCCATGACATGGATATGCCAGCAGAAATTTATTACCCTCGCCAGTCCTGAGGATTTTTATAGTAGATATTTTTACGGGTCCTGAGGTTATTATGTATAGCTAAAGATTTTGTCTGATTCTTGTATAGGAGGGATAGCACGGTGCTCAGTTTCAACCTCAGATCTGTTTTTAACATTTTAATATTTTGGTGAGAAGAAGAGGAGGAAAATGTAAAGAGGGGGGAAGATTAAATTACAACACCCCCACCCACACACAAAAAAAGGAAGAAAAAAAACCTATAAAGCTGCATATTTTTTTACTAGACTATTCTTTCTTTCAGCTGAATGATTGGTAATATTTCTTTCCCTGCAGCAGATTGTTGTTTCATGTTGTTAACGATGACATTCTGTTGAATGAGTTGTGTTCTATGCTCTTTTTACCTGGTATTTTCGTTCTTCAGAACTTGTTTCTTATGTACAAATACTGTGTTTGTTTCATGTTATAAATGAGCTTGCGTTAATAATAATCTTACGCTACATGGTTGGTAGACCAATCTATTAGACAATCAATTGAATTCCAAGTCATTTTCTGATCTGATCAAGAATTGTTAGCCCGAAATCTGGAGTCATTTGTAATTTTTCTTCTTTTAAATTTACCTCAAATTCAAGAATTGAACCCTCGGTTTGTAATTTCATATGCGAAGAAGAATAACCATAAATTATTAAATACTCAAATCCAATATATGGTAAGTTATTTTTTTAATAGAGAACATAAGGTTGACTCACTGTAACTGTCATTTCTCAAATTCATACGAAGGTGGTAATATGGATTGCAATTCAATTACATGATATACATTTATGACATGATTTTTTCATATTCATATTGATATAAATTGACACGATTAAAAATAAATTAATTTATATAATCGTGTCATATTTGTATTAAACCACTCAATATGTTAATCCATTTTTGACATGAATATCAATTAATATATAATAATATTATTTTAAAATAATTGATGTATGTGCTTAACACCAAATTAGTTATCATATTAATATTGTGTTATAAGCTTATTCATGTTATATTTGATATCATATTAACTTACTTATCCATATTATGTGTTAATGTTTCAACATGGTCATATTAATATTTTGCTTAAAGTTAATACGATCTAAATATGACACGATAGCACAAATTGCAACCCCTAGATTCATAACAAGCACACTATTAATCAATCCAAATGCAAAAAGACCTTAGCAAGAATGTTAACAAAAAGAATCGTGACTCTGATTACTTTTAGGTTGCATTTAACAGTTTGCATTACAATGTATAGTATTGCACTAAACCAATGTTCTTATACTAACCTATGTTTGACTACAATTTCTTCTTGCATTGCACTGCATTAAAAAGATGACTGACGCAATGAAAAGAATATAAAATAATCCTATTGGGAGTAGGGTTTAGGTTATATTGCATTAAAATACTGTTCATATTTTAAATTCCAACAATTTTACTTTTAATATTAATAATTTATAATAAATTTAATTTTTTAAATATTAAGTTACATTTAAATAAATAATATAAAATATAAAAATATTAATAAACCTAAACATTTAATAAATAATTGATAATAAATCATTTTACTTTTATTATGTAAAAATATTTTAATTATTTTATTTTAAGTATGTAAAACATATTTAATTATTTATTATTTACTAAAATACTAAATTTAAATTAAGCGATTATATTTGAAATTTATAAATAAAAAATAATTCATAATTAAAGTTAGAATTTAATATATATTATATTATAGTATAAACATTTTTATTTTATTTATAAAAATTTAATACTATATTATATTATAATATAACTCATATTATATTATCATACATATTATAATAAATAAATATTTAAAAATAAATTATGTTTAGATAATATTATGTCTGTCTCTCAATTACTAAGTAAAAACCACACACATTGGCATGGATTTACATGGAAGCACCCAAAATTTTTCTTATCAATTGAGTACTTTTCAAGTGTTAAGTTGTATACTTTTCTTTTGTTTACCTCATTTTGGCAAATAAAAGCGATGTTATTGAGAAGTTAATTAAACAATTGAATTATTTAAATCATCTTCGTAATATTATTTCTATTGAATTGATTTCGACCAAAATAAAGAAAGAACTCAACAAATGACTATAAATAAATATCCTATTCTACTTGTTAAAAAAAAAAAAAAAAACTCTTTGATGTATGAGATTAATATTTAAAAAATAATATTATATCAAAATAGAAGATTTCGGGGACTAGTCCCCAATAATAGAATAACAAAAGACTACTGTCAATTGTATTAGAAAGCTACACAATAATTAAAAGTATGTTCATAATTTTATGGTTTATTTCCTTCTCTGTCATTGCTTGTTCTTTTTTCTTTTCATTAAATCAAGTTACTCAAATATGTGACATTCTCTATCACTAAAATTTTAAAAAAATTATAAATAATTGTTTACTCTACAATTTCAATAAATCAATATTACAAATTTATTTGTTATGTTGTTGTCATTCTTTTATTAATATATGTATTTTACTAAAAATTTTGATGCGGCATTACTTACCATAAATATTGATGTGGCATTACTTTAACATAAATATTGCTTTTACTTTACAGAAATCAATATTCACACAAATATTTATCATAAATTTATAAATTAATCCACAATAATATAAAGTTTCGGACAGGCACTTGACTACCTTTAATTGGAAAAGCCTTTATTGAGAAAAATCTTTGATATGATTATGGCTAAAGATGATAATTCTACCCGCAAATCCGCCCAAACCCACTCGCCAAAACCCGCTTGCTGCAGGTAATTTTACCCATTGCGGGCGGGTTTAGTATTATAAACGAAAACCCGCACATGGATATGGGTGAGTTTGATATTAATTTTATATCCAGTGGATATCCATCCACATATATATCCACCAAACCCACAATATGTTTTCCAAATATTTTTAATTTTAAAATGTATAAAGAAAATAATATCATTATTCAAATTACCAAATAGCCAAAGATTCAAAGTTGTGTATGTGTGTATGTGGCTCATCTCCCATTCTAAAGTCATAACTTAAAGAAAACTAAATGCATTTTCCTTTGAATTAGTATTTGAAAATATTAATTTTAATTATTATTATAGGCATTGTGTTGGATGAGTGCTTATGGTGGTGAATGAAATGAATATTTTCTCTCGGAGCTTGTTTTAAATGATAATATGAAATATAATTATTATTTTTAGGTACTAGTTTGTGTTTTTTAAATGGATTTGTATAATTTATACTTAAATTTGAGAATTTGTGTTGGATTGATGTTGAAATTTTAATTTTTTATTTACATTGTTTAAATATAAAATTGAGTATATTATATGAAATTTGAGATTATTATTATAAATTTATATATTAAATATTTGTGATTTTAAATATGAAAATCCATAAAAAAATCCGCTAGATACCATTGCGGGTTTGGTAATTGTTAAAATCCACTGCGGGTAGGTTTTTTTAAAAAAAATTAAAATCCGTTGCAGATTGTAGGTGGGTTTGGTAATTTAAATTTTTTGCGAACTTAAATTTAGTAATGACAAATCCGCTGTGGGCAGTGCCTATTATGATCCCTAATTATAGCATGAACCATGAAGTAAGAGTTTTCAACAGTCAACAATGGTGTTAATGTAAATTTAGAAGAAAACAGGTGTCAAATGCGGTATTCAAATAGTTAAGGAGAGGGACTGAGAGAAATTTAAAATTTCGTGCCAGCCACTTACAAGGCCATGCGATGCGCAGGGCTCTGCTGCATCCTGCATGCATATTATTGTTGTGATTTTTTTATTATTACTAATTAAGTACATGTCACTAGAGCCAGAGCTATCAAAAGAAATATTTTTTTTTAAATTTGAAGAAATTTCTAATACATGTAAAGTAATACAATCAATTAATGTATGAATGATATGTGTAATTAAATTTAATATAATAATAATTTAAATAATAATCTTTTAAAATAAATACACATATTACAATATTATTTACTTAGTAAATGACTAACATAATATCTTTGATTTCTAGTAAACTTGACAGTACAAACGTTGGCAACTTGCACTAACCGGAATTAACACACAACTCAGACTAAGTGCCATGGCCCCAAACAGAACAATCACATAAGCCACTGTAGGGCGTGGGCTCTTTGAAAGATTAGCGCGCATTACGGCACATCTACAGTTTATCATATTATTAAGGTTTTAAAACTATTACATTCAACATACTTGCACATTTTTCGTTAAGAGTATTAATCAACCCGCAAGAGGATTGAGAACGTGACCAATGAACATCACCAATCCAATCATGTCTTCTCTTATAATGAACACGAATGGGTGGTTAGCCACAAAATCTATCTTATCATAAAGAGGCATACACATAAGTGCTACACGAACAACAGAAGTAGCTACAGTTTTTGTTCCTCCTTCATTAACTTCTATTAAGGACTTCTGGAAGATACTTGAAATATATAGGTTCTTACCCCCAGGGGAATCCACCATCTCTGCCACACCACTCCTTCACCAAAAAAGGGCAATTCTAGTCCTAGTCCCTCAAGGGCTTTGGAAACTTCAATCCCACAAGAAACCTTAAACTTAGGAATCATGAATTCACCAACTTCTACTTTTTGGGATGGAAGGTGGCGGTCTAAGAACCTAGATTCAGATCCCATCTTCTCTACTAATATTGGCAGCCCATCTTTCCCATCTAGAAGGAAAAAAGTACATGGAGAAATGGCGCTTATCCTCACCTTGTTTGGAAGAAAGCCGTAGAACTTTGAAACCATTAAAGCACTCACAAACTGCCGCTTCTTGCTAGTCATGAATGGCACTTTAATGGAGCCTCCATTCAGAAGGTGAAAGTCTTAGTCTTTTGTCTTTGATGAATCAAATGTTTCATTCCAAGCTCCTTTGAAGTACAGTTCATTTGCAAAGATGAGTTTGGTTGAAATGTCAACTGAACCAGGAGGAAGAACTTCTTTAATAAGGCCATTGGTCTCCTTCTCAGCCCACATGTTCACTTCTCTATATACTTCAGCAGCCTTTTAAATATGGCATCAACAGGAAAAACAGAAAATGAGCACATTCGTCATACATTGCCCAAACAACGAGGCAGAACTAGCATGTAGCACATCATTCAGGCAACTAAATGAACACTACAAGCAAAGTAAAGCACGAGCAAAGCAAAGCTCAAAAGGTACCTGTTGAAATTTTAACAAATTCACTCTATTTCACTCTATCCTACATAAATTCATGATTCTGTAACGCCATTCTGACAAGATTAATTATGAATCCTGTGCTCCAAAATAAATAAATAAAACTAGGCCATCAATAGTATTGTATTCATATCCAAGTTCAATGATAAGGGCAAATTCCAAACAATGCATACCACAATCAGTTAAATTCAGTTTTAAAGAAATTGAGCAAAAACTGAGGACCCAAAACAACTTTCATGCTAGAAAAAATCTACTGGCCTAAGGTCATGCCGCAAGCTAAATGCATAAGAAAGCTAAATGCATAAGAAAGCTAATGTACAAACTACATTTTCTAAGCCAAAGAAGACGGTCATGAGTTACTCATTGCTTTCTAGCTACTCAGATCCTTGCACAGTTATTTTCTAGCTACTCATTTCCATTTCAACAGGACATGATGGTTGCAACCATTCGTTCCGAATAAAATATCAGCAAACAACAGAATACATGTCCAATCACTAGTAGAGACGTAAAAGCAATTAAGGGTATCCCATGGTTTATTGCTAAAACTACATTATGTCTTTATAATGATCCACAATCTACTAAAACGCAACGTACTAACTTAAAACAATTGATAGCCGATGTCATCTACTTCAATTAAATTTAAGACCTTCATCAGTAACGGTAGTGTCCTAATAGGGAATTTTTACCTTGGTTTGGAAATCGACTTGATTAGAAGCAGCCTTGTAGGTATTGTCCACAATCTGTTTGAAAGTATTCCTGAGAGAAAGTGACTGATCAATCCGAACACCATTGGCTGCGGATAAGCGGGACCCGCCGCTCGGGCTTCCGTCGGCAAAAACAACTGCGACGAGTTCGGCGGCAAAGGTGTTGAGTTGGTCGTCGGATTTGGACTTGAGAAAAGAGAGCAACTGGTCGAGGGTGGGGCCCTTGGATCCAGCAGTGATCAGGCTCAGTAACTCGCGGGTCGATGAAGGCGAGAGGAAGAGGTTCGAGTCTTTAGCTTCGGTGAGGGCAACATGCTTTGTTAGAGACAAACCGACGTCGGTTTGGTTGCTGATTGATTCGCGTACGTCCATGCTCTGCCAACCATACTCTCTCTGCAAACAAAGAAAAGGAGGACTGACAGACAGGCTTTACATATTGTAACTAAAATGCAGAAACGGGGTCAAAGAATGCGATTTTTATAACGACGTCTTATTTTGGTGACGTGGACTTCGAAAGAACGGTTCCCGCGGAAGAGAGACTACACGTGTACAAGTATTTTGTTGGCTTCTGATATCTTCGTGTTAAAAGTGCTTTGAGTAGGAACTGTAAGTGAACAAGGGTCTGCCTCAGCCATTGCGACTGCAAAATGTAGCTCATATAACTGCTGGAACATTAGGGGCCAGAGTTGCAACCTGTATGCTTTTACACGGTCGATAATTGCAGTCATGAAGGTGTATAGGGTGCGTTTAGATTGAAGTTGGATAATTGTAGATTAAAAGTTATAATAATAACTTATTGGTTAAATACTAGCTGCTGGAATTTAAAAATTATATTGATATGATTTTTTATTTATATAATAAAGAATATATTTACTTTAATAATTTTATCAAAATTATTAATTAAAATTTATATTTACTATATATTATTAATTTTTATTTCATAGTTACAACTTTTTTTCCACAACAACTGTAATTTAAAAGTTATAACACCTCAATTTCAAACGCACACTTAAGACCAAAATGATGTCATAAAATTTAGGACAAAAAAAAAGAGAAATTTACAAAAATAACCATAAAACTTTTGTTATTTTCACAATTAATTCTCTCAATTTTTTTCTATCAACATTAGTCAAACACACGTTTTTCTCTTCAAATTACCCTTCTGAACTTGATCGAGAGTTTCGGAACTGCGAGTCGTGAGTGAATCTGACGACAGACTGCCTATCGCACGAAACTTGGTGCGACAGATTGCATGTCGCATCAAAACTTAGAGCGACAGGTGCCTGTCGCACGAAGCTTGGTGCGACAGGCAATTTTGGACACCATAAATCCGCTTAATGCCGCTTGGACAAAGCTAGAAACTGCAGAAACTTTTCATGCTCCTGCTGCTTATCCTTGAGCTGACTGGATACCATGGACAAAATCTCAGCACCTCTAGTTGTTGTCCGTATATACTGGTGCAATTCATTATCGGCATCAGCACTTTCAAGTATCATCTGTAGTAAGTCCTTGGAATTTTTGCCATCCTTCAGACTCTCTTTTTGACGATCTTTGACCACTTTGAGTATCAAATCCTCCACCTCTTTCTTCAACCTCTGTATTTCTCTGTTACTTTTTGTAGGAAGCCATCTGCACAAACAGATTATAGATTCCTTTTAAATTCGCATTTTAAAAAGAGCAAAAGTCAGTTAGAAAAACTACTATAAATGTTTACCTGATGTTGGAATGTCCGAAAAGTAAACTGGGTTTGGACATGACCTCTTGCATGGCCCTCAACTTTACAAAAATTCTTTTTCCTTGGGCATAAGAGCTACCAAAACAAGCTCTAGAGATGATATCAGCCGAAAGGCTTCTCAAATCTTGATCAATTAACAAGTCCAGAACTCCTCCTTTGCTTTCTGTTAATAGGCTCTCCCATATACTAATCATTGACATGGTACATTCTTCCATTAGTCCAATCATGCCCTAGAATACAATTCAACTTATATTATTTGGCCATCTGTGAATGCCAAAGTGCCAAACTAGCTTGCATTAAATTTGTATAACAAGTACCTTAACCTTGTGGGGAAAGAACTCTGGAGCAATAAGTCAGAAGGGTTTCAAATGCAAGTTCTTGCATGATTTGAATATTCAGAGAAAGGATGGAAAGATAGATATTTACAGTGATAAGCGTGATGGAGAAACAATGGAGGATTGGGATCATGAGACACTGGAGAAGGTTGTTGAGTCAAAAAAGATGGAGTGTAACTAGAATAAACCAACTGAGATTATTTGCAAAGCTTGGTTCTTCGGTTTGGGAGAGATGGGAGAAAGAGAGATTGTTGGGGAAGAGATGAGAGAGAGGGGTATTTTGATCTCAAAGACTTTTTTATGGCTAATGTTGATAGAAGTTATGTTTGTGGGGTTAAGATGGAAAAGTCAAAATTTTTATAGTTATTGATGTAAATTTCCCAAAAAGAAATAGTGGATAAGTTAGAGTTAAAAAAAAAAAAAAAAAAGAAATGGCCAAATGAATAAAACATCGACCATGAATTTCCACAACAAAACTAAATTGACCGTGGATTTCAATGAACTTGAGGATGTAAATCAAGAAAACCAAAAAAAAAAAAAAAAGAGACTAGTTAGACTGTCCAGTTCGCAAGATTAGAAGTAAAAATCAAATGAAGCATACAAAGAAATGGTGTAGTAGTATAGTCGCCATTCCCCCAAAAGAAACACATAGACATGTACACATATGAATGTATAACAATTCGATTAAAGAACAAGAAGAAGCCATTAAGTTGGGCACAGAAAGTGAGAGTGAAGAAAGAGAGAAACTTACCACGTCCTTTGGAAATTCCCTAGTGGTCAAGACCAGAAGCAAGTTTAAGACAACATTGGTAAGTTTGGGGTCCAAGTATAGTTTAAAGAACCATAAATAAGTAATGATCTGTCAACTTTTGCTGACCTCTCCAAGAAGGTTAGAAGAGTCAATTGAGCAAGTTTGCCGACCAGCGAACCATTGGTTTCCATGGCTCCGCCTCCGCCTCGAACAACATAATCCTCTGTAACTTTGACTTACCATAGGCTTCTGATAATTACGATTCGAACCAATCAGTGAAGCCTTCAATAAGTTGTTCATTGTGTTTGTGTTCTTGTGCTTATGTTTACTATTTAGATATATTGGATTCGGATATTGACCTTGAGTTCGTAATTAACATATGCTTACAATGCCACAAGTTATATAACTCAATGGACAAAAAAATCCAGTGCGGTATAGAAACTGAAAATTCACGGCAGGATGTAAACACAAAATCGTCCCAATCGCTGTTTTTGACCATTGACTCGACTTGGTTGAGAAGAAGTAAACTACAGTTTATAATTAAACAAAACCGGATGTAATGTAACACATCTAAAATAATAAGCCAAACCAAAACACCAGAGGCCTCAAAGCCATATAAGATCCAAATAAAGAGAACAAAATATCCTTAAAAACATTTTGAACAAAATCTTAAATCTTAAATAGGTCTGAAACTGCCTACAAAGTCGAGAAACTAGTTTGTAATCGAAAAAGAACAGCAGTTTGCAATTACTCAGGCAGTTTTCAATAACGGCCAATACCCCAGACTCTGATCACACCATCTGTATAACCACTGAACAAGGTGCTTCCATCAGCACTCCAGTTCAAGCTTGTGCAGTAAATGTTCTGCAAAATCGAATTACAGACAATTAGAAAGCAAATAACGATACTTAACTGTTCATGCAGATAAAAAAATGTTGAGCTTATCTCCAAAAACTACCATCAAATATCAACATTTCAGATCAACCATTCCAAACAAAAAAGCTTCTGAAAGTAAGTCAAGAAACAAAATACACATAAAATGGCAACTTTCTACTAAAATATTAATAAAACCAACGATCTATAACACAGTAAATTATTCCAAAGACGGCATGTAAGACATTTAAGGCAGCAATATTTTCCTAGAACAACTTTAATGAGTTCGATTTTCCTACACAAACACTCAAAAGACCAGATCAAAAACCCAAAATACATTTCCAACAATGAAGGTATGCAAACATCTAACAAAACACCACAAACTACAATTTCACATTCCCATGTCTGAAAAAAATATGGCAGACAACAGAAAATCATCAAGGATTTGCTTATCACGAAAACTCAGATTAATATGCCATATTCTCTTCGAACATTTAACCACCAGCCAATATTGCATTCTCCCAGGAATCAATTTATTTAACAAAATATACACAATCCACAGAAAAGACAATATGTTGAAATGCAATTCAACTATGAAGGCATAAACAAAAAAATAAATAAATTGGTTAAGTATAATTATACCTTCTTTTTTATGGTGGTGGTGGCGGTGGTGGCCTCAGATTTCTCGGCCTCGGTCTTAAGATCAACCTTAAGATCCTCGACAATGCTCTTGCTCTCCAAATCCCAGATCTTTATACTCTGCTCAGTCGCCGCACACAACCAATACCTATTAGGACTGAAGCAGAGCGCGTGAATGACAGCACCAGCGTCGAGCGAGTAGAGTCTTTTTCCCTCAGCCAAATCCCACAACAGAATCACACCATCTTTCCCTCCACTGGCACACAACGAACCATCCGGCGACACTGCGACGGTGTTCACGTATCCAGTGTGCCCGGCAAGAGTAGCCCTAAGCTTGCAGTTGCTCAAATTCCACACTTTGACCGTACGGTCCCACGAGGCGGAAACGATAGTGGGCTGAAGCGTGTTGGGGCTGAACCTAACACAAGAAACCCACTCAGTGTGAGCGTCTCCCTCTTGAATCGTGTACTTGCACTCGCCTAGCGTGTTCCACAACTTGATCGTACGGTCACGAGAGGCCGATACAATCTGACGGTTGTCGATCGAGAAGGCGACGGAGAGAACGTCCTTAGTGTGGCCGACGAACCTGCGGGCGGATTTGCCCTCGGCCAAATCCCAGAGGCGGAGCTCGCCGTCCCAGGAGCCGGAGAGAGCGAACTGGCCGTCCGAGGAGAGGACGACGTCCTGTACGAAGTGAGAGTGGCCGGTCAAACGACGGCGCGCAACGCCGTAGGTCTTTTCCTCCTTAGTGAGGTGCCAGACAATGATGGACTTGTCACGCGAGGCCGTCACGATCATGTCAGAGTTGTCGATTGGGGTGGCGATCGCCGTCACCATGTCGGTGTGGGCGCGCATGGTTCCTTTGAGAACGAGACCTTCAGCCATTTTTCCGATAGCAAATGTACTTTCGGTATTTTTTTTTTCCCCCTGCTGTTAGGGTTTGTAGAGGCGAGCTAGGACCGAGAAAGAAGAAATGCGTGTGCTTATATAGCAGGGACGGGTACTAGGGTTTTGTGAGGGACCGGGAAACTGGATGCAATGGGGTTGCTTAAGCGCGTACACGTTTACTTGGACTTATGATAACAACCGGCTATAGCCCGTTACAAGGGCAAGCCCAAGATTAATTTAAGCCCAATGCATGTCATTGAGCTACATATAGGACTACTGCGCTCCCGCATTCGAGCTCAATGGGCTCTATATGATTCAGTTTTCGGGAAAGTAGTTAGGATAGAATAATAGAAGTTGATATATCTTTCGACATGGAAATTTGTCCCCACTATACCCTAAAAATATAGTATTTGTCTAAACACATTCTTGTACTTCAAAATTTGTCATATATGCCTTTTTTTTCATCTACAATTACCAAATTACCTTAACTCGAAACTTAATTTTTCAAAATCATTCACAACTGGGTTACGTACATGACTACAATCGAGTAACTTCATAATTACACGCTTGTAGTTTATTATCTTCATATATATACAACTATAGTCAATTATCTTCATAAATACACACATCTCTCACTATATCTTTGTTGTATCTTTTTGTATTTTATTGATCATTTGACACTTGGAAATCATTAGCCATAAATCATTAGCAGTCACTTAAACATCAATTGTTCATCTCTTAATAAATGACTACAGTAGAGTAAAATTATATATGCACGATAACAGTTGAGTAACCTTATAAATACATGACTATAGTAGAGTATCTGAACATAGAACAAAAATTATCTAAAATACTTATTAGAATGATAACACAATCAATATAAGTTGTACTATATCAAACATCAATTCATCAAACAACAGAAGCTTTTATACATAAAACTACATAGGTCTAATACATGTCTAAATCATAAATAAGCTTTAAAAGAACACAAGTTGATGCTCAATCATCAAAACTATTAATTTACTCCAAACATTCGGCACATCTATATTAAACCCCTGGTCACTTCCCTTTGAAAACAACATGAGACAAACAAATATGTTTTTTCCACCTGCGAAATAAGAAGGTATAAATTTATCAGCTAACTATTACAGATATTAAAGAAATTAAGACAATAAAAAGGACAAGTATATAATATTGAGTGTATTACATGTGTTTTTGTTTTATCCACTACAGGCTCATTGTCAGATAGTGGAATTGGTGTGCTACAAGTTAATTGAGTATGTCCTTGAAAACACACCTATCACACTTTTGACGTAAACTCTCTTATCCTTGAAATGTTTTCCTAATTTCTTATGGCCAACCTTTATTCATCCAAGTACATTGTCAAGCAATATTTTTCACACTTGTACTAGCAGTTGTGTAAATTCATACATAAACGATAACAATCATGTAACTCACAAAAATCATGACTACAATCTAGTGAATAGTCAGAGACATATTTCTTCCCAAAAAATATATTTTGTGCACTAACAAAACGCTAGGGTCTCATAATAGTTGGAATATTATATATAATTGCAAGATTGTAGTTGTGTAAATTCGTACATAAATAATAACAATCGTGAAACTTACTAAAATACATTATTATAGTCTAGTAAACAATCAAAATATATATTTAGTGAACAATCAAAATATATATAGTCTAATAACTAATATAATGTTAGGGCTTTATAACAGTTGCAACATTTTACACACTCGTACGACTATAGTCACGTAAGTTCATACGTATATGATAGCAGCGGTATATAGTCCAATAATAGTTAGAGGACATATTTAGTGAAAAAAATATATTTTTGGCACAATAAAATGCTAGGGCATCATAATAGTTGCAACATTTTCAACATTCACACAACTAAAGTCGTGTAAGTTCATACATGACTACAATCTAGTAAATCGGTAGAAAACATAATTCTTCTCTAAAAAATATATCTTTTACACTAATAGAATGCTATGGTCTCATAACAACTGAAATTTATGTGACTGCGTAAATTCATACACAACAAAAGTCACGTAGCTTACTAAAATACATCACTATAATCCAATAATTGTCAAAGGACATAGTAAGTGCAAAAAATATTTTGTATACTAATAGAATGCTAGGATGTCATAATAGATGGAACACTTTGTACATTTGCATGACTGCAGTCGTGTAAATTTATACATACACGATTGTGGTCATGTAAATTCATACATACACAACTGCAATCGTGTAAAATGGGTGCAGAACAACATTCAGAACAAAATGAGATTTCAACAGATATAGTTAAAAAATATGTCACATAGTTGTGATATGATACAAATATAATGAAAATGTGAGTTGTTTTGTTATTTATAACAAACCAAATAAAACCCTAAAAATAATATAATGTCAAGAATATGAATAAATAACATAAAATAAATATAAAAGTTTTAAGTGCCTCATTCATTGGATGAAAAACGTACCTAGTTGTAAACCAAAATCAACACATTGGCTATTCATGAGTGATATTGAGAATATGAAGTGATTTTTTTATTGTGTGAAGTTAAATGGTATGAGGAGTTAGGAGTGAAATGGTGTGGAAGTAAAAGAGTGTGTGTTGGAGGTGATTTGTATGGTGCTTTATATTTTTCTTTAGAGACATTTAAGACAATACACCACACAAAATGGCATGTCCACATAATTATAAAGCATCGGGTATATTTATTTAAATACCTTATTTTTGGGGTATATTTAATTAAAAACGCCTGATAAGTATGTAAGCTAATAGAATGTTAGCGTGATAAGTATGTAAGCTAATTGGACTGGGTCTTACCCTTAGTTTTTTAAGAATTAAGTCCTTCCTTTTTAATCATATGTTCACGTTAGGGCTTGGCCAAATCTTGAAAATTCTATTTTCTAAAAAAATTAAAAAACAATCAGATATTTCACCTCTTCTCTCTCTCTTTAATTCTATATGGGGCTTCCATATATATTTTTAAAAACATTTTATTGTTTTGCTTGCTTGATTTTATTCTTCAAAATCTTAAACTTCTTATAAACAATTGCTTTTAACTTCTGTCAAAGTGGTTTCTTCTCTTCAATTGATTAATTTACTCTTCTCACAGAAGTACTCAGGACAACATGCTTGGTTTCAATCTTTTATTTTATCGCCACAAATTTTTTCTTTTCAATTTTATTTTTTCCTGAGTGTTCATGGGTAAAGAAAGAGTACATGTTCTTTTATGGGATTAAAGTGAGTATACTTTTTTTAATATTGATTACACATTAAATTAGTATATTACACATATTTATAACTGCTATTACAGCAAACATTATATTGATATTTACAATTAGATATACATAATTAGGATTTACATTGTTACATTAAATCTATGAAGTACATGTATAGACAAGTAACCCTCACATAGGGGAATGTTTCTGTTCCACTCGCATTTCGCAAGGGAAAAAGACTTGCAAATAAACTCCACACAATTATGCATAATACTTAGTTTAGTTAAGAGAGTTTTGAATCCATGAGTACTCGAACCTAGGGTTGGCAGAATAGCCCGGGCCGGCCCAGGACTGCGGGCTTTAAGCTCGGCCTGTGGCTTGAAATTATGAATAAGGGCTCATAATTAATAAAGCCCATAACATATGAGCTCAGTCAAGGGCCTAAATGAAAAGCCCAGGCTTAAGCCCGAGCTTTATAATAAATAATATATATTATATATATATAATATATTATGGATAATGGCTTTATATATATATAAATATATATATATATATATATATATATATATATAATATATATATATATATATATATATATATATATATTTAAAAAAAATGTATAATATATTATAAAATTGAAAAAAAATTAAACAAAACAATAAAAAAATCGGGCAAAGGGAAAGGGCAAAGGTTTTGTCACAAAATGTCAAAATTCCTAAATCGGTAAATCTCTATTAGTTTTTTTTTTATATTAGTGGTTGATTTGTATGTTGTGTACGGTACTTGTATTGTTAGTATTTTTATATTTTGTGTTGGCTAATCATGTATTAGAGAATTATATTTAAGTTTTTAGCTTATTGTAGTATTATGTATTGGATAATTATGTTTTGAAAATTTATAGTTTTATTTTTTAAAAAAAATTTAAAAATTCGTAAAAGCCCGGGCTTGGCCCGAGGCCCGGCCCGCCCAAAGCCCACTCAACTTGGATGGGCTTTGAGAGGGCCTGGACTTATTTAACATTATATGGGCTTGGTCCTACGCTTGGCAAAGCCCGGCCTAGGCCCTTAAATTGCCAACCCTACTCGAACCTTTACCCTCACAATCCTTCTTAACTGGAAGAGTAGAGGTTTACCGCTAGGGCAAAGGATATTAGCGTGAGTGTACTTATAATGAGTGTTTTTATTTATGCCTAGATGGTTGTATTTAGAGAAGGGGTTTTATTTATAAGAGTAATAGACACGTGCTCGTAGGAGTAGCAACACTAACGTTCTCGAGTTATGGGCGACATAAACCTAAGGGTAGTCTTATAAGGATAGTGCATAAGTAGAAGAAAGATAAGCTTTAAGATACCATTACAAGCTCTTGTGCAAACCTTGCAAAGAAAATGGATGGTTGGTTTTTTATTTTTGTTTAAAAAATGATGAATAAATGAGAAAAGAGGGTTGGGCAAGAAGAAAGATATTAAAAAAAATACTATTGCCACATAAAATTCCAATGGATTGTGTGTGCATATCCTATTATCTATAATTCTTAGGTGGAGCAAAATATGTCAAATTTAGTGGATGTGCAAAAAGAAAAAAAAAATTACCCTCAAATTTTCTATTAATTTTTTTATTATCAATTACGGTATTTTGAGATAATAAAATATAGAAAATAGAATTGATAAAGTAATGATGTGTTGACTAACGGGAATTAGAATGGGTTGAAATCGAAAAAAATTGAAACAGGAATTAACCGAAATTAGAATAAGGAATAGAAATCAGATTAAGTTATTTATTTTAACTGTACAAATCAGAATCAAAATTAGCTCAATTGCTATCGATGTGTTTACTTTGTCTTAAAATCAAAATTGAGATGAATTAGATTGTTACAAGTTAATAAAAAGTTCTTAATTAACTATTGTCATAATTGGACTATTGGCATAACCCCTATTGTCCTCTTAAAACCACTATTTTAAATATGCCTCATAAAATAATTTGAAATATAGATAACTTCTATTGATACCCTCTTGTATTCCACATATATCCCTACTTCTATTGACGCTCTTTAAACAAACCCCATTCATGTTTATCTCTTTTCTTAATTTCTTTAGCTACATAAACTAAAAATTCTATGTTTTTCATGTTGCTAATGTTAATTGGCCATCTTATAAATAAGATAATAGCTAATATCTTTTCGGAATTGATTGTTTTTATAGGAATTTGTCTATTGTTCAATTTCTCAATGACTTAAAACTCAAAAATTAAAATTTGAATGCCATAAGTACTTCCAAGTCTTACAAGAAGTAATGGGATGTTTTCATCTTCATCTATTTCTATTCATGAAAGACATTTTGCTAGGTTTGGAGTTTTTCCTTGTGCATCAAAAGAGGGCACCATTGATAATTTTTTGAGATCATTAAGAACAATGATTAATGGATTTATTTTAAGTAGTGTAAATTAGTTTTGCCACAGATAAATACTATTAATCAAACTCATCTGCAATTGTAAGTGGGGTCTTCAAAATTTACTTGTGTTGGTATTGGATGTGGGTATGCAAGGTTTTTTCAATTAGGGGTAAATTTTGTAAATAGAAATAATAAGAGGGGTATTAAGAGGATAATGGAGGTACACCAACAACACCACTGTTATTATTTTGTATTTTAATTCTTGTGATTATTATTATTCAAAAAATTTTATTACTATTATTAATTATTGTTAATAATAATAATATTATTAGTAATATTAATTTATTAATTAACCATAATAATTTTTATTTTTAATAATAATATTAACATTAATTTAATTAATTATCATATTACTTTTTATCATTAATAAATAATGATATTAACATCAATATATTAATTAATTGTAATACTTTCTATCATTAATAATGATATTGATGATGATGATGATATTGATGGTGGTGGTGGTAGCAGTAGTAATAAAAATAATAATAATAACGGCAACAACAACAACAAATCGGAATTTGACCAACAGCTGCTGGACCGTGACATCATCATCATCACTGACATCATCATCGATGCTAGTTGCTGCTACTGCTCGAAAATGGCCCCAAACAGAGATGACATCAGCGACCAGCTGCTACTTCACAATCGACGATGATGGTTTGCCTGTTGTGATTTGCTTCGTTCAGCTATAATTTGCCCTTTTTCATATTTTTAATTTATAGGAGCACAATTTTGAAATTTTGAAATGTTAATGAGGGTAGAACATCATTTTCGAGAATAAGAGACTGATTCTCAACCTTCCCTTAAGAATAAGTCTCCCATTGTCCATTCCTATATTAGAGTAGGCTTTATCATTTCGATTTGGATTCTCGCCTCTATTTTGGGAAGTAAATGTTGTCAATGATTTCAATTTAAAATTCTGATTCTCCAATATGAAAACTAAATACACCATAAAAGTAGTAGTATTATGGGAAAATTGAAAAAGAATATGTGTTTAATCATAAGTTGCGACATGACAAAAAATCTAATAAGTCCATTGATTGGACGATCCCTCTTCACCTCAATAGATAATAGGAATAATTATTTAAATGGGTAAAAAAGGATTAAAAGAAGACATATGTAAGGTGATTATATAACTTATCCATTATGTTATGAAGAATAAGTGATTATCTTTCTAATTTGTCCTAGAGTATGACAAAAGCAATTAGAGGTAAGCACAATTTGGTTTAGTTTTTGCTAAATCGAGTTGAAGTAGACCGAAATAGTTCTAGCTCAGTTCATTTTTTTAAAAAAAATTTCTTAACCTTTAAAATTTTTATTTTTTTAATTATTTAATTTTTGGGTCATTTTTTATTAAAATGATTAGACCTATTATTTTTTTTTAATTTACAAACTGAACTGAATTGGCGATTCAATTTGGTTTATTTGGTTCCCCTATTTTTTTGCCCACCCCTAAAAGCAAACAATGAGGAAAAAGATCACAACATAAGTCAACAAATCTTGTTGTAACATTAGTTATTTATCTATCACAAAGTCAGCTAAAGGAAGGTCCCTAATATAGAACAAATACTTGTTAAAGGCGCTACACGTGGATAAGAGATGAGTTGCTTTGGTAGAAGTAGGCCAAATGTCAAATCATGTAATTTTTGTATACTCATTATCCTTATGCTTATTTTAATTTTGGTTTGGTTTGATTTTTTTTAACCTTTAAAATTTTATTTTTTATAGTTATTTCTTTTAGTCATCTTTTATTTAACTAATTAAATCAATTTTTTTTCAATATATAAATCAAACCAAAATAAAATGAAATTGGCGATCCAGTTTAGTTTATTTAGTTCCCTAAATCTTTTGTCCACCCTAAAAGCAACTAACGAGAAATAAGCACAATGTTAGTCAACAAGTTAGGTGTTATCATGTGAGTTGCACAAACTATCACAAGGACATCTAAAAAAACATCTCCAATATAGAATGAATACTTATCAAAAGGGTTACACGTGGATTAGAGATGAGTTGCTCCTGTGGAAGTTGGCAAAAAATAAACAATGTAACTTTTGTATGCTCGTTATATTTTATGCTTAATTTCATTATTATGATTTTGACAACCATATTAAATTCCATACGCAAGCTCACCCAAACTCCTCATATCATCTTTCTAAATTAACCTCCACAACTCATATATCCCTTATATGCTTGCCTCAACCATACCACTTACCCAAAAACACTTCCAAGCTAAACTTAGCCCACAATCCCTTGATTACAAATTGATTTATTTGATTTAGATTTGAACTAATGCCAATGAAAGTAATTGATTTGTTTAAATTGGATCTTAATGAAAATTTAGTAAATATAAAATTATTATTTCACATTTTTTGTATAAATCGTTGTGGCATAATTTTATCCAACCAATAAAATTATACTACATCACTTTATATAAAATAAATTTATACAAAATTTATAATTCTGTAATCACTATATACTTGTCCAATTGTGGATGAATAAAATATAACCTCATTCTTAGAAAAGATGGATTGTATTTACCAAATTTGGAGCGGGTTTCGGATTTTACCGCTATGTTAATTATTAGTCAGCAGATTAAATAAGTAAGCTGTAAATAAAGCGGAAGCGGGGAGGAGACAATTGTCATTTCACAAATTTTGAAGCAAAATTAGCTTCCGTTTGAAATTCAAAACGCGCTCGACTGGAAAACACTTTTCGGAAACCCGCCTCTCGCTCTTCAGTGACTCTCTCTCTCCACTCTCTTTAATACCCCAAAAAATAAAGCGCGTTTCCAAATTCGTATGTGATATCATATCACACATTGTCACTCTCTTATCGTACGCACACCCCTCCTCCCCCAAACAACCGTCGCCACTTCAATGGCGCACGATATCCAACTGCCCTGCAACGGAGATGACCAGTGCATGCGCTGCAAAGTGAAACCCCCTCCCGAGGAAACGATCACGTGCAGCACGTGCGTCACTCCCTGGCACGTGGCCTGCCTGGCCAAGCCTCCCGAGACCCTAGCTTCGTCTCTCTCGTGGTTATGCCCAGACTGCTCCGGCGTCGATGGACCTGCTCTGCCCTCGGGCGGCACCGCCGGAGATGGCAGGGATCTGGTGGCGGCTATACGAGCTATTGAGGCGGACGAGAAGTTGACGGATAAGGAGAAGGCAAGGAAAAGGCAGGAGCTTTTGAGCGGGAAAGTTGAGGAGGAAATGAAAGAGAATGATAATGAGAAAAAGAGCAAAGGAAAGGAGAGGGAGAGGGAGAGTGATAGTGATGTTTTGGACCTGCTTGATGGTAGCTTGAACTGTTCTTTCTGTATGCAGTTGCCTGAGAGACCTGTTACGGTTAGATTCACGAAACAGACAATATGCTTTAATGCTTTTACTAATTAATTTTATCTGCTTTTGTAATTGTTTTCTACTTTTAATGCTATGCTTAATTAGGGTTTCTGGGGTCTTGAATATCGATTAACTAGTTAGCTTACAGGTACGTTTGTAATTGTCGTAGTTCGGCTCGTGTGCTATAGGTCTGGTAAACACCCACTTTTATCATGTAGCTGATGTTTACTAATTACTACCCACTTATTAACTAATAATTCCATTCCATAATAGGTGCGAATTACAAGCTGCAACACTTTAATCCCAAACATATCGTCACAAGGTTTCAAGTAGTTTGAACTGCTAGATATTGGTTTTTGAGTGCTGTATTTCTTATTTGGTTCGGAAATAAGAGCTGTAGTTGTGAGTTTATGGCACATTCTTCTATTGTTTTTCTAAATGGTAAGAATGTCATATATCATTAAGTAATTAAGTATCACGATTGTGTTAGTGGTTGTCCTGGCAAGTGATGCTAGCGCAAATTAAACTACGTCAGCAAGGGTATCAATTCACTAATACTTTACTGAGCTACTAAATATCCATTAGAATCATTTAAAGTAACTGAACTCGATAAGTAGTAACTGTTAGGATATATTCTTTATTTGTGTATAGTTTTGGTACATATTGGTTATTGGTAATGACGATGTGTCAGTTTGAAATGATTTTGATACTTGTTTTGGAAATTTTTTGGTAGTTTAATTGAGACCATCCTACAACATCTGCAAATTTCTGTTTTGGATCTGTAAGATCTTCTAATGTTTTGGACAACTTGCTCAGTGGGAAATGAATTTTCCTTAACTTGGATAATGCTAAATTCTAATAATCAGTTATCTTTTGGAACTTGGAGTACAGAAAGTAGGGATCTGTTTAATGTTTGCGACGGATGTGCTTCACAGTTGTTTCACATATTCAAAGTTATATAATTTGGGAAAGCTGATAGAACTTCAGAAGTGTTTTGTTTATCTTGTTTCAGACACCATGTGGCCACAACTTCTGCCTAAAATGCTTCCAGAAATGGATTGGGCAAGGGAAGCGGACCTGTGCAAAATGCCGTCACATGATTCCTCCCAAAATGGCAAGCCAACCCCGCATTAATTCTGCACTTGTGACTGCTATTCGTATGGCCAAGCTGTCAAAGTCAAACCTTGCTGCTGTGCCTACGAAGGTTTACCATTTTATGCGCAACCAAGACCGGCCAGACAAGGCATTTACTACTGAGCGGGCACAGAAGACTGGGAAGGCCAATGCTGCAAGTGGGAAGATTTTTGTTACTATACCGCCTGATCATTTTGGGCCAATCCCAGCAGAAAATGATCCAGAGAGAAATCAGGGTGTGCTTGTTGGTGAATATTGGGAAGACAGATTGGAATGCCGGCAGTGGGGTGCACATTTTCCTCATGTTGCTGGTATAGCTGGACAGTCAAACTATGGTGCTCAGTCAGTGGCACTATCCGGGGGATATGAAGATGACGAGGATCATGGAGAGTGGTTCCTATATACAGGAAGGTTTGTTTCTACATGACTTCACATTTAACTGGTTTGAGTTCACTATATAGGGAATCTTTTAGTTCATTTAATTCAACCTTTAGTAACTCCCTTGTAAAGAAGTTGCATTTGTTGATTGGTAAACCTAGTTGATGTCAGTATTTCACTGTTGTTTTCTTATGGCTCTGGATTAGTCTGCTTATATGATCTAAAAATCTGATTTTGTTTTGGTTTTTTTAACTTTGTAGTAAAAATCAGTGATTATGCTTGAATAGTTGCAATATAACCTGTTCTCTCTACTCTGACCAATCAATCCTATATTAAAAAAATTAGTTTCTGCTGGGACCCTTCTGTGAGTGTTGTCTATTTCTTCCTGCTCTATCTGATGTTGTATAAAACATCAAATCTTCTTTAATAATTTATATTAGATTTTATCTAACGCTCCCTGCTTTTCAAGTATCTTTTGTTAAAACAATTGATTTATTTATCCTGTTTAGTAGTATACCTTGTTTGATTTTTTTTATTGGGACCCTAAAAAGTATTGCCATTCATTCATATCCATTCTAATTTCATGATATGATTTGTTTGCATAAATGTGGTTGGCAGTGGTGGTAGAGATCTAAGTGGGAACAAAAGAACAAACAAAGAGCAGTCTTTTGATCAAAAGTTTGAAAAAATGAATGAAGCCCTCAGAGTAAGTTGCAAAAAGGGCTACCCAGTTCGTGTTGTGAGGTAAGCGTTTCTCTTTCAATCTTGTTCTTTCAAGACACTCTTTCTGTCTTGCCTTATTGAATTAAAGATGATAAAATGTATTTACTTATTGCTTCTTCGGGTCCTTTTTAGATGTGTTTTTGCATAGCAGAATATCTCTTTCTTCATGCAGCTTTCTATCAGAAAATAGACAGTGTCGTTGGCATGGCAATTAATTTTTGAAGTTTAAAGGAATTAATTATTTCTATGCCATTTTCTGATATAATTAATATATTTGTTGCCTGTCCATACTTGTTTCACTCTTATGCATTATAAACCTTTAAGTCTGTGCAGTAGTTATTAGTAATTATTACTAATGGGAGTCATAATCATCTTTTAATGTCTTTCTGTGTGATTTGGGTTTATATGGTGAGGATTGTTATTTTGGATTATTCATTTAAAACTTTCCACATATATTTTCACTCTAGCTTCTATTTTTCCTTTCTTTCTTGAGCAGGTCCCACAAGGAGAAACGTTCTTCTTATGCCCCTGAGAAAGGGGTGCGTTATGATGGAGTCTACAGAATTGAAAAGTGTTGGCGAAAAATTGGAATCCAAGTAAATATATTGTATTTAATATATTATAATTATCAATAATATTGTTATCAGCTAAATATATAAACTGAGACATTTTTCCTGCAAAGGGTTTCAAGGTCTGCAGATATTTGTTTGTTAGATGTGACAATGAACCTGCTCCATGGACAAGGTTTGTGCTGTTATTGATTTATTTGGATTCTTTCACTATTCTCTCCCTACTAAATTTTTGAAACTTTAACTGCAGTGATGAATTTGGGGACCGCCCTAGATCTTTGCCAGGTATTCCAGAGTTGAAAATGGCAACTGATGTAACAGAGAGGAAGGAAAGTCCGGCATGGGACTTTGATGTGAGTTTATGCAGTTTCTTTTCTAAAATTTGAATTGCATGTCTCATGCTTCTGTTCAAAGACATGTTTTATGGTCTATTGAATTGCTGTGTAGATAAAATTAGGTGAATACTAAAATTGTTTCATAATAATGCAAAAAGGTCTTGTGTATCAATGTTATAATGGATTTCAGTAGTTAAAGGACCCTTTTCATTGTTCTCAATTTGTGATTATAACTGAAACATCCTTTCGTCACAGGTGTCACAGGTTTTTGTTATTTTGACTTGATATGGAATTCTGTTATTTCCATTTTCAGGAAGAAGATAGTCGCTGGAAGTGGAAGAAACCTCCACCGCTTAGCAAAAAACCAATTGATACAGGTAAGCCTGAGGATGGGAAGAAGGTGAGGAAAGCTATTAGGCAAGCACAGAATACAAGCGTACGAGAGAAGCTCCTGAAAGGTTTGCTTTTTTGTATGGCAAGCTCATGCTGGTTGCTGCAAGGAAAAAAGAAAATAAAAAAATAAAAAATGTACTAAAGCTAAAAGTTAATAATTCTAGATTCTGAGATGCACTACATACTATTCATATAAGAAGTTTGAAAACTATGTTCACTTGGTAATTCTTTACGTGCAGAATTCAGTTGCCTAATTTGTCGGCAAGTGATGAATCTGCCTATTACTACACCTTGTGCTCATAACTTTTGCAAGTCTTGTTTGGAAGGCACGTTTGCTGGAAAGACGTTTGTGAGAGAGAGAAGTAGAGGTGGACGGACTCTTAGATCACAAAAGAATGTCATGCAGTGTCCGTCGTGCCCAACTGACATTTCTGAATTTCTTCAAAACCCTCAAGTAAGATGGGGACACTTCATAATTGTTAATTGTTGAAATGTGAAGAAAGTTTTGCTTTTTTCTACCACATAAACAGAAGAGATGCTTCTAAACTGAAAATTTTAAAATACCATGGCATTCAAACACTTGTCTGGATGTTATTAGCTCTAAATGTTTCCTTATCTGCTCAGCTTCGATGTAATGCATTAACTCATGATTTCTTATATTTCCAAGCACAAATTTTTCTTTCCACAATTGGAAAATTAATTTACTTCAATATGTAATGTTCAAATCGACAGGTCAACAGAGAATTAATGGATGTAATTGAGTCACTGAAACGTAAGACTGAAGAGAATGAAGACCCTCCTAAGGAATTGAGTGATGAAGAGATAAATGGGATGGAAAATCCTGATCCAGCGTCTGGGATCACCGGAACTTCTGCCACTGAAAATTCTGAGAATGCTGATGTGAAAGAGGATTTGCAGAATTCTCCTGCCAAGCCTAAACCGAAAAGGGCTAGCAAGCGGTTGAAACTTGATTCTGGGGGGAGCTCATCATTTGATGGCAGCAATGAAGAGGAAAACAGGATTTCAGTGGAGAAGCCTGGCTGTTCAAATGGAGACTCTGAAGTTAAAAAGGTTGAGTCAGGAGTTCCAAAAGGCTTGACCAATGATGGGGATGGTTCTGTGAAACAGAATGTTGGATTACAGAGCAGGAGCAGGAAAATTCCTGCAGCAACAGCAGATGAAGGGGATTCACCAGCAAGTACCCTCCAGCTGCAATCATCTGATGAAGATTTTGAATGACATGATTTTTGGTCAGACCATCAGGTATATGCGACTCCATAAGTCAAAATTTGAAGCTTCTAGCAATTTGAAGGGGTTTGACGTTGGTATTTGTACTGATGGTTCTTGTTTTGGGTTCTAAATCAAAATGTTTTTGATAATATGGGGTTAGAGAATGCGATAGCTGGTTTTTGGGGCGCTACAACTGTGACTACACAGTTTGTCATTTTTTCAAGTAATACAGATTCTCATTTTGAAGGTTAAAACAGTATGCTTGAAATGTAACTGATACTGCCCGGTCGAAATTTATTTCAATGCTATTTTAGCATTGGCGGTTGACCTTTATATTTATGAAGACCTTGGTTACCATAAAGCTAGAATCCGAAATGTGATGAGGGTGTTGATTTTTTATCCCACGGTGAATATAAGGCGCGGGTAATTGCGTGCCACGGCAAATGGTACAAGGTTATTATTATTTGGCATTATAAGTCTTTAGCACCATATTGATTAAAGCGTGGTTCATGAGGTGTAGATTTTTTTTTCATGATTTAATTGGTATTAATATGGATTATTAAGTCCATGATGCATGGTGATACGAATTTAAATATCTAAGTACGTTATTTTAATAAAATTCTCTTTAATTTATTCTTGCCATTTTAATTCTAATTTTAGAATTTATTTTCGCCATTTTAATTTAAATTTTAGCATATTCCAAATTATTGCCACCACAAATCTAATCACTCATTTACAAAATTAATTTTATACACAATTAAAATCCACCTCCTCGTGGGATCGACACTCGTCATCATTGATCTATGTTACAATAGATTCGTGCACTTGTGAGTTCAACAAAATTTGCACAACAGCAATCACTATTCACAATAAAACTCAAATCACATATACAAATGAAGAACTAAAAATTGAAGAAGTTGGTTATTAAACATATAAATTTCAATGAACATAATCAATCAAAGTCTAAGCATACTTACAACAATCCTCTTCATAATTATATTGATATCAATTTAACTCATTTCTTCATTCTGTAATGTTTCTGCAAATAATTAAAAATAAACTTTTTAGAGAGATCTTTAATATTGAAAAGTTATTATCACAAGATTTTATTTACAATTTACTTGGATTTGATATTTCAATGCTTTTTCTACTTGGATTTAAAGGACAAATATGCTTATCGTGTCCAAGTTTGCCGCATGAATTGCACTTCCTCTTCTTCTTGCCAAGAGCCAACTCAATACCACTTTTGATTCTGCCAGTGTTGTTAACATCTTTCTTTCGACTTGGTTTGTGAAATATTTGGGTCCAAAAGTAATGGCTGAGATGAACTAATGCTAAAGAAAGGATCATCTTTCTATTGGCAAACAATGGCTGGTTGGTTTGAAATATCTAACAACTTTTTTACTAGCTCGTTTATATCATCCATGTAAATCAAGTATGCCTCATTTGAAGATGCAGCAACACATGCTAATTTAGTAGCTTGGTGGCACATATGGCTTAGTCACAAAACCTCTAATTCTTCTTTACCATTATTTTTCAAAAAATCTCTCAAATCAATCTTTTTAATGTATTTGCCTCTTGTCTCCATCTTGGAAGAATAAAATGATTCGGCAGCTTATCAATGTCTAAACGAACAAACACTTTCAGCATATGTTTGTAAAGTATTCCAACGAACTCAATTTTTTTACAATCGCAAGTACCCTCATAAGTTTGCAGATTTAACTTCACCATAAACTCTTCAGATTCTCCAAACTTTGTTCTCACGAGGTACTTGAGAAATTAAGCATCACATCCATTCTCTTCAACTTTGTATCGATTAACTTGGCTCCATTCATCCTTGAATTTATTAAAAACATTTTGGTATACAATTGGGATGCGTGTTTCAAAAGAAATTCTCCATCATTAACAATTCGATATTTGTGTTCTGATTCAAAATCTTCATCACTTTCTTTTTCAATAATTCTTTTTAACGCTTCTTCATATTTCACAACAAACTCTCTAAGATTTGTCGAGGATGTTACAAAGCCATCAAAGAATGAATTAATGCCCTCACTTCGTCCTGTAGTATTCATTCCAGAAAAAAAATACTACGATTATAAACAGGTGCCCAAGAAGCACGTATTTCATATAGATGATTTAGCCATTCATTGTCTTCCAATTTATATTCTATAATCAAACTCTTCCAAGTTTCTCCAAATTCCTCTACTTTGTAAGTAGACATAATATATTTTTTCAATCCGATCTTGAATCTTGACTTCTTGAAGTACGCATGTGACCACTTCTCGGCAAACTTCTTCTTAATATGCCAAAGGCATAATTGATGGTGAGTATTTGAAAAAACCGTCACAATTGCTCTTTTCATTGCCAAGTCTTGGTCAGTAATGATAGAAACTGGAGGACGTCCTCCCATAGCTTCAAGCCATGTCTCAAAAAGCCACTGAAATGTTACCTCTGTTTCATCTTGTAGAAGTGCACAACCGAATTGTATTGACTGTAAGTGGTAGTTCACTCCTGTGAATGGTGCGAACGGCATATCATACTTGTTTGTTCTATAAGTTTTGTCAAATGAAACTACATCCCCAAAACAACGATATGCCAACCGCGATCGAGTATCTACCCAAAAAAAATTAGTTGCTTGCCCTTATTCATCACATTGGATTGCATAAAAAAATTGAGGGTTCTCAGCTTGCTTTTTCCTGAAATATATAAGGACTGATTGGGCATCCCCTCCATCCAATTGCCTATAACGCACATTCCTTAAGTGATTATAGCAATCTCTATTGTTAAAGCCCATTTGCGAACCTCCTAGAATTGAACGAACTTTTGCAATAGGCAAATTTTCTCTATGAAAAGCTTCAGTCAAATTCTTAGCAGCTTTAGGCATGTGTTTGTTTGACTTCATCTTTATTCTTCTAACAGGAGTAACTACTTTATGATTGTGAGAGTCCCCTGAAAACCGTAATCTTCCACTTGTTTGACCATTTGTCATACTTAACGCGCATACTAACTTCACACTCACATTTGACTGTTGAACAATTTCTACTTTTTTTTTTGTATTTACCTCACTTGCATCTTTTTCATAGTGTTTTTCCATAAAATTAGGCTTATTAATCTTTGGCACATGCTTCCCTTGATGGGCACAAGTAAATTGTCCACTAGTCACCTCATTGCAGCCTACTCTACTCTTGGAAGAAGATCAAGTTCGAATCCAAAACCCCTCTTGTCTACCATAATCTTTATAGTAGTTTCTAGCTTGCTCTAATATTTCAAAAAGCATCCCCACATATGGTGCCTCTAATTGTTCAAGATTGTTTTCAACCTCTTCGCCATTGTTCCCCTGTAATGTGTCAAACAATTGAAAGAAAAATAAATAATGTATAAAAAGATAAAAATATTGAAAAAATTACGAATTAAAAAAGTTAGGTAAAATTAATTGTAAAAAATAAATTATAAAATTATAAAAGTATGACACGTACCAAATATTCATTATTTTCAAGCATCTTCACGAAGAGTTGTTGAGTTAAAAGTTGGATAGAGTAAAAAAATTTTGTTTTATGATTGAGGAAGAAAGAATAAAGTAAACGAAAAGTCATAGGTTAAAAAGAACAAGAGAAGAGAAGAGAGAGAGAGCACATCACGTGAAGGAAGGGAGAAAAGTAAAAGAGTGAGAAAAATTTTAGGTGGGGACCACATAGAGAGAAGGAATATTAAAAAATCTTGAAGATTTAATTTCAATTAATCTCATCCATTGATTCAATTCAAATTTAATGGATATTAATTAGTGTAAAATTAAGAGTATTTTTAGGGGGTTGCTTATCCATCCCCTTATTTAATAGTTTGTTTATCATGTAATAATATTTGGAATATAACATTTGAGTGCTAATTTACGTTCTAATGTTATACATCACTTATTTATTATATAATAAATTTTATAATTTATAAAATTATTTAACTATTACTTAATAAACATCACATCAATTATAATTAAATTAAGACTTAAATATTAAGATATTTACCATTAATTTTTGAAAAAAAAGTCAGCCGAATAATTTAAGTTGATCATAGAAACTCCATTTTTTAGAATTAATGCCCAAAAAAATTACAGTCGCATCAAAATAGAAATACTCTATATAAGGTTTAGTTATAATATAATTATAATATCATATCATAACTGTACTCAATTATTAAATCCAACTATGATGACAATTATAACTGAACTGAATACAATTATAGTATATTATGACTGAATCTAACATCTATAAGAGCATCATCAAAAGACTCTTCAAATAAGATTTTATTACTTATTTGAAGAGTTACAACAATATTTAAAGCTCCAAAAGACACTCCAATTAAGATTCTTCAAATAAGAATTAATTCTCTCTCTTCAAATTTGGAGAGTTAATTTCTCCCTCTTCAATTTATATTTTATGACTTTTCATTAAAGAAAGAAAGAGAAGTGCTTTAATTTATATTGACTTTTCTTTTTAAAAAATAATTATTTAATTAAAATAATATTAATTTATTTCTATTTGAAGAGTATTTTAGAAAATATCATATTTTTTTATTTTTTTATTTACCACATAAATAAGTAAATAAGTATTTAAAAAAGTAAAATTTATAAAGACTTTTGGAGATACTCTACTACCACAGTTGCACGCCCCTCATTTTAACTATTTTCACCGGTGTCATGGTCAATTTCTGAACGCGAAAAAGAAAATATTGGAAATAGCAATCTAGACAGTAGCATTGGGATTTTGGCAGACACTGCCTTTTAGAGTTAAAGAACTGAGTCGAGTCGAGTTGAGTTGAGTTGAAGAGAGACAAGTACAGAAAAGGGGTAACAAATCAGACAGCAAGCAAGTCTCACGCAACAACGTATGACAACTTTGGCTGCCCATTCATTATTCATTCATTCAATTCATTAACGAATTTTTTGTTTTACCCTCTCTCTTTAAACTTGCTCCCTCTTTAAAACCCTCAAATAATTTTTTGAAGATAAAAAAGTATTTATATTATAAAACCTTGAGTCAAAATCCACTTCTATTTTTCAATTGGCGGGTCTTCCTAGGGCTTTGCTTCTTCTAAGAGCCTCCTTCACTAACACGGAGGCTTTTGTTGTTTCTACTTTGCCCACTCGTCCTAATGGGTTTGCTTCAACCGTACGCTCAGTGATAGTGATGGATTTTTGGGTCACTTAGCACAATAATAAAAATGCTTTCTTTAAGGTTAGTTCTTATTTATGCTTTTATGTTTTGGTTTCTATTCTTGGTTTGTGTTAAATTGCTGTCTTATTGCTTTATTTCCCTGTTTCTTCTTGTGGGTTCTTTATTTTTGTTAATTTTATAAATGGGTTTTTACTTTTAGTGTAAATGATTGTTGTTGTGCGTCCTCTTGTGTGTGGTAGTTAATTACCTCGTGGTAGAGTATTAATTTCTGTAATTTTTTTTGGCAATTTAGGGATTTTTGGAGAAGGCATAGAAGGAAGATTTTTATTACAACAGGTGTTTTAGGAGGTGGGTATCTTCTATATAAATTATATGATTCGCAGCGGAGGATTGCTGATCTTGACAGACAACAGCGTGAGCATGATGAGCTCCTTAAGGCCCAGTTAAGCGGCAATGAAATTTCATATTTTGGTTTTCTTTACGTTGTGAATTTTGTTTCCTACAACAATTTAATATTTTGGTTCTCATGTGTTGTGATTTTTTATTTCCGTTGATAGAATGCAAGCGCATTATGTGGAGGTTCAGAGAATAGCTGATGCAACAACATTGCCCCATGCAATTCACTATTTTAGCATTCGGATAGCCGAAGAGCTGGATCTTTCTCCACTGACTGATAAACTATTGAGGGGAAAGGAACAGCCATACACTTTATCATCTTCAGAGAAACTTGAGCTATGGGATAGACTCAAAATTTTAAGTATGAACTTGTTAAATTTTGTTTATTACTCTTTATGAATTCCCTTTTATCCCAATACATTATAGTAATCCTACCTTGACGGAGGCTTATATTTCTCACGGTTCAGGTTTCACAAAACTTGTGGTGGCACTGTGGGCAGTGACAATGGTTAGCTTATATATTAGAGTTCAGGTTAACATCCTAGGTAGACATTTATATATTGACACTGCTCGAGGCCTTGGAAGCTCTGATTTACCTGTAAGTCCACCATCCTTTCCCACTTTATGCCTGGAGATATTTCGAAGCTTTAAAATTATTTCAGTTCAATTCCTTCACCTATTAAAAGATCCATTGTTATTCTTCTATATAATTACTTTGGTGCATTTGGCTCATTTTCATACGGATAATTGATTTTTCTTGGCATTGTGATTTACCTACCAATGGAACTCTTTTTCTTATTAGTATTTCTAAAATTTTCCCCTGTTTTAGAAAATGAGAACGATCGTTTTTGCTGAATCATAATTGATATCTCTTTGAATTAAGATATAGTTTCACATAAGATGAAACCATGCCTGTGTTGTTACGTTCTATTAATTGCTTAATTGAAATTCATTGATTTAGCAAATGTGGGCGTCAATGTTCAAAATGAAGGTTGCTTTTCACCATGAAAAAATCCGCAAAGGGGAATTAAATTCAAATGAACATAGAGCTCATATAACTTTACTCCTGGATTCATCAATTATGCAATCAAAAGCATGAATACTAGCCTGAAATTAAATTCTTTACGTCTTAATCTGGTGTGTAGTAGTATCATGAAATTGTCAGTTACTTGATATGGAGTTAAAACATTCTGGAGAATTTATAGGAGTATGCATAAATTATACAAAAACTATGATAAATAGTCTGTTTTTTTAACAACAATTGCTGAAAGGTAGCAGGGGTTTATTGTATGTTCAGGATGGCAGTGCAAATATGAATTAATAAGACACAGCAAAAAGTTTAAAAAATGAAAAAAAAAAAAAAAGAGTTCTGTTAGAGTATGATAAACACTGGGATTCTACTTGTACTAACAGCTCAAGTACACATAATCGTTATCTCTTAAACAACATGTCTAGAATTAGAGGTATGGGCCTGAGCCTTATTTGCTCTTTTTCTTTTCTTTGACCTAATCTTCTGAGAACTGATACCTATCAACAACTTGAATTTGCTTAAGGAAAAAAAGGGAAAAGGAAAAGATACTTACCTTATTGTATTGTTTAATGAAAAGAGGAGAAAGGAAATGAAGGGAGAAAAAAAAAATTGCCCTGTGGTGGTGTTTAATGGTTCTTTGGAATATAAATTTTCACTGTTGACTTAGAAGCTTATTCACAAGCTCTAGTTTTGCTCTCGTGGGCTTGTCTTCAAACTATAAAGTGATTGATTTAACATATTTTCAAGTTGATTTGGATACAGATGCCTTTGTGCTCGTTAACTTTGATAAGTAGTGTTGTAAAACTGTAAGTGGAGCGGAAGAAATATTGCAAGACAATGAAGAAATAGCATATAGGTTTTATGTTAATGCATATTCATTGAAGAGATTGCCTCACAGGAGCAAGGGCTTGAAAAAACAAAAAGGGTGAGAAAAGTTGATGCGGTAGCAAGGTTATATATGATACTTTTATTGCTCTTCTATCACCATTGAGGGTGTTAAACATACAACGGGAGACAAAGAATAAATACCATCTCACTTGGTCTATAAGATGTATATAAAAGTGTTAAATTGTGTTTGACTGCGGTGCTTCTCAGTTGTTGGTGTGAAGCGTAGAAACTAATCAATTACCCATGTCCCACAAATTGGAAGTCGCTGAAGACTAATGTTTCACTTGTTCATCTTCTCGCTTGGATTTCTCATGTAGCCATTTGTTGCTTGGTGCCTTTCTTTTTGCACTCTTAAGTCTCTTGTTCTTCTGGAAGTTTGGCCTTATGATTCTTTTTTTGCAGGAGGATGCTGATCTCATTGACAGGGATGACCAGCAGAAGTTTCTGGCCAGTGTCGATTATCTTGCCAATTATGGCATGCAGGCATTGATTTCTAATGTTCAGGCAGCAACAGATGAAGCATTGAAGGGGTAAGGTCTTCCCAACTGTGAATTTGTTCCTGTATTATGATCTTCAAGACGGGAATATACATTCTTTGGATCTTTCTGCTTGTTTTAGATCATCCTCAATGCTCAATTATTGTTTCCTCCTCCAAATAAAGATGCAAATGCAGTATAGCATCGAAAAAGTGGATCTTTTTTACTCTTTTCCTGCTAGTTTCCTAAAGTTTGGTCTCGATTATATTATTAGCACTATTGAGAATGAAATCTAGGCCTTTAGCACATTGATTGATTACAAAGCAGGAAACTCTAGGTAACCAATCCCCACTTCTTATTTCTGAATAAGAAATGGAACAAGCTTTAAGTGAGGATTCTTATATTTTTAGCATAATTCAGTTAACTAAAAGAAGAATGGAAATTAAACTTTATGTGTCCAGTTACTTTGATTTAGAAGGTGATTTTCTTGATGCTTGATTGTCCTTGTAAAGACTAAATCTGTTGGGAATTATTCATAAACATTGTTCAAAATCAGGAGGAGATAGGTATGTTAAGTCTTGGAGGCTTCATTAATTGGCTGTGCCACTTTTTGTCTGCAGAAAGCAATTGAGGGATATCTTTAACACTGTGGTGCTTCATGAAACTTTCATGCAAATACTTGAGGCGTTCATGAGCATGGGAAGTCCTCATCAATGGGTGGACTTCTTGATGCCTCGGGATATTAGGTTCTACAAACTAGTTACAGCCTCCAGTCATGATGAGACAACTCTTTCTGGTGCTACCAAATTTGATGAACTTATGGTAGAGACACGAGCTGTGTTATCGAGGTTTGTTCATCATACTTGCTTTGGAAAATTATATTCCACTTAAAATCAACTAGTTCTAGTATAAAGTTTGGCGAAATGTTTAGTGGTTGCACAGCTCCACTTCATGGATGTGGAAGTTCAGAAAGCTGTAATCTGTTGGGGTTTGTTTGGGATTAAGGGGCTATAGCTTTTAATAATCCGCAGTTGCTGTCAGATGGAATCACTAGCTGTCAACTTTAAGTGTGCGGATGAGTGGTAAACATTTACTGCCAATTCAAAGGGAGTATTTACCACACACTTCAGCAGCTGTGCTTTCAAAGCAAAGCTGACGCACGGCACTCCCAAACATACCTGGAGTCTGTGGCATCACTTTTTTAAGTGATGAATTACAAGTCCAAAATTAAGTCAGCAATGCTTACCTTGCATGTTGGGGCAACTCAATAAAGAAAGATTAATTTCAATTGGCAGCCTATTTCCTCCATTTCATTTGAAATTTCTTTCTCTACTCTTTTGTTGTAGAAAAAAAACTTTACTTCTTCTCTCTTGCAGTGCTGAATATACGAGTGTTGTTGATATGTCATTCAAAGCGGCAGTGGATGCCCTGATAGATGAAATGAGGGTACAATCAGGAGGTAGTCTAATATCAGGGATGCCACTGGCTAAACTTGTGCCACGAGTTGTGCAGATGAGTCCATCTCTGCTTGTGGAGCCAAGCAACAACAGAATTATCCAAATCATCAGAACCATACCGGAAGTTGAACTCTTCTTCACTCTCCTCTATGCAAATATGTCGAACTCGTAGATTGGTGAGCTTTGTATTCTGTTTGGTCTTTTCCTTTCCATACAAGAGAAACATCAATGTAAAGATTTTAAATTGGGGCTAGGTTTGTAATCTAAAGATTCAAGGCGAAAGAATAAGAAAAGTTAAAAAATGAAAAACTTGGATTTCTTCATTAATTTATGTTTGATTATTCTGTGCTGCTAAATCTTCCCCATTATACCTTGTGAATGATGATAAGCTTAAACTTTGTGTTTTGGATTTTACCATTATATAGTGCAATGGGAATTTTCTGGATTCGCTATCGTAGTTGCAAAGCAATTGTAAAGCCCACAAGTTCGATTGCCCTTCTTGCTCAATTGCTCTTGGTTTATGTAAGTTCTCTCTTATTAGAATGTTCATATCATTTGGCTGTTCTGTGCAGAACGTTGACATTGGAAACTTGAGCTTCGGTGTTAATAGATTGGTCCTAAAATCAGCTGCCAAATTCTATATTTGTTTATTGTTCCAAGTGGCACTACCGTTGGTGTTGTATTTATTGTTGATTTTCTAATTTTATGTAGATTGTAAAATGTGGAAAAGTAAACAATTGGTCAAAAGGACATGCATAATCACAATACATAGCTACTATATACAACAAAGATTGATTTACAGATATCAGTAACAGCAAACAATTGGTTAATCCAATGTGTTTCCACACTGAACATGAAGCAAGTAAGTATAGTCGAGATGCTTTAATAAAAGATGCCTCCACAGAAAAGGAAGCGCACGTACTACAATTAGAGCTTCGTGGGAAATCCTTGAGCTCTTTCATATAAATGCTCCATAATGGATTTATTTCTTTCAAGTATTTAAATTTTTGCACCGATTGATATTTTTAGCATAAATTCTTCTAGATTGAGCTTTAAGGGTTTCCAAACAATAAGAAAAACAATCATAAAACACACAAAAACCATATATACATGACACCTTTAACAAGAAGTAGAACAAAATATCCACTACGCATATAGGTGGAAGGAGAAATGTCTGCCTAGTAGAACAAAAACTGCACTACATATTTGGGGAGGGAGAATATCTGCCTTTACTTAGAAAGAAAAGATTATAAGAGAGAGAGAGAGAGATTCTTATTAGAGAGATCTTCCATGAAATAAAGAGTTCCACAACACTTGGGTGTGTCAAGATAGATGTTGTGTGTGTCAAGATAGAGAGGATGACAGTTTTTGATTTCTCAAAAGGAAACTCAATGTTCCTCTCTCAATTAAAACACTAAATAGATGTAGACATTTCTCCCATTGATCTCTCTCAATTAAGACACTAAATAGATGTAGACATTTCTCCCATTCATTTGCTAATAGATAATATTTGTGAGTATAGAAATTTGGGTTGCACTATAATAGATTCGATGTAGGTGGTCTTAATAGATATCTTTTATAAAATACTAATATACTTCTAATTTTTACAATTTAAAAAAAAAATAGAGAGAAGAGAGTAGTTGGAAAAGCTTACTACTGGATTAAATTTAATAACCAATCACTCATGATGATTGCTAGTGGTAGAATTAGATTAAAAAAAAAAAAAAATTCTCAAAGTCAAACTTGTCTACTCAATTTGATATTTCAGCCCAAGCCCATTTTGATAAAACCTTTTATTACGATTGTACCCCGAAGAGAACAAGAAAATTAAAAAACCACCCCGTCCGCTCAAAAACTCAGCAGCTACAAACTCTGAAAGAAAAAGAGGGAAAGGAAAAGACAAAAAAGTAAAAAGGAAAACAAAAACAACTGTTTAGCTCCTGAATGGCGAGCAGTAGCAATAATAACGGCGACATTCTGATGCTGGAGGCTCCACCGGATGCGGCCAGGCCATGGAACGCTGAAATCATCGACGCGTTGCCGTACATCGACGACTACGCCGACCCTAGAGTCAAGGAAGAGGTTGACCGTATGGTCGAGCAAGAGATGCGTCGTAGCTCCAAGAAGCCCTCCGATTTTCTGAAAGATCTTCCCCCTCTCTCCAAGTTCAGATTCGAGGTGAAGTTTCAATTTCATTACCACTCATTTAATTTTAGTTCTTTTTAGCGTTTTATCGCTTTTTTTATATAAAAAAAAAATTATTGTATGGCAGAATCATCCAATGCTTGCGAAAGAGTATGAGCGTGTGAGAGCCGGGAAGCCTCCTGCGGTGCTTGATACTACACGGTATCAATTGGAAATTCTGCCGGCGAATAAGAGAAATGATGAATCTGCTTGGAAGCAAGCACTTCAGAAAGCTCAGCGCCTATCGCAGCATCAATTGATCAGGTATTGATTCATATAACAATTGTCATACCAGTTATATGTGGATGTGGGTACATGGAATTCTTAAACTAAGCTTGAAATGAACTTAATATTTGATTATTCGTGCAATTTTTTCTTAAATAGGGAAAAGAATGAGCCAAATTAGACTCTTAATAGTTCACTAAAAGCTCAGTCTGCTTACATCTTTAAGGGTTTGGCAAACTAGTGATAGCTCATACGCACATTTCGTACCCAAGGATATTATTACTTTGAGTTGAGTTATTCTTTCAGTATATTTATGACCAAACTTAAGAATTGTTTTCAAGCTCAAAGGAACTCAAGCTCTAGTTGAAGTTCTCAATAGCCAAGTATTGCTCGGTGTTGGAACATAAATTTTGCTGCTTATATGCTTGAGATGCTTGCTAATCCCAATCTCTGGAGTGCAGCTTGTAGCTTATATACTTGTATGAACATGACTTGCTGAAGATCCTTGCTAGCTCCTTTCATCTCTTGATCTAGTCTCCTTTTTTTGCTCATCAAAACATCCTTTTGTAGCAAAATTTTGGCTCTGTGTTGTTAAGGCTAGGGTGCTTTGCTGCTTAGGCTGCTGCAAGGTGGCAAAAGAAATGGAGTTAATTGCAACATTTTGGATTTTATGCATTTGGCCTTGCCAATCTTTCATCAATGGGCCTTTGTTAAAAAATGCTGTTGGAATTTAACCTCAACCAGTTGAGCCGTCTCTTTGTACCTTGGTACAAGTGTGCAAGGAGCATATACATAATAAAAACTCGTTAAAATTATCATTGTCGGACACTTATTGTTACGACTGAATCACACTATGAAATGTCATAAAAAGAAATCAAATCAAGTAGATTTATTATTCGTCTAATATAAAAATAAATGTCATAACATGATCTATTTGTAAATAATTTAAGCTTCTCATGCAAAATCAAGATCTTTATAGATAAAATGGTTGACTTGTATAGACCTTTATAACATAATTTATTTTAATCTTTTTTTTTAGCCACGATAATAAAATATTGGCTAAGGTATATATTTTATTTCTGGCACTTGGCTTGCTCATTTACATCCCAACAAGCCCTTATTGTCAAATCGGGTTCTGTTTCTTTGGGATTCATTAGCATTCTTGTTTCTTGGTTTCTTATTTTTGTTATAATTTTTGTTTAATTCTGAATTCAGTAGCTATTTAGGAGTCCCTGAAGCTTTATAATCTTGATTCCTTCTTAGATTCTACTAAGCTTTGAGTCATACTTTTTATTAGTGTATGTGCTGAGTAGTGACATTCTGGTACATAATGTTCAATTATAGGCTGGAAAATTTGGAGTTGATGTCTAAACATGGTCCTGAAGTCTGGAGGCAGCACAATCAACGATTGGAAGCATTACTATTGGGGTTTGTATCAATCTTATTACAGGGAGTTCTTTTTCTTATTTTTGTTATTATTTCTACTATTCAGTTTTTCTTTTATTTATTTAAATATTTTTTCCTCTTTTTTTTGTTTGGGGGGGGGGGGGGGGAGTGTACTGGGGATTCAGCTACGAATGCTGCGTTAAGTTGGTTGCACCCTGAACATTGCATTATGGTGTACTTCACAGTGTTCAACACGGCGTATTGGTGCTCCAATGCTTTAATTTCATGACCTATAACTAATGTTAAACCTTAATTGAAATGGAATCCTATCATTAAGAGTGATAGAAATCGTAGTTGTCCTACACCAATCTAAATCATCTGGAGACCAAATAAAGATCTATTAGAATTAGCATCATCTAGAATACCGTAATACAGACTCATCTAAATTGCATTGTGCATACAGCACTCTAAATCATCTGGAGACCAAATAAAGATCTATTAGGATTAGAATCATCTAGAATACCCTAATACAGACTCATCTAAATTGCATTCTGCCCCTTAAACGCTATAGAAATCACTTTCTTTTCAGTTTTTCACCGTAGAATACTAGTGATGCATATGGTAAATGGAGCATTTTTTATGGCTGATTATTTTTTGGCCCCTTCATTATCTGTCAATTTTGAGTTTGGCTACATATTTTGTAAGTCTTTTTGTTATCTTTAAGGCCTCTTGGAGAGCTTTTCCCTGTTATTAAGGGGCAACTTTCTTATTTCTTTCTGTAAATAGAGATTCAGTTAGGTTTGCCAGAGAGCATGTGTCTTAATCGACACCAAACCCCACCCCCCCCCCCCTGGCCCACAAAAAAAAAAAAATCAATCCACAACAGAATGAGAGGGGAGAGAGAGGTGAGGCCAGTTAGTGGGAGAGAAGATGGGTTACAGAGTGCGGGAGATACCCATGAGAGGACACTAAGGGTGTACTTCAGATGGAGTATTGGTACTGTTCAATTGGAAATGCTGAGAGTTTTAAAAAAAAAATGAAATGGATGTCAGAGTTCTACGTAGAAAACAGTTTTCCACTACGTTGTAATAATAACACATTCATTTCCTTGATTTTAACAATAAAGAACTGTATTTGGATTTTATATCAATGAACCATTTGCTCATGGAACACTAAAATGTTCTTGAAAGCTAAATGTGTGTTATGACTGAAATTGTTCTTAAAAGAAACATGTTGTATAAAATGCCTACCTTGTAACCACGAAATGCTTGTTTCCTTTAGTGGTCTTGAACAATTAGCAAGTTTGTGATTGCGCTGCTGCAGTTAACACTTTTTGAAATGATACACCTCTTTCTTTATCACTTGCAGTAATAATTTTGCATTTTACCTCAGCTATTGCTTAATCATTTTTCTCCTTTTTTTCAGAATGCAGAGATTAGCTCAGGAGCAAAATGAAAAGATTGAAGCTGTAAATCGTGAAAGAAAATATCATCAGGTAATCTATATTTTCAACGTACCGTTCTTTGATGTGATTCATTACTATGCAGTATCTGATCAATGAATATGTTAATTTCTTTGAACAATCAGCAAAATACTGCATATGAGTTGAATGCTTTGTCTACACAATGGAGGGAGCTTTGTGCCAAAAATATAGAAATCCAAGCTGCTTGTGCAAATATTGAAAGTCACATAGAGGAATTGAGGAAAGAAGCTGCTGAGAGGTAATTAGCTTTTGAAAATTTTTCATTAAATAACATATGTTGGACCCTATCAGAGTAATAATTTCTTAATCTTATGCATCCAGTGGCTGGAACTTAGATATTGATATGGAGAAAGGGTTTTTGGCGCAATCAGGACAGTAAGTGGTTTTTTGGCCTGTCAATTATGCAGCATTTAATTTAGACCTGATGCAATGCAGTGGTTCTGTATCCTATTAAGATAACCTTTCCCTTAATATTTTTAGTTATAAATGTTTTCTAAAAACTGATTTTTGGCTCAGATCTTTTTGTTTCTAAGGAACTAGTATTTCATTTTTGTGTAGCTTTCATGATAAATCTAAAAACAAAGAGGGATTTGCCAATGAGTAAAACTATGTGAGTTTCTTATAAAAAACTAACAATAACATTAACAATGACAATAATAATGATAATAATACAACTATTTTTATTTATTTGTTTGTTTCCTTTCAGAAAACCATTTTTATTTCGTATTGGTTTAGCAAAGGCTTAATGCTGATAATCATACTTTTGATGTTAAAGCCGCGGCTGTACAAAGTATAGGATTCACCTTTATCTGCTTGAAATAATATGTTCTCTAAATGTTTACGCTTCCAAAAAAAATTGTCATAATTGTGATTGATCAATAAGTGGAAATTTACAAACTGGTTCTTTGATTATTGGTTGTCGATAGGGTCCACTAGAAGATTTGGCAGCGTTCAACCATGGTGATATGTACAAAGGAGTGGTCTCCATCCCGGTTTTCTTTTAGTGGGCTGCTGCAGGCCCTTTAGATATGAGATTTCTCGGTTTTAGTTCTGTTGCAGTTCTATGGCAAGAACCTTTCTGTAATTTGAGGAAAAATCTCGATGTGATTCCTCCACTATCAGTCTACATGGAGAACTCTGATGCAACATAAATCTATCGCACTATAAAAAACATGAGCACTTTTCTTTCTTCAATTTTTTCTTATTGTTATCTTTTTCCTGTTATCAGTCACCGCCCCTTCAGTTTAAGTAGGTCGATTTTGCATTTGCTTTTTCTACTGATATCACGAAAACTATTTTAAAATCACAAAAACTATTCTAAAACGTGTTTTATAGATGACGTGGTATTTATCAATTAAAATGATAAATTGGTAATGGGGGGTGGTGTTAGGAAGTCTTTCCCATTCTCCAACTCCTAGTCTTATTTTAGGGTTAGTTTGTTAATATTATAATTTTTAAAATAATTGATATTAACTATACTCTAAAAATAATTAACTATAAAGAAAATCAGCTAAATATTTGATAAATTTATTTTTTAAAAGTATTGTGAGTTTTAAAAAATAGTTGTATATGTTTAGTAAATCTTATTATTTAGCTATTGTAAGAATATAAATGATTGAATTGGACATAATATAAAATAAAATTTATTTATACATTTATAAACATGATGGCTAAATTGGAATAAAATAAAATAAAATTTGTTTATACATTTATAAACATGTATATAAAATATTTTTTTGTATATATATAATAATAATTGATCAATAAAATAAATATTTTATAATATTACTTCTATTTTATTATCTCAAGATAATTGTTAATATTAATAATCTCTTTAATGTCATTGATTTTATTTCCTAATTAAAAAGGAGAATTTTAGATTTTTATAACATATATGAGGATATATATGAAATTCTATTAAGCATAAAAGTGATTTTTAAAATCAAATTTTCAAAAGCAAGACGTTCTTTACTTTTCAAAGTATGTTGTAGGATGTGGTGATTTTGCCAAAAGTAATTTTTTTTAAAACTTACCAAATACTAAAATTAATATTTAACTTTTTAAAATTACTTTTAAGCTTCTTAAAAGCAATTTCAAACATGCTCTTAATCTTAGTTTTTAATAAATTTAATAGGGTAGGGATGGATAATTTTTATGTGAGGAGTGATGTTCGCTTCCTACTCATCTTCATTTTCTTTATATATTTATGAGTAAATTTCAAAATACACCCAGTTAAATCAACATGGTACAGTTTGTTTCTTCCCTTTTTCAAATTCGCCAAGGAAATTAAGTAAAATAGAAAAATTATTTTTCAATGGCTATTTTAAATTTTTAATCATTTTACCCGATATTGATTGAAACTACGAACAAAAGTGTACAATAAATGTCAAAATCACCGTTCATTTTTAATCCATCATTTGCATCATAATTAGAATTCCACGTGGTATCCAATTGGCAATTAAAGCATGCCAAGGCAATCCAAGAATTTTGGGGCAAGATTAAGAGGATGTTTGGGATTGCTTTAAATGATCATATAATCACTTATTTAATAATTTAGTACCCTAAATATGTTTAATAAACTCATATTAAAAGTTATTATTAAAAAATCTAATTGTCAAATAATTTATTTTTGAGCTAATTCTTCAAAGTTTGTGGGAGTTGCTTCTTAAAATAGATTTGTTTAAGAATGCCATTTTGTAATGTACAATACCAATAATATCCTCATTTTAATAGTACAATTCCAAATGTACCCCCATATTGAAATAAGTAATTTTTTAATATATAAAAAAACTTATCAATTAATTTTTGTCTCAATTAACATTTTCTTTTCTCATCTTTGAGATTAAGGGTTAAGTCTAGTGTAATTTCTCATTTAGGAGTATGTTTTTCCATTATTCTTTAAAACAGATTTCTAGATTGACGTTAAATGGACTATAACTAGATTAAGTTTTATCGATTTTCTAATGGTAATATTAGTAACTATTAATTAGAAGAGATCTCCTTTTTTTTTAATGGCCCCAGTCCTTAATTTGCCAACCTTAATTGAGATTTGAGTATGAAAAGTGAGGGGGGTAGAGGTACTTGTAGTAAGGATGGCAATTTTTCTTGATGGCATGGGATCCTGCGGGATCTCATCCTGTTTGGGACGGGATTGAGGTATATTTTTGTCCCACAAAAAAATATAAGGACGGAAGTGAGACATTTTTTTATCCCACTTGCATATGCGGGACAGAACTGGAATTGGTAAATCACATCCCATCTCGTCCCATTACCAACCCTAACTTGTAGGGACTAAAGCATACAAGTGTAGAAATTTCTAGGTTATTTACAAGTTGTAGAGAATTCTAGAATTTAAGCCGGACTTGTTCACTTGCTGAGCGCACTACGACTGGTTAATTGTATAATGCGGCCTACTACTGAGTGCACTCTATTGCTGAGTTTTTTTTTAAATAAATTTAAAATTTAAAATATGGCCAACATGTCAAAATAAATTTCTATCACAAAGTTTTTGATAGTGAAATTTTTTATCACTATGCTAGCATATATTTTTATAGACAATGATTCTATCATAAGTCCATCATTAGTGTTACGATAGATAAAAATTTTGTTACCGGTCCATCATATTTTTATGATATAATGAAATCTGTCATAAAGTAACTGTCATTTATTACCATTTTTCTTATAGTGTTATGTCGCATGTCAAGTTTGAAAACTTAAGTAAAAAACCTTTATCACAAGCAAGAAAGCCTTAACGCCTTATCTAATATAAGGGTTAATACTTCATCGATCCTAGTTCCATCCCAAGCATTATGCACCTATTTGATATCCGGGATAGGTTAGAATAAGATAGAATATGGTAGGATTATATTTAATGCTATCCCTTGTTTTTGTAATACATGAAATTGGACTAAATTGGATAAATAATTTTTATGTTAAATCAATTAAAAATAAATAAAACTAGCTAAATATCTGGCTTTTTATTATTATTTGCTTATTTCAAATTAAATTATAATATTTGTAATAATATTTAAATCAAAATAATTATAACAGTAAAAATAATTTTAAATTAAGTAAAATTTGTTGAATATTTCTTTATAAATCAATTAATAATTTTAGTTTTATTATTAGTTATTTATTCTACATTAAACTATAATATTTATGATTATACGTAATAAAATAATTATAATAATACATATAATTTAAGTGAAATTTGTTGAATATTTTCTTTTAATAATCAATTAATACTTTTCAGTTTTTTGAAAAATTTTAATTATAATATTTTATATTTTTATAAACATTACATATTGATAAGTTAATAAATGTAGTTGAGCTATAGAAATTGTCCCAAGAAATTACTCCCATGGGGGTCATGGTATAAATTTTCTTGAGCTTTTGTGATTACTATATGGTTCATGATAAGATTACTCCCATGCTATACATGCACCAAACATAGGTTATGATAAATTTTTAATGTATTGATCGAATCCCAAGTTTACTATCCTGCTACGAGAGGCACCCTACATAAACACCTTTTCTTTTTTTTGAAGAATATAAAATAGATTTAAATTTGTAAATTTATTGGGTTGAGTACTGTGTTTAAAGTTGATCATAAATTAATTTTAAATTCAGTAAAGAATGGTAACAGAACGTTACAAAACGTAACGAATCATTCTTTGTCAAAATGCAAAACCATATTCTTTTCAAACTCAATTCTCCCACTCATGAACTATATGGTACACCAGCCCTAGGGATGGCAAAATAACACGAACCCGGCCTGGATCCGGACGAACCCGAATAATTCGGGCCGGATTGAACCCGTACCGGAGAGTAAAAAAATCCAGATCCGAAATGAGTTTTAATAACTCGGATGAATCCGGGTCCGGGTCCGGGTCCGAATTTGGGGTAATCTGTGTATCCGGAACCCGAACCCGGATTTATTTTTATATTATTTTTAATTATATTTATTAGTAAATATAAATACAAACATTAAAAAAAACCTAATTCTATTTCACAAGTCAAACACAAAAATCGCAAATTACACAAACAAGACAAACCCTAGCTGTGCTGCCGCTGCCGCCTTCCGCCTTCCACCTTCCACCTTCCGCCTTCTGCTGTCCCGCAAGCAAGTTAAACAACTATCGGCTGGGTTTGCCACCGTCGCAAGGTCGAGTTCACTGTGTCGCAAGGTTGGGTTTGCGGTTCGTCGCAGCTCGTTTGGTTCACCAGAATCACCACCGTCGCATGCTTGCAGCATGGCAGTTCCTCAATTCGTTTGATTCACCGGCGTGAGTTGCTGTTATACTTTGTTTTATGTGATTTGTGTTATGTGATTTGTGATATTGATTTGTGTTGTGTTATACTGCTGTGAACACCACTGATTTATGTGATTTGTGCTATGTGATTTGTGATATTGATTTGTGTTGTGTTATACTGCTGTGAACACCACTGATTTATGCTTGAAATGTTGTTGATTGTTGGTGTTAATAGATTCGAAATTGTATATTTCAAATGTTAGAAAGCTGTTATAGTTAAAAATAAATTGTTGTTGTTAATGGATTTGTTGATGTTAATATATTGAAAATTGTATATTTCAAATGTTAGAAAGTTGTTACAGTTAAAAATAAATTGTTGTTGTTAATGGATTTGTTGCTATTAATAGATTCAAAAATGTATTTTTGAAATGTTAGAACTTAGAACATTGTTACAGTAAAAAAATAAATATAAAATGGAAGAAATTAGAGGAATGATGGGTTAGTTTAATTTGTTTTGACATAATTCTTGTAGGGTGTTAAATTCGTAATGGAAAATGAACAAAGAGTTGATTTAGATGTTTTCGAGACTGATGAAAGTGTGGGTGTGAGGGTTGGCATGGATATGGCAATAGAAAATAATGATACAGCTGCTGAATTAGAACCTGATTCAACAATAGTAGAGCAGTGGGTGGGAGTGGGAGTGGTCGTGGTCGTGGCCGTGGCCATAGGGGTAGGGGTAATACTATTGCTGGCGCTTCAAAAAAACGAGGCGCTGGCAGCGAAGGGAGTAGTTCAGGTAGATTAGTTTCTGATGCTTGGAATCATTTTTAAAAAGTTAAGTTAAGCAAGGAAGTTCAACGCGATTTGTAATTATTGTGGGTTAGTTATGCAAGGGCATTATTCTCAGGGCACTAATCACTTGATTAATCATGCGAAACGTTGTCCTAAAAGGTCAATCAAGAATGTGCAGCAAATGCACCTTTCTTTTCTTCTAAAGCAGATGGAACTACTGTTCTTAGTAATTATAGTAATGAACCAAAGTGGGATATGGCAACAGTGAGTGTTTTTTATAGCTAGAATGATTGTAATGCATGAGCTTCCGTTATCATTTGTTGAATATATTGGGTTTTACGAGCTGTTAAAGCTTCTCTAACCTTCAATTGAGACTATTAGTAGAAACACTATCAAGACTGAAATTTTAAAACTTTAAGATATTGAGAAAACGAAGGCAATGAGTGTTTTGGAAGTTTGTGACAGTAGAATTGCAGTGACTACGGATATGTGGATTGCTGGTAACCAAAAGAAATGGTATATGGTTGTTACGGCACATTACATTGATAACTCGTGGGTGTTGCGAAGTCGTATTATGAGGTAATATTCTTAAGACTTTTTTTTTCGTTTCAACATAAATGAATGTCTGCATTATTTAATATTTTGATTATTTTTTTTACATTTTTAGGTTTATATATGTGTCTGCTCCACATAGTGGTAAAGTTATGTGCAATGAGTTGTATGAGTGTTTGATGGAGTGGAATATACATAGGAAGTTGTCTACTGTAACTGTTGATAATTGTTCTGCAAATGAGTCCATGATTGATTTGTTGTTGGGGAAATTTTCAACTAATTCAATGATTATGGGTGATAAATTCCTTTACATGCGCTGTTGTGCACATATATTAAACTTGATAGTTAAGGATGGTTTATCTATGATACAAAAAGAAGTTGAAAAGATTAGAGAGAGTGTCCATTACTAGACAACAACACCTTCTAGATTTGAAAAATTTGAGGTTGCCAAAAAATAATTAGGTGTTAAAGAAACTAAAAACTTAGCACTTGATTGTAAAACTAGATGGAATTCCATTTATTTGATGCTTAGTATAGCTTTGTTGTATAAAGATGTATTTGTTCGTTTAAAGGAGCGTGATAGAAATTATACATCTTTGCCTAGTGAGTTGGAGTGGAATTTTTCAAAGCTTATGTGTGAGTATTTGAAGAGTTTTTATAAGTTAACAGAACTTTTTTCGGGGACACGATATCCGACATCTAATTTATTTTTTAGCAAGATTTGTAAAATTAGATTGTCAATGAATGCATGGTTACAATCACCAATTGAGGGGGTAAAAAATATGGCCATTAAGATGATTGTGAAGTATGACAAATATTGGGATGTTATTCATGGGGTTCTTGCTGTGGGCACTTTGTTAGATCCTAGGCGTAAAATGTTGTTAATTAACGTTCTATTTCCCAAAATCTATGGAGAAAGAGCTGAATCTGAAATTGAAAGGGTGCACAAATTATTTGTTGATTTAGTGCATGAGTATGAAGTCAAATATTCATCAAATGCAAATTGGGGGGGTTAATGGTTCAGCTAGTTCTGAAGGTGCTGCAGCAGATGATTCTATTATGGTAGACTTAGACTTAGATGAGATGGCTGATGAGTGGGAATCATTTAGAAATCAGAACTCACAAAATAATCATTTCAAAACAGAATTTGAGCTTTATCTTGAGGAAAGTACTTTGCCTTCAACTAGTCAATTTGATATTTTGTCATGGTGGAAGAATAATCAAGACAAATATCCTATACTTGCAAAGATTGCGAGAGACTTTTTGGATATTCCTGTATCAACAGTTGCTTCCGAGTCCGCCTTTAGCACTGGAGGTAGACATTTGAGTACTCATCGTAGTAGACTTCAGCCATCTACAGTGGAGGCGTTGGTGTGTACTCAAAATTGGTTTTGGCTTGACCACAACCTAAAAGGTATGAAAAATTTATTTATTACATAAAATAAATTAATTTGTTATAGTATCAATTTATTACTAACTAGCTGTTTTGTTTCTTATTTTTATGATTTATTCATGTTTTTTAGATGGAATTCCAGAGGAAGCAATACTTTCTGCAGAACAGTTTATTAATGAAAGTTTGATGAGTGAGTTGTGAACAACAATGAGTCAAGTGAAGAAAAATAGAAAATGATGGAGAAAAGTTTAAACTTTGGATTTGTGGTTTTTAATTTGAACTTTGAATTGTAAACTTATATAATTGTGTTATGCATTTATATTTGTGGTTGCTTTATTACTTGAAACAACCGTTTGAATTGTAGAGTTTGCAAACTAGCTGTTTAAATTGTAGAGTTTGCAGAGAGTTGATTAATTGTGATTTGTGAGCACTGGACTATTATGCCATTAATTGTGATTTGTTGTTTAAGTCTTAATTATTAAGTGCTGGGATGGCCTTTGAAACATTGAGAATTTGAGATATTGTGATTTTTGAAGAGTGATTGCTTCTGTTAATGTTTAGGAGTTAGTTTAAAGCTTGTTGGTCATCGTGCAAAGTATGGACTGTATGATTATCTTGATGATGTTGGTGGTAGACAATTATATAAGTTTAGAAACTTCATGTGGTAGAGAAAAGCTTGGGGACATTCTCCAATCCTCTAAGCTATGTTATAGGGGCTGTTTGTCCAGTGTAGACCTCATCTTTTTGTTTCTGTTAATATTTCTTTTAGTTACATTAGTTGTGTTTTGGTTCTATCACTAATAATGAAAGTGAAATTTGAAATTTCATTATTGATCCGGGTTCAAAACTTGGAATTTGGGAACCTAGAATTTTTCGGGTTGAACTCGGACCCGGACCCGAATGGAAAAAATCGGGTTTTAATCTGGGTCCGGGAGAAAGAAAATGAAATCCGAGTCCAAAATCGGGAAGGCTAAACCCAGACCCGGACCCCAATTTTTTTTCATCCCTACACCGGCCGCACACTCCAAATGTGGGTTCTGAATTCTCAACTTAAACTGGTCTTCCACTGGGACCCATGCATTTTGACCAAATAGTAATAGTAGTTATCATAATTTTTTAATCTTACATTAGTTAAATTGTTGATAATTTTTTTTATAAAATTTAAGTGAATTAATTATATTATCTTATCAACTAATTAATTATTATTACATAATTTAAGATATATTTAGGATAAAAATTTGGGATGTGTAATAAAAAAAATAATTTATTTATCTTTAAAGGCTCGTGTGTGATTGTTTTTAGAAATAAGGTAGGCAAAACATTCAGGGTCGGCTCACACATGAAGGCCTAAATAAAGACTTAAAAAAAAAGCCTATATCAAGCCGAGGCCCACAATTTTTAAAAAAATAAATTTATAAATTAGAATAATATAATTAAAATTGAAAAGTAACATAAAAATAAAAAAGAAAACTTAAAATTCTTAATTTATAAATCAATATTGATCCAAAAAAACTAAAATTATGATATTAAATTATCTTTTATGCATTAATTAATTAAGAGAGTGTTTGAATTAAAAAATCCAGAATTAAAAAAATAAATTTCTAAGCTTTTATTTGTTTTATTTATTATTTTACTTTGAATATTCATTTTCTTTAATTTATGATTATAACAACTTCTTAATCATTAATTCATTTCAAATTTATAATAATTTAAAATTTTTAAAAAATAAATAAAGCCCAAACTTGACCCGAGCCCAACCCTCATGCTTATCTTAAAGTAGGCTTGGACTTGGGCTTAAAAAATCTCGACTCAAGCCTGTTTTTTGTTATATCCTTATTTAGGAACCTCAAAAGTGATTTTAAAAAGTTAAAAGCTAATTTTATTATTTAATAAATTTTTAAAAAATTACTTTGGCAAAATTATCCATTGCTATAATAGATTCTGAAAAAGGGATGGACTATTTTTTCAAAATCTAATTTTGAAAATTAATTTTATACTTAGTGCCTATTTGAGATTGCTTTTAGAAGACTTAGCAATGATCTTGGTTAGCTAAAAATTAATTTTGATATTTGATAAGTTTTTTAAAAAATCAATTTTGTTAAAATCACCACATCCTATAGCAGATTTTGAAAAGTAGAGAAATATTAAATTTTCAAACTCTGATTTTAAGAATCACTTTTATACTTAATGCAATTACATATTTATCCTCATATATATTATAAAAATCTAAAATTGCCCCTATTAGTTAGGAATAAAATTCTTAAATTTAAAGAGGTTATTATTATTGATAATTATATTGAGATAACAACATAAAAATAAAATTATTAATATAAAATATTAATTTTATCAGTTATTATATATACACAATAAAAAATATTTTATTGACATTTTTATAAGTGTGTAAAATAAATTTTATTCAACATTATATCCAATTCAATTATTTATATCTTTAGAGTAATTTAACAACAAGATTTACCAAATACATATGATTACTTTTAAAACTCACAATATTTTTAAAATAAATTTTACCAAACGTTTAATTGATTTCTCTTCACAGTTAATTTTTTTATACATGACAACTAATAATAATTATTTTAAAAGTTATAGCATTACCAAATTGAAACTCAATACAATTTTATATATATTCTCATATATATTATAAAATCTAAAATTGTCCTTATTAATTAGAAAAAAAATCACTAACTTCAAACATATTATTATTACCAATTATATTGATGTAACAAAATAAAAACAGGATAAAAGCTCTTTTAGTTTCCATATTTTGAGGTTCATGCCCATTTAATCTCTATATTTTTAAAAGTGCCTCAAAACATTACGGTTGAACTATTGATACTCATGCCGTTACTTTTATCCGTTCGACTTGCTTTTACTGATATTATCCTCTTACAATAATGTTTCTTTTTTTGAAAATCAATAAAATAAAAAATTAAATTATAAAAAAATAACCCAAAAATAAAACAAAACAAGAAGAATATATATTAATTTTGAGTAATAATATAACTACAAACTCTTGTACAAATTTATTTTGTACAAACTGATTTAGTATGATAAAATTAGTTGAATTAAATATCTCTTGACCCACATGATATATTTTTATTATTTTATATTTTTACTCAACCAATGAATTAATCTCAAATCAGTTATACAAGATAATTTTGTATAAGAGTTTGTGATTGTATCATCACTCATTAATTTTTGTGGAGGCTCATGTATGGCAAAAAACTCAATTGTAAAAAAAATTAAATTAACACTTTTTTTGGACATCAATAAAAAAAAATTGAATATAATAACTCCTTAGCAGAGGCCAGATTGTTATAAAAAAATTACTATATATTATTTTTATTTTATTTTTGGAATTAAATTAGTAATTTAATTTTTTTAGTAAAAAAGAAATATTATTGTACGAGGATAATATTATAAAAGCAAGCTAAAAAAAATAAAAAATAATAGTAGGAGTGTCAATAATTTAACTGTAAAGATGTTTAAAAAGAATAAAAAATAATGATAGGGTTGTCAATAATTTAACGACGAGAATATCTTGAGATACTTTTGGTATTAGAGAGATTAAACAGGTACTTACCAAAAAACATAAGGACTAAACAAGTTTTTAACAAAAATAAAATTAACACTATAAAATATTTATTTTAGTATCAATTATTATATATAGCTAATAAAAAGATATTTTATTTGCATATTTATAAATATATAAATAAATTTTATTCTCATATTATGTCCAACTCAATTATTTATATTTTTCTAATAATTTAACAGTAAAAATTTTACTAAACACACATGACTACTTTTAAAATTTATAGTACTTTTGAAAATAAATTTACCAAATATATAACTAATTTTTTTTACAACTGATTATTTCTTTAGTACAATTAACTACAATTATTTTAAAAACTGTAACATGATTAAATTGGCCCTAAAATATAATTATGTTCTCAATTAAAAAATAAAATAAAGAAACCCGGTCGACCCAAACAACTGAACCGTAACCCCAAATCCGAGCAACATGGTTCAACAGGTGGCAAAAGAAAGCGTAGGGACCAAAGGAAACCACAAGAGCACAACCATATTCACGAATACACACACAAAACGCACAGGTTTTCGTTTTATTCTTTACGCGGAGGGTAAGGGTAGCTTCCAGAACAACAAACGATATTATTACCACTCGCTTCTTTCACTCGATTAAGGAGGGGAAAAAAAAAGAGAAAGAAGAGAAACCCTAGCTGCCTTCATCACTATGGGTAAGCTATCAGGCGCTGCTTCGTTTCAATTTTCACTATCTGGAGCTTCTTAGCGAATTGCGATTTCTTTTTAATTAATTCTTTTTGTTGGATCTGCTGATTTTTATTTGATTAATCTCTGATTGTTTATGCTCTGGTCTGATTTCAGTTGAACTGTCCGTTACGAATTTTAATTCGTTGTGATATTTTTCCCGATTTTGTGGCTGAGTATATAAATGTTTCTGTGCTTCGTTTATTTTATTTTGCAGTGGCTGGGAAATTTGGTTGAAGTTTAGTAAAATATCTTGGAATTGTAGTTTGTGTTTATTTTTTATTTAAATTTTTATTTTTCATGAATGCATGATGATTCTGGTGTTGCAATAGGAGAGATTTGTTTTATGTTGGCATGATGAACTTGTTAATAATTATGTTTGTATTCTTTGCTGACGACCAAATGTTCAAGAAATGTTGTAATTAACTTGTTTGAGTTCACCAATTGGTAGATATTGAGGAGGATATCCGCTCATTACAGCTTGACTCCGCAGGTAGTATTTGAAGGGTCCATGTAGTGAATTTTATTTTATTTTTGCTCTTCCTGTTTTTTGGAAATTTGTTGAATGTTTGAATCGAATCTTAGCAGAAGAGAATAATGGGGTGGTCAATCCTGGAGATGCAAGGCCAGAAGAAGTTGAGGTGGTGGATAAGATGGAGGAAGGTTGGTAGGATTGATAAATTTCACTGTAGCACTTTTTTGTCGGTACAAATTTATTTTGAGAAAGTGTATAAAGTGCAATTGTGGTTGATGGAGATAAATTTTAGATCTGTTCAATGCCTAAATTTGGCTTTGTTGCAATCACATAAATATGATCAAAATTTTGAAATGAGAAAATTTCAATCAAAATGCTCCAAAACTGAAACTATTGGATTTTGATGGTTTTGTTGTATGTGATATATACAACTGTGACTTACTACACATTTTGATGTAATTGTGGTTAGTTGTAGCCCTCTTGAGTGAAATGGCTTTGTTTTTTTTTTACTTGCATTCAACTCTATGATGTTTGTGGGATCCTTTATGGTAGTAAGAATTATTTCTCGCTGGACGGAATAGTTTCTCTTCACATGGTAGCATTTCAGTTGACCATGCTTATTTATTTTTATTTCAACAATAATAAATGTAGAGCCGTCTTATTTTCTTCAACAGAATTTTAAGTTAAATCTTAATGCCATGCAGTAGCTTTTCATGCTGCTTGTGAATGCCTGTTAGGCTAGTGCTTTTGCAATCAAACTGGTTGCTGATTAACCTGTTGGAATGTCAGTTCACTTGCATTTGCCCTTCCTCCATTGAGTGTAGTTTGATTTATTAGGGAAGTCAGTTATTTGCTCTGTTTTGACCTTATATTTAGCAATTGTAGTTGCTTAAAGCATTGCAAATAATTGCTGCTTCAACTGTTTAGTACAATAGAAATCGTTTTGGTTTTTCTCACTTCTCTTTCCTGCAATTTGGAGCCATGCCCCTTTTTTTCACATGTTCCGAATTCCCCTAAGATTATTTGTAAAACGCCAATCTCGTTGTTCGGCAAGATAGTAATCTTTTTTTCGTTAGTAGTGCATTCTTCTTGTGCCCCAATGAAACTACAAAGGCAAGATAGTAATTTTTTTTTCATTACTAGTGCATTCTTCTTTTGCCCAAATGAAACTACAAATGGCTACAACCTGTCATATGAATTAGATTTGAAAACGTTTTACAAATTATGTTTTGATGCTTTTAGATTCAGAGGAGGTGCAAGCAGTATCCCAGCCTGTTCATCCTGAGCCTAAAGGTTTTACTGAACTATTTTCTGTTATGTTTTTAATTTTCATAATGATTATATTTCTTTTTGCTAGTTTTGTGTTTAAAAGGCGGATAGCTTCTTCTTTACTTAACCATCAATTCATTTCTCATGCTTATTGGTTGACCTGGATTTTTAGTGAAACACAAGGAAGTATCTGCGGTGGAAGATGCTGAATCTCAGCAAGAGACTGAAGGAAATAATAAGCGACACTTGAATGTTGTATTTATTGGTCATGTTGGTAGGTTGATGTATAATTTATGGTTTTTTAACCTTAGGAATACACAGATGTCATCATTTATTATATGGCTTTATTTCAAATTACTCATCCAATTTTCCTATATGTCATTGTATTTATGCATTCATTGCCCCTTATTAAGAATGTTATATGAAAATAACATACTGTCACTAAATACTATCAAGCACTATTCTCTTCCTCATGGCTAGGAACTGTGTGGTAAATCTGAAGCCTGTGGTGGATGATTGACCCTAGCTTGTTTGTGATTTATGCCTTCAAAATTAATTGAAGAATGCTTAATAAATACTTTGATTGATAAGGATTGATCCTTCTGAGCTGAATTTCTTTTGGAGTCTTTTTATATGTTTTTATTACTTTTTTCACGTTCAAGAAATAGATTATTTCAACGGTAAAACTATTGTTAAATTTCTGTTAACTGTAAGGTATTTATGTAGTGAGAGTGGAAGAAAAGGAAAATTTATCAAGACTTGGATCTTTCTTCTTTCTATGAGCAAGTAATGATAACTAAACTCTGCACCATATACTTTAAAAATCAAAGTTAATTTATAGAATTAGTTTATTTAATCCTGTTATTTGAATTTTGAAGCAAACCTTTTAACTTTATTTATTATTTTTTTTGGGGGTCCTGTGAAGGACTTTTCCTTACCGAAGATAGTTTTGTGAAAAAATTTATTTCTTGTTTTAATTACAAATACTATGGTTTTTCTCTATCTCTAAAAGAATAGTGTTCCATCTCTTTTAATATCCTAGTCTCCTACCTGAAATCAATGTGGTTGAACTGTCATATCTTGTGTGTGTTTTTGCAGATGCTGGAAAGTCTACCACTGGAGGCCAGATACTTTTTCTTAGTGGCCAGGTCGATGACCGTACAATTCAAAAATATGAGAAAGAAGCAAAGGATAAAAGTAGAGAAAGCTGGTGAGACTTCATTTTGGTTAATTTTACTACAGTTCCACTGCTGGGGAGCATACAGGCAGCAAAATCGCAGAAGGCTATACATTCTAGTATCATTTTATAAATTAGGATTTGCACCTTGTTTTGGGGCCAAACACTGGAATATTATTAGGTTACATAATTAAAGAGTTTTTCTTGAATTTTCCTCTGCATCAATTAGTCCTTGTCCTTGTCCTTGTAGTAACAGTAACAGCCACTGGATGACAATTTTTAAATAGCATTGTTTCCGCTGGATATAATTTCTTAAATATTTCCTTATGTATCAAATATCATATCAATCACACTTCCTGTAGTTCTGAAAGTTTGGAATTCTTTTCAAGAACATCTTGATGTTATTGTTTGTTTGTCTTTATTTTGGTCATATTTCTATGATATGCACTTCTGCGACCATCTAATTTTTTGTTTTCCCCAACTGTTTAAATTCCAAATACTCTGATGCCTGATCTTTTATATATATATATATATATATAGGCACACTATTTCTATTCCTTTCAAGTTTAATTCCATTGCTAATTTGGGTTTCTCTAGATAATTCTTGTGTTGCTCCATGATAGTCTGCTTTAGTTCAGTTTGATGTTGTTTCCTTTTAGAATATTTGATGTGGTATTTTATGGATGTCCACTTCTTTACTAGAACATCCTTTGCTAATCTTGACCATTTTCTACATGTTAGGTATATGGCGTATATTATGGACACTAATGAAGAGGAGAGGATCAAGGTATTTTTTTAATATCGTAAAGAATTTGGCAACTTCAAATGCTGTGGTACTTTATTGAATTAACTGTTTTTATATAAATGAAATTTGTCACCTACTTTGTAGGGTAAAACAGTAGAAGTTGGAAGAGCACACTTTGAAACTGAGACTACTAGATTTACAATTTTGGATGCGCCAGTAAGGGACTGTGTTTAGCTTATGAATTTATTTCTGTATTATTACTATTGTGGTCACTTATAAGTTGCTGTACATTGTTGTTGTTGGTTGGTCTGCTAAAGTAGAATAGAAAAAGCACTGAACTTGACCTTAGGCCATTCTAATTTGTTTAGTATAAATTGATTGCTGAAATCCATATTTTTCCCTCTTTTCTATTGTGGGGAAATATCTTAACTTGTGCTTCTATGGATTCTTCAGGGTCACAAGAGTTATGTCCCTAATATGATTAGTGGGGCATCTCAAGCTGATATTGGTGTACTGGTCAGTTAGTGCTGATGTTTCTTTTCCTTTTTTTTGGTGAGTTCTGCATTCAATTTTTTCTTGACCTCAGCGTCTGTGTGTCTCTAATTAGGTAATTTCTGCTCGAAAAGGAGAGTTTGAAACTGGGTTTGAGAAAGGAGGGCAGACCCGTGAACATGTCATGCTTGCAAAAACCTTGGGCGTGACTAAAATGCTTCTTGTTGTAAATAAAATGGATGACCACACTGTGAACTGGTCAAAGGAAAGGTGTTGACCTGTCTCATGACTTTCTTATTGTGCCTTTTCTGTGCTTTAGCTTTTCTTCATTATTGACCTTCTTACAGGTATGATGAGATTGAATCAAAGATGACACCATTTTTAAAGGCTTCAGGCTACAATGTGAAGAAAGGTATTGTATCATTGGCTTTCTGAAAGACTTGTTAGAATTGTTTTGCCTAATGGTTTTATACCATACACATCATTTTAATAAAAGCAGTCAGGAAAAAAGCTATTTATTGTTTCAGAGGGATAAAGTAAATAAACCTTGCAATTTTCCTAGTCCTGGGAAGGTTTTAAAATTCCTTGTGATGTGAGAGTCTGTTTGCCTGTTATTACAGAAGGAGCCCTGGTTCACATAGTCGCTTTTGTAATTGTTCTCTTTATTTTGTTCACTAAGATTTTATTTGTTTCCTGCCAGGAAAAATAACTGCATTATTGTTTGACCAACAATGAATAATCTATTCCTGTTTCTGTCAGAACTATGTCTCTGAGAAGAGTTGCAGGTTTTAGGAGGGAATTCTACATTTTTTATTTTCCTTAGAAATTGAACTCTTTTTTTTTTGTTTTGGGGGGGGGGGGGGCGACTAAGGGCATATTGGCAATAGCATTCAAGTAGATTTTGCGCTGGTAGAGCTTTTACCACACCCAGCATACCCACCCCCACCCCCCCCCCCCCCCCCCCCCCCTTCTTCCAACCAAAGAAAAAGGAAGGTTAATTTGTTGTCTATTATACCTTTTAGTAAAACTATAAATTTACTTTATAGACATGTTTTTAATGTTACATTACAAGATAAATGAAAAAAATTGTAAAAACTAAATAAGAGTACTTCAAATGATTTAACCCTTTAAAAGAGCTTCACTCCTCAACTCTACTGCCAAAACGCAAAATTTGAGCTCTTTTTAGTTAAGTTATACTAGCTTTTTAAACCCCAGAAGCTCTACTCTATTTGCAACCAGAGCTTTTTGGCATTAAAAAGAATTTCTTGGCCACAAAAGCCATATCAAAACAAAAAATTTTCAGTAAATGTCTTTTTTCTTTCTTTTGCGAGTATCAGAAATCATCCTCAAGAAATTTTTTTTTCCACATTATAGCTTTAATTTGGAAATTTGATCATCATGGGTGACATTTTCAGTTGATAATTTCTTGGGTTGGTGACATATTAGCAAAAACCTTACGTTGGTCTTAGGTTCTTCTATTACGTGGGGAAGAAGTACTAAAAATATCTTCCCCTGTTGCTTTTCATAGAAAGGGTGACATGTTTCTGTTAGTTTGGTAGGTAGATGCAACCAAGGCATGGTATTGATGTTCAAAATTCCTTTGCTTGTCCAAGGAGTGAGTTCTTTTCTGATTGGCAAAGTTCCTGTTCATTCAAATAAAAGTGAAACATTTCCACAAGTAGATGCGACATGCTGTTTTTGGTTTCAGTATTCAAAATTTTTTATTCTGCATAGTATGTGCTTTGGTTTTGTTGAAATGAGTCAGTAGTAATTCTTCATTTGAAAGTTCTGAAAAAATGAATTTTCAATTATAAATGTGATTTATTTTATTCTTTGCATCTTACTACTTTATCATGTCCACTTCTTGAGGTAGGATCTGTAGTACCCTTTATTATACACAAATTATTACAGAGTTTTGGCCATCGTATCAAAACACATCCCATGATGCAAAACTTGTATTTAATGCACAATTGTATGCATTTACTTTTTGCACATGTAAGATGCAATCATGACCATTCAAAGTGTAAAAATGAAGGCTATTGATCTTAAACCTTGTCGGTTAATGTTATGTCCCTTTGATATTTTCAAAATGTTTGAAACATTATGTACCATAGGAATTAAATTATTGAAGAATGGGTCACTTTCTCGGATACAGCATCTATGAACTTGATACAGGCTTTCCATTAGCCAGCCTTTGGTGCAAGACACTGGCTTTTCCATTTCATTTCTTTTAAGCTCATGTATTGAGGTTCTGTGTTTAGTACTTAATGATTATCATGTTTCTTTGAATTACGCTGTATTAAAGAAAATCTTTGTGCAGAACTTAGCTTCTTGAGTGATTGATTGACCATTTTGCCTTCATAGTTTGCTGCAGAACGATTTGATAGCATACTTGTATCTGGTTGTTTAATGCTGCGTTTATTCTTATATAAATTTGCAGATGTGCAGTTTCTCCCAATATCTGGTTTGATGGGCTCAAACATGAAAACAAGAGTGGACAAAAGCCTTTGTCCATGGTGGAATGGCCCCTGTCTTTTTGAAGCCCTTGATCGTATTGAGATAACTCCTCGAGATCCTAATGGTCCATTTAGGTATACACTAACCTTTCACGTTTGGATTTTCATTTTTCTTCTTCTTGTTGCTGCCACTTAAATTGGTTTAAATCTCTTTATGTACAGAAGTTTTTTGTGATTTTATCAACATGTTCACTATAGTGCTAGCACTGAAGTTTTTTATCATCTGTTTTAGTATGGGGTGCTTTGAATGAGTGACATTATTTTCTTTTGGAAAGATCCTTCGTCTTGAAAATAGAGTTATCATCCTTTCACTATGCTGAGTATTGCGAAATAATAAGCCACTACACGAATCATTGGAAAATGACACTTCTCTCGTTAACTTTTTAAAAATAACTGTTTACTGCACTTCTGTCGCTTTCATTTGTTGAGTTATAAAATACTAATTTTGCCCTTAATGAATAACTCTGACAATAAAAAGAAAATGATACAAATCAATGCCATGTGAATTTATAATTTTACCTTGCTCTTGGTGTGAAACCGTTTAAATTGAAAATGGTGATTAAATGACATTATTGCCCCTGCAATTGATCTGTTGCATGATCAATTGTGAATTGGTGGAAACGTAGTAAACTGATATTTTTAAGAAGTTAATGTAGTAAAGTATTACCTTTCAATAATTCTTGGATTGGTATGTTATTTCGCAATACTTGCTGTAGCCCTTAGACTTAATTACAAATTTGGGTTTTGTTGAAGAAAATACAATTTTGTACGTATAACGTCAGTGTGACATCATCGTTAGACAAACGACAATGATGGAAATGTATTAAACTGTTCTTTTTTTTAAAGTTATTGTAGTGAAGTATTACTTTTCATTAATTTGTGTAGTGGTTTATTATTTTGCAATACTTGCCGTAGTGAAAGGATGATAACCTTGAAAATATCCATTAATATACTTTTTCAGAACGGTTAATTAAATTTCTATATTTGATTGTAGGATGCCTATAATTGACAAATTCAAGGACATGGGAACTGTTGTTATGGGGAAGGTGGAATCTGGTAGTGTACGGGAGGGGGATTCCTTGTTGGTCATGCCAAACAAGGTATCTGCTCTAGACTTGCTTGTTTTCTGACCTGTTTCATTTGTTTATACATTTGTTTTTGTTAATTAATCTTACACATCAATTTGCAGGCTCAAGTTAAAGTTCTTGCCATATACTGTGATGACAATAGGGTTAGGCATGCAGGACCTGGTGAAAATCTACGGATCAGATTATCTGGAATTGAAGAGGAAGATATACTATCTGGTTTTGTCTTGTCAAGTGTTGGTAAGTTCTCTTGCTTTCTATTACTTTTTGGGGGTAATAATTTATTGGTACAATAATTGAAAATGTTTGGATTGCAGTTACAGTTTTTTGTTTTCTTACAGTAATTCTTAGTAGATAATTGTCCACTATTGATTATGTGGTGGTGTTAATTTTTATTCCTCCTTTTTTAGCTGATAGGAATGACATTTTGAAGATGTGCTTTGATGTTTTAGAAAATTGCATTGACATATTTGGCTCTTAACTTGTTATGCTCAGTTCAATGCTTTCTGATATTCAATTGATGTTTGTAACGGCCTAGTTTTGCTTTGCTTGTTGGTAGACTGCTTATTAAAAAAAGAAAGAACTATTGCAATGTAGGGTTTACTTTTGCCAGTGAGTTAATATTCGGCATGTATATATTGAGGTTTGGCATACTTGCCTGCTGATGCTTGATTTTAATTAGGTTATACATTCTTTCCTCTGATAATAAAGAATTTTATTTGTTATTCAAAGCTAAGTTCAGACAGAAGTATATATATTTGTTATTCAAAGCTAAGTTCAGACAGAAGTATATATATTGAATGAGGAGTATATTTTCATATTCTTTTTCATATGATTGCAAATAAAGTTGTAGACTTCCGTACTGTGCAGTGGAATCCATTTATGTTTATTATAATTCATTTTATTTTAGTAAAATATGATTTAATTATCTCAATGCATTCATGTTTATTTTACATTTTTATTCTTTGTTTTCCATGTATTGTTTTGGTGACTTAATTTTATTTTACTGCAGCAAAACCAGTAGCCGCAGTCACTGAATTTATTGCCCAGTTGCAGATTCTTGAGTTGCTGGACAATGTATGCATGAGAACTTTGATTTCTTTTTCCAGTGATTCTTTTTTGTGCAAATTGCATTTTTTAAATTTTAGTTGGTGAATGCAAATTCTGTAACCCTTGGATTTTGTTGCTCTTTAGGCAATTTTTACGGCTGGCTACAAGGCTGTTTTACACATTCATGCTGTTGTCGAGGAATGTGAGATTGTTGAACTGCTACATCAAATTGATCTGAAGACGAAGAAACCTATGAAAAAGAAAGTTCTCTTTGTTAAGAATGGTGCTATTGTTGTTGCCGTATTCAGGTTTGTTGCATGTCTTGATTAATAATTTTATAAGTGTGGTTTTGTTTGTTTATTTTTTACTTATAAAATTGGCAATTCTCTTCTTTTCTTTCCCTTTCCCCCATTATTATTTTCTATAAATGTATAAAAGAATGAGTTGAAAGTCTCCCATGCGGGTTAAGACTCATTGGAGAACAATGGAACTAGAAGCGGAAATATATAGTTTGGACGTGGGAATTTTCAGCAGATGGGTGGTACCAAATGATTTAACGTCGTTTTCATATTCTCTTATATTGATCCTCCTAACAAAATGTGTACCTTAGGTGAACGGGTAGTGGCAAATGAATTTGAGGTCTTTTTCATATTCTCTTATGTTATCCTCCTAACAAAATGTGTACCTTAGGTGAACAATTCGATATGCATTGAAAAGTTCGCAGATTTTGCGCAGCTGGGAAGGTTCACTCTTCGCACTGAAGGTGATGATGGATAGTGTCATTATTATTGTTATTATTTGGTAATTAATTATGATTTCTTTGTTTCTAAGTCATTATGTGTTTGTCTTCCAGGGAAAACAGTAGCAGTGGGTAAAGTGACTGAGCTTCCTACAGTAAGCAGTAGTGCTTAAAACAATTTTGGGATCTAGAGGTTAGGGTTATTTATATTACTTTGTTGGATTTTCTTTTTCCATATAAAGTTTCTTGAACATGTCTGTTATTCTCGTGTTCCACTTTCCTGTCATTTGGAAATTAAGTGTTTTAAAAATTCCTCTTAGTAAATGAAGTTATTTGTTACCCCTTTTTTGTACATTTGTCTTCACATCTAAATTACCTGGTCTGAGGTTGGAGTACTGGAATTTAACTCATCAATTTTCGAACTTGAGCTTACTTTATTTTCATAAATTATCTTTAAATTTCAGAATATATACTTTTAGGTTTATAAGAACAATCGCTAGCTGCCATTTAGGTTTTCAAGCTTGAGCTTAATTTCACCACAGGTTAAAATTCTGTTGACTATTGCGGAATATGGCTGGTCGATCATGTCTGCATGGAGTGTGTGCTGATACTGCTGGAAAAATTGTCAATCATCACCACTGATATTTTGATAGTTAATTTATTCTGACAGGTGAGTTGAATCAACAAGGCTTTTTGAGTAGCTATTTTTGTCACAGCTGAATGGGGTTTGAATTGAAATAGCATCTCCTGCAACTTATTGAAATTCGTTGATTCAGCCTTTGCGTGAAACACACAGCTCTTAATGGCACTTATGTAGTGCACTGCATTATTGATGGTTTTGTTGTTTGATGGGTGTTAAGTATGCACTAGTTTGTTCACCCATTGCCATTTTTACAGCTTACATATAGTTATAATTGATATTTTGTCAGTCAGTCTGTTCAAAGTTCGCTTAATATGAGTAATATTTTTTATGTTCTCTTACCTCAAGATTTCTGTCTCTTTGAATGAAACTCATAAATCTTTGTTTTTGCATGGCATCATGTCTTAGAAATCACTTTTTGGTCTCCGGTTTCTACTGAATTGGTTGTTTCTTCCTACGCCAATTGAGTGGTGCAACAATACAGTAACTATCCTAGCCTAGCCTTCAAGCAATTCTGGTGCAATTGCATCTTTATTGCCAAGTTCAATACCGTACAAGGTCTTGGCCTCGAGCCACCAGTGTGCGTCTATTAACTAAAACAAAGTAAAAGTAGTTCAATTCTGAAAAGGTAACTCAATTCTGGTAATTGCACTGCACGGAATTATGCGATACTTGAGCCTTCAAAGTATCTATCTTGATCGTGTTAGGGCTATTATGTGGTGGATAAAGATATGGAATGTGGTTATTTGTTTTCTATCATAAGACTTTCACTGATGGGCTCCTTGGAGAACAACCCACTTGGGGAGTCTTGTAGCCCATAAATGTAATTTGCATAAGGGGAACTTTAATGATAAAAAAATATTTTTGAAATATATATATATATATATATATAATTATATAGTGAGGCTCGAACTTAATACTTAGTTTTAGCCTATTTTGAAAAGTGTATCGATGAGTAATTTAGTGGTTCAAATAGTTCTATCTTAAATATAAATCTTGAATAAAATATTAAATAGATACAGGGATAAATATTTTAAAATTCTAATTTCTCAAAAATTATTGTAATATTATTTCAAAAAACTAAAAAATATAACAGTAAAAAATGTATTTTGCTTCATCGGATGTTAAATTGTCTTTTCAAAAAAAAAAAGATGTTAAATTTTGTAAATTAAGAGCCATAACACAATCTCTATCAATATTGTAAACTGTTTATAACATAATGCTACAAAGGATTGGATGTGGGTTGGTTTGGGTATCTAGTTAATCGAAATTAAATAAAAGAAAATTGAGTTCAGTCTAAGTCAATCCAAATATTTTTAATCCAACCCAAATTTTGGGTTAGTTTGGGTTTGGTTTGAATTTTATTATCAAAATATTTTTTGTTATCAAAGTTATAATAATTATTAATTGTTATACATATTAATTATTAAATATTAAAATATGAAAAAAATATAGTGGATAAAAAATTGTAAATAATGAAATTTGTAATAACCATGATGTATGATTATTTTGATGATTTAACTAGCAATGCATTCGTACAAACATTAGTGCATGTTTGGTATGATTTATTTAATGGTCATAATTGTTTATTTAATTCCATAAATTCTTATAATAATTTTTATTGTTTTTTGTTTTTTTTTTAATAGAACTTTTGAAGATTAAATAAGCTATTTTACCTCTGCTATCAAAAACTCAAATTTTAGATTTTTAAAAATAGAGGTTGAAAAACTTTTTTAAATGTCAAAATATCTAAAATATCCTCTACTTATTTGACAACTTTATTTATTATTTTCATAATAAAACTTAAAAAAAACTTGTTTATTAAAGTAATTTCATAAATTTTTAATAAAATCTCTTATTGACAACCAAACAATTAAATTTTTTTTAGTAAAAACTCTACTTAAAAAGCTGTACCGACAAGTGGACACAACATGAAGTAAGATAAAATTTTCTCCATGACGATAATTTTTTCATTATTTTTACATACTTATAACTAAAATTATGAATTATGATGTGTTAAATATTATTCGAAAAATATTTCAAAAAATTGTTAGTGATAACAATTAATTTGTGATAATCTTATCACTAATTCTTTCGCTTTTTTATCAACATTGTTCGTAAGTAGAATGTGATCAATTAATTTGGAAAAGGTCGTATCTCTGTCCAAATTAAAACTACCTTGCTTTCTTTTATGACTTTATCACTAATTTTTGGCATTTTTCTTTCTTTTCTTCTATTTTTTTGGCTTTAAAACATCAAATTATCCGCTACAACTCCGTTACAAACCCATTATGATGACCTAAACCCAATTGCATTAAAGAGAACAGCCATAGTTTCTTACTAAAGTTACCTATACAAGGTGCTGCTCGCTTTCTCTCAGCCACTAGTGGCTTATGTAGTGGTCGGCATTCCTACGTGCTCCTCCTTGCCCCCTGGCATTCGATAAAATTCCTTTGCTATAATAATAGTGTACATGACGGGCTTAATTGAAATTTATCTACCGGACGTTTGGCATATCCGGCCAAACAATTGAGTGGAGCTATTGGCACTCCTACATTATTTTATAAAACCCTACTTTAAATAAAATTATAATTAAAGACAATTGAAAATTAAACAAATTTTGATTTTTTTTTCAGGAAATTACTTAATTCATAATCAATCATTTTCACCAAAAAAAAAAATAAAAATTCCATATGTTATTTCCTATCTAACTAAAATAAATTGTACAAATTTAGAATAATCTATTGTTCTCTTTTGATTTCTTATTGATTAAATATTTTTATACTTAAAATTACTTTGAAATTATAATTTGATATATGTGTTATTTTAGCCAATGATTAACACTAAAAAACTTATCACTCATATAACTTTTTAATTTGTGTGTAGGGTAATAATAAAATTAAAAATAATTAAAAAATAGCACAATAATACTTTGAGTTTTAACAATAAAATAAATCAAACGAAAATTGAGAATTTAAAAAAATGTATCTAAAAAAAGAAGTATTTTTAAAATAAAAATAAAAAATAAAAAAGGGGTTTATGAGGAAATCAGAGGGGTGCCAATAATAGAACTCCAAATAATTTGATGGTAACATCATTTGCCATCAAATGACAACTGTGTAGAGTAATGTCCATTTATGGGTTAACTAAATCTGAACTATGCTTAAATGCTTTATTGGACAAAACCCAAGCCCAACCCAATTTGATTATTTACCCAGTCTAATTTGGTTTGAATTTGGGTTAACCCATGAATTATGGGTTTTAAGCCTACCTCTAGCCTCTAGGTACCAATAACATTCTCTTTTTTATTTAATGGTGGGGTAGTTTTGGCAATTGTGCTGAGATGAGGTATTTAGAAATCTAATATAAATTTTATGATGTATGTGTTTTATATCTTAACTACATTTCTTCACAGCCTCAAACACCGTCTAACTCATTCAGATATTTAACTATTGAACCTTCCTCAACAATGAGGAAATTATTTGAAAATGAAGATTCCTTGTTTTACGGTAAAGGAATAAAGATGTGGATGGGCCCTGCTGAATCTTGAAGGTAAGTAAAAATTTCATCATGTAAAATTCATTGAGTTGGATTTAATTCATTTGTGTTATATAGGCTATTCCCAATCATTGGAACCAAGGTAATAGCAAATTCGGAGTGCTTGTCAAAGGGTAATAAGTTTATTGGAACCATTGAATTAGTACACGTGGAGTGTTGCAAATTAAAAATATGATCAGAGTTCATAATCAGAGATCTTCGAATTCATACATGGACAGATTTTTATCGTTAGAAGACTATACAACTTATGATGAACGGTGATTAGACCATTTCATTCTGGTGAGCAATTTATCTTCATAGTGATTTTTATTGTTTAATGATTTTTTACTTCCTTCTCACATACTTTCTTTTTCACTCTTGTATTACTTAATAGATCAATTTTTGCCAATTATGTGCATTGAGTGATTAAATTCAGTGATTAATTTTAATTTCTTCAGCAAATTCAAATCACTAAGCTTATTTTCAGCTGATAATTTGACATAAATCGCTACTTCAGAGGTAACTAACCAGATCGTCTAATCTCACAACATGTAATTGTATATTATCTTTAAAATTCTCAATCTATCCTATTTCATTAATTTATTAATTGTCTACAAGAGGGCGTTGATGATATTATTACATATACGAGTAGCCAATTTACATTACCCAACTTGTACACTGTGTATTATCATGTACACAACGACCTCCGTGGTATATTTTCATGTACATTTATTATGATATTAATTTTACAATTTGTTGGATTACGTGGTCTGACTAGGTACAACTCATGTCAAATTATCAGTTGAAAATAAGTTTAGTGATTTGGATTTGTTAAAAAAATTAGAATTAATCACTAAACTTAGCACTAATGCTATGCACCCGATTGGCAAATTTTGATCTATTAAGCAATATAAGAGTGCAGAAGAAATTATTTATGAATATCTCTTTTTATAAAACAGTTCGCTTATTTGATTTAAGTACTTTTCAATTTTGATTTTTAATTGTAGTTTTTTAGGAATTTTACATGATAAGCTTGAAGAACATGGCATGAGAAAGGTTTTCAATTGTAGTTTTTTAAGTACTTACCAATTTTGATTTTTAATTGTAGTTTTTCAACCTTTTTACATTAGCATATGATAATTTTAATGGTTACCATACATGCAGAAGCTTCAATTAAAAGAGATGCAAAGATCGTTATCAAGTGGTTCGATAACTGATATAATTAGTTTTTAGAGGGAAATTGAGGTGTTAAGCCAAAAAGACCCAAAGTAGATGTGATGGGAAGAGCTAAAAGATGTCAGGAATCATTTTATATAAACTAACCAATTTAGGAGATAGAAGTTCTGGCTAAAGTGTTGTGCAATGTAAATGGCTACTTGTGTATATAGTAATATAATCAACTCCATATTGGAGACAATTAATAAATTAATGGAATAGAAGAGATGATTGAAAATTTTAAATTTTTTTTGTTAACCTCCATTGCAATTTTATTGTCCTCGGTGTCGCTCTTCTCTCCTACTTCTTTGTCATGCACATTTGTAGTACATTGTGTGACAACATGAACTATTTAATCATACCTATTATCTATATATGTAGAACAAGCATCGATGAGATCACTGAGAGTTATTATATGGCTAAGCCTAGGGGTGGGCATAAAACCCATAACCCGTGGTTTAACCTAAACTCAAACTAAATTAAATGATTTTGGTGGGTAAATAATAAAATTGAATCAGATTTGGGTTTATGCAATAAACCATTTAAGTATGGTTTGAGTTTAGTTAACTCATTTATCGACATTACCTTAGACAGTTTTCATTTGATGGAAAATGATGTTACCAAATTAGCTTACTTGGCGATGTATGCAAGTTGGTCAAAGCTAAAATGCCCACTAGATAAATTTCAACTAGGCTGTACACTAGATACAATATTTTTATAACAAAGGCTGTTTTGGTTAATGCAATTGGGTTCAATTTATCATAGTAGATTTGTAATGGACTTGTAGAACGATAATTTGATGCTTTAATGCAAAAAATAAAAATAAAAAATAAAAAATAAAATAAAATAAAAATAAGAAGAAAAGAAAAAAAGTTCCAAACAGTTGGTGGTAAAGCCATAGAGGAAAGAAGGTGGTTTTAATTTGGATGAAGATGCTAACTTTTTCAAATTATTTGATCAAATTCTACTTGTGAACAATGTTAATAAAGAAATAAAGAATTAATAATAAAGTTACCACAAATTTATTATTATTCGTAACAAAGTTTTTTATTATATTTTTTAAATATTATTTAAAATATCATAATTTTAGTGATGAAAATTTTACATTTACTTTATGTCGAGTCCACTCGTCAATCACTGTGTTTGTACGAATACATTACTAGTTAAAACATCAAAATGATCAACTACAACTATTTATTAAATAATTAATATGTATAACAATAGATAATTATTATCATTTTGATATAATTTAACTTATAAAAAATAATTTGATTATAAAATTCAAACCAAACCCAAATGCGTTGGATTAAAAATATTTGGGATGGTTTAGATTAGACCCATTTTTTTTTATTTAGTTTGCATTGACCTAAAATCTTACTCAAATCAACCCCCTTATTCTTCTAGATTTCAGTGAGATTACTAATCTTTATAGATATAGATTATTACAAATTAAAAAAAAATATTACATTGCCACTAAAGCCTTCGCCGGTGGTAGTTGGTGTCTGGTGGTGCCCTCAACATAGGGATGGTAATGGATTGGATATGACTCAAGATCCACGTGATCCAAATCCAATCGGATCGGATTTGGGTCGGTTTAAAATGAATTTGGATTGAATTTGGATATTGATGTGCAGATTTAAAACGGATTTGGAGCATGTCTGGATCTATCTTAATATCTAAATCCATATCCATATCCACCCATTTTTTAATTTTATTTTATTTTAAAAGTTTCTTAACAGTTGTGGAATTATAATATAATAAATTTTATTCATAGCATATTAGTGGTATTTACCATGCATTTAAACTCTTAAAACTTAAAGGTTAGTTTTGTAAATTTAAAGGTCACATGCAATATTCAAATTGCAAACCAAGTAATATAACCTGGCAATTTATTTTACTATATTGGCCAAATAATTTTTAAGGAATATAGTTATTCATATATTTTGTCAAATATGACCATAATAAAAATAATAAAGTATTGAATATAAATTATATTTTATTTATATGTCATTATCTAATGTTGTAGGAATGAGGGTGAGTGTGTCATGAATATTAGAATGATGAATGAGACAATAAAATATTATATTGATCTTACTCCTACAATTACTTTTGAATAATATTTTATTATATTTCTTATTTGTTTTTTTGGTGTAAAAGTATAAGCTACAATATTTATTATATTTTTGAGAAAAATTATATAATTTATTTGTTATCAATACATTTTGGCCTTCAATTTTCATTCTAAAAAATTATTACTTTTTTAGTGCTGAGTTTTAGAATTCATGACGAATTTAGAGCAGATTTGAATTATTATTTTTTTTTCGGATTTGGGGTAGATATAGATATTTATTTATTTTTTGGATCTGGATATGAAGCGAAAAATATGGATTCATGACGAATCTGGCGTAGATACGGATCTTAATTTTTATTATGAATTTGGATTTGAAGTAGAGTAGATCCAACCCATATCTGCCCCATTACTATCCCTACCTCAACATCAGCAATATTCCCTCCTAAAAAATGTGGGTGTCTATTATGGTAAATATCTCCAAATATAGGACTAGATGTCTCGTCATTAGTTAGTTGATTTTCAAATTATGGTCTCAATAAACTTTTGAACTGTATTAATAAGCGACTTGATAAGATTAGTCTCACCTAGTAGATTTCACAAAAAGATTACTACTTGCATTTTCTGTGTTTAGAGATAATTTGTGGTTAAAAAAAAAAGTCAGATTATTTTCAATGTTAAAAATGAACGGCTATCACACACTAATTTTCCTAATATTTCTCCGTGTCTTCTTTCAAACACTTTCAGCTTCGAACACACGTACACACATAGACACTTGCTATTATCACAATATATTGCAGATTCAAACACGAAGTCGAAAGTTTTAAAAGTAAACTTTTTCTTTTAATTAAAATCAGGTGCATATATTCATCAATGGAGGACACAAAGAGAATATTTTTGTTCAAGTTTATCATGATGCTGCTTTTGGTATTTGCTGTTTTCATCGACCTTACACAAGGATCAGTTCTTATTGTTAAAAGTACGACCCCGAGTGTTGCGAAGCTGCTAAAATAAGTGGTGAAACTACTAATTAAAACATTAGCTCCTAGGAGTTTGGTCGAGTGATTTTAAAATAATTTTATTTAACTGAGGATTTTAATTCAAATCGTCTGAGAGAAAATGGTGATTTCATGGTGTTTTTGGCTTTTGCTCTGAAATATGTGCATCCTTTCGGTGTTTATACTTTGTTTAGAACTAAGTAATTATGGTGATATTCACCATAATATTTGTATATTTAGCATAAGCGGAGTCTTGCTTTTCTTTATTTAATAATGTCCTTGTCTTTGTATTTAAGATTTATTGATGGTTCTCAGGTTAAAAAAAAAAGAAAAAAAAGAAAAGATTTATTGATGGCAAATGATATATAATGTAGATAACCCATCGATAAAGTACTATTATTTTTTATTTTTTTACTCAATTAAGTCTCATATACATTGGTTTTATTTTAGTATTAATTTTGAATTAATTAGAGTCTAATGATTGTAGATACATATTGATTTAATAATAAATGGCACTTAAATCAATATTTTTTAGTAACTCGGTAGTATATTTTACGAGTGGTGAAATTTATAAATTAACAATATAATCTATACCAAACAATCTCTTGAACGATTTTCAATATTAAACTATAGAGTTCTTCGATAATGTGTGAAAATATGTAATTTTAAACGTTAGAAATGATCATTAGAGAAAATCTGTTTATATTAATAAAAATTGATTATATTTCTTAGATATCAATTTAATTAATAATGTGGTATATGTATACTTGTAAAATAATCAAATTAATATCACGAGTCAAAATTATATTTTAGTATAACCAAAATTACCCAAAACCTCAGGGGAGGTAAGTGAAAATTATCACTCCACAAAACCATACAACACCCACGATACAAAGAGGGAAATAAAATGATGTCCTTCTCTTTTTAATTTTTCAGATTTTGACTTTCAATTCAGGAAATTTGCAAGGATATGCTTTGAGATTAAATTTCACGAACATGACACCACACGCATTTATTTTATAACCAAGACAAATGTCCTCTGAAAAGTCGAAATGTTCTTAAACTCCGTCCTTATCTAATAAAAGGACAACTAAATTTTTTTTCTTTTGGTTCCTTCTTCCTTTAATGAAAATGAAACAAATCCACTGCCGCTGTTACTGCTTGAGATTGAGGTTGAATAATTGTAACTTAAAAAGTACAATACTAAAGTGTTTAGTAAACACTAACTGTTATAACTTTTAAGATATGTTAATATGATTTTTTACTTGTATAATAAAAAATTAATAATTTTATCAAAATTATTATTTAAAATTTATATTTACTACATATTATTAACTTTTATTTGATAGTTATAATTTTTTTTTTAATAGCTGTAGTTTAAAAGTTACAGTACCTCAATCCTAAACGGGACCATATTTATTGACATACTTATCTAAATGCATTTAACAAAAGACACAATCAACTTCCAATCTAAATGTATTTAACAAGAGACACAATCAACAATCAACTTCCAATCTAAATGTATTTAACAAGAGACACAATCAACAATCAACTTCCAATCTAAATGTATTTAACAAGAGACACAATCAACTTCCAATTCTAAATTTTAATTTAATTTCAAATATATTTTAACCAAACAGGCATGGCCCTTTTGTTTTCTTATATGAATAATAGGCGTGCTTAGCATTTAGCCTAAAAATTGAACAAATTTTGTACCTACTTGTATTCGAAAATATGAAATTGATACGATATGTGAAACTCATAACGGCATGAGCTTATGTGCATGCAAAACACTGTCTCATTCACTGTAGTAAGGTGTATACATACGTGAATAAATACAAACGTAGTTGTAATTACACACTCTGATGTGAACAACTATGCATGTCACGTGCCATATTGAGTGGAGTTCCTCTCACAAAAGGATCAAATTTGCTTCTTGCTATCTCTCTCTTTTTTGGTTAGCAAGGTTGGCCAAAACTTGCCAGATTGAGATGGCAGAAGAAGAATATAATCTGGCTTCAAATCTTAATGAACATATTTGGGAGAATAAAGATTGGGATCTCAACATTTGAGTCTCATCTTGAATTTGAAAACAAAATCACATATTTTTTAGTTATACTGTACGTTACATGAAATACACTGAACCACAACTTTGATGACGTGTTCCATCCAATCAGAGCTTGCCACGTGACTAATCTTGTGCGATTAAATTGTTTTCATTTGATGGCCATGACTTACCTATTGTATTTATAAATAGGGGGTTATCCCCTAATTTGAAAGCTCTAAATCCAAATTTGAAATCCATTTTGTGTAACTCTCACTTTATCTTATATTTTTACATATTTTAATATAAAATTATCATTTTACCCTTAGTTTAATAATGAGTGGCTAATTTAATTTCAAACTTAAGTTGAAACTGAAACCTTGACATGATTCATGGGCTTAATTTGATAAGTTTATTTACTTTTTTTTCTCTGATTTATGTGGATTGTTTTAACTATTGACAAAGAATAAATTTTGTCTAGATTTTGCATGGGATATTAGCTCCTTAATGCAAGATTATTACTGTTTGACATGATAAGCACCTTACGCTATAATTATTAGAGAAAAATTCCACTCTAGTGTTCATGGTTCATCTTGACTTAGTATTGGATAAAGTGTATTTAAGTTATTTAGTGGACGATCTTACCATATTATTGACAGAAATATTGTTATCACCTAGCACAATATGTACTTGACACCACATTTAGCAGAATATTATTTCCCTTGACACAATGAGTGCATTATACCATATTTACCAGAATGAGACTTACGAAGAGTGGAATTCCCTCCTTACAAAATGAATTAAAACTAAAAAGAAATAGATTTAAGTGCTTCATTTGCATTGTTTCATCTTTAATTTATTGCCATCATTTTAAACATATCTAACCAATTCACAAATGAACTTGAAAAATTAACCTACATATGATGAAATCAATATTCTCGTGGGATCAACAACCGTCACCATAAATGTATAGTACATAACATACCTAAATATAACTGTTAGGAGTTTCGAGTTAAAATCTAGTGTGCTAAATTGTCTCCACATCATTCTATGACTTAAAAAACGAAGACCCATGGAATCATTTGAATGATTCTCATGGTGTTTCCCAAACTTTTAAATATGAATTTTTTCAAATAAAGATGTTAAACTTAGATTATTTCCATTTTCTTTAAAGAGTATAGCTCGTTCTTAGTTTAATATATTGCCCGTTAATACTATCACATCATGGGAACAATTGGTAACTAAATTTTTAAATAAATAATTCTCAGTGCATAAAACCAATACTATTCGTAGTAAAATATCAGAGTTTACTCAGAATGAAGACGATTAATTTTTGGAAGCATAGGAGGGATTTAATGGGCTATTGTTGAAGTGTTCACATCATGGGTATACGAAATGGCACAAATGTCAATACTTCTTGGAGGAATTATTTCCAGATGTGTAGGAATGGCTAGCTGTGACAAGTAGCAATGAGCTAATGTCTAAAAGGGCATAAAAAATTTTAGATTTCTTCTAGCTACTCCCAACAGTGAAGCTGATCACTCATGAATGTGAGAAAAATAAAGGAAGAAAATTAGATACATGTTGGCGAATCAAAGTTGGACATCAAGGAAGTCAAAGAAATAATTAAAGGACTTTCTCGCCAAATAACATTATTAACAACTACAAAATCAACAAAGCCACATGCCTACAATTAATTTAACCATGATTCATACAAGATTAAACTAATGCCATAAATGTGATGAGAAAGTAGTCAAACTACAACCTTTACTCCAATATTTACAATCTTGGATGGAAAGACCATCCCAACTTTTCATTGTCTCAAAGACTCTAACAAAACGAAACAGTAGCTCCAACTCCACCAATACAAACATTTCATCAAGCTCCTTAGCCAACATTTAGATAGTATAATCAGAATCAGAACTATTCACAACCCAAACCAAGAATTTGAAAAGTATGATTTATTCTGCAATGGAACAACAAAATCGCACCACTAATGAGCTGCGAAATGAGATGAGAGTTAGTATCAATTTACAAGAGTGCATGAAGTTAGTACTAGTTCACCCTAGTAACATGAAGAAGTCAAAGCCATCATGATCTTGTGAAAAAGACAAAATAGTCAGTAGCAAAATAAAGTGACGGTGAAGAAAAAACAACTCAAGTTATACCGTTATACTCTAAGGACTCATTGTTAAAGGAGAAAAAAGAAAGTAGTCGACGAGAATACATCCCCAAAGCCCCATTCCCTTAAAGGTTAGCTAAAGAAAAGAAGGAAACTTCCACATGTGAGATTATGGAAATTTTTAAATAGCTACATATTAACATTCTTCTGGAGATTATGGAAAATTTTAAATAGGTATGTATTAACATTCTCTGCTTAATGCTATAAAATAAATGTCCTTTTATGCTAAGTTTTGTAAAGACATTTGCATTAAAAAAAGAGGTATTCATGTTCAAAATAAAGCATTATGAACAAAGAGCATTAGCTTTATACTCCAACAGAAAGTTCTTCCAAAATACAAAGATTCAGACTCCCCTACCATTTTATATATTGTAGGAAACCACATAATCAAGAATGCTTTGTTAGACTTAGGAGCTAGTGTAAATTTTTTATTTTATTCTGTACTTTTGAAACTTGGAGAATTACACTTAATTCTAATTATATTGTGATTGACATCAACCAATGCATGATTCAAAGAAGCACATCCCTATTATTCTAGGCAAACATTTCTTAACAACAGTTGATGCACACATTCAATGCAGGACTGGAAATATACAGTTGTGCTTTAGCAACATGATATAGAGTTGAATATTTTTAATATTGCCAAACAATCTCGTGATGGAGATGAAGAAATTGTTGATGTGGATTGAATTGAAGAATTTAATTGATTATACTTTTCCTTCTAACCTTAGTAATGATTCTTTACTAATATGCTTAACTCATCCTTATCCTTTTCCTTACTCGTTACATCATCATCCATAGATATCAATAAATGGAAGTCAAGAATTAAGTAATTGACACCATCGGAAAAGAAACTTAGCCCATCATTAAAATCACCACCAAAACTCGAGATCAAACTATTACCTAACACTCTGGAGTATAAATTCTTGGAAGACGAAAGCAGTTTGCCAGTAATCATTTCATTTTCTCTTGATGACAAGCAAAAAGGTAAGTTGTTGTGTATTTTAAGAGAGCACAAAGAGGCATTAGAATGGATATCACCGACATAAAAGATATAAATCTAGTAGATTATATGTATTATATACACTTTGATGAAATTACTAAACCTACTAGGGAAATGCAACGTCAATTAAATCCTAGTATGAAAGAAGTCGTTAGAGCTAAAGATCTTAAACTAATAGATGCAAATATCATTTACTGCATTTTTTGATAGTTCATGGGTCAGTCTCATACAAATTGTCCCTAAAAAGTCAGGAGCCATAACAGTTACCAACATTTACAATGAATTAATACCCACTAGAATGACTATAGAGTGGCGCGTATATATTGATTATAGAAAATTGAATTCAATCACACAAAAAGATCTTTTTTTTTTACCATTTATCGATCAAATCCTTGATAGATTAGCTGGTCATGAATTTTATTGCTTTCTAGACGGTTACTCAGGATATAACCAGATTCCTATAACACCAGAAGACCAAGAGAAAACAACTTTTTTCACTTGCTCTTTTAGTACTTTTGCATTTAGGAGAATGTCATTTGAATTATGAAATGCATCTGCCACATTTTAAAGACAAATGATAAGCATTTTTTTTATATGGTTGAACGTTTCCTAGAAGTCTTTATATATGACTTTCTATTTTTGTTGATTCATTTGATCAATACTTGCATCATTTGACATTGGTTCTACATATATGTGTAGAAAGGAATTTGGTCTTGACCTGAGAAAAATGTTATTTTATGGTAAAATAAGGTAATGTCCTTGGTCATATCATTTTCAATAAAGGTATTGAGGTTGACAAATTTGAGGTAGATCTCATTTCTAATCTTCCTTTACCTAAAACAATAAAAAAATGTAATATCTTTCTTTGGGTATGCTGAATTTTACAGATATTTAATTAAAGATTAAAAAAAAATCTCTATACTCATATGTAATTTGCTTACTAAAGATATACTTTTCATCTTTGATGTTTCGTGCCTCAAGGCATTGGAAAAATTAAAGCAGTTGTTGACCTCATCAACCATCGTTCAGGCTCGAAACTCAAACTTACATTTTGAGCTCATGTATAATGCATCTGATTATATAATAGGAGCAGTATTAAGACAAATGATCGATCGTATGCTCATTTAATTTACTATGCTAGTATAAAATTGAGTAATGTACATTACTCAACCATGAAACAAAAATGCTAGTAGTAGTGTTTGTATTAAAAAAATTGGATCTTATCTCATAAGATGTAAAATAATTGTTTTTATAGATCAAACTGTTCTTAAATATCTTTTTACAAAGAAAGATACAGAGGCATACTAATTCGATGAGTGTTGCTTTTATAGAAATTCAACCTTGAGTTTAAAGATAAGAAAGACGCAGAAAATATGATGGCAGATCATCTTTTTTTCCTTAATTTTGACAAATTTCTAGAACCATTACCATTGAATGAATCATTTCCAAATGAACCATTAATAAGTGGTGGAGGACTCTCATAGTATGCTTAAATAGTTAAAAATCCGAAAAAAAATATGCATTTGGATGCTGGTAGCATCTGCACAGATTATCGACATATATCCCGGATATTCAGATATGCATAAATTAAAATATAATTTAAAATTTAATAACTTACCTAATAAAACCAAATAAAATCCAATCATAATCCAACAATTAATAATTTAATACCCAGAGTAAAAGTCAATACTATAAATTCACAAATAAATATACCACAACATAAATTAAGCATAAAAATAACATAAATTGAATTCTAACACAAACAAAAATCCACAAATAAATTATAAAAATGCCACAAATCCATATAAAATGATGCAGATCCTTACATATTTTATAATTTAGTCCTATTATATTATTTAATTAATCCTATTATGTTTTTCATTTAACTTATATATTTTTATTTAATTTTAATTTAATAAATAATTTAATTTAAAAAATGCAGATCTAGATATCCGATTTTCTGGAAGCATTTGCATCTGGATCGATCCATGAAAATACCTTGTAGAATTGTGGAGGACGTGCTTATTTAGGTGGAAAAGTTTTATTTTCTTGTTGATTTTATTGTGATTGACACCTAAACAACACAAGATTAAAAAAAGCACATCCCTATTATTCTAGGCCAACGTTTCTTGGTAACTACTGATGCCTACATTCAATGCATGATTGGAAATATGTAATTGTCTTTTGGCAATATGACTATGAAGTAGAATATTTTTAATATTGCCAAGCAACCTTAGAATAGAGAAGATGAATTATTGATGTTGATTTAATAAAAGAATGAGTTGATTTTACTTTTTCATCTAACTTTAGTAATGATCTTTTAAAAACATGTTTAACTAATTTTGGTTTGAGTTTTGATAATCACATATCAATTTAGGAGGTCAGTGGCTTACTCAATCATCATCATTCATAGATACCAATAAACAGAAGTCAAGAATACAACATCTGGAACCATAGTGGAAGAAACTCAGCCCATCATTTAAATCTCCACCGAAGCTTGAGCTCATGCCGTTTCTTGAAACTTTGTAGTGTGTATTCTTGGGAGATGAAAAGAAATTGTTAGTAATCATTTCATCCTCCCTTGATGACAAACAAAAGCAAGCACAAAGGGTCATTAAGATGGATCATAGTCGACATGAAAGGTATAAACACAGTAGATTGTATGAATTATATTAACCTTGACGAAAATGCTAAACCTCCAGGTAAATGAACGTTGGTTAAACCATAACATGAAAGAAGTTGTTAGAGCTAAAATACTTAAACTATTCATTTACCCTATATCTAATAGTTCATGGGTTAATCTTGTGCTAGTTGTCCCTAAAAACTCAGGAGTTACAGTAGTTGATTGACACTAAAAACTGTAAATTTAATAAGGATAAAATTATCATTTTTTCACTTACAATGTTGATTAATGCGCTCATTATTCCTAAATTATCTTAATACTCACAAAATATATTTTTATGCTAAATTAATCTCTAACATGTTAATTTTATATTGAATATATATTTCAAGAATAAAGAGGAGTTAGAACTGGAAGCAGGAAACAAATAAGAACTGCTGAAGCCATTTGAAATGTATTGTTAAGGAGATGTAATAAATAAAAATATATAAAAAAAAGAAGAAAAAGTGAACAAACATGCTCATAATAGTCAGGTGGCCATTTTGTCACTTGACCATCACACTTTTCTACGTATATATATTATAAAAAATAAAAAAAATAAAAGAAGAGGGTGCATTCCTCGCCCATAAAAGGCAAGGGAATGCAAGCAATGGAGGGGGTGGTGTAAAGAAGAGAGGGAAGTTGAGGAATTCTTTCTATCTTTTCCCTTTATTTTCTTGTTTTCTTTTGTAATTCATTCTCTTGTAATATAGTTCAGAAGTTTGTTAAATAAAATAATTGTTTTGTTTTTCAATAAGAGTGGCTAATTTTCTCAGATGAGGTGAAATGTGAAACTTCAGGATTTAAATGATTGAATTAATTACTCTCTAAAGTGAGTCTTAAACTTTAATTTATTTGTTTTTATTTTTATTCATGCCGGTTTATTGTATGTCATGTAAATTTATAATATCTCTCAAATTTATACGCTATTTTGACATAATATCGACACTCCAACATATTTGTGGCACACTAAGTACTTGGTCCTATATTTATCCACACAAATGATTAGTTAAAAAAATTAAATGACATAATAAGCAACTGGCAAAAGAAATGCAAAATATAAATTTGAGAGTGTCATAGCTATAATTTGAAATCCGAGAGTGGATCTTGTAACTTTAGCAATTTTGTTGAGATTTATTCCTCTTAATTTATTTCTCGGTATTTTTTTTATTTAATAAATTAACAATTAGATTTTAAACTCCTTGTGATTCGACCCCAGGCTCACTGAATTATATTATAACTAGACACTCTTATACTTGAGTGTAATAACACTTTTGAGTTGTATTAAAATTTTTAGTGCCATTGCCAAAGAGTTTTCTAAATTTTGTGTTAGTTTATCTTCATTTTTTTTTGTCGTTAGTTTTTATGTTCATCATTCTATTTTATTCTCTTTTTTTTTGTAAAAATTTATTAGCACCCCTTTTCTCTTGAAATTTTAATATCATCTATAAAATTTGTGAAAAACTTCATTATATCTCAGAAACTTTTGCAAATCAATCCTTAAACCAAATTGGAATTTGGATATTTGGATTATAACTTATTCTTTGGACTGTTGGAATTACAGACTATGGGCCAGTTTGGGATTGCGGAGGCTAATGAAATAAGTTGCTTGTGCTGTGCACATGAAATAAGCTGCTGATTAAAAAAGTAGCTTAGTGTTTGATAAATTGTGCTGTTACGATTGCTGTGAATTTAAAAAGTAGAGTATATGCGTTTGGTAAATCTTATTGCGAAAGTGCTGTTATATTATACAATGACCAAAATAGACATACATTTTAATTTTTTTTTACTTTTTGTTTAATAAATTGTTTAGACATACTTTTTTCTTAAATGTGTAAAATTAATTAAAAAACTCAATTAAGAAAAATATGAAGAACTTCATAATCTATTATATAAAATATGATAAAAATTTATACTTTTATATAATCTAAATAAAATAAAAAGTAATATATATTACATTCACAATAATTTTTTTGCAATAAAATTGTGGCAGTAATATAATATCTAATGATTTAGATATTAAGGTTTATGAATAAGCATGATATAATTGTCTTTTTATCAAAATACTAAAGTTATAATAGATATTTTAAAAATGCGTAGTAGCTTATTGAATAAGCTGCTTATAAAAAGCAACCCTCTACTTGCTTTTAAAAGTTGCTGACGAAATGGAGAAAATTTTAAGTAAGTTGCTTTTATAAAATTTACCAAACACTATTTTTATAAAAAATTATAAAATAAGTAGCTTATTGAGTTTCAAACTTAATCCCAAACGGGGCCTATTTGAACTTGGGCTTTTGCCAATTATGGACAATTGCTCGAACTTTTAAAATTACCATTAAGGACAAAAATTAAATTAATTTTCTAACTAGTCGGTAATTGTTAAAAGTTGTTAAAAAAATGTTCCACACTTTTTCTTTTTATTTTCTTTTGTATTTTTTGTTGCTAATTTATATGGTTGATTCAACCGCCTAAATTTTTATTTGAATTTCAGTTTATCTATTTTTATTCTTATAATTTTTATTTTGCAATTAATTTATGTTTTATTCTATGGTTGATTCTAAAATACCGCATAAATCGTTAATATTTTGTTAATTGTTTCCTTTAATTACTTTGTTTAGATGGCTTATTTAATTTTCAATTTGTTTTTGATTGTGCAATTTTCATTTAGTGCTTTATGCATCATTCATTTGTTTAGCACACGTCATTAGCATTACATGCGACATTGGTCTTGTACAGATAGTGGCAGATTAATTAAGGGATCACTTTCACCAGTCTTAGATATGACTGACATTAGAACTAATAACTTTTCTGAGCACAGAGATAACCAACCCTTGCAAACTCTTAATGAACAGCTTAGGCACTTAAAGATTTCATGCATTCTACTAGAATAGGGTCACCATCATGCATAGTTTTCCCATAGATGCATCTCATTTTAATTTCAAACTTGGTACCATTCAACTTCTACTTGCTTTTCATGGTTTTGAGTATGAAAGTCCATACCTGCATTTAAGGGAATTTGAGGAAGTTTGTAATACCTGAACTAATCAAAATTGTAGCACGAACATAATCAGGCTTAAGTTTTTCCTTTTTCACTGAAGCATAAAGCTAAAATTTGGCTACAAAATCTTAGGCCAGGATCTATTAGAACTTGGGATGAAATGCAAGCACAATTTAAAAAAAAATTTCTTTCCACCCCACAAAACAAATTGTTTCAAAAGACAAATCATCACTTTCACTAAAAAACTAAGAGAAACCCTCTACTAATGTTGGGATAGGTCTAAAGATCTACTTAACATTTTCCCACACCACAATTGTGAAACATGGAGGTTAGTATCTTATTTTTACAAGGGGCTAACATCCCAAAGTAGACAATTCATTGAAATGATATGTAATGGTGAATTTAGGAAAAAAAGTCCTGAAGATGGATTAGATTATCTTGATTATATAGGAGAAAATGCACAACATGGGACACAGTCGATTCATATGAGTCATTGAGTAAACATCAATCATCTCCATTTGGTGGAGGCATGTACAATCTTAGGGAAGACCATGACCTTCAAGCTAAATTTGCATCCTTAACTTGAAAAGTCGAGACATTAGAGTTGAAAAAGAATGATCATGTAAAGTATGTTCAAGACATTTCATGTTTGACATGTCTTGAAAGTGATTTTTAACTCCTAAGTATAATAGTGTCTTATTATTATATAACTGGGTGAGTCCGAGGTTGATCCACAGAGAAATGATTTAATTTATTTATTTAAGTTTATAAAAAAATAAAAATTACAAATATGCAATTTAATTTAAGAAAAATTATGAAATTGAATTATTTAGAGTTATGGATCCCACTCCTAATAATAAATACAATTTATTTTTTTTTAATTTTATTTCCCAAAGATTAATTGTATAAATTAAAATAATTTTCCCATTAATTTTCTTATGGATTAAGAACTTAATGTGCCAAAACTTAACTTGTCTACAATAAGTTAAAATGCCATTTTACCATATTTTATACTAAGATATTAAGAATTCATTGTGCCAAACTCCATTTTAGTCTACAATAAATTAAAATTTTAAAATATAAAATATGGATAAAAATAAATATTTAATTTGTATAATTAAAAATAGAATTTGATTAAATCATATTTTTCTACTAAGAGACCTCACCCTAACTATTACTATTTTGCTAAAAAAATTTGAAATAAAGGAAATTATTAAAATTGAAAAACACATAATTAAAAAAATGTTATTTGAAAATTGTAATAAAACTAATTTTATTGATTGAAAATATTACAACGAGAGATGAGAAGAATAATTTGAGGGGAAAGAAGGGAAGAGAATATGTGGAGACGTGTGTCCCTCCCCCCCCCCCCCCAACTCAATTTATACTAATACATGATTAATTAATTTATACCACACAAATAAATAAAACTAATTACATCTTAGCTTTGCATTTGTCCCACTAATAAAACATAAACCTAACTTAATCCACTCAAGTACATCTAACACATTCTACTAACAATTACAATATCTAATATGATAAAAACTTATAGTTTCACAATTACCACATTTACCCTGGTAAAAACTTAAAAGTTTACAACAAAAGTCTCAGGTCCTCCTTGACAATGACATAATTTCTCAGACTTTGGGAATCCAAATTTGACATCCGTCCATTTGTTTGGAGGCTTAAATCGCGTGAAATTATTATTTTTACCTAATAAACACACAAAAATACACAAAATCAAATATTTAAAAAAATAATTAGAAATTCACAATATGTTATACACTTACAAATATAAATTACATTAATAGCACAAAATTACATTTTTATCCCTTAATAAACATACAATTTTTAACACTAATCAATGTTATATTTGAGATTCTACTTACCATTCTATGCAAAACTGTCCTACCTTATCAGCTCTGAGAGAAATTTTGAACGAATAAGTAAATATCGTAAAACATTTTTTAAAAATTGAATACCAATTCATACTGCCAAACCTACAACTTTGGTTAGAGAAATCACCCAAATTTCAGTTGTAGAAATGATAATCATACATAAGCTTTGCAACCAGCTCTTTTACATCAAAATTTTCAAAACTCTCGGAGTTACCCACCATATGTCCCACCACTAAGAAAATCTTTGGAAGAGACATTGAATTGATTCATCAAAAAACAAGAGTCGATCAATAACCAAACGATGTAAACCTTAACCAATTTGATAGAAACTACCTCCAAACTTACATTTGCTCTCATCATGTATGAAAAATGTAAATTTTCCACTCAACTTGAAACAAACCCCAAGAGATAACAACATCCCCATATGGGTAATATAGGAAACCAAAATATAAGCCAAGTCAAATTGGTTATAACCCTTCATGGTGGTAAAGTTATATATAAAAAAAACATTATGGACCCTCGTGAAATTAGTAAGGATTCAATTTCAGAAAATAGGGAAGAATTGATTGAACCTTTAACCCATAAAGAAATAACCAACTCTCCTTCTGTACTTTTATTTCCTTAAGCACTAATCAAACCAAATTCTGAAAAATTATAAAGCCCTTAAGCAAGTAAAGGTTAACATTACCTTGCTGGACACTATTAAACAAGTACCTTCTTATGCTAGATTTCTAGAAGATTTATGCATTGTGAAAATGAAACATAAGGTGCAAAACAAAGTTTTTTATAGCAGAATAAGTAAATTCCATTCTCTCAATAATAGTGCTTTGAAATTCAAGGATAATAGTTGTCCAATTATTTCTTGCATTATTAGGGATCATAAAATTGGACATACTTTAATTAATCTTAGTGCTATTGTTACTTTGCTTCTTTACTTAGTGTATTGACAACTCAATCTCCGTGAGTTAAAACCAACCTCTAGCACTCTTTTACCTTTCCGATAGGTCGATTAAGGTACCGAAAAGAATAATTAAATATGTATTAGTTTGAGTTGATAAATTCATATATCCTATGGATTTTATTAAATAGAAAATAATTTAAGATATGGATAGGAACACAGTTCTTGCAAAGGTTTACAAGTGATTTTCCTCATTCTCTCAAAATGCAATCCTCACAATCTATAAAGCTCAGTCTTGAAGCTTGCGACTTCTTATGAGAAATAACATCTCCGTTTATATTCGTTGGTTAATTAAAGACAAAGTAAGATTGGTGGGGAGTTATCTTATAAATTTGTTGCTAACATGCTTGATTGTGGCAAATGAAACTATTCAAGAAAGTGAAGAGCTAGACAGCTCCAAGTTTCTTGTCATAAGTGTGCATGAATAAACTGCAAAAGACATCCTTGCATATCTTTTGAAATAATGTCTCATAACAAGGGAGACAATATTCAATTCATTAGGGATGACTTGAATAAAGAGTTACTGGATGACATCATTTCAACTCTTGAAATGCATCCCAACAAATACGTATAGCGTGCAATTTCACAATTATGACCATTATTGCAGAAAAAACATGCATGATCTTGTCTAAAAAATCCGACGATAAACGATCCTGCTTGCCAATTTATAAGAAAACTAGATGAGAAGCCTATTCTCAACCATAGAGGGGGTTCAAGGCATTTCTAGACATAAATACTAGAGGAAGATATGAGCCACAATCGCAACTATCAATTCATATCCTATTGTTTTATTATTTTTTTTATCATTTGCATTATTACTTTTAATAGTTTGATTTTATATAAACTTATTATTTATTTTCTTTGCTGTTTACTTTTGACTCTTGAGCCATGAACTTCGTGCATCATTTGAAAAACATACCATTCTATTTACAACTATGTATTATTAGGTATGCCACCAAGATCTTTAAATATGAGTTTTTTTTTCAATACTCACAAATTATTTTTAATAATTGTCTCAATGACAGAAACTTCGAATAAACAATTTAATAATGTTTGTACGTTTTTTGGCTTTCATTATGAGAAATACAAAGAGTTTGTTCAAGCACCTATAGATCTTGGTCAATTACTAGTAGAGAGAAAAATACACTTATTATATAAAGGAGGTGCCCAAGGGTTACCAAGACTTGTCTAAGAAGTTGCTTACACTAAAAGAAGCCAAGTGCTTGATATCATTCTAAAAGCCATAAAACCTATGAGGTGCCTGCCTGGTTCAATAATCATAGCAAAACTAGTTGTCTCAAGTATGCAAGAGAGAGTATACGAGATGCTAAACCCTCATTTTCTTTCTAGGAGATTTTACAGCTTCATAGGCACTAATTATATTTGCATTTTTAGCCCATTTGAATGGTAATAAAAAATCCATCAGTTTATTAAATGTTAATAACTTTTATGATGACTTGATGACATTTCTTAACAATACAATTAAGAATCATTTCATTTTATTCAAAGTAAAAAAAACTCTTTATTTGTGCTCTTATTGCTAATGAGATACTTGATCTTTTTCAAGCTTACAGACCATTGTCAGATCCTACGACCTTTGCGTTGTAGTGGTTAAAATAATGATGGTAGTAGTAGCAGTAGCACTAGCACTAGCAGTAGTAGTAGCAAGAAGTGCAAATTAGAGTTAATCCTCCATTTGTAAGTATTTTCTTATGTTGCAGCATTTAAGTGATGTCTTCTAAACTCAATTTATGTCCTTTTAGACATTGACTATAATGTTTCATTTTTGTTAAAGGGAGAGAATAGTTAATAGTTATGGAATAACTATCAGTTGTATTGTTGATTTTTACTAACTTTTCTAATTTTTTTGAGTCCAAGATGGCTAGATATGGAGTTTAATTACTCTAGAAATGCATATTCCTAGTTTTGGAGTTTAGTTAAAAATAAAAATAAAATAAAATTAAACATAGAAATAAAATAATAAAAATATAAAATATAAGATTTTAATGATCTACTGACATTGGATGACATGATTACTTTTTAATTTTAGTATATAAATTATCTTTGGTTTTGAATTATGTTACACTATGTTTGCCACTTTGTATATTGATGTTGGTAACAAGTGTAAATTGAGAAATCTGATGATTGAAATTGATTGACTTATTTAAAGGAATGTACACATCATAATAAGTTCAAGTGAGTTTTTGACACTTTTTTTTTTCTTTCAGAGAGCAACCATTTCTCATAGCTTAGCAGTTTGTTATTTTGTACATAACCTCTATCTTTTTCTCTTAAGTCAACCAATAAAAAAAATTATGTGTTGCTACATTTGGAAGTTCATTGAACTAATAAATATAATCTAAAAAATTGATAGAAAGGATATCTTTAATCCCTTTGGAACTTTTCTAGCTATCCCTTTTGACCCTATAAAAAGAAAAAAAAACTTGTTATTTGTTAGCTTATCATCCTATCTAACTGCAATTTGGAGTATTATCCTATATTTTATGTTTTCCATTAGCTATCTATATTTGAGAAAAATAAGGAGTAATACAAAAGTAGTGCACTACAAAATATAAATATTATGATAAAAAAAGAGAGAGGGAAAAAAAATAAATAAAAGCACCTTGCAATTTCCAAAAGATTTCTATTTTTCTCTCAAACATATATTTTATTCTTCCTAACATCCTTTCTTCATTAGCCATTTTCTTACCCTACGTTATATCCTAATAAAAGTCTTTCTTGATTTTATGGAATTGTAGTATAAAGTAAAGCTGGTAATATGGATTAAAAGATTTGGTAATGCATAAAAATATATACAAATAATATTATTGGTTTAACTAGTAGTTTATTTGACTTGAGCTCGTGTTTTTTTTTTAAGTTATGGACATTAGTCCTTAATCTTGGTGAGGGTGTGCGATATTATTTTTCTATTATTTTCTCTCAATCTACTATTCCTTGGAGTGATTACTTTTATTGGATTTTTTTTTTATAAAAGTGTCATTCTTACCTATGAGATTTTAGGGTTTGAAATGTCATTCTTAAAAGTGGCTTGATAATTGTAGCTTTGAAAATTGATAATTTTGTATCAGTTTACTCGATTGATTTTTGTAAATGGTTGATATGGGAGTGATTATTTTTTAGGTTGGAGATATGTTTATTATTTGATTTTATTGTTATCATTAATCTGATTAAAGAAGTAAACACGTTTTACCCAAAAGAAAAGAGATTTCAATTTGGGTTTGAATTTTGCTAGATATTGTTGCTTAATTTGCTGGGGCTAGGAATAAGCTGGTTGAAGGGTATGTTGAGTGTTGAAGAGTGTATGTTTATAAAGGGTAAAATCATAATTTTATAGTCTAAATTTGATTAACTTTTATACTTTTATGTAATTAAGTCTCCTAAATTTTGATTTTGTATGTTTTGCTATAATTTGAGTATTTTTATGTATTTTAAAGGGATTTTATTCATTTCATAGTAACGAGAAATTTAGCAGTAGAATAGATAGAATTTTTGAGCTCGGGATAGCTAAAAGCCTTAGAAAGTGCATAAAGGATAAAATCATTATTTTAGGATGTATGCTAATTATGGTGGGGCTTAGCTGATGTGGCATTGACCAGTGACATGGCAACATCCAGTTCAACTAACATACGTATTTATTATTGACTGATGATGTGGCAATATATTATTTAATGAGAAACGTGCGCATGTTGATAAAATACAATGAATCGAAGGTTGTTGACTTTTGCGTTGAGTAATGATGTGGCAGTATATTATTGGGTAGAAAAATGCATGTTACATTTAATACACAAAAATCACAACCTTGATGAAGTGCTCCATCTAATTAGATCTTATCGCATAGCACAATCATGTGCATCCAAATTGTTTTAATTCGATATTCATGATTTATTTACCCATTGTATCTTTAAATAGAGGGCTCTCCCTAAATTAGACGGCCTGAATCCAAATTTAAGTTTCATTTGTGTAATTCTCACTTTATCTTGTGCTTCTACATATTTTAATATAAAATTACCATTTACCCTTAGTTTAATTATGAGTGACTAATTTAATTTCAAGCTTGGGTTGAGGGTAGCGTCAACATGATACATGCGCTTAATTTGGTAAGTTTGTTCATTCTCTCTCTCAAATATATGTGGATTGTTTTGACTCATCATTGACAACCAATAAAACTATCCAGAGTTTGTAGGGTATGTCAGCTCTCTAGTGCAAGATCTTTACTGTTTGATAGGATGAGAACACTTTGCAATATATTTATTACAAAAAAAAACTCCTCTTTAATACTTGTAGTTATCTTGACTTAGTGTCGATAGAGAGGGTATCTAAGTTATTCAGTAGAGGATCTTGCCACATTGTCGACCGAAGATTGTTATCAACTAGCACGACATGTACTTGATACCACATTTAGCAGAAGATTATTTTTCTCTAGCATAATGAGTATTTGGTACAATATTTACCCGAATGAAACTTATAAGGACTTCAAATACCTCCTCATAAATTAATTGGAACTAAAAAGGAATATTAAGCCTATGATGAAATGTTGAGTGTGAATCTAGAGACTCAAGTGCTTCATTGCATTGTTTCATCTTTAATTTATTCATGTCATTTATTTTAGATCTTAGTACCACTCAAAACTCATCTCCAATCAATACACATATAAACATCGAAAATTAACCTACACTTAAATAAATCTACCTTCTTGTGGGATCGACACTCATCACCATAAATCTATACTACAATAAATTCATGTGCTTGCGAGTACAATAAAATTTGCACAATAATTAGTCAACAAAAAATTATAAGATTTTATATATAATTTTTTTGTGACTAATTATAAAATGGTTGTAAAATGTCCAACTTTAGCGACCAAATAATAATTAATCGGAAACAATATTATAAATATCTTTTATAATTTGTTTTGGCTGTTAGATTTCCCACCAAAATATTTGACTTTTTGCAATAATCTGAAAGAGTTCCATATTAATTTTATCACTTTTTGTATAGTGAAATCTTTAAATGGTCACTAAAAGTGTTGAATTTGCAATAGAATTGTGTTTGCTCACAAATAAATTAAAAATAAATATATTTGGCAATGCTTTTGCGATGAAAATTGTGTTTGGTTGCAAAAAGCGAGCTTTGTGATTAATTTAATTTTGCCCATTAAAAAATGACATTTTGTGACTAGATCACCTATAGTCCCAAAAAATGAAATTCAATGACAAAGATTGAGTCGTCATAAAAAATATGGTCACAAAAGTATATATTTTTTATAATGCTTTCAAGATTTATAGGAAGTTATGAGTAGTAAGCGGTTTAGCCCTCTACTTTTCAACTTATCGATTTTATCGGTGCTTTGTATTTGTTTTATAGAAATCTAATTCCATTTGAGTTCCATGCTGCTTCATCTCAGCGCATTCAAAGTTGTCTTGGTCATATTGCTTTTTTTGCAAAATTTTGACCTGACCATATGAGCTACATTTGCAAGGGATTCCAAGAGTCAAAAGACATACTTTGAAAAAATGATATTAATAATTTAAATTTATAACTTTTTTTCGATATCAATATTTAAATGATACTGTAGTTATGGAATGAATAAAATAGTTTTGAACTTATATTACATAAACTCTTATTAATTTTTCACAAATTTACTTGTCATGATCTAAAGAATAAAATTAAGAACCTAAGATATATTATTCATCATCTTATAAAAGAAACTAATTAATTCATCAAGACTTAAAAGATTCAAAGAGAAGAAATTTATTTGATAATATTATTAAGGGATATTATCATTTTCTCACCCAAGTTTTTTCAACAGATCAAGCCAGTATAATGGTTCGGTAAAAACTGTATTTTACCACCATACATTTACGTTGTTAAAGCTTTACCACCAATCTATTAAAAATAAATTAATATTTAACGGAATATAAGTTAAAAGTCTATTGTTCTCTTGGCCCATAAAAGTTGATTTTGTCCTTTGAAAATACAAAAATTACAAAAGAGAAATTTATCATTTGTCCATCAAAAGTTTTGTGACAGATCAATTTAGTACCAAGATTTCCTAAAAATTTCATTTTACCACCTAATATTTAAGTTATTATCACTTTGCCACAAAAATGTTAGAAATAACTAAATATTTAATTTGGGGAGTAAAAAATGATTTTATCATTTGAAAAGAAAGAAATTACAAAAGAGAAATTATTCTAATAAAGTAGCTATTATATTAAAAAAAATGGCTACTTTTTTTATTATATAAACTTTTTGTTGTGCACTCAACTATCAAATTCCAAGTAATATAAGCCAAACACTTCAGTTTTGATAATATCATTCAACACCAACAAGCGTAAGCCATTTCAAACACTATAATGGCAACCAAAATACTCCAAATTTAACACTTCATCGCTCAACAATTGTGTTAACGTTGCGGCTTCAACATGAGATTCCTTAAATGCCCTTATGATATCAGCAAATTTTTTATTGTGTTAATGTTTTAGCGGTAAAATGATAGCAGCTTAACCACTAAGTGGTAGAATGTAGCTTTAGGAAACTTTAGTACTCAGTTGATATGTTAGAAAATTTTTGGTGGACAAATGATAATATTTCTTTCACAATTGAACAATGTGTTTTGTCTTGAATGTGATATACCTTAAATGCCCTTACAATATAATCAAATTTTTAACTGTGTTAACATAATAGTGGTAAAGTGCTAATAGCACAAACTTCTATTGGTAAAATACAATTTTTATCAAACCATGGTATTGATTTAATGTGTCAGAAAAACTTGGGTGGATAAATGATAATAGCAATGAAAAAACTTTTGTCACCATTTTGTTGCAATAGCAGCATGGTGCAAGGGATTTAATAACAAATAACCTAATTCGTCGTGAAAACTTTTAGCGATGAAACAACATTCTTTTGCGAAAATTATCAAAGTCGATAACAAAATTTACTGCTTCCTTTGTCACAACTCATAAGAAGAAGATTTTGTTGCCAAAAATATACTTTAGCAACGAACTACATTGTCGCAAAATGGTGATTGTTGGCAAAAGAATCGTCATGAGAAATGCCTAAGGCAATAAAATACTTCTTTATTTGCAGCCAAAATTATTAGTCACAAAATAAGTTTTTGGCAATGAAACTGTTTCTTTTTTTTGCAAAATATGTTTTTTGCGATGATCATTAGTCGCTATAGAGAATAGTTTTAGCAACATTTCATTAGTCAAAAATTATGTTTTTGGCAATGAGTTATGTTTCGTGGCAAGGAAAAAAAAAGATTTTGCACTGAAGCATGTTTTGTCACCAAAAACTTATTTTGTAACTAACAATTTTTGTCTCAAAAAAGAAAAATTTTATCGCCTTAGGCGTTTTTTCACGATGATTCTTGTGCCTTTATCTTTGTTGTTATGATATTTTATATAAAATATAAGATTATTATTCAAATAAATAATTTTAAAGAGACAATGTTAATTTTATCAAATTTCATAAATCCAAGTACAAATTGAAAGTTACAGTCACAAAGGCACCTCACAACAAACTATGATGAGGAGCCAAGTTGGTTTGGTGCCAACGAATATATAACATTTTATAGCTCTTTAGACGAGTCATTGATCTTGAATTGCTAAGATTGTAAGTGATCTTTTGTATTTTGCAACTCATGCTCAGTTGTTTGCAACCGATCTTGAGTTGTTTGTAGCTGAGCTTGAGTTGTCTATAACTCAGATCGAGCGGTTTCCAAACTCATTGTGCAATGCCTCCTCATTGGATAATAGAACTTGAGAACTATGACTATTTGGCTTCCTATTGCAAGTCCCCTGTAATAGTTCAACTCGTCTCCAAATAGTTGCTGAGACATTTCTCCATCACTAATTGGTTAAGATCCTTGTAGTTTTCGTTGCAAAAGAGGTTTGTAGTGATAACGACCATTTCATTGCCACAATTGCACTTTTACGATAATTCAAATTTCGTCGCTATAAAGTTAAATTCCAATATATAATCAGCGACAAAAAAATTCGTTGCTAAAACTTTCTGTTGCAACAAATGTAATTTTATCACTACAGAGATATTTAGCGATGAAAAAAATCATTCCTATCTAGTGCAATGTCATCACTAAATATGTGTTTTCAGCAATGAAAATATTTGTCACGATATAGAAAACTCTAAACGCTAAAGATTTTGGCACCAATATTGTTTTTGCCGCTTAAGTTTTTGGCAACTATAAAATTTCTTTGTCATAATATGTCACTTCATTGCTAAAAATGATAACTAAAGATTATTTTTTCTTCAATGAATTTGGCAACGAAATGTTCCGTTGATGAAATTATTTTGATCGCTAAATAATTATTAAAACATGCAATTATTAAAGACAAATTTATAATTGTGGACACCAAACATTAGTAAGGTAAGCATCAAATATTGAACTCTGCACATATATAAAAACATGAACATAACATATAAAGCATGAACGTCAAAAATGAAATTGCAATATAAAATAAGGAAAAGAAGTAATCTTCTGGCGTATTTAAAATATGAAACTCTATGCATACAACAATGAATGTTATATGTAAAATAGGAATGTCAAAGATGAAATAAATAAAAATAAATAAACTTTACGGGTCATTGTGAACATGAAACATTTCACTTTATACATGTAGCAACGAGTAGTATGTTTAAAACATGGTTTAAAGATCTTATAGCACTCTAAGTTCATAAACTCAGTTGTACTTAGGAATTCCTCATGGGATTGGAGGAATTGATTGCTGCACAATTGGAGGGATAACAAGCCATCTTTTTGGAAGGATAGGTTGATTCTCTATTGGAGATAAAGACGACTCTCTCCTTATAGCAGATCCCCCTCCCCCCCCCCCCCCCCTGCCCCAAAGAAAAAACAAAGTAGATTGTATTAACAACTTTCTTGTTTTAAAAGTTTGGTTCATAAACACAAAAGCATTATATGAGCTTTTTAAAAAATACTAGGTTTGAAATTATTGGAAGGAATTCTTTAGGGAGGAAGAGCAACCTCTTTCTTTAGTCTTTCCAAAAGCGTCATCTACTTCGTGTGGTTTCTATTTATATACAGCGTGAATTTGGTGGAGGAATTGAAGGAATCAAATGCTCGCTGCAATACAAGACACGTTCCTATAGTGGGACTTGAAGTTCTAGAGTGGTTCACTCTGTCGAGTGGCTTCTTGCAGTAGTTGTTGCTGAACAAACACTTTAGTGATTATGTTCTGAAGATGATTCCATGTTAAACCAAACAATAAAATCAAGATTAGCCCTCTTTTTATCTCATTTTCCCTCACCCTTTTGTCCTTTCCATTCCCCTCCTCTCTTCTTATTTGTTTTTCCACCAAACATGCACTAAAAGTCATAAATATCACATGTTGCAAAATCTTACAAAGGCTAGTAAAATGTTATGGACTGCCTAAAAATTTTGAGCTAAGAAGCTAACTAGATGAGGTCAAGCTCGTAACCTTGATTCTAGAATTTTCCATCTCTAGAACCCTCTTGGCTTGTAAATATTCGAGAATCGTCTAAAGAGTGGTAGAATATGAGCTTTTGTAGTTAGTAGAACTAAAACACTTTAGATTCTGCCAGAAATAAGAGTTCTCTATGTCATGAGAATTCTGTTGATAGGAAGATTCTAGAACTTGGTGGATTGTGGCAAGCCTCCTTACAAATAGGCTCGTCACCTAGCATTTCATTCCAAGCATTCTATGCATATTCATACAATTTATGGCGTCTCAATTGTAGACATTCTTGTGAATAATACAAACTTTATTTAGCTAATAAGTATTCTAGCTTAATTAGTAAGAAGCTCAAGCCTTACTAACTTTTGAAAATATTTATTTAAGCACCGCACATGTGTACTACACAAAATACTCATCTCATGATAAAACATTCACTCTTATTGATTTCAAATGGCTCGAAGGCCTAATTTATACAAAAAGTTTAATAATGTAAAAAAAATTAGCTATCATAAATCAAGGGTTCATTGTCCAATTGTATATATGATCCATAATGCCTGTGATTTCTTATTAAACTCCAATTCACCCACATTTTGTTTGGTTAGAATTTCAATATGCATGTCTTAATGACAATGATTCTTGCCATGTGTCATAAAAGAAATTAGCCAACTATACTTTGATTAGGAAGAGTCTCTGACGTGGATTTATATCAATTATCATCCCTTAAGCTAGTGAGTCAAATTTTTTGAGCTCAGATAAATGTTATTTTAATCCCTATGTTTTGAGTTAAGTTGCCGTTTAATCTTTATATTTTAAAAAATATTTGAAGACACCTTCGTTGGTAAATAAGTTACACTCATACCCTTTTTTTTTTCTTTTACAATAATTCCCTTATAAAAATATTCTTGGGGATATTATTGAAAAATGATAATTTATATATCATATTAATCTTAAAAATAACATTAACATTTACACAAATTTTTATATTATTATTATTATTATTTTATTTCTTCAATTAATTTAGTAAATTAATTTTATAAAATAATTATTAGTAAGATTGTTGTAAGTTTATTAAACAGTACTTTAACTTGCACAAGTATAAAAAGTACTAGTTCTGTCATATTGATATTTATTGATTAATTTGTAATAAATAATTAATGGTCAATTTACTAATTAACTCTTCTATAAATAGATTAATTAATGTCAACAATATTGTTAGAAAGCTATGACTAGAAAAGGAAAGAAAAAGTAAAGTCATAGTGTAAGATTTTTAATTGCAGAAATATTTTGAGGTACATTTTAAAATATAAGAATTAAATAGAATTAAAATATAAGGACTAAATGAATATTCATCTTTTCAAAATCCCAATATGCTTGTTAGAAAATATTGTAAGTTGATCTTTTTATGCAAAATTATGGTAGCAGGAAACATTCTTACCATCTATTTGTTAAAGAAATTTTCCCGCTTTATAAGTTGACCTTTTTATGCAACATTTTATCAGTTAATAACCAGATATTTATGTGAGTTTTTAATTCTAATTCATGCTCAAAACATTACTTATCATTTTCTTAGCAATTAAATCCAGTGTTAGGATTTAGGCCGATTGTTAATTTTTTTCAAAGAATTCGTATTTTCATGGTTCTTTTGTTGGAGAATTTTAAAAATCAACGCAAAGAAATACACTATTTTATTTTTTCAACAATACTTCTCAACTATAACTCTTATTTTTCACTCTCTACAGCTTAGAAATTTTGTTACTTCACTTGATGCATAAACCAAAGGGGAGAGGGGGTATTTATACATGAAACAAACTAATCACAACCATTCATTTATTCAACTACTACACAAATCCTCCCCAATCATTAAAACCTACCACTCACCTACTTCACTAACCACACCAACTACACTTACCACAAGAAGCTTTTATGTATTTGGGCTTGAATTTGTTCATCTTGAATCAAGTTTATGATCCAACACCCCTGTTAAACTTGATCCTATGACACCAAGCAAATTTTTGAATTTTACAAAGCTTTCTTGCTTGAGTGACTTGCTGAAGATATTAGTTGCTTGATCCTGTGGTTTCATATACTTGATTTGCACTTCTTTTCTTGCAATGCACTCCTTTATTAAATGATAACGAGTATCTATGTGTGTTGCTTCGATCATGAAAGACTGGATTCTTGGATAGGGCAATTGCTGATTTATTATCAATACAAACCAATTGGCTCTTCCTATGGCAACCCTAATTCTTTTAGTAAATTTCTGAGTAAATTGCATGGCAAACACTTGATGTAGCAGCTACATACTTAGCCTCACAGGTGGAAAGTATGACAATTGGTTGCTTCTTTAACATCTATGTGAAAGCAGTATCTCCCATGAAAACCACAAGTCTGGTGATACTCTTTCGATTATTTACACCTCCACCCCAATTGCTATCACTATATCCAACAAGCTTGTAGTCATTAGAAAATAAGTATAACAAGCCGAAATTAATTATACCTTTGAGATAGTGAATGATTCTTTTTGCAACTTTAAAATGGGGGGTCTTTGGATTGTTCAGGTATCGACGTACAAGTCCAACAACATAAAGGATATCTGGTCTTGTGCATGTCAAATAACGTAGGCTTCCGACCAAACTTTTAACAAATGTTGGATCTATATCTTTGTCTTCATCATGTTTGGATAACTTGACTCCGCATTCCACTGGCGTGCTTATAGGCTTACAATCATTTATCTTGAACTTCTTGAAAATCTTCTTTGCATAACTTTGTTAGGAGATAAATATGCCTTCTTCCTTTTGCTTAACTTCAATGCCGAGGTAATATGCCATCAGTTTGATGTCAGTCATCTCGAACTTTTTGATCATCACTCTTTTGAACTCTTTAAATAAGCTTGGATCATTTTCAGTGAAGATGAGATCATCCACATAAAGGCACACAATAAAAATGTCTCCATATTTTTCTTTGACGTAGAGAGCATGTTCATATAGGTATTCGGTGAAGTTGTTCTCTTTAAAATACTTGTCAATTATGCTATTTCATGCCCTCCTTGCTTGAACCCATAAAGAGCTTTCTTCAGTCTTAAAACTTTGTCTTTATGTCCTTTCACCGCATAGCCTAATAGTTGTCAATATAAACTTCTTCTTTGAGGAATCCATTCAAGAAAGCAGACTTCACATCCGTTTGAAAAATCTTCCATTTTTTCTTAGCAGCCAAAGAAATAATAAGTCTAATAGTTTCAAGTCGGACTACATGAGCAAATACTTCATTGTAGTCTATGCTAGCCTTTTGACTATAGCCTTTTGCAACTAACCTTTCTTTGTGCCTTTTAATTTCTCCCTTTGTATTTCTCTTTGTTTTGTACACCCATTTGACATCGATTGCCTTGTGACCTTTAGGAAGAGTAGTAAGCTCCCAAGTATCATTCTTCACAATGACTTTAATTTTTTCATCCATTACAATTCTCCACTTTTCATCTAGTGTAGCTTCTTGGAAGTTGACTGGCTCACAATTAGTAAAGAGGCAAAGATAGTGAGATTATCAAGTCTCTCAGTTATCATATAGAGATCTTGAAGACTCCTTGTTCGTTCTTCGGTTCTTTCATTTAAAAAAGATGGTGGTTGATGTTGGTAAGATAAGTGGAGTGGCTAACTCTTGTTATTCTTTTACTTATTTTGTTTGTGTATGATCATCTTCTTCAATGGGAAAGAAGTTGAAGTCATCCACACCAGAGCCAAAATCTCATTCTACTTCTTCATAGAAAACTACATCTCGATTGATCACAATCTTCCCGTTGTTTGGATTGTAAAGCTTGTATCCTTTGAAGTTGTTGTCATAGTCGATGAAGATGAAGTTCTCACTTTTTTCATCCAACTTGGCTTTACTTTTGTCTTGTATATGCACATGGGCAATGTTTCCAAAAACTCTTAGATGGGTGATGTCAGGCTTTCTTCCACTCCAAGCGTCTTGTGGCGTCTTGCAACAACTTTAGCCCAAAATTCTTTAGGTAGCCTCTTACTCTTGAACATGCTTTTTACCATGTCGAGAATGGTTATGTTATTCCTTTCTGCAGTACCATTTTATTAAGAGGATCTTGAAACTGTCAAAGGCCATCAAATTCCATTTGCTTTACAAAACTCTATGAATTCTTTGGAAGTGAACTCTCCACCTCGATCAGATCTCATGACTTTAATCTGGTATCCACTTTCTTTTTCCATTATAGTTTTAAACTTCTTGAAAACTTTAAAGACTTCTAATTTCTGTTTCAAAAGATACATCTAAGTTTTTCTTGAAAAATCATCTATGAAGAGAAGTAAGTAGTTACTTTTACCAAGGGAGCTTGGCTTGAATGAATCGCACACATTAGTATGAATAAGTTCGAGTGGCTTTGAACTCTTGACTTTTACTCCTGTGGAAAACTCTTTCTGAACTGCTTGCCAAGTAAACATTCTTCACAAAGTTGATCAGGGTGATTGATGTATGGTAAACCTTTTACCATGTTCTTCTTAGATAATAGCTCAAGTCCTCCAAAATTGAGATGCCCATATCAAAGATGTCAAATCCAAGATGGATCTTTGTGACAAGCTTTGAGACATTTTGTGACATCATTTTGAATATTTAAAGAAAACATTATATTCTTCGACATTTTCACCTTTGTAATTAGATTTCTTTTTTCATCTCTTAGGAAAAGACTACAATCTTTTAAGTGAATATCATAGCATTTTTTCTAAGAGTTGACCCAAACTTAGGATGTTGTTTTTCATATTGGACACATAATAAACATTCGAAATTATTTGGTGGCTACTATCTTTTGCACGAAAAAGAATGTTACCTTTACCCTTCACTAGTACTTTTAAATCATCTCCAAAAGTGACACTGCCATTCACAACTTCATTTAGTTCCACGAACATGCTTTTGTTTCCGCTCATATGATTGCTAGCACCTGTGTCAAGATATCATGTATTTTCTTAACCACCACTTGTGTCATTGCGTGCTAATCAAAGGGTGCCATATTCACCATTTTTCTTTTCTGCATAATTCACTTTCTCATCAATTTTGGTGCTTGAAGCTCTATATTCTGAAGCATAATGACCCAACTTTTGACAATTATAGCACTGTACTTGGGATTTTCGTACCTCGATCTTTGATTGCCTCTACCTCGTCCTCTAGTTGAGTTTTCTCCTTTTCCGTTATTAGAATTGTTGTTGTTGAAATTCCAACCTCGTCCATGACCATGACCTCTACCTTATCCTCGACCTCTACCTCAGACATAATACATTCTCTTGTTGTCGGAGCTTTCTTCTCTTTTCTTTGGATTGACTTCCATCTTGAGAAGTTATTCTTCGATTTTTTACTCCTTTTTCAGTTTTTCTCCATAGACTTGCAACCTTCCTTGAAATTGCTCGATCGTCATTTTCTTCAAATCTTTGGTTTCCTCAATTGTCACAACAATATGGTCAAACTTTGAGTCTACTGATCAAAGTATCTTTTTAATGACTTTTACCTCTTTTAACTCTTCGTCATTTCTTTTTAATTCATTGGAAACGGTCACAACCCGAGTAAAGTAGTCAAAAATTAACTTTAATGCCTTCATGTGTAAGGACTCAAATTCTACTCGTAATGTTTGGAGATGAACCTTCTTAACTTACTCCGCTCCTTTGTAAAAGGTCTCTAGCTTCTCTCATACTTCTTTTGAAGAGGTTGCACCAACAATCTTCTCAAAAGTATCTTCATCAAATGATTAAAAGATGAGATATTTTGTTTTATTCTCTTTATTCTCTAAGTCTTTTAAATTCTCCTTTTGTGCCACGGTTGAAGTAGCTTTATTTTCTGGCACAATAAAGCATTTCTCAACGACATTGCATGCGTCATGTGCACCCAATAGAGCTTTTATTTTAATACTCCAGTTGTCAAACTTACTTCTCTTTAATTGTGGAACTTGGAATGACATCATGCAACCATTTGCCATAATTCACAAATTAAGCAAGAATATGGAGATGTTGAATGCACGGATGAATTCGAAACGTCGAAACACCTTGGAATGGACTCAAGTCAACTTTCAATCACCGGTCAATGTTTCTACTTAGTTGACTTGGCTCGGTCCGACTTAGCTTGGCTCGGGTCGGCTCTGTTCGACTTGGTTCGGTTCACCTCGGATCGGTTTGGCTTGGTTCAACTCGGTAAGTCGACTCAATTTCAGGATAGAAAAGTTCCAGCGGCGAGTGTGGGTGCGTTCGTTCTCCGATCGGACTGATTTTTATGGTGTTGCATTCTTCTAGTCGAGATCTTCGATTTGATATACTATAAGACTATATATAGTGTCGAACACTAGCTCTGATACTACTTTATTGGAGAATTTTAAAAATCAACACTAAAAGAACACACTATTTTATTTTATTCAACAACACTCCTCAACTACAAATCTTATTTTTCACTTTTTATAACTTAGAGATTTTGTTAATTTACTTTATGCATAAACCAAAGGGGAGAGGGGTATTTATACATGAAACAAACTAATTATAATCATTCATTTATTTAATTACTACACAAATCATCATCATTCATCAAAACCTACCACTCACATTCTTCACCAACCACCCCTACCATAGTTACCACAAGAAGCTTCTATATATTTGGACTTGAATTTGTTCATCTTGGATCATGTTTATGATCCAACAACTTTTGCTCACAGATATGCAAATGAATGGGGAATTTGAATACCACAATATATTGCATATTATATTTGAAATAAGTGGAGTTTTTATTTTTCCTTAATTAATAATCTCTGTGCACAGTAGTGACGTGCATCAAGGCACCAATCTTATATCTTAACTAAGTTGAATACTTGTTGATTTGATGTTTAAGGAGCTATTCCATACATGTAACACAATATTATATATTTCTAGTGAAGTATTAGTTTTTTGAAACTTTGTAGGTTGTGTTTCATTATGATCTTACAAAAGTTAATTCACTGCATGCCCTGTCATTAAGCAATTTTTGCAGCAGACGTGTACTAAGAAATTCGTTAATTTATAGAGATTATAATTTTTTGGAACACTATATTTGAGACTCTATCTTAGTGATTGAAGCCACCTTGTTGTTAACTTAATCCAATCAATGCTTGCGAGCTCAACTTACACATCGTTTTTATCTGCATCGTTCACTTGAAATCCTTCAATATTGCAAGCGGTTAAAATTATAATTCTATGCTGACACAAACTTTTGGTGACATGTCTCGTTACATGACATTATATCCATCTATATGAGTTAATTTCATATTACTGCACTCGTGAATTAACTACTGTCAAATTATCCCTTATTTTTTAAAAACCTAAATTAACTCCATTTTTGCTTGGAAGATATTAAAAAAAAAAGAAAAATCGTCAACCCCCTTTATTGTTCTCTTATTTTTTTGACTAAATATAAAGGTAATTTAAGGTTTTCAAAAATCAGGAGTGCAATTTAAAGATAATCAATTCACAAGTGGATAATCCAAAATTAACCCTATCTATATCAGCTAGTGTATCTCATTGATGCAATTTAAAAGGTGTGAATTAATGCTAGCAAGTAAAGTCTATCTTTGGAAAGGAAAAAGAAAAAGAAACATAAAGAAGACAAAAGGAAGACATAAAGAATTTTTTATTTCATCGCTTAAAAGAATAACATTTTAGAAATATAATCAAAATTTTAAAGTTGTGTTGAATTGTGTCCCACATTGGTTAGGAAAGGGGCGACACTTGAGTTTATAAGGAGGATAAGCTGCTCCACCCAATAGGCTAATTTTTTGGGTTGGAAATCCTAGGTAAAACCCCCCTCCCAACAAGTGGTATCAAAGCTAGACTTTAGTAAAAAGGATGTGGTAATGGAACAACTCAGATATGTGGGACGAAAGGACCAGAGTTCAACAGTGGTTTCGTCCGAGGGGAAATTGTTAAGTTGTGTCTCACATTAGTTAGGAAATTGAAGATACTTGAGTTTATAAGGAGGATATGACATTCTACCCAATAGACTAGTCTTTTGGATTGGACTTAGAAATCCTAGGTTAATCCTAACAAGTTGATTAGACAGATCGAGATGAATTTGGTATCTAGGCATGGTTTAATTAGTTAATTCTAATTTTTTTTAATAAGAATTAGTTGTTTTTAATTGGAAGATCCAACGGTCTATGAAAAGCATAGAATATTTAGATTTAGAAATTGGTACTTATCATAATAAACAGGTAGCTTTAAATAGATATAATATAGAGTGTAAATAGAAGGAAACTTTAGACATGATTTACGTACCGAAAATTCATAGTTAAATAGTTAGTGCATTTATTTATCAATTTAGGTAGAAAATTGAAATTAGAGTTTGATAAATTAAACAAGAATTTTAAGATGGTTTTAGATGTTTAAAGAGAAAATAGAGTTAGTATTTAGAGGAAAAACTAGATTTCATAAAGGATCAAAATATAATAGAGCTAGATAAAATTTGAAGATTAGAAGAAGGAAGATTAAAATAAAAACAAGTGGATACAAATAAGGATTTGGAAATTATACCAACTTCAGAATTGGAAGATTTAAGAGGAAGATTTGAAAAAAATAAAACTAATACAGATATAGGAAACCTTCAACTTGAGAAATCTAAAAGTTGTAGATACTATTATTGGATAAATGTAAGCCGATAGTGAATACTAGTAAATTAGAAGATAATTATTTAAAAAGGATATTTAGTAAAAGATAAGATGATGAGGATGTTAAATAGAAAATATCATAGATTTAGATGAATAAATAGAAAGATAGGGACAAAATAAGTTAGATTTAATTAATCCAACTGCAATATATAAAATGGAAAATTTATTTGACAAATCATTGCTATATCATAATTATAGTGAAAGATATATATCATGTACTCATGAAGATCAAATGATTAAATTAGATTTAATAGATAAACATTCTTATAATTAGATTTGCGATAAATATCTTGAACAAGCTCATTTAGAATTGGTTATAATAGGAGTAAAAAGATTACATAGAAATTTAGGTACATAAGCCTTGGTTCGTCTTTATAATGATTATTTTACATATATAGAACAAGGACTTTTAAGAAGCATATAGCTAAACATGAATAACAAAGAAAGAATAGTATATTTTACCTTAAGACTATTTAGTACAAGCTAATACATTTATCAAAGATCTAAGATTTGGAATAAAAACTAAGGGATATCACATGAAAAGGAATGGTGATAATTTATTAGTTTATACAAGATTTTTACGAAAACTTAGTGAAAATAGCATAACTAAATATAAGTTGGATAATAATAAGATAATAAACATTCGAGAAACTAAAGTTATCAAGGCAATTCGAGCAAAAAGTTTCTTAACAGAAACTAACGTAGGATCAGATTGGAAGTTAGAAAATTTTATGGAAAAACCAATATTGGTACCATAAGATAATGTAATTTATCGTAACAGTGATGATTCATTAGATTTAAGATTTAGGTAATTATAATTATAATGTCGGCATTGCCAGCAATCAAGATTATGAAAGTAGTTTAATAGCTGCAAAAGATGATTGATTTCACATGGAAAGAAATGAAAAAAATAAATTGATTCTAAATATTGTGCACTGATGTTAAAAATGAGCTATGATCAAGTAGTAAAAGTTTTAGACTAAGAATATAATACTCAATAAGTAGATGATATAATAGAAGGAAAATTAGAAGATAGTACGATATTTAAAACACAAGAATCAATCAAAGGAAGAGGCTAGTAGAAGCATTACTAATCCACCCAAACATGATAGAATAAGTTTTGGTCAGTCAAGACCAGGCGATACAACATAAAAATTAGGGGGAAGGTATCTTATAGGAAGATGAAATTATAGTGGAAATAATAAAGATTATAAAACCTATGGTAAAAAACAAACTGTAGATGAAATTGGGACATTAGCAACAATAAGTCAATCTGGAAGTATATTTAACTTAGCAGCTTGGGATCTATTATGACTAGAAGTCATAGATAGATGGGAAATGGATGCAGTCAGAGCTTGACAAAACCGAACCAACAGTGATAATATGTGTGAATTCTTAGAAACACTAGGAGAAAAAAAATAAGAAATTGGTATAATACCTATAAAAGAGATTTTCTTAAAAGGTTTCAAAAAGCAAAGCATTAGGAAATAGCCCATACAATTTTACAAGTCTTATCAAAGAAATATGACAGGATTAGATCCAACTAGAAGCAACACCTCTATACAAGATATAGCATTAGCAAACCTTGACCAACATCAATTTTTGAGTTGGAAATATCTTATAGAATTTAGTAATGATTATGTATCAATTGCCAGCAAAATTGGTAAGTCATTTGACAAAGAAGCAGAAGATAAATAATTTAGAAAATTACCAAGAGTGTTAGAAAGAGAAATAGAAACTATTGGAAGAGTAAAAACTTTAAGAAATATTGAAAAATAGGACCAAGAATAGTATTCACTTATAGTATAGCTAGCGAAAAATGTGCACAAGCTAATATTCAGAAGATGCTCAAAATGTAGTCTTATGATTTCTATAAAAGGTTATTAATACTCAATAATAATATAAAGATAAAAATACGAAAATGAAAAATATAAGAAATATTTTAAGCTCTATAAATACAGTAATAAAAGAAAGTTCCTTGGGAAAAGTATAACATATAAGAACGGAAAATGGGACAATAAGTGTGTTAAAGAGCATAGTAAGAGTAAATTTACTTGTTTCATTTGTGGAGATTCAAAGCATCTCATAAATGCATGTCTAACAAAAGAAAAGATCAGTTCAAAGAATGTTTCAATCTTATACGTAACTTAGACTGAATATGTAGTAGAGTATAAGTAGCAATGATAGTGAAGCCAATAATATAATTAGTGAATATGATATTTTAAAATTAGAAGGTTTAAATTTAGAATCTAATTATGAAGAATCTACCAATTTTGATGATGAAGATCATGGTTTTATGAATATAGAAGGTTAGACTTAGAACAATTAAATGAAAAAAATAGATTGTTAACATGAATATATACATAGATAAGGATATAATATTCTAGTAATATTAGATGTTACATATGTTAACTTTTTCCTAGTATAGAGCTTAGATATATTGAAATTTGTTTAATTAAGAACTATAAAAATAAGCTAGTAGAAATATAAAAGAGAAATTATTCACGGACCACTTGTTTTTTTGGGCTTTTTTAAAAATACATATTTTTTTTCTGGAATCCACCTAAAATTACATTTCTTTTCACTTGTCCACTTCCGTTTGGAGACCCTTAAGAAAACTAACGGAATATTGTGTAAATAATTTTTTTTAACCTCAAATGTAAAAGATAAAGGGAAATTATCACTGCACCACCTCTTTTTTACCTTATGTTCATCCAACCACTAAAATATTCTAACATATTCTCTGCACCATCTTTTTTTTTAAATTTGTGTCAACTGACCACTTTTTAACTAACACCGTTAAATAATTTAAATGAAATGATAATTTTACCCCTAAATAAATTAAAAGACCATTTTATTTTACAAAAACTTTGAAAAATAAGAAAATTATAATTAAAAAAATACCCTTAAATTTAATAAAAAAATAAATTTCAAACAAAGGTGCTCAACTGATTTTTATTTAATTTAGATTTTGCAAAATTTTAGTAATTATTTTTATTAAAAAATTATAATTTTGCAAAAATTTATTAAAATAACTAAATTTATTTATTAAAAAACAAATCCAAAAATTTTAATAATTTAGGGAATTTTTATTAAATCCCAAAATTTTGTAATTATTTTTATAATTATAATTTTTATTTATATTTTTATTAAAAATTAAAATTTGGGGATTTATTTTTTATTAAACTTAGGGGTATTTTTATAATTATAATTTTCTTATTTTTCAAAGTTTTTGTAAAATAAAATGGTCTTTTAATTTATTTTGGGGTAAAATTGTCATTTTATTTAAATTATTTAACAGTGTTAGTTAAAAAGTGGCTAGTTGATACAAATTAAAAAAACAAAAGAGGTGTAGAGAACATGTTAGAATTTTTTAATGGTTGAATGAATATAAGACAAAAAAGAGGTGGTGCAGTGATAATTTCCCAAAGATAAATTAGCTATTGACCACCATTTTTTTGTATTTTTTCAAAAATACAAAATTCTTAATTTTTTTTGCTGAACTCCACTTGAAGTTATATTATTTTGTACTTATCCACCACTATGTGGTTGTAAAATGACAATTTTACCCTTATGATGTCAGCAAAGTTCTAATAGAGTTATAACGAGAGTGGACCAACGAAAAAAATGTTAATTTCAGGTGGAACACAAAAAAGAAGATTTGTGTACTTTTGAAAAACGGTGGAAAAACGAGTGGACTGTGGATAATTTCCCAATACAAAAATCTAAGCAGACCATAGAAGCTCAAAACATAGAAATAAAAGATTAAAGTTAGAAATAGAAAGATTAAAAATTCAATTAGAAAAGAAAGAGTTTGAATTTACACATGAAATTCTTAGATCATAATAGAACTAGAAAAGGCAAACAAATAAACAAATTATTGCGGCAAAGGATGGATATTTGGATGAAAACCTAGATCAACACTCTGAAACATTAGAGGATAGACAAAGACAACACTTTTGGTCCGTATTATTAGTAAGATTAAGTTTAAAAATGGTAATACCATAAATACATTAACCAAGTCCTATATAGAGATTAATCTTCTCTCAATAGATTGTTTGCAAATATTGTCATAATCAATATTTGCTGAACAAATTGATGGAGCCTTATTAAAATAAGATAAATGTGTTAGAGATGCTCAAATCAGTTTCTACACAATAGAAAATGAATTTAATGAGTATTGTCTCTAACCACAAATATGGGTTAATCCAATAAATCACAAGTTTAAATTTATTTTAGGATTGAATTTTATACCTAGTAGTAAAGATAGTATGTTAATAATAGTTTATCAGTCTGGGCGTGGATGTTCTTATTTGGACATCTTGTTTGGGCTACTGGATTTATGTTTTTAATTTCCTGGCGCGGGTATTGGCACGAATTGATTGAAACTTTAGCGTGGGCTCACGAACGCACACCCTTAGCTAATTTGATTAGATGGAGAGATAAACCAGTGGCCCTTTCCATTGTGCAAGCACGATTGGTTGGATTAGCCCACTCAATAGTTATTATATTGCATTCTTTAAAAGAACAATTACTACCTCAACTGATTTCTATCTTTCTTGTCATATACAACTTCAGCAAGTTCAATCAGAGTTGAAGGTAGAGCGTGGTGAAACGAGTAAACCAATAGTAGTTGTTCTAATTTTTTGCATAAATTAGAAATAGGAACCAGCAGTAGTTATTTCAATTTTTTGCATGATCCATAAATAGAAAATCTAATTAATAGATAATATATAAATAGTTTCTTAGATGATTTAGAAAGACTGTACATTGATAAAAAAGTACACTTTGTGATTTAGATCTAGAAAATTTTTTGTGATCTTAATTTTATATTAAAAATTATAGATATACAAACCGAAGACCTAAATTTAAAAAATATAAAAAATAAGACTTAGAAGGAATAATTAGATTTACGAAAGCCACACAAGTTTTAGGAGAAGAACCAATCAAATATTAGGATAGAAATTTAAAGCCCATTTAGACATAAAAAATGTATATTTTAATCCACAAGATATAGAAGAATTTAGCATTTAAATAGAAAAATTATTAAAGTTAGAAGTAATTAGGCATAGTAATAGTAGTTATAGAAGTACAACATTTATGGTAAAAAATCAAGCAAAAATTAAAAGAGAAAAAGCACGAATAGTCATAAACTATAATCATTTAAATGATAATGCATATGAAGATTAATATAAAATTCCTAATAAAGACCAATTAATAAACTGCATCCCAAATGCAAATATATTTTATAAGTTTGATTGTAAATCAAGATTTTGCAAAATTAAAATGGATGATGACTTCATTCCATGGACCGTCTTTAGCTACCCTGAAGGACATATCGAATGGAGTTTTATGCCATTTGAACTGGAATAATTGATGCTTTAAATAGTTTTAGATTATTTCTTAATCAACCCTTCATAGTAAGGGTGGATTGTGAAGCAATACCAAGATTTCATAATAAAACTAGTGAAAGCAAGCTAAGTAGTAAAAAAATTGGTAATAAAGTAGAATCTGAACATATTTATTTGAACATATCCAAGGAATGGATAATAGATTGGCAAATTACTTAAGTAGAAAATTTTATTCTGATATACTTTACGATTTTGTATATGGACGGGAGGAGAATGACCTTTAGTAAAATCAGTCTACCAACATTCCTAAAGGGGACTAATTTTTCTTACAAGTTCTATTTAGTAGTCAGATAGATGAATCACAATAATGTATTCTAGATAACATCTGGAATGCAAATGTTGATAATAGAAAGATTTTGGCAGCCTTAAATGCACTAACATTTTATTTTCAAAAAATTCAAAGTAAACCTTTAAGAATTTTTTTTAGCTTTTATGTAGTTTTAAAGGATTTAAACTAGGTACCTACTATTCTTAGCCTGAAGTTTTAAGAGAAATAGTTATCGAGGATTTAATGATTTCAAATTAGCCTTGATGCTGCAAAACAGTAAATAGGCCTGAATTTTTTCATAACTTCATTAGCAAAGGATATAGCTAGCATTATAACATCTTTTCCTTCGCACACATCACCATGTGCTCAAAATACACAAGGTAGTGGAGTTGCTTCATCTTCCACTAACGCCTTGTCCTTTTACAATCATTACGAAATAGAGGTCAAAAACTTTAAAAAAATTAAATGATAGGTGACAAGATTTGTATGAAAAGAGAGATTCTCTAAAGGATACACTCAAGACTTTATCAGTCCTACTAGCATATCAAAGTAAAAAACCTTTAACCCTATTGGATAAAGCAGATACTGAGTCCAAAACACTTCACGCAAGTGAGCTGGAAATGAGAGAAAGCATAACCATTTTCTTTACATCTACTAAACTTCCAAAACTACCCCACTATGGTTGACTTATCATTGAAGAATATCTTGCCAAAATGCAAAACAAAATGGAGTTCATTCAGATTTTTCTCCAAGACTATGCCAAATACAACTATGAAAACCCAGAATTCCATATTTCTTATCAAATGAGTGACTCATTATGGCAATACTCCAAAACTTTACCCAAGAATTGACCGATTTTGTAGAAATGCCTCTAGAATATGCGAATTGTAAGTGTCATCTCACCTACATTATTACAACAACCAATATTTATTTAAGATTAGACAAACCAATGGAACTAAATTTTAGAGATAAACCATTAATATTTACTCCATAGTTCACTATTAGAAAAATGAGTTTTACTGACATCAATTTAGTGTCAGTAATTACTTTTGCTGACACTTGTTAATTATGTCAGTAATGCTCAAGTCAGAACATACTGATACTAATTTTTAGTGTCAATGATTTTTGTGTCAGTAATTCTTATCACTATAGTATCACCAAAATAATGACACCATGGTGTTAATATTTAATAATACTATTTATATGTCAGTAATTTATATTACTATAGTATCATTAAAAAAATAACACAATGATTTTAATATTTAATAATACTATTTATATGTCAGTAATTTATATTACTATAGTATCATTAAAAAAATAACACAATGATTTTAATATTTAATAATACTATTTACATGTCAGTGATTTATATATTAGTATTTAGTGATGTTATGCTGCATTTGGTTAATAATATATTTTTATTTTAATTATATTTTTCCTCTTTGTTTTACAATTAAAAAAATAAAAATTTATTAAATAAACTAAATCTTGCAACACAATTCACATAATAAACATCGCAAATACATAACTTAAATTAACATAATTCAACTACACCACTGTTTGGTAAAGAAAAAAAAATACCAAATTAAGTTTTGGACATGTTTTAAATAACAAAGTACAAAATCAAGTTTCAAAAACATTAACCAACAAGAATATGCTCAATAATGTCATTGAATATCCGTACGCGGCTTCATTTTTTTCCCACCTACAAGTACATTAAATCAATTAGTACACCACAAAAAAATAAGTCTTGAAATTTAAAAGCAAAAATAATCATAAATTAGTCATACGTTACCTCATGATTACAAGTTGTAATTAATTTGACAACATACGTAACCCATTGATCACGAAGTCGTGAGACCTCTTTCATGGCGTATTCATCAATTCTCGTGAACTTTAATTTTAAAACAGCAAGTTATTTACCAAAAGTCAAATTGTAAACTACTTAATTATCATTCATTTAATATACCCATGTGATAACAATTCAAAACACTTTATGCGCTTTAAATGAGCTCCAACAATATTACTCTTTTATCCAAAATTATACAGGAAGACATTGAATATCTTGAAGACCATGCTAATTAAAAGAAAAAGATATTTCAACGAGTGTTGATCTACATTATTATATGAATTACTATTGTTTACTCAACTTATATAATAATCTTTGAAGCCGAAACAACTTGTGAACACCAACACTAACCACTTTAATGCAAATATGGATGTACATACAAATCCTCAATCCCTATGCCTACTATACAACTCCTCATATGAAATATATATATATAGGGTATTGTTCCAATCCGGGACTCCCGGATTGGAACAGTTTCCGGGACAAAAACTAGTGGTTGCACATGGTGGACCCCACCATGTGCAGCGCACAAATTAAAAAAAAAAAAAAGAAGCCACCAACGGCCGTTGGATTTCAATCCAACGGCCCCTGGTGGATTCCAGGACAATGATTCAATCCGGGACTCCTGGATTGGATCACTGTCCTATATATATATATAAACTAGAAAATAGAACCGCGCTTCACGCGGCTTTAAAAAAAAATTTAGTATTATCTTTTTTTTTACTTTACACTTGATGAAACTGATAAAAAATATGAATTGATTTTTTTTAAAGATGAGGCAGCCTTATAAAAAATAAAAAAAAGCTATTAGCCAGCAATACCAATAAAGAAGTAACGCAAGATAAATAATAAAATGAGAGAATATATTATATAGTGATTTTATTCATTCCAATTGTGTGTGTACAAAATAAAAAAATGAGCTCTCATTTTATAGTTACATAATCACTCCCTGAAATTAATGAAAAATTATGGATCATAATTTCTTATGAGATAGTGAGAGTTATAGGGAAGCTAAAAGTTGCTAATGGGAGATAGTGGGGAGATTAAGAGATATATGTTATGAACATCTATATTTATTTTAATACATTCATAACACTCCCCCTTGGATATTTATTACAAAGAATATGTCTCATTAAAAATTTTACATAATTGTTATTGTGTAATAACAATCAAATTAATTATGCGAAGATGAAAAATCAAATGTAAAAGAAAATTTCTCTATTTATTAGATAATAGAAAATATATAAAGATGAGAAATGGTGATGCCACATCACCTCCTCAAGTCCCAGCTTTATATATATATATAGATTAGTATTGCCTTTGTAAATTAAAATTATTTATGGAAAGGATAGCTATTCATTATTTTACTCCATCCATTTTGAAAATCACAAAAGTAAATTTCATTATCCATATATTATTCTACTGGAATGTAATTTCAATCAGCCAAATTCATATAAAACAATATAGATAGAGATTCAAGTAGAAACCATAAGCCTTTCCTCAAGCTCTTTAACTCCATATTCCTTAGCTCCTCGTATGTAGAAATGGGCTGCCAAAAATGAAGTGCCAAGATTCATTCAGGCTTTTTATCAAACAATTGGAGGGCATAAAAAATTCGAAGACAGTGAACAATATGGCAACATGCATGTGATTACCCACATTCAAGAACAAAACAAAAAGAAGAGGAATAAAGATAAAGATAGAAGATTGGTCTAATTATCACTCATGTCCTAAATAACATGTACACATTACAAGTCATCTCACTGCTAAGTCAGTTACGAATTGTCACTCATTTGTAAGTCATACTGTTAGTGTCTAACATATGAAAGTCATAACCAAGTACTCATTTGCTTCACATTACACAGAACATCTTCAAGAGACTTAAATAACCCATGCATGAAACAACTACCAATCTACCTACTCTTAACATGTAGAGGAAAAAAGATAATAGATTTTGCATTACACAAATCAAAATAGCAATTCAATTCATGTACCTATAAATTTTGAAAATCAAAACACTATCAAGCACTTATATATTTTAGTCCATAAACATTCACCCACAAACTCCATTTTGCAGCAACTAGCATATGGCCTTCCTTCACCAGCAGCAAGCATATCTTATAAATGAATAATGAATGGACAAGAAAATCATTTGCGGCTTGCTTTTAACTTGTGAACAATTCACTGCTTAACTGCAAGTAATAAGACAAATCAGTTCTTTATTTAGTAACAAGGTTAAGAGTAGATTTTTACTAAACCAGTTCAAATATATATTAATTCAATACTTCCAATCAAAAACATGGGTAAAAAGGCATGGTGGGTCATGAAGAAATGAACTTACGGGAACAACAATAACAAATTTGGCTTTATTCTGTAAGCACCATAAACTTGGAACTAGAGAAATTAAAGATGTTAGAGTCATTAAAAAAAAACATGAAAAGCATAAGAGAATTATATAGGCATAAGGGTTCCTATTAGCAAGGACTTGGGGATAATCTTTACAAAAGATGTATTTTTTAAAACATATAATGCTTATGTTTAAGCCCGTGATTCACTCACTCACGACAAGAGTTTGGGTTTCCTGGGTTATGAAGGGTTTGTTGGTGGCAGAGAGTGTCGATAGTGAGTGAGTGAAGATTTGGGTCTCGATTTGTGGGTGGGTTTTGGATATTTTCAGCAGCTACGGTTTGGATTGTGTTGACAGGTAAGCAGAAGTTTCAATTTAGGATTGACTTCAACTCCAGTGCAGTAAAGAGAGACGACTGCGACTTAACAGCGAGCCAGCGCCAATAAGCTAGGTCTGTCACAGAGAGAGAGAGAGAGAAATGCTTGTACTTTGGACTACCGGTGAATGAAAATATGGAAAAGTAAGAAAAAAAAATTCAAATTACAATTAAATAAAAGAAAAAATATATGGAAGACAAAACCCATTAGCATCACACTATTGGTAGAATTTCTCAACATATGAAACAACCCAAAAAATTAAATAAAAAAATTAATCATAAGCTAAATTAAAACAAATCCATCAATTAAATTGACGAAAAATAAAATATTAAGTCATTACCAGTTGACAACCCCCTTAGTTCTTTCTCCAAACTTAGCTTGTGAGGGAGAACGAGCTAGATTACTTGAATATGAAACTTATGGTAGCCACTTCATCCCTTGTTGGTGGTTATTACTTGCTTGCCCAGTAGAGGCACTAGATGTTTAGTTGGAGAAAAAGCCTTTTCTATAACAAGCAATTAGGGTTTTGGTTCGTTTTTCAATTTGGGAAAATGGAAAAAAGGAAACAAAGTTTTAATTTTTCATTATCTATTTGGATTAATTGAACTTAATTTGTAAATAGATAACAAAAAACATAAGAGATCGAGAAGAAAACGAAAGAGAAAGAGGAAGATAAAGGCAAGATAGCGATGGAGTTTAGGAATGATAGCTAGATGGGGAAAAAATCTTAAGTGTAGGTTTTGTGCTGTAGCTATTTATAATTTTTGTTTGTAAATATTATCAAATGTTGTATTGGGCTTGATTCAACAGGGTTCGATGGTTTGTGCTCTAAATGTTAAAGTTTTAAACCTTAGAGGTCTTAGGTTCAAATTGGAACTAAAACAAGTTTTAATGATTTTTTTTATCTCTAATACTTTAGTATCAGTAATCTTTGATGTTTAATTTATTGACACACTAGTATTAATAACCTTTGATACCTATTTTTCAAAAGCGGAAAATGGTGCATATGTACATAATTACTGACACTTTGCACTAAGTGTCAGTGAAGGTCATTTTTATAGTAGTGGTTATTATTAGATCTTGGTTTTTTTAATTATGCTATTGTTCAAGACCCAGACCAAATAGATGCATTTGAAAGAAAGCTAGTGTTGGGGGCACTTAACATAATATTTCTAAGTATCCAATCCAAAAGACTAGCCTCTTAGGTGGAGTAACCTACCACCTTATAAACCCAAGTATCTCCCCTTTACTAGTCAATGTGGGACACAACTCAACAATCCCCTCCTCGGACGAAACCACTACCGAACTCCGGTTCTTTCGTCCGACACACCTGAGTTGTTCCACCACCACATTCGGCTATTAAGGTCTAGCTCTGATACCACTTGTTGGGGGCACTTAGTATAAGATTTCTAGGTATCCAACCCAAAAGACTAGTCTCTTAGGTGGAGTGACCTACCACCTTATAAACCCAACCATCTCCCCTTTACTAGACAATGTAGGACACAACTCAACAGCTAGCGTTAGCCATGCTTAACTTAAATAGAAAAATAGTTCATGGTGGCTTATTTCCAATCAAAAGCACACATATGGGAGATTCAAGGAAGAAGTATATAATGAATTTCAGGATCAACATTCTATTTTTGTCAAGGGGTCCAACATCATTAGAGAACTTGATGATCCGCAAGGTTTAATTATACATTGGACCTACACTGGTAATTCTTTAACCAATCATATTAGAAATTAAAGAAATAGAATAATAGTAAGGGAATTTGAGATTAGAGAATTCACTGATCGTCTAAGTTGTTTGCTGAAGACTTTAATTAAAAAATATATTCTTGCCAGAATATAACTAAAGTCCATTTTTTGCCCAAGACCACAACTAATCAACTTGTAGATTTCTACCGTGAATGGTATGAAGAAAATATTTAGATCTCTTATAAAAGAACAATCAGAAGAAAAAAAATGATGGTAGAGATTTCTACGACAATTTAGATGATGTTGAGGCTCACAACCTTGATAACATGCTAGACGCATGACTCAGCAGTGGTTTACACTCTCATTAATCATCCTTCACTCACTACCTTTTTTAAAGCTCAACTTTAAAAGGAAAAGTTGCAGTGGCTATATTGTCGACACTTTCTTTAGTCACATGAAGACTAAAGAAGCATTTTTTTCCACAATGTGGAAAGCAGAAGATAAGGATAAACAACTAGGAAGAGCTCCATAATTAAAAAGAGTTTTCTTTTATCTTGTCAGAAAAAAGATCCACAAGACCAACCAAATTACAAAAGAGAAGATCCAAAAGATCAGTAAGATAAAAAAAAAATATAGAAAAAATCTTGTAACAAATTACAAACTGTAAAAGCCCTTAAGCTCTCGTTCAATTTCCCGTTGTATTTAGAAGCTATTTCAAGCAGGTTTATATTTATTCTGCATAATGTATTGTAGCTAAGTTACTTAGTTCTTCTCTAATAGAAAAAAAAAACCCAATATTTTTTAAACTTCTATGTTTTTATAAATGAACAAGTTCCATGTTACAGATCTTTCATTGAAAATCATGAATCCTTCTATTTGCTCATAACGAATGTTTTCTATCTATGAAGAATAAAATCAGACTTTGGAGCAAAACTTAGATTTTTAGAAAAATCTAAGGCCTTAAAAAAGAAAATCTCTGAGTGCCCAATTTTATTCATGAGCATTGTTTAGCCAAAGGATAGGCGTTTTAGGGAAGAATGGAGGGTTTATGTTGGGATTTCCATGCCCCTAAAAGGAAGAAGGTTTTGTTTTTTGGAAGAATTTGAGTTTTAATCAAAAAGTTTGATTTTATACTCTAAACTTTTGGAAATTTTTTTTAAAAGGATACGATTTTGGTTAATATTTGTAACAAAAAACTTGATTTTTCAGTTAGTTTGACGTAAGTTTGCAAAAGAATCAGGAAGTAACTAATGGAGAAGAACAACTATTTGCAAGATCTTTTAAATCTAAAATCTAGCTTGCATGCCTTTAGATAATTATCCTTATTTTATTTTACAAAATTGTTCTAATGAAAATTTTTGTGAGGATATTAAACAAGTTGATAATTTAGGAAAAGAAGCCGTAATAGAGAGCCATATAGGTTATAGCATTGAGCTAAGAATTATTGCCAATAGAAGATTAGAAATAGTATATAAAGAAGGATATAATATAGGGAAGAGAACAAGAAACATCATTCCTGGCTGAAATATCATAAATATTAAGTGTTTAGCATTGTTTACATTCCGCTTTTCTCAACTTAGTAAACCTGAATTAGAAAAAATATTACAATATCTTAAAAATAAATATAGAATAGTACATAGGGGAATCCCACTTATGGGAATTCAAAATCGAGTAGTTGAGGGGTTAATAAGAGAAGTCTAAAATATATAGGGTAAATAAAGAGAATTAGAAGAAAAAGAAGCAGTTAAAAGGGATAAATTGTTGTCTTTATTCTCTCTTGGCTCTGCTCATTCAGCAGCATTCCGTTGGAAATTTGTTGGAAATGAATACTAGTGTTTCCAGTGTTTCCGTGTCAAGCTCATGGAAACATCACTTTCTATCTCAAGTTGGAAAAATCGTTAGGGATGAATATGTTAGATACCTGTGACTAGATTGCTGAAATAATATTTCGCTCCTTGATTTTTTTTTTTTTTTACTACTGCACAAAGAAAATATTTTATTACGAATGAACAAGATATTGAGGAACGAGATATTGGGAAATTGTCCACAAGTGGTCTATATATTATTGCTTAGATAAAAAAGCACTACAACCTTATTAAGGAAACAAAAATCCAAAGAGAGTGAAAAAGCTGCAACAACCACAAAAAGGGGAACGCAAACTAAAGCAAACAAGGGGAATTAATTTCAATTCGCTCTCTCTAGCTAGCTAGAAAGAACTAGCGAGGAATTGCAAGGGCAAGAAGGGGAAATTTCCTATGGATTGTTAATCCATTTGATTCTGGTACATCCAAACGTTGTTGTCCTTTTGCTTCCTGATCAGGGAATGACCAATCAAACTCTCTCAAAAGACTTGCCAATGCTAGCTCAATCATTCTCATCGCAAAATCAGTACCTGGGCAGCCCCTTCTGCCAGCTCCAAATGGAATGAACTGAACATCATGTCCTTGGAAACTTATTGAAGAATTTAAGAACCTCTCTGGCCGAAACTCTTCTGCTTGATCCCAAGACGCAGGGTCTCTTGAAATGGCCCAGTAATTAATGTAGACTTGTGTTCCTGCAGAAACGTCATAGCCGTTGATTTTGACTTGCTGGGTTGATTGCCGAGGAACTAGCAATGGAACTGGTGGGTGAAACCGAAGAGTCTCTTTGATCACGGCTTTTAAATAATGCATGTCATTCAAATCCTCTTCTGTTATGTCCGATTTCTGTCCAACTATTCTTCTAACTTCGTTCTGCACTGACTCCATCATCTCTGGATGCCTTAAAAGCTCTGTCATTGCCCACTCCAGGACTGTGTGTGTTGAGTCCGTACCGGGCCCAAATACATCCTATAAGAAACCAAAATCAAGGGAAAAATTAACTGAATTATGAGTTTATGATATTGGTTGTTTCTATTAACATGGTATTAATTGTGTATAGTGTTTAAATGGACTATTTATTCAAATATGAATAATGAATTATATATATGGATTATAAGTTCTTGTAAATTTTTTTTACTAATCGAGTAAATTTTAGGTTATTTTCTTGGTGAATTGATTGTTTTTAAATCGTCCTCATTATTTTTGAAAATCTCAATTTATTCTTTTGTTGAGAAGGCTAAAAAAATAAATCTGCCTCCATTTTTTCCTTGACCAAATATAATAGTAATTTGAAGTTTTCAAAAATAAGGAAGTGATTTGAAAATAATCAATTTACTAAGAGAGTAATATGAAATTCACCCCTAAGAAACTCATGCACCAATGTCATTAACTATTGGCCGGATAATTTTTACAAATTATGAGTTTATGATACTAGTTGTCTCTATTAACTATGGTGGCAATTGTTTAAAGTGTTAAATAGACCACTTAATTCAAATATATGGATAATGAAATATGGGTTTATAAATTTTTATACTTCTTTTTCTAATAAACTAATGTGTTAATACACTATTGGTTGGCTAATTTTTACTTTGGCCCACCTTATAAAAGTTATCCAGCTAATAACATATTGACACATCAATTATTGTTGATAAAATTTGTACATGACTTTTTCTCCCTACCAATAATAAATCAAAACATGTCGAAAAGTCAAAACATTTGAGATTACCAGAAAATCATTAATTTCATGTCAAAAGATGTAAATATTCAATAAAACTATATGAATGTACTAAAAATTTAATTGTTTGAGATTAATGCATGGTAGCACAAATTTTTTTTTAAAAAATAGCACAACTAATATCAATACTCAATCCAAGCTCTTAAGAAAAAGAGATCTACATACCTGAAGGAGAGCTTTGATGGTTGCTTTATCAATAGGAAAGTCTAAAATATTTTTTTTTTGAAGCCAAAGCAAGACGTCTATAAAGTCCTTGTGATTTTCAACTTGAGAATTGTTACTCATCCTATTCTCATGTTCTTGAATGACTACCTCAAGAAAATCATCAACCTCCTTTGCCGTTTTCTTAAGCTTGGCATCCAAACCATTGAAATAGCAAAACCAACCTAGCCATGGAATATAATCTCCCACATGAAAAGTAGCCATCAACTCAATAAAGTCCTTAAACTGCTTCCTAAACTTACTACCAACTTCTCCTTGATCACTATATTTTCTTCCCAAAGCTATTCTAAACACTATATTGTTGGTCAGGGTAAACAAGATGTCACTTAAATCTATTGGCGAAGAAGACGAAGCAAACAGTTTGATTTTTTGGATCATAAGGGCAACTTCCTCTACTCTAACATCACGAAAAGAATAATGAATCCTTTTGTTACTTAAAAGTTGTACAACAAATAAGCTTTTTACTTTTCTGAAGTACTCACCATAAGGTGCCATGGAGACGTCTATACAACCGTTTAAAAGCTTTACAAATGGGGTTAATTTTGGTCGATTTGCAAAGATGACATCATGGGTTCTAACAATCTCGCAGGCAGCATCAGCAGAAGAGACAACAAGCACTGGCACTTTGCCTAAATGAAGCAACATCAGGGGCCCATAGCGTTGTGCCAAAGCACCGAGTGAGCGATGAGGGAACAAGCCAAGCTGGTGAAGGTTTCCAATGATTGGGAGCTTTGGGGGAGAAGGTGGTAGTGATTTTTTGCTGCTAATTGGTTGGGCAAGAAACCATTTGAAAAGGGCAAATACGGCAAAGATGCAGGCGGCAATTGTGAACAAGGTTTGCAAGTTTAACAATTGCTGGAAAACAGACATCTTATTACAAATTATCAGAAGCATGAACTTGTACTAAATTATGATCTATTACTAGAATTGAATTATTACAAATTTCTTCCCCACAATTGAGATATATACACAAATGAACTTACTATTCACGCAAAGACTTTGCAGAAAGATGTCTATGTGGTCCAGCCGCCATAATGACAGACTGCCAGGCAAGTGGGCAATTGGCCAAGAGCTGAAATTTAACTGTACATACAGAAATGGTAAAACTAAAATTATGTTAAAATAACTTTGGTCGGAAAAAAAGAAGAAAGTCAATATATTTAAGTTAAATCAAAAAAGGATTGATCTAAGTAACAAATAGTTTAACTGATTAATTATCTATATTATAGAACAGACTTTTACACTGTTGTAAAAGTTCATCCCCATTTTAATACAATGCTGATCTAGTTTATGATTCTAAATTTTATTAAAATCCGAAAAAACTATTAAATCGTACAGTTTAATAATTTCTTGAACATTAATAAATTCAGGATCCTGGATTAGAACATTACTCTCTCTCTCTATATATATATAGCTAGTTTTAGGTTCACAATTAAAATTTGAAAAGAACTTACAAAGTTGTTATCTACCTTTTCACTAGTTTTACAATTTTCTAAACTCGTCCTCCAACTTTATTTTTAGATAAGCAAAAACTTTTTATATTAAGTATTGGGTTATTACTTAATTTTCATCTATCTGATTCACTCAATCTAATAGTAAGGATTTAAAATTAAAAAATAAGGAGTTATCTCGACTTAGTATTCATCGATATATAATTAAAATATTTTAATAGTCTCTAGGCACCACGTTATATTTTGTTTTGGAAAAACCTACTAAATTTTGGCACTAGCTAAAGTCACATCTGGAAGTGGTTGATATTTAATTTGCGGTCGACGTTGATGTTTAATTTGTGGAAATAATGAGCAAGTGGGTCGTGTGGTTTGCCGTGTGAGGTGAGAATCTTCTATACACGTGTTTCTCTTGTCGAAGATTTTCACAAGCCAATTAATTGACAGTGTCCCACTGTTCCGTGCTCTCAAATTAAATTTGGGACCACAGGATAGAGTCCGAGCCTTGTGAGGGGTGATTAGAGATGGCAAAATAATTCCGACTCGGTTTGGATCTGGACGAATTTGAATAATTTGGGTTGGGTTGAATCCGTATCGGAATATAAAAAAAATTCGAGTTTAAAATAGATTTTAATAATTCAGATGAATTTGGGTCCGGTTCTGAATTTGAGATAACCAGTATATCCGAAACCCAGACCCAAATATTCTTATTTTAGCATAATATTTAAATTATTTTTTAATATAAAAAGGGAAAAAAATGTTGATGCCCTAATCATCCTTTTCATTCCTCTTTTTTTTTTTCTCTTCTCTTCATTTCACACTTTCACAACCGCCTCTCTTCACCTTTTTTTCTTTTCTCTTCATCAAATCATCATTTTTCTCTTCAGTTCTTCTCTTTATCAAATCAACCTTTATCTCTTCAGTTCTTCTCTTCATCAAATCATCGTCATCACTCCTCATCACTTTGCTCCACTGTGTTCGCATTCATCATCATCGCCAGCCCTCATTTGGCTGTCGTTTATCCATTGCAATCTTGGTTTTGGCTGCCGTTTATCCGCCTTTTGCGAATCGTGCTCGCGGCTGTGATGTGTTCATCATCATCATTTAATCAGCCACCGATGTTCTTTACTTCGGTGGACACCGATTGTTGACGTTTGTGAACAAAATCCGTGAATCGTGATTTTGAGTTATAGACATGGATTTGTATTTTGTGAGTGTCATGTCATGGATCTGTATTTGTAAATGGTTTATTGTTTTGAATTTAAAAATCTGTAAAATTAAAATGGTTTATTACTTTGTATTTGATTTATGTTGAATTTGGTTTTGCAAATTTGTAAAGTGTATTTGATTTTTTTTTATTTGTATGTGATCCGGATTGAAAACCCGCAATCCGGAAACCCGGAATAATTCGGGTTTAACCCGCTCCGAACTCGGTGTCACAAAATCTGGGTTTAAATCCGAGTCTAGTATCGCATTTTAGTATCCAGGTCCGGAACCGAGAAGGCCCTGGACCCGAATTTTGCCATCCCTAGTGGCGATAGCATACTCTCTTTTTTTTTTCAGTTTTTTAAATTTAAAGTCTGAATTTAATTTTTTAGATATTTATTTATTACATTATTTTTTTAACTTATCATTTATTATCAAATAATTTTATCTGAATAGAAAAAGTAGAAAAAATTCACATTTTATTTGAAATCTGAAGTCTAAATGAAAAAACTTTAATTTCAAATTTAAAAAATACTCTTAACAATTTATGTATTTCCAAAATTATATATAAACTTAATATTTTTGTATTATTCTTGAAGTTATTTTTTTAATTGTTTTAAATTTTTATTCACATGATAACGTTAACTAAACTGAAATATTGAACAAATCAAATTATATCCATTATGATGAATAAAAAATAAAACAGCCGTGTTGACTTCATAATAAGAGTTGATGTTATAATTACATATTTTATTACAAAATTAAATTAAGATCAATGATGATAGTATATTTTTTTTTAATGTTACCAAACTAAATAACCTGTGAAAATTATAAATTTTTAAGAACAAATATATGCATTACTTAAAATGATATTTATGTCAAACTACTATCTTTTAAATTTTTCTTTTCACATGTTGAAAAAGAAAAAAAACAAGCATGTCATTAACATATTTTTATTTAGACCTATTTAAATTTCAGCTAAATTCATAGATATTTAGATTTCAAATAAAAAAACAAATACAACATTAATTATAGTTGTACAATAATTGGATAAGTGTTATCTCTCTCTCCTTTTTTTTAATTGCATAATAAACACATTGTCAACATATCAATACGATTCTATCATATTAAAAAAAAAAAAAAGAAACACACACACCCTCCAATCAATTATTAATAATAACAATCATTCGGAAGTGGACGTTGGGTTTAATTAAGTGTACTAGTCTAGCATGCGCCATTATTAATAATTGACTGGGCTAACTAGTGGATTCCTTGACAATCTATTCCAATTATTTTAGTTTGTCAAGGAATCCACCAATTATTAATAATTAACACAAATAAATTATTATGTATAGATATATTGAAGAAGGTAGTAAGGCACAATGTTAATGTTGATTTGGAAAACACTTTTACCCATCTTTTAATTTAATTATTTTGAAATATACTTTTGTAATTTTTCTAACACCTGTCCCTGAAAATATTATTGACTCAAAAACACTTCGATAAGTTGTAAAAGAAAAAAGAATGATATAACAAAAAAAAAATTATACTGGCTAGAAGTTTTGTAATTCTACTTTATAAATTATAAGGAAAAAGTCACATATACCTCTAAGGTATATTTAAATGATCATATAGGTATGGACAAATTCAATCTAACCAAATAAATTGAATCCAACCTAATTCAACTCAGTCTAATTTTGATGGGTTGAGTGGATTAATTGGATAATTTTTTCAAATCCAATTAATAATTAGATTGAGTTGGATTAATTATGATTAACTTATCTAACCCAACTCAACCCATGTAAATAATAGTAATAATAATAATATAATCATGATGATGATGATGATAATTATATGTTTACCCTCAATTGTAAAATCCTAAAGATTTGATGCCAAGACTAAAATCACTTTTTCATATAAGTAAATTTATTATCTTATAAGTTTAATTTTGAAAGCAAATTGGTTTCAATTTCTCTTTATTTTTTAGTAAACATTTAATAACACATAATTGTATATAACTTTATTTTGTTACTAGACATGATGCTAGTTAATTATCTAAAAGTTTCGAATTTGGAATTTGAAAAAGAGCCGTGGGGAGCCAGGAATAAAGTTTAGTCGAAATTTTCTTAATTTTAAGAGACTTGATTTTTTTTTTATATCAAACACTAGACAATGAATGAAATTCTCATACTATTATAGATTTATATTTGATTTAAATGAATTTCATTTCAAGTTTCATATTTTTTTCTTTATCTAATTTTAATTTCAATTTACCAATCTGATTAACTCAACCCAAACTAATGTTTAAAGGTTGGGTTGAATTGGGTTAAACATATATGTTTAATTAAGTTGGGTTGATTTTATTTTAACCCATTCCACAATGGGTTGGGTTGGATTTTCACAAACTCTATCCAACACAACGCATGCACACCCCTATGATCATACAAAGTCTTTAGTTTCAAAAATGATTATTGCTGACACCTAATTTTTTCCCGTTTAGGGTTCCAAATTCAACAAATAGAGGTAACCTAAACACACAGTAATAAACAAAGAAAAAAGTGAAATGGTGTCGGAAATGGTGGTTTCCGACGTGCTACTCTAATCCTTAAGTCAACAGAATGCTTTTAGATTTTAATTCAAAGAGATTCAGTTCACTCAAGTGTCCATACCTTATGTTTTCGCTCTTTTCTCCTTAAAAATACCTTCATGGAGATAAAAATGGGGTATAATTCATGGAGTGAGTGTTATTCTCTTATTTTTTAGGTGTGTAGTGGCCTAGTTGGCAATTTCCTTACCCATTTTCCTCATGCTCCCGTGATTCTTTCTTGGTGATAAGCGTTATTATGATATTTTAGCTTTCTTGGCTTGTCGTTTATTGACTTATTCAAGACTTAGATTAAGGTTTCTTTATTTCCCACCTTGAAGGTTCCTAACTTCCCATCTAACGACCTTTAAATTTCCTCTTTTGGAGACTCTGACCCCCCTCTAGAGAGTACTAGTCATCAAATTCCATATCGATACAGGCCCTCAATTCATGATAACAGTTTTTGAAATTCAAAAATCTCTTATTATGAACTAAGAAGTTTAAGAAGTTTAGGGGTTTTTATCTAGATTTAAAATTCAAAATTTTAAAAAAACTCTCAGGATATGTATCGTTCCCAACCTCAACTTATCTTTCTTTCTTTCTCACAACATTTGGGTCTTCATCCTCCTGTCTACCCAAGATACGCTTCTCTTCCTTCTCACATTTTTCTTTTCCCTACTTTATTTTACTTTATATTTCCATGGATCTATCCGAAGTCGAGCATAATAGCAAATCTGGTAGAGGTGTGGGATCATACATATTTGTTATGAGGAGCATCACATGCCGATCTTTCTCTATCTCTCCTATTACCACAACTATAATTAATATTATTGACGAAGAAGACCAACACGTCCCTGCAGAAGGGTTTTTAGCCAACCCATGGGAGTCTAAAGCCATTATTCATCAATAACAAATTGAGGAAAGATTTTCACATTCCCGATTCCGTTGAGCTTAGGATCCCGAACTCTAACAAAACATGGCAGTACCTCCTGAGGGTTCTGTGGCCTTATAGCCCTCCATGTTTAAGGCTAGGATTAGGCTGCCTTTACATAATTTCTTTCGTTCATTTTTTAGGTCTCTCAATATTGTGTAGCTCAACCTAACCCCATAATCTATAATGCCATTCTTGGTTATCGTGTACTTTAGAAACGCTCAGGAATCCAATCTGACTTTTCTTTTAAGGAATTTAGGAGGTCGTTTCAAATTAAATCGGTGGCCAAAGGATGTGATTTGTACTATTTGGTTGGCTGGGCTCGTATTAATCCGATTATTCCCTTTGATTTCTTGGTTAGAGGGTTGGAAGGACTCTTGGTTCTTTGCTTCTAGAAATTGGCATTCTAGTGACCCCATTGCTAATAATCTCATCCCTACTTCTTTTCAAATTCCAGGTTGTTGTTTTACCTTAATGATGTTCAATTTACTACTTTTCTAATCTAACTTTGTTTTTATTGTCGTAACTTGGAGTTCTCTGCCTATTTTTTCTGCGGAGCTATTCAGTAACATTAAGCGTGCATGAGCTAACATTTTGCAATTAGACTTGTTTTCCCTATTTGGCCTCATCCCTGCTGAAAAGTGGCGTGTTATCTCCCTTTGTGGGCGTTTTCAATTTCTCCTTTTTATTTCATTTGTATTTGGAATGTGTAGTTGCCATGTCTCAAATTAGTAATAAAAAGAGAACAAGGCCAGCGAATTTACCCCCTAGGGACTTTTCCATTTGAAAGTGCAGCGCTACTCCTTTGATTGAATCTCAATTTTTAGAAGCTCTTTCAAACCAATCTATCCCCCATGACACTTCTCAATCTGGGAAGAAAACCACCTGCCATCTATCTTTGGCTCACCTAAGCACACTTTGGCTCTCTGGTGTAATAACCTGGCCAATTGGACTTTTTAGCATAGCAAGCTTAAGCATGATCTTGCCAATCTGAGCTCCTTAGTGTTTTCCCATTAGGCATGCCTTCGCTCGAGACAAACTGACCCATAGGGTTAGTTCCACGATTCCCCCTTTTGAATTCGTTGTTGCATTTCTCTTTTTTTTTTTTTCTGATAAATAATGATAAGTTTTTCTTGTTAGACATTAATAGGTTACAATGCGCATGATCTAAGCATACAATATATATCGTGATTCAAAAAGTGAATGCTCTAGAGCCAAAATGGAGAAGAACAGAGTTGCAGGTAAAATAATCCAGTTGAGGACTGAATTTACAACCTTGAAGTTTGTCCATGAGTCGCTTAAATTAAAGAATAGCATCGGCAGTGGGGTAATCAAGAACAAAGACAAAGAGATATCTCGTTTGAAGCAATAGCTAAAGGACAATTATCAAACTTACATCGAAGCTTACCTCCAATTAGCTGAATTTAAGCAGGTGAATGATGTGGAATTCTTTAGTAGGGTCGATGATTGCAAGAAAATGGTGAAAGATCATTACCCTAAATAAGATTTGAAATTCGTGGATGATAAGTATTGTGAGACTCCCTAAGTAGACGATTTTGACCTGTCTCCAGAGGACGAGTTTGCTATTGATGATAAGCTAATGGCCCAGTAAGAGGAACCTGCTTGTGTTCCACCTCAGCCTGCTTTACCTGCGGATATTGCTACCACTTTTAAACTTGTTGGTAGGGAAGCAAATAAAGAGGTGGGTGAATCTTCATTGAACATTTCCCCTTGGCCATTATCGACCCAAGTGATATCACAAAGGGTAGCTACGGGCGATTAACCTTCCTTACTGGTGTTTTGAACTTTCAATAATTCTATTTAAACTTTTAATGTTTTGTGTGTTGCTTTGCTGCCATCTATACTTTTGGCATGTAATATTCTTTATTTGAGTCATCTTTAATTTCATACTTTAACTTTGATGGCTCTTTTGTAACTGGTAATTAAATAGCTCCTTTAGCTATCAAACTCTCTCCACTGAAGCCCATCAAGGGTGTATTAATCCACCTTACGTTGTCCTTTTTAATGTTTATCTTTCCACATGTCTCCATGTAAAGTATGTCTGCAGAGCTCCCATTATCAACCAAGATCTAGTGTACCTGGCAATCTACCACCATCATTTAATTACCAATGCATCATTGTGAGGTAATTTTATTCCTGCAGCTTCTGCTTCCATGAAGGTAAATCTCATATAGTGTAGTTGAACATCATTACAGTGGGCAATAACTATGCATCACTTCTGTAACTTGACGTTTAATTGCCCTGTATGACATGCCTTTTGTCGGCAAACCCCTAAATATAGTTTTGATCTGGATTGGAGCTTTCTCTTTTTCCCCACTATTTTTGTGTTTTCAAGAATTTTTTTCTATATTGGTGTCCTCTATGAACTCCTTCAACTTCCCTTGTCAAATTAGTTCTTCAATTTGCTCCTTAAGTGCCCATGAGTCAGAAGTGTCATGCCCATGATCTTTGTAGAAATAGTAATACCTTGACTTATCCCTTTTTCAGGTGAGGTAATTAGTGGGCTTAACTGCTTCAAATAAGGCTTGTTCTTTATATGCATCAGGACATGCTCTCTGGTGGTGTTTAGTAGAGCAAAATGGCTGAAACGTAAGTGAAATGCTAGTCGAGTTCTATCCTGCAAGGTGCATCATTTGCACGGCTTACTATCCGCGAAGTTTTCCTCCTCTACACTCTTTTATAATTAGGGAGTCTCCCAAATGGAGGTAGTTCGAATCCATGTATGGCAGAGTAGAGTTCTTCAGCGCTCAAATATCTCTGCGCCTTGCGCAGTAAGTCGATGTAGGTGTAAGGTGGGTTTTTCGAAAGTGACCAAAGGAATTTTCTCTGTTTGAGACTCACCATCACAACTGTTATTGCCACTCCATCACTGTACGCATTTACTTATGCTGCCTCATATTAAAACATACAATATAGTCCCTGAGGCTTTCATCCTCACGCTGAGTGATTGATAATAGATAGGTTGATGTTTTTTTTTTTTTTTTGGTTGCATTGCTCTAATGAAGTATGCACACAAACTGTTTCGAGAGCTGAGAAAACGAACTGATACTTCTTGGCTCAAGCTGCCTGAACCATTGCCTAGCTGATCCAGTAAATGTGAGTGAAAAACCTTTGCACATGATTGCCTTTGAAGCCCCTGCAACTCCATCAATGACCTATAGGACTCCAAGTGGTTAGCGGGGTCCCCCTGACCACTATATAGACCTGTTTGTGGCAGCCCGAATTGGGGATAATGATGTCTCCATGATTTTTTCTATTAATGGAGGTTCTATAACATCCTTTTTTTCCTAAACTTCAGCTTCCTTATAAATATTGTTTCTTATCACCGAATCTCACCTCTCATTTCCTGTAGCTTGGCTTTTCACTCTAGCTCTTCCATTTTGACCTTAACTTTATCGGTGCATTCTTCTTGTTTCATGAAACTAGGCCCGATGATTCGTACCTCTGTGAGGCTTTCTTTTGGCTGTGTTTGACTTATAGTTGGCTTGTCTAATCTCATTGTCTCTTTCCGCCTTGAATCTCCTTCTTGGTGATTATTCTGGAGCACGTGAATTGGGATAGGAACTAGCCCCTTGATTATGTCTTCTATTCTTTGCATCCACTGCTCCATCCTCTTTTCCATTTCATTAAAGTGGCTCTTATATTCTCACTCCATTAAACCAAAACGTGGTCACCGAATTAGAACTCGGCGAGAGCTTTGCGGGTTTGGTGGTGGTGGTGAATCTACTTCGTCCGGACTATCGTTCTCCAAATGATCATCGTCTAGCTGCTGCTGTGAATTTAGAGATTGTAGCATCTGTGATTGCGCCATAACTGATCCAGAACTATGTTAGTAGAAGGCCCCTCCTTCGAGCGCCAACTGTTGATGCCTGATTATTTTCCGCTTATGGTCGAACCAAGTGCAACAGTTGGAGGTAACCTGCACACATAGTAACAAACAAAGAAAAAAGTGAAATGGGGTAAAAAATAATGGTTTCTGGCCTGTCCACTCTGGTACTTAAGTCAGTAAAGTAATATTCAAGGCTTAGACCGAGGTCTCTTTCTTGGCTTTCTTGGCTTAAGCCTTGAATCTCCTTCTTGGTGATAAGCATTAGCCCGATATTTCAGCTTTCTTGGCTTGGCATTTGTTGACTTATTCAAGGCTTAAATCAAGGTCTCTTTATTTCCCACCTTGAAGGTTCCTAACTTCATATCAGATGACCTTCATCCCTATCTTCGAGAGATCCGATTTTCCTCTTTTAGAGACTTTGACCCCCTTAAAGGTGGTACCAATCATCAAATTCCATATCAAAAGTTATAAGACTCTTTTTTTTTTAACTATAATACCCTTTGATTATAGTTAAGATTTTTATAATAAATAGAATAAAATTAAAATAAATAATAAATACAATAGCTTATAGGTACAAATAAAATATACATTGTAAGAAGTAGGAGTGTTCTTCATATTGAATTTGAATCAATACGATCGATCCGATCGGATTTCACTAAAAAAAAAAAAGAAACCTAAATATAAATAAGTTAAAAGTTTAAAAAAAATTATTCTACCCTAAATTCCCAAATCATAAACGAATTAAACCTAGCCAACGCACAAAGGCACGGACTCTAGCATCCGTCGACCAACCGCATGCCAATAACACCCCCTTCTATGCATTGACTACGTCCCAGGCAATAACAACCAATCAAAGATGACAACAAGTACTACTTGTTGTCTGCTGCTGACATCTTCAGTTCTTGCTACCTATTGTCATCTCCCTAGTTGTTGTTTGTTGTCTGCTAATCTTCCGTTCTTCTTCTATGTTTTTTTTCCGTAATCTTAACAATTGTTACTGGGTTCCTACTGTTTAGTAAGTAGAAAACTCTGTTGTGCGCGGAATATAGAATCAAGCGCACCAAATAATTACTGAAAAATAAAGGACACAAAATTTACGTGGTTCAGTAATTAAACCTACATCCACGGAGGTAAGAAAGAATAATTGTTTATTTAACAATTAATAGAGTACAAATATTTGAGTAACGAATCTCACTTTCCAGAAACCCAAATATACCCAGTACTCTCACACTCTGCAGGAAAGATAAATTTCCCAAACACACTTCTCTCACTTCTCTCAAAAGTTTAGAAACTTATAAGCTTAACAATTTTTGGGATGCTTAACAAATCAAGAATGCTTAGCTATTTATAGGAAAAATGTTGGCAGTATTCATGAAACAAATATCAAGAAAAAAACCGCGTTCCAAATGCGTCCAAACCGCGTCCAAATCGTGTTCAAATCGTGTGCAAAAAATCCACACAGATTTGACTTGACTTTTCAACAAATCTCCACCTCGGTGACAATTTATCCAAATCTGCGCCGATTGACAATGATCCTCCAAACTTCATTCCTCACAGGATCATCAAAAGGATCCACATTGGTTGCATCTATCCGACTACCTACGTACCCAAAGGTTAAGATCAAGCCTGCCGTAGTTCTTGTTTCCTAAGGAAACGCCTCAACATAATCGAAGGATATGAATTAATTTCAAGTAATGTTGAAACTTAATTCTCGAAATCACCTTTGTCAACATGTCTTATGGGTTATCTCTGGTATCGATCTTCTTTAATAACGCATCATCGCTCTTAATAATCTCCCTCACATAATGATATTTCACATCTATATGCTTCGTCTGAGAATGATACGTCTGATTCTTTGCAAGGAATATCGCACTTTGGTTATCATAAAAGACCTTAATGTTCTTTTGGATCTTTCCAAAATCACCCAACAAGCCTCTCAACCATATAGCCTCCTTGACAGCCTCAGTTGCTGCCATATACTCTGCTTCTGTAGAGGACAGAGCAATTGTCGATTGTAGAATCAACCTCCAGCTAATTGGACCTCCACCCAATGTGAATACGTAGCCCGTTGTTAATCTTCACTTGTCAAGGTCTCCAGCGAAATCAGAATCACAATACCCAACACATTGTTGACCACAATCATTCTTGAACAATAACCCAACATCAACTGTCCCATACAGATATCAGAGAATCTACTTTACCGCAAGCCAGTGATTTTTACCCGGATTGTGCATGTATCTACTAACCATGCTCACTGGTTGAGATATATCAGGCCTTATGCATACCATAGCATACATAAGACTACCCACAACACTAGCATATGGAACACGAGCCATGTAATCATGCTCCTCTTGAGATGTAGGACATGAAGAAGAACTTAATTTGAAATGAGGAGCTAGAGGTGTACATACCAGTTTAGTTTTGTCATCTATATCGAATTTTTCTAGCACTTTCTTCAAATAAGACTTTTGAGTCAACCATACGCTCCCATTCTTCTTGTCTCTATGAATTTTCATCCCAAGTATTCTCTGTGCATCACCCAAGTCTTTCATCTCAAACTCAGAAGCCAGTTGTTTTTTTAATCTTTCGATCTCATCTCTATTCTTCGAAGTTATAAGCATATCGTCGACATACAGTAACAAATAGATGAAACCTCCATCTAGTAGTCTTTTAAAGTAAACACAATGATCGTGTTCACTTCTAGTGAATTTCTGCCATTGTATAAATTGATCAAATCTTTTGTACCACTGCCTTGGCGACTGCTTCAGTCCGTACAAAGATTTAATCAACCTACACATATGATTCTCCTTTCCAGCAACTTTGAAACCACAAGACTGAATCATATAGATTTCCTCCTCCAAATCTCTATGTAAGAACGTCGTCTTAACATCCAATTGAGCCAACTCTAATTCAAATTCTGCAACTAAGGCAAGTAGGATACGAATGGAAGTATGTTTTACGATTGGAGAGAAAACTTCATTGTAGTCAATACCTTCCTTTTGAGCAAAACCTATTGCCACGAGCCTTACCTTGTATCGAGAAGTTGTTTGATTTGGAGATTCTTGATTTTTGTTGTAGACCCATTCATTGCCAATAGCCTTTTTCCCTTTTGGTAATTTTACAAGTTCCCAAGTTTGATTTTAATGGAGAGATTTCATCTTTTCCTCCATAGCTAACTTCCACTGATCACTTTCACTGCTGCGTAATGTTTCACTGAAAGTGTTGGGGATATCATCATTAATAACTGAAAGTGCATAGGCTAGCACCATATCTTTAATAAGCCATTCAGGTTTCTTAATCTCTCTTCTTGGCCTCTTTGTTGCTATAAAATCATCATTATCTACATCATCAATAGTTTCTTTATTTTGTGGGACATCAGAAGAAACAACCTCTTCTTCAACTCTAGGTGTCACCTCTATAGTTGAACCCTTCTTTGATGTAGAACTAACTGGTACATATAGAGTTGCATCAAACTTCACCCACTGCAATACCTCTTTGGTCTTGTTCTCCACTTGCTGAGAACTTGAAGATTTCATAATTGAAACTTCATCAAATGTGACATCTCTGTTACACACAAACTTTTTATCTTCAAGATCCCAAAACTTGAAACCATTTACTCCACCTTTGAATTCCACAAAGATAGCTTTTCTAGCACGAGGATCCACTTTACCATCTTTGTCATGATAATAAGCTGGACACCCGAATATACGAAGGGAATCATAGTCTTGTGCATGCTTTCCAGACCACATTTCCATAGGAGTTTTACCTCCAATTGCAGCAGAAGGCAACCAGTTTACCAAGTGACTTGCGTAGCTTATAACTTTATCCCAAAACTTTTTATCTAAACCAGCATTAAATAACATACATCGTACATTCTCCAGTAAAATACGATTCATACGCTCAGCCACACCGTTTTGTTGCAGAATATGTCTCACCGTGAAATGTCTTTTAATACCCTCGTTCTGGCATACTTGCAAAAATAGATCATAAGTATATTCACCCCCATTATCAGATCCGTAATACTTTGATCTTTCTGCTAGTTTGAGTCTCCACCAATTTCTTCCATTTCACGAAAAAACTCTCAAACCTCATCCTTTACTCGCATGGTGTACACCCACATACGTCTAGAGAAATCATCAACAAATGTAACAAAATAATGGCTTCCACCAATTGATATAGTCTTGGTTGGTCCCCATACATCACTATGAACATATTCAAGGATCTCACGAGTATCGTGATTAGTTGTACCAAACTTGACCCTTGTTTTCTTGCCTACTACACAATGTTCACATAAATTTAATTTATAGGTTTTGGTACCTTTTAAGAGTTTATGCCTCATCAGAGTTTGTAAAGACTTCTTTCTAGCATATCCCAGTCGTACATGTCATAGCTTGGTGGTGTCACTGTGCGCCTCAACAAAATTTGCTTCATTAGTTGTACCTCCCTTCAAATAGTACAGATTGTGACGCCGAACCCCTTACAGAATCATCATAGCCCCATGTGTAAACTTCATTGTGCCATCTTCAATGGTAACCTTGTATCCTTTAACTGCTAAAGCGCCCACAGAAATTAGATTTTTCTTTAAAGTTAGAACAAATCTAACCTCTTTGAGTTCTCTGACCATTCCATCAAACATTTTGAGCCGAATTATTCCTATCCTTATTGTGCGACAATGTTGATTATTCCCCATCACAACTGCACCAAATTTCAAATTACGAAAATCTGTAAACTATTCCTTAATAGGACACAAATGATAGGTTGCTCCAATATCAAGTATCCAATCGCTCGAACTAGCCACGTATGCTGCAAGAGTAATACTTAGTCAATAATCAGAGCCCTCATCTTTCCATGCCATATTTGCTGCTGCTGGTTTCTTCTCATCTCTCTTTTGAGTCTTTGGACAATCTTTTCTCCAATGGCCCTTTTCATGGCAAAAGGCACACTCGTCTCGAGCTATATTTTTGCTTCTCGATTTGGATTGAGAATTCTTTCCACCACACTTCTTCTGTTTCTCCATCGCCTAATTTCTGCTCACCAAAGCTTCAGACGATCCTCGTTCAGAATTTTTATCATTATTCTGAAGCTCTAAGCTAGTCAATACTATGCAAACATCTTTAAAGACGATTACACTCTTCACATATATCAAGGTAGTCACAAAATGACTATATTCCTCTGGTAGTGAGTGTAACAAAATCATAGCCTTGACTTCATCCTTAAGATCTTCATTAAGATTCTTCAAATCAACAAATAACTTTTCAAATCTTCAAATATGATCGTGCATTGACACCCCAGACTTTATTCGAAAACCATATACTTGGCTCATTGCATGAAGATGATTTTCAGGACTTTTCAGCATATACTTCTCCTCCAATGTACGCCACAAAGTCACCGCACACTCCTCATCTTTCACCAAGTATTTCACATTCTTGGTCAAATAAGATCTGATCTGACCATAAGCTTTCTCGTTCATACGATCCCAAATTTCTTCATCATACAAGTGTCTTTTATTTTTCAGAACAATACCGAGATAAATGTGAATAAGGGCATCCATAACTTTACGCCTCCACATGGCGAAGTTGATTTTCCCATCACACTTTTCAACATCGATCTTTTGACCTCCTATAATAGGTGCTGAATAGCGATTTGACAAATCTCGCCTCCCACCTGAAGTGTCTCCTAAAATAGTCTCGATAGATCTCTTTCTAATTCTGGAAGTTTCACCTTCTACTATTTTCTCAACGAACTATTTTCACTTGAAAAACAACCTCTAAGATGTTAATTTCGCGTGAATAAATGCACCAGGAAAGTTCCCAGGAGACTGGACGGGAACTCGATCCCAATTAAAAACCAGAATCCTTAGACTCTTATCGCCTTTTTTGACAGAACTTTTCTAGACATGCACAAATACACACTACTTACAATAGACTGTCTCTCAAGTACAAATGGTCGTCTCCATCGTATTCGTGAACAGTACCGTATACGTGAATAGTACCGTATCCCCCAAGTACGAAATGTCGGTTCTGACACCACTTGTTGTGCGCAGAATGCGGAATTAAGCACACCAAATAATTACTGAAAAATAAAGGACACAAAATTTACGTGAAACAGTCAGAAAAGTAAGATCTTTCCTTGGGCATGCTGGTTTTTATAAACGTTTCATTAAAGATTTTAGCAAAGTTTCTACACCCTTATACAATCTGCTTGCTAAGGATGTACCTTTTGTCTTTGATGATTTATGTCTTGTTGCGTTTGAAAAATTAAAGCACTTGTTGACATCATCACCTATCATTCAGCCCCCAAACTGGAGCTTACCATTTGATCTCATGTGTGATGCATTTGATTATGCAGTAGGAGCAGTATTAGGACAAAGAGTTGATCGAATTCCCTATGTTATTTACTATGCTAGTATGACATTGAATGATGCACGGTTGAACTATTCGACTACTGAAAAAGAAATGCTAGCAGTAGTGTTTGAATTAGAAAAATTTCGGTCTTATCTCATTGGTTGTAAAATAATTATATGCACAGATCATGCTGCTCTTAAATATCTTCTCACAAAGAAAGATGCAAAAGATAGACTAATTCGTTGGGTGTTACTTTTACAGGAATTTGACTTGAAATTCAAAGATAAGAAAGGGACAGAAAATGTTATGACGGACCATCTCTCTCGTCTACATTTTGACACAATTACAGAGCCATTACCATTGAATGAGTCATTTCCAGATGAACAATTAATGAATGTGGAAGTATTACCTTGGTATGCTGATATAGTTAATTATCTTGTTATAGGTAAACTTCCAGAGCATTGGACCAAGTAAGACAAGACTAAATTCTTTGCAGAGATAAGGAATTTTTTTTGGATGACCAGTATTTGTTCAAGTATTGTGCAGACCAAATTGTTAAACGATGTGTCCCAGAAAATGAAATTCAGAATATTCTTTCATTCTGCTATGAACAAGCTTGTAGAGGCCATTTTAGTGCTAAGAAAACAGCGACTAAAGTTTTACAATGTGGTTTCTATTGGCCATCTATATTTCGAGACACTTACACTTTCTGTTCTTCATATGATAGGTGTCAACGAATGGGGAGCATTACATGAAGGAACATGATGCCATTAAATCCAATTTTAGTGGTTGAGATTTTTGATGTATGGGGTATCGACTTTATAGGACCCTTTCCCCATTCTTTTGGCCATCAATATATATTGGTTGCTGTTGATTACGTATCGAAATGGGTAGAAGCGATTCCATGTAGAAGCAATGATCACAAGGTGGTGATAGGATTTTTGAAAAGCAATATTGTTTCGTACTTTGGATTCCCTCGAGCGATAATCAATGATGGTGGTGCCCACTTTTGTAACAAAGCATTTAAAGCTCTTTTGACAAAGTATTCAATCACACACAAAGTGGCGACTCCATATCATCCGCAAACCAGTGGCCAAGTTGAGATATCCAATCGAGAAATAAAGCATATATTAGAAAAAACGGTGAGGTCAGACATGAAAGATTGGTCATTAAGACTTGATGATGCATTATGGGCATACAAAACGGCTTTCAAGACCCCGATTGGGATGTCACCCTACAGGCTAGTGTATGGAAAAGCTTGCCACCTACCTGTGGAACTCGAGCATCGTGCATATTGGGCCATCAAGAAATTCAACTTTGACATGCAGCAAGCAAGCTCAGAAAGAAGATTACAACTGGCAGAACTTGAGGAAATTCGCAATGATGCCTATAAGAATGCCAAGATTTACAAGCAACGAATGAAAGTCTTCCACGACAAGTATATTATGAGAAAATCTTTCACCCCAAGTCAGAAAGTGCTTTTATTCAATTCTCGTTTGCACCTACTCCCAGGTAAGTTACGCTCTCGTTGGTCTGGTCCCTTTATTGTTCATACTGTTTTTCCACATTGGGCAATTGAAATTAAGGACCCAAAGAACGGTGTCACGTTTAAAGTGAATGGTAAAAACTTAAAGGCATATCTAGAGTACCAACCACAAGGAGAAGACACCGAAATAAATTTGAGTGACCCACCAGAGTTGAATTGATTTTTTTTTCTTTTCGTTGATTTGATTTTTTTTTCTTTATATTATTCTTTTGCTAATTGAAATTATTTTTGCATAAGTGTGTTTGTTTAACTATTAAGTTTTCTCTTATCATTTTTAATCATGAGTACCTTACCGTTCCTCCTGAACATTCTTAAACCACTTCAACGTGTCAAAACTCATCTCAAAAGACAGATTCAATTTTGTAAAACACAACGCATTTGGGCTCTACAACCACCAGAGTTAGTAGCCTATGTTGAGGGTTTAGAACGCCAACTTAGAGACATTGAGAGAAGTGTTTACGACATCCAGTTGGAGCTTAAGGTAAATTCAATAAGAGGACGATTTTAATTTTCTTTGTGTGCTGTAATTTATTTTTCTTTTTGTGTGCTTTAGTTTGTTACCCCGGTGAAGTGGCGGATAACGGTACTCCGTGACAATCAAGTCGGTTACTTCAGTTTTCCCATAATAACTGATATTCTGAGGCAAAGGTATGGACAGAAACGAGATCTTAGCAAAGCTTCACAAGCGATTCCCTTCACTTCCTCAGAATGCCCTCCTTACGATCTACAAAGCTCGGTCCGAACGCATGCGACTACTCATGAAGAATAACATACCTGCTGATATCCGTTGGTTAATCGAGGCTAAAGTACAATCGGCAGGTGAGTTACCTCCAAAATTTATTGCATACATGCCTGGTTGTGGTAAAAGAAATTATGCAAGAAAACGACGAGCTCGAAGAATTTCTGTTGCTTGTCATAAGTGCGCCAGAATGAGTTGCAATAAAAATCCATGTTCTTTAGGAATGATGTCTGATAACAGGGAAGATAAGATTTAATTCATTAGGAATTGCTTGAATAAAGAGTCATTGGATGATATCATTTTGTCTCTTAAAACACATCCCAGTGGATATGTGCAAGGAGCGATTCTCCAGTTATGGCCATTATTCCAGAAAGAGCATGCACGATATAGTCTCGAGAATCTGACTATAAACAACCATGTTTGCCAGTTTATAAGAAAACTAGATGGGAAGCCTATCCTCGACCCATAGAGGGCGTTCAAGCCGTTTCTGAACGTAAAACCAGAGGAAGATGTGAGCCACAGTCGCAACTACATGTAAATATCCTTTTACTTTACTGTTATTTTATTTCATTGTTGCTTTACTGTTTGCTTTATTTTCTTTAATAATTTTGTTACTGTTTGCTTTTTCCTTTTTACTGTTTCCTTTTTGACTCGCGAGCCATGTGCTTTACACGTTTTTTTGACACTGACATGTTACCTTATACACAACTGTGACCCACTATCACCAAGACTCTTAAATGTGATTTTCTTTGTCAAGCACTGACAAATTATTTTTGCGAAGTATCACAATGGCAGCTACTCCCAATAGACAATTCAAGAACATTTGTGTGCTTTCTGGATTTACCTATGGCAAACATAAAGAGTTCGTAGAGGCAGCCATAGATCTTGGTCGAAGCATAGCAGCGAGAAAATTACACTTGGTGTATGGAGGAGGTAACCGAGGGTTATCAAAAATGGTCTCAAAAGCAGCTTTTATCAGAGAAAGTCAAGTGTTAGGCATCATCCCAAGAGTCCTAAAACCATTGGGCAGTTCGTCTGACTCATCAACTGAAGAAGAGTTAGTCGTCTCAGGTATGCAAGAAAGAATAACTGAAATGCTTAATCATGCTGATGCTTTTATTTTCCTTCCAGGAGATGTTGCAACACTAGAGGCTCTTATCACACTAGCATCTTGGGCCCATCTGCACATCCACCAGAAACCCATCAGTTTGTTAAATGTCAATAACTTTTATGATGGCTTTATCGCATTTCTTAACCATGCAATAAAAAACTATTTCATTCCCTCTAATGCGAAAAAAACTTTTTATTTGTGCTCACACTGCTAATGAGCTACTTGATCTGTTACAAGCTTATAAACCGGAGCCGGACCCATGGACATTTGTGTTGGAGCATCCAATTAATGATGGTAACAGTAGCGGCAGTAAGAAGTACAAATTAGATTTAACCCTCCGCCTGTAAATATTTTGTTCTGTGCTGCACCACCCAAGTGATGTCTTCTAAACTCGACCTCTTTCCTTTAAAATATTGAGGACAATGTTTCATTCTGATCGGGGGAGGGAATAGTCGACAATTGTGGAATTTTGGTTAAGTTTTTACTAATTTTTTGTTGTAGAAACTAATTGTTGCTAACGTTTTGTGTTGAAGATGGTTGAATATGGAGTGTAGTTCCTCTAGAAACGCATTTTCATCGTTTGAAAAAAAATTTCTAAAAATATATATATATATATATATATATATATATATATATATTGAATTTGAATTTTGTTTTCACTTTATTTGCTAGGGACTAGCAATAAGCTGGTTGGGGGGTGTGTTGAGTGTTAGAAAATGCATATTTATAAAGGAGAAAACCATCATTTTACATTTCAAGTCTTACTAACAACCCTTACTTTTATGTATTTAACCTTCTTGTGATTTAATTATATGTGTTTTATTTTAATGAAGTAATTTATGTATTTTAGGGGCATTATAGTCATTTCACAATAAAGGAGAGATCAGACGGCAAAACGGACATCACTTTTGAACTCAGGACGGTCGAAAACCTTAGGAGGGGCATAAAAGGAAAATTAGTACTATTCACGTGTACGGTACTGTATACGTTACTGTTCACGACACTGTTCACATAGACGGATCGATGACGTGGCATTGACCGATGATGTGGCATTGACTGATGAGGTGTCACGATCCTGTTGGACTAAAATTCTTATGTACTGTTGATGGTGACGTGGCAGCATATCAGTGGACGAAAAATTTCACGTACGGTGCATGCATCACACAGAATTATTTTCAACCAAACCGCGTCACTGTTCACCCGGGTCAAAACGTGTTACTGTTCATCCGCGTGGTCAAACCGCGTACTGTTGACTGATGACGTGGCGCAATCCTGAGTGTCCAAACTGTTTTTAATCCGATGGCCATGATTTACTCCATGTATCTATAAAAAGGGTGCCTCCCCCTCTAATTTGATATCTCTGAATCCATTTTTAGGATCCATTTTCTGTAATTCCCTCTCTATCTTGTATTTTCTTCGTATTTTAATAAATTCTCATTTTGCCCTTAGTTCAATTATGATTAGCTAATTTCCTTTCAAGCTTGGGTTGAAGGTAAAGTCTCAACATATGTCATGGGCTTTATTTGGTAAATTTATTTTCTCTTCCCCTCTAATTTTTGTGGATGTTTTGACTTCTTGTCGACAAATAATACTAATCTTGTCTAGTACCGCCTTGGTTTCACCGGCCCTCTAATACAAGGTTATTATTATTTGGCACGATAAGCCCTTAGCACCATATTTATTAGAGCATGGTTCATGAGGTGTGGATTCCCCCATCATGATTTAATTGGCATTAATACGGATTATTTAGCCCATGATGCATATTGATACGGATCCAGATACCCAAGTACGTCATTTCAATAAAATTCTCTTCAATTTATTCTCGTCATTTCAATTCCAATTTTAGAATTTATTCTCGCCATTTTAATTTAAGTTTTAGCATATTCCAAATCATTTCCACCACAAATCCAACCACCCATTTACAAAATTAATTTTATACACAATTAAAATCCACCTCCTCGTGGAATCGACACTTGTCACCATTAGTCTATACTACAATAGATTCGTGCGCTTGCGAGTACATTAAAATTTGCACAACAATCAACAAGTATTGTTTTGAAATTATAGAATTGAACCTATTTGAAATATTTTATAAAGTTTTAGGTCATCGTATAATTATATAAATTTTTGCAGTAAAATTATAATTTTAAAAAATAATGTCACTGTAGCAATCAAAACAGCTAATCGTTTAGGAGAAAATGGTTGACCGACACAGAACAAAATTGGCATTTAGTTTCTGGAAACTAACGGCAATCCGACGTCTGAAAAACGGTGATCCGACAATTTGAAATTATAGCACAACGATAACTTGCTCAAGTCAAAACGGTGAGCCGATAAGGCTTAACAGCGATCCAACTTTGACTTTGTGCAAAAAGTCAATAACAACTAGTTTTCAGCTCTAACTATAAAAAAAAGGCTGCATTAGATCCAAATCAAAGCGAATCCAACGAATACCAAAGAGCATGTTATTGAGAATACAATATTTCTTTAGCTTTCATCGTTCATTTATTCTTTAAATCACACCTTTGGCATATATTTGTAAACACATAAATTGTGTGTGAGAAAAATCTTGTATTTGAGAAAGTGTGAGTGTAGGAAATACTTGGGTTAAGAGATTTGAGATAATCTCTTATTGTAAAGGTTAATTGACACATGTGAAGTCAATTGTAAAAGTTTTTGAAACCTTGGAGGCTTGGATAGTGGAATTCTCAAGCCCGATGGGATCGGGCTTGGAGGCGTGGACGTAGGCGAGGTTGACCGAACCACGTAAAAATCTTTGTGTTTGAATCTCTCTTCCCTTATCTCTTTACATTTTGATTGGTTTATTTATCATTGTTTTGAATTTGTTTAAGATTTGCATTAAGTTTTGTTTAAGTATTGCATAATTTTTAGAAACTCAATTCACCTCCCTCTTAGGTTGCCTAGTTAGTATTTTAAAAGTATGCATAAAACAATAATAAAAAAAAACAATGATAACTAATCAATTAGCAAAAACAAAATATTAACATCATCAAAAAGAACAATTCTAGAATATATTAGACGTAATACAATCAACTATTATACATACGATATATGTAACTAAATTTAATATAACTACTACTTATATGATAGTTTTTCAAAATAAATATACACATATTATGGTATTATGTACATGACTGATATAATACCTCCAATATATTTTAAAATTTTCTTCACGAAGTAAGAGTCAAAACAAAGGTAGATGAACATGACCAATGAGCATTGTAAGATTAATGGTAAATTATCGATAGAGGAAAAGTTAAGGAGTTGAAAACAATAATAACGAATTAAAACAAAACAAAAAATGGGTAAACGAAAATGGAAATAACAAGAAGGTCAAAAGTTTTAGTCTTTAGACCTCCGTAGAGCCAAACAAAGCACAAGAGGTTTGGAATTAGGATCTTCAACAACTTCAATGAACTAATAAAAGAGACCCTCCTAGACTTATGAGTGTGTCATAAACAGAGTAATTGTCATAAGTTGACTTAGAAATTTTGCGTAGGTAGCTTCCCAATTTTGTCAAGTTTTGGCTGGGCAAATGTATGAAAATGAACAAGATTTGATTAAGAAAGTAAGTTCATTTTGGATTATAAGTCATTTTGTTTTAATATGGGTATTGTAATTCTTTATTCCTTGCAGTATCTTAATACTTTCTTTGCAGTTTTCCAATGATCCAATCGAGGAATACTTTGATATTTGCTCAGTATTCTGATAGCAAAACTGATGACTGGCCTGGTACATGGTTGTACATACATCAAGTTTCCAACAATGGATTCATAAATAATCCTTTCCATGTGTTTGCATTCCAATTCGTTCTTTGGGCATTGGATAAAGCTGAGCTTATCTTATTTCTAAATTGGAATGACACTTGCAGAGCATCCTTCCATTCTAAATCTCTCTAAAACTTTATTAATACATGTTTTCTAGGACAACTTTAACAATCTTTGTCCTCTATCACAGAATATTTCAATTCCAATCACATAGGATGCCTCACTTATATTTTTCATTTCAAAATTCTTAGAGAGAAACTCCTTAGTCTCATGAAGTAGACCAAAATCATTAGAAGCAAGAAAAAAATGCCATCAACATATAGAATCAAAAAAATAATCTTACTCCCACTGACCTTGAGATATATACACTGATCAACGAGGTTTTTCTTAAATCCAAAGGAAGTGATAGTATCATTGAGCTTAAAATACCATTATCGGAAGGTTTGCTTAAGTTCGTATATTGATTTCATTAATTTGCACATGAGGCGTTCATTTCCTTCAGCTAAACAACCTTTAAGTTGGGCCACATAAACATTTTCCTCTCAATTAGAAAGGCAATTTCCACATTCATTTGGTGTAACTCTAAATTATAATGACCACCAATGCCATAATAATTCTAAAGGAGTCATTCTTAGAGATTGGTGAAAAGGTCTCTTTGTAGTCAACGCCATCTTTTTGAGTAAAACCTTTGGCAACAAGTCTAGCCTTGTATCATTCCACGTTGCCATTCGAATAGTGCTTGGTCTTTTAGACCCATTTACACCCAATTCATTTACAACCTTTAGTTAGTTTAAAAAATTCCCAAACATCATTGTGATCCATTGATTTCAACTCCTCTTTCATGGCATTCAATCATTTATCATAATTAACACTTTCCATGGCTTCTAAAAATGAATTTGGATTTTTATCAATTCCTAATCAAATTCTAACTCTTATAAGTAAACCACACAATCATTAGAAATATCAAATCTTCTTTGTCTTTAAGATCTTCCTAATGCTATTTCCAATGATTCAACTGCCATAGGTTCATCATTGTCAACTTCATTATAGGGTATTGAGTTATTTATTTGTTGTTCTTGAAAGTCGTTAGTGTGTTCAACAACTATAAGAACAAGAACTTTAGAAGAAGTAACAGGCAAGGTAACTTGTACTCTAACTTAGATTTCCACCTTCCATGGTTTAGTACTCCCACTAATTTCACCATTTTCAATAAGCTTAATATTTACAAATTCAATAATTCTCTTACTATTGTTAGGACAATAAAATCTATACCTTTAGACTTTTCTAGATAACTAATGAAATATCCACTGGTTGTTCTTGAATCTAATTTCCTTTCATGTGGATTATAAATTTTTACTTCCGCCTAACAATCTCAAACATGCAGGTGTCTTAAACTAAGTTTCCTTCTCGTCCATAGTTCAAAAGAAGTCTTTAAAACTACCTTGCTAGGAACCTTGTTTAACAAATAAATGGCATTCTTTAACGCTTCCATCTGCAAGAATAAAGGTAAAGATGAGTACTTAACATACTGCTAGCTATATCCATTAAGGTATAGTTAAGCCTTTCTGCTACATCTTTTTATTCTAGCGTACCTAGTATTGTGTATTAAGCACATATGCCACACTTTTTAAGGAACTTAGCAAAATGGACCAAGACATTGTCCATTCTCAGTATATCTTCCATAATACTCACCACCTCTGTCAAACCTGACATTTTTCACTTTTCATCCAATTGTCTTTCAACCTCATTGATAAATACCGCTAGGGCATTCACTGATTAAGATTTTTCATGTAACAAATAAATATAACCATAATGTGAAAAATCATTAATAAAGGTGATGAAATACTTTTCTCCATCAAAAGATGAAATATTATAAGGACCCAAATATATCAGTGTATATAATCTTAAGAAGCTTTGTACTTCTTGTGGCTCCTTCCTTACTTGTGTGTTTTGTTTATTTTTTCCTTAATACAATCTACACAAATATCAAGATCAGTAAAATCCAACTCTTGAAGGATTTAATTCTTTATCAATCTCTCTATTCTTACTTTGGATATGTACTCAAACGCTTATGTCACAAGTAATCTGAACTTTCATTTACTAAACTATGTTTAGAGCTAACATTATGATGTAAGGTCAATAGAGACTTAGTAAAAATATTATCAAGCTTTAATTTGTATAGACCATTAGAAAGAATTCTAGAACCAATAATATTATTGTGTTTAAACAAATTGAAACATTCATTCCCAAATATAAAAGAATATCTAACTGAATCAAGTTTGGACAAGGAAACTAAATTGCAAGACATAGAAGGAATATAAAGAGTATGAAAAACATCTAAATTATGTCCAGTATCTAAAATTAAACGGCGAATCTCAATACCTTCAATTGGAGCTTTAATCCAGTTCCTCATAAAATCTTTTAATTTGAGTTTATGGTTCGGATTGTAAAAAATTCCTACATTGTGTTTAAAATGTGAGTAGTGCAACCAGAATCAATCCACCATGTGTTATAAGGAACTTTAGGTAAGTTTGATTTGAAGTATACTAAAGCACTAGAATTACCTTTCTTTTTTAACAAAGCTTTACGGTTTAGGCAATTTTTAGCAAAGTGTTCATGTTTATTGCAAAAATGACACTTTTCATTCTTAATGTCTTTCTTGTAGATTTGAGTGGGTTGCACTTTTAGCTTTGATGTCTCTTTCTTGCCCTTGTGATAATTTTTTTTTCTTTCAAGCTTTTTTTCAGCTGTTTATGGCCCATGAGGTTAAGTGAGTGAATTCTTTTTTTCTTAAGTCTTGCCTCTTCCTGAATGAGCATGGTCTAAAGTTATTTGTACTCCATTTATCCTTAATGGTATTATAGTTTATTTAAAATGGACCATACTTAGGAGCATGGGAGTTAATAACGAATTGCACAAGAAAACTCTCACTCACTTCCATTCCCATGGACCTAAATTTTGTTGTTGTATTTATCATCTCAGTCATATGTTGATGCATAGTACGTGTACCATCAAACGTACATGTGGTTAACGTACCAATTAATGTCCCTACATGGAACTTAGCAGCCAATTTAGATTGAGAATGCTCTTTCACAAATTCCATATATTACTTAGCATTTTTTAGTTTCTGGAATTGTAGACTTATTGTTGTTGCCTAGTATCATCTGCATAAACATTAGACTCGGTTTGTTTGATCTTGCCCAAGTATTATGGAGAGATTTCTCTTCAATGTTGCTTTCATCAGTACACCTAATTAAAACTGGACTTGCTCAGACCAATATGGGTAATTAAGGCAATTGAACAGTTAAGTGAAACTAGACTTGCTCATACCAATATGGGTAATTAAGGCCATTGAACATAACGTTAGACAAAGTTTGTGAATAAAGAGCAACATGCACAGATGCTGTAAATACATATAAATGCTCACATATTAATGCTTTGAACTTAAACACATAATATAGATTCACATAAAATTCACATGAACTTTAAGCTCATATTGAAGTTCACCTTTGGGCGATACAACAATATACTACAATAAACATAATTAATGCTTAACTTGAATTTCACACAATTAGTAATCAAATACACATTAACTAGACATGCCTACTATCTTTGGATATACTAAACATATCTAACCAAGCATACTAATTACCCACAATCATGATCATAGATTATTAAATTAATTAATCAACCTTTGGGTGATTTCTAAATATTTTATAATCTATGAATTTCAATAAACACATACAACAAAATCATCATATCATTAAATAATAAGATCATAATAATTATGAGTACTTGAAATTGAATTTAATTTGACATTTGGTCACTTTGGTGACTAACAAACTATTATATTATGAGTGTCAAATTGAATATTTATAACAAAATAATTTCCTTAATAAAAATAAATAAAACCACAAACATCAACTAAAATTTGAAACACTGAAATTGGAACATTAAGAAAATTCAGAGATCATTAATTAATGAGCAGAAGCATTCAAAATTATGAGAACAAAACTTAAAAGGTTTTATGCACATAAGTCAGTGGCTTTTATCATACTAAACCCAATCAATTATATCTATAATTTAATAAAATAGAATATCAGGGACTAAACTGAAATTGTACATACAATTACTCCCAAATTTCGGCCTTAAGAAAGCATGCGACAATCGATGCCGATTTTGTTGGACTTAAATGCAACAAAATTCAAACCTTGGGATAATAAAATAAGCCATAGAAACTTTAGGGTGTCCAATGAAATAATAGAAAATGAAAATGTAATTTCCCCTTCGCCAACAATTTTTTTTTGGTTCTTTAATCTTTTATAAAAAAAAAATAGTATATACAAAATTCCTACACCAATAATTTTCTTTATACATTATATATACGTGGAATAATAATTCAAATTAACTTATACTTATAAGGACAATTGAAAATATAAGACAATTATTATAGATTATAATGGAAAATTATGAATTCTCAAACCAGCTCTGATTACCAACTCCTGTAAAGTAAATAAACTCTAATTTGCATAAATTTCAATCTCTAAAATCATAAAAATCATGATTTTCACATTATTATAATTGAGAGAAGACATATCTTGAATCTATAGTAATTTTTTTTTATCAAATCTCATTACAAAGAATTAAATATTAACAAAATTGATTTCTCTCTTTTAATCTCTTTAAAGTAACTGACTTTTTTTATGTATAAAAAATTAACTTAATATTCTTTTATATATTTGGTGGAGAGAGGACCAATTTTTATAAAATTCTAATTTCTACTTTTCATAATTAATTTTTCTCAATTGACTAATTAGATTTTAATTTTTAACCCATAATTTATTTTATTATTTAAATCTCAATTATGACCTATATGACACGTGGGCCAGGCCAACAAATTTTTCTTTACAGATCAGCGGTCAATTATTTATGCTTTTCTTCTTTTGGTTGTTTGGAAGTAGTACTTGGTTTTATTTTCTAACGTGTGCTCATTGCTCTGTAATCATCTCCTGGAAATTGTCATATGAAAAGCACTGCTGGCGGCTCCTTTTGAGGCGAACATTGCCTCTTAAAAAAAAAAAAAAAAGCTAAAGATAGCTTGTTCAAGGTAATTGGCATTCCGTGAACTTTCCTTTTCCTATTCATTTTCAACGATTCATGATAATTGTCAAGAAACAGAACTTGTGCAAATACCATGCCAGATTTTTGTATCCAAAACATTGAGTTGTTCAATTCCAGTTTTATGAATGGAGAATCTGCTTTGCTTCTACATCTTCAGTTTTTGGATCTTCTTCTTGATCATTAAGTTGGCATTAGCAGCTGATACAATAACTCCAGCAAGATCCATTCGTGATGGTGAGAAGTTAGTTTCATCATCACAAACCTTTGAGCTGGGCTTGTTCTCTCCTGGAAACTCGAGGTACAGCAAGTACCTGGGAATATGGTACAAAAAGAGCCCCGAAACAATTGTGTGGGTTGCTAATAGAAATAGTCCGATCTTGGACCCAAGCGCTGTATTAACCGTTAGCAGCAATGGAAACCTTGTTCTTCTTAATGTAACAAAGGGCATTATCTGGTCTTCCAACATTTCTCGGAAAGTAGAAAATCCAGTAGCACAACTTCAAGATACTGGAAACCTTGTTCTTGTGGATGTTATCAGAAAGAATACTTCTGAAAGCTATCTGTGGCAGAGCTTTGACTACCCATCAGACACCCTATTGCCAGGCATGAAGGTGGGTTGGAATTTGAAGACTGGAGTGGAATGGTATTTAACATCGTGGAGAAGTGCTGATGATCCATCCCCTGGAAATTTTACTTCCAGACTTGACATTCATGTGTTACCTGAAATATGTATTTACAATGGATCTGTAAAATATTTCTGTACTGGACCATGGAATGGAGTTGCCTTTGTGGCTGCACCATCATATACGAACTTTCTTTATAACCAAGAATTGGCGCGTAATCAAGATGAAATTTATTTCAGTTATGAGTCCTACAACAGTCCAAGCATAATGATGTTAAAACTCAACCCATCAGGTAAGGTCCAGCGTCTAATATGGAACGAGAGGAACGCTGCTTGGGATGTTGTGTACTCAGCTCCAAATGTATGCGGAGTTTATGGGAAGTGTGGTGCTAATAGTATTTGCATCCTCGACAAGGGTCCTAATTGTGAGTGTTTGAAGGGATTCAAACTCAAGTCACAAGACAACCAGACATGGCCTAGAAAATGTGAGAGAAGTCATTCATCATATTGCAAAAGTGGAGATCAGTTTATAAAGCTTGATGGTATTAAAGCGCCTGACTTGCTGCAGGTTTCTGTGAATGACAATATGAATCTGAAGCAATGTGAGGCTTAGTGCTTGAAGAACTGTACATGTAGAGCTTATGCTAATTCGAACTTAACAGAAGGAAGTGGCTGTTTAATGTGGTTTGGAGACCTGATTGATATCAGTAAGACACTTGAAACTTCACCGGACAGTCTGTCTACATACGAGTACCGGCTTTGGGACCAGGTACAATTATTATTGCAATCTTGAAGTTGATAGCAAAAAATTTTCACTTCTTTGTTACAGTCAGACTTTGTTCTAAATCGATTGTTTTTCTTGTTGAATCAAAATGCATTTAAGGGTACCCATTTCAGGAATTGAATTGAAGACTCGAATTTTAGTATTCTTACTGTTCAGTATGTGTTTCTCACGTTCTTTAGTTGAGTACGGGGCACACTTGACAAACTACCCTCCTAGGGGTCTAGTGCCTGGCTTAAGAGGTCTTATGCTGGCCTACTTCTGCTAAATAATTTTGCATTGCTTGAAACTGAAATTCTGAGTGTTGGTCTGTAAGCTCACAAGTCGAGATCCAAAGAAATGATAATAATACTAGAAGCATTACACGATTGTACCTTTTGCCACATAAATTGAACTTTAAGGCTTAAAATAGTGGGCTCTCCTCAAATGCGATACCCTATGCTGTGGAACAAGATTGCGTTTTCATAATGATATTTGGCTTTTTCCCATGTTTTTGTAAAAAGCTAGCTACAGATATTACTTTCTTTTGATTGACTTACTTTTGGTAACATTTATGTTTTTCAATCTAGGAAAGAAGAAGCTACTATGGATAACTATAATAGCTGTTCTTATGGCTGTACTTCTTCCTGCTTTTTATATATTTTATCGATGGAGGAGAAAACTCAAAGAGAAAGGTGACCGTCTTTCTGCTTTCTAATATCACTCTCATATGTTTTGACTACCTACGAGTGTATTAGTGCATATGCGAAAAACTTTTGCTCACTTTTCTTAAAGCCGTTTTGCAGAAAGAAGGAAAGTTGAAATAAGCCAGGATATTTTATTACTTGACACAAATATGAGCATTGCGACTCGAGAAACAGGTAACAGTAAGGAATCGTGGTTGCCATTTTTCAGCTTGGCCAGCGTAACTGCAGCTACAGATAACTTCTCTGGGGAAAATAAGCTAGGAGAGGGCGGCTTTGGACCTGTTTACAAGGTAGCAATCTAATCACCTTAACTGCAATAAACAGAGTACAGAATGTTGTGTTGAAATACAAAATTGGAAGCAGGGAAAACTAAATAATGGAGAGGAAGTTGCAGTTAAAAGGCTTTCAAGTCAGTCAGGACAAGGACTGGAAGAGTTTAAAAACGAGATGATGCTTATAGCAAAACTTCAACACAGAAACCTTGTCAGACTCTTTGGTTGCTGTATTGAACACGGTGAAAAGATTTTGATATATGAGTACATGCCTAACAAAAGTTTGGATTGTTTCCTTTTTGGTATGTGATTTTTGTCATTCATTCAAAAAAACGATTTGACTACCTTTTATCACCAGCACTTGTTCTAACCTGTAGCATTTATGATTACAGATATACCTCATATAATTGTTTGATGTTGTAACAGATCCCACCAAAACAGGTCTTTTAGGGTGGGAAATGCGAGTCAGAATCGTTGAAGGTGTTGCTCAAGGGCTTTTATATCTTCACCACTATTCTAGATTAAGAGTTATTCACAGAGATCTCAAGGCAAGTAATATTCTCTTAGATAGCAACATGAACCCAAAAATATCAGATTTTGGGATAGCAAGATTGTTTGGTGGGGATGAGTTGCAGTCAAATACGAAACGGATAGTTGGAACTTAGTAAGTTTATTTAATTTGCTGTGATCATTTAAATCCTTGTCCAAATATCATTTGCTTGCCTGTGTTCATAAATCCTTTCAAGACAGCAAAAATATGTAATGAAACAATAAATTTCAGTGGTTATATGTCACCCGAATATGCTTTGCGAGGCCTCTTCTCTATCAAATCTGATGTTTTTAGCTTTGGAGTGTTGGTGTTGGAAACACTGAGTAGCAAGAAGAATGCCCACTTCTATAATACTGATTCACTCACCCTTCTTGGCCACGTAAGAAGATTTCTCACAATATTTTTCATCTTTTTTTGGGTTTTTTTTGCATATATTAAGATGAATCTAGTAATGATCCCAAACAAACTAAGCTTTAATTATTGAACTGGAAAAAGTAAAGAGTTTCCAACATCAGTAGAATCAATATATATGAGAGAGCTGGCTCATTCACTTAGCATTTGAATGTTCTGTAATTTTTCAGGCGTGGAATTTGTGGAATGATGGTAGGGCTTGGGAATTGATGGATTCCATATTGCAAAATGATGCATCATATCCGATGCTGAATAGATACATTAATGTGGCACTGCTCTGTGTTCAAGAGAATGCAGCAGACAGACCAACCATGTTGGAAGCTATCTCAATGCTTACAAATGAGAATGTTATTTTACCTTCCCCACTACAGCCTGCTTTTTCGCATGTGAGAATTGCTGAAAATTCATCTCCACCTGCAAACTGTGAGGTTGAAGCTTGTACGGTGAATTGCTTAACTCTTTCAGCGATGGATGCTCGATAGTTATATACATATATGTACGAGCCCCATTTTCTGTGTTTTACTTAGAAATGAAGCAAATGTTTGCTATTTTGCTTAGAATCTCAGTGTTTCTTTTGTTGAGAAACTGTTGGATTTTCTTTCCTCATGGACAACATATGAATGTGAAGATTAAGTAGTGTGACTTATAGTGCGAATTAAGTATTGCATAGTGAGCTTCCTTTCCTCTCAGGCTCTCAGCTGAAGTGGCAAAGATGAACATTGAACTTGGCTTTGAAGTACCTGAAGGCAGTGAAAACAAATGGCTGGGTCAAGCTAGACATCATCAATTTGGTCTTGCCTTATTGGAATGCGGCAAATTTCAAATCAACAATTAGTCCATTTCAGTATGCTTTGTTCTCTACGATAGACAAGATTCTGAGCCAACTTGCTTGCACTTTGCTTATCACACAATATTACAAGAATGTGTTAAATCTGGGTTGCACATTGCTTCTAAGATGCTAGCTACATCTGCTGAACTCAGTATTGTGAGCTTCCTTCACAAGTTTAAATTCTCTGGAACAACTAATAAGTTGAGGACCTTTGTGGCAAAAATCATAGGACTTTTTCTAATTGTTGCAGTATGTTGGGTTAATTTAATCTTTAGACTAAATTTTCATTTATTTGATTAATTACAATCTGAATGTACGGATTTAAAGTGAAACGGTAACATTTATGAATATGTTCGTCTAACATTAAATTTTACGTATGAAATGAATGCAAATTTAATTAAGTCATTAGTTTAAATCAAAATTTTAAGTTAATAATCCTCAACTCTAATATTTTTAACCGTCATTGGCACAACCATTGGTTCGAGTCCAGCGATTCTCCTTCCAATTAAATTGGATAAAGGATAAATTTTTGTTTCGTTAATATGGGTGGAATAGTCCGGTATTATGTGAGGATGGAAATTTGGAGCAATTTTATAATATAGATTTAACATGGGTAGAATATATATTACTCTGAAATTAGGTGAAGGTAGAAATTCAGAGTCATTTTATAGTAGAGTTAACATGGGTAGAATAGATATTTCTCTAATATTATATTAGGACAGAAATTCAAAGTTAGTCTAATAGAATTATTAAGGGTAAATAGAATTCTAAATGTAATTTATCAGTGTATTAAAAAAAAACTCCAATATTTAACCAGGGACCTAGTTATACTAAATGCAAATTATGTCCATCATTGTTATTTTGGTAAGATTTATGCAGCCAGATGTAACTGTCCAAATAAAAATTTCGATTCGGAAAACAAAAATAATAAGAATAATAACGATTGAATCTAATCCACAAACAGAAAAGTGCAGGAACAAGAAAGAATGGGTGGCTCTCAAACTCAAACTCAAATTCAACCAAAGCAGCCGCCAGAGTCTGCAGAAGCCAGAAGCCATGGGCATGCAAGCAGCAGTAGCAGCATCCCTTTCTTTCATTTATTCCCTCAAATGGGGAGCTCCAAATTCAGCTCAAATATTCGTCACGCCGTCAAATAAACTGCCTTTGAAAACCAACGCAACTCATTTTCCTTGTCCCAAGTTCGGAAACAACAAAGTAAAGACCAGAGCTACATTGGGTGAGAAAGATGATATTGCCCCTCCCACCCCACTTCTTGTCCAAGAAAAAGAGCAGTCCAGCAGGGTACACTTTTCCTTTTCTTGATGTTTTGTCCAATGTGATTATGTAAAGATTTTTGATTAATGCCTCTAGTTTATTGACAAGATTTGTATTTTAAATGTTGTTACCGAAATTGCATGGATTGAACAATTTTTATCTCAATTTAGTTGCAATTTAAGAGAGAATGATTCGTATGTTGTTCATTCCAAATGGTTTAGGAAGTAGAGGAGAGTGTGAAAATTTTAAAGAAAGCAGCAAAAACAAGAAAGGTTGCAGCAGCGGAGATTCTGTCTGCTCTGTCTGTTATTGAGAAGGGCAAAATTGATTACTCTGGCTTTTTGGAGACGCTTGGTGGATCAGAGTCCCCTGGCAGAACCTGGATGCTAATTTTCACCGCTGAGGTTGATAAAATCTCATCGTTTTTCATTTTTATTTTTATGTTTGCGTTTTGGGTTTTTCTGATTATGTTAAAATGTTGTATAATTTTGTTTCTCCTTTGCAGAAGAACTTGAAGAGTGGTCGCTACTTTCCTGTTACAGCTGTTCAGAGGTTTGATGCTGCTGTAAGCTTTCTGATGTGTTTTTCACTTATTCATATTGCAAGATGTGCTCTATGATAAACCTGAGGGTGTTGCCATATGAATCTTTTTAACCGTTAGATGATGTTGTGGTACTTTTAGCTCAAAAAGCATTGGATGAAATTGCTTGAAATTAATGGTTTTAGATTAGGCTCAGAACCTGTGTAAAATCTGATGATAGTTTTGATATGGTAACAAGAATACTTGCTTTTGTGATTTTAATTATTTTGAGCTGCTTGAAAAGTGTGATTGTGTATGCATATGCATGTGAAAGTGCACCTGCAACTTTTGTGGTTAACTCGTCCTTCTCATGATGTTCATGCAGATTTGCATTGACATAGTTATGTTAGGTTTATCAGTTGTGATTTAATTTCCCTATGTGCTAAAGCAGAAGTTGGTTATTTTATTTTACCCTTTTCTGTTGCAAAACTTCTATCATTTCAATTGCTCTAGCCATCTATTAATTTAGAAACAAAGCATTTTTCATCTTTTGTTCAGCTTCAGAACTGATCTTCACTCTCGATCATCAGGCAAAGAGGATCGAGAATGGAGTATATCTCGGCCCAATTGGATGCTTAACATTTGAAGGCAGATTTTCTTGGAAAAAGAGAATGTTGGCCTTTATTTTTGAACGTGTTCGCATCAAAATTGGACCATTGAAACCTCTAGAGATCGGTTTTGGCCAAAAAGACAACAGAGAACCTAGCAACGTTAGCAAAGATCCTTTCTTCGTCTGGTTTTACATTGATGAGGAAATTGCAGTTGCCAGAGGCAGAGCTGGGGGGACTGCTTTTTGGTGCCGGTGTCGCCGTGTTACAACTTCTTATTCTCTTTGAATATGCATATGAATTCAATTACGATACTCCTTTGTTTCCATGGATGGTAAATATTCATCATCTAGCAAATGGAGCTATATAAGCTTGTGCATAGCAACAAGTGGCTTATAATTTTAAGTGTAATTTATCGTTAATGTTCTTCTGTTTGTACAATGGAGTTTTCAATGTTCAGAGTAACGCTAGCCATTTTCCAAAAGAGAATTTTCAGGCTGTTAGGTGCTAAGAAATGCCAGTACGTCAGGCTGTTGACAGTTTTCATGGCTGACTTCAAAGCCTTGTTCATTTCTTCTCCTTCAGCATTCATGACAGGCTGCTCCCCATGCACAGGGAAGCTTGTGCATGAAATGAGGAAAAAAAAAAAAAAGATTACAAGAGAAATTGGGATGGCGTTTAACTTCCATTGACAAGCTTTGCATGGTTCCACTATCTTTCTTTGGTTATGCGTTCATGGTTTAGTTATCCTTAGAATTTCCGGGTATTAAAATAACTTTCAAAATTAGGACATAATGTGTAAATAAAGTGTCAATCATCTGTGCATATTGGCTGCTGCGTATTTATAAAAAGATCAATCTGAATTGAGGCTCTGTTAGTATTGATGTTTAAACTGTGCGTTCAAAGCCAACTTTTACAAGATAGGTGGAAAATATTTAGCAGGACTTTGCTTTATTAACTACTAGGGTTTAATGAAAAATCTCTGTTATCAAAAGTTCCCTATTTTGAAGGGCCTGCGATTCGGAGTTAAAAGAGATGTTTGGTAAGAGTGGTAAGTTTTTCTGTAATTACGCGGCTTAAACAGAGCACATAAGTAAAGCTTCTCATTTTTTTCTCTATCGGGTGGTATTTATGGTACGGGTTTGTTTATATTAAACTTTTATTCATTTAAAAGTATTATTTGAAATTTTAACTTAAATTTTAGGTCATTGATTTTTTAAAGAATTTCATAGTAGATGAATAATTATCATTAAATTCTACTCTAACTTTTAATACTTATGATTGGATTACTCAAATTAGTGTAAACCGCATATTATTAGGAATACTGAATCCATGTAGGATTTGTGTTGTATATCATACTGATTATAGTGTAGTCATGGAAGCTGAGAGATGCTACAATCCTATACCTAAGGCTGAGGATCAAGCTCAAGCCGTCAAGCCGTTAGTTTTCCTTCACTTGATGATGGTATGTACCGTACGTATACGCATGCTCCTCCTCTCAGCTTAATTTCTTTCTTAATTAATTAGTAGCATGCACATACATAAATCTTTTTGCATGGTACGTACGTACGTATTATTATTAATTTGATTTTAATCCTTGATCAAGAGATACTTCAACTAAAAAATCTAGCTGACGACATGATTTTTGTGATTACGATCAAATCAAATACTGTTGTTGTTGGCTATATGCGGATGTTAATTACGACTCTGTCAAGTGTGAGGTGTGTGTGATGTGATTTGTATTTTTTTTTTAATTTATGGTTGGATCGGGTCGGATTAGGTTAGATAAGAACAAAATCTTGAGCCAAGTTTGAACGGGTCTTAATTGTTGGGCTCGTACTCGACCTAAAACTTGAAAATTTGGGTCAAAACTTGAAAAATTCAATCGAAACAATTAGACCAAAATTTAAATTGGGTCAAATTGTCATTCTTATTTTTATTTTGTGTCCTTAAGTGTTAGATATATTTTATTCGTTTGTACTTGTAAGATCCAATCTTGCTTGTGTGTAGATTTCATTGATTACTTGATTTTCGGTTTGTAATATTTCCATCTTGGGAATCAATTTGGTCAGTTTGGATCATTTTGGCTTTAACCTGATTCATTTAATTAATTAATTAATTAAACGATTGTATTAATAAGGAATCCACAACTTTGTAAGTTTCAGTATGAGCAATGGATTGGGAGTCATTAAATAGGGGATTCCTAGCTCAATTCGTATAGACCATACAGCTTGTGACAATTGTTAATGAACCCAACTCATCTGTTAATTTTGTGTTTCTAATATTTCCATCAAGCGTTATTTTTTTTTTTCTTTGGTACAAAGGGAACCCAGCTAGCGCTTAGGTTAAGCAAAAATGAGGGAATGCAGTCCCTAGTCCATCACTAAACAGCCAATAGTTCATGCCGAGGGAGGGTGTTGAAAGAGTGGAAACCAAGGGGGAGGGTGAGAGCCATGGCTGCAAGGAAGTCAACAGCAAAGTTCACTTCCCTATTTACATGGTGCACTGAAATCAACCAATCTCTACTTAGCAAATCCTTGATGTTCCAAATTAAAGAAGAAATAGCATTACTGTGATAGTTAGGAGCAGCTAGAATTTGAGTAATGCCTAGGTTATCAACTTCTCACCATTAGGAAACGGATACCATAATCCCAAGCCATTTGTTGCTATTGTTATTATCTGCTCTACATTTCAGTAGAATTCTCAATCTAATGAGGTCATTGAGAAAAAGATGAATTTTGATAAAAGAAACTTAATTAGGTCTATTTTTACAAGTGGTACAATTTATAGAGAACTGCAAAACTTTTAGCAAATAGAATAATTTGTATACTATCTTTACTATCAAAAGCTAAAACAAAAACGTTGATTTGTTTTTTCTTTTACATAAATTATAGAAGTGTTTTTGAGTTAACAACTTATTTACTAGAAAAATTACAGAAGTATATTTCCCAATAGTTAAATTAAAAGATGGCTAAAAAACACGTTCTAAAGCAACATTATCTTCAGTTTTTTTTATATATATAATAAGGAATTTAGATTCACTATTAAGCTGAGCTTTCTACTTGTAGAAATCGACGTCATGCTCGGTATATTATTAATTATTCACTTATTCTCTAACGCTTTAGTGAGTCTCGTATGGAGCTTTCGGAATCAATGGGCTAATTGTTTGCTTTTAATTAGTGACATTCAGTTTCAGGTCTCTTACAGTTTCGGCGAGTGTATTGGAGTTTGTGACGACTTTGCTAACTTGGCCATCGAAGCTAGAATGTATAGATTTACTGGACAGCTAAGCCTCTCCTTTGTCCTTGCTCTTTAGTGTGAGTAGCTTTTTTTGAATTTTAGTTTCATGGTCATCATTCTGGTGAGGCTGTTTAATTTTGAAGATCAAACTACCCCTCTCATTCTCACCCTCCTCTCTTCCCCAAATCGTCCCCATCTCACCGAAAACTTCTCACCGGAATCACTTATCTATCATCGGCGGCGTAGAGCGGCACCGGAGTCCATCATTGGCAGCTGAAATCACCTCTCACGTTCAAAATCATCCAAGATCTCCAAAATCTATTGTAAAAATTCAAAACCCAGGTGAGTTCTTACTTCTTTTTTTATTTGGGTTGTGATTTTGTGGTGTTGTTGTGCTTTGTTGTTGTTGTTGTTGCTATGGTGTTGGGTTGGTGCGGTTGTGATGGTTTGATTATTTGCAATTGTGATGGTTTGATTATTTGCGGTTGTTGATGGCGGTGGTGGGTTGGTGCGTTGCAAGCGGGATGGGAGAGTTGGATGTTGTTGATGGGTGTTGGATGGTTGCTGTTGCCCATTGGACGGAATTTGCAGCAGCCATCGCGCAACGGCCACAGCCCATCACGCACGAGTCTCGCGCAATGGGCACAGCCTATCGCACCAAATCTGGTGCGATGGGCTGTGTTTTTGTGCGACGGATGCCCACCGCACAAAAATACAGAGCTTGTGTTTTGCGCACATGTTGTGTTTTTGTATGACAGGAAGGCCATCGCACAAAAACTTGTGCGACGGGAAGGCCGTCGCACAAAAACTTGTGCAACGGGCATCCGTCGCACAAAAATACAAAGCATTGCTTTTGTGCGACAGATGCCCGTCACACAAAAAAATAGTGCTTGTGTACAGAACATTGAATTTTTTTTGTTTGATTATATGCCCGTCGCACAAATAGAAATTTGATTTTGTTTTAGTTACATGGCAAAAAACAAATTGGCCAAGCATAATCCGCTCGCACCGAGGAAGGGTCTAGGTGCGATGAAGTTATGGTTTGATGGACGAGAAGAAATCATGTCGAAACGTTTCACAGACGTTGATATGGTGTGTTTTGCTACACAATTTACGATAGTTTTTTTAATACCTTAAACATAACAAAAACAATTAACTTACATTAATTTATTTATGTAGGTATTCATTCCTATGAATCTTGGTGGCGATCATTGGATAGTAGCTCGAGTGGACCTTCACAAGAAAAATTTAATTTAGGAAGAAGATTGTTGTGGACATATTTAATAGTGATATTGCCGTTTTGGACATTATGGCGCCGATATGTAATGATGATATTGGATTTTATTATTGCTATGAACATATTTAATGGTATTATTATTATTGGTGTTTGCATAACTTCTCTTTCTTTACATACAATTCAAATAATTAATTTGCAATATAATTGAAATTAAAGACTTTGTTATATATATTTGTGCAATAAATAAAAAATAAGTTCTCAAAATACATAAGAATTTAGAACAATACAATTAGCTTCGACTCAACGCAATAAGATTCTTGCACCTCTTTCGTTTATGGCCCGCTTCATTGCACCACCTACATCTTACAATTCTCTTGTCTACATCCTCACTAACACAAGGTATTATGAGCTCTGGGTGACGGCCAGATGATGGTGCTTCTATTGGTGGGTTAACCTTGATTGCTCGAATTTCCTCCGGAACTTCCCAATCTATCATGTCGCCAACATGCTCTATTGGTTGTGCATCTATAGTTTACCACATCAGAGGCAAATGTTTTGTTTGGTCATAAGAGAGACTCGAAAAAAAAATTGTCGGTTTGATTCGTTTCGTTGCAAACTTTGAAACGGTATATTATACACAAAGAAAAAAATGGATGAATTTGGCCTAAATTTTGACTTCCAGAAAATAGCCTAACTTTTGTGTAATCTGATTTTTTTGTGCGACATATAATCTATCGCACAAAATTTGGTGCGACGAGAACCTGTCACACAAAATTTCAGATTGTATAATCTGATTTTTTGTGCGACAACTTATCTGTCGCACAAAATTTAGTGCGATAGGAACCTGTCGCACAAAATTTCAGATTGTGTAATCTGATTTTTTGTGCGACGTTTGCTTGTCGCACAAAATTTGGTGCGACGGGCACCTGTTGCACAAAAATTTTGAATTTTCACGAATTGGTCAGCACCCATTACAACATATTGCCACCAATACAATCCGACAATACATAAAGACCACCAACACCACCAACACCATCACAACAACACACAACCACAACACAACACGAGAACAATATAAAGCATGTGTTTAAAATTGCTAACCTAGGGCTTTTGAACTTCAACCGTTAATCTTGAAGATTTTGATTGCTATTAGATGTGATTTTGGTAGAATTGGTGTTGTTGAACGTGATTCTTGTGAGATTGCCGCCGATTTGGCTCTCTATGGTGCTGGCGTTTGGTGAGAAGTTTGGGTGAGTTACATATTTTAATGAGTTTTGGGTGAGATTGACAGGGGTATTGTGGTCCAAAAGTTTGTTGTTTGGCTAGTTTTGATATAAAAAAACTTGTGTGGTTAGTTTTGTAATTACCTAAAGTATTATAGCTAATTTGGTAAATTTTCCAAACTTTCGTTGTACTTTATTTTTATTTGCTTCCAATGAATTACCTTCCACACCTGCGCGGTTTATTAAGTAAAAATAATAATAATAACATATGATCTAGATAAATTATGTTAGGTGGCTAGAGTAAGAGTAGTGAGGAACGAGAGAATCAAAATTTTCAAAAATAAGAAAAAAGATAATAAAAATAATCTGTTCATTTTTTTACTATGTAATTTAGAGGTTTTGAAGAGGAAAAAAAAATTTAAAACTTGAAACACAGAAAAAAGTAGTAAATTCCCTTTAAAAAGAAGAAGAGTCATAAATTCAAGTTATTGGGGAAATTTACCAAATTAGCCATTAAAATTTTGCTTTTATCACTTTTAACCCCACTAACTTATTTCTATCAATATTAGCCAAACAACAAACTTTTGGACCATAATACCCTTGCAATCTCACCCAAAGCACAAAAACTTGAACTCACCCACACTTCTCACCAAACAGAAGCACCATAGAGAGCCAAATCGGAGACCATCATTGGCGGCAATCTCACCGGAATCCAATTCAACAAAACTAATTCCACCAAAATCACGTATAATAGCAATCAAAATCTCCAAGATAACAGTTGAAGTTCAAAAACCCTAGGTTAGCAATTTCAAACACATGCTTTATATTGTTCTTGCGTTGTGTTGTGATTGTGTGTTGTTGTGATGGTGTTTGTGGTGGTTGGTAGTCTATTGTCGGACTGTGTTGGAGGCAATAAGTTGCAATGGTTGTTGACCAATTCGTGAAAATTTGAAATTTTTGTGCGACAGGTTCCTGTCGCACAAAATTTTGTGTGACGGGAACCTGTCGCACAAAAAATCAGATTACACAATCTGAAAGTTTGTACGACAGATTCCCGTCGCACCAAATTTTATGCGACTGCTTTTCTGTCGCATAAAAAATCTGATTATACAATCTGAAATTTTGTGCGACAGGTCCCATCGCACCAAATTTTGTGCGACTGCCTTTCTGTCGCACAAAAAATATGATTACACAATCTGAAATTTTATGCGACAGGTTCCCGTCGCACCAAATTTTATGCGACTGCCTTTCTGTCGCACAATAAAATCTGATTACACTATCTGAAATTTTGTGCGACAGGTTCTCGTCGCACCAAAATTTTATGCAAGAGATGCTGTCGCACAAAAAAATCATATTACACAAAATTTAGGTTATTTTCTGGAGGTCATAAAAAATCAAATTTTCTGATCATCAACATAAAAACGCTGCAATCGCCACTACCAGGCTCTTGTTGCGGCACACCCTTACATATTTTGACATTCCAAGGGTCGGCATTCCGCAAGTCATGTCGGACGTTGTAAAATTCGACATCTTCTAACTATTGAGGGAAGACGACTTCAAGTGGCTCGAACTTATCCTTGTACGTTTTATCATCACGAACTGCCACCAACGAGTCATAAATCCACACATTTTTCTTGCGAAAGTCGACTCGAGCTACTATCCAATGATCGCTGCCTAGATTCACGGGAATGAAAACCTACATACATTAATTAATGCAAGTTAATTGTTATGTTTAAGATATTAAAAAAAATATAAACCATCTTGAATTGCGTAGCTATTCTAACCATATCGACGTCTGTGAAACATTTCGACATGATTTTTTCTCGTCCATCAATATAACTATTAAAGTTGTAGTTATATTATAATGAATTAAGGTCATAGTCACCATCGTTCCATAATTGCTTCAAACTAGTAGATATATTCAAAGAAAAATAACAGGAGAGTATCAATATTAACATGCTATTACAAGATAAGAAATTGAGGGGTTAATTACAAGTTCTGTCAGCTCATTACCCAAAAAAACGTATTTGCATGCGTGACACGTTGAGACTTTTGAGTTAACTACAAAATCCAACAAAAGACAGCACCTACCACAAATTGTTACCATTCAAAAGTGGCTATGGGTGTATTCAAAACTGAGGAAGGCAGCTGTGCAGGCATAGAATGGTCAATAGTGTTAATTATATAAGGCACAAAAAATGCAAAGTTTTAGGTTGCTCAATTTGAGTGGTATAAGGAATTGGCTTCAGGACAAAATAGCAGCAAGGCAAGGCAGGGGCAGCACGCAGCAATGTGGCAACTAAGCATGCATAGAATGGTTAGTAATGTTAATAATCTAGCGCACGAAAAATGAAAAATTTAAGTTGCTAAATTTAACAAGTACAAGGAATTGACTTCTCCAGGACTCCACGACCCTATGGCCTAGAGAAGTTTCTCAAACGGTATCATATCAATTATATAATAAATAAATAATATTATAATATATGTATATTTATTTTAAAAAGAAAACTATCATGCAAGTGTCAATCATATATTAAATTTAATTATAAATTTTATATACACATTAATTGATTATATTACTTTGATGTATTCTAAAATTTCTTTAGGGACATGATAGTAACACGATACTTAGAGAAAAATCTTACTAAAAAATTATTGTTTTTAAAAATGCATTTGACATGTCATGACACGTTTTGAACAAAAATAAAATAAAAATAAAATTACGGGTATTTTAATTTGCACCAGAAAGAGAAAAAGGGGTGACAAATAGGGGTGGGAAAAACCAAATCGAAACCGAAAAAATTCGGTTCGGTTCCCTTTTTTTAAAACAAAAAATATGAATAAGTTTTCGGATAAAAAATTATTAAATTCAAACCGAATCGAAATTAAGGTATTTTCGTAATTTCGGTTTAACATTTATATACATAAATCACACGATTCAGACATTTGTAGTTTGCACTACTCTCTCTCTCTCTCACTTTCAGTTTCAAGCTTTTAGCTGCACAGCACAGCCACAACCCAACCCCAACTCACATCTGCCTTTACCCATTCTGCCTTCTCCTTGCTGCCGTTCTTTCCATTACTCAGTCGCCAGCTATCCAGTCAAGTAACTCACTAACTTGCTCTGTTTTTCTTTTTTTTCTTTTCTAAATGGGTCTTTCTCTTTTTTTGAGATAACTCTTTGATCGGTTCTTGTTTTATGTTTGCTTAAATTATTAGTAGTATTTAGTTTGAAATGGGTTTGCCTTTGCTTGGATATGAGTATTTTACTATATTTTTTTAATTTTTTCGTTTGGATATTATGCTGACAGCAGTGCTGGGTGAGGGCTGAGGAACTCACGAATTGTTGAAGATGATGGAGAGATAATATCGCTTGGACCCCTTTTTTTATAAAATTTTAGTATGGCCCAATATTTAGGAAATGTTTGTATATAGGAATTCTATTATGGTTTTATTTGTTTGCAAACTTTTCAAAATAGTCATTGACCGAAAGTCAATAAGTAAAATATCATTTTAGTCCCTAATGTTTTACTAATTTCTGTTATTACACAAAAACTTATCTTATTTTATTTATATTTTGGGCCACAAGTTTTAATATTAAAAACTTAACCGTAATTCTGAAAATTCTTCATTTTAGTCCCAAATTCTGGCCTTTTTTCTTCAAATACAAATTTGTAAATTATTTTATTTTTGTTTATTATACATTGATTATAGTAGGCCTTGTGTGTAGGATAGAAGAAAATAACAATGTTATAGAGGAGATTATGAAGGACAATTTTGAGAAGGGTGTTGAGAATGAAAAATCGAACTGAAACCGTTAAGATGAATCGAAAAATCAATTGCTTAAATAAAACCATTAAGAGAACCGAAACCGATCCAAAACTAAAAACCGAATCCGAACCAAAACCAAACCACCAATCGGAAACCAACCTATCGGTTTTGGTTGGTTTTTATTTTCATAAAAACCGAACAATGTTTTTAAATTTTGGATCCGAACCGATCCGAAACCGAACTAAACCGAACCGATGCCCACCCCTAGTGACAAAGATATTTGAAAACAAGATGATTTTGGCTGTTTTAATTTTTTTTAAATGATCCAAAATAAAATCATTTTAAAATTTTTTGTCACCCTTATTTTTTTTCTTGCAAAAATCACCCAAAACATGTCATTCTGAATTATTTTTTGGTCACTCTTTTGTCTCCCTTTAGCACACTCAACATTTTACTTTCCTACTATATTTTGCAGGATGCATGAGAATATGAGAGTCACCTTGATTCAAAAACTCTATATATAGAGGATAAACTGAAATGTCATGAGATTTCTGCAAATTCTGTCAACCACAAACCGAAGTTCTATTTGGTAATTTGTCTGAAAGAAAGATGTCTACTCCAATTCCAGCAGCAGTTTCCAGTTCAATTGGAGAGGCTCGTCCCATTGTTGGTTTCCATCCTAATTTATGGGGACACCATTTCCTGAAATCTTCTTTTGATTTCCAAGTAATTAAACAAGTTTCGATTTAACTCATTACTTACTAAACGGTTTATATATATACGTGGATTTAGATTCAGTACCGTGCTGATTTGATTTTTATGCTAATTTCTTTTACAATCCCCACATTGTTATAAGTAATTAATAGATAAAATGTTAAGTAATTTTTTGTGCTCGCAGACAATTGATACTACAACTCTGGAACAATACGACGCTCTGAAACAAGAGGTCAGGAGGATGATAACCTCTGCCATGGATGAGATTTCCCACAAACTGCATTTGATTGATGCAGTACAACGACTAGGTGTCGCTTATCAATTTGAGAAAGAGATTGAAGATGAATTGCAAAAGTTGGCTAATGACCTTGGCAGCGATAGTGATAATCTTTATACCGTATCTCTTCGTTTCCGACTTCTTAGGCAGCAAAGAGTCAAGATTTCATGCGGTATATATATAATATTAATTTGTTTAATTAGGCCTATATGTTATGTAACGCCACAAATTCCCATACATATTAAATTATGGAAATTGGGCTTTCATTGAGAATTATGGGTGGCCTATAACCCTTATTTAGAAAGGGGTACTAATTAAATAGAGGTTATTTATGAGATCATTTTGGAAAAGGGTTATTTTTCCTTATTGAATAGGGTTTCTTAAGATCCCCTATAAATACATACTTTTCCCCCTTCCATAACCCTAAGTTCACAACGTTATTCTTCTTCTCTGCTGCTCTTTACGCTCTTACCCAAATCTTAGGATTCAAACCTTTGTTTAGGAGAGAATCAAAGTGACGGGTAAGTTGTTCTCCATGTTCTCAACAGATTTCTAATCACTCTATCTAACTAGGGTTTATATTGGCACGATTCTAATGGTTGTAGATCATGATGCATGGTTTAGAATATATTTAGACTTTGCTTAGGGTTTTGATTTAGTATGAGTTTAGTTAATCAATCCTTGACGTATTAAGCACAGGATAATTCTGGACAGCATGCGGATCTCGAATTTTAAAGCTATATTTTCTGAACGAATTTTCTTATAAAATTTATATTTCTGGAAACTAGACATGTAGGGCTTCTTGATTAAATTTTATTTCATTAAATCCGACTTCGTTTTCAATTTTATATGTATTTTAGAAATAGAAACCACTGTACTGGAAAACTGCGATTCCAGCATTGCGATCGGATTCACAAGACTATTTGTACCATAAAATGAACTCGGAAAATTCTGAAAGTTTATATGTAGGTTAATATATGTGTCTAGGATTCCCAGTTTTAATTTCATAATTTTCTGATTAGTATTTTATTTTATAAAAGTCACGGAACCCGTTCTGTTTGGTTTAGATGATTTGAAAACAGTTTCGAATTTGCTGAGAAGTAAATAGTTTTTAAAATGTTTTTGATATCGGATTCTATTGTAAATTTTACATGGGGTACTCATGGATGTCCAGAATGGTTCCATAGGATTTTATATCATTCTAAGACTTGGATTAAGAGTTAAAATTCCGAGAATCAGACCTGTACGGGTATGAATTAGAAAATCAAATTCTTAGAATAAGTTATTAATTGTCTTATCTTGTATTTGTTTAAGGTTTTGAAGGTGTTTGAGGCTCTTAGAAGCTTAGAGGTGTGTTAATCCAAGTTCATTTGTCAAGGTAAGTAACTTCATTCCTTGTATACTGGATATGTATAAGTATATTGATATTATTATTATAAGTATAAATGTTTTTATTCTACTTAAAGGATTAATTGATTTTGATAATAAAATTAGTTTTATGTAAATGTTTTAAAGCTAAATTCTTTTTAACAAAGTATTTTATAAATGCTTTTGAATATGTAAGTTATTTTGCTACATGCCTACTTTTATGATTTTATTTATGAAATGTTATGCAAGCCTAAATTATTGTTATGAACTTTTTATAAATCTTATACGAATGCTTTGTACCCATGTATGATTTCAATTATTGATGATTGTATAAGATTCCTAATGTTTTGGCTCATTGTCCATAGTTCTTCTGATTCTGATTCTGAATTCTGATCGTAACATACGATATATCTGTCTGGACCAGTACTGGGTTTATGTTCTGAGTGTGCACACGATATTCTGATTCTGTTTCTGGCCGGGTTACCGGGACTATAGGTGACACTATGTGACATGAGCTAACCTGTTTGTTTTCTGTATACGTATTACATGATTTGCTTCGTAAGTAAATATGCTTTTGAATATTCTGAATTATTAAGAATTTATCTTATGTTATTGTGATATATCGTTTTATGAAAATTATGGATTATGATATATGCTTTAAACAAAAGAAGGCTTGCAATATTTTTGGTATTGATAGGCCTAGTGTGTTAGCAATGGTTTTACTTACCGAGTTGACGGCTCACCCCTCGTCATTACTTTTTTGCAGATTAAGTTTCTTTTGAGAGGTGCACTTAGCTTTGGAGTTAGTGATTTCCAGTTTCCGTTTGCTATTGAATAAGAGGAGGAATAGACTTGTGTTTCTATTTAGTTACTTTTATTATGAACGTGTAATTTGGAGTTTGAGACTTTTGTTATTATTTTTAGGGATATTATTAATTTACTACCAAACTTTTACTGACATATCATGTCAGTACTAAGGTTTGCTGAAAAGTGCATTTTACTACCAAAGTTTTTCGCGGTTATCATTTTACTACCAATCCGTTAACAAAACGTTAATTCTCAACGGAAATAATGTTAAAAGACGATTCTGCCCCTAGGAACGTAAAAGACAATTTTACCCTATGAAAAGAAAGAAACAACAGAAGCAAAAGTGACAAGAAATGACCAAGAAAATAGCCGTTAGAACCAAAAACGGCTATTTTCTTGGCTTATAAAAGCTAGCATTTACAGGCTTACAAACATATTAGCAAACCATTTCATCAACACTAGCTGTCTCACAGTCATAATCAACACAGCAGCCTTATAAACACACTAGCAAACCCGTTTGAAACACCCCAGCAACCTCACTTGAATATTAACCCCATCTCAGCAGCTTTTTTTCAAACACACTAGCAACCTCTCTTAAACACTAACAACCCTATTTCAAAGACACCAGTGGCCTTATTTCAACCCTAACAACCCTATATCAACAGCAGCCTGAGACTAAACACCTGCAATTCTGAAACACACCAACAACCCCATAGTAAACACCTGCAACCTCAGACTAAACACCAGCAACCTCACACAAAGTACTGAAATTTCAACACTTTTGTCATACAAAAACAATAAGAATCAGGCACAACAAATACTTGAATTCATTGAAAACACAATATCCACCTCTTTTCTATCTTCAGTGAAAACCAAACAATTTTTCACCATTCACACATATAAATTCAAACAGAAAAATGGCCTCCAGCAGCCACACAAGCATTAGTTCTACGGGTCGAGCTAAGAAACCTGCAGAAGTGACCTGCTACCCTAAATACTGCAACTGTGGAGTACAGGCATGTGCTATGGTATCTACTACGTCGGCAAATCCTAACAAATTATTTTGGATATGCAGGTATAGAAAGTGTAATTTTTGGCAATGGGCAGCAAAAGAAGATTTAGAAATGCGTAACAGCACATCTAGTTATGGCTTGAACCTAAATGAAGATGTACTGAAGATGAATGAAAACCTACGATGCATTGAAGCGAAGCTAAAATTGGTCATAGTTTTTATTTGTGGCCTCTTGATAGGCTTATTTATGAGAAAATAATGTAATAGAAGTAATTTAATATGTAAGCAAAGTCAAAAGTAATCTAAAGTTCTTCCATTATCGATGGTGAAAAATAAGAGTTTGTGCTTGAAATGCCTATTCCCAGAGCTGTCAGTTTGTGCTTGAAATTCAAAAAACACCACAGCAGCCTAATGCACTAATAATAGTTTGTGCAATCAACAAACATCACAGCAGCCTAATGCACTAATAATAGTTTGTGCAATCAACAAACACCACAGCAGCCTAATGCTAATAATAGTTTGTGCAATCAAAAAACACCACAGCAGCCTAAAAAAAACATCATAGCAGCACTAGTGACAGTTTGTGCATTTCAGATACATAATATCCTAACAATAAAACTCTGCTAACTATCTATAATCTGTGAAGTTTGTGAGCCTTGAGTTGGATTTGGAGATAGATTGGCAGCTTCATATCGGCCTGCACAAATATATATATATATATATGAAGTATTCAGAAAATATATATATATATATATATATATATATATATATGAGAAGTATTGACAAATATATATATATACTTCAGTATTTATGAAGTATTCAGAAAATTATAACAATATTAAAAAACACCACAGTACCTCTTCTTGCTCTGCTACCTGAACCTCTACCTTTAGAAGCCATTCCTCTTCCTCTGTCACCTCCTCTTACTCTGCTACCTCGACCCCTGTTACCTCCTCTTCCCCTACTATGTGTAAACCTCTCGTCTGGACTACTCACAGCCTATTTAAATTGAAATATATAAATATAAAAAAATTATGAAAAACTACAACAAACCAAAAATTATTCCATATTCAAACCAACATTTACCATTCTTTTTCTTCTCTTCGCAGTAGTTTCTGCATTAGAACTTTCTCCCGGCCCACTGAGACCCTATTTTAAATTACATATCCAACAAATATTAATAAAGAATTAAGCTCGGTATACACAAAAATAATTTAAAAAGTATGTATTTTAATACCTGATTCTGAGCTCTTATTTGTCTTGCTATTGATGGCCTCAAAGTGCACTTTCGGACATTGTGGTTCATCCCACCGCAAAAGGAGCAGCATACATAGAATGATCTGTTTTTTTTCACTGGCTCAGTGGCTGCCCTCTTCCTTGACTTCTTCGGCCTTCCAATCTTCTTAGTAATCTCAGGTGGAGAAAGTTTTGGTCTATCACATGGGGCCCAAGTAACCTTATCAGGAATTGGCTTAAACATCACAGCATAAGTGTTCAAATATGCCTGTTTCATGAAGTATTTTGGCAGGTACTCTTCTGTTGTGTGTCTTGCATGACTAATTGCAGCCATAGCATGAGCACAGGGGAGTCCGGATAGTTCCCAGTGACCACAGTCACAGGACCTGCTCAACATATCAACGATGAACCTCCTCGCTGGATAATAACTCTTGTCTTTAACCTAAGAGCAATAGCACAATAATTAAAAGCATATAGGGAAAAATTTGTGAATTCAGATTGTAAACAGTTCAGCTATAACTCTTTCTGTACTAGAATTTATGAATTCAGATTGTAATTTCAAGCAATATATGTGCTTTGTGAGTTATAAATATATGTTTTAGATGTATACCTGAAAGTGAAGATCACCAGAAGCCATTGCAGTCATCTTGCTTCCGGTCTCATAAGCCTCATCTAATTCCTTTTTCACTCGAGGTGGAATATTGGACTAAGATTGTGCTTCTTTTCTTCTTTCTGTGAATAATGTCATAAACATGCATCGGATTTCTTCAAGCATAGTCAGGCAAGGCTTATCTCTATGGGGTAAGATCCAACTGTTGAAGCACTCTGAAGTGTTATTACTTGTGCGATCCACTTTGCAATTCGTGTCATACTCATATCTTGCCCAAGTAAACCCAGCAAGTTCTCTCTCCAACCACTGCCATGCCTCTAACTTCTCTTTTTTTAACTTTTCCATTGCAGCTGCATGGTCAAACTTATTAGTGCTACTGACAGCTCTCCAAAACAGATTCCTCAAAGTAACTCCAGGATGATCTTTAGAGAAGTTAGAATATATATGTCTAGCGCATGGCCTATGAAATGCAGTCGGCCATGTATTCCCAATTGCTCCTAACAAACCCTTTTGCCTATCGCTGCAAAAGGTGATCTGATCTGATCCATTATCGAAATACGAATGCAGAATCTCTAAAAACCATGTCCAAGTTTCAGTGTTCTCTATCTCACACACTGCTATTGCTAATGGAACCATTCCATTATTAGCATCCATACTTACAGCAACTAAGAGAACTCCACCATACTTTGATTTCAAATGACATCCGTCTAACCCAATGTATGGCCTACAACCATTATAAAGTGCATTTCTTTGGGCTGGAAATGCCATAAAAAATCTCTGAAATAACACTTTTTCTGGCTGAGTTACTACATCACAAAGTACTTTGCAAATTGCACCTGGATCATACTTCAGAATTACTGCAGCATATTGAAAGAGATCCTCATAGCCCCTTGCATGGTCTCCATGAATGTCTGTCCTTGCCCTCTCTCTAGCTCTATATAGCTTCAAATTCCCTATCCTCACACCAAATGTCTCTTGCATAAACTCGTGAAGAACAGAAATCTTCACATGGGGATCCACAGCGACTTTGCTCTTTATTTTCTCGGCTATCCATTTGCTGGTCACATTCACTGACATTTCGGTCTGTCTGCAATCATGCTTATTATGCAACTCTTTAATTACAAATCCACCCTTACCCCTGATTTTACCTCCCACCACATACCATGGACAACCATCAGTCTTGCATTTACCGTAAAATCTCCTACGGTCATTGTAAACCTTTGTAATTTCAAAGCTTTTATCCACCATCACTTCACCCAACACCTTCCTAAAGTGGTCAACATCATCAAACACGTCTCTTAACCTCAGCTTATGCTTACCATCAGGCCTTGGCTTATACATATGCACTTCAATATAATCTTTCAATTGAGTAGTACCCAAATCAAAATCTGAGTCAGATGTATTTGCCAATAATTGAGGATCTGCATCAATTGATTCACTGTCAGAGCTAGATCCCTCATCATCCATAACTTCTGCATCCTCAGCTATGTTTTGGTGATTTATACGACTACCATCAGCAGTAAATTCCTTGTCAAAATCTGACAACCAATCATCATCGTCGTTGTCATCAACATTCTGCTGAACATTCTCATTCCTAACAATTTGTGGTTCATCTCTGCCTTCACTCTTGGAAGGTGATTCATCTTCATCAGCATCAGTCTCACACCTAACATTCTCAGAAAGGTTTGTTTGTGGCGCATGAATGCCTCCACTCCTAGATAGTGGTTCATTTCCACTTTCATTTACCCATGCAACTTGCTCTGCAGATAGCTGAACTCCTAAGGCATGTAGCAGGGATTGTATCACCCCACCAAGTTCTAAATCAGGACGTAGGGTTGGCAACACAGTGACTTTAAATATTGGCACTTGTAACGAGTCATGTGCCGTGAACATAATCCGTAACATTACATCAGTATCTACAATAACTTCCACATTATTCCTTGGGTCGGTGACAACTAATTGCACACTTTCAGGAGTGGTTAATCCGTCTTCACTTGTAATCTTCACCACCTCATTCTTCAGCTGCAGCAGACTGCATTCATCTGGTTCAATCAACCCTTTACAATGGTTCTTGCCTTTGTAGATTATATGAAGTTGTTTTGGTAACATGATCTGCAAAAAGCAACCAGTGAACAAAAATTGGTAACGTTAATTCTAGTAATATGAACATAACACAATTCACAACTTAATTATCAAAAGCAAACAATAACAGAAATTCTTATATTGGTAACAAGATCCACAAAAAATAAGGAAAAATTATCAAAGCTAGATCTCCAACAATAACAGAATTAACAAAAAATTGACAAAATTCTAATGTCAGTACCATGGGCAACGACTAACAAAAAATTATGCTACAAAATTAATATTATAATATATGAAATTCAAGTATTATTCACAACAAAAAACAATAACAATTTAATTAACGAAAAAATTTATGAACAATAAGCGAATACAAAAGCCAGAGTCAACAACTCACAGTTGAGAGCGCAAAACACTAATGGACTCGGTCGTCACTCAGTTGCGAGGGAGCCAGATCGGAGACGGAGGTTTCACAGTGGAGAGCGCAAATGGTAGTGGAGTCGACCGTCACTCAGCACCGATGAAGAGAGATCGGAGATGGAGGTTTCAGAATGAGAGAGGGGGCCGGTCGATTTTTTTCTTAAATATTCTGTCAAAACGCTGCGTTTTGCTTCAACTCAAAATGTCTTTAATGCCCTTGTATCCGGAAATGTCTTTTATGCCCTTATTACATCAGCAACACATCAGCAATTTTCTAACGTTGTTAACGAATTAGTAGTAAAATGATAACCGCGAAAAACCTTGGTAGTAAAATACACTTTTTATCAAACCATGGTACTGACATGATATGTCAGTAAAAGTTTGGTAGTAAATTGATAATATCCCTTATTTTTATATGTCCTCGAGAGAGATTATTTAGTATTTGACGTTTGGATTTATGGATTTATTTGAATAAGAATTGGAGGAATTTCAATTTGAAATTTATGAGTAAAGATTAATGATTTGTGAGTAACCTCCTTCTTCACGTGCTCCGCACGTGTTAGATTTGGAGTGTTACAATTGTGGTATCAGAGCAACTAGGTTAGGATTCTGTAGACTTTCTTTTACGGTTTAATTAGATTGTCTAATTAAATCGATTACATTTGTTTTGTAGACATGAAGAAGGACAATATGGGTATGAAAAGTGTCAAGAATAAGGGATGGACAGAAATTGATAGGACCGAACAATTTATCTTAGGAGGAGTTCTTGTCAAAGATCTTAGGAGACTTCATAAGCAGCGAATGGATGATAGACTAAGACGGACTATAAAGGTCTACATCGATACTCCTCCAGGACCTGGAGCTTCAAGAAAGAAGCTCAATGAGGCTATACGTGGACTACGTGTTTATGGCAAGGGAGCTAACAAGAATAAGCTTGTAATACGTCGCCTATTTTGGACAGGACCTCGATTTAAGCCTTACTATAGCAAAGGATGGGTATCTCTAGGTCTAAATAAACTACCTTATAGAACTCCTAAGGAAATCGAGACAGATGGAGTCACGACTAAAGAAAAGAAAGTAAAGATAGATCATTTTCCTATCCGGTTGAGTACACCTATGAACTTTGTGGCTGTAGGACATGAAACTCTGTAGACTTTATTGAGGTTAATAGAGTGATTAAATATTTTAAGGTAAGGAGTAATCATTTATGACTAGTAATTCTATTTTGGTCTTTTTGGCTTTCTATGTTGCTTGCGACTTTGTAATAACTCTTGTTATATGATCTTTGGTATTAACGTAGAATGAAATATTTATTGCTCTTGTTTACAATATCAAATTTTCTTAGTTATACTACTTATTCAGTACTCTGCGCGCTTGCACGACCTTTAGCTATGAATTATTTACCCTTTTTAATTATTTATTTATTCTCCGTGTTATAGTCAAGAGATGTCACGTAGGGGAGGTGCTAGGCATGCCTCTAGCTCGAGAGATGTTTTAGGTATTGCTGACGACGCTGACCCAACCTTGCACGAGATGGCTAATGAAGGAAATCCTATGATGCGCGCAATGCTTAGATTGATGGAACAACAAAGTAAGTTAATTCAAGATATGGCTAGAGGCAGAGTTGGGGCACAAGAGAATGTGCCAGTTGAAAGGCAAGGTGGCGCAAGAGATCATGGGGCTATGGTGAACTTAGAACGATTTAAGAAATTGGGACCACCTACCTTTCAGGGGACTGCCGATCCCATGGTTGCAGAGGCATGGCTAAAACAGATGGAGAAGATATTTGTGGCTATGGGTTGTAATGATGATCAAAGGGTAATATTAGCCTCATTTGTCCTTCAGGGTGAGGCAGACCACTGGTGGGATGCCAAATCTCGTCTCATAAGGGCTGGCTTGCAAGATGCACCCATTACTTGGGAGTTATTTTTGGAGGCTTTTTATGAAAAGTATTTTCCTGAACGAGTTCGACATCAGATGGAGGCTGATTTCTTGAGGTTGACTCAAGGAACAAAGTCTGTTGCGGAGTATGAGGAACAATTTACTGCCCTCTCTCGTTTTGCTCATACCTTGGTTGCTAATGAAGGTAGTAAGTGTAGGAAGTTCCTGGAAGGGTTACGTCCTAACATTAAAGGGCGATTGACCATCCTTAAGATTAACAATTATGCCGATTTGGTGGACCGAGCAATTCTCGCGGAGAAGGATATTCTTGAAGCCCAAGTTACAAGGGATCAGAGAAATAAGAAGAATCAACAAGGTGGACCGCGAAATGGAAGTTCCTTTAGGCAGGGCACTCACTCCCAGAAGTATAATGGTGGAGGTAACAAATGGGATAACAAGGGTATTACTGATGACACTGCTCGGAGGAACTACCCCATTTGTCGACATTGTGAAAGGAGGCACCCTGGTGAATGCCATTGGAAAACTGGAGCTTGTTTTGCTTGTGGAGAATCTGGGTATAGGATTATGGATTGCCCAAAAAGACGTAGCGAGACTACAAATACTCCGACTAACGAAGGGCAGAGGAAGAAACCGAGGGTGCAAGGGCGTGTTTTTGTACTAACAGAAAAAGATGCTGAGGTGTCCAATGATGTAGTATCAGGTACATTGTACTTATTCTCTAGAGAAGCCAAAGTTCTTTTTGATCCTGGTGCTACACATTCATTTGTATCTTGTGTGTTTGCCCATTATGCTAATGTGCCTATCGCACCACTGGATGTTCACGTGACAATTAGTACCCCTATGGGGGATTGCCAGTTTATAGATCATGTCTATAAGTCATGTGTGATCAGATTGTGTGATAGAGAATTCCTTGTGGATCTTCTACCTTTAGAGATGCACGATTTTGATTTGATTTTGGGGATGGATTGGTTAGGACCTTACCATGTTTCAATAGATTGTTTTGCTAAGGAAATTATTTTTTGCCTACCTGGCGAGGAAGAATTTCATTTTCAAGGGAATCATAAGAGTCATAAAGCTTTGATTTCTATGGTTAAGGCAATGAAAATGCTAAAGAAGGGGTGTGAAGGATTTTTAGCGTATATAATTGCTGACCATCCCGATGGGGCGTGCCTTGAAGACATACCTATTGTGAGGGAGTTTATTGATGTATTTCCTGAAGATCTTCCGGGACTACCCCCAGATCGAGAGGTTGAGTTTACTATAGAATTAGTTCCTGGTACTACACCTATATCCAAGGCGCCATATCGGATGGCACCCATAGAATTAAAAGAACTAAAGGTCTAGCTACAAGAATTACTAGATAAGGGTTTCATTCGTCCTAGTGTGTCGCCTTGGGGTGCTCCCGTTCTGTTCGTAAAAAAGAAAGATGGTTCAATGAGATTGTGTATTGACTACCGGCAGTTGAATATGGTTACTGTCAAGAATAAATACCCTCTTCCTCGAATTGATGACCTCTTTGATCAATTACGAGGTGCAGCGGTATTCTCTAAAATTGATTTACGATCTGGCTACCATCAATTGAAAATAAGAAGTGAGGATGTATCGAAAACAACTTTTCGAACTCATTATGGACACTATGAGTTCTTAGTTATGCCTTTTGGATTAACTAATGCTCCTGCAGCGTTCATGGATTTGATGAATAGGATCTTCCAACCTTATCTTGACCAATTTGTCATCGTCTTTATTGATGACATATTAATTTACTCTAAGAGTAAGAAGGAGCATGAGTCGCACTTGAGAATTGTATTAGAAACATTGCGGAAGAAGAAGTTGTATGGAAAATTTAAGAAATGTGAGTTTTGGCTTGATCGTGTGATGTTTTTGGGACATATAGTGACGAAGGATGGTATTTCAGCAGATCCAGCTAAAGTGGAGGTAATTGTGAATTGGGAAAGGCCTGCTAGTGTGACTGAAGTAAGGAGTTTCTTAGGATTGGCAGGTTATTATAGGCGCTTTGTCAAAGGATTTTCTAGCATAGCAACACCATTGACTAATTTGACTAAGAAGAATGTGAAGTTCAATTGGGATGAGGCATGTGAAAAGAGCTTTCAAGAGCTCAAGAGTCATTTGGTGACTGCCCCCGTTTTAACTCTCCCTTCTGAAGGTGGAGCTTTTGTGATTTACAGTGATGCTTCCAGAAAAGGTTTGGGTTGCGTTTTAATGCAACATGGTAAGGTTATAGCATATGCTTTTAGGCAGCTAAAGAATCATGAACAAAACTACCCAACACACGATTTGGAATTGGCTGCTATAGTGTTTGCTCTAAAAATCTGGAGACACTATTTGTATGGGGAGACTTGTGAGATCTTCACCGATCATAAGAGTTTGAAGTACTTGTTTACTCTAAAGGAATTGAATTTGAGGCAGAGAAGATGGTTGGAGTTGGTAAAGGATTTTGATTGTTCTATTAATTACCATCCAGGTAAGGCAAACGTGGTAGCAGATGCCTTGAGTAGGAAATCATCTGGGTGCATGGCTCATCTTATCACCATGCAATCTCATTTGGTAAAAGACTTGAGGAGATGTGGGATTGAGGTAGTTACTCATGGGCAAGCAGACGTGTTAGCACATTTGACAGTCCAACCCACTCTAATTGATAGAGTTAAGGTAGCTCAGAAGAACGACATAGAACTCAATAAAATTCGTGAAGATGTGAGCAAAGGACATAAGCCTGGATTTAGACTTGATAATGGGGATGGATTATGGTTGGGACAAAGGTTATGCGTGCCAGCAGACGAAGAGTTGAAGGCAGAGATCTTAAGAGAAGCGCATGAATCATCTTACAGTATGCATCCTGGTAGTACTAAGATGTATCGTGATCTAAAGCAGAGTTTTTGGTGGAGGAATATGAAGAGAGATATTGCTGCTTTTGTGTCTCGGTGTTTAGTCTGCCAACAAGTAAAGATTGAGCATCAAAGACCAGCAGGAACTTTACAAACGCTTCCTATTCCTCAGTGGAAATGGGAACACATAACAATGGATTTCGTTTCTGGATTACCTCGTTCTAGGAGGGGATGTGATTGCATTTGGGTAATTGTTGATCGATTGACGAAATCAGCTCATTTCTTGGCAAGGAAGAGTACAGACAATGTAGGGCAACTAGCTAAGTTATTCATTAAGGAGATAGTGAGGCTTCATGGGGTTCCAGTGTCAATAGTGTCTGATAGAGATCCACTGTTCACTTCAAGATTTTGAGCTAGCTTACATAAAGAGTTGGGGACGAAATTGAGATTTAGCACTGCTTTTCATCCACAGACAGATGGGCAATCCGAAAGGACTATTCAAACCCTTGAGGATATGCTTCGAGCTTGCGTCCTAGACTTGAGTGGTGGTTGGGAAGAGCACCTAATGTTGATCGAATTTGCTTATAACAATAGCTTTCATTTGAGTATTGGCATGGCACCATTTGAGGCATTATATGGAAGAAAGTGTAGGTCCCCAATCTGCTGGGATGTAGTTGGTGAAAGAAAACTTTTGGGTCCAGAATTAATACAGATTACTGTTGATAAAATCAAATTGATTAGAGGACGTCTTCAAACAGCTCAGAGCAGACAGAAGAGTTATTCAGATCGTCGTAGACGTGAGTTGGAATTCGAAAAAGGAGATTTTGTTTTCTTGAAAGTATCGCCATGGAAAGGGGTGTTTCGGTTCGGGAAGAAAGGAAAGCTTAGCCCTAGATTTATTGGACCATTTGAGATTTTAGAGAGAATTGGTCTGGTGGCCTATCGCATAGCTTTACCACCAAGTCTGTCTAGGCTTCACAATGTATTTCATGTGTCTGTGTTAAGAAAGTACATTGCAGACCCTTTACATGTGCTAGACTATCAACCGATTCAGATAAATGAAGACATGTCGTATGAGGAACAGCCTATTGAGATTGTCGATCGAGACGAACAAGTATTAAGATATAGAGTTATTCCCCTAGTGAAGGTACGATGGATGAATCATTCTATTGAGGAAGCCACTTGGGAGCGAGAAGCTGAAATGTTGGAGAAGTATCCTCAACTCTTCCATGCATAAGGTAACCTTTTAATTTCGAGGACGAAATTTTTGTTAGGAGGGGAGAAATTGTAACGCCACAAATTCCCATACATATTAAATTATGGAAATTGGGCTTTCATTGAGAATTATGGGTGGCCTATAACCCTTATTTAGAAAGGGGTACTAATTAAATAGAGGTTATTTATGAGATCATTTTGGAAAAGGGTTATTTTTCCTTATTGAATAGGGTTTCTTAAGATCCCCTATAAATACATACTTTTCCCCCTTCCATAACCCTAAGTTCACAACGTTTATTCTTCTTCTCTGCTGCTCTTTACGCTCTTACCCAAATCTTAGGATTCAAACCTTTGTTTAGGAGAGAATCAAAGCGACGGGTAAGTTGTTCTCCATGTTCTCAACAGATTTCTAATCACTCTATCTAACTAGGGTTTATATTGGCACGATTCTAATGGTTGTAGATCATGATGCATGGTTTAGAATATATTTAGACTTTGCTTAGGGTTTTGATTTAGTATGAGTTTAGTTAATCAATCCTTGACGTATTAAGCATAGGATAATTCTGGACAGCATGAGGATCTCGAATTTTAAAGCTATATTTTCTGAACGAATTTTCTTATAAAATTTATATTTCTGGAAACTAGACATGTAGGGCTTCTTGATTAAATTTTATTTCATTAAATCCGACTTCGTTTTCAATTTTATATGTATTTTAGAAATAGAAACCACTGCACTGGAAAACTGCGATTCCAGCATTGCGATCGGATTCACAAGACTATTTGTACCATAAAATGAACTCGGAAAATTCTGAAAGTTTATATGTAGGTTAATATATGTGTCTAGGATTCCCAGTTTTAATTTCATAATTTTCTGATTAGTATTTTATTTTATAAAAATCACGGAACCCGTTCTGTTTGGTTTAGATGATTTGAAAACAGTTTCGAATTTGCTGAGAAGTAAATAGTTTTTAAAATGTTTTTGATATCGGATTCTATTGTAAATTTTACATGGGGTACTCATGGATGTCCAGAATGGTTCCATAGGATTTTATATCATTCTAAGACTTGGATTAAGAGTTAAAATTCCGAGAATCAGACCTGTACGGGTATGAATTAGAAAATCAAATTCTTAGAATAAGTTATTAATTGTCTTATCTTGTATTTGTTTAAGGTTTTGAAGGTGTTTGAGGCTCTTAGAAGCTTAGACGTGTGTTAATCCAAGTTCATTTGTCAAGGTAAGTAACTTCATTCCTAGTATACTGGATATGTATAAGTATATTGATATTATTATTATAAGTATAAATGTTTTTATTCTACTTAAAGGATTAATTGATTTTGATAATAAAATTAGTTTTATGTAAATGTTTTAAAGCTAAATTCTTTTTAACAAAGTATTTTATAAATGCTTTTGAATATGTAAGTTATTTTGCTACATGCCTACTTTTATGATTTTATTTATGAAATGTTATGCAAGCCTAAATTATTGTTATGAACTTTTTATAAATCTTATACGAATGCTTTGTACCCATGTATGATTTCAACTATTGATGATTGTATAAGATTCCTAATGTTTTGGCTCATTGTCCATAGTTCTTCTGATTCTGATTCTGAATTCTGATCGTAACATACGATATATCTGTCTGGACCAGTACTGGGTTTATGTTCTGAGTGTGCACACGATATTCTGATTCTGTTTCTGGCCGGGTCACCGGGACTATAGGTGACACTATGTGACATGAGCTAACCTGTTTGTTTTCTATATACGTATTACATGATTTGCTTCGTAAGTAAATATGCTTTTGAATATTCTGAATTATTAAGAATTTATCTTATGTTATTGTGATATATCGTTTTATGAAAATTATGGATTATGATATATGCTTTAAACAAAAGAAGGCTTGCAATATTTTTGGTATCGATAGGCCTAGTGTGTTAGGAATGGTTTTACTTACCGAGTTGACGGCTCACCCCTCGTCATTACATTTTTGCAGATTAAGTTTCTTTTGAGAGGTGCACTTAGCTTTGGAGTTAGTGATTTCCAGTTTCCGTTTGCTATTGAATAAGAGGAGGAATAGACTTGTGTTTCTATTTAGTTACTTTTATTATGAACGTGTAATTTGGAGTTTGAGACTTTTGTTATTATTTTTATATGTCCTCGAGAGAGATTATTTAGTATTTGACGTTTGGATTTATGGATTTATTTGAATAAGAATTGGAGGAATTTCAGTTTGAAATTTATGAGTAAAGATTAATGATTTGTGAGTAACCTCCTTCTTCACGTGCTCCGCACGTGTTAGATTTGGGGTGTTACATGTTAACTGTAAGCTAGCTAGATCATTGGCAAACTGAATACAGGTATAATCATGTCTAATCAGATGTGTTTGAGAAGTTCAAAGACGATGAAGGTAAATTCAAGGCATCAATGATCAACAATGTTCGAGGCATGCTAAGTTTGTACGAGGCAGCACACCTAGCTGTTCACGGAGAAGAAATTTTAGATGAAGCCATTCTTTTCACTACAACTCATCTCAAGTCAATGATATCTTGTGTAATTTCAAACAATCTTGCTGAACAAATACAACATGCTCTCAGACTTCCACTCCGTAAAGCCCTACCAAGGTTAGAGGCAAGGTACTATCTGGATATGTATTCAAGAGATGATTTGCACAATGAGACTTTGCTCAAGTTTGCAAAGTTAGACTTTAACTTATTACAAGCAGCACATCAGAAGGAACTAAGTGACATGACTAGGTATATATATATATATATATATTTTCTTAATCCCCCATCTCTCTAGAATTCGAATTTGGATGGGTACAAGTTAATTTAGTACTTATTTGGTGTGTGTTGTTCTTAAAATTGGACATATAATTATAGCATTGATATGAAATTAAATTTCTTCAGATGGTGGAAAGATTTAGACATTCCTACAAAGTTGCCTTATGCAAGAGACAGGATGGTAGAGGTGTATTTTTGGACATTGGTAGGAGTGTACTATGAGCCTAAATACACCTTTGGTAGAATTTTGGTGTCCAAGATAATATGCTTGATATCCCTGATTGATGACACATTTGATGCCTACGGTACTTTTGAAGAGCTCACACTCTTTACTGAAGCTGTCAAAAGGTGCGTAATAAAACTTTGCTTGGATATATATATTATATCACTTTAAAAAAGTTTTTCCTTCTTTTTGTTAAAAATATATTTATATCAAGCATATCTTCATTTGATTTAATTTCCAGATGGGACACTAACGTCACAGACACACTACCAGCATACATGAAATTCATTCATAATAAACTCTTAGGTGTTTACAATGAAGCTGAGGAAGAATTGGCAAAGCAAGGAAGATCATACGGGATACCATATGCAAAACAGACGGTCGGTAGGCTTTCATGCAACTTATTGAAGATAAAGAAACTAGATTCTTCGCTAATAATATGCTTTTTATTCTGGTATTTTTATAAGTTTATGATTGGTATTTATTATACACACACATACACAAACACACACACGATGATGTAGAACAATTATTTTAGTAAGTATTTAATTATTTTTTGTCAAATAGATTTTGGTGTAGTTATATTTGATATATTATTAAAGTTTTTTATTCTTAGGTAGAATTATATTTCATGTTTGAGTTTAATTAGAGTAGTAGATTTGCTCTGCTATAAATACGCTGGTTATGTAATTCATGCAACGTGATTTTATAATAAATCACTCTGCAATAAAACTGATGCATCATAAGGATAAATTACTATGGGTGATAACTGATACATGTATAAGAGATTTTTAATATTGTTGATTTTGAGGATACTCATATGAAGAAATAAACTAAATTGTTAATTTTGAGAATACTACTTACAATAAAGAAAATAAACTAAATTATTCATATTGATTGTAAGAATACCCGCAAAATCTATATTGTTAAGAATCGTTGCTTTCACATAATATGAAAATAATTATAAGAATAAAACTCACTACTAGAGTTCATTCCAAAAAGATAATCAATAACAAATATCAAGTTTGTTTATGAAGACTATAAAAGATGCTTATTTCTGACTTAACCTAATTAGACTAGAAAACCTATCTAATAAGACTTAGGTAGCCCTTTTTTTTTTTTTTTTTTTACTTTTATGAAATCTAAATAAATTTGAATTTTTTTTAAAGTTTGAATTGTTCTGAATACAAATCTCTGAATGACATGATTTTTTTTCAATATCTGAATATAAGTGACATTTTTTTTATAAACAAAAACATCTAAATATGGCTATTTGATATTTAATGTAGGGTAAATTAAAACAAAAAAAGGATAAGATTTTATAGATTAGGAAATGAATATATTTAGTAGAGATATTTTTCGAACATAATATTTATTCCTCATTTAGAACTTTTTTTAATTAAAATAAAGTCCTAAAATATAAATATTTGAAAATCAAACATAAATTATAAAATAAATTATAAAAAAACAAACAAGCAAATTTTAGAAAAGTTCTAAAATTAATAAATATTTCAAACCTCAAATGTTTAACAAACAAGCCCTTATACCTAAACTAGAAATATGAATTACACTATAATGACAATATAGAAAAGGAAATTACTTAAATTTTTTCATATCAGATGGATTGAGCGGCTTGAATTGGATTCTGAACACTGCTAAATGCTTTCATACCCTATGGCTCTACTTCCACTAACCAGTCTGTCATATATATATGTCTATGATTAGATACAAGAGGTAATCCTGATGTACTTTACGGAAGTCAAGTGATTAAAAGAAGGTTATGTTCTGAGCATGGAGGAATATAAATCAGTTGCATTAAGAAGTATTGTTGTTTTACCAGTAGTAGCAGCTTCCTTTCTAAACATGGGTGATATTGCAACCAAAGAAGTTTTTGAATGGGTAGTCAAAGTCCCTAAGATTATAACTGTTGGGAAAATATGCTCTTTAAAAGCATATGTGTTTATTTAATTGTAATAAATATTTTTTTCAATTAATAAAATAAATGAAGTATTTTATTCAAATATTTTAATTGCATTAATATTTGTATCAAAGTTCATTTAATTATATTATATGTATTTATGTAATCACCATGTGGATTCACAGAAGACATAAATACAAGTTATCTTATGATTAAATAAATTTAGTTCGCAATTGATAAATAAAGTTGAGCACTTTATTTAGGTATAGACTGTAATAAATTCATTGAATGATTTTAATTACATGATTAAGACAAATCATTCAATGAATTTATTGATGTAGTACGACTACATTGAACATGATCACATATGAGATTTAATTAACTTTGTAATAACTGTCAGACTTATTAAATCTCATAGACATTGATTTTACTGTAATCTTAATCTTGAGTTAATTATGATTTCATTATTGTAATTGTTATTCCATTTGAGTTACCAATGGACACAACACATACTTGTGGTCAAGATTACCCGGTATCTTGGTGGGAGCAATTATGAGTATTAAAGTTATGGATTAATAATATAAAATTTGTACAACACATCTCTTGATGGGTTTTCAGCACTTGATCATAGAATTCTCTGGCCAGAGTGTGTCAACATATTTAGTATGTTGAAAATGATCATTAGAGAAAACCAATAAGTATCAAGGAACAAAATGTAATTAAATTGATTGGACAATTGAGATATCGATTTAATTAATAATGTAGTACAAATGATTGTGCAGTAAAGAAATCAATGTGGTTTGGGACGAATTATTATTCGAGCATACAATTATGGAGGTCAATTCCAATCTTTTAGTGGAGTAGATTTGAAATTAAATAATTAGGTTAGTTTAATTACATGCCTAATTGTTATAACCATTATTGTATGTTCACAAATGATCCCCGGGTTAGCTCATTTAATTGACTGCACCACTACTGGACTAATAAGAAAGATAACTAGTTATTTGGGTCAAAAGTCTAAATATGTCATTTAATGAGAGACTATTTAACTAGTTTATATGTAAGGGACCTTATGTTATTTTATATGGTGAGTCCTCTATAAAATGAAAAGTAACGTGAGTTTTATTTTGGGCATTATTTGGAGTTTAGGGTTTTTACTAAAAGGAGATATATAAAGCTTATTTTCTCTAAAGAAAAAGGCAAAAACCACTTTATACAGATCAGAGAATAAGATTTTTCTCTTTATTATTGAGAGAAATTTTCTCATGCTAGTTGCTTTGGTAGTGATAAAGGCGCACACACGTCAAGTGCAGATCGAACCTGAGTCATAACCTAGAAGATTATTGGTGACAGTTCGTGATCTAACTAGCGTAGTGGTGACGGATCGTAATCTAACAGGAGTGGTGGCGGCGGCGGATCATGATCTAGGAGCCTAAATCACTTCAACGGAAAATGCCAACTTGGATTTTCAAGGTACGATTTATAGATTATAAATTCCTGTATATTATATGAGAGCGGTCCTTAAAAGGTTTTATAAAAATTTAAAAATCTGATTTTTCCCCAACAATAACAGCATAAGAAAATATTTGTTGACTACTTGATGACATAGCATCCCATAAGGTACGTACTATACTGCATTTTGTTAGTTTTACAGTTCATTTATACTCTAGCTTTGTTTTTTATTCCTCTACCAATTCACAAATGGCCCTTGTTATCTTGTATGATTGGGTAACAAACATTAGAAAATTGGCAACCATCTTTCCCAATTCCCCACAACTCCTCTAGTACTGTCCATTACATTATTAGCTATTCGATTAAAGCTAATAGTTGTGAATCGTCTAGTGTTTATTATCTCATTATGTAAGGTAACAAAATCCTTTGTGAAGAAAATTTAGATCTATTACAAATAGATGTAGGTAATTTAAAACTCTGAAACTAATTAATTAATCAACTTAATTAACCTAATTAAATTAAGCACGAAATTAATAAATTAAATTAATTTTCTGAAAATATTGTTCACAATTACTATTTATGATACTGTTTACGGTTACTGTTCATCTGCATAAAAAATATAAATTTTTTAAAACACAATAAAATTGCAGAAATTAAATGACACAAAATTTTTTATGTGATTCAAATTAATCAATCTTACATCCATGAGATTATGCCCGGATGAAAAATAATTCACTAAGTTAACATGTTACAACTTATGAATTTACCAAACTTTAGACTCTCACTTACAGTTTATCACCGTATAGCTTACTTAAACTTAAAATGAATCTGCTTCTCTTGAATAACTAGTACCCCTCTTAATCCACGATCTTCAAGGCATTTTGCAAAGTAAGCAATAGCAATTCTTCGATTCTTCAATGTCTAGTGATTTAAGATCCACATAAACTCTTGTTAGAGATGAAAATAAATAGTCTTTTTAGAAGAATTTGAATGAAGAAGATAAGAAAACAAATCAACACAACATCATGTGTCAAATTCGGATTCTCTAGGGAGGAGGTCAAATTTTACTTCTTTACTTTATGCTTTGTGTTGTGCTTCTTTAATTGCGAAACATCTCTCCTTATTTAAGCATTAGGGTTTCACAAAAAAGCACAAGCCTTAAAAGACTTAAATTCTATCTAAATAAGAGTTTTTTTCCTTTTATAATTCTTAGGAATAAATATGATATTCTCGCTTTGCTTGTCTCCCAAGAAATATTAGAGAATTTAATAAACTTACTGTTTGAATTAACTTCTTGCTCTAAATAAACCTTACACACCAATTGTAGAACATCATCATTAATTGACTTGTTAAATTAGACATATAATTAAATTAGGAAACAAATATTCATAATAAATTAGAATTTTACTAAATTAGAGAATTAATTAATTAATCTCTATTACATGATATGCAATAAATAAGTTTCTAATTTAACGAGAGTTGCCATAAGATACCAACGGACTTAACATTTTGCAAATGCGACGTGTAGTTTGAGCAAAAGAGAGGACATATTCCCTCAACTGTCGAATGCTACATGAAGCAAGATGTAGTGTCCGAGGAAGAGACAGAAAAGGCGCTGTGGTTAGAAATTGCAAATGGGTGGAAAGATTTAAATTATGAAGAGCTTCTCAACCTAATTGCCATGCCGTTAACCTCTGCTTGAGCCGGTTCTTAATCTTGCTCGTATGACCGAATTCATCTACGAGGATGGTGTTGATCGCTACACGAATTCATATAAGATGAAAGACCAAGTTGCCTTAGCGCTCAAGGACCCCGTTACATTCTAATTAACATATATGAGTAGTTATGTTATACATTTTCCATCGCATATATTTGAGCAGCTGATAATAAAATAAATTAAAGTTAGTGCTTTGCTATACGAAGCCTCTTGCCGTGAAAGTAAAAGATCTAGGAATGAACATTCCTCGGTCAAATCTTATGCAGTCTGTAGTGACTTTGTAAAGGGAGGGGAAAAAGAAAAAAAATAAAAAAAATTGGTGCTGGTTGCAGGTATGGAATAAATTGCATTCTTATTTGTATGGAATAAACGGTTTGTCATAAATGTATTTTTTTTTATATTAGTAATATTTTTTACATAACCTCTAATTTTGGTGTTTTATTGGGTGATGCTCAAATATTGCTTCTTTCCATTTATTTTTTTATCATGTATACGTTTTAACCAATTATAAAAACAATACTGCAGGAACACTAAAGACTTTGTCATCTGTTATTTACCAAGATTTTAAATTAAAAAAAACACTTCCCAACAATAACTTTTCATTTTTGGTCAAATTAAATTATTTTATAATGGGATTTTTTCGCCAAATTATTTTGTTATGCTATCACTGGGAATTTACTTTCAATTTCCTTCAACTTCCTTTGCTTTAAAACAACCATCTTCTTTCCTTTTAGTTTTTATTGTTATACAAAACTTATAACATTTATCTCTTTTTTTTTAATTTAATCTCTATTCTTTGTTTTTTTTTTGGGGGGTGGGGGGGGGGGGGGGGGGGGGAAGAACACCAGGTTATCAAATTTTGAAATTAAGTCCCAGAATAATATTGACTAAAAAAATAAAGGGTTTTAGTTAAATTATGGACACCCTCAAAGTCTATATTGATTAATAAGGATGATGATGATCATACTATAGGTGTTTAATTAAAATATATAAAATTTTATAGACTTATTTAATCAGATTTAAAATTGTAAATTTCAAAAAGAGTATTCTAATGAGAATATTAGAGGGATTTTAATGGAGTAAAGATAAGGGTAATTTTTAGGGACCTCCCCTGAGGTTTACCGTATTGACACATAGAGAGAATGTATCCACGTAATTACAACCACCTCCCCTCCCGTTAGTATTCAGTTACGTATGGCATCAGTATGCGAGGGTAAATATGTAAAATTGCCTTTTAAAATTCAAAAGAATTCAAAAGCGCAGCTTTGTGAAGATGGATGCCTGAGAAATTGTAAGAGTTGACTCCATTAACCAGTGCTTTACAATAACCAGTGGATAAAAGCAAATAACAAATTTCACAAAATGAATGTTACACTTAGCCTCCTCTTTCACGTAAACAACACCGAACAACATCTTCATCTTTATGTAGCTGTGAAGGAGATCTTCATTTGGCTGAAGGATTTGGTGCGAAAAAGAGGTAACGAGATGAGCTTTGGTGGTGGCCCAAGTGCGCAACGAACTGAGTTTCAGCGACGAACGCCTTCAATCGCAACTGGAATTGGTGTGAAAAAGAGGTAATCCTCATTTATTACAATTTAAAGATATGAATCAGATGCAATAGATGAGTGTGATGATTTTGCGTTAATAAAAATGAAAATGGGTTTTTCGTTTCAATTTCCACCAATTTCTTTGTTTTTCTTATCATCTTCTCGGTAAATGTTTGGGTATGATTCTGTGGCGTTTGAGGTTCCGGTTAGTTTTCTTTGGCGAAGTAAAGACATTGTTTATTTTCTTGAGAAGTTTTTTATTTTTCTTTAAAAAAAATCAATGAATTTTCCTGTAAATTTTTACTAAAAGTTGTCTTAACAGATTTATTTTTCTGTAAATTTTTACTTATTAGCCAAATTTATTTTTTTAAGGAAGACTCAAAGGAATCAGTTACTTAAACTATGGAAAAAGTCTTGAGTAGTTTATCGGGTTGATAAATTGATCCATAAAGAATAAATGGTGAAAACTACATTTACAAGAGAAAAAAAAATTATTTTATATTGGATTAATGTTTAGAAAAACGTATAGTAGAGTATGACATCATAGACACCACTAACAAAAAAAAGTGAAAAGATTCCATGAACAATAAGTAGAAAGTTGATCTTAAATAGCAAAATGACCAACTTAACATCATTCCACCAAATAATCTTGGAATTTATTCAAAATTATGTCGGTATCAAGTTGAAAATTAGGCCAGTCTTCGATTGGTAAATGAAGCTTGGATTGCTGCCTTTTGGTCAACCAAAGCTGTGGGTGTAATCCATAACTAATGGAATCTCGCACTTGGGTCACAATCAAGAAGGCAAAATCAGCCCCCCACTGATGAGTAATATGAATTTACAAATTTCATCCAGTGAACTTAATAATTGAACTTAATACCAGCTTATTTGCATGACAAAAGAAGAAGCTTTTTAGGTTCTTTTCGTTTCCAGATTTACATAGGTAGATTCTGTTCGTTTTCAGATTTACATAACTAGATTGATTCTGTTCGTTTCCAGATTTAAATAACTAGATTGATTCTGTTCGTTTCCAGATTTACATAGCTAGATTTTGTTCGTTTCCAGATTTACATAGCTAACTGAATAAACTTAAATTAAACTGAAATAAGTGTTTTAATTAAACTGAAAGATTAAAATATCTTTGCATGCACATGTCATTGTAAATTTAAGGTCGTCTCTAATTTTACGAGTGACCACTTCGTTGGAATTAATTCAGGCGACAGATTTGAGAGGATTTTTTATGAAATTTTAACCTCTAAATTGCTACTCAACAGAGTTGCCCATTTATATATAGATTAAAGAGCATCCACATCCCCTGTTAGTGTTAATTAAGCTTGTTATAAGTTACTAATCAATCAAAATGATTTCTGGCAAGTAGATGAACTTAGTTTTATATAAATTAATTAATCTTGATATATTAATTTTATATAAATATACATTTGTTTCTTATTATATAAATATACAATTCCAGTTACGATTTTGCCGTTATTTGCTTACCATGTGCTATTATTTATAACTTCCAGTCATGCTTACATGTAGATAGAGGCTGTGGTAGCTGGTGAAAAAATTAATGTAGTGACAGTAATTCCAGAGCAATACACCTTAAATAAGTTGTGGCAAGATGTCAGAGACATTTGTTTTGATAAACCTATAAGGCATGCTAATGAAGTCAAAGTTGATGTCGTGTTGCCATGGGAGACAACCAATATTCATCTGAAAACTGATTCTGACCTGCAAGATGCATTCAAAAAGCTGAAGAAAATGAGTTACTCCTGGGCCATGTTTATTATTAGAACAGAGTTAGATGCAGCACCTGTTTTGCTGGAGAAAAATGATAATGAAGAGGCTCCACTCAACGTTTCACAAGATACTGAGCTGGATTGGTTTGATTTAGCTGGGGTAGATGAATTTGCTTTGCCGGATTTAAATGCTAAAATCACTGCTGGTGCTGGATGTTCAAATTCTACTGCTGTAGTGCTTGAAGGTGATAAAGAGAATGACAATATGGCTGGTGAGTCTATTAATGCCGGCAGTAATGTGAATGTTCCTAATCGAGAAAATAATATGGATGATTTGGAATCTGATGTGAGTGAAGATGAGTTTAAATCTGACTACGAAGATGAGTGGGATGCTGGATTGGATAGCTATGAATCTGGTGATGACAGTGGGCCATTACTTAGTTACTGCCGTGGTTTTTTACTTTGTGTGTTTGTTGTGCTTGTGACTGTCACTTGAAACAATAGAATTTGCTTTGTTTGTGCTTGATATTATAAAGTGAGACCTGTTGTATGTGTTTATTGTGGCTGATACTATCAGTTTGAGAATGAATTTATATTGTATTTCTACTTTTGCTCAGGGATTTATCGGCTGTCCTGTGTGATAGGAGTTGTTGTGTGTGCTTCATAGTGTTAGTTTTAACAAAAGCTTATTATGTGCTTGAAATTGTTATTATACTTTTGCTCAGGGATTTACTGGTTGTAATTATGTTTAAGGACTGAATTATGGACAGGAGCTTGTGTTGTGTCATTGTGTGTGCTTGCTGAATTATGGACAAGAGCTTGTGTTGTGTTATTCGCTTACTATACTAAATACTATCAGTTTGTATAACAAATTATTGTCACATGCATTATCTTTTTTATCCATTAATACATTACACAGAAAAATCACTATATTTTACACTTCACTGCATTCTGCAAACATAGGATGGATAGCTTAGACATATTAGTTCTTAAGCATAATTAAATTCAGCACAAACATAACTAGGTTCAAGTACATCATCATTTTCACAACACCTTCACCAAATCCTGACCTTTGCAGCTTCTTCATAATAGTCTTCACTTCTTTCAGATTTGATTCAATAGCATTTAGGGTATCATGATCCACAATAACACAGCTCCATTGTTGAAATCATCCCTTGCTAGAACCCACCATTTGAAGTATCCGCATGTTGTTCTATTCAGGCATCTATAATAAAGCTTGTGAGGATTCTCATCCGATTCAGATATCATCACCTCGGCTCTCATACGGCATCTACAGATTCGATTTGAAAACTTAATCAGCCTCCCATTAACAAAGTTCCTCCAAGTTGGCTCATAAATTGGCTGTGTATTTGATTGGCTGGATGTGTTTGAGCTTTCATAATCCATGTGGTTAAGATAATGTTTGATCTTGATTATGTTGAATGCTTCTATTGGTGAGTTGGATGAATGCATAATTGATGAATAAATGCTTTTGTCAATGAGCTGAATGAATGATTCTGATGATGCTGATGATGAATGCTTATGTTGTCGTGAACTGAATGCTTCCTTTGATGAGTTGATGAATGCTTTTGATGATGATGATGAGTGCTTCTGTTCAAGAGTTGAATGGATGATGACTTAAAATCGTAAGAAGAAGATGAAGATGAAATTCTGCTATTGTCATTTGCTAACTTGCCCAGGCCTTTTTATAGTTGTTGGTGCTACTCAAAATATTACCGTTTACTTACAACGGTAATAATAGCAACTTTAATTTATTTTTTCTTTTTTAATAACAAATAATGTAAATGAAATCACATCATATAGATGGGTAATTTGGTCTTTTTTTAGCTTTTATGATTCTAGCAAGTTTATTACCTATCGGTTCTCAAAGTCTTATTTTATAACTTATAATTTTGGCGGGAAGGGTAATTTAGTAATTTCAATAGTCAACTAACAGTCAAACTAACCGGATACTAACGGGAGGGGAGGTGGTTGTAATTACGTGGATACATTCTCTCTATATGTCAATACGGTAAACCTCAGGGGAGGTCCCTAAAAATTACCCGTAAAGATAATTGACCCCCTCTACTTATCTCATCGGCCTCTTCTTAATTAATTATATTTATTTTCAAAATTACCCTTTTCATTATCTTTTTTTTTTTTAATTTCTTTACCCTTTTCAATTCAAATTTCAACTCCTTTATAGTTGTCGTTCATTTTAAATTTTTGTTTGTTTTGTGCATTTAATTAATGGTGTACTAGTTATTGTGGCGTGCCTATGTATTTCAAAAGATTCATAGGAAAGTTGAAGATTTGATTATGTATTGTGCAATGTAAAATTAAAATCTTATTTGCTACTGCTTTCAGTATCAATATGATTTTAGTATGTATCAAACATGAAGGAATACAAATCACCCGTTAATTGAAAGCAAGTAATTTAATTTTTAATACTTACTTCCCTATAGAGAGGGACAAATGACCCATTAACACTGACTTCCCTGCTATTAAGAATCATAATTTTAAGCTCTGAATCAATAAAAAAGGCAGGGATTCGGTTCAAAGGTTTGTTCGAATATGTGTAGTCCTAATGATCCATGATTTGATTTCTGTACCAAGGATAAGAATGCAGGTAGAACTTCCGATGGAGCGGATGTTTTATCTTATATTTGAATAAGTGTAATTTTAAAAATAAATTAATTAAATTGAAAGTGAGAGCTGCTGAGATAATTAAGGGATCAAATATCATTATTTGATGCTAATAGCTTTACTTTTCATAGATGAGCTATTTATGCGCAATGCTGTCTGCCCAATTATTGAAATATTTTGTTTTCTTTTTTAAATCAAGTAAAATGCACCACAACGTTAATACAAACATATTAGGTTTGGGACTTTATTATCTTTATTGTATATACTTTTTAAAAGGTAATAAATTGTTACTACCCTATCAAAAGAAAATTAGTTGTCATTACCCATACATTGAAAATTTGAGTCTATTAAAAAAAATGAACTGTGATATAACAAACCCACCCACATAAAATTGTGTCAATAATGACTGGATCACTAAATATTTTTAAAGTGTACTTCTCCAGAACCAGGAATTCAGATTGCTATAATTTATTCACATCCTCATCATAAAGACAAAATACGTAAGTAGTTGATTATCAAATCTTACAAAAGAAATAACAATTCATCAAATTTATTGAATTTTCATCACCAAGTTCGCAATTATTTTATCTGCAGAAAAATATGTAGGAAATTAAAAGTAAAATAACAAAAAATCCAAAAAATTAATTGGTGGGAGTAGATTTGATTTTAATTAAATTTATTTTTATCTTTTTACATAATATATATTCACTAAAAATAAACCCATAAACATAAAAATGAGGTTGCACGAGAGTTTTATGAGGTGTCACTAGCATCAATCAAACAAAAAACACCTTAGGATGTGGTGACCTGGTTGTGGTGGTAGTCTAGTGGCGAGTAGTGATATTTAATCACCTCAATTAATCTAATTTATTTTGAAATTACACTTATTCAAAATTAAAAGTAAAAATTTTATTTTTTAACTTTAATTTTTCTTCTCATCTACCCTCTGTCTTCAAAAATAACCACTATACCATCTTCATCATCTCTGTCTTCAGACTCTCACTCAATTTTTTAACCAAAAAATTAGTTAATAATAAAATAAAATAAATAAACACTCTTTGTCAAATTTCGAACTTTTTAATTCTAGGACTTTATTTTTGGATACTCCGATATTTTGATTTTTAATTGTCGAATTTATTTGATCATTTAGTTTGTGTCGGAGAAAGAAATAGAAAATTGAAACTTTCTATATAAGGGGTGTTTTGCTATTTTTTTGTGCATTAAACTATTTGTTTGTTGTGTGTTTTACAAAGAAAAATTTTAAAAATAAAAAATAAATATTTTTTATGACAGTTTTGATGGTGATAAAGATGGATATAGTGGTGATTCTGAAAGAGAGACTGTGCAAATGGGAGAGAAGAAAAAGTAAAACAACAAATATTCATTTTTTATTTTTAATAAAGCTAATTTTAAAAAAATATGAAACTAATTTTTAAGAAAAAAAAGATTTTGAAGATAAATTGAGGGTCAAATACCACCACTCTACTATGCATGCAACCAACGTGTGAATGATAAGCTAGTTCATTGAGACAAATATCTATTAATCTAGTCAAATTGAACTAGATAATATCCATCCAAAAAATTTTAATATGGATATGGATATTTTTCAAAATATCCAGCTTAACATTCGATGAATATGAATATTAAATGGATATCCAATATCCAATCGATTTACCAGATTTTAAGTTAAAAAATTATATTTTCTAATATTAAAATGAAAAGAATATAACACCACCCGCTAATTATCATTTCCCTTTTAATATTTTCAATTTAGCAAACCATAGATTATCATTCTTCACTTCACATGCTAGCCGCTTGCTGGCCATTGATATCCATCTGCCAATTGTTGCTTGCCAGCCACTGTTATCGTCTTGCTGGTTGTTGCTTATGAGTTACTGATATCAATTTATTCATTTCAAGTTCTTCTCCTCAACTCATGACTATGCTCTCTCCTCTTCAGCATTACAACGTCCTCTTCTTCTTATTTAAGGTATCTTTCTTTCTATCTTTCTCTCCATTATCAGCTACATGTGCTATCTTTTATTTTATGTCTATGTTTTGATACTAGTAAAGCATATGTTAATTTATGGGTAACTTAGTGTAATTTTCATGTAGAAATTAATTCTGAAATTTACAAGCTAAATAATTTTTTTAGGCTAAGAAATTTGTTTCAAACACTAGCCATTTTTGCAAACTAATTGGGTATAAATGGTCATGGATTCCATTGCTTTTATTTGTGAGTTCATAGTTGGATGAATATTAGGATTAAAATATTTTGTAAATTTTACGTTTCGAATAATTTTAATAACATAGTTTTGGCTAGTATCATTTTGTTTTTTAAATTTATGGTAGCAATTATTCTTTAGCTTCATTTAACACCAAGTAACGTCAGTAAATTGTAACTTGGAATTGGTCCATCATGATTGATTTAGAATTGGTCTATCATGATTGAAGTGAACGGCATGGAGTTTAAAAGTAGGGTTATATCATTTACATTGCGCTATTACAACTATTAGTGGCATATACTATACTTTAGGCATTTTGTAAATTCCGTAATGATGTGTTTGGATCATGAGAAAAATAGAGAAAATATTGAATGAAAAAAAGAAAGTTATTATTGTTACTTGTTAAAATGTGTACAATTTTATTATTGTTAGTTGGTGAAACTGTACAATGTCTGGTACTTATATTACACTGGTGTAACTTACTCTGTTAATAACAAATCTAACAACTGACTAATGATAGAGTGATAGTTGTGCAACCTAAAAAAAAATTATACTTGTCTTGACTTACATGCACATACATTACCATTCCAATTTGTTAAGCTTCAATTGCAATTTATTAAGATGTTGCTGTGCAATATTCTTGAACATGCTAGAACCTTTTGGAATACTTCCAACAGCCTCCTTCAAGTTTAAAATTAGGAATGATGTAACTTTAGATTTAAGATAGTGAACTGGCTGAAAGGATAAGGCTTTGGTAAAGATGTCAATTGTCTGATCAAGGTTAGGAATATACTGAATTTGAAGGCTTTTATTAGCTACCTTCTCCCTTAAGAAATGAATATCCAATTCAATATGTTTGGTCTGAAAATGGAACTTAGGATTGCTAGATAGAGCTGTTGCACTTTGGGTATTACACCAAATGATGGGAGTGGACTAGGGTTGGCAATGGGACGGGATGAGATGGAATTTACCAATCCTAGTCTCGTCCCGTATATGCAAGTGGGATGGAAAAACATCCCACTCCCATCCCTATATTTTTTTTGGATAAAAATATGTCCCGATCCCGTTACAAAAGAGATGAGATCCTCCAATTAGAAATATTTTCATTCTTAGTCGGTAATAAGACGGGATGAGATGAAATTTACCAATCTTACTCCTGTCTCGTATATGCCAATGGGATAAAAAAAAATGTCCCACTCCCATTCCTAAATTTTTTTATTGTACAAAAATATGTCTCAATCCCGTCCCAAATGTGCAAGATCCCATCCCATTGGGAAAAATTATCATCCCTAGAGTGGATAGAGGTACAACACCAAGTTTAGAAAATCATGATCTTATCTACAACAACTCTGATGTTGCTACACTAAGGGCTCAATTTTCAGACTTAATATTGGATCTGGAAACCACGACCTACTTTTTGGAGCACTATGGGACCAAATTCAAACCTAAGTAGACACAATACCTAGTAGTTGACTTTCTATCATCTTTGTCAGTGGCCTAATCTACATTAGAAAAATAGTAAAATACTTAAGATGAAGAGAACCAGAGGAGTAAAACTGAAAACTAAGATTAATGGTGCGTTTGAGATATCTAAATACCCTTTGTAGGCTTGCTAATGAACATAAGTAGGAGCACAAAGAAACTGACTTAATTATTGATAGAGAATGTAAGTTCTAGCTTGATCAATGTAACATGCTAAAGAGCATAAACTATATTCCTGTACAAACTGACATCTGAGAAGGATAAATCATCATTTCTAATTAAAGATATCCTTAAAAGCATAGGAGCATAACAAAGTGTGTTGTCTTACATACTTACTTTAGCAAATAAATCAACAATATATTTAGGATGAGAATAAAGCTAACAAACTATATTTTTAGTAACCTGAATGCCTAAAAGTAATTAAGTTCTCTTAAATCTTTTAAAGCAAATATAGATTGTAAAATAGAGATAACTTGAGCAATTAATGAAGGATTGGATTCTGTAACTATAATATCATTAATATATAGAAGGAGAAGAGATGACCATCTTGTCTTTTAAAAAAGGGGCAGGTGTCGAATTTTGGAATTAGAAAAGTCTTACTTTGGCATCTTTATTGAATTGAAAAGCCTTTACATCAAAAGGTTGCATAGTATGAGATGCTTTACATTAAGAAAACACAGACATAAGACTAGATCTAGAGTTGATAATAGACACTAACTTCAAAGATAACAGAACATGAGGTTTATTTGAAGTAGAGACTGTAGTTGATAAAATCCATCTCGAGCAATCCCTTTGAGCAATATGATCCATGCACTCTTGTTTTTAACAAAACAAATAGATTTGTTAACAATCTATAAACACAAAGTAAATTATAAATTATATTAGGTACATGTAAGATATTGGTAAGGTAAATATTTGTAATGGTATGATTATTTATAACAGCCGAGCTAAAATATTGAAAGGCAAACCTAAGCCATTTCTTAGATTCAACTTTTCAACAATAGTATAAACATAATAGTATAAGAATATATTTGTATTCTAAGTGATATGATTTATAGCACCCGAGTCAATATACAAAATTTGATCAACAACAACATAGTAGTTGGCTAGAGAGACCAATAGCATCTTGATTGAAAGTAATGAAATTACTCTAGTTAGCAAAAGGATCAGTAGCATCTTGATTGAAAATAGTGAAAGCATGTTCATGATTCAAACCAATATTTTCTGCATATAAATTAGCTAGTGCATTCCCATTATAGAAACTAGAAACATCTTGAGGATATACAAAGGTTGGAGACTTAGGTGGCTAATAGTTATGTAGTGATTGATAAGCAACATAATCTTGAAAGGTTTATTCCTAAAAGAATTGCCATTGACACCTCTTTTAAAACCTCTTCCATATTTTCCACCAAAGGATTGACCATCTCTAAGCCTGAATCCCCCTAGATTATCCCTTCCTTATCTAAGAACAGATTCATGATTAAAGATATTTCTACACTTATAGGTACTATGACCAAGTACGAAGCAAATTTGACAAAGAGCATTCTTATCTACACCAAAAAAGACTATAAGATCCTCCATTATCAGGAATATTATTAGCATTATTAAGCTTATTATAGTTTTGTCCTTTCTGTGAAAAATTTGCACTTACATCATACATTATATCATATGGTTTTTTTCCTTTGTTCATTTTAAGTTTTGTTTAATGACTAAATAATATTGAAAACAATTCCACAATAGTAATTTTTTTTTCAAATTTGTTTAAGACATTTGTAATAAGTGACTTATAGGAATCATCCAATCCAGCAAGAATATGCAAAATAAACTCATTTGATGAGAGTAAATTACCTTTAATGGCTAAGCTACTAGAAACATTTTCATACTATTGAAGTAATCACTAATAGAGAGTGATCCCTTTTTTGCTAGTTTTGAAGGTGATCACTATTATCATCACATTATCTACCATTAATGAGGACATCTGGCTCTAAAGTAACTTATCAATCTTCTTCCACAAAATATATTTTGGATTTTTAGTTGGTCTCGTGGCTATAACCTCATATCTACTTGATTCTCCAATTGATTCTAATAGAAATTGTGCAAGACAAGGCTTATCACTATTGATGAAGCCTTCAAAACCATTCTCAATGATTGATGCAAGAACTTGTGTCTTCCACACAAGATAATTCATTCGATCAAGCTTGACAAGTTGTATAAAGCTAAAGGATAATGAGGATGAAGGTGAAGTATTTGAATTTGCCATGTTGTATGGCTTTGATACCATGTAAAAGTTTGTATTGATATGTTTGAATGATGAGAAAAAACAAAGAAAATATTGAATGAAAGAAAGTTTTCATTATTGTTACTCACTGAAAATGTGTACAATTCCAATGTTTGTATTACATTGGTGTAACTAACTTTACTAATAACAAATCTACAACTAACCAATGATAGATTGACAACTATACAACCTAAAGCAAACTTATGTCATGCTGGCTTACGTACATTAATTGTTGATAACTAACCATTGAGCATTTCAAACCCTTTTATACCATGGTAAAAATGTTTTCTAGCACTAAATACCCAACTAACCTAGTTTTACCAATTATATGTGAATATCATTGAATGCTTGGTTAATTCATCATGTGAATTGATAAAAAAATATGGCAAAAAGTATGTTACAAAAATTTGAAAAATATTGGGGTGACATGCATGGTGTGATGGCTATAGTTATTGTATTGGATCCTAGGTACAAAATTATATACACAAACACACATCGACTCATATTAATAGAATTCATACTCATTGTTCTGACTTACATACAATATAAAGAAAAATAATTTGTTAGGATTGAATTTGGTTGAAGGTTATTCATATACAAGTTAATTTAAAGTTAGATACTTGGAAATGGAGGATAAGACTACTCTAGACTTTGTTATTTTAATTACGTGGTGGAAGATGAATAGAAGTAGGTATCCTATATTGTCTGATATTGCTAAAGATATGTTGGTTGTTCTGGTCTTTATAGTCACTTCTGAGTCTGCTTTTAGTGCAAGTGCCCGATTTTCAAATCCACACTATAGTAGACTTCATCCGAGTATATTAGAGGGCTTAATGTGTACAGAACATTGGATATGGGTTCAATTGGGAGGTGTCAAACTCATTTCACTTCTATATATATATATAATTTTGATAGTATTTGTTTTCTTTCTATTTTATCAGTGTTTCTCTCTCTTTTTTTTTTTCAAAAAGGGTAGAATTCCTAAAGATAAGGTTATGAATGGAGAATAAACGAATGAAGAAGTGATTGATGATGAAGAGCTAAGCCATGTTCTGAATAGTACTTATCGTTTTTGATTTTGGTATGTGGCTGATGCTCATTATAATGCTCAATTATTAATTATTATGGTCATGAATAATACAAATTATTTAATTGTTTAATATTTTTGTATTAATTCATAGATTTGTGATGATGGTCAATTTGGAGATTGAAAATCATGAACATGACTTATTAAAATATGGAACCTTTTGTATTTAGTTTGAAATTAATTTGTAATTTAATTTTTAGTTTCATTTGTAATTTCATATTATAAATTTTTTCATGAGTACATAGTTTTGATATTTGTTATTTGGGATGTTTACAATTTCTAATTTGATATTAAAATTGGTTTAATAATTTTATATTGTTATCATTTTTATTTATTTTTATTTTTTCTCATTCTTAATAAAAAAATAAACATTTATGGATATCCCTTATGCATAAAATTCATGTTCATAACCAATGACTAAAACTAAATATGGTTTGATTATGAATATTTATAGATTTATGCAACTCTTATTATCTTACATAATAATATAAGTTACATAACTGTCTTACAATCGTTTGATAAAAACTAATGACTGTAAAAAAAAAAAAGAATTTTAGTATCTTATATTTCTACAGCCATTAATTTTTTATCAAAAATTTATGAAACAATTATGCTTTAAATTATTATATAAGGTAACAACTGCCTTTATACCAATATGGATATTATCTATATCTAACTTATGGTAGAAAATAAAATAATCCAACGGCGCATTATCAATCAATTAATCCAACGGACCCTATAGATTTTGCTGCAGGGAGCAGACGATGCACGCCATAGGCGCGTCCATTAAAATAAACAAGAGTTAGCTGTACTCTCTCTCACAGACACAGCAACTGGGGTTTCAGTCTCAGTTTCATTTTCCACAAATCCCTCTGCCTTTTCCTGAAGCTCATAACGTCTTCATTTCTCTTCTGTTTTGTTCTTTTTTTCTCCCTCGCATATTTTCTCGAGAAAATGAGACACCTAGAAAATCCTCAATCCCGACATTGTACATAGCCACACGTACATATCGCCTAAAAGATAAAATATACAATTACCAGAAATATAAAAATCCGACGATGGCAGAGGTGGATTTGTCGAAGAAAGTCGCTGATAGATACCTGAAACGTGAGGTTCTTGGTGAAGGTACATACGGTGTCGTTTATAAAGCCATTGATACTAAGGTAAAACCCTAGCTCTTTTTCGCAATTGATTTATTTTTTAATTTTTTGATAAGTAATTTTTAGTTAATATTGATTGATTTCCATTTAATCTGTGAACAGAACAGGATAATAATTGTTAAATTATTTTTGTTTATGAGATATTATTTTATTTTGTTGTTGAGAATGTTATTTTTTTTAACCAATTTATAGAATATACAATGTACTGCCTAGGAATAGTGACGTGACTGGTATTTAGGCTTTTTGAATTAATTAATAACCATCTAAGTATTTTAATTATCGCTTTAATTCTTTTAATCTTTTGTGAATGTTTCAATATGTTAAACTTTTTCTTATTCTTACTATTTCGAATATTAAATGTTGATTGGTAACTGGGAGATTTTGCTGTAGTTTGGGTTGAAACTTAAATTGGAAATCTAGAATTACATTTTTTTTTTCCTGTTGTTTTCATTTGAATTTTAAGGTACTGAACCACATTAATGTGTTTGGTCTGGTTCTCGCAAAAGAATTGGTTAATGCTTGTCTAACTTGAACTAACAATATCTATAATTTTATTTTTTCATTTTACTTTTAGTTTTACTATTTTTTTTATTATTTTTATGAAGGTGTGAATGGTTTTTGAAAACTGGGTGTTTGATTTGTGCAGACAGGACAGACTGTTGCTATTAAAAAAATTCGGCTTGGGAAGCAAAAGGAGGGGGTGAATTTTACAGCACTAAGAGAAATAAAGCTACTGAAAGAACTTAAAAGTCCACATATAATTGAGTTGATTGATGCATTCCCTCACAAGGGGAACTTGCATCTTGTTTTTGAGTTTATGGAGACTGACCTTGAAACGGTTATTCGCAATACCAATATATTTCTCTCACCAGCTGACATAAAATCATATATGCAGATGACCTTGAAAGGACTTGCTTTTTGTCACAAGAAATGGGTTTTGCATAGGTCCTTTTCTTTTCTTTTTTTTGTTTCATCGTTGAAAACATGAATGCCTGCTAGAATTTATCTCAAATATGCCCTTGTACTTTACAGGGATATGAAACCAAATAATTTGTTGATAGGATCCCATGGACAGCTTAAACTTGCTGATTTCGGTTTAGCACGTATATTTGGGAGCCCGGATCGTAGGTTTACGCACCAGGTATGCTTCTAGCAGTTAAAGCTTTTAGGTGTTTAATCCATTAGGCTGCCATTAGGAAATTTTTGGACCAACAACCATTCATGCTGTATGATCATTTTTGATACTTTTCACTGGCATTTGAACTTGGAGAAATTTAAAGCAAGTTTTTCATAGTTTCTCCTTACAAGTAAACCTGGCAGTGGGTTTAATGAAGTATGCATGCTTATCTTATTCACAGAGTATGTGTCAGCAAGTGTCCTATGACTTGATGTCTTCTAATTATATTCTTTATTCATTTATTTCCAGGAGTTAACACGCTTATTGTAATATAGTTCACTCAGTGCTTGTTGATATTGCTGTTGTTCCTAATTCTGTATGCTTTTTGTTGCTCATTTACATGCTCATTATCTAGTGTGGATGTCCGTACTTTTGAAACAAATCTGGATAAGAGTTTCTAAAATTCAAAAACATTTCAACTTTGTAGACAAAGATAGTGCATTGAGTTTGTGATCTTTTATCTTCTAACAACCCTTTTCAAAAAGAGTTGCCCATCCATAGTATTTCTAGTATGGATGTTAATACTAGATAATTCTTTTGTGTGTGTATACGCATGCAGTCCTTTGCGGGTGCAGATGTTGACAGTCTTAAAATTCAGCCACCAACTCTATGTACAAAGAGATTTTTATTTATTTATTTATTTTGGTTTGGAAAGAGTTGCTTGAAGACAATAGATCTTCAATTTGATGCTTTGATTTTGCATAAAAAAATTTCATTTAGGGGTACCCACACCTGAGATCTTCCACACATGAAAGTTTTCTAATACAAATGTCTGCTTTTTCTTAAAATCCGGACCATGAACTCTCTATACATCGAGTTGCCGAACACTAAATTTTTTGTTTTTAATAATATCTATACCTGTTTATGTATGTGTGTGCTTAGTGATAGTTGATTACTTTGGACATTTGATTTCGGAAATTGATGATAATTTCGTTCTCTCTCTCTCTCTCTCTCTCCCTCTCCCTTTTTTTTTCGGGTTCTATTTTTCCATATTAAATGCCTTCAATCTTGCAAGTTTTTTGATGATTTGAGTTATAATTATGAAAGTTTTGCTCACTTGATTGCATATAACCCTCATTTATAGGTCTTTGCTCGATGGTACAGAGCTCCTGAGCTATTATTTGGTGCCAAGCAGTATGGTGCTGGTGTGGATGTTTGGGCTGCAGGATGTATATTTGCTGAGCTTCTCAATCGTCGGCCATTTCTGCAGGTAAAGATTTTTTTTATATTGTATGGTCAATAAATTTGCTGACCAACAAATATGATGTTTTAATAATGAGAAAATTGCTCTCTGGTTCTTTGAATCCTCTCAATTTTACTGGTGGTGTTAGGTTTCAACTTGTGGTGTTTTCTGTGGCTTTCAGTCATATATTTTATAATGCTACAGTGTGATTTCACTCTTACCTTTGTGCTATCTCTGAGCATTGTTATGATTCATGGCTGAGATTTAACCCTGCTGCATCTTAGCATTTGCTGTTAGAATTTATTTGTTTATTTTGTAACTGAATTCTTTATTCAGTCACCTGTAACCCTGCCTTTTATTGCTATTTTATCTGCACACTGCTCTATTCTCTTCTTTGTTTCCTTAAAATGTTGATTTTTGAAACACATATTGCTATTTGAAGTCCAAAATGAATTAAATGGTAAAGTGCTGTGCCGAATAATTTCAAACATTGGAATTAATAAACTAGAATTGGATTTGAACTTCATTCCGTTTTTGTTACTGTATTCTAAATGCAATATGTTCAAAAGGTAATATAATGGTTGACATGAAGTCTAGTGTATTGTTGCTTGATGTGTTGTTTCTTAATCTTATAAACATTTGTGAATCTGAGAATGACTATCTGGTGACTGTTTGCCACTCCTAGACATCCAAATATGAGACATTCTATCTGGCAGCCCTTATTTGCTTCTGATGAATCCCAAATGCTCTAGTGCTAATGATGGAAAGTAGAGCATATTCTAGTGTACTTATTAAGTCCTATATGTATCTAAATATGAAGCCATATTTTAGACTAATAATGGCTTACTTTGTCAGGCCAACCTTCAAATTTTTTACACAATGCCGTCAGTCTGTGTATGTTTTTATTTTTATTTTTTATTCTTTTTTCTTGGATGGTTTCGTTTTATCTGATCATTGGTGCAACATTGAATATTCAATAGGGTTCAAGTGACATTGATCAATTAGGAAAGATCTTCGCAGCATTTGGGACTGCCACACCATCGCAATGGCCTGATTTAGCATACCTTCCTGATTATGTGGAATACCAATATGTTGCTGCACCCCCTTTGCGTTCATTGTTTCCGACAGCTAGTGATGATGCTCTAGATCTGTTATCAAAGATGTTTACATATGACCCAAAAGCTAGAATTACCGCACAGCAGGCATTAGAGCACAGGTTTGCTAAATCATTCAATGGGGTTTTTGTTTTTGTTGATTTCTTCTCTTATCTCTATTCTGCAAACTAGGTACTTCTCTTCTGCACCACTGCCTACGGAGCCAAACAAGCTTCCTAGACCAGCAACTAAGCGGGCATCTAAGGCTTCAGATTTTAACCCTCAGGAGGGTCCTACTGTGCTTTCACCACCAAGAAAGACAAGGAGAGTGATGCCAGACCGTGAAGGGTTTGAAGGGAATGCTAATCGAACTGATAAGATTGAGGAGCATGCTGGCGAAACAAAGAATGCAGATGGTGAGATTGCTGGAAGGAATGAGCAAGTGCCAACGTCAGTAGATTTTTCAATCTTTGCTGCAAGACCTCCAAGTAGACCTACAATTAACAGGTAAAGCTATGCCTATTCCTTACTCTATTTGTTTACCTGAAAAATGCGTGAAATGATAAATATGTGAAGAGATAGTAATTTGATGTGGATGAGCTTTAGACCTTGTATTATGTAACATGATGGGTTAAGAAATCATCAATTTTTAATTTGATTTATATCCGATCTCAAAATTGTGCAGCTGTCTTTACACTGTTGTATGTCTCAAATTGCCTGTCCATTTTGGGCATCAAAGCCTTTTGTTGTAAAACTCTCAAAGATGGCATTAAGTTATGGTAAAAATTGATCAACTAAAAATTCAACTTTTAAGCATCTTCTTTAGGTATTAGGGAAGGAGGGTGGTTTTAGATGTTATACACTCTTTATTTTAATTTTTATTCTAGTTTTTTATGAAGTTTGGAAATGGGAGCCAAAACCCTTTTAAATTAATGAAATATAAGTGACAAATCTTGCAAAATATGCGATTCAAAAATGAAGTTTCAAAATTTGAGTGAGCTTTTACTGTCTAGATGAAACAAAGAGCAAGTGAAAATTTTGATGAAAGTTAGTGGCCCGTTATGCCCCCCGCCCCCCTATTTTTGTAATGTCTCACTTGACTTAGAAACTTCATTTTATACATTAAAAATATAGTGTAGTTATGGTGGGTGATATATGTGTGTAAAAGGCAGGTTCAAGGGACAATTTTATACACTACTTGAGACACAATTTTCTAACTATTGGATTAGAGCTCATCCAAGGGCTAAGATTGAGGTTGATACATAATATATTAATTTTTAAAATCTAACAAATTAATATGGGTCCTATGTAATTAATTATTTTTCTCATTCCTATCTCTGTTAATTAACTTGTTCCCTCTTCTCTCTCTTCATGCTTGCATCGAGTCTATACAAATACCATTTTCACTCGATTTTATCTTAGTGTTTATGATATATAAATTTATGATTTATATTGAAATAAATACGGCAAAAAATCTTTAAAATATATTCGGTAATAGAGTATAAGAGAAGTTTTTTTTTTTTCCTTGGTGTTGACTCCTTCGAATTTGCTCAAATTTGTGCAAGAAAAACAATGGAATAATCAACTTAATCACAAATCTCACTATAGAGGTTCGCCGATTGTATATGGAAGCTTAAAAGACACATTGATTGAATATGAATTAAAAAAAACCAAAAAATAACAAGAACTAATTTTGGTGAATTTTTTTATTATTATTTCTCCCTCCTATCAAATGTTTTTCTTGATTCATGAAGACTTACTTGATCATCTTCAATTCCTTACTTCCTGATCTACTTTCAAGAAAGAGAAAATACAGTCATGGGGAGAGAGACAAAAGAGGGAATGCGTTATTTACGAGAAATAAAAATGAGAGAAATAATTAAATACCACAATGGTCCCACTTTAATTTGTTAGCTTTTAGAATTAATAATTTCCATATCAACTTTAATCTTGGTCCTTGGATGAGCACTAATCTAATGGTTAGAGAATTGTGTCTAAAATTGTCCCTTGAACCTAGTCCCTATCTTGTTTGGGATCATGAACTTTAATTAAATTCTAGGATCTGGACCAAGGCCATTGGATTGAAATCCAACAACTTTTGTTTCCTTTTTTTTTTTTTTAAGTTATCTGTTGCACATATTGGGGCCCACTATGTTGCAGCCGATTGTGGCCTTAGGATTCAAATCCAAAAGGCCACAGTCCGGACCTTGGACTCTAATTAACTACCAGGATCCCACATCTGTATATAGGGAAATAATCCCGTCCGGGATCCAGACCATGGCCTTTGCATTTGAATACAAAGGCCATACCCACCATGTGCAGCAGATAATTATAAAATAAATAAATAAATAAATGCCATTGGATTTCCATCCAACAGCCCTGATCCAAATCCTGGACTTTAGTTTAGAGTTTGGGATCCTGGACTAGATAATTTCCCCATATACATAGCAGTTATCAGGTGTAGATGTCCACAATTTACAATGCGGATTTAAACTAGGCTAAGAGCAAATACACTGCTGTATTGCTTATGTCTGCATTTTGTTACATGTGTACATCCACATCTGATAGGCCCAAGTTCTATCAGATCTTTGACTTTATTATCTGCCCTGTTTGAATTGGAAGTGATGTTGGCTAGTTGGATATAAGCAGCTTTATTGTTCTCCAATTTTTCTGTGGTCGGGCTGTAATAGAAATTGTAATATGTGGGTTTTTTTTTTTTAAAGTAGCTGAGATCTATAGCATCTTAACGTCCTATTCTATTGATTTTAGATAAATTTCCTTAATGGGATGAAAACAGTGCTATAGGACTAGAGCCCTTAGGGTAAACTTGTCATTATCTATACTGTACAGAAAGCCTTCAAGAACTTGTACATCACTGTCCTGATCCATGTTTTTAGTTTCATGTTTCCTTTTTCACTTCTTATACCTTGAAGGTGAGGAGATCAGGAAGAGTTAATGTTTGAAGTCACTCTTGTTACTAGTCTGAATTTTAGACAACCAAATATTATTTTTAACTATCATAATCAAAATTTTCCAAGTCCCTATATTGTTTATCCGATTTTTCATCTAAGTCAAACAAAAAGAAAAAAAAATGAAGTGGTGTTTTTCAAAATATTTGATTAATGAAAATGGCGTTTTTTACTTGGGTCACATTTACTGATTTATTTATTCTTTTTCATGTTTTGGAGAATGAGAACTTTGAATGAAATATGATCCGATAGAAATATTGTGAAGAATCGTTCTTCAGTTAATTGATGTAATTTTTAGCATGTTTGGTACTTCAAATTAATTGATTAACCTTAACTTTTCAAGAAGAAACATTGAATATAATGGCGTTTTCTTTTTTATTTTAATTTTGGAAAGCATCCTAATTTTGATATTGTAAAATGTTACAAATAAAAGAATTAGAAAACAAGGGTATGGTGCATCGTCGTAAATATCCTCATGAGGATATAATCCATATTTTTGAAATAAATTGAACACATGTAAGGAAAAAAAATTATATTGTAAGAAGATCACCACATGATTAATAATTATGCTTAATTTCTGAATATTTATGGGGAGGAAGAGTCATTCTTGAAAAACAATGACAACATCTGCAAGGTTTCCAAACTTTGATTTAGAAGTTAAAAAGCATTCTCCTACCAAGTTTTGGAAACCGAACACGTTTGTATTTGATGCAGAAAAATTGAAAACAGATCTTTGAAATGGAGCAGGACAGCCCGTGAACCTCTCTCTTTTGATTATTTTAATAATGTTATTATAAATTTCTTTATTGATTATCTTGTTCTAACATGAGAAATTAACATGTCGTTAATTCGCATTTATCAAATTAAGTGTGATTTTAAATTAGGTTTTCTTGTTGAAATTAAAGAGATAATTGCTAGTTAAACACTTTGTTACTCTTTATTTTCAAACTGCTGATTCCAATTTCATGTACTGTTTAGTTGAGATTTTATTGCCAGTAAATGAAGTTATTGCATCGTTTTTTAATTTAGTGTTCTTTAATTTATTCCTAATGAATGCATCTTAAATTAGTTTTAGGTTAAGAATACAGTTTGGATCCTTAAGTTTCATTGATGTCTGAATTTAGTTAGTCATGCATTAATTGGTTCATTTTCATATTTCAACTTATATGAGTTGTTTGATTTGGTTCACCTTTCTCATCTCTTTCAAGCTCATCCTTTCTCATCCTTACCATGTCAGCTAAAACCTTGCCGTGTTAGCAAATAATTAACCTTGTTAAGTTTTTGTTTTCTTGAAAAGAAAAAAGAAGCAAGCACTGTTTTGTGTGTTTGATTGTTAAGTGACATGGTTCAAAAGAGTAATACTACACTTACATAATTGAGATACATGGTTCATATCCCAAGTGATTTGTTATCTGATGTGTCATTTATTGTTAGTTGTTGTAAGATTAACATATTAATGAACATCATAGTTCATCAACACCTAACATATGACAACTAAAGGTAGGTTACGCGTTATTTGGGTTAAACTGGTGTATGCCAATTATGCAAGTGTATTATTATTGGGGTCAAAATTGAATCAATCATATAACTTAGAAGGAAAGTTCTAGTTTAACCTTAATTCTATCTAGACAAGCTATCTGATTTAAACTCATGATTCTTTATTTACTCATCTTGTCCAAATCTCTAGCTCGCTTCAAAAGAAATTTTTAGCAATATCAGATGGGGAAATTTGGAGAAGGTTAAAGCTGTCAAATCTTATAATCCAATTATCGTAGAAAGCTCAGTTTTTAAGCATACCATTAAAATTAAGTTCATTTCTAAAAGATGTGGAGTTTCAAAGCCGTGCTGGAAGTGGCTAATACATTACTACATCTTTACTAAATTTATGCTGAAGAATGAACAAAGCATCTATGTTTCTTGCTTTATCATGATCAAAGATTGCGTAATTTAGCATCACCTTCTTCACATTCATGAAATTCCATTTGGCCATATGCTTTTACATGAAATTAAAGGTGTAAGAATATGCTGTATTATGAGTAGCTTTTCTTTTTTTTTTTTTTTTTTTTTTTTTGGTGGGGTGGGGTGCTGAACCCTGAGAAGGCCGCTTCTTACCATTGTAGCTAGACCTTGGCTTCACCGTGTTATGAGTAGCTTACTTTCTACATGAATGGTAGATAGATACTGTCAGTTGACTCATTTTTTTATGTTATCTGCAGTGCCGACAGATCTCATCTGAAAAGGAAGCTAGATCTTGAATTCCAACACCCTGAGTAAGTATACGTGTCAATGTTATGTGTACCCAGCTTTGGGAGTTTAATCGAGAGATTTACTAGTGCACGGCTCTCATTAAGGAGGTTTGCAATGATTCTGAAGTTTATTATAATTATTTGGCAATCTCCAACTGATATCCCATATGTGTATGTAAGCTGTTTGTTGACTATTATCTGGCATGAGATTATTAGGAGGAAGCCATTATGAACGAAGTTGAAGGTCATTATTCTTTTTGGCACAGAAAAAAAAGAAAAAAGAAAAAAGAAAAAATGGTGAAAAAGGAAAAAGACCAGAGTGAATATTCTAAGACTGTACGGACAGTTCATTCGCCAATGGATGGCCAAATTTTGATGCATTTTATTTTATTTTTTTATTTTTTCCTAAATGAGATTTGACAATTGAGGATGGTTGAACTAGTGCTTGTGAGTACTCCTTTTCCAATGTGAAAGGATAATCACTGATTTTACATTGCCTATTACAATGTTGAGACACACTTTAAGTTGTACACATCTTTGTAACTCAGTTTCATTACTTGTTAATGAAGTTTTACGAGGATTTTGAAATGTATATGCTTTTTCAGGCCATGTTCTTCCTTTCTGGTTGACATACGTGTGGTTGCTAAACTTGTTTTATCCTAGTGAACTGTATTAACAATACTGGAAAGTTCTTAAATGATAGAAAGTAAAATCACCTCTACAGTTTTTTTTTTTTTTTGAATATTTTTATTCTACATCCCATCTCATCTCAACAGATTAAACTAATCCTACAGGTTTGATGGGAGGAAGATTCAAACTCACAATATCTTGTTTTTACTGCAAAAGGCAAAACCAATTGTTTGAAAACTTGCGAACGTATATGCATGCATATACAGACACACACACACACACATATATACATATGGATGCCGTTAGATTGACTTTTATTGACATTTTGACTATCTGAAGATGCTCAAGTTGTAGGGTACGAGTATCGTAATTGGACCCTTATGTTTGATATACTAGATAAAATATTTTGTACTTAAAACCATTCATAAATATATATATATATATATATATATTACTACGAGCATGTGGAAAGACATAATTAACTCAACAATGGTTCAAAATCAGTGTCTCAAAGTCTTCATATATCAACCACCTTAGAGATTGATTATGATAAAAAGTGCCCATTTCATTCTTTTGCAGAAATTAATCCGTCGGCTTGAAAATAGATGCATGAAGAGAGCATCCACAGCCTGTTCAAGAATTTGTGGTCGTTGGGTTTCCACGCAAGTCATTCAATTCTTCATCTTTTATAGTGACAAGAATCAACTTCAGGACACTATTTCCACAGGGGGTGCTAAGTTGTAGACTCCATCCGTTGCTTTCTTTGCCTGGACGAGAAATAAGATAGGAAAAAATAAATAAATTAAAGACAGATTAAACACAAAATAACAAGAAGAAAAAAAATGTAAATAAATAAAAAGAATGTGATACCTCCTTCTCCCAATTAGTGCGTGCGGTAATAATGCCAAGAGATGTCGCTTGCACAATGAGGGCACAAATAATACCCAGCCACAGCCCCTGCATAGAAATACATTAACACTTAATCAATAGATTAATTGAACAACCAATATTAACATTGTGTTTATAGGTTTACTTGCAATAGTGAAGATGGTTCAATTGGTTCTGAGCTGAGTATCGAATTACGCTCTAGTGGTGAATTGGTTTTGAGGAGAGTACTGAATTACGCGCTTGGATTTAATTTTTAATTTTTATGTTTTTCCATTTCTCTCGCGGCGCCCAACAACTATTCATTCAATTCTTCCTGTTAAGAACATCCTAAAAATTAAATAATAGAAAAGAATGAGAATCCTTTACCCGTCCGCCAAAGTGAAGAAGGAAGGCCAACAAAATAGCAGATGGAATTCCCACCAAGTAATAGGATCCAAGGTTAACAAATGCACCAATCATCTGCCATCCACATCCTCTAGCAATGCCTGATCATAGCCAGACATTCAAATTAGTTAAGATTGTTAGACGTTTGCTTGCCATACATTGTATTTTAGTGAAGATGTTTCAATGAGAAACTTAATTCGATTTGTATCATAGAAATTGAGGGAGGCAAAAAAAAAAAAAAAACCTGAAAGAACACATTGAAGTCCATCCAAGAAATTGGAAGCTGCAAGAATTGGCAACATGGATGCTACATATTTAACCACTTCAATTTCATTGCTATAAGCATAACCCCAGACGTTGCGTATCAAAATCAGCACTGATCCCACCAAAATGCCCTCTGTAACAGCCATGACAAGTACAACGCAAACTGCTAATCTTGCAGCTTCTGGATGTCCGGCTCCTAATTCATTTGAGACCCGAGTGCTGCAATTACAAACATTAAACACATTTAGTTAGTGAAATATATTTATTTGCTAATTTTTTTCAGAAATTTTCGATATCCAGTATCGTTAACTCAACTCACCTCGCTGCTCCACTAAGTCCAAAGGGGATCATCCAAACTGTTGAAGCTGTATTGAGGCTGCACGGATTAAATTTGAGTGAGAAATACTTCGTGAACAAGAAAGAAAATGTGAAAAAATTCCAAGATTTTAAACCTGTAATTGTAGTAACCTTATTGAAAGCACTGATGTCTCTAATGCCGGATTGGGAAGAAGGCCTGAGAGGAGAACCATCATTTCAAATGACCACATCTCCAAGCTGTTCAAAATCATTACATAACTCATGCATTAAGAATATAGGTGTGCAATTTTTAGAATAATATATATGTGTGTGTGTGCGCGCGCGCGCTTGCTTACCAGACCATAACAGCTGAAGGAATTGCAAGTCGAACAAAATTGAAAACATTGTTCAAGGCTTCCTTTGAAAACCCTGTCCAAGTTTTTGCACACGAAGAAGAAAACTTGACGTAGATAGCCAATAACAAAACATTGATCCAGTAGGAAATTGAGTTTGCCAATGCAGCTCCCCTGCTTCCAAGACCCGACTTGAATACCAGTATCCAACACACAAGAATGTGCAGCAAAGCTGTGATTCCCGAGCTTAGCACCATTGGGAATACAATGTTCTGCGTTTGTAGGAATCGAACAAGGCACTGAAGAATGGCGTATGCAAAAATACTGGGGATCATATAACGCGCATATAATCCTGCTTCTTTGGATATTTCAGAATCTTGGTGTGCAGCAACTAAAAGGGATTCTGTGTTTGCCCAGATCAAAGCAAGGGGTAAGCTAATAAGTAAAAGAACAAACATGCCTCTTTGCATGTGAATTCCGAGCATATGATACTGCTTTGCTCCATATGACTGGCCACATAATGTTTCCAATGCGCTTGACAATCCCACCTATCAATAGAAAAAGTAGAGAACAAGTTGAAGATTTGTTAAACAACAAATTCCAACTTACCAAATAAGACATGAATATCATTAATAAAATTCTGCTCTGCTTTGCATAAACAAGGCATTCGCCCTGATAAATTTTGATTGTGCAATTTCTCAACACGAAACCGTTTTGTTTTTGCCAAATGCCTTAACTGTTTTCTCTCTACCGCTTATTATTTCAACGGCGCGACTAATTGTATCTTTTTACAGTTGATAGTGATTATTATAGTCTATATATATATAGGGATTATTAATAGTCACTTCCTATATGTCTTTATCTTAATTACATACATGCTAGTGCTAGTAGTACATATTAAAAAATAATATGTAACAAAAGAAATTAACCAAACTCACCAGGAAGCTGAAACCAGTAACAGTAGCAAAGGAAGTAGCCATTGAAGCACCAGAGAGAGGTAACTCCCCAAGGTGACCCACGAACATCACAGATATCATCTGCAAACAAAACTGCAACAAACTGACAGAGATTAAAGGCCCTGATAGCCATAGCTGCCTCTTCACTTCCTCAATTATCTTCTTCTTTTCACTGCAAGATTGGCGATTATTGTTTATTTCTTCTGATGATATTTGGATCAAAGGAGAATTCAAAGTAGACTTTTGCTCTTCTCTTTCCATGTTCTTCAGTTCCTAGAGAAGGAGAGAGAGAGAGAGAGAGAGAGAGATAGCGAATTGAGAAGAGTTGCACATATGTATACACACACATTAATGTTTAAATTTTTATATTTTTTTTATATGAAAAACATTAACACGAGGCTTAATACAAAATAGAGTTAAGGTAACCTAATCTGCCAGGATTGCACATTTTTTATATTTTTTCTGAGTAAATGAAATTAATACGACAAAAGTTTTGTCTATGAACCTGGCTTTGGTTGTAAAAGTAATCGAACAGAAGCTAGTTACTGTCTTTTGTTCAGTGACTTTTACAACTCACGTGAACTGAAACTGAAGAAAACACATTTATGCGGCCAATTGTGTGGTGGTAGGATTTTTCATTCAAAGGGGCAATAATAAAGAATTTAAACACTTGAGGGGTTAGAATCTAAATGCAATACATTATAGAGGCCAAAATGTAAAAGTCTCCAAAGAAAATGAAGCTAAAGATTAACTGGGACACGTTTGGCGCCCCTCATTAAAAGTTTTAGAGCCCCTTCTAGTATTAGAGTATTGCAATAACATGTTCGATAATTATCATGTATAGTATTATAATGTGGTCAAATATTTAGTTTATGCGGGTCAAACCCACATATTTAAACCTGTATGGGAGTCCGGTTTATGCGGGTTTGTATCTGAACTTGTTTTGCACAGCCATCATTTGCGAATCAATTTCCATGACTTCTTTTATTTACCGAACCAACTCTTACAAATCCCTCAAATCCTCCACCGACAAAGCCTCTAAAAAACTAGAGACCATGAAAATCGAAACCCCTGCTAGAATCTCCACCAAAAAGCCCAAGACCAAAAAGATTGACCGCGTCTAGACCAGTCTCAAAGAATCCAACCGCGATTTGCGCTTCAAGTTCAAATTCGACGACGTTGTAGCCTTTGTTCTGTTCATCGTGTTCGACCTCTCGAAGGGAAAGTTGTTCAAATTACTGTTCACGTCCTTTGGGATTATCACCAAGATGAGCCATCATGGTTTGCAGGCGATGATGAGACGAATTGTTTGATGGCTTTTTTATACTTTTGTGCTCGGTTAGTGCCCTTGTAAGGGTGCAATCTGCTCTGTATCTACATAACGTTATAGAGACCACATTTTAGATTTCAGAACAGTAAAGCTCTCCTTTTTTTGTTTTTAATTTTTCTAACAGTTGGTTGGCTAAGATTCAAGACACATGGGCGACACAATTTGTGGAACACTATAGTATTGCTTAAAACAAAAAACAAAAAAAAACAAAAAAATCATCCCAATGAATTAGTGAATGAATCAGTGGCTTCAATCTGTGATATATTTGGGAAATGCTAAAAAAAATACGAGATATGAGGTCTAAAATTTTAGAATTTTCTAATTTATACTAAAAAAAATTAATGTAAAAGCTTTAAAATTTATAATTTCTAGATTCAGTATTTTTTTAACCATTAACAAATATTATTTTCTAAATATATAATTTAAAATAATAATAAAAAATTTATTACAATCCCGTAATATATTATAATAAAAAATTAACATAGTACAATGTAGTATCAAACGTTGTACAACATTATTATAATATAATGCTAATATAATACCATTTAATACAATACACCTACATTAAAATAATGTTACAGTGTAATATAATACAGTGTGCCAAAACACATTCTTTGAACCTTATCTCCTCAATGTGACATGAGGTTATGACTGTGATATTTTACGGGAATCATATCTAATATTCTAACACTATTTAAATAATCAAATTTTATTGACTTTATAATTATCTAACAATATTTAGACCATGAAATACAGTACTATTGAAAATACCCTAATTAGACCTCATCTAGTTTATGACAAGCATCCCAACTTAGGGCAAGTTTGGGAATGCTGAAGATTTTAAAATAATTATTATTAGCTGTGCTGTAGAAAGAGTCAACTGTGAAGAGAATTAATTATGCGTTTGGTAAATTTTGTTTTCAGAAGTACTGTGAATTTTAAAAGCAGTTGTGGACGTTTGGTAAATTTTACTATTAAACTAGTGAAAGAAAGCAAATAATTAAAATGTGCAAAATATAGGATAAAATTTACTTATACATATAAAAACATGTACACACAATATTTTTAATTGTGTATTATAGTAATTTTAACTAAAAATAAAATTTATAATATATTGATTTTATTTTTATTTTTTAATCTTAAGACAATTGATAATTAAATTTATAATATAGTGAAACAAATTTAATAATAATTCGACCAACAAATTGATATTAATAACTTGATATTGATAAATCATAATAAAAATTTATTAAAATATTAGTTTTGTTTCCAATTTGAATAAAGATAATTTTGGATTTAGGTAATAATTTTAAAGACATTTATGAAATTGTATTAAAAGATAAAATTGATTCTCAAAATTAGAATCTAAAAACTACTTTTACTTATTTTTCAAAATCAATTGTAGGAGAGGTTGATTTTGATAACAGTGATTTTGTTTTTTGTTTTTTTTACCAAATATTAATTAATTTTTAAATTTTCAAAATTAGTTTTAAACTTTCCACAAAACAATATCAAATGGTCCCTTAGCACGAAGGCTTTTAGTTTTTTTGCAAATCTTTTTCATAATTTTGAGTAATTTGGTCAATGATATATTTCTATTCAAAGCACCCTTAATGTAAGCTTTTGCGCATGTGGATATCCGAATTTCTTAAGCGGATAGGGACTAGGTGATAAGAGATTTTAATTTCATCCTTATATTCTATATATATATATATATCTATGAAAATATAATTTGTTAATTAGGGAAAGTAAGGTTTAGAGAATATAATATTGATTTAGTTACTATATTATTACCCATATGTGTCAATCTTACAGTCACGAGTCCATGCAAAAACGACTTGCGTGGTTGACTTTTGATCCTTCCTTCCTGATATTTTTTTCTGAAGAAAAAAGTGTAGATGAGCTGTATGCAAAAGATAATATTATTATTTGTATTTGTATTATTAGAAACTAAGAGCAGACAAGTTGGAAACGGCTTTGCACATCGCTTTTTTAGTTTTAAAACATCCCATCGACGAAAGGGGCGCTTTAGGATCAAACTAATGAGATGCTTTACACACCACGAATTCTTTCTTCTTTTTTTTTTTTTTTTTTGAAAAAAAGTATTATAAGAATGAAAATAAAAATAAAACACAAATTATCTAATAATTCAACGTTTATTTTGTTGGTTGGTTCCTGAAGGTGTTTTAAGTGACAGTTGTACTGTTGTCTTTAATGTTTGGATGAAGAAGAGGGTACACCGTACACTTATGTTAGAGATTGTTTAAACTTTAATATTTAGTGGATGTCAATTCGGACTGGCCGAGCTTAATGATTTAAGCATCGGCCCAGAAAAAGCCTCGCCCTTACTTTCTTGGGCCGGGGCTCTTTCTAAATTTGGATTTTTTTATTTTCATTTAAAAAAAAAACTTCAATAATTAAAAAAAAATAGTTTCTTAATACTTTAGTGGGCTTTTCGATTGGCCCTTAGCATTTTTGGTTATAAATGGGCGCATTTAGAATTAGAAATGAATTTATTGATAAAATAAAAATTAAAGATTAATAGATAGTTTCTTGGCTGAGATTGGACTTTCTTATGTGAGCGCAGGTTGAGTCATTATATTCGACTCATTGAACTTCCACTTTTCAATTTATCTTATTATTTTTTAAAATTATCTTTATTAAATTAAAAAATTATTATTTTAATTTCTCTCTCTCTCTCTCTCTCTCTCTCTCTCTCTCTCTCTCTCTCTACACCACCTATTTTCTACACCATCAATCCATTGGCTGCTCTAACATATGATGGGTTTCAATATTGGGTTTGTTTAAATTTTATAAGCAAATAGTGTGTTTTATTGTTGTTGATGATATTGATATTGATTTTGTGTGAGAATTTAATATTGTATTTAATTTTAATTTGGTATTGATTAGCAATTAATAAATTGATTCAAATTTTGAATAAATTAAAAAGATGAGAAATTAATTTATTGAGAATTTGAGAGAGAGAAGTAAAAGATATTTATTTTTATTTCTCAATAAAATTAATTCTGAAATAAATAATATTAATTGAAAAGTAGGGATTGATGAGATAAATTGAAAGTCAAATATCGAGCAGCGCTACATGTCTAATTTTTTAATTTAAAAAAAGATCTCAAATAATATAATATTCATTAATTGGTTAATGAAATAATATAATTAATTTATTTATATATTGTAAAAATTACAATCACTTAATAAATGATATATTATTTGAAATAAAATTTATAATAATACAATTAGAATGACTATCATGATTAGTTAATTATCACTGTCCGCTTGGGTAACCCGGCCTGATCCAGCCAAAAAAATTAAAGCCCAAGCCTACGTGCCAACAATGGTGGACCTAGAGCTTCCTAGATTGGGTTGTGGCTCTAATTCAGGAAAAAGTCATTAATACCCCTTATTGTTTCTAATTGTTCATATGATATTAGAGTTTTAATTATATTGTCAAGTACGTCCCAAATTAAATCTCTCTCTCTCTCTCTCTTTTAATTGGAGTTAGAGATTTATTTTAAAAAATGATAAAACTATATATGTATCGAATAAATTGGAATTATTAGGAAGTAAAATGCTAGCTTTAACTTATTATAAGAAAGTTATAATTTCGTCTAATTGAAGGAAAAATATATCAGTAAATTATAACATCTTGTTAGTATTAGAAAGTTAAAAAATGGCACATAGTAACAATTAGCAAAATTTTCATATGATTTATTTCCTTCACTTGTACATAGTAACAATTAGCAAAATTTTCATATGATTTATTTCCTTCACTTGCTCTTTTTCTTCTTGTTATATCAAATTGCGTATTAAAAAATTCCACCTTTTCTATCAACGAAATAGAATAGAATTTCATAAATAACTTTGTATGCTACAATCTTAATAATTTATATTATAAGTTTGTCTTTTACATTGTTGTCATTTCTTCACTATAAATATATAAGAGTTTGATATTGCATTGCTTGATATTCATGCTTTTTTCCTCATTTATATGCATTGACATTTGCACAAATATTTTTTACAATAAATTTATAAATTACTCTGGCTTGATCAACAATCTTGGTTCCCCTATAGGTCGTGCTCGACTTTTTGCCATTCTCATCTACTCCTCTAAATACCTGGTAAGACACAAGAGTCCTTACCCAAGGATGTTATACCAGCAGTGCAAACTGATCTAGTCCTCATTCGGGTTGACCATCAAAATATACATCGTTGGTTTCCCGCCTATATACAAAGTATTTCCCAAAAAATCTTTATGAAAATTACGGAAGATGCTTTGCCAAAACTGGCCTTTCAAAATTCATTTAATTGCTTCTGAAAACATGGCTAGTTTTTGGCAAAGCATCTTTTGCAATTTTCATAAAGCTTTTTTGGGAAATACTCTATATATAGGCGGGAAACTAGCGACGTATATTCTGATGGTCAACTCGAATGAGGACTAGATCAGTTTGCACTGCTGGTATAACAAGTCACGTACAAGTTTCCCATGAGAAAACGAACGCTAGGTTCTGTCTAGGGAAAGCTTGTAGGTGGCTTGTTATACCAACAGTGCAAACTGATCTAGTCCCCATTCAGGTTGACCATCAGAATATACATTGTTGGTTTCCTGCCTATATATAGAGTATTTCCCAAAAAAACTTTATGAAAATTGCAGAAGATGCTTTGCCAAAAACTGGCCTTTCAAAATTCATTTAACTGCTTCTGAAAACATGCAAATCAAAAACACCTTCAACTCCTAATCAACGCCCTAAAACGCCTTCTCAATATATCAACGGCTAAATGGGCCAACGAAGACCGTGTTTAAAAAGAAACTTTCAGAAAATCAGCATGAATTTTTACTAAGTTCTTATCATTTTTGTCAAATTCAAGAGCTAGTCTACCCTAACCTTGAGTTTTTGTTCTTGAAGTGTACTGGAGTTGAAAAGAAAAAAACCCTAAAGGTGTTATGTAACACTAACTGATACAGTGCAGTAGTGTTTTCTAATTATGAGAATGTCCCCAAGATAATTTTATCTATATATTTTGTTGAAGTGGCAAATTTAAGGTCCAATTTGGTATTAAAATGCCTTAACTTTTAAGGCACAACTACTATTAAAAAAATTATAACTACAAAATAAAAGTAAGTAGTGTGTGAAATGCAAGTAACACAACCCAAGAGGGGGATGAATTGGGTTTTTAAAAATTATGCAATACAATTCGCACAATAAATCAATCTAACGCCTTAATGAAATAGAGAACAATAAATTCAAACAAGCGTAAAAATAAAAGAGTAAGGGAAGAGAAAAACAAACACGCGGATTTTTACGTGGTTCGGCAATCCCCGCTTACGTCCACGCCTTCAAGCCAACCAAGCTTGAGGAATTCACTATCCAAACCTCCCAAGACTTCAAGTTTTTACAATTGACTTCCAAGGTGTCAATGAACTTTTACAACCAAGAGATTATCTCCCCAATCTTTTCACCCCAAGTGTTTCCCACACTTACACACTCACAATTTAATAAGAAATGAAAATTACAACAAAAACTCTCTTTAAGAGTGGATATGCAACTAATAGCTCAACAATGATTCAATCAATAATGATTTGCAATTTTGGAAGCTCAATATATGTTGTATGATCTTAGATTTGCTTGCATTAGTTCTTAGAATGAAGTTTGAGTTGAGTTTTTATAGTTGAACCCCGAAAACTAGCCGTTATAGGTAAATTCCCGCGCCCAAGCGGTTAACCGCTTGATTTATCCGGCTAGCCGCTCAGGAACAGTGATATTACCGTTATTTTTAAATTTTGCTACAGTAACACTGTTCACTATGGCCCAAAACGTCAAAAAACTTTACAAATATATCAAATTTCAGAACTTCCTAAGAATAGTTGTCTTTCCCAAACTTTTTGAAATTATGATATGACCCCAAAGATTTTATTATTTCGCACAAAGGTCATTTTCAACATAATACCCATATTTTTCAAAGTTCTCAAAACCTTTCACTTTAGTCTAAAATATTCATAAATTATAGTATGACCCAAAACATTTCAAATGTTTGTAAAAACGTCCAACTCCGAAATTTAATACTTATTAAAATCAAAGATTTCAAATCTTAGCATTTAAGTCCAAATTACTCAAATCCACAAAATACTTTTCTTTATAAAAATAAAACATTTTAGTCTATGAAAAATATTTAATTAAATTAATCTCTTGAGCTTCTCAAATGCTAAATCATGTATCAATTAAATCATACCGGCTTTACAAGAATTTATCGCACTAATATGTTCGTTGAGCTCTAAATTATGTTTTTAATGTCGCCGTTGTCCGTTGAGTGTCTTTAATCTTGATTTCACTAGATTCACTTGCATAAATATTATCCTTAAAAAACTAGTGAAAATGTGAAATACAATATTTATTATTTTTACTTAAGACACATGTTTGTTATCATCAAAATTACATTATGTGTAGCCCTTTAGGCTAACAATCTCCCCCTTTTTGATGATGATAAACATCTCATGTATTTTGACATTAAACTGCCCCTTAATACATGGCATATATGATTAAACATATAAATCAAAAACTCCCCCGGAATATTTGATTTATGATAATTTGAAAGCTCTCCCTTAATATTTCAAAAACATGCATAAATACTTGAAATACAAAATATGTATTACATGCCTTCATATTCAAAATACATGACTTCTCCCCCTTCATCATCAAAATTACTAGAAATTCATGCTACGACCGAAAAAAAAAATTTAACCAAAATAACATTATAAAAAACTTATCATATTTATTACCCCTTAAAAAAATAGATACATGCAATTTGAATAATAAATAAGATCATCAAAAATAATTCAAGGAAGATATTACCAATTTTGTGCGAGCAAAAATTTCGGCAGAGTCTCTCCTTAAAAATGAACAAATCCTCAAATACACAATGTGATTAAAACACTTCCATATAATTAATATAACTCTTAAATAATAATTTTGATAAAAATAGCAAAGATATTATGTGTTTTTCATCATATAAGTCGTAGATCAAATCAATTTAACTTTCAAGACACAATAGTTAGTATTCATCAAACACTTCATTACTATAGTATAAAACCTATAGTTACCTAACCTCAATACTAAACAGTGCTTTAATACTCTATGTCTTGGTTCAAATTACAAGTTCATTTGTCTATGTTGACAATTATTTTCTCTTAATAATTTGAAGTTTTTACATTTTCACTTTTTCTTTCTACTAATTCTATAAGAATTGATCTTCAAAATATACATACATACATGCATGCATGCATACACACATACAAACATAAATAATTAAATGCCAATATATATATATATATATATATATATATATGCATTCAATTAATAAGTTCACTGTTATCTTTATTTTAATATTGATCTTTCAAGAACTTTTTAATGGTGAAGTTAAAACCTGATTTTTTTTTTCAAAAATGGTAGAGACGGGGAGGGCACTGCAAAACCCAAACCAATTAGTTCGTATGTCTCCAGTTTTGAATTCGTATGATTAACTAAATAAAATTTTCTGAAACCCATTTGATAGGCTAAAAACTAAATTTTTCCCTGGTTATACCTATGTCTCCTAGAGTTATTTTAATTAATCGCGTAATAAGGATACTCTCAATTGGAGAAATAATAATAGGAAAATTTGAAACTGTTTGTATTGGTTGCAGTTGAAATTTAAATCATGAAATAATCTTACTGGAGGTAGAATGTAGGTGCTTTTATATTAGCAAGGTCGTGTTATTTATGTTTTAACTTGGCTTGCATGATTCCATGGCCATTTCCATGTTATTTAATTTCTACGAACCATTTCCTCCATTTGGATTTGAAACTGGTGTTTAACTGAATCAAGTAGCAGAATTTATGTTCCATTCTTTACGTATATAGCTCCAAAAAATTAAATTACGATAGTACTGTTTCGCTCAACATTTTTGAAATAAATAACCCCTAGTTAATTAAAAACTAATATGAATTGAAATGCTACACTTCCGTATATATAAATAATATGAATTGAAATACAATTTGTATTGTATAAATGCACTTAAAAATTCATTTGAACAGCCACTAACTAATTTTATTTTTAAATGTAAAGTGACTTTAGGTGAAATTACTAAAATAGGAAGAATTAATATACTAAAAACATCAAAAATAAAATACAAGGGAACGTAACCAAAATGAAAATGCTGCGTATATCTTAAACACACATTAGAGACCAACAATATCTAGTAAAATTGCTAGACGATTCCTTTTTTTGAGGGAAGAAATGGAAGGCTAATAAGAGAATGCCACCTATCAATAGAAACTAGTAATGGGACGGTCACTAAGAGGAGGTTGGCTAATACCAGGTACACGAGAGATTTGAAGGGTATAAAAATTTCCCCATATCAAGAGTAGAAAAATTAAAGAAAATATCCAAAATATCAAGCACATGAAGTGCTATTATCACCAAAAAGACTATTTATTCCTTAGCTGAAAATAGGGGACCAATGAGAAAACATTTTGTTGAAATGGAGGAGGTAAAAAGGCCAATCTTTAAAAAGACTAAAGCAGCTCACAAAATGGTTGGGACCATTTGTCCTTACCTAACATGCCAGCCATTGCAAGATAGCCTCTGTAGAGGCACGTTAGACCACCCAATAGAGCCCAATACGTGTAAATGTAGACAAAATGTATGTATTCTTCACAAAGTAGTTTTTATAATATTTTTGTTTCAAGTTCGATTTATAACCAATACCTCTTTTGTCAAACACACATTTTTGTGAATTAAGCATGTTATCCAACATCTTTTGCCAATTCGTAAATTTCAAAACAATCTCATTCAACTCATTGCTCTTTTTCTTAAGCGTTTCAGTTTTCATTTTTCAAATCATCTATGTGTGATTCTAAATGCTCATGTGAGATGCTAGGTTTCTCATTTGATAATGCAATTTCATCATGCAATGTTTTGTTCTCTACTTCTAGGCATGTAATTTTTGCATTTAAAGATTCATTTTCATTTTTAAGCTTTACCATTTTCTTTTTAAGACATACATTCTTTTTAACAATTTTCATCAACTCATTATGCAATTCTTTAAAAGCATCATACAATTTATCATAGGTAAGATCACTTACCTCATTGAGATTATTATCCTCTTCTATTGCCATAAGCGCTAAGTTTGATACATCTTGCGACCCTTCTTCATCACTTGAATCTTCCTCGCTATCATCCCAAGTTACAACCATGGTTTTCTTCTTGAGTTTGTTGATAAGTGGGCACTCCGATCTTATATGGCTAGGCTTCTTGCACTCATAGTATGTGAGCACCTCTTTCTTTTCCTTTTGGTTCTTGAAGTTTCTGAATTTTCTTCACTCTCCAGTTTTCTTGAAAAACTTTCTGAACCTCCTTGCTAGCATGGCTAACTCTTCATCATCCGGTTCACTATCTCCATCACTCTCATATTTTGAAGCCTTGAGAGCAATGCTTTTCTTCTTCTCCTCATCCCCTTTTTCTGCTGCCAAGTCTTCTTCATATGAAATGAGAGAACCAATTAAATCATTAAGAGGTAAAGTATTTAATTTTTTGGCCTCTTCAATGGCGGTTCTTTTAGGTCTCCATTCTTTTGGAAGTGACCTAATGGTTTTCTTAACTTTCTCGCTATTTCAGAAGGTCTTTCCTAAGGTTTCTAGGGTGTTCACTATGTCCGTAAATCTAGTATACATAGAATATACGTTTTCATTTTGTTCCATTTGGAATAATTCATATTGACGAGTGTATCTACTAATTTTAGACTCTTTAACTTGATTTGTCCCTTCATAGACAACTTCCAATTTATTCCATATTTCTTGTGCACTTTCACAACTAGATACTCTATGGAATTCTTTCTTATCAAGAGTACAAAACAAAGCATTCATTGTCTTGGAGTTTAGGGACATTTTTCTCTTTTCTAACTCACTCCATTGACTTGATGGTTTAGGAATATTATCTCCTAATTCATCTTTAAACATAGGCATGAATGGACCATCACAAACAACTTCCTAAATTTCATAATCTAAGGCTTGCAAATAGATTTTCGTTCTAGTTTTCCAATAAGTATAGTTATTACCGTCAAAGAACAGTGGTCTAGTTGTGGATTGCCCTTCTCTAAAGGTTGAGTCATTTAGGGTTGCCATAGATATTTTACTCTAGACGATTAAGTCCTAACAAGAGAACAAGACTCTGATACCAAATGAAATTCTATTTATGCAACCCAAGAGGGGGGGTGAATTGGAATTCTAAAAATTATTCAATTTATAAAGAAAAACTTAATACAAATATAAAACAAGTTCAAAGCAATAACAGATAAGTTAAATCACAATATAAAAAGATAAGGGAAGAGAGATTCAAAAACAGAGATTTTTACGTGGTTCACCTAACCTCGCCTACGTCCACGCCTCCAAGCTTTCCAGGCTTAAGGATTCCACTAAGCAAACCTCCAAGGCTTCGAATACTTACACTTGACTTCCAAGGTGTCAATAACCTTTACAACAAGAGATTATCCCAATCTCTTAACCCAAGTATATCCCAACACTTACAATCACTCAAAAATAAAAGATTACAAATTTGTTTTGCCTCTCACAATAATTAAGATTACAAAATGATACCCAATATGTAAATAGATGAAGGAAGAATGTATTTAAAGCTCTATGAAGATTGTATTCTCAAGTATAAGCTCAAAAGTCTTATTGTGATCAATTGTTGTTTGAATTTGAATGAGGTTATTTATAGATGGAGCTAAAAAACTAGCCGTTATTGACTTTCTGTTCACTGTCGGATCGCTGTTAATTAGATGTCGGATCGCCGTTTGACTAGTCAATATGACCGTTGGGCTAGATTTTCAAATTGTCGGATCACCGTTATCTAGATGTTGGATCACCGTTAGTGTCCAGAGACTAATCTTCAATTCTGTTCGATGTCAACGAGCCGTTAACTAGATGTCGGATCGCCGTTAGTGTCCAGAGATTAATTTTCAATTCTGTTTGATGTCGGCGAGCTGTTATCAAGATGTCGGATTGCCATTTTTTACAGTAACTGCTACAGTGTACTGATTTTGCAAAATTACCGTTTGACCCCAAAACTTTATAAATTTATACTATGACCTAAAATTTTATAACACTTGTCAATTAGGTCAATTCTCAGGATTTTAAGCAATACTTGTTATCATAAAAAATCTCAAAGCTTTTTCAATTTGAAACCATTAAAATGAGAATAACCAAAAAACATTTTCATATAATATAACGCCTTTATAAAATGAGAATGATGATTTAAAAATATATGAAAACTATTTTGAGCTTTTAAAAGATTAATAAATCTTAATCAAGTTTGTTATCATAAAAAATCAATAAAGAAATATTTATGTTAACAAGTGCATAGTAAGTAATTTGGAGATCTTATTCTCATCTAGATCTATTTGGTTTACTTCTTTAGTAGCGTCCTCATTAGTATTTTCATCCATTTCTACTTCATTGTCCATGATTAGAAGTTGTGCCCTTGTGCATTTGTGACCAGCAGTGAACTTGTAGTTACAATTGAAGCAAAGCCCTTGCACTCACCGGCACTGCATTTCATCCCAACTTAATTTCTTTATAGGCACGGTATAAATGACTTTATTGTTGGTAGGTTGTGTGAACGATAGTCGATTAATAAACGCTGGCCTTGTTATTTTCTTTTGGCGTGATAGTTGTTCATCTCGCATCCTTTCCAAACTAATCACCTCTTTCAACACCTGTGGCCTGAACATCCGATTTTCCTCCGATATTTTCAGCTTGAGCCCTCCCAAGGAGGCACCTACCAAACTCCTTCTGGTAGTCCCACAGAGTGTCTATTTGCTTTACATGTGATAGTGCTTCGTCAAAGTCCTCGTGAGCCCATAATTCCTCCGTGAAAGTTTCCCAAGTAACAATGCGTTTCTTTTCTCGATATGCCCTTCGTAGCCACTACTACCATTAATTAGCTTCACCTTCAAGATGGAAAGATGCCAACACCACTTTTTGGTCATCTGTCGTCTCTTGATACTCGAAGAATTGTGACACTTTATTGAACCATTCCATCGGGTCATCTCCTGCATAGCGTGGGAATTTTAGCTTGGCCACACGAGGGGGAAGCTGTTGACGATTTCTCTCACTCTATTTTTTGCTCGATCTTGATGATATAACATTCTCCTATTAACTTGTTGTTCTTCTTGAGGTGCTAATTGAGTATGCAAACTTGCTAAATGCTTCTTCAAGGTGGTGCATCTTGTCCGTGAGTCCTAACTCCATCTGATTCATTTTGTTTTGTAAGCCTCCAATTTCAGCTTCCACACGTTTAATACATTCTTTGTTTGTCGACATTGTTGAGCCTGACTCTTATACCAATTTGATAGATCCCAGTCAAGAACAAGCTACAATGATTTAAAGAAATTTGATTTGTTATGCTTTTGGTGAGAACAACCAAGATAAATATGTTTGATAATTTGCTGAATAATTTTATTAATAGCGAAAGATTTATTTAGACCAACAATCTCAGCTAGAATAAATAAAAATAAACAAACAATATTTATTTTAACAACTCAAATAGAAACCAAGTCAAATGTAATCACTTCGATTTGATACTCCACCATATTAGCAACGATTACTTTGACTCAAGAATTATTCTACTATTGTTGCAACACACAAGCACACCCATTTTGTACGTGTGCCCTAAACCCATATATGGCTTGCATGGCACTTAAACGTCGTCCCTAAATTTGCTGGTGGGTTTTGGAGCTCTTGTTGAACATCTAGGCTTATCAACTTGTTTTTTCTTTTTCAAAAAATCTAACAGTTTCTCCTATACAAGAAAAGACTGAGATTATAAGTTTTCTTTATGATGGTGAGTGGTTATCTAAAGAAACTGCCAACAAAAGATCATGTGAACCGTGCAACTTCAGATTTTTTGCTTTTTCAAACCCATAAAAATCCAATCATTGACATTCAAGTTTTTCTAAACAATGCTTACCTTAGTGGCCCTAGTTATGTCGAATTACCAAACAATTCAGAATCGCTATCCAACTTAAACATCACCAGTGCTCCATCTATTCATGACAATAACTTCTCTTCCACATATAATGATCACAACTCATATGAACCAGCCATTTGATCAATTTTCAGCCACAATCTATGGCTGCCTTCCTGATATCTCAAACTAATTATCCTTTGACCTTTGCATTTTTCCTACATCAGCCTCACCTCCATCTAACCCGGCACTAACGAGCACCCAATGTTTAGACACAGTAAAACTCAAGCCAACTCAAATCTGGCCCTCAACCCTTCCTTATCTCATCCTACAAAGCCATAAACACTCAAAACTTCACTCAAAGATCTATTATGAGTGGCTGTTGTGCGTGATAAATTACAAGCTCTTTATCACAATTAGATAAGGGCTTTGCTCCACGTCTACAAAATGATAACGTTGTTGGATCAAAATGGGTTTATCGCATCAAATATAAAGAAAATAGTGACATCGAACGATACAAAACTCTAATACCAAGATAGCCTTAAGGAATTTGAATAAAATATAAGTTGTATTTCTTTGATATCTCAATAATAATGTAAGGATTATTATATACACTTGATGTCTTATTTTAATAAGGCAACAATAAATCAAAGAGTTATTACTTGATTCATTACTAGCTATTAGAGTGAATCTCGAGTTGATGAAGATATCAACTGTTGAAGAGCCTAGTTGTTGATATGATTTATTACCTTGTGATGTGCTTGCATTGACCAAATCTTGATAGCCCAATTTGTCTGCCAAGCTCGTATAGATTGATGCAGTCTTGGTTGGTCCCTATTGTGCAAATTTTATTGAACTCACAAGTGCACGAATCTATTGTAGAATAGATAAATGGTGACGAGTGTCGATCCCATGAGGAGGTAGAGTTTAATTGTGTGTAAAATTAATTTTTTTAAATGGGTGGTAGCCTGTCAATATCAATTAACGCGTAAAACACATGGCTCGAGAGTAAAAAAGAAAAAGTAAAAAGAAAAAAACAAATAATGATAAAATAAAATTATTAAAGACAATAATGCAAATGGTAAAATAACAGTGAAATAAAACAACAGTGAAGTAAAATGATATTTACAAGTAGTTGCGATTGTGGCTCATATCTTCCTCTGGTTTCAAGTTCAGAAATGGCTTGAATGCCTTCTATGGGTCGAGGATAGGCTTCCCATCCAGTTTTCTTATAAATTGGCAAACAAGATTGTTTATAGTCAGATTCCCGAGACTTATCGTCCATGCTCTTTCTGGAATAATGACCATAACTGAAGAATCGCTCCGTATACATATCCATTGGGATGCGTTTCAAGAGTCAAAATGATATAATCAAATGACTCCTTATTCAGGTCATTCCTAATAAATTGAATTTTATCTTCCTTGTTATCAGACACCATTCCTAAAGAACATGATTTTTTATCACATTTTATTCTAGCACACTTAGAACAAGCAACCGAAATTCTTCGAGCTCTTCGTTTTCTTGTATAATTTCCTTTACCACAACCAGGCATGTATGCAATAAATTTAGGAGGCAACTCACCTGCCACTCGTACTTTTGCCTTGATTAACCAGCGAATGTCAGTAGGTATGTTATTCCTCATCAGTATTCGCATGCATTCGGACCGAGCTTTATATATTGTAAGGGGGCATTCTGGGGAAGTGAAAGGAATCGATTGTGAAGTTTTGCTAAAATATCATTTCTGTCCATACATTCGTCTCAGAATATCAATTATTATGGGAAACTGAAGTAACCGATTTGATTGTCACAGAGTACCGTTATCAGCCACTTCACCGGGGTAACAAACTAAAGCACACAAACAGAAAAACAAACTAAAACACACAAAGAAAATTACAATTGTCCTCTTATTTAATTTACCTCAAGCTTTAACTGGATGTTGTGGACACCTCCTTCAATGTCTCTGAATTGGCTTTCTAAATCCTCAATATGGGATACTAACTTTGGTGGTTGTAGAGCTCAAATATGATGTGTTTTACAAAATCAAATCTGCCTTTTGAGATGAGATTTTACATGTTGAAGTTGTCTAAGAATGTTCATAAGGAACTGTTTAGTTGTGGCGCTCATGATTAACGATGATAAAGAAAACTTAATGATTAAACAAACACACTTATGCAAAAATAATTCCAATTAGCAAAAGAATAGTAAAAAGAAAGAAAAGAAAAAAAATTAAATCAAATTACCGAAAAGAAAGAAAAATCTCAATTCAAATCTGGCGGGTCACTCAAATTTATTTCGGTGTCTTCTCCATGTGGTTGGTACTCTAGATATGACTTTAATATTTGACTATTAACTTTAAACATGACACCGTTCTTTGGGTCTTTAATTTCAATTGCCCTATATGGAAAAACAGTGTGAACAATAAAGGAGCCAGACCATCGAGAGTGTAACTTACCTAGGAATAGGTACAAGGAAGAATTGAATTAAAGTACTTTTTGCCCTGAAGTGAAAGATTTTCTCATAATTTGCTTGTCATGGAAGACTTTCATTTGTTGTTTGTAAATATTTACATTTTTGTATACATCATTGCGAATTTCTTCAAGTTCTATAAGCTGTAATCTTTTTTCTAAGCTAGCTTGCTGCATGTCAAAGTTGAATTTCTTAATGGCCGAGTATGCACGATGCTTGAGTTCCACAGGTAGGTGGCAAGCTTTTCCATACACTAGCCTGTAGGGTGACATCCTAATCGGGGTCTTGAAAGTTGTTCTATATGCCCATAATAGGTACAAGGAAGAATTGAATAAAATCACTTTTTGTCCTGAAGTGAAAGATTTTCTCATAATTTGCTTGTCATGAAAGACTTTCATTTGTTATTTGTAAATATTTGCATTTTTGTATACATCATTGCGAATTTCTTTATGTTCTACAAGCTGTAATCTTTTTTCTAAACTAGCTTGCTGCATGTCAAAGTTGAATTTCTTAATGGCCGAGTATGCACAATGCTCGAGTTCCACAGGTAGGTGGCAAGCTTTTCCATACACTAACCTGTAGGGTGACATCCTAATCGGGGTCTTGAAAGTTGTTCTATATGCCCATAATACATCATCAAGTCTTAATGATCAATCTTTTCTGTCTGGCCTCACTGTCTTTTTTAATATGTGCTTTATTTCTCGATTGGAGATATCAATATAACCACTGGTTTGCGGATGATATGGGGCTGCCACTTTGTGAGTGATGAAATACTTTGTCAAAAGAGTTTTGAATGATTTGTTACAAAAGTGGGCACCACCATCATTGATTATTGCTTGAGGGAATCTAAAGCGTGAAACAATATTGCTTTTAAAAAATGCTATCACCACCTTGTGATCATTGGTTCTACATGGAATTGATTCTACCTATTTCGATATGTTGTCAACAACCACCAATATGTATTGATGGCCAAAAGAAGAGGTAAAATGTCCCATTAAGTCGATACCTCGCACATAAAAAATCTCAACCAGTAAAATTAGATTTAGTGGCATCATATTCTTCGTGTAATACTCCCCATTTGTTGACACCTATCACATGAAGAACAAAAGGTGTAAGCATATCGAAATATAGTTGGCCAATAGAAATCACATTGTAAAACTTTAGTAGCTGTTTTCTTAGCGCTGAAATGGCCTCCACAAGCTTGTTCATAGGAGAATGAAAGAATATTATGAATTTCACTTTCTGGGACACATCGTCTAACAATTTAATTTGCACAATACTTGAACAAATAAGGGTCATCCTAAAAGAAATTCTTTATTTCTACAAAAAATTTGGCTTTATCTTGCTTGGTCTAATGCTCTGGAAGTTGATATGTAACAAGATAATTAACTATATCAGCATACCACAGTAATACTTCCACACTCATTAATTGTTCATCTGGAAATGAGTCATTCAATGTTAATGGTTCTGTAATTGTGTCAAAATTGAGATAAGAGAGATGGTCTACCACAACATTTTGTATGCCTTTCTTATCTTTAAATTTCAAGTCGAATTCCTATAAAAGTAACACCCAACGAATTAGTCTAACTTTTCATCTTTATTTGTGAGAAGATATTTAAGAGCAGCATGATCTGTGAACACAATTATTGTACAACCAATGAGATAAGATTAAAATTTTTCCAATGCAAACACTATTGCTAGCATTTCTTTTTTAGTAGTTGAATAGTTTAACTGTGCATCATTCAATGTCATACTATCATAGTAAATAACATGAAGAATTCGATCAACTCTTTAGTCCTAATACTGCACCTACTACATAATCAGATGCAACACACATGAGCACAAATGATAATCTCCAATTTGGGGGCTGAATGATAGATGATGATGTCAACAATTGCTTTAATTTTTCAAATGCCACAAGATATGAATCATCAAAGATAAAAGATACATAATTAGCAAGTAGATTGCATAAGGGTTTAGAAACTTTGCTAAAATCTTTAATGAAACGTCTATAAAAACCAGCATACCCAAGGAAAGATTTTACTTCTCTGATTGTTTTAGGTGGAGAAAGATTGAAAATGAGATCCACCTTGCCTTTGTCAACCTCAATACCTTTGTTTGAAATGATGTGACTGAGAACAATACCTTATTTTAACATAAAATGACATTTCTCCCAATTTAAAACCAAGTTCTTCTCGATACATCTTTACAGAACTAATGTTAGATGATGTAAACATTGATCAAATGAGTCACCAAAAATAAAAAAGTAATCAATAAAGACTTCTAGGAATTGTTCAACCATATCAAAAAAAATACTCAACATGCATCGTGAAATGTAGCAGGTGCATTATATAATTCAAATGGCATTCTCCTAAATGCCAAAAGGGTAAGTGAAAGTGGCTTTCTCTTGATCTTTTGGTGCTATGAGAATCTGATTGTATCCTGAGTAATCATCTAGAAAACAATAAAATTCATGGTTTACTAATCTATCAAACATTTGATCAATAAATGGTAAAGGAAAATGGTTTTTACGTGTGACAGAATTCAACTTTCTATAATCAATGCATACACGTCATCCTGTAGTCAATCTAGTGGGTTTCAATCCATTATCAGCATTGGTAACTACTGTGACTCCTGACTTTTTGGGGACAACTTGTACATGACTGACCCATGAACTATTAGAAATTGGGTAAATGATACCTGCATCTAATAACTTAAGGACTTCAGTTCTAACAACTTCTTTCATGTTAGGATTTAACTAACGTTGCATTTCCCTAGTAGGTTTAGCATTTTCATCAATGTGAATGTAATACATGTAGTCTACTGGGTTTATATCTTTTATGTCTGCTATGGTCCATCCTAATGCTCTTTTGTGCTCTTTTAAAACATTCAATAACTTACATTTTTGTTCGTTATTTAGGATGATGAGATGATTACTGGTAGAGTACTTTCTTCTCCAAAAAACGCATATTCCAAAGTGTTGGATAATGGTTTGAGCTCGAGTTTTGGTGATGATTCTGATGATGAGATGAGTTTCTTCTTTGATAGTGCTAGTTGTTCAACTCTTGACTTCCATTTATTAGTGTCTATGGATAGTGCTGGGTTAAGTAGAGCATTGACCTCATCGACCGATATGTTAATATTAAAATCCAAACCAAAGTGAGTTAAACATGTTTGTAAAGGATCATCACTAAGGTTTGAAAGAAAAGTATCTTTAGCTAATGCGTCTATTAAATCCACGTCAACAATTTCATCATCTCCATTGTGAGGTTGTTTAGCAATGTTGAAGATGTTTAGCACCACAGTCATGTTGCCAAAGGACAACTGTATATTTTCAGTTTTGCATTGAATCTGAGAATCAGCAATTGCCAAGAAAAGTCGGGCGAGGATAATGGGGATGTGATTCATTGAATCCTGTATTGATTGAGTGTCAATTACAATGAAATCAACAGGAAAATAAAACTTGTCTACCTGGATAAGCACGTCCTCCATAATACCGCGAAGTATTTTCGTGAACCGATCTGCAAGCTGTAACACCACTGGAGTTGGGTGTAATTCTCCCAGTCCAAGTTTTATAAATACTGAATAAGGCAACATATTTACACTAACTCCTAAATCCAACAAAGCATTCTTAATTGTGTGATTTCCTATGCTACATGAGATAGTGGGGGAGCCTGGGTCTTTCCATTTTAGAGGAATTATATATTGGAGTATAGAACTAATGTTTTCTATTAAAAATGCATTCTTTTGAACATGAGTGTTTCTCTTTTTCGTACAAATGTCCTTAAAAAACTTGGCATAAGATGGAACTTATTTTATAGCATCAAGTAAAGAGATGTTAACACTTACCTGTTTGAAGAGTTCAAGAATCTCACCTGTAGATTTTCCTTTCTTTCCCTAACTAACCTTTGAGGAAATAGAGCTTTTGGAACATATTCTCGTGGGTTGGTTTCTTCTTTCTCCTCTGATGGGGAGTCCTCAACATTCACAGGTACAATTTAATTCTTTTTTGTCACTGACATCTCCACTTTGTTGTCGATTTCTTTCCTTTTTCGCAAGGTCATGATGGCTTTGACCTCTCCATGTTGCTGTGGTGAACTGGTACTTACTTCATGCACTCTTTTAGGATTAGGCACATGTTAACTTGGGAATTTGCCTTTCTCAATAGTTGTTGCCAATGTTTGAACTAAAGAAGTAAGTTGTCCCACCATCATCTCAAGGTTTGAAACGAATTAGGCTTGTGAGTGGAAGTCTGCTCTCATCTAATTTCGTATTTCATCAATGGTGTTGTTCTACTGCTCGATCGTAGAGTGAGTAACATTTCTAAAATTCTGGAATGCATCCTCCCATGGTCTGGGTTGAAAGTAGTTCTAATTTTGATTGTATGGTCTAAATGATGGCTGAGAGGCTTGAGGAACATGAGGAATTAGCTGCATTGGTGGAGCTGGAGCTGCTGGTCCATTTTGTTGAAATCCTTGAGACCACGAAAAATTGGGGTGGTCTCTCCATCTAAGGTTATATGTGTTAGAGTATGGGTTGTAATTTAATGGTTTTCTCATTACACCTATAGCATTGACTTGCACATGTTGCAATAATCCCTCCAAAAAGTATTGGCATTGGTACAATTTCTTGTACCTATGATTTGGACACTTCAAAAGTAGCCCATTGAATCGCTCCCATGTTTTGAAAAACTGCTCGTCATCTCTCTAGGCAAATTCTGAAATTTCCCTGCAATTAGCATTGGTTTTATGCACTGGGAAGTATTTATTCAAAAATTTTGCTACCATTTGTTCTCATGATGTAATGCTATTAGCAGGCAATGTATTAAGTCATGAACGAGCTCTATCCTTTAAAGAAAATGAGAATAGTCTAAGTTTAATATCATCATTTGAAAAATTCTCATATTTAAAAGTTTGACAAATAGTATGAAAATCATTCAGATGATTATATGGATCCTCATTTTCTAGGCCATAAAATGTTGAAAAATAATTTATCACATTAGGTTTTAGTTCAAAACTCCTAACAGCTACCTTTAGGTATCTTATGCATGATGTGCTCAAATTAGGTAAGAGACTGAAGTAGTCCTTTAATAGCCTTTTCGGTGGTGCTTGTTGTTGTTGTTGCAAATCCATTTATCTTTTATCTTTAATTACAACGTGTTTGTGTGCGTGAAGTATTTTTTCTAGTTCAAGGTCTATGGGCTTAAGATTAGGTAATAATGACATTCGACCATGCATGCAAAGAACATAAAAAAGGGGAATAAAATAAATAAAAATAAAGAAGAATGAGAAGTTACGATACTAACTTATTACACTGTTACAACCTTTCTATTAAAAAATACTAAAAAAATCCGTGAAATAAATTAATTAAAGATAAATTAGTTAGATAAACAAAACAAAAAAATTACAAAGAAAAAAGAATAACTTGAAAATTAAATCACAGAATTTTAAAGAAGAGAAAATGAAAAGAAATTCTTACCTCTAAATGCAGATCCACCTTTTTTTTGTTAAATGAGAAAATGAGTGGTTGGATTTATGGTAAAGATGATTTGAAATATGCTAAAATTTAAATTGAAATGGCAGGATTAAATTAATGTGCAAACTATAATAATTGAAGCGCTTGGGTATCTAGATCCGCATCAACATGTACCATGGACTAAATATTCCTTATTAGTGCCAATTAAATCATGAGAGGAGAATTCACACCTCATGAACCACACTCTAATTAATATGGTGCTAAGGCCTTACCGTGCCAAATAGTAGTAACCTTGTACTAGGGAGCCGGTAAAACTAGGCTGGTATTTAAACAAGATCATTAATATTTGTCGACGAAAAGTCAAAACATCCATAATAATTAGAGGGGAGGAGAAAATAAATTTACCAAATAAAGTCCATGGCACATGTTGAGACTTCATCTTCAACCTAAGTTTGAAAGAAAATTAGCTACTCATAATTGAATTAGGGGCAAAATGAAAATTTATTGAAATATGTAAAAAATACAAGATGGAGAAGGAATTACAGAATTTGAAGCTCAAAAATGAATTCAGCAATGCCAAATTAGGGGAGAGGTCCCATTTTTATAGACACATTGAGTAAATCATGGCCGTTGGATTAAAAACAGTTTGGATGCTCAGGATTGCGCCATGTCATCAGTCAACAATACGCGGTTTGAACAGTGACATGATTTGACCACGCGGTTTGAACAGTCAACTGGCTTGAATATTATCGCGGTTTGGTTGTAAAAAATCATGTGTATATGCATGTACCATACGCGCAATTTTTAGTCCACTAACATGCTGCCACGTTACCGATCAACAGTACATAAGAATTTTAGTCCAATAGAATCATGACATCTCATCAATCAACGCCACATCATCGGTCAATGCCACATCATCATTTCGTATGTATGAACAGTATAGTGAATAGTAATATGGACAGTATCGTAAATGTAAACAATGTTATTTTTTCTTTTATGCTCCTCCTAAGGTTTTCACTGTCCTGAGTTCAAAAGTGATGTTCGTTTTGTTGTCTGATCTCTCATTCATTGTGAAATGACCATGATGCCCCTAAAATATATAAAATACTTAATTAAAATAAAATACACATAATTAAATCACAAGAGACTTAAATACATAAAAGTAGGAATGTTAGTAAAACTTGTAGTATAAAATGACGATTTTCTCCCTTATAAATATACACTTTCTAACACTCAACAGTCCTTATACATCATTGTGAACATATTTAAGGATCTCACGAGTATCGTGATTAGAAGTACCGAACTTGACCCTTATTTTCTTGCCTACCACAAAATGGTCACAAACTTTCAATTCATGGTTGTTGGTACCTTTCAAAAGTCTATGGTTCATCAAAGTTTGCAAATATGTTTCTCCAGTATTTTCCAGTCTTACATGCCATAGCTTGGTGGTGTTACCGTGTACCTTAGAGACATTAGCTTCATTAGTTGTACCTCTTTTTAAATAGTACAAATTATGATGCCGAACTCCTTGCAGAATCATCATAGCCCCGTATGTTAACTTTATTGTGCCATCTTTAATGGTAACCCTGTAAAAGGCTCTAAAACACCTATACAAATTAGATTTTTTCTTAAAGCTAGAATATATCTAACTTTTAGTTCTTTGACCATTCCGTCAAACATTTTAAGTTGGATTGTTCCTATCCTTATTGTGTGACAAGGTTGATCATTTCTCATCACAACTGTACCAGAATCCAGATCACGAAAATCTATAAACCATTACTGATAAGTTGCTTCGGTATCAAGTATCCACTTGCTCGAATTAGCCACGTATGTTGCTGGCGTAATACTTAGTGAATAGTCAGAGTCTTTATCTTTACATGCCATATTCATTACTACTGGTTGCTTCCCAACTTTCTTCTTAGCCTTCAGAAAATCTTCCTTCAATGACTACTTTCATGACCGAAGGCACACTCATCTCGAGTTATATTTTTTATTTTAGGTTTGGATCAAGAATTCTTTCTACCGCGTTTCTTCTTTTTCTCCATCATTGTTTTTTTGGTTAACAAAGCCTCAGACGATGCTCTTTTAGAATGTTTATCATTATTTCCAAATTTCCAAATTGGTCAATGCTACATAGACATCTTTGAAGATGATCACGCTGTTGAGTGTTAGAAAGTGTGTATTTATAAAGGAGAAAATCGTCATTTTACATTTCAAGTCTTACTAACACTCTTACTTTTATGTATTTTAGTCTCTTATAATTTAATTATGTGTGTTTTATTTTAATTAAGTATTTTATGTATTTTAGGGGTATCATGGTCATTTCACAACAAACGAGAGATCAGACAGCAAAACAGACATTACTTTTGAACTCAGGACAGTCGAAAATCTTAGGAGGTGCATAAAAGGAAAAATAACATTGTTCACATGTACGGTACTATTCACATGTACGATATTGTCCATGTTACTGTTCACAACACTGTTCGCATATATGGAACGATGACGTGGCATTGATCGATAATGTGATATTGACTGATGAGGTGTCACGATCTATTGGACTAAAATTTTTATGTACTATTGATCAGTGACGTGGCAGCATGTCAGTGTACTAAAAATCGTGTATACGATACATGCATATACACGGGATTATTTACAATCAAACAACGTCACTATTCATACCACCTAATTGTTCAAGTCGCGTGGTCAAACTGCGTACTGTTGATTGATGACGTGGCGCAATCCTAAGCGTCCAAAATATTTTTAATCCGATGACCATAATTTACTCAATGTATCTATAAAAAGGGGCTTCCCCCTAATTTGGCATCCTTGAATTCATTTTTTAGTTCAATTTTTGGTAATTCCTTCTTCATCTTATATTTTTTTTATATATTTTAATAAATTTTTATTTTGCCCCTAATTCAATTATGAGTAGTCAATTTTCTTTCAAGCTTGGGTTGAAGGTGAAGTCTTAACATGTGCCATGGGTTTTATTTGGTAAACTTCTTTTCTCTTCCCCTCTAATTATTGTGGATGTTTTGACTTTTTGTCGACAAATAGTAATAATCTTGTCTAGATACCGACCTGGTTTAACCAGCTCCCTAGTACAAGGTTATTATTATTTGCCACTGATAAGCTCTTAGCACCATATTGATTAGAGTGTGGTTCATGAGGAGTGGAATCTCCATTCATGATTTAATTGGTATTAATAAGAAATATTTAGCCCATGGTGTATGTTGATGCAGATCCAGATACCCAAGCACGTCATTTTAATAGATTTTCACTTCAAATTATTCCCGCCATTTTAATTTGAATTTTAGGATAATTTAAATCACTTCCACTATAAATCCAACCACCCACATCGAAAATTAATTCGACATAATTAAAATTCACCTCCTGGTGGGATCAACACTCATCACCATTAATATATTCTACAATAGATTTGTGCACTTGCGAGTTCAATAAAATTTGCACAACACACGTTTTTAACGTATAATAAATAGTCACAAAATGACTATATTCTTTTGGAATTGAGTGCAATTAAATCATAGCCTTAACTTTATCCTTAATATCTTCATCAAGATTTTTCAAATTTGCAAGCAACTTCTCAAATCTTAAGATATGATCGTGCATTGACACCTTAGGCGTTATTCGAAAGCCATATACCTAACTTATTGCATGAAGGTGATTTTTTTGGACATTTCAGCAGGTACTTTTCCTCCAATGTACACCGACAATTCATTGTACACTCCTAATTTTTCACCAAATATTTCACCTCTTTTATTAAGTAAGATCTGATTTGACTACAAGCTCTCTCGTTTATATGATTTAAGTTTCTTCGTAATACAAGTATTTTTATTTTTCATAACAACATCGAGATCGATTTGAATAAGAGCATCCATAAATTCGAGCCTCCACATGCCGAAGTTAATTTTCTCATCAAATTTTCAACATCGATCGTCTAGCCTCATATAACAGGTGTGAATGGCACTGTGATAGGTCTTTTCTCTCATCTGAAGTGTCTCCTAAAATAGTCTGGGTAGATATTTCCCCACTTTTAGAAGTTTCACCTTCTAACATTTTCTCAACGAACTATTCCCACTTGAAAGAACAACCTCTATGATGTTAATTTCGAGTGAAGGAATGCACTATAAAAGTTCTGAAGGGAATGGAGAATTCACAACAGTCCCACTTAAAACCCAAGCTCTTTAAACTCTTCTCGCCTTATTGACAGAACTTTTCCAAATATGCATAAAAACACACTAATTACAAATGATTGTCTTTCAAGTACAAATAGTCGTCTCTATTGTATCTGTGAGCAATGTCGTATATATCAGGTACGATTTTTAAGCTCTGATACCATTTGTTGTGCACATAAATTTAGAATATAACACACCAAATAATTACAAAAAAATAAAGGATAAAAGAATTTAATATGGTTTAGCTATTATGCCTACATCCACCAGAGTAAGAAAAATAATTATTTTGTTAACAATTATTAGAGTACAACTTTGAGTAAAGAAATCTCACTTCCAGATCCTAAAAACACTCAATACTCTTTCACACACTTGAAAGAAAAACCTCTCAGTTGCTCATACTCTTCAATTGCTCACTCACTAAACAACTCTGCACTTGAATTGTTTTCATAATTTTAGGATGCTTGACAATTCAGATTGTTTCTCTATTTATAAGAGGTCTTCGCCATTTAAGAATTCAATAATTCCTTCACAGCCACTCCACTCTATAATTGGTTGTTGGCCAATTTGTAAGCCTACGAACACACATGCTTTGCCTATGCTTAACAACCCCCTTTCTTTACTTTTGGCATTCTATTGTCATCCACCACAAGTTTTGAATTTTTAATAGTTTGACCGTTAGGCTAGCAAAGCTAAAACATTATTCTTATCTTTTCAAAGTCAACATACATAACTTTAATAGAGATTACTAGTCTAATTGTATTGTGTCTATGACATATATGTCTATATTTACCATTTTATATAAAGTTATGTGCTGACATATGTTGCTAATTGACAAAAGTACAAGCTTTAGGCTCTGTTCAACATACCTTTTTAAATAAAGTTTATTTAAATAGAGCTTTCACAACTAAAAAAGCATTAGTTGTTTGGTTCAAAATGAAAGCTTTTATTAAAAAGGGTAAAATTACTTTAATAGCAATTTTTTTTAAAGTTGTACTATAAAAAGAATGAAATAAGATTGTTAAAAAAAGGATATTTTAGACATTTTAATATTTTAAAAAAGCTTTTCAACCTCTACTCTCAAAAACCCAAACTTTAAGCTATTATTAGTAGAGGCAAATAACTTTTTTAATCTTTAAAAGCTCTACTCAAAAGACAACCAACAACAACAAATTTGAAAAGAGGTTATGCAATTAAATAAACACTTATAACTATTTGATAAGTTTTACCAAACAGACACTTAGACTATTTGAAATTTCCTCTAATAGTTTTGTAGCAACTTTGTCTTTCCATCCAAGGAATTCTGATTCTAGAACAAAGAATTTCAACTAGATATAATAAACACTTTGCCATTAAAAAAATCTTAAGCCTCTAATTAAATATCTAATTCACATTTTCTATATCTTTCTAATGCAATTTGATATCAGGTGTAAAACAGCCTATAATTATGAGTAATGCTTAAGTACATGAGTACAGTTACTGTTACTCTAGAATATTCTACTTGAGATATACTTTCTACTTATCCTTGGATTTCTTGTTTTATTAGAACATATTTTGAATGACTTATCCAAATTTCTTGGCTTTATAAAGCTTACAATAAGATTTTTTTTTTCAATCACAAACTTCATTCTGTTGAAAAATTCAACACCTGCATTCAAAATTGGCTAATGCATGCAATTGATCAACTTGCATACACATGTATGCATTTAAAAATGGGAGCTAAAATTGTTGACAAGTTTTGGAAGAGGTACCTAATTTTGTTGACCAAATTGTTGAGGTTAGTGCAATAGTGCACCCCATTTTTCCGTATAAATAGAGAGGAGTGGAAGAGTTTTATATTATCGAATTGACAGAGTTAAAAGCAATTGCAAGTGAATCAATTTGAGAGATTTGAGAAACCTTTCAGTTGTGTGTTCTAGTGAGGATTCAATTGGCTATATTGGGGTAGTGGATTTTGAGAGTTTTTCCCACTTTTTTAAATTCTAATTGTTAGTAAAATTATCTTCTAACTTTTGCCCGTTGATGTAGGTTTACGCTGAACCATGTAAATTATTGTGTCTATTTTTTTTTACATTTATTTGCCACATTTATATTTTTCCAGAAGTCGCAGTCACTAGAATATTAATAATTTCTTAACCCACGCTTCCGCAACAATTAGTATTAGAGTCGAAGATTTGTGCTTGAGGCATATGGAACTATTCATATAAATGGTACTTTTCATGTATACAGAACTATTTACAGATACAATATTGTTTATGTATACGGTACTGTTTATTGATACGGTGGAGACGGCCATTTATACTTAGGAAATAGTTCATTGTAAGTAGTGTTTATTTTTTTTATGTTTAGGAATGTTTTGTCAACAAGGCAATAAGAGTCAAATGAGGCTGGGTTTTAAGTGGGACCGTTGTGACCCCTTCATTCTCCTGGGAACTTTCCTGGTGCATTTATTCACACGAAATTAACATTATAAATGTTGTTTTCAAGTGTAAATAGTTGTTTAAGGCAATGATCATGACAGAGGCATCATTGTCATCTTCATCAGTGAGGACTACTGTGACTAATACAAAGTTTGAAGTGGAGAAATTTGATAGCATTAATAATTTTGGTATGTGGCAATGTGAGGTGTTGGATGTCTGTTGTGCAAATTTTAATGTACTCGCAAGCGCACGAATCTATTGTAGTATAGACTAATGGTGACGAGTGTCGATCCCACGAGGAGGTGAATTTTAATTGTGTATAGAATTAATTTTGTAAATGGGTGGTTGGAATTGTGGTGGAAATGATTTGGAATATGCTAAAACTTAAATTAAAATGGCGAGAATAAATTCTAAAACTAGAATTGAAATGGCGAGAATGAATTGAAGATAAAATCTATTAAATTGACGTATTTGGGTATCTGGATCCGTATCAACATGCATCATGGACTAAATAATCCGTATTAATGCCAATTAAATCATGAGGGGGGAATCCACACCTCATGAACCACGCTCTAATCAATATGGTGCTAAGGGCTTATCGTGCCAAATAATAATAACCTTGTACTAGAGGGCCGGTGAAACTAAGGCGGTACTAGATAAGATTAGTATTATTTGTCGACGAGAAGTCAAAACATCCACAAAAACTAGAGGGGAAGAGAAAATAAATTTACCAAATAAAGCCCATGACACATGTTGAGACTTCACCTTCAACCCAAGCTTGAAAGGAAATTAGCTACTCATAATTGAACTAGGGGCAAAATGGGAATTTATTAAAATACGAAGAAAATACAAGATAGAGAGGGAATTACAGAAAATGGATCCCAAAAATGGATTTAGAGATGTCAAATTAGGGGGGGGAAACCCCCTTTTTATAGATACATGGAGTGAATCATGGCCATCGGATTAAAAACAGTTTGGACGCTCAGGATTGCGCCACGTCATCAGTCAACAGTCCACGGTTTGACCACGTGGATAAACAGTAACACGGTTTGACCCGGATGAACAGTAACGCGGTTTGATTGAAAATAATCCTGTGTGATGCATGCACCGTACACGAGATTTTTTGTCCACTGATATGCTGCCACGTCACCATCAACAGTATATAAGAATTTTAGTCCAACAGGATCGTGACACCTCATCAGTCAATGCCAAATCATTGGTCAATGCCACGTCATCGATCCGTCTATGTGAACAGTGTCGTGAACAGTAACGTAGACAGTACCGTACCCGTGAATAGTACCGTACATGTGAATAGTGTCATTTTTCCTTTTATACTCCTCCTAAGGTTTTCGACCGTCCTGAGTTCAAAAGTGATGTTCGTTTTGCCGTCTGATCTCTCCTTTATTGTGAAATGATTATAATGCCCCTAAAATACATAAATTACTTAATTAAAATAAAACACATGTAATTAAATCACAAGAAGGTTAAATACATACAAGTAAGGGTTGTTAGTAAGACTTAAAATGTAAAATGACGGTTTTCTCCTTTATAAATATGCATTTTCTAACACTCAACACACCCCCCAACCAGCTTATTGCTAGTCCCTAGCAAATAAAGCGAAAACAAAATTCAAATTCAAAATGATTTTTTATTTTTTATTTAGAAACACTCGTGTTTATTCAATCAGATTAATGATAGCAATCAAATAAAAGTATAAGCATTATCTCCAGTCTAAAGAAACATCACATCTACATCAACCATCCACATGAATCAGCCCAGTAGACTTTGTTATAGCTACTTTCAAGAGTGACATGTTAAACCCCAAATTCTCACTGGAAGTAGTGACACTCTCACAAAGAAATTAAACCCAATAAAAATAGTCACTCCAATGAATGGTACTTGAGAGAGAAAATAATAAAGAAGTGATATCACATGCTCTCACCAAAATGAAAGAAATATGCCCTCAGCTTAGAAATAATACGATCTTAAGTCAAATAAAAATGTTAGTCAACCCAATTTATTTATCTTTTTTTTATGCATTACTACATCTTTTTAGCCCATATAACTAGCTTCTACTTCAGACTATAGTTCCCTAAAATCAAGAAGGACTTTTATTAGGACGTAACGTAGGCTAAGCACATGGCTAACAAAAAAGGGAAATAAGGAAAACAAAGTGTATGTTTGAGAATAAATGCAAAGAATTTTTTTTTTTTACAGAAAATGCAAGGTGGATTTCACCTTTTATTGTTATTTTTTTTATTTTTCTTTTGAAAAAACAACTTTTGTTTTGTTGTTTTATTATTTTTTTTTGTATAACTTCACTGAAAAATAAAATACTTATTTACATTTTTCTCAAATATAAATAGGTGATAGAACTTATAAGAAATTGGGTAATACTCTAAATCGGAGTGGGTCAAGATGATAAGTTGACAAAGAAATTTTTTGTTTTTTTTTTAAGGCTCAAAAGGGTTAACAATGGATATTTAATAAAAGGGATGACTAGAAAGGCTCAAACGGATCAAAGATGGCCTTTCCATCGTCTTTTAGGGTTCTAAATAATCGTCCATATCTACTAGTTAGATGGTCCTCCAAATGTAGCAACACACATTTTTTTTATTTTACAACAATATTTTTTTTTAAGGGTTAACTCAAAAGAAAAATAGAGATCGTGTATAAAATAATAAACTGCTAAGCTGTATAGAGAATGGGCAAAAGGGTTACTCTCCAAGAAAATGATAGGCTCAACAACTCACTTGGCACTTATTTATGACATGTTCATTCCTTCAAGCAACTCATATTCGTCTCCGACATCAACATGTAAAGTAGCAAGCATAGCGTAACATCACTTAAGACCAAAGATAATACAAATACTAAAATTTGAAATTAATCATGTCATCCAATGTTAAAACAAATCATACAATTTTTTTTTATTTTTTTTTTATTTTTTTTAAACAACATTCTACCCCCCAACCTATTCTAAACATGAAAGGAAAATATGCATGCAGAAATGTGAAAATGATGCAGAAAGTGTAATTAGAAAAGTTACACTTAAAATGATGAAAAAAAGAAATTTTTTTTTTTTAAGAAGATGCGTTTCTAGAGGCACTACACTCCATATTCAGCCATCTTCGACTCAAAAGTTGGAAAATATATATTTATAGAGGAGAAAATAAAAAGAAGAAGAAAAATGAACATCAAAACTTAATAAAGAAATTTTTTTTTGTTTTTCATTTATTTTTTTTATTTTTATTTTTTGGTTTTTTTTTATTTTTTTATTTTTATTTTTTTTTTTGAACAATGAAGATGCGTTTCTAGAGTAACTACACTCCATATTCAGCCATCTTCAACACAAAAAGTTAGCAACAATTAGTTTCTACAACAAAAAATTTAACCAAGATTCCACATTTGTCGACTATTCTCTCCCCCCAACCAGAACGAAACATTGTCCTCAATGTTTGAAAGGAAAAAGTAAAGTTTAGAAGACATCACCTGGGTGGTGCAACACAGAAGAAAATATTTACAAGCGGAGAGTTAAATCTAATTTGTACTTCTTACTGCCGCTACTGTTACCATCATTATTTGGACGCTCCAACACAAAGGTCCAGGGGTTCGGCTCTGGTTTAGAAACTTGTAACATATCAAGTAGCTCATTAGCAGTGTGAGCACAAATAAAGAGTTTTTTCGCATTAGAAGGAATGAAATAGTTTTTTATTGCATGGTTAAGAAATGCGATAAAGCCATCATAAAAGTTATTGACATTTAACAAACCGATGGGTTTATGGTGGATATGCAGATGGGCCCAAGATGCTAGTGTGATAAGTGCCTCGAGTGTTGCAAGATCTCCTGGAAGGAAAATAAAAGCATCAGCATGATTAAGCATTTCAGTTATTCTTTCTTGCATACCTGAGACGACTAACTCTTCTCCAGTTGATGAGTCAGACGAACTGCCCAATGGTTTTAGAACTCTTGGGATGATGCCTAACACTTGACTTCCTCTGATAAAAGCTGCTTCTGAGACCATTTTTGATAACCCTCGATTACCTCCTCCATACACCAAGTGTAATTTTCTCGCTGCTATGCTTCGACCAAGATCTATGGCTGCCTCTACGAACTCTTTATGTTTGCCATAAGTAAATCCAGAAAGCACACAAATGTTCTTGAATTGTCTATTGAAAGTAGCTGCCATTGTGATACTTCTCAAAAATAATTTGTGAGTTCTTGACAAAAGAAATCACATTTAAGAGTCTTGGTGACAGTAGGTCACAGCTGTGTATGAGGTAGCATGTCAATGTCAAATAACACGTAAAACACATAGCTCGTGAGTCAAAAAGGAAACAGTAAAAGGAAAAAAGCAAACAGTAATTAAATTATTAAAGACAATAATGCAAACAATAAAACAACAGTGTAATGAAATAAAATAACAATAAAGTAAAAGGATATTTACAGGTAGTTGCGACTGTGGCTCACATCTTCCTCTGGTTTTACGTTCAGAAACGGTTTGAACGCCCTCTATGGGTCGAGGATAGGCTTCCCATCCAGTTTTCTTATAAACTGGCAAACAAGGTCGTTTATAGTCAGATTCCCGAGACTATATCGTGCATGCTCTTTCTGGAATAATGGCCATAACTGGAGAATCGCTCCTTGCACATATCCACTGGGATGCGTTTCAAGAGACAAAAGGATATCGTCTAATGACTCCTTATTCAAGCCATCCCTAATGAATTGAATCTTATCTTCCCTGTTATCAGACACCATTCCTAAAGAACATGGGTTTCTACCGCAACTCATTCTGGCACACTTATGACAAGCAACAGAAATTCTTCAAGCTCGTTGTTTTCTTGCATAATTTCCTTTACCACAACCAGGCATGAATGCAATAAATTTTTGAGGTAACTCACCTGCTAATCGTACTTTCGCCTCGATTAACCAACGGATGTCAGCAGGTATGTTATTCTTCATGAGTAATCGCATGCGTTCGGACCGAGCTTTGTAGATCGTAAGGAGGGCATTCTGAGGAAGTGAAGGGAATCGCTTGTGAAGCTTCGCTAAGATCTCGTTTCTATCCATACATTCGCCTCAGAATGTCAGTTATTATGGGAAACTGAAGTAACCGACTTAATTGTCACGGAGTACCGTTATCCGCCACTTCACCGGGGTAAGAAACTAAAGCACACAAACAGAAAAATAAATTAAAACACACAAAGAAAATTAAAATCGTCCTCTTATTGAATTTACCTCAAGCTCCAACTGGATGTCGTAAACACTTCTCTCAATGTCTCTGAGTTGGCATTCTAAACCCTCAACATAGGCTACTAACTCTGGTGGTTGTAGAGCCCAAATGCGTTGTGTTTTACAAAATTGAATCTGCCTTTTGAGATGAGTTTTGACACGTTGAAGTGGTTTAAGAATGTTCAGGAGGAACGGTCTAAGTAAGGTACTCATGATTAAAAATGATAAGAGAAAACATAATAGTTAAACAAACACGCTTATGCAAAAATAATTTCAATTAGCAAAAGAATAATATAAAGAAAGAAAACAAAATCAAATCAACGGAAAGAAAAAAAAATCAATTCAACTCTGGTGGGTCACTCAAATTTATTTCGGTGTCTTCTCCATGTGGTTGTTACTCTAGATATGGCTTTAATCTTTGACCGTTAACTTTAAACGTGACACCGTTCTTTGGGTCCTTAATTTCAATTGCCCCATGTGGAAAAACAGTATGAACAATAAAGGGACCAGACCATCGAGAGCGTAACTTACCTGGGAATAGGTGCAAGCGAGAATTGAATAAAAGCACTTTCTGACCTGGAGTGAAAGATTTTCTCATAACGTACTTGTCGTGGAAGACTTTCATTCGCTGCTTGTAAATTTTGGCATTTTCGTATGCATCATTGCGAATTTCCTCAAGTTCTGCTAGTTGTAATCTTCTTTCTGAGCTGGCTTGCTGCATGTCAAAGTTGAATTTCTTGATGGCCTAATATGCACGATGCTCGAGTTCCACAGGTAGGTGGCAAGCTTTTCCATATACTAGCCTGCAGGGTGACATCCCAATCGGGGTCTTGAAAGCCGTTCTGTATGCCCATAATGCATCATCAAGTCTTAATGACCAATCTTTCCTGTCTGGCCTCACCGTTTTTTCTAATATGTGCTTTATTTCTCGATTGAAGATCTCAACTTGGCCACTGGTTTGCGGATGATACGGAGTCGCCACTTTGTGTGTGATTGAATACTTTGTCAAAAGAGCTTTGAATGCTTTGTTACAAAAGTGGGCACCACCATTACTGATTATCGCTCTAGGGAATCCAAAGCGTGAAACAATGTTGCTTTTCAAAAATCCTATCACCACCTTGTGATCATTGGTTCGACATGCAATTGCTTCTACCCATTTTGATACATAGTCAACAGCAACCAATATGTATTGATGGCCAAAAGAAGAGGGAAAGGGTCCCATGAAGTCGATACCCCATACGTAAAAAATCTCAACCACTAAAATTGGATTTAGTGGCATCATGTTCCTTCGCGTAATGCTCCCCATTCGTTGACACCTATCACATGAAGAGCAGAAAGTGTAAGCATCTCGAAATATAGTTGGCCAATAAAAACCACATTGTAAAATTTTAGTCGCTGTTTTCTTAGCACTGAAATGGCCTCCAGAAGCTTGTTTATGATAGAATGAAAGGATATTCTGAATTTCACTTTCTGGGACACATCGTCTAACAATTTGGTCTGCACAATACTTGAACAAATATGGGTCATCCCAAAAGAAATTCTTTATCTCTGCAAAAAATTTAGCCTTGTCTTGCTTGGTCCAATGCTTTGGAAGTTTACCTGTAACAAGATAATTAACTATATCAGCATACCAAGGTAATACTTCCACATTCATTAATTGTTCATTTGGAAATGACTCATTCAATGGTAATGGCTTTGTAATTGTGTCAAAATGTAGACGAGAGAGATGGTCCGCCACAACATTTTCTGTCCCTTTTTTATCTTTGAATTCCAAGTCAAATTCCTGCAAAAGTAACACCCAACGAATTAGTCTAGCTTTTGCATCTTTCTTTGTGAGAAGATATTTCAAAGCAGTATGATCTGTGAATATAATTATTTTACAGCCAATGAGATAAGATCAAAATTTTTCCAATGCAAACACTACTGCTAGCATTTCTTTTTCAGTAGTTGAATAGTTCAATTGTGCATCATTCAATGTCATACTAGCATAGTAAATAACATGGGGAATTCGATCAACTCTTTGTCCTAATACTGCTCCTACTGCATAATCAGATGCATCACACATGATCTCAAATGGTAAGCTCCAGTTTGGGGGCTGAATGATGAGTGATGATGTCAACAAATGCTTTAATTTTTCAAACGCAACAAGACATGAATAATCAAAGACAAAAGATACATCCTTAGCAAGTAAATTGCATAAGGGTCTAGAAACTTTGCTAAAATCTTTAATGAAACGTCTATAAAAACAAGCATGCCCAAGGAAAGATCTTACTTCTCTGACTGTTTTGGGTGGAGGAAGATTAGAAATGAGATCCACCTTGGCTTTGTCAACCTCAATACCTTTGCTCGAAATGATGTGACCGAGAACAATACCTTGTTTTACCATAAAATGGCACTTCTCCCAATTTAAGACTAAGTTCTTTTCGATACATCTCTGCAGAACTAGTGTTAGATGATGTAAACATTGATCAAACGAGTCACCAAAGACAGAAAAATCATCCATAAAGACTTCAAGGAAACGTTCAACCATATCAGAAAAAATGCTCAACATGCATCGTTGAAATGTAGCAGGTGCATTACATAATCCAAATGACATCCTCTTATATGCAAAAGTGCCAAAAGGGCAAGTGAAAGTGGTTTTCTCTTGATCTTTTGGTGCTATGGGAATCTGATTATATCCTGAGTAGCCATCTAGAAAGCAATAAAATTCATGGCCTACTAATCTATCAAGCATTTGATCGATAAATGGTAAAGGAAAATGGTCTTTACGTGTGAAAGAATTCAACTTTCTATAATCAATGCAAACACGCCATCCTGTAGTCACTCTAGTTGGTATCAATTCATTATCAGCATTAGTAACTACTGTAACTCCTGACTTTTTGGGGACAACTTGTACATGACTGACCCATGAACTATCAGAAATTGGGTAAATGATACCTGCGTCTAATAGCTTAAGGACTTCAGTTCTAACAATTTCTTTCATGTTAGGATTTAACCGACGTTGCATTTCCCTAGTAGATTTAGCATTTTCATCAAGGTGAATGTAATGCATGCAATCTGCAAGGTTTATACCTTTTATGTCTGCTATGGTCCATTCTAATGCTCCTTTATGCTCTTTTAAAACATCCAACAACTTACCTTTTTGTTCGTCATTGAGGGATGAAGAGATGATTACCGGCAGAGAACTTTCTTCCCCAAAAAATGCGAAATCCAATGTGTTGGGCAATGGTTTGAGCTCAAGTTTTGGTGGTGATTCTGATGATGGGATGAGTTTCTTCTCTGATGGTGCTAGTTGTTCAACTCTTGACTTCCATTGATTAGTGTCCATAAATGGTGCTGAGTCAAGTAGGGCGTTGACCTCTTCAACCGATCTGTCAATATCAAAATCCAAACCAAAGTGAGTTAAACATGTTTGTAAAGGATCATCACTGAGGTTTGAAATAAAAGTGTCATCAACTAAAGTTTCAATTAAATCCACATCAACAATTCCATCATCTACACTGTGAGGTTGTTTGGCAATGTTGAAGATGTTCAGTTCCATAGTCACATTGCCAAAAGACAACTGCATATTTCCAGTTCTGCATTGAATGTGAGCATCCGCAGTTGCCAAGAAAGGTCGGCCTAGGATAATGGGGATGTGCTTCCTTGAATCTTGTATTAGTTGAGTGTCAATGACAATGAAATCAACAGGAAAATAAAATTTGTCTACCTGGATAAGCACGTCCTCCACAATACCACGAGATATTTTCGTGGACCGATCTGCAAGTTGTAACACCACTGGAGTTGGGTGTAATTCGCCAAGTCCAAGTTTCACAAACACTGAATAAGGCAACAAATTTACACTAGCTCCTAAATCCAACAAAGCATTCTCAATTGTGTGGTTCCCTATACTACATGAGATAGTGGGGGATCCTAGGTCTTTGCATTTTAAAGGAATTTTATGTTGGAGTATAGAACTAACGTTTTCTGTTAAAAATGCCTTCTTTTAAACATGCATATTTCTCTTTTTAGTACAAAGGTCTTTGAGAAACTTGGCATAAGATGGAACTTGTTTAATAGCATCAAGCAAAGGGATATTAACACTTACCTGTTTGAAGATTTCGAGAATCTCACCTGTGGATTTTCCCTTCTTGCCTTTAGCTAACCTCTGGGGGAATGGAGCTTTGGGAACGTATTCTTGTGGGTTAGTTTCTGCTTTCTCCTCCGGTGATGAGTCCTCAACATTCACAGGTACAATTTGATTTTCTTAGGTCACCGGCATCTCCACTTTGTTGTCGACTTCTTTTCCTTTTCGCAAGGTCATGACTGCTTTGACCTCTCCATGCTGCTGTGGTGAACTGGTACTTGCTTCATGTACTCCTTTAGGATTAGGCACTGGTTGACTTGGAAATTTACCCTTCTCAACAGTCATTACCAAGGTCTGAACCGAAGAAGCAAGTTGTCCCACCATATTCTCGAGGCTTGAAACTGATTGAGCTTGTGAGTTGAAGCCCGCTCTCAACTCATTTCGTAGTCCATCAATGGTGCGGTTCTGTTGCTCAATCGTGGAGTGAGTAAGATTCTTGAGATTCTGGAATGAATCTTCCCATGGTCTGGGTTGAGTGTAGTTCTGGTTTTGATTGTATGGTCTGAATGGGGGCTGAGAGGCTTGAGGAACTTGAGGAATTTGTTGCATTGGTGGAGCTGGAGCTGTTGGTCCATTCTGTTGGAATCCTTGAGACCATGAAAAATTGGGGTGGTCTCTCCATCCAGGGTTATATGTGTTGGAGTATGGGTTGTAATTTGAAGGTTTTCTCATTACACCTATGGCATTGGCTTGATCAGAGTATGAGTCAGGGTCATGTGCCTCTGTTGATTTAGCAGTCGATAACGATGCTATTTGTCGAGCAAGACCTTCAACCATCTCCTTGACTTCTTTAATTCCCGAAGTTGATTCGTCAATTTGAACCTCATTTACTCCCTTAATTCTTCTAGTGTTCCTGAGTGATCGACTCCGTTGTTGGGAATTATCCGCTTGTCGCTGGAAGAATTCCCAAATTTCTGATGCACTTTTTGACATTAGCTCTCCTCCACTTGTTGCCATTAGCCATTCTTGCACATTCGACAATAATCCTTCCAAAAAGTATTGGCATTGGTGCCATTTCTCGTACCCATGATGTGGACACTTCAAGAGTAGCCCATTGAATCTCTCCCATGTTTTGAAAAATTGCTCGTCCTCTCTCTGCGTAAACTCCGAGATTTCCCTGCGAATAGCATTGGTTTTATGCACTGGGAAATATTTATTCAAAAATTTTGTAACCATTTGTTCCCATGATGAAATGCTATTGGCAGGTAATGTATTTAACCATGAACGAGCTCTATCTTTTAAAGAAAATAGGAATAGTCTAAGTTTAACATCATCATCTGAAAAATTCTCATATTTAAATGTTTGACAAATGGCATGAAAATCATTCAAATGATTATAAGGGTCCTCATTTTCTAGGCCATAAAATGTGGGGAGACAATTTAGCACACTAGGTTTTAACTCAAAACTCCTAGCAGCTACATTTGGGTATCTTATACATGATGTGCTCAAATTAGTTAAGGGACTAAAATAGTCCTTAAATGGCCTCTCCTGTGGTTGCAAATCCATTTTGTTTTTAACTTGTTTGTGTGTGCGAAGTGTTTTCTCAAGTTCAAGGTCTATAGGTTCAAGATTAGGTAATAATGACCTACGACCATGCATGCAAAACAAATAAAATAAAAATAAAGATGGAAACAAAACAAATAAAAATAAAGAAGAGGGAGAGATTATGATACTAACCTTATCGCGCTATTACAACGTTACTATAAGAATACACAAAACAAATACGTGAAATAAATTAACTAAAAATTAAATTAATAAAATAAACAAAAAATTACAAAGAGAAAAAAAATAATAAATTGAAAATTAAATTACAGAATTTTAAAGAAAAGAAAAGAAATACTAACCTTTAAATGTATATTCACTTTTTTTTTATAAATAAAATAAAAAAAATTACAAGAAAACAATTAAAAGAAATTATTCACGAAAATTAATTCTAAGAATTAAAATTACTTACCTTCCCCGGCAACGGCGCCAAAAACTTGTTGTGCAAATTTTAATGTACTCGCAAGCGCACGAATCTATTGTAGTATAGACTAATGGTGACGAGTGCCGATCCCACAAGGAGGTGGATTTTAATTGTGTATAGAATTAATTTTGTAAATGGGTGGTTGGAATTGTGGTGGAAATGATTTGGAATATGCTAAAACTTAAATTAAAATGGCGAGAATAAATTCTAAAACTGGAATTGAAATGGCGAGAATGAATTGAAGATAAAATCTATTAAATTGACGTACTTGGGTATCTGGATCTGTATCAACATGCATCATGGGCTAAATAATCCGTATTAATGCCAATTAAATCATGAGGGGGGAATCCACACCTCATGAACCATGCTCTAATCAATATAGCTACTCATAATTGAACTAGGGGCAAAATGGAAATTTATTAAAATACGAAGAAAATACAAGATAGAGAGGGAATTACAGAAAATGGATCCCAAAAATGGATTCAGAGATATCAAATTAGGGGGGGGAATCCCCCTTTTTATAGATATATGGAGTGAATCATAGCCATCGGATTAAAAACAGTTTGGACGCTCAGGATTGTGCCACGTCATCAGTCAACAGTCCACGGTTTGACCACGTGGATGAACAGTAACATGGTTTGACCCGGATGAACAGTAATGCGGTTTGGTTGAAAATAATCCTGTGTGATGCATGCACCGTACGCGAGATTTTTTGTCCACTGATATGCTGCCACGTCACCATCAACAGTATATAAGAATTTTAGTCAAACAGGATCGTGACACCTCATCAGTCAATGCCACATCATCGGTCAATGCCACGTCATCGATCTGTCTATGTGAACAGTGTCGTGAACAGTAACATAGATAGTACCGTACCCGTGAATAGTACCGTACATGTGAATAGTGCCATTTTTCCTTTTATACTCCTCCTAAGGTTTTCGACCGTCCTGAGTTCAAAAGTGATGTCCGTTTTGCCGTCTGATCTCTCCTTTATTGTGAAATGATTATAATGCCCCTAAAATACATAAATTACTTAATTAAAATAAAACACATGTAATTAAATCACAAGAAGGTTAAATACATACAAGTAAGGGTTGTTAGTAAGACTTGAAATGTAAAATGACAGTTTTCTCCTTTATAAATATGCATTTTCTAACACTCAACAATGTCTTATGTCAGCAAAAGTTGGACGTTACTCCTGAAAAAAAACCTGACAATATAGATGACAAGGAGTAGATAAAAAACAGAAGATATGCATGTGGTACTATTTGCTTATGTATGGATAAGGATCAGAAGTACTCTATCATGAGGGAGATATTATCAAAGAAATTGTAAGAGGCATTGGAAGAAAAGTACATGAAAAAAAGCTTTGAAAATAGGCTTTACATGAAGAAACACTCTATTGATTCACGTGTTCACCTGACATATCGATGAATGGCCATATGAACTCATTCAATAAGATATTAGTGGATTAGTTAAATTTGGATGAGAAATTTAAAGATGAAGATAAGGTATTGTTGTTGTTGAATTCCCTTCCTCATGAATGTGATCATCTCACTACCATTTTGCTTTATAGGAAGGACAATGTCACATTCGATATTGTATGCAGTACGTTATACAACTATGAGACCAGAAAGAAAGACAAAAAAGATCACAAAGATACAGTTGCAGAAGCATTGACAGTGAGAGGTCTTCACAAAGTCGCAAACCTAGAAAGGAAAGTAAGTCTAAAGGGAAGCCTGCCAATAATGAATATGTTTTTTGTCGCAGAAAGGACATTGGAAAAAGAATTGTCCTAAGTTAAAAAAGAGCAAGGCTATTTCTGATGCATGTGTAGTAGAGCATAAAGAGGGGTCAGACTTTCGTCTAGTTGGCATGACGTTGACATGTCACTCAGATGAGTGAATTTTGAATTCGAGTTATACTTATCATATGTGTCATAATAAGGACTGTTTTTCTAGCTTCAATGGATAGTAGAGTGTTTTCATGGGCAATAACAATGCCCGTAAAACCATGGGAATATGTATAATCCAATTAAAGAATCATGATGGCTCAATCCAAGTCTTGACGGTTGTTCGCTATGTACCAATTTTAAAGAAAAATCTCATCTCATTAGGAGTCCTAGAATCTAAATGGCTTACAATCACTTTGAGAGATGGATTTTTAAAAGTAGTAGTTGGTGCACTGACAGTGATAAAAGGCACAAGAAGAAATAACTTGTACTATTTCCAAAAAATTACAGTTATTGGATCAGCATTAACAATCTCTGAAAAAGATATAAATTCATAAGCAGCCAAGTTATGGCATATGCGTTTAGGACATGCTAGTGAAAAAACATTTCAGACATTGGTGAAATAAGGCTTATAGAAAAGTGCAAATTCTTGTAAATTGAAATTTTGTCAACATTGTGCTCTGGGCAAGAAGACAAGAGTAAAGTTTAGTTCAACAATTCACGATACATAAATAATTTTGGACTATGTTCATAGTTATGTATGGGGACCTACCAAAATAGCTTTTTTGGGAGGTATGCACTATTTTGTTATGATTATTCAAGAAAAGTGTGGGTATATTTCATTAAGAACAAGAATAAAGTTTTGGACATACATTTTAAATGAAAGAAAATGATCGAAACTCAAATTAGTCGAAAGGTAAAAACAATCATTTAGACAATGATGGTGAGTACAAGAATGATCCATTTATACAAATATGCCAAGCTGAGGGCATTGTACGACACTTCACTGTTCGAGATACACCACAACAAAATGGGGTGGAAAAACACATGAACCGGACTATATTGGAGAAAATTCGGTGTATATTGTTCAATGTAGAATTGGGCAAGGAGTTTTGGGTAAAGGCAGTTGTATATGCGTGCCATCTCATAAAATGTTTGCCATCAGCTGCAATTGAAGGAAAAACACGCATGGAGATGTGGACTGGTAATCTTGCTACTGATTATAATTCTTTACATACTTTTGGTTCCATTTTTTATTATCATGTAAAGGTATCTAAGTTAAACCCAAAAGCAAAGAAAACATTGTTCATGGGTATAACTAGTGGAGTAAAAGGATACCGTCTCGAGTGTCTTGTGACAATGAAGACTATTTTCAGTAGAGATGTGACTTTTGATGAATCAACCATGTTGAAATAAAAAGATTCTCAAAAGAATAACAAGACTAGTAAAATTTTGCAGCATGTCAAGTTTGAAAAGGTTAAAACTAATCCAGTTGGTATCGAGGAGACAAATAGTGATGTTCCATCGACCAAAGATGATAAAGAGGTTCTGACCAAGGAGCTTTTACAGTAACAAGATTCAATTTCGTATAGAAGGCCACGAAGAGAGATTTGTAAACCTTCTCGCTTTGGTGATATGTTAGCCTATGCATTTCCAATTGTATATAATAATGTCCCTTTCACTAATAGAGAACTAGAGAAGTAGCATGTAGCCCTGAAAGTATACGGTGGAAGTTAACAATTGATGAATAAATGCAGTCTCTTCATAAAAATGGAACGTGGGAGTTTGTTACACTACCTAAGAAAAATAAGGCAATTCGGTGCAAATGGGTAGATGTAAAGAAGAAAGGATTTCTTGGTAAAAATGAAATTTCATACAAGGCTATATCGATCACAAAGGGTTATGCTCAGAAAGAATGAATAGACTATAATGTGATATTTTCTCTAGTTGTGAAACACTCATCCATTTGAATTTTGTTAGCCATGGTTGCACAATTTGATCTTGAACTAGTTCTGATGCAAAAACTACATTTTTACATTGTGATTTGGAATAAGAAATCTACATGACTTAATTAGATAAATACAAGGTTGCTAGAAAAGAAAATTCGGTTTGCAAATTGACAAAGTCGCTTTATGGATTAAAATAATCTCCAAGACAGTGGTATAAGCAATTTGATTAGTTTATGAAAGGGCAAAGATACACAAGAAATAAAGTTGATCATTGTGTGTATTTTCACAAGTTACAAGAAGGATCCTTCATATATTTTATTTTGTACACCAATGATATGCTAATAGCATCCAAGAGCAAAGATGAGATTGAGAAGTTCAAGACTCTACTCAATCAAGAGTTTGAGATGAAAGATCTGGGTGAAACTAAGAAGATTCTTGACATGGAAATATGCAGAGATAAAGCTCGTGACAAAGTCAGCTTGTGTCAGAAGCACTATTTGAAGAAGGTATTACAAGAGTTTGGCATGACTGAGCAGATAAAACTTATGATTACTTTGTTTGCTTTTCATTTCAAGCTTTCTGAACAACTATCTCCTTCAACAGATGCAGAACGAGAGTACATGTTACAAGTTTTGTATTTAAATGCAGTGGGTAGCTTGATGTGTGCAATGGTGTATACAAGGTCTGATGTTTCACATGTGAAATATAAGTGTGCAACCCAAGAGGGGGGGTGAATTAGAATTTTAAAAAATATCCTAACAAATCCACACAACAAGCAATCTAATGTCTTAATAAAAATTGAAAGCAATAAGTTCAATAAAAGTACAATAACTAATGAGTAAGAGAGAAGAGAAACAAACACACGAATTTTTATGTGGTTCGGCAATCCCCGCCTACGTCCACGCCTCCAAGCGATCCAAGCTTGAGGATTTCACTATCCAAGCCTTGCCAAGGGTTCAACCGTTTACAATTGGCTTCAAGGTGTCAATGAACCTTTACAATAAAGAGATTATCTCCCAATCTCTTCACTCAAGTGTCTCACACACTCAAACTCTTACAATTGAGATGAAGAAATGAAAGTTACAATAAAACTCACTCAAAGAGTAGATATTCAAAAATGAAGAACAAGAAATGATTCAATGTTATGTGTTTTGCAACTTGAAAGCTCAAGATATCTCATGTGCTTTTTGTTTATGCTTGTTGGAGAGACTTGAAAATGAGTTGGATTTGAGTTCTTATAGTTTTAGCTCAAAAACTAGCCGTTATGCACATTTTGGTCGTAACCGGCTTGCCGTTTAGGAATCCGGTAAGCCACTTTTATATTACCGTTAAGGCAAAAATTTTAATTTCAGAATATCCGGCTTGTCGCTTGTGAAATCCGATAAGCCGTTTATGCTCCAAAAGCTTACTGCCCAAAATTCGGTTTGTCGTTTATCCATATCCGGTAGGCCGTTTGCTACAATGAAATATTTTTTAAATTTATAGTTTGACCCAAAAACTTTATAAAACTATCTTATGGCCCAAAACGTTATGAAAGTTTACAAATAGATCCAATTTTAGAATTTTAAATAATGCTTTGTCAATCCTAAAACTTTTTGAAATTATGATTTCCCCCAAACTATGTGAAATTATAGAATGACCCAAAAATATTTAAATAGTTTCAAATATGTCCAAATCCGAAATTTAAAACACTATCAAAGATTTTAAAATACTTTCATTTTAGTTCAAAATATTTTAATTCCATAACATCATTTTCTTATTATAAAAGTACAATACATAAATCTTTGCTTAATCAATACATGTGATTTGTAATCATCAAAATCAATATTTATAGCCATATAGGCTAACAATCTCCCCCTTTTTTATGATGACAAAACACATTAAAAAAAAAATAATCAAGTTATGAAAAGCTCCCCTTTAATCAATGCAAGTTAAAAAAAATTTGATTTGAAAAATATTTAACAAGTCTCCCCCTGCATACATGCATACTCCCCCTAGATACATGCATATTTTCATAACACATTTTATAACGCATATTAAATTATTCTCCCCCTTCATTATAAAAAAGAATAAAAGCTCCCCCTATCAATCATCAAAGTCGTAACACAAGCACATTAGTAAAAAAAATATCCATAAGCATAAAGAAATCCATATAATCCATAACAAATAATCAAAATAAATCCATATAATCCAAAACAAATCCATATCATCCAAAATAAATACATAAACCAAAAGCATAATAACCATCCATAGAGTCAAAAATAAAAGAACATAATGCAGTAAATGAAATGTAGGTGTGTCCAAAAACAAGCATAAGAAACTACTCAGGTGGTGATGATGGAGGTGGAAACGGATATGGAATGCCGAAGTGCTCAAAGAGGAGGCGCTGTCCATGAATAAGTTGCTGCTGCTGCTATTGAAACTCAGTCTGTCGTACAGAGAGTGTCTGCACCTCATCCATAAGTTGCTGAAAAGTGACCTCTTCAGAGGTAGAAGGATGTAGAGGTAATGAAGCGGATGCAGAGGCACCAGGAGTTGAAGCAATCATGAGAGAATCTCGGCGTCTACGCTGCCCTCGAAATGAGAGTGAGAAAACAAGTGATGATCAGCTGGAACCACAGCCGATCATCACTTGGAGCAAGAAATGTAAACTTGTTCTTAGTGTATTTGACCCAAGTGCCATTCTTCCACTCAAAGCCTAAGTTGAAAATAACATCATCTCCAATACCCTTAGATGGTCTACAAGAAGGTTCTAGAATCGGCACATAAAAAAATTTAAGGATTCGGGTAATGAAGTGACCATATGGAAGGGAGCGGGTAATCAAGGCAGGTATGGTCAACATGGTGCGGATGATGGTATACCTCAAGTTAAGCAGACGACATCTAAGAATATAGTCAATCAAGGCAACGTCCATGTGAGAAACTTCATCCAAATGTCCTGATCTAGGAAGGACAATGGACTGAATAATACAAAGCAAAATGCGAGTTTGAAGACAAAGACACTGAGTGCGGAAATGAATGGTACAATTTTCAACAAAAAGATCATTACACCGACAAATATTACGAACAGCATCAAGATGAACATAACTATCAAGTTTAGGAGATTTCTTAGGAGAAAAGATTTCTAGGCCAAAATCGGATGATCATAGGATAAAATTCAACAACGAAACATCAAAATCAATCATAACTCCTCCAACATTGGTGATTACTCAAGTCTTGTTCTCCTTGAAAACTTCCATATTTGAGTAAAATACTTTCACCAAGTCAGGATACACATTCTCCTCAATCAAAAGCGCATCAATCCAACCAACATCTCCCAATAATTGAAATAAATTTCTATAACTAATCTTGAGAGTATGCATCACATCCGGTAAAACATAAAAAGTATTGAGCACCTCACGAGTCTAAAAGCTTTGTTGAAACCGTTTGATCAAATGTTTCTTGTTCTGAAAGTGAGTGGACTCAAAATTGGATTGATTGGTGGTGCCCCCGGATTGCCGTGACCGGTTGGATGGTTGAACCAGTTCTTTGCCTTTTCTTCGAACCGACCGAGAGCTTGACATTGGAATTTGATTGATTTGAGGTTGAAAAAGACAAAGAGAGTGAAGATGAAGAAGATTAAAAGTGATTTTGAGAAGCAATTTGGATAAAAAACGACTTGAGGAGAAGAATTTTAGAGAAAGAAAAATTTGGTTCAACCCTAGGTTGAATTTGAGATCTAGAGTTTTAGATGTTAAAAATGGATTTTAAGTAAGTTTTTATGCATTAGAATGGATGGGGATTAAGATTTATGGACTGATTTGTATCAAAATCGAGTAGAAAATATGGATTTTGAAGTGAAAAGTGAGAGAGAGGAACCGGTTCTTAGAGAGAGAACGAAATCCGGATTGCCGAATAAGGGAGAAGATGAGTAGTTTAAATACCTCCCGAATCCGGCTTGTCGGATTTCACTAACCAGCTAGCCAGTTAGTGACCAGAAACTAGAAAGCCATAAACGGCTTGCTGGATATAGTATCTAGTTTTCCGAATAGCTTCCAGAATAGGTGAAACGTACATTCGGCTTACCGGTTTGGATAACCGGCTGGCCGATTTTGAGACAGAATCAAGGCTTCAAGAATTCGCTTTCCGAATTGAAGAATCGGTTATCCGGTTGTGTGGCAGAACCAAGCAAATCATAACCGGTCTTTCGGATTTGGAGAACCGGCTGTCCGGTTTTGAGGCAGAGAAGAGGTTTAGCAAATCCGGTTTTCTGGATTGATAATTCGGTTATCCGAATGTTGACCCGAGAGCAACCAAAGATAATTCGGCTTATCGGTTTGATAAATCCAATTATCCGGAATTTGTTCCAAGAGAAATCAACAAGAAAGCGGTTTTCCGGATGAGAGAAAGTGGTATACCAGTTTAGACTTGGAAATCTATTTGGCTCTAATTGATTTTTGGCAAGCTCTTATACTTGTATTACACACACCATTTTATTTTTTGTTTTTAAAATTGATTAATTTTAAATCATTTTGAGATTTAAAACTTTTCAATAAGCCGTTTAATGCATGAAACATAAAATCATAAAATTACAAGCATATCAAGCTATCTAATTCATGAAGCATAAATCCATATAATAATAAACATATCAAGCCATGTAGTAAAACATAAATCAAGATTAAACATTCGTCATTCCAAGCTCATGTCTTATCTTTATAAAATGCTTTTTGCTAAGAGGTTTTGTAAACATATCCGCAAGCTGATTTTCAGTAGAAACAAATTTAATTACAACATCTCCTTTTTGAACGTGATCTCTAAGGAAATGATGTCTAATTTCTATATGCTTAGTGCTAGAATGTTGAATGGGATTCTTGGAAAGATTTATAGCACTAGTATTGTCACACAAGATAGGTATTTGATCAAGTTTAATACCATAGTCTCTAAGGGTTTGTTTCATTCAAAGAATTTGTGCACAACAACTACCTGAGACAATATATTTTGCCTCGGTGGTTAAAAGCGCAACTGAGTTTTGTTTCTTACTAAACCAAGAGACAAGTGAATGACCTAGAAAGTGACATGTTCCACTAGTACTTTTTCTATCAACCTTATATCCAGCAAAATCGGCATTCGAATAACAAGTTAAATCAATATGAGTTCCCATAGAATACCAAAGGCCAAGATTAATGGTACCAATCAAATATCGAAAAATGCATTTGACAGCAAGCATGTGTGACTCTTTAGGACAAGATTGAAATCTAGCACACAAGCATACACTGAACATAATATCAGGCCTACTAGCAGTCAAGTAGAGTAAGGATCCGATCATACCTCGATATGTCTTGATATCAACTTCCTTACCTTTCTCATCTTTGTCCAACTTGATAGTAGTACTCATAGGAGTATTTTTTGCCATTCCATTATCATAGCCAATTCTTTTGAGTAGATCTTTCACGTACTTGGCTTGATTTATGAAAATTCCTTCCTCGTTTTGTTTGATTTGAAGTCCAAGGAAGTACTTCAACTCTCCCATCATCCTCATCTCAAATTCTTTACTCATACATGATGAAAAATCTTTACACAACAACTCATTAGTAGAACTAAAAATAATATCATCAACATAAATTTGAACAATAAGTATATATTGGTTCTTATACTTAACAAATAGATTTGTGTCCGCTTTTTCCATCGAAAAATTGTTATCCAATAAGAAGTTTTTAAGCCTATCATACCAAGCTATAGGTGCTTGTTTTAGACCATACAAATCCTTAGATAACTTATACACATGATCTGGAAATTTTTCATTTTTAAAACCAGGAGGTTGTTTCACATAAACTTCCTCCATAATATAACCATTTAAGAAAGCACTCTTGACATCAATTTGATATAAAATAAAATCCTTATGACATGCATATGCTAACAACATCCTAATGGATTCTAACCTTGCTACAGGTGCAAAAGTTTCATCAAAATCAATTCCTTCTTCTTGGTTGTAACCTTGAGCCACCAATCTAGCTTTATTTCTTATAACCATATCGGATTCATCCATTTGTTTCTAAATACCCATTTAGTGCCTATAATGGATTGATGTTCTGGATTAGAAACTAACTCCCACACATTGTTTCTCTCAAATTGATTCAACTCCTCTTACATTGCCATAATCCAAGATTCATCATTTTCCACATCCGTAAAGGATTTTGGTTCAATTTGAGAAATAAATGCAGCATGCTCACATGTGGTCCTAAGAGATGATCTAGTGGTAACACCTCGTGAGGGATCTCCTAAAATTACATCTTTAGGGTGAGAAGAAACATACCTCCACTCCTTGGGGAGTGTTTGAGAAGTACTTTCATTTTGCTCTACATTTGTTTCTTCATGATGTTCCTCTTGAATTCCATGTGGTGCGTCTTCTTGGTTGCCATTTGATGCTTCTTCTTGTTGCTCTTCTTCTGCATTATCACCAACAACGACTTTCTCCGTAGATGAGGGGTTAGACTCATCAAATGTAACATGCATAGATTCTTCCACAACTAAAGTTCTTTTATTATAAACTCTATAAGCTTTGCTTGAATTTGAATAACCAAGAAAAATACCAACATCAGATTTTGGATCAAATTTACCAAGATTATCTTTTATGTTCAAAGCAAAACATTTGCATCTAAAAACTTTAAAATAGCCAATGTTTGGTTTTCTATCTTTCCAAAGCTCATATAAAGTTTTATTAAGATTAGGTGTAATCAACACACGATTCAAAATATAACAAGCGGTATTGACGGCTTTGGCCCAAAAATACTTAGGCAAAAAGTTTTCATTCAATATGGTCCTAGCCATTTCTTGAATAGATCTATTCTTTCTCTCTACTACTCCATTTTGTTGTGGAGTCCTAGGTGATAAAAATTGATGTTCAACGCCAAAGTCATTACAAGTAATGATCACTTTTAATACAAGTAATAGAATAACCTTTTTCATTTTGAACCTTTTTATAGAAAATTCGAAATGCATCAATGACATCATCCTTATTAGCTAAGAACAATACCCATGTGTATCTAGAATAATCATCCACAATTACAAATGCATAAAATTTGCCACTTAAACTAGCATATCTAGAAGGTCTAAACAAATCTATGTGAAGTAATTGAAGTGGTTTTGAAGTAGAGACATGATTCTTGCTTTTTAAGGAAATTTTGATTTGTTTTCCAAATTGGCATGCTTCACAAATTCTATATTTTTGAAAACTAATTTTTGGAAGACCTTTAACTAAATCATTTTTCACGATTTTTGAAATCAAATCCATGCTTGCATGACCTAATCTTCTATGCCACAACCAACCATTATCATGCAATGCGGAGAGACATTTATCATTTGTTAATACACAATCTATATTAATGGTATAGACATTAACACATCTATTTCCTACAAACAAAACTTTCCCATCACATGCATTTTCAATAACACATTTTGATTCATCAAAGATAACTTTGTATCCTTTATCACATAATTGACTAATACTAAGCAAGTCGTGTTTCAAGTTTTTAACCAAACACACATTTTCAATGAGAGTAGAGGATACATTATTGACATTTCCAATCCCAAAGATTTTTCCTTTTGAATTATCTCCAAACGATACATCTCCACCATTTTCGATCTTAGTAAAACTTGAAAACTAAGAATAATTCCTTGTCATGTGTCTTGAACAACCGTTGTCCAAGTACCACTTATTCTTCTTCTTCTTTAAACCTTGTAGAGAAAATCTTAAGTTTTAGGTACCCAAACCTTTTTGGGTCCTTGAGAGTTAACAATGGTTTCTTTCGGAACCCAAACACATTTCATACCATAATATGCATTTCTCTTCACTGCACATCTATTTTTCATATGACCATCTTGATTACAATAATGACATACAATTTGATTGTTAATAGATGTATTCTTCACAAAATAACACTTGTAAAATTTTTGTTTCAAATTTAGTTTATAACCAATGCCACTTTTGTCAAATACACATTTTTGTGAGTTTAGCAAATTGTCCAACATCTTTTGCCCATTTGTGAATTTTAGCACAATTTCATTTAGTTCATTGCTCTTCTTTCTAAGCATTTTATTTTCATTTTTCAAGTCATTCATGTGTGACTCTAAGTGCTCATGTGGAGTGCTAGAATTCTCAAATAATACAATGCTATCATGCAATGTTTTATTTTCTAATTCTAGGCATGTAATCTTTGCACTAAATGATTTATTTTCATTTTTAAGCTCTATCATCTTCTTTTTAAGACATGTATTCTTTTTACCAATCTTCATCAGCTCATCATGCAAACCCTTAAAGGCATCATGTAATTCATCATATGCAGGAAGAACACTTACCTAATCAAGTTCATCACATGATTCTTCCCCAACAGCCACGAGAGCTAAATTTATCATTTCTTGTTGCTCATCATCATCACTTCTTTCCTCATCCCTATCATCCCATGTGGCCACCATAGCTTTCTTCTTGAGTTTGTTGAGAATAGGACATTCCGGTTGTATGTGTCCGGGCTTCTTGCATTCATAACAAGTGATTGGCTCATTCTTCTCCTTTTTATTCTTGTAGCTTCTGAACTTTCTCTGCTCATTATTCTTTTTGTAAAATTTTCTCAAACTTCTAGCCAACATTGCCAATTCCTCATCATCCATTTCGCTTTCCTCATCACTCTTATGTTTTGAAGCCTTGAAAGAAATATTTTTCTTCTTTTCCTCATGACCTTTTTCAACTGCCAAATCTTCTTCATATGAAATGAGAGAACCATTAAATCATCAATAGGTAATACATTTAAATCTTTGGCTTCCTCAATGGCAGTCCTTTTTGGTCTTCATTCCTTAAGTAGCAACCTAATGATTTTCTTAACTTTCTCGCTATTTGAAAAGGTCTTTCCTAGGGCTCCTAGAGTGTTCATTATGTCCGTAAATCTAGTATACATAGAGTACACATTCTCATTTTGATCCATTTGGAACAATTCATATTGTCGAGTGTACCTACTTATTTTAGATTCTTTTACTTGGTTCGTGCCTTCATAGACAACTTCAAGTTTGTACCAAATCTCATTAGCACTTTCGCAACTAGACACTCTATTAAACTTTTTCTTATCTAGTGCACAAAATAAGGCATTTATGGCCTTGGAATTTGGAGAAGCTTTTCTCTTTTCGAATTCATTCCATTCCCGTGAAGATTTTGGAATATCTTCCATGACTTCATTTTTAGTCAAAGGCATGAAAGGACCATCATTAATGATTTTCCAAATTTCATAATCTAAAGCTTGCAAATAAATTCTCATCCTAATTTTCCAATATGGGTTATCGTTTCCATTAAAGTAAAGTGGTCTAATAGTGGACTGTCCTCCCTAAATGTGGAATCATTTTGAGTTGCCATTGATCTTTAACTCTAGACGGTTAAGTCTAAATAAGAGCACCTCGCTCTGATACCAAATGAAATATAAGTGTGCAACCCAAGAGGGGGGTGAATTGAAATTTTAAAAACTATTATAGCAAATCCACACAACAAGCAATCTAATGTCTTAATAAAAATTGAAAGCTATAAGTTCAATAAAAGCACAATAACTAATGAGTAAGAGAGAAGAGAAACAAACACACGAATTTTTATGTGGTTCGGTAATCTCCACCTACGTCCACGCTTCCAAGCGATCCAAGCTTGAGGATTTCACTATCCAAGCCTTTGCAAGGCTTCAACCGTTTACAATTGATTTCAAGGTGTCAATGAACCTTTACAACAAATAGATTATCTCTCAATCTTTTTACTCAAGTGTCTCACACACTCAAACTCTTACAATTGAGATGACGAAATGAAAGTTACAATAAAACTCACTCAAAGAGTAGATATTCAAAAATGAAGAACAAGAAATGATTCAATGTTATGTGTTTTGCAACTTGAAAGCTCATGATATCTCGTGTGTTTTTTGTTTATGCTTGTTGGAGAGACTTGAAAATGAGTTTGATTTGAATTCTTATAGTTTGAGCTCAAAAACTAGTCGTTATATACATTTTGGTCGTAACCAGCTTGCCGTTTAGAAATCCGGTAAGCCGCTTTTATGTTACCGTTAAGGCAAAAATTTTAATTTCAGAATATCCGGTTTGCCGCTTGCGAAATCCGGTAAGCCATTTATTCTCCAGAAGCTTACTGCCCAAAATTCGGTTTGATGTTTATCCATATCCGGTAAACCGCTTGCTACAGTGAAATATTTTCCAAATTTATAGTTTGACCCCAAAACTTTATAAAACTATCTTATGGCCCAAAACGTTATGAAAATTTGCAAATGGGTCCAATTTCAGAAATTTAAATAATACTTTGTCAATCCCAAAACTTTTTAAAATTATGATTTCACCCAAACTATGTGAAATTATAGAATGACCCAAAAATATTTAAATAGTTTCAAATAGGTCCAAATCTGAAATTTAAAACACTATCAAAGATTTTAAAATACTTTCATTTTAGTTCAAAATACTTTAATTTCATAACATTATTTTCTTATTATAAAAGTACAATACATAAATCTTTGCTTATCAATACATGTGGCTTGTTATCATCAAAATTAATATTTATAGCCATATAGGCTAACAACATGCAATTAGTATAGTGAGTAGGTATGTGCACAATCTTGGTAAAGGACATTGGCAAGCTGTGAAATGGATTCTAAAGTACATTTAGAAGGCCGTGGATGTTGGTTTGTTGTTTGAGAGAGATGATACACTTGGTCAAGATGTGATTGAGTACGTTGATTATGATTATACTAGTGATTTGGACAAACGGCGGTCAACCACCCGATATGTATTTACTTTTGCTAGAGGACTAATAAGTTGGAAGTCTACACTACAGTCTAAATTGCATACTCGACCATAGAGGCCGAGTATATGGCAATTACAGAGACCATTTGGTTACAAGGCTTACTTAAAAATTGGGATTAGTATATGAGCACATTAATGTGTATTGCGACAGTCAAAGTACTATTCACTTAATAAAGATGCAAGTTTATCATGCACATACGAAGTATATTGATGTACAATTTCATTTTTTGTGAGAAATAATGGATGAGGGAAAGATTCTTCTACAGAAAATCAAGACTACAGTGTTAACATATATGTATCTATAATGTTGATTTTGATATTAACAAACAAGATTAAGAATGATTAATCTTTTAAAAGCTCAAATTATTTCTCATACGTTTTAAATAAATCATTATTTTCATACTATAAAGGTTTTATACTCAATGGAAAAATGATTTTATGAGATTGGTTATTTTCAAGTTAATGGTTTAAATTGAAAAAGTTTTGAGAACTTTGAAATTAACAAGTATTGCTTAAAATTCTGAAAATGGACTTGTTGGAAAAGTTTCATAAAGTTTTGGGCCATAGTGTTATTGTATACAGTTTTGGGACAAAATTATAATTTTAGAAAATAATTTCACTATAACAATTATTGTAGCAAATGGCTAACTGTTTACTAAAAAAAGCTAACCAATAATTTCGAGAGAGGTATTAATTTGTTTTGCAGGTTCTGGAAATTAACGGCTAACTAGTAAATCCAAACGGCTAACCGTTTATTTGAAATTCAGACCAATGGTCATTTGGACTGGTCAAAATGGTAAACCGATAACTATTAACGGTGATCCAATTTCTCTCAGAAAGTTAATAACGGCTATTTTTCAGCTCCAACTATAAATAAACTCAATCAAATTCAAACAATGGTTGATCAAATGTTATCATTGAGCATGTAATCGAGGTTACAACATTCATTGAGTCTTAAATTCATTTTTGTTTCATTTATTCACACATTGAGCATTCATTTGTACTCATATATATTGTGTGAGATAAAAACACATTTGTAATCTTTGTTTTGAGTAATTGTAAGTGTGGAAATACACTTGTGCTAAGAGATTGGGGATAATCTCTTGTTGTAAAGGTTTAATTTGCATTAAGTTTTAATTGCTTAATTTTTAGAATCTTGATTCAGCCCCTTCTGAAGTTGCCTAGTTAATATTTCATGTAGAGAATCCTATAGATATGTTGACTAAAGTAGTGACGGCGATCAAGATTGAGCATTGTCTAAACTTGATCTATATCCTACAAGTATGAAAGTAGTTGTAGAAGGCAAAGATTGGAGGATGGTTTGTTGATAGTCGGATCAAATTTAAAATTTTTTCACTGAGACGGAGAATTGTTGAAAATTTCAATACATAATTCAATACAAGCATTCAAAATTGGCTAATGCATACAATTGACCAACTTGCATACACATGACTTTATTAAAAAATAGGAGCCAAAATTGTTGACAAGTTTTGTAAGAGGTGCCTAATTTTTGTTGACAAAATTGTTGGGGTTGGTGCAATAATGCACCCCATTTTTACCTATAAATTGAGAGGAGAGGAAGAGCTTCATATCACCCAATTGAGAGAGTTAAGAGCAATTGCAAGTGAAGCAATTTGAGAGAGGTTCCACTTGAGTGTTCTAGTGAGGATTCAATTGAGTGTATTGGGGTTGTGGGTTTTGAGAGTTTTTTTCCACTTTTGTAAATTCTAATTTTTAGTAAAATTATCTTTCAGTCTTTTCCTGTAGATGTAGGCTTTACGCCGAACTACGTAAAATATTGTGTCATATTTTCTTTGCATTTATTTGTAAAATTTATATTTTTCCAAAAGTTATAGTCATCAAAATATTAGTACGTCGTTGCTCAACTCGCGCTTCCGCAACACATTCAAAAAGGCTATGTGAATAAAGTTGCAATTGTTAGTAACATTCCTAATGGATTTTATTTTCTTCATAAAGAGAAAATGTACCAGGATCTACTAATTGTAATATACAATTAATATTCTAGACCTCTACTAGTCAATTAATCATTCAGCTTTCATATTTTTCTTAAAAGTCCCTATCCAAGTATGGATATAATATCACCTTTAAGGGCATTTTTAATAAAATTCCTTTTTGGTGAACCAATAACTTCTTCTAAGGTTTGAAGAGGTCCGGTATAGTAGACTCTAAAACACTTCATATATTCTAGTGCTTTTACCCCATCTGGAACTTCGACTCCGTTTGGTATAACTTTTCAAGTAGAGGTTTTATAAATAGAGTTTTTACCTAAAAAATTTTAGTTGTTTGGTTGTCAATAAGAGTTTTTATTAAAAATCTATAAAATTACTTTGATAGACAAATTTTTTTAAGTTATATTATGAAAAGACTATAATAAGATTGTCAAATAAATAGAAGATATTTTAGATATTTTAACATTTAAAAAAAACTTTTCAACCTCTATTCTAAAAAACTTAAAATTTGAGCTTTTACTAGTAGAGGCAAAATTGTTTATTTAAACTCTAAAAACTCTACTAAAAAAAAAAAAACCAAACAACAATAAAAATTATGATAAGAGCTTACGGGATTAAATATACACTTATAACCATTAGATAAGTCATACCAAATAGGCACTTCTTTTTTGTTCTTTCCTCTTTATGCTTCTAACTACCTTCAACAATAGTTTCATATGCTTATTTAAGCGCATTCAAATCCATTTTTTAATTTACTTAAAAACTATATATTTGAAAACATGCATTTCTCTGTTATCGTGTTTTGTATTCTCATACACAAGAAACTGATAAATACCGCTGTTGTACTTAACAGCTTTGTTTTTATTTTAGCAAAATACTCCCAAATTTATCCGCAGAAAAATTTTCTATCATTCGTATTTGTAAAAACAAATTTTTCAAAAGCAAAAGGCTATTAAGCATTAAGATTCTCATCACTTAAAAAAAAAGGTTATCGTAACTAAATACAAAAGCATATTCTGTTAGAATCTTTGCAACATTAACTAATGAAAAAAAATTCTAAACTACTTCAAACGTAAAAGAAAAATAAATAACATTATTGTAGAAATGTAAGCTATAAGGCTTTTTACTTCGTACCACAGACAACACAACACAACAATATTGCTTTAAAATGCAAACAGCTACAAGGAACATTGATTAGTACTTCAATATCTCGTAAAGACACCAACCTCATTTCGTAGCTAGAGGTTAACAAAAATATATTAATTCTATAAACGGAACATGAATGTTTCTCTTCTTCTCAGCGAACAAAGTGCACAAGGAAGAATTCGGCATAATATAACTGCAAAAATACGTTAATATATAAAATAAATCAATGATAAGGAAGTACGCAATGGAACTTGCTTTGATTTTAATTCAACATCCACAATAAAATAAAAGTACTTGCCTGAAACATGAATATAAAAAAAGAATATGTTGATTTAGTATTGGAGAGATCAACAGTTTGGACTCGACACCACAAAATGAATCCTAGTACAGAGTGGCCAATCATCTGCAAGTAAGAAAAAATCTTAATCAGTGATAAAGATCACATTCAGGCACATATATACAAGGAAAATTGTTGTAGAGATTAGTAAATTTCTTACAGTGACAAGTTTACATAGCAGAATAGGTGAGAAAACTCCAGCTACTGCAGCACCTCCATAAGCCATTAACATCATACTAGTAGAAATCGAAAACACGTTTAGAAAAGAAGAGGGGAAAAAAAAAAACATTTTTTAGCCAATTCTAATGCTGTATAGAGATTCACGTCAAAGAATAAGGAAGAATAACACTTTGTACTTCTTAGATTTTGTTTACACCAATTAGATTCCTAATGAATTTTTAATTGCTCATTTCCTGTCTGATGTTACAACAATAATATATTAAAAAAGCTGTTGAATAGATAATGCTGCATTTTTACACTCGAAAATGATTATCTGAGACCACTGCAAATTAAACTATAACTTTTATATTAGAAGGTCAAACTTATACTTTAAGAATGTATACCTTTTGTTACGATTTAACAGCAAATTTTAACACCAAGTTGTAAGAAAAATTAATTATGCAAGAATAACACAACATGGGCACAAACAAGGGCGGAAGTTTAGATTAGCCTCCAGCCATTGGTATGTCCTTTGCGGTTGTTTACTTCTTCTTAACCTTCTGTAATCTTTTGATGGTGTATTTTTTAATTAGATTACATAGTCTCAAGGACCAAACAATTGTTCACCATTTCCTTTATATTTCATCTTTCCATCAAAAGATGAAATGATGGAAGTTATAATAAGTCATCATAGCAGCTGTTAGTCGCTACTTGTTTCTCTAAATGTGGCAAAATTCAGCTCAAACAAATGTTGAACCACATGCTGGAAGCACACTTAGAAGACACCTCAACAGCCAGGTGTCCCATCACAAGTCACCAAGGATGAAATAGAATATTAAAAAATTTATTAAAGGACCTAATTAACTGCAACTAATTTTTAGGAGGGGTTAATGCCCACTCTTTCAAAAAATAAGAGTCGATAAAGAAAATATTTTACTTGCACTTTCTTTTCCTAGAATGACAGGAAGTGTTCGAAGGCCAAATTCTTTGTCGCCCTCCACATCAGGTATATCCTATTGTAAACTCAAAACAAGAAAATTATAGATGCTGATGATGAGCATCATATAGATTTTTCATTTCAGGTACATATATATCTGTTCAATTATTTCTAAAATTACCTTGAGAAATGCAAGTACAACGCTGAAAGTCCCCATGAAAGCGACAGCAAATAGTAATGGTTTCGTGAACATTACAGGTCTATTAAGCACATATTTCTGCATACATTTGTCAAATCCAATTGGTTAATTAAAAGTGTTATCAAATTATGACCTGAAAGGGTCATTGGGCAGAGCTATATAGACTGACATTCAACACCCTTTGCGCCTACGGATTATGATCACCTAAGTTCCAAAAATATATATATATAGGGGGGGAGAGAGAGAGAGAGTCATTCTCCAAGCACCTATAATTTTTTTATATAGCTTAATAGAGTTAATTTTTAATGTTATTAAACCACAAGGCCTTATAATATATTAAAAATTAATTCTATTAAGAGTACAGTTTAATGGCGTGTCCATATTAAAAAAAAAAAAGTATCTGTACCTGAGAATGATTATATAAGCATATAATTGACTGCTATAGATTTTTTAAATATATATGTGTGTGCAGAGAGCAATATTGGCAAAATTAAGAAGTTGTATATACCTGGACATGTACGAAGTAAGGAAAAAAACTAATTCCATTCAGAATGATAATAGTCACTATAGCCATCAATGGACTTGCCTTCCATCGAAGAAGGGGAAGCTGCAAAATTGGGTAGAACAATTAATTAGCTGGATGAACTTTGAAATTTTTTTGGCAGTTATATATAATATTATGCAATGGCTAGAGAGAAATCAAGATGAAATTAGTCAGCTTATGTAATATTAAATGTTGTGAAGGCATGAAATTGAACATAAAAGCAAAGTGTTTGAAGTAAATTGAGTTCTCATATTAAATTTACGCTTTGGATTTTTAATATAATCTTCAAACAAGTCATACATACATACATACATATATATATATATATAATCAGTTTAGATGCTTACATCGATGGAATAAGCGGCTCCAACTATCCACCGTACGATGAGGGCCATAACAAGTGGTGGAGATCGAAGCATAACACCCATAGCCAGACTCTGAAAATTGAGATCAATCAATTGAAGGTTGCATTTAATTTGTAGTATAATTTAAATTAAAAACGAATTCTTTCACATTAAAAGAACATATAAGAATAAAATTAATTGATGTGATAATATATGCAGACCTAATTGGTTCCTTCGATGGAACTATCCATCATATGAACGAAAGGGAAAAAAATAATTACATAAAATTTCAGTCTTGTTATGAAATACAATAACTAACTATTATTGAATAGATGAGCTTATAGTAACTGTGGTAATTTAATATATGTGGGATGTAATTTATAAACTAGAATCTATGTAAAATTAAGACATAATATTATCTAATTCATACTGTAGTCTCCGAATAGGACCTAATTCATACTTCAAAATCACTTCAAAGTTGAGGATTGCTTCAACTTTAAAATATTTAGTATAGAACTCGTTGTCATTTGCAAGCCTGTCTTCTTCTTCTTTTTTTCTTGGTCCTTGCAATGTGGAAATGTAATATGAGTCCACTTCTGCCCGAGTCTGGTTTTGATACCATGTAAAAATCCATAAGCCTAACTCAAAACTTAAAAGTTAATCAGGTTACATATTTAGTTGAGGATCAACGGATGCAGAAGTACTCTTAAGATCTCACAACAAACATAAAAGCTTGTATCATATAGAGCACACATATAGAAGCTTTGAAATTGGCCCTTGCTTACCGTTAATGTAGATAATACAGCAATTGCAATTCCCTCTCCTATTGAAAAGTCTCCGGAAGCCAGCGGGAGATTAGGTTTGTTGACCTTTGACAATGTTAAGCCGATGTCAGCAAAGTAGCCCACAGAAACTAAAATGGCAATTTTCAATTCATTCTCCAAAATACTGAAAACATCATTTTATCTCCATTTACCGTCAAAAGATGAGGGTAATGAGAGACGCATTAATGAAATTTTTTTGGTCTTTTCAACGGTAAATAGGAGCAAATTAATGTTTTCAAAATTTGAGAGGTGAATTAAATATTATTATTCTATGTACGGGTAAATCAAAATTTACCCAGAAACAAAAAAAAAACAAAAAAAATATGAAGCTTCAAAAAGGGTCTCGACTGAAAATACCTTATCTATTTCAATATCCGACAATTGGTTTATGGCCGATACAAAAATATTTATCGTTAATGTGGGCACTATAGACTGAAATATTCATTAAAAAATGTAAATATCATTGAAATAAACTTGACAAGCGAGCTGTTAGTTTTTCTATCACTCTACATTTACCTTCCATACTTCAATTAAAAAAGTGGGGGTCAAATCAGCAAGACTTTGTATTGGAAGCAAAGATGCTGATATTATCCCTACAACCTGAAAAAATTAAATAAAAAAAAATTATTTGTCAGTCTAAAGAACCTTTATGTCAATAAACAGTTATACACGTATAAACTAAAAACCAACTGACAATGTTAATCCAAGAGTAGGGACGAGATAGACGATAGAATGCATCCAACTTCTTGATCAAAATATCCACAAAGCTCGTTGAAGCAATATTCTCATCCCGGGATTTTGATGCCAAAGGAACTGTTGATTTATTCAATGGTTTTTGATTTCTATTGATTATATCCTTATTCTTTCCAATTTTATTGGTTAAATAAAATGAACCTTGTATGGACGCGCGTTTGGTAGAGAACTTGTTGCTCTCACTTCTATTTACCAAGTCATTTATTTGTGTCAATGGCAGCAACTGGAATGTTTTTACAGAACCTAAGTGTACAAAAGAATATAAAATTTATCAGATAAAACATAATTAATTAACTTAAAAAATTAGCCATTCCAAATAAAGTAGGTAAGTGGCAGGCACGTAACCAAGGATCGAAACGAAGAGCATGGATATTAAAATATTAGAATGAAGCTTACCAGCATGTAACAAAGGATTGAATTTGAGAGAGAAGCTCGAACTCGAATTCATTTTCAGCTGCATAAAGATTTGCTAAGGACAAAATATGCAAGTTGTTTGTCACTGGGCCGCCTTGTAAGTCAGCAATTAATTCATATAACTTTATAGAGGTCAATTTTAAGAATACAAACTTGAGTTTGATTTAAATTCTTAAAAGTAAAGTGGGCAATTTGACTTTGGTATGATCAATTCCGAAACGATTAAGATTTTATCCTCTGAAAATTCAAATCCACCAATTATGGAAAAATTATTGACATGAAAAGTCCTTCCAGTATACTTCGTTGATCGAGCATGGTGTAGAATCGAAGCTAACTGACTGTGAAACCAGAGCAGCCCTTCTTTCAGACGCATCAAATGTTAATCCTTGCTGCTGCTAGCACTGTCAGAGGGCGGCCATTATTCCTCTTCTAGTTACATTAAGTTAAATGTATAAATTTGCTAATGGGATATTATATTAAAAAACAAAAGAAAAATTGACTGAAATTACTTAATGTCAAATATTGAACAATGCTTACTTGAAATACAAACACCAATTCGTACTGATTTTGGCACTGTACTCGAATTGTAATAATGCATTTACTTCTAGAATTAGAGAATTAGAATTCAAAACAAGAATGATTGCTAGTGTTTACTTGTTAAAATAAAAGTGGGAATAAAAATAAAATATGTGGGGCGGCCTACGTATTTTTGCGATTAGTGTGCATGTTTGGTATAACTTATCTAATAACCATAAGTATTTATTTAATCTCATAACCTCTTATCATAATTTTTATTGTTGTTTGATTGATTTTTTAGTAGAGCTTTTAGAGTTTAAATAAACTATTTTGTCTCTGTTAGTAAAAGCTCAAATTTTGAAGTTTGGGAGTAGAGCTTGAAAAGCTTTTTTTAAATGTTAAAATGTCCAAAATACCCTCACCTAAATCTCATAAATCCAATGATGATGATGATAATCCATGCAAAGGGTTAAATCTCATAACCCATGGGAAGCGTTAGGAATCAAGTTCTCGTTACTTGAACTTCCTATTTTACCCTCACCTAAATCTCATAATCCAATTTTGTTATCAAGTAAAATATTATTATTATTATTGTTATTGTTGTTGTTGTTGTTGTTGTTGTTGTAGTAATAATAACAATTTTACAATAATAATATTACTATTAATTAATGATAATAAAACTAATAATAATAATAATAATTTTAAAATTAATTAATGATAATAAAGTTAATGATGATGATGATGATGATGATAATTTTAACAATAATAATATTATTATTTTTACTATTGTCATTGATAGGTTGTTGTTGTTGTTGTTATTAACAATAATTATTTTGAATAATAATAATCACAATTATTATAAATAATGACAATAAAAAACTAAGGTCATTTTAGTAACTTATGACAATTCATTTCAAGTCCATTGCTATAGCTAAAGTGAATAATCTATTTTGATTTCGTCCCTTCTGAACGGTTATTGATTAGTAAATACACTAATTAGTAAAAGATTTACCAATTAGTAAATCTTTTAACTTATTATAGCCATCTTTGATCTTTCTACTTCTCCAATGATTGATAAACAATAGTTTTATAAAATACAAAATTTCTTGACAGCAAGCAAAATTGTTATGGAAGGTATAAAATTTTGGGGAAAAAAATGTTGTACAGATTACTCATATTTTTCACACTATTAGTAAAATTCACTTAATTAGATCCTAATCATACACAAGGTGAGATAAAATTTTTAAAAGCTCAAGAAAGGTTAGATTAATACAAAGGATCCTAAACCCAATAGGTCCCTTGGTTACATGTCATTTTTTCGTTTCTTCTTAATAAAATCCTCTCACAATCCATGGAGGTTAAAAAGAATACATTACGTATTAGGGGAAACTCTAGAATACATCAGAGTTATCATATCAGTTATATAACAAGTAAATAATGCTATGATACATCTATTTATATTGAAAAACTACCATGCAAGTACTCATTATATTAAATTCAATTATACATGTCATACATACATTAGTTAGATGTATTACCTCAAATGTATTTCAGAATTCCTCTATGTACTATTCCACAGTGGTCTTCCAAATTTAGGAGCTGAAAGTGGCTCAAAAATTATTCATATATCTACATGCACCGCTTGGGAGAAAAAGAAAAGAAAAGAAGCCAAACGTGACCCATTTTAAAAGCAACAACAACTACTTGCTTTGACTAAGCACATGCATGCTTCACCTGCGTGCTTGTCGTCCATGCTTGAAGGGGTGGCATATATAAAATGACAAATTGAAGCAGTTCTACATTTTTGGAATAACCGAACTAGAACAGAGCAAAAGAAAAGAAGAAAAACTGAGAGAAAAAGAGAAGAGAAAAGAGAAGAAAAAGAAGAAAAGAAAATGAGTAAGCCAAGAGTAGGGAAGAGAGAAATTGAAAGGAAAAGTTACTAAAAAAATAGAATTGGATAGTTAGATTAAAATTCAGTAAACTAGTGGATAATAGATTTATGAAGTTTGAGCAGTTATATTACAGTTTACACGATGCATATAAGTTTTATATCAGTCCTAGTAGTTAATTTTTTAATCTTGTATTTTAGGAGAAATCCAAGAATTCAAAGACCCACAACTGCCCCAAAGAACCCCAGAGTGAAACAAGATCTGCGAGTGGATTCTATTATTACTATTATGTATTTCGTGAAGCATTTATATTTGATAATATGATGTCGTGATTACATGTACGCATATTATATATTTGATTGAGTCATGAGATGTGATTGACAATCACAATATATGTACTCTTCCCCATAAACTCTGCGCATGCGTATTGAGAGTTAAGTTACTCTACCCGTGCGAGATAGATTAATTAAGCTGGTATTGAGAGGCTTTTCCCCTATTCTATTTGCGCAATGATGATCCTAGCGAGTTTTGAGAGTTATCACTACAAGAAGACTGGTAATAGATGACGGGAAATAACTGTCATACAAAGGAGCGCATGACAGACAACCTATCCGTCATCTATATCACTGTCATTAATTTATGAGAGAATTTTTCCTGTCATGCTTTTATGATAGTTTTTAGTAGTCACATGTATATCACATCACATTTGAGAGGGAAACTCAAAATTATTTGAATTTTTTGCATTTCTTTTCAAAATTTTGGGTGGACAATGGTATTATCCCAATTAATATTAGTTTAAAATATTTATTATTATTATTTGAATTTTACTGTTATTGATATTATTATTTTATATTTATTATAATTTGCATTTATTATTATTATTATTATTATTATTACTACTACTATTATTATTTCCCGAACTATGCAAATTTGCTTTTAGAAATTAAATTTTGAATGTAAAATTAATGTAAAATATGATGTTAATAATTAAAACAATCAAATAAATATAAAATTTAATATATATTCAAACTTCAATATTCATTTAACTATACAAGCTATAACATCCACCCAAAATCTGAAATTTCCTAATAAAATTTCTGCACATGAGAATCATTCCCAACATCTAATTCCAACTACATTTCCCAATCGTTCCCTCTCATAACAATCAATCAATGCCCATTAACTAACTTTTTGATTGCCGGATAGTCACCCAAACTTGAATGAGCTGCAGATTTTCCCAATTACACTTGATTAGTTACAAAACCTGAAAACAAATCCTATTAATTTATTTGTTACAATTCATTTTGTAGCAATCACATAATTAACTAAGCTCCATCTAGTAGTAGAGAATATGTAGAAAAAATCACAAAACAAAATAGACACTACCATTGATAGTACACCTGAGCTGAAACAGAACAGGAAGAATAATCATCTCTAATGCAAGTACACACTTAAATTAATATCATGAATTAAGAACAAGAGTCAAATGCTATAGTATATATAAAACTTAACCCTTTCATATGATGGGAGTTGGCAGTGTATATTGGCGCTAATTACTTCAAGGAATTCAAATATTTCCTCTCATTTACTAACATACCACAAGCAAAATTAATAGACTACTACATAATGAATATTCTCAAATATCATATATCAATTTAGTTGGGTACTTTATAATAACTTAGTGTTACATAAAGCATCCATCAAGATTAAGCCAAACATATAAATAATAGGACAAATATCAACATCCATCACTACAATTTACAATGATTACAGGCAGTAGTCACACTTAAAATATGTTTATGTAACTGATATTTCACTAGACATTGAAGTGGCTTGGAAAATTATACACTAAGTAACATTGAAATGGCTTAGAAAATTAGACACACAATAACTATCTAACTCTTAAAATGACATTTGGAAATTCTGGATCAGTAAAAACCTTAAAAATGTTGTGAAGAACACCAAGATCAACATCTTTAACACAATAAAAATTATTTTTTTTCTAATTTTCTCATTTTTCATTAAAACATACATAACCTAGCAAGCTTAGTTCCTTAATGGTACGGCCAAAGGCATAAAGAATTGCATTTCTAAACATTACCCAAAAGGAGTTTATGTATAAAAGTTTGCATCAATTACCTGGAAGAATTCTAAAAATTAGTAAGAATACACTTACTCGCCAGTAACTAGGGCAGCCCCACAAATCAGCAAATTCTTTAGACCCTGTAACAAGAAATTTTAGGATAACATCATTTCATAGAAATAAAATACCAAAACATACAAAGAAATTTCAACAGCAACATTAGCTTGACCAGCTTAAAGTTTGCTTTCAAGCTAAAAACACAAGTCAATATTACAACATAAGTGTTATAACAATTATTTTTAAAAGCTGAAAATTTTCCACGATTTTAAAAATAATTGTTCACTTTGGTATTTTCCTTCATCAAAACAATTACTACAATGATTTTTATAGTTGAAATGAAAAATTCTTTTTACCTTCCCTTTGTTCCAAGCTACCATCCAAGCTCTAACAATTTTCATTTTTCACACTTAAAAGGCTTGAACCATTATCTATAACAAATAAATATACAATTCTCAGACATTTTATTTTGATCTAAATATAATATAAGACGCAAAATTAAACAAGTAAAGATTAAGACCTTGAAAAATTTGTGCATTGTTGCCGCAAAGTGGAGGAAGATTTTGATGGAAAATATTGGGAGAGTGAGTTGGTAAAGGAATTAGGTAGCTAGTATAAAGAGCCATGTAATGATGATGCATCTTTTTCTATATACTTTTACATCAAAATCATTATATGGATAAATTTATAAATTTCTTCAAAAATTGACACAAACATCACAAGAATGCTTTCCAAAAACAAAATCAAAAGCTACTCACAAGTGGCATTACTTCAGATTGATAATGAGCCTACTTGTCCTCTAAGCATGCTCTCGATGCTCGAATGATTTCAATGCCAAAGGACAAGTATATCCTTGTGGAGACAGAGAGAAAAAAATCAATAAAATTACACCAGTGACATGGTGGCTAGGCACTCTAGGCTTTCCATAAAAAGACACTTAGGTTTTATTTTTCTCATTCACTTGAAATACACACATAATATAGGGCGAAGCTTTCCTCAACCTCTACCTATCTCCATTTTAGAGCTTGCAAGTTCTAACATCAAACATATAATCTCAAACTAACTTAAGTATCAGAATGCGGTCGCCAGTCACTGTTGGCTTCACCTCTTACCTTTTTTCTCTTGAACAAAGCCCTTTGAAATTGATCCTCTCCAAATCCATATTCCTTTCATTAACCCCACCTCTTGCATTCTTTCTTAAGTTCCACACAAGGCCAAAAGTAGATAGCACATCTCGATTATGCGATGTATTGCTCCACCAACAAATTTATTGCGTTTAACTAAGTTTTTGTTCCCTTTTTTCTCACCGCAAAATCTAGTTAAAGCACCTATAATTTAGCAAGTCCTGTCAAGGGAAAATTAGGAAGACTAAAAAGTTATTCAAAGGTCAATTGACAATATTAAAAAGTTAATTATCAAATATGATTCATTAACTAAGTTGCCTGACACCGCCTTCTCATATTTATAAGGTGAAAGGTCTTGAGTCTCTCCATGGTTGTGGGAGTTTAAAAAAAAAAATTGCCTCCAAGCACTTAGTGAAGAGGTTTTCAAGTAAGATTGACCACCAAAGTTCAAGTTGTAAAGGAGGTTAAGTGATAAAAAAATTAATATAGCTTTGCCCATTCCTCTATCTTTATAAAATAAATAATAGAAAAATATATTCAATGGAGGTGCAAAGTAATTAGAGAGTTTTGGAAAGAATATTGTTTTTTTGACTGAAGGAAACAAGAATTTACCTTCACATGTACTTTTGATTTGTGGAGAACTTGTGACACGTGTTGAACTCGAATCCGGCGTGGTGGGTACCTGAAAAAGGCACTCTAACGCCCAAGTCAGTATTTGATTTTAAGGTCTAATGGAAGTAAGAACAATAAACAAGATTAGGATTTTTTTTTGCTTTGGAGGGATCTCCCTTTCTTGGTGAGATGGTCCCTATTTATAGTTGATGGATGACATGGGTCTAGGGTTTTGCCTTGGTCTCTCTCCTTAATGACACGTGCCACCCACTAGTATTGCACACGTGGACGTGGATTTGTTTGTAGGGAAATAAATATATTTATTCTGGACCCACGTCATTTATTCCATGCCTATGTGCTTCCCTACTCCTATGATCTTGGGCGTGGTTCCCTTAAACCCCAAAATCCTAGAATTAGTTGTGGTTCCCTTAGACCCCGAAATCCCGGAATTCAAATGAGTTTTGGCTCTTAATTATTATCATAAGTTCTAGGGGAATTTTGTTCCAGTGTTACTTTCTCCGGAATACATTGGATATAATTTATTTACTTATTTGATTTTCCGGGATAATTTTTTTCTTTCTTTTTTATTTAGACACATGGTGTAATTTGGTGCCTCTAAGTTATGGCACATACATCACTCCCCCCACAAGTGTATTTTTGTTTAATAATACTTTATTCAAAAAATGGCGATTTTGTAATATTTTTTATTCTTCTCAAAATATTTTCTAAGAGTAATAGGATTCATCGTACCTTTTTTTTTTAAGATACACATTATACGTGAATATTTAATTACCATTTAATAAAAATGTCTTTCTTAACTTTCTAGTAACAGGTTACTTGGGCTTTTGGCCCTTTTGGATTTATTTAAATAATTATTTTAACCCCCCTTTCTAGATCACTGCTTTTTCTTCATCTCCTTTTTCACACTCTTCCTATAACTTTTTGTGGCTCCAAGGCATTTACTTTTTTTCATCACTTTTTTACTTAAGGCTATTTCTTCATCACTTTCTTTTGCTCAAGGCTTTTCCAGTAAGTTTAAGAAAATGCTTCATTTCTCGTTTTTCATAATCATTCATTCATTATTTTTATTAATATTATTTTATTTTTTGTTCTTCTTTCTTACCTCCGTTTGTTTGTTTGTTTGTTTTTTTTTGGTTTTCTTTCTTTTTGTCCCTTCTTTTGCTCTCTTTTTTTTTTGTGTTCCCTCTCCTCGTGTCCTTTTGCATTTTTGCTTTTTTTTTTGTTTCTGGTCTCTCATTTATTTTTTATTCGGTTTTGAATTTTTCTCAATTTGATTTTTGATTGATTGATTTTTTTTTTGACAAGAACATGGTTGCCCCTAGAGTAGAAGGCTCTCATTTAACCGATTTGTGGAATATGCAGACCTTGGCTTTGATGTCCAGTTGAGAGAGCTTGCGGATAATGTTGATATTATGGACCTTGGAATTGATAGGGAGTCAATTTTACTTTACCGCTAGCAAGCTGAGGTATTATCATTTCCTATTCCTCCCTAGTTATGAAATTTTTTTGCTTGTTGCGGAGTTTCACCCTTGATTATGAACCCTTGTGTTCTAATACTATTACTAGCCTTTGCCACCACCAATTTAGCTCTTAAGGGATCCCATTTCCTCTCCTTGTATGATTTCTTAATTTGTTATAGACTTAAAATTTATAGCGGTCCTAAGGACGAAAGGGATTCATGGTTCACCACCATGAGGTTTGAGGATAAGGGTGCTTTTTACAAAATTCATTCTTCAATGAAAAAGGACTAGTTTAGGGTGTGGTCAATCAATCGTCCCGTAATAGTTACTGGCTATTGGTGTAAGAGGAAGCATATGAAATCCTATGTTCTCAGTTATGCCTTTCGGAAGAAGCTCTATAAGTTTGTATTGCTTTTTGTTTTGCTATATGTGGATGCCTTTTGTTTTGTTATTTTCATTATTCACATTTTTTAAAGTTGGGCCTATTGTTGATCCTCCTATATTGGGTGCTCAAGTGGCGTACTTGTAGAGAAATTTTTAGGGAAAGGATTTTTTTTGTGTTACAGAATTGATTTTATGTCAATGTTTGAGACGCGTTGATTGATTTAACTATGTTCGTCATGTTGATAACTTGTGTTTGAGAGGAGGCTACATTGTTTTTCCCCTTGGACTTTCTCGCCTTTCCAGTAACGATGAAATAAATGAGGATGCGAGGAAAATTCTTGACTTATATATGGCTGGTGAGGATGAGAATCCTGACATTCCTCTTCCGGATGGGATTCCTATAGACTTAGGGGCTAAGGAGCCTATATCGAACCCAAGGTCTCCTTCCTATGGGTCTAAGGAATTATATATTCTAAGGAAGGTTAATAAAAAGAAGGCACAACTTAGAGAGAAAATTCCTATTGAGAGACAAAGTAGCAAAGCTAGTGAGGTTTCTAAGAAGCGATCTATAGAGAAATGTGATGTTCCCATTCGGAGGGCTTCATCTGGGCATAGGAAGACAATGGCTAATCCTACACAAAAAACATATAGCGAGAAATCCGAAAATGTTGGTCCAGGAAAGAAGAAATATTCCGATCTTTTGAAAGGGGTGCAAAAGGAGGGGCTAAGCAAAGTTCTTCTTCCAACTGATTCTGATGAGTCAGAATCCGATGGTATATAAGTTCCTTTGCTCCTGTTTATGTGTGTTATTTTATGTATAAATATATATTATTCTCTTAATACTTTTTAGTTTTCATAAAATCATGATGAATATCTTTTTCGATCCACCAAAGAGTAGTGACGAAAGAGGACTATAGGATTGGTTGCAAGGAAATTTTATCTAAGAGCTGCTCGAGTAAGGAAGCTTTTTCCGGTGACAGAGAAGAGAACAATGCTCATGTTGAAAGAAATCAAAAGAGGAGAAACGATGGTAAGTGTTGGATTTTTATGACTTTTCCTTTTATTATTGGTTTTCCATTTATTCTTATTTGACTTCATGTTTTGTTTTAATTGTGTAGCTACTTTCTCCAGTGGAACTTCTCCTTTGGGAATGTTGAGTGCAAAAAGCAGGGTATGGTTGTGAAAGAAGTAGTTCCTACTGCTATAAGAACTTCCAAGGGAGGTACAATTGTTCCGGTTGTACTATCGCAGTGGGTGGCGTGGTGGCTGTTATAGGAATGATGTGAAGCCTTGAGAGTTCAACAAGTCGGTTGGTTATGAGCCCAGTTGGTCATTGCACCATCTTGGCAAGGATGTTTCTACTATTGATTTAAGTGAGAAAGGTGGGATTAGCTCTGATGATGATGAGGATGGTTATGGAGAAAGTGTGATTCCTGACTCGGATCCAAAGGATGGTCAGGATTGAGGTACCGGTGCTAGTACTTCAAAGGGTGCAAAAGGTGGAGTTCCATGAGTTAGTAGATTTCTATTTGACTTTGTATTTGCTCATGAAGGACATTACCTTTAGGTTTTATGTAGTAAGAGTTCTTGTTTTTCTTTGTATTTTTGGCTCTTCGGGATTTTTGTAGAAGTGCGGATCTTTTATGTAAGACTTGTGTTTGTTTGTAGCTTGGATTTGCTGTATATACAGTTTTTGTTTCTGTACTGCCTTTGCGTGTGGAATGATTCCTTTAAGTTGTGTATATATATATATATATATATATGTTTCCATGAAGCTTTTAGGAAAGCCTTATATATTCTTTATTTATAAGTATTGGTAGAGAATCATTTTCTTATAGGAAAATTATCTATCGACCACCTGCTTTTCACTGTTTTTCAAAAATACACAATTTTTTTTTTGCAGCGCTCCACCTAAAGTTAATATTTGTTTCATTGGTTTGCTCTCATTATAATACCATTAGAACTTTGCTGACATCATAAGGGTAAAATTATCATTTTACAACGGCACAATGGTGGATAGGTGCAAAACAATAAAACTTCAAGTGGAGTTCAGCAAAAAAGAAATTAAGAATTGTGTATTTTTGAAAAAGTACAAAAAAAAGTGGTCGGTGGATAATTTATCTTTTATATTTGAGGTAAAAAAAGTCATTTAAATAACAGTCCGTTAGTTTTCTTAACGGTCTCCAAACATAAGTGGAAAAGTGAAAAGAAATGTAACTTCTGATGGATTCTAGTTAAAAAAAAAGAATTGTGTATTTTTGAAAAAGTGGAAAAAAACGGGTAGACGGTGGATAATTTCTCTTCCTTATAATTTCTTTATGTTCATTGGAAATAACTTTGCTCTCGGAAGAATTATTTACAAAATCATTCATGTGGAAGAATCGTGTTCTCTTATACTATACGAAATAATCCTTTTGGGAAAATTATTTCTTTTAGCTTTCATTGGGTAGTTGGTGCTGCGGAATTATTTATCTGGAGCTCGGAATAATTCTTGTTGACGAATTGCTTTCCTAAAGCATGGAATAATCCTTTTGGGGACTTATGTACCGGAGTCTCGGAATAATTTTTGTCTTTGAATTATTTTTCATGAGTTCGGAATAATTCCCTTGGGGCATTATTTTCCCCTTACTCTCGAACCAATTCTTATTGAGAAGTTGTTTTTCGTTAAGCTTATATCGGATAATTTTTCTGGGAGAATTCCTTAATTTAAGCTCATGCGGAATAATGTTTCCGAGATGATTATTTGATTTAAGCTTATACGAAATAATTATTTCAAGATAATTATTTAACCTAAGCTTAGACGGAATAATTTTTCTGAGAAAATTATTTGACTTAAGCTCATACGGAATAATTATTCCGAGATAGTTATTCCACTCAAGCTTATACAGAATAGTTCTTCGGGGTGGTTAATTTGACTTAAGCTCATACAGAATAATTATTCCAAGATTGTTATTCAACTCAAGCTAATAAGGAATAATTATTCCGTAATAGTTATTTGACTTAAGCTCATACGGAATAATTATTCTGAGATAGTTATTCAACTCAAGCCTATAAAACTAGTCTCTTAAATTTATTAAATGGGTGTACATTGCCCCACCCTCCTGTAAAATATAACTGTTGATTGGAAGTTTTGACAAATCAAAATTACAATTATACCCTAATTGCAATTAATGAATGGCGAGGGCTAGTTTTAGCCCATCAAAATATTCTACAAACCAAATCTTAATTAATAAAATATTTTATTACTATATCGATAATGTTACTATTATAGGAAAATTAAATAATATAATTTAATGAAAACGTTTTACTCACATTATTGATTCTTAAACTATCTGTAAACTAAATCCTTTAATATATGGCCATCTTTTTCTTAAATCATTGAGTGCTTTTATTCTTTACTGATTGTAAACGAGATGGAAATACGTTTGATCATAGCTGATGATATTAAATAATCAATTTACTAAAGCAATTAAGCAAGAGAGGGTGTTTTGATCATTTTTCCTCGCAAAAGAAAGAAACCTGTGACGATGTTAAGAATAAAGGAAATGATAAAGAAAAGAAAAATTATTAAAATCTTATAAATAATATATAAAGTAAATCGTCTGATCGAGATGAGTTTTCAAACAGCCTTAGCTGGTGACTAGGGATCGAATTATAGGGAACGAGAAATTTAAAATTAGTCCAAACTTTTCTCGCCGTTATAATTTTAAAATATTATTATATTTAGATAAAAGAATATGCGGTAAATCAGCTTATTAACTTGGTAGATTAGGTATGAATTAATTTTCATTACAATTCAATCAGAATATGGCAAAAACAATGACGTGTGTGTCAATATCGATGACTCCAATCTCCATGTTGTATGCAATTAAAGGTATCTAGAAAACAAAACAACAAAGTTTATTTATATTTCCATCATGTTTGGTATTAGATTCAAAAGAATATTAGTTTAGCTAATATTTTTAAGTGATAAAAAAAATCACACAATTATCAAATAAAATATTAGTTCACATACAATTATTTTGTGCTTTTTTATTAGTAATTAATAGAAATGTGTCCACGCCCGAATCGAAAACTCAATCTTCTTTAAAGCGAAATACGAATAAGGAAATTCAACAATACCGCAGGAATGTTTATATATACTACTTGCTTTTAACTACACCAGAGGAAATAGTTTTTTTTTTTTTTTCTGAATTGAAGAATATGGAATCCTTTACAAGTAATTCAATACAAATTCAGTTCAATATATGTTACGTGCCAACGTAACTGACATTGTAATTGGTCTGTGTAAGGAATCAATGCCTTCCAGGTAAAGATGGCAATTTTTCCCGATGGCATGTGATCCTGTGGGATCCCATCCCATTTGGAATGGGATTGAGACATATTTTTGTCCAATAAAAAATTTAGGGACGGGAGTGAGACATATATGGAACGAGAATGGGATTGACAAATTCCATCCCATCCCGTCTCATTGCCGATTAAGAATGAAATTTTTTCCAATTGGGATGGGATCCCGCAGGATCCCATTTCTTTTGGGACAGGATTGAGATATATTTTTGTCACAAAAAAAATATAGGGACGGGACTAGAACATTTTTTCATCCCACTTTTATATACGAGACGGGACTGGGATTGGTAAATCTCATCTCATCCCGTCTCATTGCCAACTCTACTTCCAGTATCGTTTTCTTTTGTTTCCCTATTGTAGAAATCAGCTTAATAAAAATGAGCAACTGAACTTGGTCTATTTCGAGGAAGACCAAGGCCTCCAATACTGGTTGAACTTTGAAGAAAATTAATCTACTGCCTTTATTCATCTTTGGACTTTGAATTTATACAAAAACTTTAACATAAAATAACGAAAACACAGCTGAATGATAACAACGAAGGCTAACTTAGTGGACCACTTCTACAAGTAAATAATAACTAAAGATTTATTTTAACTATAACAACAACTACCCTGATGATTAGGACTGCCACGTGACATTCCTCCCTTCTTGGAAAACATCCTTGACCTCAAGGATGGAAATCTGGAAACCTCATCTGCAAGTGATCAGCACTTTCCCAAGTAGCTTCAGCAGGAGATAATCCTGGCCAATGAAATAGAACTTCATCTTTCTTTTTCCTCGTACGCCTATCAAAAATCGCTTGAGGCATTGGCAAAATTGAGTCTTTAGCTGCAAGAACTATTGGAAGACTGCAATCAGCCAACGTATGAGAGCCAATTCATTTTTTCAATAAAGACACGTATGACAGGATGTATTTTAAGCCTTCTAGTAACTTCAACTTATATGCCACATCTCCCGCCTTCTGGATGATTTCAAATGGTCCATAGAACCTTGGAGATAACTTTGTTTTCAAAGAAATTGACAGTTGACGATAAGGCTGCAACTGTGGATACACAAAATCTCTAATCAGTATGCTTGGTATCATATTTCTTCTTCATATGATTTTGGGCATAAGATAGTTGCTCCCTTAATTATTTAATTACTTCATCTTGGCTCTTTAGCACATGATCAATAGCTTCCACTTGAGTAGTTCCTAGAACATAAGTCAACAATGTAGGTGGTGTTTTGCTATAGACCACTTCATATAAGGTCTTCTTAGTTGATGAATGAATGTTGGTGTTGTAGTAAAACTCTGCCCATGGAATCCATTTCACCCATTCTTTTGGTCTGTGGTTGGTGAAGCACTTTAGATACATCTGAATTACTTTGTTCACTACCTTTGTTTGGCCATCAGTTTGCGGGTGATAAGCAGAGTTGAAATTAAAGCTGATTCCCTGTAACTGAATAACTCTTGCGAAGGAATTGGCAATGGATGGAGAAGTCCTGCTGGAGCTACACTTTTTGACTTTTGTCTTTGACAAATATCACACTGCCTGATGAATTCTTTTATTTTTTTCCTCATTCCGACCCAATAAAATATTGATCTCCCCCTCTGCAAAGTCTTGTGGTACCCTTCATGTGTGCTTGAATATATTTCACTTAAAATTGCAGACAGTAGAGATGAGATTGCTAACAAATAAGTTCAATTATTAAAATAAATAACTCCATCTTGATATTTCCAAGGCCCGATAATTTCTCCTTGTTCTTACAATTTTACCAACTGCTGCAAAGTTGAATTACTTCATACTTCTTCTCGGATGGACTTCAACCAATGGGGAACTAGGGCTGAAATTGCATTAATTTCACCATCTCCCTCCCCCCTAGATAATGCATCTGCAACGACATTATCCTTTCCCTTCTTATAATCTATGGTAAAATTATAGCCCATCAATTTTACAAGCCATTTTTCTTGGGCAATTGTAGCAATTTTTTGTTTCCATAGGTGCTTCAAACTCTTTTGATATGTTCTCACAACAAATTTTGTCCTAAGTAAATAAGGCCTCCATTTTTGCACTGCAAGCACCAAGCCAACATCTCTTTTTCATAAGTAGAAAAGAATAAATTTTTATCTCGTAATGCGTGACTAAAAAAAGCTATTGGCCGTTGATTTTGCATGAGAACTCCACCAATTCCAGATCTTGTACCATCACACTCTATAATAAAAAGCTCATTAAAATTTGGTAAGGCTAACACCGGAGCTTGTGTCATCACCATCTTGAGTTGCTCGAAGGATTCTTCAGCCTTCAAGTTCCATTTAAAATTTCCCTTCTTAAGCATATCGGTTAACGATCGAGTAATCTTTCCATAGTTTTGGATAAACTTTCGATAGTATCCTGTTAAGCCTTAAAACCCACGTAGAGCTTTAATAGTGGCAAGTTTAGGCCAATTTAAAATTGCAGCAACCTTCTCTGGATCTACAACAACGTCATTGATGGAAATTATATGCCCCAAGTACTTTACTTCTTCTTGGCCAAATGAGCATTTTTCCTTCTTCACAAATAATTTGTTAGCCCTCAAGATTGAGAGTGCAATATGTAAGTGTTCTAGATGATCTGCCCATGTCTTACTATAAATTAAAATGTCATCAAAGAATACTAGGATGAACTTATGCAGACATTCTTTGAAGACGTCATTCATAAGCGATTGAAACATGGATGGGGTATTGGTAAGGCCAAATGACATTACCAAAAATTCATAATGCCCTTGATGAGTCTAAAATGTTTTTTAGAGATATCTTTGGGGTGCATCCGGATTTGATGGTTTCTTGATCGTAAATCTAATTTTGTAAAATATTTGGCTCCATGAAGTTCATCAAGTAATTCATCAATGACTAGTATCAGAAATTTATCCTTGATTGTTATTTAGTTCAGGGGTTTGTAATCAATGCAGAGACGCCAAGACCCATCATGCTTTTTTACTAGCAACACTGGAGATGAATATGAACTTTGGCTAGAACAAATCAACCCTGACTTCAGCATGTTAACCACTAGCCTCTCAATTTCATTCTTCTGAAAGTGAGGGTATCTAAATGGCTCTACACACACCAGACCACTTCTATTTTGTAATGGAATCATGTGGTTATAGGATCTAAGTGGTGGTAGCTCACGAGGTTCTTGAAAAATATCTTTAAAATTCTGCAGCACATGCTCAATTTCCAAGTTAGAAGAAGACAAAAAAAGATTGGAAGCAAAATTACCTTGGGGGGCTAATATATTTTTCTTGGAAAATATCTCTTGCTCATTTACAATTTTGTCTACTAGACGTGCCAAATCTTTGAGCTTTACGTCTTTCCCATAATTTCGAACTGCATGAATAATTTGGAAAAGTCCCAAATTATAGGCCCCAATGTCCTTAACCATTGAGCTCCTAAGACAATGTCCTTAAATAATCATATGTACACCTTTACAGAGCTCAACACTAGAAATTTTTTCTCCATTTGCAACAACCACTTCAAATTACTCTTCTCTAGTAGAATTGATCCCCATCATTTCTGCAGCTTTATTGGTTAAAAAATTATGTGTGCTTTCTGAGTCTACAAGAAAAGTAAATTCATGATCTCCTACCTTCTCTTGGACCTTCATGGTTTGAGGGGCCCTAAATCCATAAATAGCGTAAAGAGAGACTTTTGATAATGCTCCAACGACAGTTGCCTCCCTTGACAAATCCAACCGGGGAGCCAATCAAAGCAAGTGCTTTTCGAACGGTGAAGGGCAGCGGGCTCAAAGACCTTCTTTTGGCTATCAAAGCTAGAGTCAGGATTGGGCGCTATCCAAGTGGATAGAAAAGACAATCTTCCCAGACCGATCTCTATGGCCTCCTCGTTTTGAGACATTATGGCTTTAGGGTCCTTCAATAAAAAATAACTTTTTCGCCTGTAACTAGGGCTAAATTTTTCATTGCAATTGAAATAGAGCCCTTTACCTTTTCTTTCCTTCAGTTCAATTGCTTTTAACCTTTTCACTATCATTGGGCTATAGTTTTGGCTAGGCACAGTGACTGTGTTGAATGTGGGCCATCTAATTTCATTGTTGCTTGTTGGCCTATTATTTAGGTTGGAGGACTCATATAATCTTGCCAATCTGATTGCAGCAGAAAGTATTGAAGGACAACATGTTTGTACATCAGTCTTGATTAGGGGTGTTTGTGGATTGAATTTTAAGGATTGGACATCAATCCATATCCAATCCACGATTTTGCGGATTATAAATTTTTAATCCAATCCAATCCACAGATTGGTGAAATTCAATCCAAATCTAATCCATACATCTGCGGATCGGATGCGGATTTGACCCAATCCATATCTAATCCACCATTTTACGGATTGGTTTGCGGACTGAAAATTTTTAATTATGTCCAATCCACGAACTAACTAAATAAAAATTTAATATAAAAATAATTTTATTACCGATCAAATTTAAAATTAAATAAGATTAAAATAAATTAACTGTTTAAATAAAGCTAGAAAATACATTTAAAGTTTTAAAATATAACACAACAAAACGAAAAAAATCTCAATTGTTTAGATGAGTACATGGAAATTAACTATTTAGGAAACTATATTTGTTTATTTAATTATTCTTTATTTTATATTATCATCGAATAAGATATAATATAGTGTTAATATAACTATATTTTAACTTATTTATTTACTAGTAAGTAATAATGTCATATTTACAATTTTTTAATTAAATAAATGCTTTTTTTTTCGGATTCGCGAATTTTTGCGGATTTACTATTTACATAAGTAAATTCATATCCAATCCACCGATTGCAGATTATAAAATTTTCAATCCACGGATCAGATTTTTACGGATTGGATTTCTACAGATCCGACAGATTGAGTGCATCGGATGGGATTCTGAACACCCTTAGTCCTGATGTTGTCTTTCAAACCACTTACGAAAAAACCGACTTGTTGCATTGGAGACAATCTTCCTGCCCATATCAATAACATTTCAAACTAGGTTTGGTAATCTCTTACATAACTTATCCATTGTAATTTTGTTAGATCTCCAAAGAAATCTTGAAATTGATTCGAACCATATTTGTTATGTAATCCTCGCTTAAATGCCTCCCATGTAATAAAAGGAGTTTCTTCTTTCATCAATTGGAACCACAGTTGTGCATTACCTTCCATATTAAATGGAGCTAAGATCACCTTCTTATCATTCAGAGTTTGATGTAGCTAAAAAAATTGCTCAGCCCTGCAAACCCAACTTATAAGATCTTTTGTTCTGTTAAAGCGAGGGAAGTCCAACTTGACTGTTCTATGGAGGTAATTATTGAAGAGAGATTCTTGGCTGCATCCTCCACTAGTATTTCTTTTTCCACCACTATTACGCACTGCACTATAAGAGCATTTACTTTGCTCACGAGCTCGGTTGCTAACATCTAATCAAATCGGGCATTTATTATTGAGAACATCTCTTGCATTTTCTTAAGTATTTGTTCTTGACCAGCTACAAGGGAGCCTACTTCAGTTTCTAAGCTTTTCAATCATGATTCCTCCATACCTGGCTCTAATACTGTTTTGTTACGTGCCAACATAACTGACATTGTAATTGGTCTGTGTAAGGAATCGATGGCTTCCAGGATTTTTTTCTTTTGTTTCCCTATTGTAGAAAATAAACAAAATAAAAATAACGAAACACAATTGAACTTTGAACAACTAAATAAAAATAAACAACTGAACTTGTTCTATTTCGAGGAAGACCAAGGCCTCTAATATTGGTTGAACTTTGAAGAAAATTAATATATTGCCTTTATTCATCTTTGGACTTTGAATTTATACAAAGACCTTAACAGAAAATAACGAAACACAATTGAATGATAACAACAAATGCTGACTTAGTCGACCACTTCTACAAGTAAATAATAACTAAAGATTTATTTTGACTATAACAACAACCCTGACGAATAGGACTCCTCAACAGCCACGTGATAATATATCATTTCTAATTTATATATCGATAAATTTCATATTAACATATAGAGTTCATATAGCATTCGATTTTGTATATAGAAGTCGTATAGAATTCGGTTTCATATTTAAGGCAATTAGATTTGTATATATATTATGAATCTGTAATGCTTTTCTACTTAGGATTCAACTCTTTAGGGTTGTACATCTATATATATATGTAGCAACGTTAATGCAAGACATAATAAGAGTTTTATTCATAAACTCCGTTCTTTATTTTACATGGTATCAGAGCTGAATTCACTTATCAAATTATTATCTTCGTTCTTTGCTTTTGTTTATATACTCATGGCAGATGGTCAATCATCAAAACAAGCTGCCATCCTTAATAAACAGGAGGATGATGTCTTTCTTGTCCAACTGTTGTATTGGTTTCTCCTTTACTCACTGGTGATAACTATGGTACATGGGTAAGGGCAATGACTATGGCTTTACGAGCGAAAAACAAGCTCGGTTTTGTTTATGGAACTATATCAAAACCAGATGAAGATGAAGATGATGGTGGTAGATGGCAACGTTGTAATAATCTTGTTGGATCTTGGGTGTTGAACTCCATATCAAGTGAACTTGCGGGAAGTGTGTTGTATGCACAGTCTGCTAGAGAAGTATGGCAGGATTTGCAAGAGCGCTTTCAACAGACCAATGCGCCAAAAATCTATGAACTCAAACAGGCCATCTCTAATTTACGACAAGGAGATGCATTTGTTTCACTTTATTATACTCGCATGAAGGTGCTTTGGGATGAACTGAATTCTCTACAACAAGTAGGACCATGTACTTGTGCGAATGCAAAAACTGTCAGTCAATTGCAGCAACTAGATCGAGCTATGGAGTTTCTTCAAAGCTTACATGATAGATATGCAGCAACAAGGAGTCAGATTTTGTTAATGGATCCTTTTCCTAATGCAAATAAAATTTATTCTCTTGTAAGGCAAGAAGAAAAACAACAAGATCTTCATGCTATAGGGGGTACTCCAGAAGCTGCAGCATTGACAACACAAAGTCGAAATTCATTTGGAAATAGGAATTGGAATAACAATTCTGCAGTAAATACCAAAGGAGGTAACTTGAATACAAATGGTGGTAGACCATCGTGTGAACACTGTGGAAAATTAGGCCACACAAAACAAAAATGTTTTGAGTTAAATGGATATCCACCAAATTGAAGAAGACGTGGACAAGGTAATAAAAATGAGATTAAAGCTGCTATGGCAACAAATAGCAATCAAGACGTCCAAGCACCAATATTTACTCAAGAGCAATATCAAAAACTCCTAGCTATGTTGTCCTCTTCAGATAATCTGCATACTGCGAATCTTGCAGGTATAGCACTTAATTCCTCTTTATCACATACTTGGATCATAGATACAGGCGCTACTAATCATATGTGTAGTTCGCTAGATTTTTTTCACTCCTATGAACCATGTCATGTTCCTCTTCACGTTCAATTACCAGATGGTACAGTAGCACAAGTTACTCACATAGGGAAAGTCTCCTTTTCACCAGATTTTTTATTAGACAAAGTATTTTACATTCCGAGTTTTAAGTTTAATTTACTGTCTGTTAGTCAGTTAACCAAATCAAATAGATATAAGGTAATTTTTTCTTCCAATTTTTGTGAGTTTCAGGACCTATACACGAAGAAACAAATTGGCAAGGGTAGACTTCGTGAAGGTCTTTTCTACATCCAACTTCCAGCTGCATTTTCTTTCACCTCCCAAATCACCTCTACACATGATATTGATCTTTGGCATTGGAGACTTGGCCACCCTTCTCTTGGACGTTTAGAGCATTTTTCAAAAACTTGTCCTATGGTTAGTTTTAATAAAGAATATGTTTGTGATATTTGTCCTAAAGCAAAACAAACTAGAAAGTCATTTTCCATTTGTAGCATCAAAAGTAAAATACCTTTTGAATTAATCCATTGTGATGTTTGGGGTCCTTTTTCAACTTCAAGTTTTTCAGGGGCTCATTATTTTTTAACCATTGTTGATGATTATACTCGATGTACTTGGTTATATTTAATGAAGACCAAATCCGAAACCCAATTGCATTTATGTTCTTTTCATGCATTGATAAAAACTCAATTTAATGCTAACATTAAAATTGTGCGTTCTGACAATGGGACTGAATTTCTTGTTAAAGAATTACAGAAATTTTTTTTAGACCAAGGGATTATTCATCAAAGAAGTTGCGTTCGAACACCGCAACAGAATGACGTGGTTGAACGTAAACATCGCCATCTTCTCGAAGTAGCATGAGGTCTACGTTTTCAAGCCAATTTACCAATTAAATTATGGGGGGAATGTGTTCTTACTGCAGCATATTTGATCAATAAATTGTCCTAATGATGTTCTTAATGGAAAAACCCCACATGAAATACTTTTTGGTATAGCACCAGATTTATCACGCCTAAAAGTTTTTGGTTGCTTGTGTTTTGCCAAAAATTTACAAGTTAAAAATAAATGTGATCAGCGGGCGAAAATGGGAATTTTTATTGGTTATCCTTTTAGTAAAAAAGGATATCGGATTTATGATATTGAATCTAAGATAATTTATGTGTCACGTGATGTTCTCTTTTATGAACATATTTTTCCTTTTAAGGATGTTAAATCACCGATTTTTTCTACACGTCACTAATGAGCTTTTATTTGATGACAATTTTTTTGTGTCCAAAACTCTTTTATCTCCTTCTCCTAATGAAAACATAAGTTCATCACATGCTCTTCATGAAAGTGACCCACCTTTGCAAGACACAGATCCATCAGTGACCAATTCTTCTTCTCCTGACACCACTCATGAACACATCATAACCGAAACATCATCTACCCAACAGCCTGGTTCAACAGCAGATGCAACCTTAGATTCATCACTTTCTTTAGGCAAACAAAATATCCAAACTCCCACACGACCCCAACGTGATAGACGCCCACTAGCTTACCTTCAAGATTATTGTACCTTGGCTTCTCACAATTCTACCCATGTTGATCTTGTTTCTTCATCTCTAGGTAAGAAATATCCTCTTCACAATTTTATTTCTTACCATCGTTTTTCTCCAGCACATAAGTCTTTTTTGTCTGCCATTACCTCTACAACCGAACCAAGTTTTTTTCATAAGGCAGTCAAGTTACCTAAGTGGCGCAAAGCCATGGAGGATGAGATAATAGCTCTTGAGAAAAACAATACGTGGACTCTGACTTATTTGCCGGATGGTAAAAAGGCTATTGGCAGCAGATGGGTTTACAAAATTAAATATCAATCCGATGGCACCATTGAGCGTTACAAAGTTCGTTTAGTTGCTAAGGGTTATACTCAAACAGAAGGCATTGATTATCATGCTACTTTTTCACCGGTTGCTAAGCTTGTCACTGTGAGAGCTTTACTTTCTCTTGCGGCTGTTAAGGGTTGGATTTTAGAACAATTAGATGTAAGCAATGCTTTTTTACAAGGAGATTTAGAGGAAGAAGTTTATATGCAAGTACCACAAGGTTTTTCTAAGCAGGGGGAGCATCTAGTCTACAAACTCAACAAATCTATCTACGGATTAAAACAAGCATCCAGAAATTGGTTTTCCAAGTTTTCTGCTACCATTCAACAAGTTGGTTTTCGCCAATCTAAGGCTGACTATTTATTATTTGTAAAAACTAATGCCAAATTTTCAACCTTTGTGTTAGTTTACGTTGATGATATTATCGTAGCAGGGAATGATGCTGTCGAAGTTAGCACGATTAAAGATTTTCTTGCATAGAAATTTTACATCAAGGCATTAGGGAAGTTGAAGTATTTTTTGGGGATAGAAGTGGCATGGTCATCACGAGGGATCTTCTTGAGTCAGCGAAAATATGCCCTGGATATTTAAAGGATGCTGGTTTACTCGCTGGACGAGTTTCTCATTTTCCAATGGAACAACAACTTCGACTTTCATCTACGGATGGCGACCTTTTATCAAATCCCTCAAGTTATTGACATCTTGTAGGTCGATTGATCTATCTCACAGTTACCAGGCCTGATATTGTCTTTGCAGTACATGTTTTAAGTCGATTTATGCATGAACCATGAACTACTCATATGGATGCTGTCATTCGAGTGCTTTGGTATTTAAAAAGCTCACCAGGCAAGGGTATCTTATTATCTTCAACAAGTGACTTACATATCTGGGGTTACTGTGATGCGGATTGGGGTAGTTGTCCTACTACACGTCGGTCGATTACTGGTTATTGTACTTTCCTTGGTGACAACCCTATATCTTGGAAAACAAAGAAGCAAAATGTGGTCTCTCGATCTACAGCAGAAGCTGAGTATCGCTCTTTGGCTGATCTTTCATGTGAATTACAGTGGCTCAAAGCACTCTTTACTGATTTGGAGCACCTTCAACATGATCATATGACTGTTTATTGTGATAATCAATCAGCTTTATATATCACCGAGAATCCTGTCTATCATGAGCGAACAAAGCACATTGAGTTAGATTGTCATTTCGTGCGAGAGCGTGTGCAATCCAATTTGTTATTACCACTGCATATTCCTACCTCCATGCAAGTAGCTGATGTGTTTACAAAATCTCTCGGACATGCTCTTTTCCATCATCATATACGCAAGTTGGGCGTTGTTGATCTCCACGCTCCACCTTGAGGGGGAGTATTAACGTATAGAATTCATATAGCATTTGGTTTTGTATATAGAAGTCGTATAGAATTCGGTTTCATATTTAAGGCAATTAGATTTGTATATATATTATGAATCTGTAATGCTTTTCTACTTAGGATTCAACTCTTTAGGGCTGTACATCTATATATATATGTAACAACATTAATGCAAGACATAATAAGAGTTTTATTCATAAACTCCGTTCTTATTTTACATTTCATTTATCAATTAGTTCTCTAATCTAATATTTTTAGGTAAAAATCAGTGGTCGGACATACCTATTACAAAAAAAGTACAAGCCGGAGCATGCTATTATTTCTCATGGGCCAATGAATGTCGATGATCGTGATCTTCTTGTAATCCTTCAGTATAAGAGAAACCATGATATTAGTGGTTAATTGTCGTGGCTGTAGAAGGATGTATTTCAAATGTATATATATAAAGTGATGATGTGGCACCTCTAAATGTCATTTTATATCACTTTGTATGTAGATATGGAATACAAACTTTATAAACATAGTGTTACTCTTATGCGTCATGTTTAAATAAATAAAAAGACATGTACTAGTCTAGTCAGTTGTGCTAGTACTAGTACAAATGATAATAAGACCTCTTAAAGTATCCACCACTAAAAAAGTGCATATGGACCACTTTGTGTGGAGCTTTACCCAATGAGATGGTAAGATGACTATCCCTTTTGGTATGATAATTTCACCAACAAAACCAACTATAGAAGTGTCAATAGAAGATACCTTAATGGACTTGAAAGTGAGTTGATCTTTGGCATCCTTAAAAATGATATCCACTACGCTTTTCGTATCAAATAAGGTGTAGATCACTCTATCTGCTATAACTTTTGGGGGAAAGGATCTAGAGTAAAGGACTTTTTGGCGAAAACTATTGACAAAAGTGGCTAGTGATTATGTTTGGCTTCAGTTGATGAAAGCTATCTTGGAGAAGGATTTCTCCTACTGAAAAGCCTAGTGAAACTCTTGAATGAACTCAGAGAGTAGCTTATCAATCCTAGCTATTCTCCTTGGTGTTATTGACTAAAACCAAGACTTGGCTACGCCTGTGAGAGTGTGTGTAAACATATGACACATGGCCTTTTCTCGACTACTTTTATGAGTATTTCATCTGGGTACAACTCAGCATGTTTGGCATTAGAGATACCCTATATTGTGGAATCTGCGGTATACTGAAGTTATTTGGGATATCTATGGTGAATGGCAACTAATAAATGATTGGCGCTTGATTCTTGGTAATGGAGCTATGCTTCTTGGAGAGTTTATGCACTTGTCCTTTTACATAAGACATCTTATTGAGGATTTCTTAAGGAATTTTATTACCAGACACCCTCCAGTTTATGAGAAGATTTCTTGGCATTGAGCTTATCCCGTAAATCTTTGACGTGTTGTTTGCCACACTTTTAGCCCTTACTACTATTAGACCAACTATTTGTAGTAGATCATCCTTAGAGCAAGCAAGTTGTGCTTTTAATCTGGTTGTGGTGAGGTAGAGTTGTTTGCTTGCTTTAGGGGCCTCCTATTGACTGGACAACAAGCTGTTCACCCAAGGCTTGTGTGGTGGTTTGTTTGCTGAGATCACCATATGAGTATTGAATTTGCAAGGCAATGGCACTACAAATCTTGTCGGCGAACCCATAAAGTACCTCTTAGTTATGAACTCATCACTGCAATGAATATCAGTTAAGCTTTCTATAGACTTGCTCTTATCCAATTTTGTCATCTTTTTCATAGGTTTAGTAGTGAGCTCATTCTCATAGTCATAATCTTGCTCTATGATAGCAAGATTTTCATTAGAGGATTGGTCATCTTCCATGTTGCTTTAAATACAAATCAAAAGTAATATAGCGTTCTTCAATTACTCTAACAATGAATCTTCACTTCAATTGGTTCCTCACTCCTAGCCCAAAAAGATCGATAGTTCGATTTCTTAAATGACAGCGTGAACTATTGATGTGCAAGCTCCGACCAACAAAGTTAAACCTTCCATAATGCTCTTTGGTATTGTGGATTTTACCAAAATTGTCCCTTTTTCTTCGAGGAGCTTATCTCCCAATTTCCTGTGAGGTACCTTAATGTTCCATCAAACAAAATTGCTTTGCTTGGTTGACCACTTTTGCCACATGTCACTAAGTTATTGGTCCATATTTTCACCCATATTTCCCTCAAACATTTTCCATAAAATAAGGCCGCCAATAGGGGATAAACTAAAAAATCTATAGTATTTTTAAGTATCAGTTAACAACGTAGGTCGAGAGAATGTAAAATTTACTTTTCTATATTTTTATCTTTGAAAATATGTAAAATTTATTTTTATCTTTCTCTATGTTTATGAGTCAGGTTTTTGACACCCCTCAAAAGTCCTGATAACATCCCGTTCTTAAGAAATCATTTCAAGTCCAGTAACAACACAATTATTTCAGAACTAGCCTTAAAAATATATTTCTTTATGTTGAAGAGAGTCTTCCATGGTGTCAAACTACCATCTTATCTAGTACCAAACGCACCCTCAATTTTTAGACTGTCTGTAAACTAAATCCTTTCATATACAACCATCTTCTTCTTGAATCGATAAGTGCTTTTATTTATTATTGATTGTAAACGACATTTGATAATAATGTATGGAGATTAAATAATCAATGTACTAAATCAATAGAGGGTGTTTTCATCATTTTTTTTCGCAAAAGAAAGAAAATTGTGATGATGTTAATTATAAAGGAAATTAAAAAAAAGGCGATTTAAGAAAAAGTAGTAAAGGATTATAAATGATACAAGGTAAATTATTTGAAGGAGATGAGTTTTTAAGTAGTCTTAGCTTCTCATTTGAAGTTGATTTTAAGAAAACTATGCGTTTAAAATTGATTTAGAATTTATGCATATTTCTGTAATTTTAAAACATTATTATATTTAGATAAAAGAATATATGATAAATTAGCTCATTATGGTAGATTAGACATGTGTTAGATGGGTAGGTCGCCCATAATGGGCCAACCCGACCTGATCCAGACATGGTACGTAGTTACTATATGCGCTTATGGAAGTTGAAGGAATTTGATTTTAAAATCAACTTCCCATGTTAGTTTCCAAGATATATAGAAAACTCCCTTAAAAATTAAGAATGTGAAGAGCAGAGAGAGAAAAGGTGAGAAGAAAGAATAAGAACTTTGAGCAACTCATAAAAAACGAGGGCATTTATATTGTGATTAGAGGGATATTTCAGTTTGTGATTTCTTTAGGATCATTAACATGATCCAACACTTGGTTACTCCATTGCTTAATTCGAGAATAAAGGTATTTCTAGAATCCTTAATTATTTTTTCTTCATTGGTATCAGAGCATGTTTTTGTGTTGGATTCATATGAATGGTTGAGTTTATTTCATGAAAAATGTATGAATTTCATGTGTTAATTATTTTTCATGAAATATATAATTCGGTAGCTGTTCAATTTATGTTGTGGAATGCTAGAATCGCAGTAAAATTATGAAATTGAATGACATAAATGTGACTTAGGTTTTAATTTGTATAAAACCTAATTAAAACATAAAACCTGAAATTTTATTTGATCATATCTTTTGATCTAGGCAATCTGACATTGTGTGTTATATATCATTAGAAAGATATTTTTTAAGTGCTTTCCAACAATATGTGATTTCTTAAAAACAAACTTAAAACGAGAAAGTTATGGCCAAAATATGAATCCAGTCACATTAAGGTTACAAAATTTCAGAAACCCTAATTTTGGAGAAGATGATGAATAGTTTCAGATTTGATTTTAATGATTTCGGCATATTCTGAGCTCCGATTGAAAATATAAAGCCACTATTGGAATCAGGACAAAAAATCAAGTCTAAAGGTGGTCGGAGCCAAACGATGCGACGCGTGGATCCCACTCTCCGATTATGCACATAGGGAGTATATGATATTGTATCAGTACTAGAGCAAGCATTATATCACGTGTGGAATGCACGTGCCTAACTGTGCGTGTAGTATAATGTGTCCAGATTAATATTTTCAATGTATCTTACTATTCGGGACTTTGATTTGGGCTTCGTTTGTGCTGTTTGATTAGGGATGGCAATGGGGCAGATATGGGTTGGATCTACTCTACTCCAGATCTAAATTCATAATAAAAATTAAGATTCGTATCTGCTCCAGATCCGTTATGAATCCATATTTTTCGCTCCATATCCAAATCTAAAAAAGAAATAAATATTTATATCTGCTCCAAATCCGAAAAAAAATTAAAATCTAAATATGCTCTAGATCCGTCATGAATTCTAAAATTCAGTAATAAAAAAGTAATAATTTTTTAGAATGAAAATTGAAGGCTAAAATGTATTGATAACAAATAAATTATATAATTTTTCTAAAAAATATAATAAATATTGTAGCTTATACTTTTACACCAAAACAACAAATAAGAAAGATAATAAAATATCATTCAAAAATAATTGCAGAAATAAAATCAATCTAATATTCTATTGTCTCCTTCATCATTATAATATTAATGACACACCTACCCTCATTCCTACAACATTAGATAATGACATATAAATTAAATATAATTTATAATCGGTTCTTTAGTATTTTTATTATGATCATATTTGACTAAATATATGAATAACTATATTCCTTAAAAACTATTTGGCCAATATAATAAAATAAATTGTCAGGTTATATTACTTGGCTTGCAATTTGAATATTGCATGTACATACATTGGGGTTGTCTGACCTTTAAATTTACAAAACTAACCTTTAAGTTTTAAGAGTTTATATGCATGGTAAATACCACTAATATGCTATGAATAAATTTATTATCATTATAATTCCACAATTGTTAAGAAACTTTTAAAATAAAATTAAATTAAAAGATGAGTGGATATGGATATGGATTTAGAATTAAGATAGATCCATATCTGCTCTAGATCCGTCTTAAATCCATACATCGATATCCAAATCCTATCCAAATTCATTTTAAACTGATCCAAATCCACCGATCCAAATCCGATCCGATTGGATTTGGATCACGTGGATCTTGGATCAGATCCAATCCATTGCCATCCCTATATTTGATAAAAAATTTAATTTTCTATTTATTTTTAACTTGAAATCAAAGTTTTTTAATTATTAATTTTGAAATAAATTTTGGATCAAATATATATTATTTCTTCGATGCGTATTATACATTAATAAATATTTCTCTTTCATGGAAAATGACTGAAATTTGATTATATCTGGTGTTTTAATTGTTTGTTAACAATCACTAATATGAATTTTATGTTATTTGTCTTAGATGCCTCTCGTTAGAAAATTGTGGATTGAGGAAGAGGGATTAATGACGTATTGAGCTTGGTTTGCACCCATTGATCTAACTGAAACTAATGATGACTTATCTCATGAAGAACTTGTGAAGAAAATGAAAAATTATAGTATGGATCCTGATCATACTATGTGTATAAATATAGAAGACATATATAACGTCTTTATGCACTTAATATGTGGAAAAGCAAACACTAAGTATACAGACTGAGATAATTATCAACGAATCTTCATCAATTCCTTACCTGATGATGATAATACGCTTGTCAAGGCTTGCATGTTAGAGGAGATCAAGAACCCTTCGAACGCATATTATATGCTGAGGTGTGAAATTGAGCTAATGGAGGAGTGCCATCTTACTTCAAAGATGAGGCGAACCTCAGTACTTAGCATTCACACGAACCTTCAGAATGTTAGACAAGCCAATCACCTTGGTAGAGGGTAGAAATTATGGTATGAGAAAACTATAAATAGAATCATCAAGAAAGAATAATTATTTTTATATGAACATAGACTCAAGTATAAGTTGGATGAAAGAGTTACGAGTAAAAAAAAATATTTTAAGAGCATGTAGAAGAGTCTATATATTAGTTTAATTATGTTTGGTCATTTCTTTCATTTGTGATTTAAAATGAATTAAAGCCCAACCCTAAAAAAGCCCTACCTCTTTATAGTTAGGGTTGGGTCGGGCCCGACCCGAATCGGACCAACATCAGACCCTACCGAAACCATTTCCCACCCACAATTCAATTCTCATGTCCCACCCACTACCATTTCAAGTAATTCGGCAATTCCTCAACCATTTCAAACACAATTCAATTATACTTTCCACAACCATTTCAATCAATTCCACAACCATTTCAATCATTTCCAAAACCATTTCACACACAAATCAATTCCAAAATCCAACATGAAAAATACATAATACAATTAAATTAAAAACACATAATGTAATTCCACAACCATTCTAACTATACACATTTCAATTCAACAACCCAACATAAAAAATAAAAAACTCATGTCTTATATAAATAAAAATACACAATTTAGTTCCATAACCCAACATAAAAAAAAAAAAGTCTTATACAATAATACAAATAAAAACTCATAATTCATTTACAACCAAAATTTTTTTTAGAAAAAAAAGAACTACTCCAACACTTGCGGACCACTTTATCTTCATCAATAAATTCTTCTCCATTAAAAATTTCACTTTTGAGAATTTTACCTATAAAAAAAAAAGAAAATGAGAAAATAATTCAAGTTTATAAAATTATTACTAAACTAATTATTTAAATATTTTGTACATTATTTATATTCATACCTTTGGAGTTTGCCCATAGCCAATGTTGAGTGCACATAAGCGCTTCCAATGTCGTAGGATGAAGTCTACTCCGATGTGGAGTTAAGACTCTACCTCCAGTGCTAAATACCGGTTCAGAGGCAACGATTGTCACGGGAACAACTAAGATATGCTTGCACATTTGAGAAGAAAATAATTTCTAGAATCCTTAAATATTTTTCTTTCAGTATGAATTTTTATTACAATTCAATTAGAATATGACAAAACCAATGACATGTGTGTCAATATCGATGACTCCAATCTCCATAATGTAATGCAGTTACAGGTGTCCTAGAAAACAAAATAAAGAAGTTTACTTTTATTATTATCATGTTTGATGTCAGATTAAAAGTAGTATTAGTTTAGCTAATATTTGATACTGAGAAAGAACTACCAAATAACTGTCAAATAAAGTATTAGTTCACATAAAATTATTTTGTGCTTTTTTATTAGTAATTAATAGAAACATGTCCATACCCGAATCGAAAACTCAATCGTTTTGAAAGCGAAATCCGAATAAGGAAATTCAACAGTACCCAAAGAATGTTTATATATACCATCTAAAACCAGAAGCAATAACTCGCTCGACTACATGCTCTTTTCTCAATTGAAGAATATGGAATCTTCTACAGGTACTTTAGTACAAATTTAGTTGAATATACCATTTCTAATTCATCTATTGATAAATGTCATTAACCAGTAGTCAGTATTACCAATGACACAAGAGAAAATAAAGCCAAAGCATAATAATATTTTTGATGAGACAATGAATTTGGATGATCTTGATCTTCTTATAGTCTCTCAATATGAGAGAAACTTTGATAAAAATGGTTAAGTGTCATAATTTCAAAAGTTTGCATTTCAAATGTATATAAACAAAGTGATATGAAGGCACCACTAAATGTCATTTTATATCACTTTGTATGCAGGTATGGAATATAAATTTTACAAGCATAGTGTTTCTGGCATATGTCATGTTTAAATAAATAAAAAGATAAGTACTACTGTAGTTAGTTGTGGGAGTAATAGTACAAATGATAACAAGACCTCTTGCAGTACTCAAGCTTTCTTTATTTTTATTATATATTTTGTATTTCTTAAAAGCTTAAAAAAAGGAAAAAAAAAGTTGTGTAGTGTTGATATATTATTATTATTGCGGTAATCTTTTCCCCTCCCAAACGGAATTTATTGCTCCACTCATACAATGCTCGCCAATAAATTATAAATTATTTATTATTAAATGATATGGGAACTCGGAAGGATCGATGACTTCTTTAATTTACACAAAATTTTAAAATTGATTTTAAGCCTTTATATCAAAGATGAATGAGTGGTTAATATTTAATAGATATTCAATGACATGGAACGTTAATGGTAAGTTTTATTACTTTTTCTGTTTCCTCTCTTTCATTTTTATTCAACATTTTTTTTTTCAGAAAATGGATTCCCTACTTATCTTGCCTTTATGAATCTTGCAATTATATACGTTACTAATCATGTACGATTTGAAGTATTAAGGCAAATGGGAGTGTGATGATTTTTTTTTCTTCTTAATGATAAATAAGAATAAATTCATGTTTCAAACTCTTGAAAGATAAATTTAAAATTATCATTTTATGTGGGGGTAAATTGAAATTTATCCAACAATTAAACAACTATCATATAAATATTATGTGAGGGATCTAAATATTTTAATATGACTTGAAATTAACAAACTATAGTTACTTGAAATTAACAAACTACATTTACTGAAAGAAAAATTTTAGGAGCTGTATGCCTATTCTATATTACCAATATTGTTAAAATATATTTAATCTTATTGCCCTAATTTATTATCTAGAATTAGTTTCGTATAACTTGAAATCAAATACTATATATTCTTAAATTTGCCCTTACAACTAATTAAGCTTCTATTAACAATATCAATTTTAGTTTTGTCCCGAAAGATTTGATTGAGTGGATTTTAAGCAACTTTTTAAACTAGTCACTCCATCTTAGATCCTCAAAGGGATAAGAACTAAATTTTAATGACTTTACCTATCCCTACCCCCGTGTGTGTGTGTGTGTAACTTACACTATAAATTTTTTAAAATTATATTACTTGGTATATGTACCGATTTAATCCTAAAATTATATACCCATTAATTATCTTTATAAAATTTACAATGCTTAATCTGCTTATCCTTTTTCACACCTAAATCTATTTAGAATGCAAATTTTCCTAAATCTATTACATATATATTAAGATTGCGATTGTTGATTAATTAATAAAAAAAGTTTGAAACATGAATGATTCATATTATTATAATAATGAATTTTTTCAAAATTTTCTTGAGAATTGTGAACTCAAATAAAATAAACTGTAACTTTGGAAAATCTGTCTAAATGGGCGTTGATTTCATAAAAAAATCATCCTAATAATTTTTTAGTAGTGATATAGTATATAACTCTCAGATAGAATACTTATGTGTTAATATCAGATACCGCATCATATTTTCAAGATTACAGAAAATAAATGGATTCCTGGGTCTAATATCTAGAGTTCATATACTTCTACCGGGCCTCATTGTAACAACATTAGGCCAAGTCCATTGTCTAAATGCCGGGTATAATAAAATCCAAGTATCCTAAACGGGCTTTCGATCGCTTCAGAAACCATGAAACAATTATTCAATGTTATTATGACATGTTTACATGTTATGTTTGTTGCTATGAGTGTATTTTTTATATAATTTATCTAGTAGACATAAGTATTTGTTTAATTTCATAAGTATTTTATAAAATTTTAGTATTGTTTGTTTACATTGTGAGCAAGCTTTTGGTGATTACATAAGCTACTTTGTCTCTACTGATAAAAATTCAAATTTTAAGAGTAGAGGTTGTAGAGCTTTTAAGACTTGCTGGCTATTAAAAGGCCGTTGTTTATTGCAAAGTTAATGAAGTTGGAAGAGAAAAAAGGGATGGGAGTCTTTGGGCATTGCTTCGATCAAGATAAGTTAGGATTACCACTTACTTGAGTTAAATTAATTAATGTATCTTTATTTTATTTCACAATCTTATTTCATTTTTTTATAACATAATTTTCAAAAACTTATCTATTAAAGTAATTCTATAATTTTAGTAAAAACTCATGTCTTTACAACCAAAAAATTCAAACTTTTTTTTAATAAAAGTTCTATTTATAAAATATGTACTTACAAAAACTCTTCTTAAATAGGCTTTTTCAAAAACTATAACTAATCGAACCTAAGTCTATTTTTGCCGTTAAATTGTTCAAATAATTTATATGTTGATAATGTATTCATAAAATTATCTAATGAGTTATATTAAGGTCTTTGGCTGTCTTTCGTATGCATAAATTTTAGTCACTAAATTAGTGTGTCGTGCGTGATTTCATTTTGTAAGGCTTTTTGTATGCAAGTTGTATATTCTTGGCCTTATGTAAGTATATTGTTCGGTATTCACCAATTTGGACTTCAAACAAGGTAATTTTACCTGTATATTTTGATGAATTGGAGAATTTATGGTTTATCTTGGTTTAAATTAGGAATCTATAATTTGTCTGAAGGATGGTTTATTGGTTTTGAAGCCACTTTATTTATTTTATTGCATACTTAGAATTTGAAATTTTGAATCATAAGAGAGGTAGGAATTTAAAAATTGATTCGGGTTTTGCATCCCTGTACTTTTTGAAAAGATTATTGTATTATAAAAGAAGGTAGAATTCCCTTTAACTTAAAATGATAACTTAAAAATTTTCATCTATTGAATCCACTCAATCTAATGGTAGAAGCATTTAAAGTTAAAAAGTAGTAATTATATTTGCATCCATTTACCATTGGACTGAATTAAATCAAATGAATACTTTTTCTACCAAACATTGACTTATGGTAATAATGCTTCTCAAATATGTCAAAGAATTTGGTTAGATATGGATCTTTTGCGTATGCGTAAAAGTGGCAGACAAAACTCAAATCCAAATCCAATTATAGAAAGATATGTTCTATCTTTCAACCAGTGAGGTAGATATCCATGAATACATGATTAATTTAATTGCAGTATTTTTGTGATAACAATGCATCAACTTCTCCATTATTATTTAATCCATTAACAACAATAAATAAGTTTTAAAGAATCTAATTATTCTAATGCACGCTCGTATTCCTTGGAAAAGGACAAATACCTAAAACAAATACCAAGCACTCCTAATTTGGCCTCGTCATGCATCCCACCCAAACTAAGAAGACAAAGATTGTTACAATGTCTCATTCCATCAAGCAATTTTTATTTGGATACCTCAACTTCGAAACAAACTCGGGCAACTGAGTTAACCCACTGTCGGCATTCCTTAGGTTTGCAGTTTTGATATATTTTATTTTCGAACACAACCAGAGTGCAACATCGGTAAATAAAAACCATTACAATTTTCCGTCATTAGTAACAATTTTTTTCGTTATTAATAACAGCATTGTCGTTAAATATCTCAAATGTTTTGTAGCACACATTGCGCAAATACATAAATTGCACATAAGTAATGTCAGCCAATTTCATAAAATTTGTTACCAATAATGTAAAATATGATGGATGTTACGCACAAATGCTATAGCATAGTCACACCCTATGGATTGTGATAATTGTAACGTAGTCGCACCCTATGGATTATGATAATTCCTCTAGTATTAACTTTACTAAAGTATAGCAATATTGTTTGGGCTGATAGCTGCTTGATAGCTTGCGAAGCTGCTGGAATCCGCGGCCGGCAATTCGTTCTGAGAACATGCAAGAAATCACCAAATGCAATCATCAAAAGATATGTTTGTTTTTCTCAAACAGCAGTCACCAACATATGTCCTTTTCCGATGGTTTAAGAAAGTTAGAAATCAAATCCAATACAGCTTAATAAAATCATGTATACGTGGCTAAGCAATGATTCACAAAATTCATGAAAAGCTCCCCTCTACCTTCTCCAACACTTTTTTTTAAAAAAAATGGTATCCAAATTATCTTCCTTGGCTGTCCAATAGTGATTCACGATAATTAAAAGTTTAAATAAATAATCTTGGCTTTCTTTATTAGACGAAATATAGAGAGCTTCAATTATTTTTTCTTTTTTTTTAATGCAAAATGGCATTTTAGAAAACGCATCGAGTTAGTTTTGCGTTTTGAATGAGAAAAAGAGAAGGAAAATGTTGTATGATTCAATACTTGCTCGAAGCTTTAGCAAGCACGAACAGAAAAAATTCAAATATGGGGCATTAATTGGTTTATTTGTTATTGCATTGAGTTTCTGCACTGTGCTGAAGCCTTATTTGGCTCCTCTACCAGCAGCTCGTAAGTACTACTTATTATACATATTACTACTTGACATTTCTTATGAAGCTCTAACACTGCTCTTGATTTGCAGTAAATTTGCGGGTGCCGATGGACATTGGTCTGAAGATGCTAATGGCCAAAGATACAGTCAGTTTCCAGCTTACATTCAAGAATACCAGCAGCTCCCAGCTGCTAATAACCAATGCTACGATGAACAATTCTGAACAAATGGTAAAAGGTAAGTTTCTATAAAGCCCACGTGCGTAACTCATACTCAAAATTAGCCCGAGATTTTGAACGAGGTGTTGATTAATTCCTGAAGTTCCAGATTCTCTACCCAACAAGAAAATTGAACCAAGCTACTGCAGCAAAACTCAAAGATCAGAATTTTGCGACATCAAAGATGATATAAGGATTGAAGCAAGTTCAGGCACGGTGTTTATTTCTTCATCTGAAGCGGCCGGCATCAATAATCGCTCATGGATTATAAAACCTTATGCTCGTAAAGCAGACTCAGCAGCAATGAATTGGGTCAGGAAATGGGCTGTAAAATCAGTAACGAATCGCCAAGAACTCCCAAAATGTACTCAAAATCACGGTGTTCCGGCCATTCTTTTTTCCAATGGAGGATACGCAGGAAACCACTTTCATGACTTCACAGACATTATTGTGCCGCTGTATTTAACTTCTAGACAGTTCAATGGAGAAGTTCAATTTCTTGTCACCAATAAAAAGTACGATTGGATAGACAAGTTCCGAGAGTTACTGCAAAAGTTATCAAATCATGACATCATCGACGTTGATCAAGAAAATGATATTGGCAAGGTTCATTGCTTCCCAGGAGGGATCATTGGGCTTAAAGCTCATGATCAGAAAGAGCTGATCATTGATCCTTCGAAGTCATCTTATACAATGACAGACTTTAAGCAATTCTTAAGAAGTTGTTATTCGTTACAAAAGTCCACTGCCATCACAATCAACAACAAGGAAAGCAAAAAGAAAATGCCGCGGCTTCTGATAATCTCGCGGAAGAGAACAAGAACTTTTACCAATGCCAGTAAGATAGCTCGAATGGCTAGAAGATTAGGCTTCAAAGTGGTGGTAGCAGAGGCGGATATGAGATTATCAAGATTCGCGAGAATTGTGAATTCTTGTGATGTGTTGTTGGGAGTTCACGGAGCTGGCTTGGCCAACATTGTGTTCCTTCCTGAAAATGCTGTGTTTATTCAAGTCGTTCCTATTGCGGTTGAATGGTTGGCGAGAGATTATTTTGAAGAGCCTTCAAAGGCTATGAAGTTGAGGTACTTGGAGTATAAGATAAGGGCAGAAGAAAGCACCTTGATACAACAATACCCAATTGATCATCAAGTTGTAAGAGATCCTTCTTCAATTTTAAAAATGGGATGGAGTGCTTTCAAGTCTTTGTACTTGGATAAACAAAACGTGGAGCTTGATTTGAACAGGTTCGGAGGCACTTTGTTGAAATCCCTTGAGCTTTTGCATCAGTAAATATTGTTATATGTGTAATTTTTTTTATAGGAAACCAATTTAATATTATTATTTTTGTTTTCTTGCTACCCAACAGAATTTAATTCATTTACAAGACTTTTAAGTATCTTAATTTAGTTTAGGGGTATGAGTTTACACCAATGTTGTGCTTATTTATTGGAGTCAGAATGAGAAGTGTGAATCTTTACTATAACGTTTACTCATTCGTTTAAGGGAGTGGGAATTCCATCTATAGATCTCACTCATTTTTTAAGTAAGGAGTGGAATTCCCACTCTCATAAGAAAGGTGGGAGTAGGAATTCACTCCCACCTCTTACTTTTTTACTATTGTGTTATTAAATATATTATAATTATTTTTATTAAAATAAAATAATTTTACATTTATTTCAAAATAATATCATATTTATTTAAATAATATTATCGTATTATTAAAAATAATTGTACCATATTATTTAATAATATTACATTTATTAAGAATAATAATATTAAAATTATTTTAAAATATATTATTATATTCGTAAAGAATTAATAATATTACTATACTAACTTTGTTTGAAAATATAATATTATTATATTTATTTAATATTAATAATTAATAATAATAAATAATTTATTCTAAGAAAATAATAATTTTGTATTGTATTATTAATAATAATGTTTCATTTGTATTGTTCTTATCAATAAGTTTTAATTTACAAAATAAAATTAAAATTAAAAAATTATGATTTACATAATTAAGAATAATAATAATTATTAATTTATATAATTAAAATTAATAATAAAAATAGTTTATTTTAAAAATATATATTTTTATTTGTTTTGTAATTAAAAACTATTATTCTTTAAATAAGTGTAAAACTATAATTTGAAACAATTCAGTCTCAATCTAGGACAAAGTAAATATATAAATGGAATTTTGATTCCTATTTCACATTCGATTTCAATGTAAGTAAACAAATTACTTTCACTCCTATTCCACACCCTCAATCTTAGAATTCGCACTTCTCAAGATTTTCATTCAATTAAAGAAGTAAACGCTACCCAAATATATTTCTAAGTTTATTGTGGATCTGAGTCGAAAAACACAGTAATCTATCAGGCCTTTGCACAATAAGTTTAGAGGTGGTGATATTTGAACTCCTCAATTTATCTCATCGGGCCCCACTTCTTAGTTATCCCATTATGAATTTTTAGTCTCCTATTTACGTTATTATTAGTTATATCTTTCTCGTACTACACAGAAATCACACTCGTGTCCAAGTGATTAACCAACGGTAAAGTTTACTTCAATTTTTCCACTTGCTGTTAAATTAATCTCAATTCCTTATTTCTTGCAAAATTATCAATCAATTAGATAGATGACAAAATTTTTTATTTAAAAAAGGAAAGAAATTAACTAAGCGACTCATCGTGCCATTAACATCACAACTAGAGCTTGGCTTTTTATGGGCTCAGTTGCTTCCTATTTATATTCTTTAGATTCAAGTTTTGCACTATTTCATGCAGTCTTTGATAACAAGAAACCAAATATAATGCTCACAATAGATTGCCTTGTGGGCATCATCGTCACCACTGACCGAAGAAACGGTATTGTAGTGCCTCATAATTAGCATTGCTATTTCACCTCCTCTTTTACTTGATAAGGATAAATCAAGGATTCTATTAGTTATATATTAAGAGATAATTATTTTAAAAATTTTATAGGGATCTAATGTAGGATGATTACGTGTCGTGAGTAGGGTACATTTCAGAGGGTATAACTTGGGTTATAGGTGTCTATTTGGGGCGTAGTGAAGAGACAAATAAAATTCAAAACCATTTGTGCCACTCTGGGCCATGCCAGAACTTAAAAACTTATTTCTGTTCTAGTCATTTTTCAGTTTTAAGATTTTCTTTCTATTTTTCATATTTCTTTAAGAATTTTTATGTTTTTTTTTCAGAAGTTAAATTTAGGTGTCGTTTATTTTCAATTTCTTATTTCAATTAGGAAATTTTTATTAAAAATAATATTTAGACTTTGCTTATTTTGATAAATTCATGATATTTAGGGTTATTATATAAATGGGCTAAAAATATTGTGTTGCTAATTCAGACTTATCCTAATAAATTTCATTATTAAAAAACTTTTGTTTCATCTATCTTTTAATCTTTAATGTTTTCACATCATCAAGATCATTAGGAATGTGAGATAAGAGCATCTCCAAAAGTCCCTATTAATTTTACTCTTGAAATATCTATTTACTTACCTATGTGACAAAAAAGAGAGTGAAAAAATATGTTAATATTATCGTAATCAAATAAATATTTTTTAAAGGAAAAATAAATGGTAATCAAAGCATTTCTCTCTCTCTCTCTCTCTCTCTCTCTCTCTCTCCAATAAAAAGTAATAAAATTTAAATTGAAGAAGGACAAAGCAACTTTACAAAATTGAAAAGAGAAATTCATTTCTTATTTAAAAAATCTTAATTGAAGTGTTTTTTGAAGTTTTAAATGCTTATGTGATCTTCTTAAAAAAAATATTGATATTGTTGTGCAAATTTTAATGTACTCGCAAGCGCACGAATCTATTGTAGTATAGATCAATGGTGACGAGTGTCGATCCCACGAGGAGGTGGATTTTAATTGTGTATAGAATTAATTTTGTAAACGGGTGGTTGAAATTATGGTGGAAATGATTTGGAATATGTTAAAACTTAAATTAAAATGGCGAGAATAAATTCTAAAACTGGAATTAAAATGGCGAGAATAAATTGAAGAGGAAATCTATTAAATTGACGTACTTGGGTATTCGGATCCGTATCAACATGCATCATGGGCTAAATAATCCGTATTAATGCCAATTAAATCATGAAGGGGGAATCCACACCTCATGAACCACGCTCTAATCAATATGGTGCTAAGGGCTTATCGTGCCAAATAATAATAACCTTGTACTAGAGGGCCGGTGAAACCAAGGCGGTACTAGACAAGATTAGTATTATTTGTCGACGAGAAGTCAAAACATCCACAAAAACTAGAGGGGAAGAGAAAATAAATTTACCAAATAAAGCCCATGACACATGTTGAGACTTCACCTTCAACCCAAGCTTGAAAGGAAATTAGCTACTCATAATTGAATTAGGGGCAAAATGGGAATTTATTAAAATACAAAGAAAATACAAGATGGAGAGGGAATTACAGAAAATGGATCCCAAAAATGGATTCAGAGATATCAAATTAGGGGGGGGAGGCCCCCTTTTTATAGATACATGGAGTAAATCATGGCCATCGGATTAAAAACAGTTTGGACGCTCAGGATTGCGCCACGTCATCAGTCAACAGTCCACGGTTTGACCACGCGGATGAACAGTAACACGGTTTGACCCGGATGAACAGTAACGCGGTTTGGTTGAAAATAATCCTGTGTGATGCATGCACCGTACGCGAGATTTTTCGTCCACTGATATGCTGCCACGTCACCATCAACAGTATATAAGAATTTTAGTCCAACAGGATCGTGACACCTCATCAGTCAATGCCACATCATCGGTCAATGCCACGTCATCGATTTGTCTATATGAACAGTGTCGTGAACAGTAACGTAGACAGTACCGTACCCGTGAATAGTACCGTACATGTGAATAGTGCCATTTTTCCTTTTATACTCCTCCTAAGGTTTTCAACCGTCCTGAGTTCAAAAGTGATGTCCGTTTTGCCGTCTGATTTCTCCTTTATTGTGAAATGACTATAATGCCCCTAAAATACATAAATTACTTAATTAAAATAAAACACATGTAATTAAACCACAAGAATGTTAAATACATAAAAGTAAGGGTTGTTAGTAAGACTTGAAATGTAAAATGACGATTTTCTCCTTTATAAATATGCATTTTCTAACACTCAACAGATATGACTCTTGAAATAAGTAATAAAATCTTATTTAAAAAGGCTTTTGAAGATGTTATAAGCTGAGAGATTGCCACTCCACTTTCTATTGAGTCATGGGCCTGATTTGTCGTGTTATATATAAATTTTGCCTCGGCCTATTTTTTGCCTGGCCCAAAGATGCAAACTAATTGAGTTGTGGAGGAATAATGAAATAAGTGTTTGATAATCGGTTCAACTTGTTTATGGTGATTGTACACTTTGGAAGTTACCTTGAGGAACTCAGTAAAGCTCAAAGAGTTAGATGGAGCTCCTAAAATTGAGAAGAGGAGAGATTTTAAAGTACATATTAATGCATATATATTATGTGTATATTTGTTTTAAAAAATCACCATATATGTAATTGGTAATTATATCTAATTGAATTACACATGTCACACATGAATTAATTAACTGTAGTATCTCTGATGTATTTTATAAATTCTCTTGGAAGAGATCAATAAGAGCTTAAAGGAGACAATAATTTAGTGTAACCACCATAGGCAATGCCCACATCAGCAAAGCACGGGAGAGGTGTTAGGTTTATAAGGGGTGATCCACACCTTAATTGGCAAGATGTGTTTTCAGATGTATGCGTGCCCCTAAAACAAAACCGTACAAGTCTTATTAAGGCCCAAAGCGGACAATATCTTGCCAAGCCTGGGTTGGGTCATGACATATGGTATCAGAGCGGCTCCACGTGGTCTCTTAAGCAATGGTAGAGCAAACCTCAGCGAGGACGCTGAGTTCTTAAGGGGGGTGTATGTAACACCATAAGTGAATCCCACATTGGCAAAACATGGAAAAAATGCTGGGTTTATAAGGGGTGATCCACACCTTAATTGGCAAGATACATTTTAGGGTGTATGGGCGCCCAGAAACAAAATTGTGTGGGTCTTATTTAGTCCCAAAGAGGACAATATCTTGCCAGGTCTAAGTTGGGTCATGAAGATACCTATTGTAAGTGAGTTTGTTGACGTATTTCCTAAAGATCTTTCTAGACTACCTCCAGATCGAGATGTTGAGTTTACTATAGAATTAGTTCTTAGTACTGCCCCTATTTCTAAGGCACCATATCAGATGGCACCCATTGTGTTGAAAGAACTGGAAGTCTAGCGGCAAGAGTTACTAGATAAGGGTTTCATCTGTCCTAGTATGTCGTTTTGGGGTGCTCTCGTTTTGTTTGTAAAGAAGAAAAATGGTTCAATAAGGTTGTGTATCGATATTTTCTAAAATTGATTTACGATCTGGCTATCATTAATTAAAAATCAGAATTGAGGATGTATTGAAGATAGCTTTCCGAACTCATTATAGGCACTATGAGTTTTTTATTATGCTTTTGGGTTAACTAATTCTCCTACAGCATTCATGGATTTGATGAATAGGATTTTCCAACCCTATCTTGACTAATTTTTCATTGTCTTTATTGATGACATATTGGTTTACTCTAAGAATAGGGAGGATCATGAGATGCACCTGAGGATTGTGTTGGAAACATTGCGAGAGAAGAAGTTGTATGCAAAATTTAAGAGGTGTGAATTTTGGCTTGATCATGTGGTGTTTTTGGGGCATAAAGTGACGAAGGATGGTATTTTGGTAGATCCAGCCAAAGTGGAGGTAATTGTGAATTGGAAAGGCCTTCTAGTGTGGCTGAAGTAAGAAGTTTCTTGGGATTGTCAGGTTATTATAGGCGCTTTGTGAAAGGATTTTCTAGTCTTGCAGCACCATTGACCAATTTGACTAAGAAGGATGTGAAGTTTATTTGGGATGAAGTATGTGAAAAGAGCTTCCAAGAGTTCAAGAGTCATTTAGTGTTTGCTCTTATTTTAACTCTCCCTTTTGATGGTAGAGGTTTTGTGATTTATAGTGATGCTTCTAGAAAAGGTTTGGGTTGTGTTCTAACGCAACATGGTAAAGTTATAGCATATGCTTCTCGGCAGTTAAAGAGTCACAAACAAAACTATTCGAATCATGATTTGGAGTTGGCTACTATAGTGTTTGCTTAAAAAATCTACAGACACTATTTTTATAGGGAGACTTGTGAGATCTTTACCGATCATAAGAGTTTGAAGTACTTGTTTACTCAAAAGGAATTGAATTTTAGACAGAGGAGATGGTTGGAGTTGGTGAAGGATTTTTACTGTACTATTAATTACTATCCAGGTAAATCGTATGTGGTAGCTGATGTCTTGAGCAAAAAATCATATAGGTACATGACACATCTTATCACCATTCAAAATCATTTGATAAAGGACTTAAGAATTTGTGGGATCGAGGTAGTTACTCGTGGGCAAGTAGACTTGTTAGCGCATTTAGCAGTCCAACCCACACTAATTGATAAAATTAAAATAGCTCAAAAGAACGACATGGAACTTAATAAAATCCGTGAATATGTGAACAAGGGACATAAATCCAAATTCATACTTGACAATGGAGATGCATTATGGTTAGGACAAAGGTTTTGTGTGCCAGCGGATGAAGAGTTAAAGGCAGAGATCTTAAGAGAAGCTCATGAATCATCTCATAGTATGCATTCTGGTAGTACTAAGATATATCATGAACTAAAGCAGAGTTTTTGGTGGAGGAATACAAAGAGAGATATTGTTGCTTTGTGTCTCGATGTTTAGTTTGCCATCAAGTGAAGATCAAACATCAAAGACCAGCAGGAACTTTACAAACGCTTCATATTCCCCAATGGAAATGAGAACACATAACAATGGATTTCGTCTCTGTATTATCTCATTCTAGGAAGGGATGTGATTACATTTGGGTAATTGTTAATCGATTGATGAAATCGGCTCATTTCTTGGCAAGGAGGAGTACAAACAATGTAGGGCAACCAACTAAGTTATTAATTAAGGATATAGTATAATAGTAAGGCTTTATGGAGTTCCAATTTTAATAGTATCTGATAGAGATCTATTGTACACTTTAAGATTTTGGGCTAGCTGACATAAAGAGTTGGGGACGAAATTGAGATTTAACACTACTTTCCATCCACAAACAGATGGACAATCTGAAAGGACTATCCAAACCCTTGAGGATATGCTTCGATCTTGTGTACTAAACTTGATAGTAGTTGGGAAGAACACTTAATATTGATCGAGTTTGCTTATAACAATAGCTTCCACTTAAGTATCGGCATGACACCATTTGAGGCATTATATGGAAGAAAGTGTTAGACCTCAATTTGCTAGAATGAGGTTGGTGAGAAAGAACTTTTAGGCCCAGAATTAGTACATATTATTGTTGATAAAATCAAGTTAATTAGAAAACGTCTTCGAACAACTCAGAGCAAATAAAAGAGTTATGCAGATCATCGTAGACATGAGTTAGAATTTGAAAAAGGAGACTTTGTTTTCTTGAAGGTATCACCATGAAAAAATGGTGTTTCGGTTCGGGAAGAAAGGGATGTTTAGCCCCAGATTCATTGGACCATTTGAGATTTTATGGTGTATTTACTTGTGGGTTTGGGGAATGTAAATAAAACCTATGTTTACTTGGCAAAATGTAATTTATGAATGAGAATAAAATGTGTGGGTCCCACAAAATTTGGAAATAAGGAATGAGAATCTCATTCCCATGGAGGGGTTGGGAATGAAAATGTAGGAATGAAAATGAAACATAAATTTACTTTTCTATCTTTCTAATTTTTTCATATTTCCTAAATTACCCTTGTTCAAATTACAAATAATTTTATTATTTTAAATGTCATTAATAGTAATTATTATTATTATTAAATTTTATTAAATTTATTATTTTAGATATTATTAATTATTATTATTATTATTTTCATTAATATTATCATTATTAACAATAAAATTAATGATAAAAATAATAATAAATAAAAATAATTAATTTATCATTATTAACAATATTATCCTTATTGTTGTTATTATTGTTATTAATTTTATTATTATTATTAATTTTATTAACTTATTATTTTAGTTATTATTATATGTTATTATATTTTATTAATATTATCATTATTAACATTTATCATTATTATTATTATTAAAAATAATAATAATAATAATAGTTAATATAACTAAAATAATAAAGTTAATAAAATTTAATTTTAATAATAATAATAAATGTTAATAATAATAATAGTAATAACAATAATTAATAATAATAAAATAATCAAGTAATAATAATAGATGATAATATTAATAAAAATAATATTAACAATAATTAATAGTAACTAAAATAATAACGTTAATAATAATAATAATGTTAATAATGATAATATTAATAAAAATAATATTAACAATAATTAATAGTAACTAAAATAATAACGTTAATATAATAATAATAATGTTAATATGATAATATTAATAAAAATAATAAAAATAATTATAATAACTAAATAATAAAGTTAATAAATTATAAATTATTATATTATTAAATTTTATTCCCTTATTAGTTTCGTTATTATTACCTTAGTGGTCATTCTTTCTGTTTCCTCATCGCCGCCCCCCCCCTCATCCTGCTTCGATTGTCCCTCCTGCTCCATTCCTTCTGTTTCTCATTAGTACTACCATGGGTATTTTGGTAAATCCATTCCTCATTCCTATTTATTTTGCTAAGTAAACACATCAATGATATTCAAGCATATTCTCATTCTCATTTAATTTTACGAAATAAACATTGAAATCTCATTTACATTCCAGCCCATTCTCATTCAACCTCATTCCCATTCCCATAAAGTAAACGCACCATTAGAGAAATCTGGTCTTGTGGCCTATCACAAAGCTTTACCACCATGTCTATCTAGGCTTCATAATGTGTTTCATGTGTCTGTGTTAAGAAAGTATATAGTAGACCCTTCACATGTGCTAGAATATCAACCGATTCAGATATCACAAGACACGTCATATGAGGAGTAGTCTATTGAGATTGTTGATCGAAAAGAAGAAGTATTGAGGACTAGAGTTATTCCCTTAGTCAAGGTACGTTGGATGAACCATTTTGTTGAGAAAGCCACATGGGAGTGAGAGGCGGAAATGTTGCAGAAGTATCCTCAACTCTTCCGTGCATAAGGTAATCTTTGAATTTTGATGATGATTTTTTTTTTTAGGAGGGGAGAATTTGTAATGCCAAATTCCATAATATTAAATTATGGAAATTGGGCTTTTATTAGAAATCATGCATGGCTCTATAACCCTTATTAATAAGGATATTAAAATTATAAATAGGATTATTCATGGGGCAATTTTTGGAAAAGACTTATTTTTTTAAATTTAATAAGATTTCTTAAAACTCCTTATAAATTCATATTTTTCTCCTTCCATAACCCTAAGTTCATGACATTTCTTCTTTTTCTATGCTACTCATTACGCTCTTACTCAAACCCTATGATTCAAACCTTTGTTTAAAAGAGAATCAAAATGATTGATAAGTTTACTCTCCTTATTCTCCATAAGATTTCCAATCACTTTATCTAGGGTTTAAATTGGCACGATTTTAGATTGTTATTGACCATAATGCATGATTTAGAATGTGTTTAAAATCTGTTTAGGGCTTTTATTTATTGTTAGGCCTTGTTAATCAATCCTTGATACAATAAGCACACTGGACAATTCTGGACACTATGACTATCTTGAAATTAAACACATATTTTATGAATGATTTTTGAGAAAAACCTTGTCTTTCTGAAAACTAGACATTCAGGGCTTATTGAGTAAATTTTGTTTCATAAGATTTGACTTTATTTTCAATTTTATATGGATTTTCGAAGTTGATACTGTTGCAGTGGAAAACTGCGATTCCAGCAAAGCGACCAGATTCACAAAATTTTTTTTACTATTAAATGAACTCGAAAAATTCTGAAATTTTAGTTAGCACTTAATATATGTGTCTAGTATTTCCAGTTTTAATTCATAATTTTATGATTAGTATCTGATTTTATAAAAATCTCAAAACCTATTCTATTCAATTAAGGTACTGTAAAACAGTTTCGAATTTGTCAAGAAATACATAGTTTTGAAAATATTTTTGGCATCGGATCCTCTTAAAAAATTTTATATGAGGTACCCATGGATGTCCTAATAGTTTCATAGAATATTATGTCATTTTTATATTAAGAGTTAAAATTATGAAAATCAAACTTATACGGGTATGAATTAGAAAATCATATTCTTAGAATAAGTTCTTAATAATTAAATCTTGTATTTGTTTAAGGTTTTAGAGGTGTTGGAGGTGTTGGAGACTCCTAGAAACTTTGAGGTGTGTTAAATCAATTTTTTTTATTAAGGTAAGTAACTTCATTCTAAGAAACTTGATTGGAGAAAAGTTTAATTATTTGTAATACTATTGGTGCATGCTTAGGTCAAGGATAGCCTGATCATTTCTCTTTAATTTGTGCAGATGATTAAAATAAAAAATATTAATGGATGAATGTATGATCAGTAGCTTTATAGTGTGCATATATATATGTATATATAATAATATCCTTGTTGGAGGAAGAGATATGATCACACACTCACTGGCCATTTTCCCTGCGTGTTATACCATCTTGGATGACAAATCGTTTAAAAATGATTTTGGTCTTAACATCATCCAGTATTTATCAAGCTCCCTTGATGGGATATGAGGAAATGCTGTGCTGAATCAGAAAGTGGATCCAGTTGTTTACTATGACCCTTACCTTCGAATGACGTTACTGACATTTTCTTCAAAGCAGGCACTATCTGCATTCTGTTACTCTTGGATTTATTCTCCAATATCTTGTATTAGGTAAGCACTATCTCAATTTGTATGATTGCTTAGGGTATGACTTTGGATACTTAAGAGATACCCGCAAAAAAAAAAAAAAAAATTGACCAGCCAGGAAATTGATAGTAATGGAGTACAAATTGGCTTACGGGTCCTAAGGATGCATCTCCCGTTTGATACAGCATGGTTTTGCTTGATTAGAAGTAATGAATTTGGACTAATACCTCTTTTTGAGACTTAACCGCATATGTGAGATAGTATTGGTTTAAAGAAACTTTCTATGCATCCTTTCAATTAAATAGCTAACTACTGTCCTCTCTGTATTTAAAGAAAAGAAAAAACTGTTTACATACATGATATATGTATGTTTCAATATTTTATTTTATTTCCTCTGTGTTATAAGCACTAAAATGAATTATGAGACAGTAACTTTTGATGACTGTGACGTTCTAACCATTTTTCATCCTGAACTATTAATTTGATCAAATAAATCCCACGAGGAATAAGGCTATTTGGACTTGAATATGATATATGTAAGAGGTAGGCCAATCATCTTCCTTGAATTTGTGGATACTAATATGGACATATTCAAATGGTGCCAAGGCAATATTAAATGACCAGAGTTTGTCTCTACCAGCTCCAGGTGTGGAACACAATCATAATTTCTTTAATCCCTTTTAGTGCCTTACTTCAGAGAAGGGAAAAAAAGGGCCTCGCCTTATTTTTCACTAACTATTTTGATATTCTATTATTACTTGTAATTTTTTTCCTTTTTGTAGATGTTATTCTTAATATTTTCATGTGTAAATGCTTATATTTCACTTAATATTTTCAATTGATGTAATGGGATACTTCTTACTTGGCTTGGGGGCTGCTGGATTTTGCTGCTGGAAAAGGACTACATTTTGCATAGCTTTGGTGCTGGATGTTGCTGAATGCTGAGTACTTTGCTTTGGTTTTGGATTGGCTTTGTTTGGCTGTTGGCTTGAGTTTGAAATATTGATTAACTATTGAATTGTAAAGTTTCAATTGTATGTTTTTGAAATTTAGAAGTACTTTGGATATTTTTATGGATAATAAAGTTCACTATTTTAGTTCATTGGTTTTGGATTTGATTGCATTTATTAATTTATTTTCTTTGATATAAATTTTATAATTTAAATTTTAATTGAGGAAGCTAAAATTGCATATTTTTATTTTTAAATTAATAAATAAAATAAATAATCAATTTTTAAAAAAATTGTGATAGAAAATACTAGTCACAACATTTGACACACAACTTTAATCCACAAATATTAATTACAGTTTTAATTTCATAAAAAATAAAAATTAAAAAAATTAATTTCCCTTATATAAATTGTATGACAGGTAATATTTATCACAACTTATGACGGATTTCTGTCTGTCATCTTTTCTTGACGCTGACTACAATGACAGTAAAGATAACCATCATCCACCCCCTAAGATGACAGTTTTTGCATGTCATAGCATACCCTTTTTTCTTGTAGTGGAAGTGTGCTTATCATTGGAGTTAGAGATTTGTTTCCTTTACTAGTTGAATAAGAGGAGGAATAAACTTATGTTTCTTTTAAGTTTATTTCTGTTATGAACTTGTTTTTTTGAAGTTTTGAGACTTTTTGTTATTTTTATGTTTTCGGCAGAGATTATTTGGTATTAGACGTATGGATTTGTGGATTTATTTGAATAAAAATTTGAGGTATTTTAGTTTAAAGTTTATGGGTAAAGATTACGATTTGTTAGTAATCTCCTTCATCGCGTGCTCCACACGTGTTAGTTTTGACATGTTACATTTAGAGAACTCAAGTTTAAGAGAGAATAATTTAGAGAGCCCAGGGGAGTTGAAAATAGCTGATGGAGCCGAAAGGAGCTCTTAGCGCTTTTGGAAGCCTACATAAAGTGGAAAGAAGTTAATCGACAACGCTTAGAAGAGAATTCATGAAGCTAAAAAGAAGCTCATAGGAAGCTAATTAAGGGGGGTTTCATAGAGATAATCACAATCTTGTCCCCATGGTAGAAATAAATCTAAATGATATACAAGATTTACTTGGTTCAACATAAAATTTAAATCGCCAATCCATTTACTATGTAAAATAAAATATTACGAGGTGTTATTCTTTACAATATGAGTAATAAACAATATTAAAACAACTTGCTTATACTTCTTCCTTCGATCTAGTTCTATAGAGAGATCTTTGCACTTATTCATGGAGCTCTCTCTAGCAAAGGGACTGGTTTAAGGATAGATAAATGAGGGGTCAAGTTTTAAAATAGTGGTTTCCTCTAATCAGTTCCATGCAGATTTAGGATGTGGAGGCACATTGTTTCACATAAATACTTACCCAAGTTCAAATTGCCTTCACAAGTCATATTTAATCTACCCAAGTTCAACAATAACATTATATTATTGATTCGACCTCTAAAATAAAATTTGTGTAACAAATATGATGTCAAGAGAGACAATACTTATTCGCTATGAATATATTAATAATTTGATACATTGATTTAGAGGATTTCATTTTTAAGATCGGAATTTTCTCATAATTTGAATTTATGAATAAAATTTACATGGTGATTAATAGTTAATAATATGAGGCAATTATTAAGTAAAGATGTATGTATGTTCATTTCTCAACAAAGAGATGGAGACTGAAGGAATCATTATTCTGTTGGATGATGACAGCAGATATCCTAACTTCTATTAAAAAAAAAATGCTAAGAAATAGATTCTTGCAATAAAATAGATACAAAGAATCTGTTACTTAAGGCGCGCACCAATAGACTAAACTTAATTTAAAAATTATGAGTACTCAATACTTTTCATGCCTCCCACAAAATTAAAATTAAAATTAAAATTAATTAAAGAATGTTGAAATGTCTCACTCTTGTACCAAACTTGCGATTTGGATACCTCAACTCTCAATTTAGAGTCAACTCGATTGTGGTCAAAATACTAGCAATATATATTGTGGTATATTTATACCCACGCTAAATAATATTGGTCCAGTTTGTGCCGCCACGAGTTTCCACTCATTTAGGACTTTAAGGGTGCATTTGGCAGACTTTAATACAATGCAGGAGTCTAATACCACGAAAATTAGATGAGTCAAACATGCCCTAAAGTAGTTCCATTCCTAACATCGTTTTTCAAATCATTAAAAAATTGGAGTCCGAAAATATGTTTAACGTCCGATAATCTATATAATCTCTTACATAATTATTTTAGAGTATTTTCGAAAACTCAAAAAAATAGTTAAAATTTTAGGTGCTACATTGTTAATCAGTTCGGATGCTATTTTCAGAAAACTAACTACCCAACTACCCAAGTGCTTATGTTAATGAGACAAGTACTTATGCTAGGGAGTTAAGCACCCTTTACAGTGGTGCATTTCCGCACTTATGGTTGGATGACTTCGAATCGGATTGGGCTGCAATCAATTGGGTTGTTATCAGAATAAATTATTGACTTGAAATGCAGGAATTGTAATTGAAATTAATATTATTCATATTTATATATTTATAATTTTGTCTTGTACTCAAAATGAATTGTTAACAAGTTACAAATATATTGTTACTTAGAACTATGTACTTTTCATTGACAAGATAAATGAATAAATAATTTCTATTAATATTTTTAACTATATTAGCTTTAAATTTAAAAGATTAATTAAGTAAATTGTTTTATTTTTAATTGTTCAAAACTTATTCCAAAAATATGAATTTTCAATTTTTCATAGGTGCAAAAAGTTTATTGTGAGTAATATGATGGGTGAATGTTTAACCTGTATATTTTAAAAAATACGTTCAAAAAATATTTGTTGTTAAATATGTTATACTTCTACCTTAACTTTTTCTTTCTTTTTATGATAATACTCCAATAGCAGTATTTTTGAGGATATTAATGAAAAGAAAAGTTATAATTTATCAAATTATTTTTAAAAGTAACATAAAAATTTAGACAAACTTTTATATTGTTATTTTACTTTTTACAAAATAGTTATTAGTCAAATTATTGTAAAGATATTAAATGTTGCTTTAAGGTGGTTGATATTAATTTATTTACAAAAAAAATTATTAGAAAGATTGTTGCGCAAGTACAAAAAAAAATTAGTTTCTTCATAATGATATTTATTTGGTTAATTTGTATATATAATTATTGATTAATTTACTAATTAATTATTTATAGATAAATTAATTAATGTAAAGAATATTATTGTAAAAGTATTATCGAAAAAAAATAAAAAAGGATAAATATATAATATATTTAACTGTAGGAATGTTTTGAGATTTTTTTAAAATATACAGATTAAATGAATATTCAAATTAAAATATAAAAATTAAACGGAAATTTACATCATCCCAACGGCAGAGAGAAATTCAAAACCCAATTCCAAAAATCCTACTTTTGAGTGGGGCCGACATCAGCTTTCTTATTTCCTAATACTTAATGCCCATTCTGGTTAGAGTTACAAAATCATAATTAATAATAATCATAGTTCACATTTAATTCTTTATCAACGTGCATCCGCATTTCATTTTGAGGATGTCAAAGATTGAATCAAAATCACCAAATGTAATCATTGAAAGAGAGAGATGCTTTACTAATTAATTAACGAATTCCCAATCCACGGCAGTCAACTAAAATGTCCCTTTCAATACGTGGGAGCAATGTCACTTGACATGCAAAAATGTTCATTTTTTTTTTTTTTAATACAAGGGAGCCTAGCAAAGACTAGCGCAAAAATGTTTGATATTGCACCCTCAAATTGTCACAAAAAATATAGCTGCCTCCCATATTGAAACTTAATTCAATCTTACTCTCTATATATCTAGTTTCTGAAGATAGAGCTTTTATTTCTATATATACTCTTATTTGAAGATATATAGAGGTTTTAATCTGCATCCAAAGAATAATAAATTAGCTGAGAAATAAAAAAGATGTACAATTATATATTTGCCAGAAGTTTCAAAAAGAGAGAGCAAAAGCAGCTTAAATTCAAATGGATGGCATTACTTTGTTTCTCTCTAATTGCATTGAGCTTATGCGCTATGTTTAAGCCTTATTTGGGTCCTCTACCGGCGGCATGTAAGTTTGCTTTACAAATTGTCCTTAATTAATGAACATTTATTCATTAATTTGAATCTTGAAATGTAATTCCATTTCTTGCAAAATTAGCAAGAATTTGAAAAACTTCTCCTATAAGTCAGTTACCCTTTATGTGTTATTTGCAGTAAATTTGCATCTATCGGTGGATGTTAGCGCCCAGCAACATATATTTGAGCATATAATTAGCAACTCCAGGCCTCAACATGTTGCTAACAATACAATTAGCGCTCCGCTATTAGAGTCTCAATCAGTGAAGAGTAAGTCTTGATCACCTTCAAATATGAAATTATTACGTACTCGTATAAATTTTAACTGAAATTGCGATGCTTCAGTAACCAAGAAAATAGAGCCAGCTGCAGTATGCAGTGTAACAAAGGGATCAGACTTCTGCGAAATCAACAATGATATAAGGATCGATGGAAGTAGTGCAACTGTTTTCATTGCTTCATCGTTAGCTGATCAAACAGGATGGATTATCAGACCTTATGCTCGAAAATATGACCGTGTTGCTATGAAACGCGTTAATGAATGGTCTGTGAAGTCAGCGGCAAGCGTCCTGCAATGCAATCAAAATCACAACGTTCCAGCAATTCTTTTCTCCAATGGAGGGTATGCGGGAAACATTTTTCATGATTTCAGCGATATAATTATTCCGCTTTACATTAATTCTAGGCAGTTCAATGGTCAAGTACAGTTTGTTATCACCAACAAGCAGTCTTGGTGGATCAACAAGTACCAAAATATATTGAAAAAGTTGTCGAGATATGATATTATTGACATCGATAATCAAGATGATATTCACTGCTTCCCAGGAGGGATAATTGGCCTCAAACGTCATGACAGAGAACTCAATATCAATTCTTCAGAGTCTCCGTATTCTATAAAAGACTTCAGACAGTTCATAAGAAGTTCATACTCTTTGCAGAAACCTGCCGCGATCAGATTGAGGGACGGTGAAAAGAAAAAGCCTCGACTTCTGATCGTATCAAGGAAGCGAACACGAGCTTTCACCAATGCGGAGGACATAGCTCAAATGGGTAGAAGGTTAGGATTCAACGTCGTTGTTGCAGAGGCAAATGGGAATTTGTCCAGATTCGCGGAAACAGTGAATTCTTGCGATTTGTTTCTGGCAGTTCATGGAGCTGCAATGACGAACATGATTTTCCTTCCGGAAAATGCAGTTTTTATCCAAGTTGTTCCATTTGGAGGATTTGCATGGTTGGCGAGAACGGATTATGAAGAGCCTGCAAAAGCTATGAAGTTGAGGTATTTGGAGTATAAGATAAAACTTGAAGAAAGCACTTTGATACAACAATACTCTCTTGACCATCAAGTTATAAGGGATCCTTCCTCAATTGGAAAACAGGGATGGAATGCATTTAGGTCTGTTTACATGGTCCAACAAAACGTAAAAGTTGATTTGAATAGGTTTCGAAGTACATTGTTAAAAGCACTTGAGCTTTTGCATCAATAGACAGTACTCTGTACATGGTAAAACAAAATACACAAGTAATGAATTGTTACATGCTCAGTCTTGATAAAGATTTCAATAATGAAATTGAAGTTCACACAAGGAATGCCAGAATTTTATTATATATACAAGCATCGAACTGATGATAAATCTATCTTACTACTATTCAATGACAACATAAGCTAGTACACTTGAATGGTCTAATAATATATGCTTTTCAATTTAAAGATACAAAATTTTCTTTTGCTATCATGCCAACTTTATCCTCTTCAAAGAATTATAAAGGTGATTTTCTAGTCTCTTGGTAACAATAAGATGCAAATGTGAGAGTGGCCACCAGATGCTGCACCGAGCTTAGGTCAAGAAGAATTCAGAAGCCAGTCAGGGAGCACTCAATCCTTACTGTCTCTTTAAATTTTACAAACAAGGATTGTTATTCTTAACCCTTTTCATAAAACAGGGTTCAGAAGGGTCAGCAACTGCAGCTCCTCTCTCAGCTGTAATTCCATAGCAGGAAAAATGATACCCCACAACTCCATCAAAAGTTGCAACTTTAACCAGCAGCACCATTCTTCCTCATAGTTAAATGAAATAGTATCACAGTGTTTGTTGTTAGGGTAACCAACTCCATCAAAAGTTGCAACTTTAACCAGGAGCACCGTTCTTCCTTATAGTTAAATGAAATAGTATCACAGTGTTTTTTGTTATTGTAACTCCTCTTTGCACCAGAGAATTCAAGTTCTTTTCTTACTTCTATTTTTCCTCTTTAAGAGCATTGATGCATGGTCAAACTCTCCGGCAGATGAATGGCGATCACCCCTCAACCACAGCAATGCCTCTGCAGCTGCATCTTTTTCAGCAAGTTTTTTATTGCCACAAGGCTGCCCCACAAAGTTCAATCCATTAAAGATCACAGTGGAACAAAACAGGTTGTTTTTTAGTTGCTTTGTCTTGTAGGCAGGAGCACCATGTCCTGCTCTGGCAAGCACTGTTTGCAGATCAGTCTTTGGATTATCACCCCCACCTTTTGAGACCATTCCACCTTTTGAGACCATTTCTGGGAGTGACACTTTGGCCGACTTCTTTGAGGGTGCTGGTATCTGGCGGCCAAAGACAAATCTGCCCTCACATCGATCCTCTGACACCAATAATCTGACTGCTAGTAGGAGTTCATTCTGGACTTCAATACCCAACTCAGGATTAAGAAGCTGTGCACAGAGAATACAAGATTACACTCCAGGTCCAGCAATGGTTTGGATAAGAGGTTTTTGAATTTAAAAAAAAAAAATAACATCACAATTAGAACAGAGAAATACTAGCTCAGGAATTTCAATTAGTACTTACTTTTTGCTGAGTAAGTTCCTCGATCTCTCTCTTTAAGCTTAAATAGGTATCAGCTAATTCGGGTTTCATGAAAAATTCCAAGTATCCTCCCAACATTTTGAGGTGTCCATCCTATCAAAACCCAGTAAATTTAAGCACAAATCATGCTGTAGTGGGGGACAAAAAAACATGATTATCCATGTCTTCCATCAAGAAAAAAATAGTTCTAATGAAAAAGACAGCTAAGGAATTAAAAAACTTACCAGTCCACCTCTAGAAATGATACCTCCAAACAAGAGAAGCACAGAATCAGATACACCAGTTGAATCCCGGAGAAAAACTGAATTCACTTTAATCTTTTCATTGAAAACTAGCCATGGGTATGGGATTTTGGGTACTCCAGCATTCACAGAATTCTGTTGAAGACAGTCCATAACCCAACATAAAATAAGTAAATAACTATCATAGATAGTGGAAAATTACTATTCAGATACATCTGAGTTCTTTATAGTAAATGAGAAGGTGAAGAAAATCAATTTCCTAAGGGGACAATGAAATGGCACGAAGACAAGAAACTTACTGAGTATAGAAGCACCTGACCATCCTCCATTGTTTTCAATGCTATGGACTTTTCTTTATTCTGCGAAGTACAATTGTATCAGTAAAAATTATCTACCATGTTCCAAGAAAATGCAACTCATCTCCCTAGCATATGGTTAAACTTTAGAAAAGAAATTGGCCAACCAAATCTACTCGGAAACTACTCCAAACAAGTAAATTAAAATTCACAAAGATTCCTTTAAATGCAATTTCTACTGGGCAGAATTTCAAGTTACATGAAGAATAAAACTACAGAAGAAGAAAGCATTTTCTTAAACCTCCAAAGACAAATGCAGAGCACTACTCACCACAACAGAGCATAGTCCAGGAAACAAGCCGGCACAGATGACTGCTCGGATAAGATGCTCATCATGGCTCCATTTATTGCAGTTTTCTGTATTGCGATCAACCAGACCAGCATCCTTGAGCAAAAAAAGGAACTGTTTTCGTAAAGAATCAATGGCTTTCAGAGTTTGTCCAGAAAGAAAATTTTTCCAACAATACTCATAACCAGATTGATGCCTTTCAGCATCTTTCCAACCATCATAAGCACGTACAAGTGCAAGATGGTCGCTGTAGTCACGGGCAGAGAATTGAGCTTTCGCTGACTCTGCAAGCTACAAAAAGCAAGGGGTAATTCGTCACAACATTGTATATAAGAGTCTCGACCACCACAACAATGCACAGACTGGAAGTTGGTGATTGCAACAGAAGTTGTCACGGGTACGGGCACTAAAGAAGTGACAAGTAAGAATAATTGTTTTTGAAAAGAAAAAGTCAATTCTAGAATAATCTTTAATGAACAACAAACACCATGAGACATTCCGAAACATGACGAGTAATTCATTTATGTGTAAAGCAAAACACATGCTCGAAAACTTACAAATCCTAAAACATTGACAACAAAACTATATGTATATATATAGTGTTTTCTTGGTTAATAAATTGACACTAGTGTGGTGGCGCTGCATTTTTTTCTTGAAATGAGTGGCAGATAATATAAATTGTAGATTTTTGTTCTATGGTTAATATTTATTCTAGGAAGCTGCAATGAAGGAACAATCACCAGACATTTATCTAATTCCAATTTGTGAGCACATTTTTTTTAGTAAAGGTGCCATTGAATATAACAAAATAATAATTTCATGTAGAATCACATTTTCGGTCACGAAAAAAAATTATGAGAATTTTTGCACACCTTTTTCAAGCTGCAGAACATGGCAAAGATAACTTCCATAGAGTACAATTTTCTACGATTTTCAAAGTCAACAGTGTGCAGGAATAGAATAAGTTAGCATTGAAGTGCCACAGTACTATTTTCTACAATTTCCAATGCCAACAGGGAAATGGAATAAGTTAGCTAGGATGGTTCAAGCTACTACAAAGAGCAAATAATAGAGCATTAAAGTGCAGAATCTCCTCTATCTCTATGATTTAACCATGGATACAAATTCCTGATACTTCAAAACAGAAGAGCTAGTGAATAATATCTAACAATGGGTCAAAAGAAAGAACAAATAAAATAATTTACTCTTCACTAGAAGCAGAATGCTGGAAAAGAAGATACTACTAAGAGAATTGAAACACTTATCGCTGGTGGAAACCGTTAACAAACTTACGTCCTTCTTGTCAAATGGCATCAAGAATGGGTCTCTGACACTAAGACCAGCAACAACAGTCATTACTGGATCTAGACAGTTGAAAATAGCCCCTAATATGAGCATTTTTCCAAGTTTAGGCTCAACTGGAAGCATTGACAAATTGCGTCCTGCAAAATACAAGTAAATTTTCTTTATTTTAGAATATTTCAATATGACCAAATAAACAAATAAATGAAATAAAAAATAAAAAATCTGCACCTAGCACTGTCAGATTCTCATTCTCATCTAAAGCCCCAATGATCTGCAGATATTCAATAGCATTTTTGACCTACAAAACAAATATGAATAAAAGAAACTGAGATGTAAAATTGCAACACGATAATATGGATTGGAGAATTTAGATTCCTAAAACGAAGACATTCAGGGGCGGAACTATGTCGAGGCTTGGAAACACCAAAAATTTCAGGAAAGCTAAGGTTCATAAGTGAAGTTTAACATATTTCAATGTAAATTTTACGTTTTGGCTCCCTCAGTTTACATTTGTATTTTATGGCCTCCTCAAGTATGTTGTTGTTTCATTATGGCCTGCATTGAACCAAAATCCTAGTTCCACTGATGAAGATATTAATAATTGAAAGAATTGAAAGTTCAAGTAAGCAAGAAACCAATGCAATCCTATTATTATTATCATCATTTCCTATCACTGCAACTTTTACAGCAATGTAGGCCCCAGGAATAATTCAGTTGGAAAATTACCGATAATGGCTCAGGTGGTTGCAGGGCTCTAGATAGGAATTCGGAGATACTTCCAAGTTGTAAACTCTTGATTTGCAAACATAGAGACTGTAGTGGAGTCCTTAAAAGTTCTGGCAACTGATAATCAGCAAAAGCATCATAGACACATCTGGGATAGAGATGGTAACACTCGCCAGGCTGTACACGGCCAGCTCTTCCTCTTCTCTACAGGACACAAATCGAAAACTAGTGAAACCAATTCATGTTAAGAACCTTGATTTCGAATAAGGTTATCACTAAAGATCTGCAACAATAAAGTTTTGCATAATGAATGGGTACTACATTAAATTACATGAAATTCATTCAAGCAGCAGATAATCAAACATAAATTTGAGCTAATCATTACGTCACGTGATATGTCAAAAACTAATACTCTACAAATAAATTATTTGAAATAAATCCAAGGACATGAAAATTTCGGCGAAGCTATGTTAAAGCGAAGGAAGAATTAAAGATTACATTTAAGTGATACATGATTTAAAAAATAAAAACTGTTTTCACCAATGCTAAATTAGTCAGAAGGTGGATAGGATTCAGTCTGATAATGCAATAAAATTTCTAGCCATTTACTGTTATTTGACATTTGTTCAGTGCAAGTTTTATAGAGATTGAAGATAAGATTTCAATTACATGATTACCATGTCATAACTACAGAGTTACAATATAACTTCAAAAGAACTGTCGTTCTAGACTTGATAAACCCTAGTACTGGAAACTGGAAAATACCAACCAAACTCAGACATAATATTAAGTTAGGTGCTTGTAAGTTGTAGCAAAGAAGCTTCTTTTGGCAATCTGCCAATATTCCAATGCATTAACATTTTTTTGCAGCAAAAAATACAGCCACTAGCCACCTATTCCACTTGCGAATTTGCAATGTCGGGAAAGTCAAGTCCCGACTCTCTCCTTCAATTAATTCCCAGGATCAATGGAGAAAGTTCAAATAAATAGAACCCCATGTCCTAGTGTTTAATTTAAAGAGTGAGACCTTTAACACGTTTGGGACCCATTGAGTTGAGAACTAGTGTTGATAGTAATAGCAGGTCTGATAAGGGTAAAAGGTGCATTATAAATTCCTTATATGAACCTGGACCAGAACTATGGAGCAAAAGGATTTCAAGAAGTTGATATCAACCAGTTTCAGATTTAGGCTTAGTTGAGCAAAGTGCCAGTTGATAGCCATACAATTAACAATTACCCACAAAATCTGCAATCAGATATCATTTCACTTCAGAGGAAATATGAACTCAAAAGTAATTAAATAGTGATTCTACATCAGGTAGAATGTTCGTATGTTTATCATATTCTTACTTGTCGGGCGGCGGCCTTTGAGATCCAGGAAGGAAGCAGACAAGGAGTGTTATTTAAAGCATCATAAGATGTCTCTTTTGCCTTCCCACAATCAATAACAAAAACCACATCATTGATGGTTATACTAGTCTCAGCCATGTTAGTAGCTAGAACAATTTTCCTCACTCCATCTTCTGGCTTATCAAATATCAACCTCTGCATCCAAAATAATAAAAAACGGAGCGAATCAAGAAATGACAACATAAACTGTAAAGTTAACAAGCAATAGATAAAATAGTATCACTTTAAATCTACAGCTGGGTAAGAGAGCTAAGGCGAATGTAAAACATGGCTAATTAAAAAAAAAAAATTGAAAACCAGAATTGAAGTTTCCCTGCAAAAATGTGGGAAAAATTTACAAAACACATCAAAACATTGCTCATGGTTCGCTAAGGTAGAATGTTTAGTTTGGCACAAATATTACAGAGACAACAAATGGTTTCTGGTCAATCTCTAAAGCTATCTGAATCATTTTCTGCTCAGTTCTCAAAAACTTTACTTCTGGCTCAAGAAACTAGTGCATCCCAAAAGGAATTAATATAATGAATCACAAGAAAGAATGTGGGGGCAAGATGGACAAAAGAAGAGTGCAGGATTTCTGTCCATTACAGTAGAAAATAATGTCAGAGTCGCCACTGAAAAAGTCAGGAAAACAAGGGGACTTTAGAGCTTAAAATGATTTTCAAACACCTTGCGCCCAGAAGTAAGGTCCAATTTAAAGCATGTGTATTACGAGGTCTTGAATTTCTTTAAATGATTAGCAAAATCAGGTAACAGAACATAGAAGCCAAAAATGGAATCAAATTAACTTGAAATTAGCCTAATTGATCTTGCAGTAGCATAAATTCCTCAATAATTTTATTTTATTTTTTTTTTTGGGGTGAGGGTGTGGGGGGTGATTAACCCAGACTCCCACACCGACTCGAAACAGTGATCCACCCCAGCCACCCCATGCTGTCATATGTTGCAGAACATTTTATATAATAGGAGATGAACAAACTCCCCATATATGTATATGTATACGTATATGTATATTATACATATCATCAAAGAAGAAAACTCTTAATAAAATAAAAATATAGAAATATAGAAATGTAATGAAATTGATACTTTTGAACTTCCCATGCTGTAATGAAAACTCTATGAGAAAATATAGAAATGTATGCCACATTAGCCTTTCAGGAGAGCTTTAAAATTTGGTTCTATGCAGGTAAAGTCTCAAGATTTAAAGTCTCAAGCATCAGCCATGCCTTATGAACCTCAACAACCTTCCAAATCCTGGTTAGCACATGCATTTGCATGAAATTACTCGTCAGATTAAAACAAAATATTGTAAAGGAGTTCTTTCCCCTTTACAAGAACATGGCACAGTAATACTACTTGCAGAGAGAATGGGTCACAAGAGTGAATGATGAATGCACCTGTTCGGAGCTTGCCATAGAACCATGGCATGCAAGTAACAACACTCTGCTTGGATCACCCAAGAGAGGATGAGCTTGGAGCTGATCTTTCAAAGAGTTTATGTCATCCCAACCAGTCATAAAAACCAAAACAGCACCAGGTCGCTCTTTCTTCACTATGTGCCAAAGCACGTGCTCAATGAGGTTAAATCCAATTGAGTCCGGATTCCAACAGGATAAAGACTGCTGAGTCTGTACACTATATTCCCTAAAATCAGCAGCTTCAAGTGCATCCTGACCAAAAGTTTCAGGGGGAAAACGTATCAATAGATATACAAAAGCAACAAAGGATGCTAATCCGACTCCCTGCACATCTACTTATCTAGCTTCCCAAGATTCACACACCTCAACAGCAGAAGCAATGGAGCTCTTCCTCTTTCTCAGAGCCAGAGCTTGTTTTTGCATTTTCCATGACTTCTCTTGACCATAATCATCAATTTGATTATATGTGTTCAAACGATATCTAGTCATCTCCAGAATATTTTCCAGAAAATATGCTCGAACAGGGTATGTAAAACCCTGAAATAAGATGTGCAACAATGATCGTGCCAACCTCCCAGGCAGGAAAAAGAAAAAGATAGAAAAGATTAAAAACAAAGTAAATGGCAAGTGAGTCCACGGCACCAAGCAGTCAAACAAAGCCCTTTTTAATATCAAAATTTGTTAGAGATCACATCATGTTAACTCTTAAAGTTTGTCAGTGAGAGGAACAAAAATGATACAGACAAGTAGACTATTATTGTCAATTTAAAATGAGGTGATTGATCATAAAACACAGGCACATGGGCAATTCTTTCACGCAATATATTTTCCATGATAACTCTTAATTTCATTTTCCAAAACTGATTCATAGAAATTTTGAAGTACAAAAAAGGTCCTAAGTTCAACTGCCAATTATAGAAATTATCATAGGCAACTAATGAATGATGTTACCAACAGTTTCCCAATGTTTAGAGAAATTTTTGAACTGGGATAAGAGTTATGATATCAGTCACTAGTAATATCACATAAAGAGTTAATGATATAGTAAGATCATGAAAACTATCCAGAAAACAAGAGAAATCCATATGAAATAATAACAAGAGGATAGATTGATTCCTATAACTAGGTACACTATAGTACTTTGCATCCATTAAATTACCGGAATATGGAGCATCGGAGCACCACCAAAATATGAAGAGAATAGCTCTGCATTTAAGGTTGCACTCATGAGAATCAACCTCAATTCCGGTCGGCGTGGAAGGAGATCTTTCAGGACAATAAGAAGAAAATCTGAAATATAGACAAATTACGGTTAAAATCACATCTGAAACATCAACATAGACCTTAATGGATTGCAAAGTTACCTTCATTCATCCCACGTTCATGAATCTCATCAACAATAACATGAGTTACACCTCTCAAACTTCTGTCAACAAGTAATCTCCTCAATAATATGCCAGTGGTGCAAAACATAAGACGTGTGTCCCTTCCTTTCATTCCCTCTAGCCGAACTTTATAACCAACCTTTAAGAGCAGGAAAAACGACTAAATAAATAGGACAAAATCTTAATCTTCATGATGACAATAATCTAAATGATTGAGCAGAGACAAAGAAATAAAAAACAGAAACTAACAGATTCTCCCAGTTTCTCCCCTCGTTCTGCAGCAACTCTTTCAGAAACAGCCATAGCAGAAATTCTTCTAGGCTGTGTACATATGATACTGCAAGCTGCTCCACGAGCAGCTTCAGTCTCCAATTCTAATATATACTGTGGAAGCTGTGTGGTTTTACCGCAACCAGTTTCACCTGAGACAACCACCACCTACAAAAATCAATACAGTTAGAATGCCCATATTAGTCATCACTAACAAAATAGAAATCATACAGCAATCACATAAATGGTTGACACAAAGCCTATGATACATCATTAAGACAGAACAAGCCACTCAGTCTTGTTACAGAGCAGTACTAGATTCTTGTATAGAACAGCACCAGACAGAATCAGCTAATGCATTATGCCATTTGGACGTGAACGCTTTAACTCTCACAGTATTGCTCTCCCACCCCAAGAACAAAGGAGGGATTTTCCCTATTAAAGTAACATAAAAGAAAGGCCGGTATCACCTGATTGGGTCAAAGTCTCACTTTTTCAACTTCAAGTGCACAAATTAAACCTCATGAAAAATAAATACAGCATTAGGATGAAAACCACTTCAAGTACCCTACTGTGCCAAGACCAAAAATGGGTAACAGCCCTCTGTTCTAAACAAATAAAGAAATGCCTAATTGTTTAAGGAAATAACTCACTCTGCAGAAGAAAGATAATATTAATTCAAAATTACATGGATGGCAGCAGACATTAACTAAAAATCCCCAATGAGGCTCAGCCACAAAGTTTTTCTTACTAGACATCAAATCGACATGGTATATAGAGAGAAGCGAACTAGGAATTAAGCCACGACAAACAATCATAATAACTAACAAATATAATTAACCTGATTCTCTGAAATGGCTTTTAATAATGCGTCCCTCTCTTTGTATGAAGGTAGACTTCTTCGAAATTCAAGCATCTTCTGCCCTTCAGGAGATTCCTACAAAAGTCCAGGTGTTTTCAATACATTTTCAGACATTCATAATAAGGGAAAAGGGAATCAGTCATAGCAACCATAAGATTAAAAATGGGAAAACTTGAATGAAAAGGCACCAATTATATTGTAGAAATCAGAGAGTCATTGCCCCCATTATTTGTTGTTTTACTATAAAATATACGACAGCAAGAGTAATAGTTGACTACAAATAACAATATACATAAAAAGAAAAATATTAGTAGGTATTTTATATGAAAGATTTTGCGGCTAAAAAGATTTTTATCATTATTTCCATTTGTTTCTGGGATGGATTGGATCATATCTTGCTCAACTCTGCAAACACGTGATGGAAATTGTAGAAGATCAGCTGTTAATTAGATGCAACTAGTAGTAAAGTATTAGTAGATAATGGTTAGAGTAATTAATAGTTTGTAATTAACAGTTGGCTGTTAGTAGTTAGAATGATCTATATATATACACATGCACATATAAACAGTGTAAAGATAATAAGTAAGAAATGTTTAGATAATGGTTAGAGTAATATTTTACACTGTTAGTAGTTGAGTATTAGTAGATAATGGCTAGAGTAATTAACAGTTGGTAATTAATAGTTCACTGTTAGTAGTTAGAATGGTCTCTATACATATACATATAAACAGTGTAAAAAATATAAGTAAGAAATAAAAGCTTTTTTTCTTCAACATGATTGTTGGGAAAGGGGGGGAAAGAGAGGGAGATCTAGTGTGAGAAGAAGCACCAAAATTGCTGGGATACGGATCCATCTCGTTTGATGCCGAATACTTAGGTCACAGCTTAGTGATAAGGCATTCACTAGGTAAGAGATGGAACTTCAAGAGATATTTTACTCACAGGCACTGGGTCAAATCATTTTCTTATAAATAAAACATTTTAGGAATTTATTGAATCTAAATTTTAGAACGCAGTCTTGAAGTATACTTGCAGTTTTCCTCATTTGTTCCATTTCTTGGTTGCTAGCATATTTATTCTTCTTCGCCAAAATAATAAAATGACCAAAATCATGCTAATAGAGAGCGAAATCAAAATAAAGAACAAAAGACCGAACTGCCAGCAGTGTAAACTACAACAAAATCAAATTACTTCATAAATCTTATCAGGAAGACATGAACCTGCCAAGCTTGCTGCTTTTCACGCATCTGCAAACTTCTCTGCCGGAGAATTCTTTCCCTCACAACACTATTCTGCACCAGCTGTTCCTGCTGCTCATAGAGTCTTTCATCATTAGTAGTACTGCCAACATTGCTAAAACTCAACATGGAGGCATTGATATACTTTTGCGAAAGATAAGCTTTGAGATGAGCATCTACTTCTCTTAATAATCCAAATGGTAAGATCACCTACAAATGTTCAAGTGCATCAGCAAATTATGTCGGACGCACCAAGAAACATAAGAATTTTATGCCCTTGAGGATTGTCCACAATTTTTAATTTTGTATTGAAAAGTAACTGAAAACCTTTCACAAAGTAGCAGGGGATGTGTATTTTTCTTACTTATCATTCAGGCATTCAATTTTTCATAAATAAACTAACTACACCATATAAAAGGACATACAGAGTGAAGAAGGCAGAATAAACCTCTCTTTGCGGACGCTTATCGTCTAGATCAGATCTGTAATTCGGTAGAGGGGCTTTACTAAAAACGACTAATTTTGCATATTGACGACTGCAAACAAATTCTCAGATATTAGAAAACATTCAAAAGATATAACAAATAAGGGAAAAAAATGACTTTATGCACTTCGCATACCTATGTAAACCCATTCTGGTTGCCAATGCTGAAAGTTGTTCGAAGTCACGTCGGTCCTTTTTCGCCCTTGACACCACTTCTTGCTCATCCTTGTTGCGAAGCAGCATGGTTAACTTCCATCTCCACTCATCAATATTATCAAGGGTTGAACCACACTGATAATCATCAAACAACAAGAATGCAACAGAGTTATATGTGCCAGAATTAAATCTTTCTTATAAAAATACAGCACTTATGCCTCCAGAAATTACAAAACAACAAACCAACAATGCTCCAAGCAAAAGACTGAAAGCCCAGATAACGATCTGACTAATGACTAACTGAAAATCAGGACTTCAAGCAGTTAAATCTGACAAACTGCAAATCAGATCAGACACTTTGAGAGTAAACTAGAGACTGATAAATTTGTTGGACAATTTTAAATAATTCTGAAAGATGTGTCTTTGAGGAAGTATACAGAAAAAAGATTAACACACATGATGGGAAAGGCATGAAGATATAACATGACAAAGAGAGGGAATATTTCATAACCATTGGCAGTTATTATTAACCAATTATCATAACTGTTGCTTGGAAACTAGAGGGTAGTACAGATGTTTAAATTGATAAAGATTGAAGTTATATATTTACAACTGAACTATGGTGCATGGAAGAAAAAGTATAAAGGTCATTGATGTTAAAGATCAATCAGTTGATGATACACAAGCGAGTTACAAAAATAAAGTTATGAATAATGACTCATGGACTTCAAGAGCAACTTCCATCCTTGGCCTACAAATCCTAAGTTCCAAAACCTCTCGAGACATAGAGTTCATTAGTGTGAGCTATCTACTCTTTGCTACTTAAATGTTATCCCATGTTCTTTAATCTTCCAAATATTCTCAAGTGCATTGCACTGACATTTTCAGTTTCCAAATGAGCTGATTCCAAGGAGCTTTAATGCAAATTAAGAATCTTTATCCTATTTAAATTAGTCCCTTTATTATCTAAAGTTTATGTTTCTTTTTCTTAAATAGTTTAGGAGTGTGTTTTCCTTTCTCTTCATGGTTTAGGATAATTACTAATAGTATAAATAACACTCTCTTGTAGCCTTTGAAGGCAGATTTGAGTTCAACAACATTTTTAGTTTTCAAAGCTCTGCGTGTGTTTTTGAATTTAGTTAATTTTCAACATTCTGCAAAATCAATGAGTCTTAACCCTCTAGGTTCATGATATTCTTTCGAAGTGATGTGAAATTAGATTGTTCCTTTATTTTAGTATTCTCAAGAATCAGCAAAATATTAGAACATTAAACTTCCGCTACATCAAGCTTTTACATTGTGGAGAACATGCCAAGATTTTACATGTAACTTAGACGACGCGCATCATCTTTTAAAAAAAAAAATTCCCAATCATGATCATCTATCATATGAAGTGATTGTAAAGCGTTTATTAGAAATTATAGCAAAGCAATATGAGGTTATCATGATCCCATATTATGCATTTATCAGAGTTAATTATTAGCTTCCGGTATATGTTTATCACCTCAACAGCTCAAAGCTAAAATCAAGATAACCAATCTCTTTGTAAAATAATTCTTCTTGCTCTCTCTGGTGGAAATTCTAGCTTGCTTGTAAGAATTGCTAAACCTGGTTCCATTTTCCTAGTTTAGCTCAACCCAAACTTCATTCCTTCAATCATGACGAACTATATTTTTGGGATCCTTAACACAATTGCGTGGACATTAGAAGCCAATACATTTATTCATGACAATTTCTCATTACTCTCATGAGCTGTTATTCATCATAATTCGTAATTTTCTCTAAAGCTCTTGTTTCCATTGTTAAAACCCCAAGTTTACTAAGGGTAGCCCATCCCAAAAAAATTATTTTTCTGCAAAGGTTCTTTTTATTGAGCAACAAGCAACAAAGCATGAACTAAGAGAGTGGTCATGTTGACGCTAAAAGTTCATTGTATCGTACAGGATCAATTTTAAGGCCAAAAAATAAATAAATAAATCACCTGCTTAACTGCCAAATAGAGCTAGGAAAAACAAAAAGAGGAACATGGAAATAATTTGAGCTGTATAGGAATTAAAATTTAAAACTCAGAAAAGATGAAACCTTTCACTAAAATTCAGTGAGCTCTCACAAATTAACACGTGCAAATTTAACGTTTCTACAGTTCATTTTATTTGTCACCTTAAAACAACACAACTATCAGTTCCAAAAGTAATAAAAACACCTCAAATCAATAATGAAAGAATGTCAAACTCAAAATATCAAATGAAATAATCTAATTCAACAAAAAGGGTATCCATCAAAACTAACCATTTGCTGCTGTGTTGACCCAAATTCACGGTCAGAGTCATCGCTGGACTCGTCCTGGTAAGCATACCGGCCGTAATTAGACGTCTGCTGCTCCAAAAAAGGGTACGAAACGGCCTTCCAATCAAGCCGACGAGTCCTAGTAACAGCCCCCGAGCACGCGACCACCGCGTGCCTTCGCCTACTCAAGTGAAAAGGCAAATGATAATGATAATGATGCAGCAACCTAAAAGCTACAGCTTGATTTTTAACAACGAGAAGCGATAATGGCGAGGGTTTTAGTAGAGCTTTGGGGGCTCTGTAGAAGTTAAGAGAAGTAGGTCTAAGAGCCATGGTCGTGGTTGTGCCACTTCTGATGAAAATGAACGAGAAGGGCATTGAGCTTTGTATATTGTATGCCAGGTGTTTGTGTTTTTGTGTCAGTGAGGGTTAAGCTGACGCAATTGGAGTGATTGGAGTGAGCGCGTCTGAGTGGTAGAGGGGTTTTGGGAGGTTTTAGCGGCCAAGCTTTTGCCAACAGCCCAACACCACCTGCAGACGCTAAGAGAAGCTGAAGCTGTTGCCTGGTGCTGGTTGAAACACTTGCAAAGGCTAAATAATTAACCCCAGTTTTAACTTTTATATACGTGTACAGTACTTTGTATTCCTTAACATTCACCAAGTCAGGTTTATTGACAATGCAACCCTCTTTAATTTGGTCAAATGACATCAAGACCTCATAATTTTGGAGAATGAGCATCTAGACCCTTTCAATATTTTTCAAACAATATCAGTGCCCGTTTCCGATTGTTTTTATGAGGAACAAAAACGATTTTAAAAGGTTAAAAGTTAATTTTAGTATTTAATAATTTTTTTATAAGTTACTTTTAACAAAATTATCTTGTTATATAGTAAATTTTGAAAAATAAGGAAGGAGTAGTTTTTTAAAATTTAATCTTGAGAATCAATTTTATATTTAATATAATCTATGTATATCCAAATATATATTATAAAAAGTCAAAATTATCTCTATTAATTGAGAAATACGATCATTAAACTTTAAAAGTGACTATTTTATTACCAATTATATTGAGATAACAAAATAAAAATATAAAATTACTAATATAATTTTTTATTTTAATTATCAATTATCATATATAAGCAATAAAAAATATTTTAGATTCATGTTTATAAATGTATAAATAAATTTATTCAACATTATGTCTAATTCAGTCATTTACATTCTTACAGTAGTTTAACAGTAAGATTTACCAAACACATATGACTACTTTTAAAACTCGAAGTATTTTTTAGAAATAAATTTTACCAAACGTTTAACTAATTCTCTTCACAATTGATCTGATTATTTTTGTAGTACAGCTAACAATAATTATTTTAAATGTTACAGCATTATCAAACTGGCCCTTAATTTCTTTCTATTGTTTTGATTTATGAATTGAATTAAAAAAAAATCTTATCTATCTTTTTTAAACACCAGAGAAAAGCATAGTAAGTCGTTCAAACAATTGAATCAATTTCAAACAAATGAGCCATTAATACATGTAGATATATGGAAGATATAAAGTTTTTAGTTATTACTAGCATGTTTTATTAAACCGGATAAATTTTATGATAATTAGATATATGAATAATGGGTTAATTTCTTAACTTTATGCCATCAACAAGATAACGGTCGGTAAGATATCTCATTTAAAAGTATATGTAATCATTTTTTTTAAATATTACATTAGAGAGAACAAAATAAATATGGGTTTATACAACCAAATTTTATAAAAAAATGTTTATAAGAAAAATAATCGTGAGACATTCATATTGGTTCCATTATGACATTCTCTTGAGACTAGAATTTGTTCTTGTAGAAACTATTGGTGATTCAACTTATAAAATTTCGGTATTTGTTAATATAATAGCTTTGTTGATTTAGTAGTGGCTTTCAAATAACTTTATTTGACTAAATGCCTAGGCTTTTGACTCTCTCTCTCCATGGGCTTCACGCCATGGGCTTCACGCTAACGCCCTAAATCCTTCTCTAAATCCTTCAACGACGAGACTGAGTGCATTACTTTGTTTTAAGACCACAGAGGTATGTAAATAGAGTTTTAAGTGCTTATTTAATCTCATAATTTTTTTATCAAAAATTTTATTATTATTTAGTACAGTTTTCAGAGATTATATAAGTTATTTTATCGATTTTACCTCTACCAGTAAAAGTTTAAATTTTATATTTTTTGGAGTAGAAATTGAATTTATTTTAAAATGTTAAAATATCTAAAATAGCTTTTACTTATTTGATGATTTTTTCATTCTTTTTATAACATAATTTTAAAAAAATTAATGTAACTTTATAATTTTTTATAAAAGTTCTTATTAACAAGCAAACAATTAAAAGTTTTTGGATAAAAGCTATACTAACAAAAGTTCTATTTAAATAAGCTTTATTTAAAAAATTATACCAAACAAAATCTAATTATCTAAAAAAATTAATTAAATAAATAAATATTTTATTTTTGTCTTAAGAAAACTCCTTTACCACATAGATTACATTAATATTTACTTGAACAATCAAAGTTTCGTCCAGCAAGTAGTTCTTAGATGGATCGTGTAGTAACACTCAACAACATAAAAAACATAAAGCCCCATCAATAGGTAGACTCATTGAACCATTCATGAATAAAAAAAATGAAAATAATAAGTAATGTTAAATAAAAAAGAATACAGTTATTATTTGTTTTAAATAATTAGCCGATTAATAAACTACGGATGAGCGATAATATTTTGAGGAAATGACGAAAAAATAATTATTCAGCCGAATTTCTACCAAAATAAATTTTATTAGGGTTATACTTTATTTCATCGCCATCTTATCACCATGTCGTCCGTTTATCATTTTTTATCGAAGATTCTGGTTGCAAGCAAGTCTCATGTAATTTACCTATTTTGTCGATGTCATTGTCGTGTAATTGGTCCACTACTCGGAACTTTGTTTCTACATATATTTCACGTCTACTTTCAATTTTCTTCATAAGTACTGCGACATGTATTCCTTGACTCTTGAGCATCCCAACCCATTGCATAAATTCTGAAAAAAAAAAATTGAATTTGAATTGTTTCGTTTATCAATCACGTAATCAGTAAAACCAATGAGGAAAGATAGGTAATTTTCCATGTATATTAGGTACCCTCTAGGATGAATCTCCAGCTTCTTAAAAAAAACAAAAACAAAAACAAAACAAAGCAAAATAAAGGTCACTTACCATAGATTGTAAGCTTTGAGTGTAGGAATTTGATAATTTCAGCTTCAATTAATGGATACAAGATTCAAATTCAGTGTTGAAACGAACTTTGTGGTAACTTTTTATAATATTGTTTGTGATCAATAGTTATTATGTAGTAAAATATTATATAAAAAAATTAGCACACCTTAACTCAACATTAGGTTCAAATTGTGCATACGTACCATTTCCGGCCTCCACCGTAAAACTCGCCCAAGTGATCGCTATTCTTCCCCAGACGCGGACCAGTGGGGTTGTAGCCCCTGCTGGCTAAAAAAAAAAATCTAAGAATAAAATAAAAAATATTTAAAATTTATAATTAGCCCCCATTAAATTTATTAAAATTGACCCTATAAATTTATAAAACTCACAAAATTTAAACTTTAACTTTTAGAATTATAAAAGCCTAGACTATAATTAAAAATAATGATAGTTCATCACCACAAATATTTTTCTATTATTAAAAATACGTCGAGAACAATTATAAATGTATTAACAAATATTTTATACATTCAAAGTTTTAGTTTTAAAATTTTACTATTATGTAATTTAGCCCCCACTAAATTATTTTTCTAAATCTACCACTGTTCTACCCTAAAGTTTGAAAAATTAGAGATGGTACAAGTACATTGCCAATCATCATCGAGTGGCTTGAGCAAAGTTAGATATTATCCTTTGGCTCTATTTCCTAAAACGAAAACCTCAACACCAAACTTACAGGAGTCATTGACCAAATATCCGTTGGATGGATTGTTCAAAGTAGCTAGTGGGGTTAATTAGGAAAATCGATGCTCAATCTTTGTCTTATGAAAACATCTCACTTTTCCTTCAGTATCTAAAGAAAACACAAATAATGCAACACTAAATCAATGCATTTCATTAGATGGACTTAATTAATGCATATGGCAAAAGAGGATATGTATGTTTGTGTCTGTGTATCCGCTGTAAGCGCCCATAAGCTATACATAATAATAATGCCATAAAAGTCTTTTGCAACATTATAAAGTCTTGAATATGAAGGGACGGATTATATATATATATATATATATGTGTGTGTGTGTGTGTGTGTGTGTTTTTTTTTTTTTTTTTACTTTGAACTACAAGGTAATTTTCTCGAATCTAATCGTACAAGAAGAATTTGAAGATGACATTAGTCTCGAATTTTAGAGCGATGTTATATGTTTCTACTCATGATAAATAAAGTGAGATACATGTTGTGCGCAGAATGCGGAATTAAGCGCACCAAATAATTATAAAAAAATAAAGACACAAGAATTACGTGGTTCGGTAATTAAACCTACATTCACGGAGGTAAGAAAGAATAATTGTTTATTTAACAATTAATAGAGTACAATATTTGAGTAACGAATCTCACTTCTCAGAAACCCAAATATACCCAATACTATCATACTCTGCAGGAAAGATAAATTCTCCAAACACACTTCTCTCACTTCTCTCAAAAGCTTAAAAACTTATAAGCTTAACAATTTTGGGATGCTCAACAAATGAAGAAATATCAAGAAAAAAACTGCGTTCCAAACGCGTCCAAACCGAGTCCACACCGCGTTCAAACCGTGTGCAACAAGTGTTGCCACCACATGGATTTGACTTAAATTTTCAAAACATCTCCACCTCGGCGAAAATTTATCCAAATATGAGCCGATTGACAATGATCCTCAAAAAGATCCATATTGGTTGCATCTATCCGACTGCCTATGTACCCAAAGGTTGGGATCAAGCCTGCTATAGTTCCTGTTTCCCAAGGAAACACCTCAACATAATCGAAGGATCTGAATTAATTTCAAGCAATATTGAAACTTAATTCCCGAAATCACCTTTGTCAACATGTCTAATGGGTTATCTCTGGTATTAATCTTTTTTAATAACACATCACCGCTCTCAATAATCTCCCTCACATAATAATATTTCACATCTATGTGCTTCGTCCGAGAATAATATGTCTGATTCTTTGCAAGGAATACACACTTTGGTTATCACAAAAGACCTTAATGATCTTTTGGATCTTTCCAAAATCACCTGACAAGCCTCTCAACCATATGGCCTCCTTGACAGCCTCAATTGCTGCCATATACTCTACTTCCATAGAGGACAGAGCAATTGTCGTTTGTAGAATCAACCTCCAGCTAACTGGACCTCCACCCAATTTGAATACGTAGCCCAATGTTGATTTCCGCTTGTCAAGGTCTCGAGCGAAATCAGAATCACAATACCAATATATTGTTGACCATAATCCTTCTTGAACAATAACCCAACATCAATTGTTCTATACAGATATTGGAGAATCCACTTTACCGCAAGCCAGTGATTTTTTCCCAGATTGTGCATGTATCTACTAACCATGCTCACTGCTTGAGATATATCGGGCCTTGTGCATACCATAGCATACATAAGACTACCCACAACACTAGCATATGGAACACGAGCCATTTAATCGCGTTCCTCTTGAGATCTAGGACATGAAGAAGAGCTTAATTTGAAATGAGGAGGTAGAGGTGTACATATCGGTTTAGTTTTGTCATCCATACCGAATCTTTCTAACACTTTTTTCAAATAAGACTTTTGAGTCAACCATACACTCCCATTCTTCTTGTCTCTACGAATCTCCATCCCAAGTATTCTATGTGTATCACCTAAGTCTTTCATCTCAAACTCAGAAGCGAGATGCTTCTTTAATCTTTCGATCTCATCTCTATTCTTCGAAGCTATAAGTATATCGTCGACATATATTAACAAATAGATGAAAACTCCATTTGGTAGTCTTCTAAAGTAAACACAATGATCGCATTCACTTCTGGTGAATTTCTGCCCTTGTATAAATTGATCAAATCTTTTGTACCACTGCCTTGGCGATTGCTTCAATCCGTACAAAGATTTAATCAACTTACACACGTGATTCTCCTTTCCAACAACTTTGAAACCACAAGGTTGAGTCATATAGATTTCCTCCTCTAAATCTCTATGTAAGAATGTCGTCTTAACATCCAATTGAGCCAACTCTAACTCATATTCTGCAACTAAGGCAAGGAGGATACAAATGGAAGTATGTTTTATAACTAGAGAGAAAATATCATTATAGTCAATACCTTCCTTTTAAGAGAAACCTTTTGCCACGAGCCTTACTTTGTATCGAGGAGTTGATTGATTTGGATATTCTTGCTTTTTGGTGTAGACCCATTTATTGCCAATAGACCTTTTCCCCTTTGGTAACTTTACAAGTTCCCCAAGTCTGGTTTTGATGGAGAGATTTCATCTCTTCCTCAATGGCTAACTTCTACTGATCACTTTCACTACTGCGTAATGCTTCACCGAAAGTATTAGGGATGTCATCATCAATAACTAGAAGTGCATAGGCTACCACCATATCTTTAGTAAGCCATCCGAGTTTCTTTATCTCTCTTCTTGGTCTTCTTGTTGCTATAAAATTATCATTATCTACATCATCAATTGTTTCTTCATTTTGTGGGACATCAAAAGAAACAACCATTTCTTCAACTTTAGGTGTCACCTCCATAGTTAAACCATTCTTTGATGTAGAACTAACTAGTACATATAGAGTTCCATTGAACTCCACCCGCTGCAATACCTCTTTGCTCTTGTTCTCCACCTGCTGAGAACTTAAAGCTTTCATCATTAAAGCTTCATCAAATGTGACATCTCTGCTATACACAAACTTTTTGTCTTCGAGATTCCAAAGTTTGAAGCCCTGTACTCCACCTTTGAATCCCACAAAGATAGCTTTTCTAGCACGAGGATCCAGTTTACCATCTTTAACATGATAACAAGCTGGATACTCGAATATGAATAGTCTTGTGCATGCTTTCCAGACCACATTTCCATAGGAGTTTTACCTCTAATTGCAGCAAAAAGCAACCGGTTTGCCAAGTAACTTGCGTAGCTCACAGTTTCAGCCCAAAACTTTTTATCTAAACCAGCATTAGATAACATACATTATACCTTCTCTAGTAAAGTACAATTCATACGTTTAGCCACACCGTTCTGTTACGGAGTATGTCTCATTGTAAAATGTCTCTTAATACCCTCGTTCTGGCATACTTGCAAGAATGGATCAGAAGTATATTCACCCCCATTATCAGATCGTAATACTTTGATCTTTCTGCCAGTTTGAGTCTCCACTAATTTCTTCCATTTCACGAAAATCTCTAGAACCTTATCCTTTGCTCGCATGATGTACACCCACATACGTCTAGAGAAATCATCAACAAATGTAACAAAATAATGGCTTCCACCAATTGATGCAGTCTTGGTTGGTCCTCATACATCACTATGAACATATTCAAGGATTTTACAAGTATTATGATTAGCTGTACCAAACTTGACCCTTATTTTCTTGCCTACTACACAATGCTCACAAAAATTTAATTTATAGGTTTTGGTACCTTTTAAGAGTCCATGCCTTATTAGAGTTTGCAAAAAATTTTCTCCAACATGTCCCAGTCGTACATGCCATAACTTGGTGGTGTCACTGTGCGCCTCAACAACATTTGCTTCATCAGTTGTACCTCCTTCAAATAGTACAGATTATGACGCTGAACCCCTTGTAGAATCACCATAGCCCAATGTGTAAACTTGATTGTGCCATCTTCAATGGTAACCTTGCAGCCTTTAGCTTCCAAAACACCCACAGAAATTAGATTTTTCTTTAAAGTTGGAACAAATCAACCTCTTTGAGTTCTTTAATCATTCCATCAAACATTTTGAGCCGAATTATTCATATCCCCATTGTGAGACAAGGTTGATCATTCCCCATCACAACTGCACCAGATTCTATATTATGAAAATTTGTAAATCATTCCTTAATAGGATACAAATGGTAGGTTGCTCCAGTATCAAGTATCCACTCGTTCGAACTAGCCACGTATACTGCAGGAGTGATACTTAGTGAATAATTAGAGTCTTCATCTTTCCGTACCATGTTTGCTGCTGCTGGTTTCTTCCCATCTCTCTTTTAAGCCTTTGGACAATCTTCCCTCCAATGGCTTTTTTCATGACAAAAAACACACTCGCCTCGAGATATATTTCTACTTCTTGATTTGGATCGAGAATTCTTTCCACCACGCTTCTTCTGTTTCTCCATCGCCCAATCTCTACTTATCAAAGCTTCAGACGGTGCTCGTTTATAATTTTTATCATTATTCCAAATCTCCAAGTTAGTCAATGTTGTGCAAATATCTTTGAAGACAATCACACATTTTCCCATATATCAAGGTAGTCACAAAATGGTTATATTCCTCTAGTAGCCTTAACTTCATCCTTAATATCTTCATCAAGATTCTTCAAATCAACAAGTAACTTTTCAAATCTTGAGACATGATCGTGCATTGACACCCCGTGCTTCATTCAAAAGTCATATACTTGGCTCATTGTATGAAGACGATTTTCAGGACTTTTCAGCAGGTACTTCTCCTTCAATATATGCGACAAAGTCACCGCACACTCCTCATCATTCACCAAGTATTTCACCTCCTTGGTCAAACAAGAGCTGATCTGACCACAAGCTTTCTTGTTTATACGATCCCAAATTTCTTCATCATACAAGTGTCTTTTATTTTTTAGAACAACATTGAGATCAATTTGAATAAGGGTATTTATAACTTCGCGCCTCCTGTTGGTTAATTTTATAAGCAATAACTATCAATACCAATGTGTAAGTATACACAACAAGTAATAAAGTGGTAAGTATTCAAGATCATCTCAACATGGATTGATGTTACTCGAAAAGCTATAGCACTCGCAATAATGCAACTCAACTCGAGACTAAAACAAACAATTGTCAAATAATTTATATCGTAATTAATAATTGAAATACGAACTAAATAAAACAATACAGTAATTAAATAAACTAGATTAAGTGTGTCCAAGATTCAATTGAGATTGAGGTAATTGAATGATCAAACTCTTCTTTTGGGTTTGACTGGTTTTCATCAAATTAGCACCAGTTGTTATGAGCAGTGCTGTAGCACTGGGCGGAGTTTATTTATATCCGCAACTGCCACATATTGGAAGTCTCATACTTTTAAATCTATTAACAATAACCAGTTGTTAATCTACTTATGGTATGACATTATGATTTTTAGTCTTTCCACCCTATAAGGTGAACACCTATGTCTAGTGTGCCACAAATCTTAACTTCAAGTATTGCCCTTCTGGGATTCAAGATAGCTTAATTCAGGAAACTCAATTTAAGAACAAGTAATACTCTAATAATATTCGCTAAGACATACCTTTTTACTGCTCTATCTTAAATGAAACTATTAAATGGGTGGTCAACCGAAATAACAGTTATATTCATAAAAACTACTAGAGTATAATGCTACAGCAATGCCATAACAACATATAAGGACAGTCAAGAACCCATTGGATTGTTTGTCACTCAACTACAAGTAGTTTAGTTCATATTCTGAATGAGAATAATAAACATAAATATAATAATGAAGGAATACATCAAACAATTAAAGGAAGAAGAGAAATATAAGTTGAGCACGATGAAAGTCAAATAATTCTTCACAAGTCTTCAATATTGCCGAACCGCACTCTCCATCTAATCTTCTTCTTCTTGCTTTTTTAATTATTTTGATGATAATTCCCTCCTTTTGCCTTGCCGCCTTTCTATGTGGTGCATGCCTCCTTTTTATAATGCAAATTAGGGTTAAAACCAAAGCCCATTAGTGTGTATGCTTTTAAATTAGGAAACATGCAGATCGCGATTTTAGGGCTGATTCGCGCCCAAGTTTTCTTCCGCATTGCTCCCAGATTGCTACAACACTGGTTGCTCTAACAGTTGTTGCAACACTGCCTCGTTCCCGATTGTGCTTTACTTCCTTTTGTGGTCATCTTTCTTCCTCCTCTTACTCTTCTAATGTCTCAACATCCCTTAATGAATTGAGAATCTACAATTATGCACCTGTTTTTAGCACAATTTACTTTGATTTAAGCAAAACTTATTAAAATTCAACTAAAATGAATGTTTTTGCAAAAGGTAACCAAAATGTAATAAAAACGCCTTATTTGTTCTCTAAGTAATCTTGATTCAAGTCCAAAATTGATGTAATAACTCTATTTTCTTAGAGTTATCACACCCCCAAACTTAAACTATTACTTGTCCTTAAGTAATGACACATACTAACTTTTCATACAAACAATCATGCACACAACTTTAGCTCTTTTATCAACTTTGCAAGGATTCTTCCACCTTCAGATCACATTCTCAATCATGCAAGACGGCCATAGTAAATTAGTTCTAGACTTAAGCTTTTTTCTGTCCATAGTGTGTGTGTGCTCTTTCGGTTGAATTCTAGATATGCTATAACATCACCAAGGGACTGCATAAATTTCAGTAGTGAGGATACTTCATTCATAAATTGGGTAGCATAACTTTCACATACTCAACTGTGATAATTTTAGGCTTGACAAACTAGGGAATATTCAACCTCTTCACTGTAACATTTATCTTTCATGTGAATGTCAATCAATTGTAATGATGACACCCAATTACTCAAACCATGTCCAAATCAGAATTGCTGCAGCAGTAACTGTAATGTAATCTTATCTAGAGATATCTTTTACTCAAGGCTAAACATGGGACTCATGAACAGACCTGGCTACTCAATGCCTTAGACAAAGGATTTCTTTTTTTTTCTTAAATATGCTATAGCATTGCTCATAACTCTCACTACCTTTGGACACAATTCTGCATATAGGGTACATACTCAAATCTGGTTACTCAGCAACTTGAGCAATTGGAGTAGATTGTATTTTATAGATCTCACAGTTAATCAAACTTGCTTCTTCCCCCCAAACTTAGGATCTTTTCTATTCTTCTGGCTTTGCTCTAGCAGTCTCAAACAATTCAACCAAAATCTAAGTGTCAGGACATAATTTCACTTTCAACTATATATCCCCATTGTGCGACAAGGTTGATCATTCCCCATCACAACTGCATCAGATTCCAAATTATGAAAATCCGTAAACCATTCTTTAATAGGACACAAATGGTAGATTGCTCTAGTATCAAGTATCCATTCGTTCGAACTAGCCACGTATGCTGCAGGAGTGATACTTAGTGAATAATCAGAGTCCTCATCTTTCCGTGTCATGTTTGCTGTTGTTGGTTTCTTCCCATCTCTCTTTTGAGGCTTTGGACAATCTTTCCTCTAATGACCCTTTTCTTGACAAAAGGCACACTCGTCTCGAGCTATATTTCTGCTTTTCGATTTGGATCGAGAATTGTTTCCACCACGCTTCTTCTGTTTCTCCATCGCCTAATCTCTACTCACCAAAGCTTCAGACGATGCTCGTTCATAATTTTTATCATTATTCCGAATCTCCAAGATAGTCAATGTTGTGCAAATATCTTTGAAAACAATCACACATTTTCCCATATATCAAGGTAGTCACAAAATGGTTATATTCCTCTAGTAGTGAGTGTAACATAATCATAGCCTTAACTTCATCCTTAATATCTTCATCAAGATTCTTCAAATCAGCAAGTAACTTTTTAAATCTTGAGACATGATCGTGCATTGACACCTCGTGCTTCATTCAAAAGCCATTTTCTTGGCTCATTGTATGAAGATGGTTTTCAGGACTATTCAGCAGGTACTTCTCCTCAAATATATGCCACAAAGTCACCGCGTACTCCTCATTTTTCACCAAGTATTTCACCTCCTTGGTCAAACAAGATCTGATCTGACCACAAGCTTTCTCGTTCATACGATCCCAAATTTCTTCATCATACAAGTGTCTTTTATTTTTTAGAACAACATCGAGATCAATTTAAATAAGGGCATCCATAACTTCGCGCCTCCTATTGGTTAATTTTATAAGCAATAACTATCAATGCCAATGTGCAAGTATACACAACAAGTAATTAAGTGGTAAGTATTCAAGATTGTCTCCACATGGATTGTTGTTACTCGAAAAGCTATAGCACTCGCAATAACGCAACTCAACTCGAGACTAAAACAAACAATTGTTAAATAATTTATATCGTAATTAATAATTGAAATACGAACTAAATAAAACAATACAATAATAAAATAAACTAGATTAAGTGTGTCCAAGATTCAATTGAGATTGAGGTAATTGAATGATCAAACTCTCCTTTTGGGTTTGATTGTTTTTCATCAAATTAGCACCAGTTGTTATGACAAATGCTGCAGCATTGAGAGGAGTTTATTTATATCCGCAACTACCGTATATTGAAAGTCTCATACCCTTAAATCTATTAACGATAACCAGTTGCTAATCTACTTATAGTATGACATTATGATCTTTAGCCTTTCCACCCTACAAGGTGAACACCTATGTATAGTGTGCCACAAATATTAACTTCAAGTATTGCCCTTATAGGATTCAAGATAACTTAATCCAGGAAACTCGATTTAAGAACAAGTAATACTCTAATAATATCCACTAAGACATGCCATTTTGCTACTCTATCTTAACTGAAACTATTAAATGAGTGGTCAATCGAAATAACAGTTATATTTATAAAAACTACTGGAGTATAATGCTACAACAATGTCATAACAACATATAAGGACAGTCAAGAACCCATTGGATTGTTTGTCACTCAACTACAAGTAGTTTACTTCATATTCTAAATGAGAATAATAAACATAAATATAATGATGAAGGAATAAATCAAACAATTAAAGGAATAAGAGAAATATAAGTTGAGCACGATGAAAGACAAATAATTCTGCACAAGTCTTCAATATTGTTGAACCGCATTCTCCATCATGATCTTCTTCTTCTTTCCTTTTTAATTATTTTGATGACAATTCCCTCATCTTGCCTTGCCACCTTTCTATGTGGTAAACGCCTCCCTTTTTATAATGCAAATTAGGGTTAAAACGAAAGCCCATGAGCGTGCATGCTTTTAAATTAGGAAACATGCAGATCGTGATTTTAAGGCTGATCTGTGCCCAAGTTTTCTTCCGCATTGCTCCTAGATTGCTACAACATTGGTTGCTCTAACAGCTGCTACAATACTGCCTCGATCCCGATTGTGCTTTATTTCCTTTTGTGGTCATCTCCCTTCCTCCTCTTGCTCTTCTAATGCCTCAACATCCCTTAATGAATTGAGAATCTACAATTATGCACTTGTTTTTAGCACAAATTACTTTGATTCAAGTAAAACTTATTAAGATTCAACTAAATGAATGTTTATGCAAAAGGTAACCAAAATGTAATAAAAACACCTTATTTGTTCTCTAAGTAATCTTCATTTAAGTCCAGAATTGATGTAATAACTCTCTTTTCTTAGAGTTATCACCTCCACATGCTGAAGTTGATTTTCCCATCAAACTTTTCAACATCAATCTTTTGGCCTCCTATAACAGGTGCTGAATAGCGATTTGATAAATCTCGCCTCCCACCTAAAGTGTCTCCTGAAATAGTTTCGGTAGATCTCTCCCCAATTCTGGAAGTTTCACCTTCTACCATTTTCTTAATGAACTATTTCCACTTGAAAAACAGCCTCTATGATGTTAATTTCGCTTGAATAAATGCACCAAGAAAGTTCCCAGGAGACTGGACGGGAACTTTGTCCCAATTAAAAATCAGAATCCTTAAATTCTTATCGCCTTTGTTGACAAAACTTTCTTAGACATACAAAAATACACACTACTTACAATAGACTGTCTCTCAAGTACAAATGGTCGTCTCCATCGTATTTGTGAACAGTACCGTATGTGAACAATACTGTATACAGGAATAGTTCTATATACGTGAGCGGTATCGTATATGTGAACAGTGCCGTATCCCCCAAGTACAAATCGTCGGCCCTAATACCACTTATTGTATGCGGAATGAGGAATCAAGCGCACCAAATAATTATAGAAAAATAAAGGACACAAGAATTACGTGGTTCGGTAATTAAACCTACATCATAGAGGCAAGAAAAAATAATTGTTTATTTAATAATTAATACAGTACAATATTTGAGTAACGAATATCACTTCCCAAAAACCCAAATATATCCAGTACTATCACACTCTGCAGGAAAGATAAATTCCCCGTACACACTTCTCTCACTTCTCTCAAAAGCTTAGAAACTTATAAGCTTAACAATTTTGGGATGCTCAACAAATAAAGAATGCTTAGCTATTTATAGGAAAAATGTTGGCACTATTCATGAAACAAATATCAAGAAAAAACCGCGTTGCAAATGCATCCAAACCGAGTCCACACCACGTGCAAACCGCCTTCAAACCGTGTGCAAAAAGTATTGCCACCACATGGATTTGACTTGACTTTTCAACAATACAGCCCTCTCCATCTCTTTTTCTGTCTCCACTAAGGGGTATAAGGATAATTTTCTAATTAAGAATGAGAGTTAAAATTGATTTGTAATTAGATAGTTGTGAGCGTTACGATGAAGAAAAAAATTGAGACAGAGAATCCAATAATATGAATCGAACTCCATTAGCTTTAAATTGCCCCGATTTATAGTTGTTCAATTTGCTTGATGGAAAAGAGTATGAAACAATCTTAAGTGTGTAATGTTCAAGATATAGGTGGCAAAATTCGGATCCGCATTTGAATTTTTATATCCGGATCCACACCTGGATCCGTAAAAAATTGTACGGATCAATATACGGGTAATATCCGCGTGGGTATATATTCTGGATATCCGGATCAGCAAAAATTAAAATCAAATAATTTAAAATATAATTTAAAAATTAATAATTAAAATAATAATATTAAATAAAATTAAATTATAATCCAACAATTAACAATTTAACATGAATAACATAACAACATCATAAATCTACAAAAAAATATATCACAACATAAATCAAATATAAAAAAATAACATAAATTCAATTACACCACCATTAAAATTCACAAATAAAATTAATCCATTTAATTTAAGTAATTAAACCAAAAACCTAATCAAAATAATTGAAGTAAATCTGAAATTAAAGTAATTCATAAAGTTAAAGAAGATGACAAACTACATTTATGCATAATGACAATAATTAATTTAAAAGCTAAAATAATAATAATAATAATGGAAGATGATGATAGATAATAAGACCAAACGATTTGATTAAATGGTTCTGTAAACGCAATCCATGGAAGCACAAAACGACACAAAAAATGCCTCGTCTTGCTCACTGAAAATCTGAAATTGATTTGTTGGAAATTTGCATGCCGACCTTTTGTATTGGTCGGTCTACTTTGTCCTTCGATGTTGAGATTTGGTGCCACGAACGAACCTTCTCTGAGATTTGATAAGTATTTCCTTCTGGAAATAGCACCCAAAGACAGAAAGAATATAGAAGGCAACCGTGTATGGTGTGCTTCGCCAGCCATTAATGCAGCGGGTTGCCGGCGTTCGATGACAGTAAAATGTACTAACCAAGGCGAGGCAGGTAGCTGGTGTTCGACGACAGCAATGCCTTACACTCTAAGGCTCCAAAATCTTTACAATTGATTTCCAAGGTGTCGATCAACCTCTACAATAAAAGGTCATCTCAAACCTCTTAATCTAAGTGTTTCCAACACTCTTAAACTCTCAATTTTTTGTTAAAATAAAAAGGAAAATTATCATTTGTATACCCTTAGTTTACTCCATTATCAAAAATATTACAACACTTTGAGGGTGTATCAATCGTCCACCCTAAGTTAACAAAATGTATCAGCCGACCACCAAACCGTTAGTTGCTGTTTAAATATGATAACGTTATAAGGGTAATCTGGTCTTTTCATATGATACAAGTGCTAATTTAAGGGTATACAAGTGATAAAAAGAGAATTTAAGGGTATACAAGTGATAATTTTCAAGGGTAAAATCGTCAATTCATTATAATTTCGTTAACTTTCAAACGGCAATTAACAGTTTGGTGGTCGGCTGATACATTTCGTCAACTTAGGGTAGACGATTGATACACCCTCAAAGTGTTGTAGTATTTTTGATAACAGAGCAAATATAGGGTATACGAATGATAATTTCCCAAATAAAAATTACATAAATCTTCCTTCACACAATGTAAGTGTTTACAAATGAAAGCTTAAAGTGTGAGCTAATAAGTTTTAAACCCAAGAAGGATTGAATGCACAATAACAAGCTCAATGATAATCATAGAGTCTGTCCTCATTTGAAATTTGATTGATCCTTTTTATAGCTAGAGAAGAAAACTAATCGTTGTTGGCTTTTTGGGCATAATGGATCACCGTTAACTGCTGTCAGATCACCGTTTTGAAGTTGTCCAAATTACCGTTATGTAGATTTTGAATAGTCGGTTCACTATTTGAAGTTGTCGATTTGCCTTTTAATTCTAAAGACCTACAAGAAATTATCAGCTACCTGTTTGTGCTAAACGGTTCACCATTTTTAATTAAATTGCTCTCTGGAATTTGTCAGTTAATTGTTTGTTAATAAACGACTCATCGGTTCTAAAGAATTTACTCCTTGGAAATTATTGATTTATCATTTTCTAGTAAATGGTCCACCGTTGTCTTCTATAATTAAAGCCATATGTTATCCTTATAAAATCGGTTTGCTGTTTCAAAATCAACAATTATCCATTTTTTTCCGTATTCTTAAACTTGTCAAAAAGCTTCATACATTCTTAATCTAATTTGTTATAATCAAAATCAATATTATCAAAATATTTTTGTTAACATTCCCTCCCTTTTTGATGATTACAAAACCTTACATGTATTAGAGATTAATTACAAGATTTGCTCCCCATATATGTAAGCTCCCCCTTTATACATCAAGTTTCAAGTATAAATAATTACCAATTTAAAAATCAAGTATTCTTCTCTCCCTTCATCATAAAGAAGAAAACATAGGAGTGATTGAAATCAAACCGATTTTAACAGCATGAATATGGAGAAAGTGATTGAAATCAAGCTCTTTCCTAGAGGTATATATCTCTAAACTCACAATTTTAGTGCTTAAAATCATTTTTAGATCTCCCACATTAAACTCAATAGGCATCTCTCGAACATTGGTATGTATCCTATCTAGCCTAGTTGAGGAAAGTTCCATATTAAAATAAAACACTTTAACTAGATTAAGATACACCCTCTTTTCGATATCTAAAGCAACTTCTCATGATTCCAACACATCTTTAATACTTTTACCATACAAAACTAACTCCTCAAAATCATCCAAATTTACATAGTAAGAATCAATTACCTTATGACCCATAAAGTAGGTTTGGAAGCATCTAGCCATGAGGGTAGTAGAGAAATGGATTCTTTCGGACTCTGAGAGCTCCTTGGGAGGTATTGGGTTATTTCTTGTAGCTTGTTTTCTTCTTGTTATAGTCCTTGAGGGTTCAGCCATGGAAATTGATACAATAATCGGGATTTATGAAAAATTATGAAATAGAGCGATTTGAACTTATAAAAGTGAATATGAAGGGTATAGGAAGCAATGTAGGTGTTCAATTTGTCCAAACATTAATGAAAATTCGGCCAAATTTGAAGGTGACTGTTCAGTTGTCAATAAAGATTTCAATTTGGGGTTTTTCAATTTTAGGTTAGAAAACATGTTTTGATCACGAAAATATAGAGTCTAGGGTGTTTAGAACAATTATGGAGGTTTAATTTTGTAAAAAGAGTACAAAAAAATAAAAGATTTTAGAGAGAGAAAGTTTGGTTGTCGTGGGTTAGAGAGATAATGGTGAAGGACTAACTAGAAAATGAAAAAAAAAACTGAAACAGTGACTTATCGCACGAAAATAGTGAGCCGTTGTCTAGAGTCAGTTAACTATTAATTTCCAAAAACCAGTAAACGCGAAGTTGTTTCACCATTTATGCCAATCGGTTGACCATTAACTCAAACAATCTTTTTGTTTTTAATCGGTAAACCATTATCCTTGATCGATTAACCGATAACTTGTAACATTCATATCCTAAGTCTCTATTTTTAAATGGTAAACTGTTTATTTACAAATAGCTAATCATTTATTTAACAACAATTTCATACATCTATTTTGATCTTTGGCCAATAATTAATTCATTTCAAGATCATTTTATTAATCTGAAATGTCTTAAAGGCCATTTAAATGCATGATTCATGAATGAATATATAGGCATGTAACTTAAACATAGCAATTAATCCAACGATAACACATTTTTAAGTCAATAATCGCATCATGAAGAGCAAGATAGTCTTAATATCATTTAGAGTTGTGTTAATGTGCAACCTTCATCATCCAAAGCTCATGTTTAATTATAATAAATTGTTCTTCATTAAGGGGCCTTATAAAGATATCCAGAAGTGGTTTTTCGATTGATACAAATTCTAATGTAATGTCCCCTTTTTGAACATGATCTCTCAAGAAATGATGTCTTATCTCAATGTGCTTCGTTCTAGAGTGTTGTAGCACTAATATTGTCACACATGATAAGTATATGATCAATATTAATACCATGGTCTCTAAAGGTTTGTTTCATCCAAAGGGCTTACGCACAACAACTACCAGCGACAATATATTCAACCTCAGTGGTTGAGAGTGCAACCAAATTTTGCTTCTTACTAAACCAAGAGAAAAGTAAGTGACTTAGAAAGTGAAATATTCTACTAGTACTTTTCTTGTTAACCTTATAACCAGCAAAGTTGGCATTCGAATAATAAGTTAGATCTACGTGAGTTCCTCTAGAATACCAAAGTTTAAGATTTATGGTTCCACTCAAATAGCGGAAAATTCTTTTAACAACAAGCAAATGATATTCCTTGGGACATGATTAAAATCTTGCACACATGCACACGCTAAACATAATATTAGGTCTACTAGCAGTCAAATAAAGTAATGATCTGATCATATCTTTATATATTTTGACATCGACTTCTTTACCTTTTGCATCTTTGTCAAGCTTGATTGTTAAGCTCATTGGAGCGCTTTTAACCTTTCCATCTTCAAATCCAAATCTTTTGCGTAAATCTCTTAAATATTTGGCTTGATTAATGAATATTCCTTCTTTATTTTGTCTTATTTGTAGTCCAAAGAAGTACCCCAACTCTCCCATCATGCTCATCTCAAATTGTTTACTCATACAAGATGAAAATTCCTTACACAAAGATTCATTAGTAGAACCAAAAATAATATCATCAACATAAATTTGAACGACAAGAATATTCATTCTTACACTTAACAAAGAGAGTAGTATCTGTTTTTCCTATCGAAAAGCCATTAATCAAAAGAAATTTACTAAACCTTTCATATCATACTCTAGGTGCTTGTTTTAAATCATACAAAACTTTAGACAACTTGTAAACATGATTTGGAATTTTTCATTTTCAAAACCAAGGGGTTGTTTCACATAAACTTCTTCCATAATATAACCATTTAAAAAGACACTTTTAACATCCATTTGATATAAAATGAAATCATTATGACATGTAAATGTTAAAAGCATCCTAATTGATTCTAATCTAGCTATAGGTACAAAACTTTCATCAAAATCAATGTTTTCTCTCGGTTGTATCCTTAAGCTATTAATTTATCTTTATTCCTTACAACCACACCGGATTCATCCATTTTATTCCTGAATACTCATTAAGCTCCTATAACAGATTAATGCTCTAGTTTAGGAACTAACTTTCACACCTTATTTCTCTCAAATTGATTTAATTCATCTTGGATTGTCATAATCTAAAATTCATCATTTTTCATATTCGAAAAGTATTTTGGTTCAGTTTGAGATATGAATGTAGCATGGTCACAAGTATTTCTAAATGGTGATCATGTAGTTACACCTTGTGAAGAATCTTCTAATATCAATTCTATAAGGTGAGAAGAAACATACATTCACTCCTTAGGAAGTGATTTAGAATTACCTTTATTTTGCTCCATATTAGCTTGCTCTTCTTTTCGCTCCTCTCATATGATACGTTATCTTGTTTATCATTTGAAGACTCTTCTTGTTGTCACTCTTCATCTGCATCATCATTAACAATGACTTTCTTCATAGATGAAGAGTTAGTCTCATCGAATGTAACATACATAGATTCTTTATCAACCAAGACTCTTTTATTATACTCTCTGTAAGCTTTACTTGTATTTAAATATCCAAGAAAGATACCAACATTGAATTTTAGATCAAATTTACCAAGATTGTCTTTAGTATTTAATATAAAAAAATTTATCCGAAAACTTTGAAAAAACCAATGTTGGGTTTTCTATTTTTCCAAATCTTATAGAGAATTATGTTATAGAATTTGTTATAGCAATCTTAATAGTGCAATTTCAGGCTAAAATAAAATAATCAATGAAACTAATAAACTAATGAAATTAAAAATTTAGTAAACAAAATGCAAACAAGAAAATCTCAAAGCAAAGTCAAGGATGTACTCAATGGGAAATGAATAGTCGAGCGATTAAACTCACTTAATAGTATTAACTATTTTTCCAATTAAAATTCTGTTGTTACAGCATTGGATAGAATCTCTTATGCATCCTCAGCTGTTGTATGTTGGATATCTTATATCTAAATGCAACCTAACAATAACTAGTTGTTACGCTAACATTAAATACAAGATTATGCGTTCTAAGTTCTAATTGCCCTACAAAATAAATCTCTATGTCTAGTTTTTCACTAATTTTAAATCACCCTGTTCAAATCGAGATTAACACAACTTGCGAAACGCAATCTAAAATCATGTATTGTCTTGATTTGTTCCACTGAGTCAGACTTTTATTAGACTCATTCTTAGTTACTACCCATTAAATGGGTGGTCAACCAAAATAGGGATTTACAACAAGCAAAATAAAGAAAAAATGCTGCAACAAATTGAGGGTAACACACATATATCAGTCAAATAATATTAAGCTTGTTAATCACTCAACCACAACAAAGTTCAGTTTATGATTTGCGATAAAATAGTAATAAGAATCGTTTTAGCCATCAAATACATTCTCATAAATAGAAGAAAACAAAAAAATGAATATGAGGAATTGAGTTCCGATTGATCTTGTGATCTCTCCTTCTTTTTCTCTTAGAATCCCCTGCTGCAGCCCTCAAATCTCTCATTTTCTTTGTTATTTTTATTTTTCTCTGTTATTTTTCTTGTGTGACGACTCTCTCCTTTTTCTTTTCATGTGTACTCTTTTTATATTTTGGAATTAGGGCAACTAAAAGTGTGTGGTCGCGTGTCTCTTATTTTTAGAAACATCATATCGCAATCTTTTTGTGCCTGTCGTTGCTTTGTCAGTTAACACACACGTAATCTTGTTTTTAGTTGCTACTTTGCTGCAACATCTTCTCTATTTCAGCCTTGTTTTAGTTCTTCTACAATCAAGTTCTTTTATCATCTCTACAAGTTCGCTACTGCAGCATTCCATCCATGAAACTTGAGCTTACAATCATGCACTTAATCAGAGCATAAAGTGATCTAAAGCACAATCAATTTATTAAAATTAAACTTAAACAACTACTCATGCAAAATATTACTAAAAATGCAATAAAAACACATCATTTACTCTGTAAGTAATATTGGTTTAAGTTTAAAAATACCATAATAACTTTTATTTCATAGAATTATCAGGAATTTTATTGAGGTATGGTCTAATCAAAACATGATTCAAAACATAGCATGTGGTATTAATGGTTTCAGCCTAAAAGTTTTTCAGTAATGTATTTTCATTCAACATGGTTCTAGCCATTTCTTGAACAGACTTATTTTTCTTTCAACAACTTCATTTTATTGTGAGGTTCTTGGTGATGAAAATTGATGCTCTATGCCAAAGTTATTGCAAAAAATTTTGAAATCAGCATTTTTAAATTCTCCAACATGGTCACTCCTAATTCAAGAAATAACATAGCCTTTTTCGTTTTGAACCCTTTTACAAAAGATTTTAAAAGCATCAAATGCATCATCTTATTAGCTAAGAACAATACTAATGTGCATTTAGAATAATCATCAACAAGTACAAACACATAGAACTTGCCACTAAAACTAGCATATCTAGAGGGTCCAAACAAATCCGTGTGAAGAAGTTTAAGTGCTTTTGAAGTGGAAACATAATTTTTATTTTTTAGAGAAGTTTTGACTTGCTTTCTAAATTAGCAAGCTTTACAAATTCTATCTTTTTAAAAACCAGTTTTTACTAAACTATTTTTTTTTGAAATTTTTGAAATCAAATTCATGCTTACATGACCTAGTCTTCTATTCCATAACCAACTATCATCATGTAATGCAAAAAAATATTTATCATAGTTGATACACAATCTATATCTATGCATGACATTAATACATCTTTTTCTAACAAACAAAACTTTGTCATCACATGCATTCTCAATAACATATTTTATTTTATCAAAAATAATTGTATATCATTTATCACATAATTAACTAATACTCAGTAAATTGTGATTCAAATTTTCAATTAAACACATATTTTCAATAAAAATAGAAGAATCTTTATCGACATTACCAATACTGATAATCTTTTCTTTTGAATTATCTCTAAAGGATACTTCTCCACCATTTTCAATCTTGGTAAAACTAAAAAATCAAGAGTAATTGCCTGTCATATGTCTCGAGCATCCGCTATCCAAGTATCATTTGTTCTTCTTCTTCTTTGAACCCTATAGAAGAAATCGTAAGTCTCTCAACTAAATACATTTGATTCCATAATATGCATTTCTCTTAATTGAACATCTATAATTTATATGACCATTTCTATTACAATAATGGCATACAATTTGATCATTAATGGAGATAGCCTTCACAAAGTAACTCTTGTAATATTTTGTTTCAAATTTGGCTTATAGCTAATACCTCTTTTGTTAAATACATATTTTTTAGAGTCAAGCAAGTTATTTAAAATGTTTGGCCGATTTGTAAATTTTAAGACAATATCATTAAGCTCATTGCTCTTTTTCCAAGGCATTTCATATTTTTTTAAATCATCAATGTGTAATCTTTCATGCTCAAATGTAATACTTTCTTTATGAGACATAATCTTGTCACGCAATCTTTTATTCTCTAATTGTAGACATGTAACATTTGCATTTAAAGATTTGTTTTCATTTGATCTATGTTTTTCTTTCTAAGAGAAATTTTTTTTATCCCAATCTTCTTTAAATCATTATGCAATTTAGTGAATGCTTCAGGCAATTCATCAGGTTTGACACTTCATGTGATTCCTCCTCATCTGAGGTCTCCTCATCGCTGTCATCCTATGTAGCCACCATAACTTTCTTTTTCACCTTGTTAAAGAAAGGACATTATGATTTTAAGTGCTCATACTTCTTGCATTCAAAGCATATAATTCCTTTCTTCTTTTCCTTTTGGTTTTTGAAGTTCTTGAACTTTCATCGCTCACTAGATTTCTTGAAAAACGTCTTGAGTTTTGTGGCTATCATAGCCATAGCTTCATTTTTGAATTCGCTTTCATCGTTGCTTTCCGATCTTGAAACTTTCAGGGCAATGCTCTTCTTCTTTTTATTTTCATCACCTCTTTCAGTTGCCAAATCTTCTTCATATGAAATAAGTGAGCCAATTAAATCATCAATAGTTAAAGTATTTAAATTCTTGGCTTCCTCAATGGTAGTTATCTTAAAGTATTTAAATTCTTGGCTTCCTCAATGGTAGTTATCTTAAGTGTCCATTCTTTTGATAAAGACCTAATGATTTTCTTCACATTTTCGTTATTTGAAAAGTTTTTTCCTAGAGTTCCTAAAGTGTTTACAATATTCGTAAATATAGTATACATAGAATGCATACTCTTATTTTGTTACATTTGGAAGAATTCGTATTGCCTAATATAATCTATTAATTTTAGACTTTTTAACTTGATTAGTACCTTCATACACTACCTCAAGTTTTTTTTCAAATCTCATATGCATTAGAATATCTTGAAACTCTATAAAATTCTTTTTTATCTAAAACACAAAATAGGACATTCATGGTTTTAGAATTTACAGAGGCCTTATTATTTTCCACCTCACTCCATTCACATGAAGGTTTTGGAACTTCTATCTCTTTTTCATTTTTAGTAGTTGACATGAATAGACCATCACTAACTATTTCTCGTATTTCATAGTCTAAAGGTTGTAAGTAAATTTTTATTCTAATTTTTCAATATGAATAATAATTCCCATCAAAGAATGGTGGTCTAGTAGTGGACTGAACTTCATTAAAGTTGGAATCGTTTTGGGTTACCATGAATTTTTTGCTCTAGATGGTTAAGTCGTAACAAGAGAACCTTACTCTAATACCAAATGAAATACCAGCTAAGCAACCGAAGAGGGAGGTGAATTAGGTTTCTAAAAAATTATGAAGTAATTAAATCAAAATCAAATGCAAATATTTGATAAAATTAAGCAAATAACAAATAAATAATAACAATCCAAATGTAAAGCGAATGGAAAGAGAACCAAACTCGCCTATGTTCATGTCTCCAAGCTCACAGGGCTTAAGGATTCCACTAACCAAGCCTTATACCCTAAGGCTCCAAAATCTTTACAATTGACTTCGTAGGTATCAAACAACCTTACAACAAGAAGTTATCTCAAACCTCTTAACTCAAGTGTTTCTTGCACTCTCAAACTCTCAATTTGGTGTTAAAATAAAAATTACATAAATCTTCCTTCACACAATGTAAGTGTTTATGAATAAAAGCTCTACGTGTGATCTAACAAGTTTTAAGCACAAGGATTGAATGTATAATAACAAGTTCAATGATGATTGTAGAATTTGTTCTCATTTGAATTTGATTGAGCCTTTTTATACTCGGAGAAAAACACTAGTCGTTGTTAACTTTCTAGGCATAATCAGAGAGTAGCAATTTTTCCATAACCAAAAACATATTTACAATAGTACCTAATTAAACTTAGAAATCCTCTTAAAGCTTTGATAGCGGTAGGCTTAGGCCACCCAAGCGTACATTGAATTTTTTAGGATTGCTAGCTACTCCAAAAGCAGAAAGAATATGGCCCAAATATTCGACAGTTGATTAAGCAAAACAATATTTCGAAAGCTTAACATAAAGTTGATTTTGTTGCATACATTGAAAGACAATAGAGACATGATAGGCCTACTCTTGTAAAGAAAATTGAATTGATAAAATGGAGGGTAATTAAGTTTGTTTAGAAAAAATAGAGGGTAGTTAAATTTAAATGAAGGGAAAGATTTAATTAAAATAATATTAACTTATTATCATCTAATGAGTCTTTGAAAGAGATCTTTTTTTTTATTTACCACATAAATAAGTAAATAGATAGTTACATAGTAAAATTTGAATAATCAACATGCTCTAGTCTACCAAAAAGAAAAAGGATAAAATGACCGGAGTAAGTTTAAACTTTAAAGAAAGAAATAAAAGAATCTTCTGACTTTGATAGAATTGCGGCCATAAAATTTTGTCTTGTCATATATTCCATTTTAATGAAGAGCATACCATCAAAAAGGTGCATTTATGTTTATTGGCCAAGTTTAATAGCGCCAATCCTTTTGAAAGCTGTTTTAAAACTATTAATTAATTATTGTCATCGATAAATATTTATTCTTAAATATATTTTAGTTAATCGCTTAAAAATTCTAAATACAACGATTACCTTTTTAACAATAAAGCAAAAGAGATTTATCGTAACCATTAAGACATTTAATTGAGCTACACACCGAGACACACCAGAAAACAAGAAAAGAAAGGCATTTATTAAGCAAAAGACCAATGCCATCCTAGGTAAAAGCCTGATTAGCACACAGTAAAACACTTTCATTCCTAGACCCTTAGTTGGGAGTGAAATAGAATTGAATGTCCATGACTTCAATATGGCTAAAGTATGCATCTTTGCGGCCTCGCGGCTATTCTGAATAGAAGTAAGTGGCTACTCCTTCCTCCAATGCAGCTCCTTTGTTCACTTGCTCTCCGTTTCCCCCTCCCTCTCCCTCTTCCTCTCCCTCTCCCCCTCCCTCTCCCTCTCCCTCGTCGTCTGTTTCATCATACTCCAATGGTTGTACCTCTCCATCCTCAATACTGTCAGATGTTCCTTCTTCTTCTCCCTCTCACCTTTCCTCGCTACCTTTGTCAGGTTCATTAGACTTATATTGCACTAGTTTTGGTTTCTTGCTGCTGCTTTCTTCTTCCTCTTCGCTATCTTCTTCTTCGCCTTCTCCACGAAATAATTCAAATACCACCTCTTCATGATGAAAGCCATAACAGTTTTGTCCATGAACACCTGATGATAAGTAGAAAGAGTAATTAATTGTTAATTAAATCTAATTCATGTGATGAACTCTGAACTCTCTTAATATATATCTCTCCGACTCTCTTACCGCAGCATTAACTATATATATGTTTACTTGCCACAAGGTATCATTAGGATAATAGCTCATTGGAATAGCTCCATTGATAAAAAAAAATTCATCATCGGTGTTGTTTTCATCTTACGAGGAGGAAAATCATAAACTAATGGCTTACCATATCCAGGAATCACCTGAATGAGTATATTGTTTTTACACTGAGTGCACTATAAAATGCAAAACATTAATTACTAACAATAAAAACATTAATTATTTTCACTACGTATTAATTAATAAAAAATGAAATATTTTTACCCCTTTAAGGTTGTGAACATCACCGCAAGTCTGAAGAGTAATGTTGTGTTCCCTCAAGATTCCAAGTTCATGAGCATCAAAATTAGGTATTTCAGCATAGTTGTCCCAAGAAAATGCGCATCTGCTCACCTTCGCATCCAACATCTTGCCACAGTAAGCACAATTCAACTAAAAAAAAGACACAAATTAACAATCTAATTATAACAATGTGTGTGTGCGCATGTGTGTGTGCATGTGTGTGCGTGTATGTGTGTGTGCATGTGTGTGTACGCGTGTGCGTGTTTGTGTGTGCGTGTACGTGTGTGTGTGTGCGTGTTTGTGTGTGTCTGTGGGTGGGTGTGGGCGTGTACGTGCGTGTGGGCGTGCGCGTGTGCATGTGCATGTGCGTGGGATGTGTGTGTTCGTACGCGTGTGCATGTGCGTGCCCGTGTGTGTGTCTGTTCGTGTGCGTATGTGTGTGCGCTCGTGTGCATATGTGTGCGTGTGCGTGTGCATGCGTGCGTGTGTGTGTGTGTCAGGGACGGAACAAGCCAACCTTGGCTGGGGGGCCAAAGAATTTTTTCAAAAAATTAAATAAAATTTTTAATGTAAAAAGTAATTATTAATAAAATATAAATACTGAGTATTAATTTTTTTTAACAGGGGCCATGGCCCATGCTTGTCCCTTAATAGATCCACCCCTGCTATGTGTATAATTAACTTATTACTCAATCTCAAGATGATATTCTTCAGTAGATAAACCTACCCCGAACATTCAACGTATAACCTTGTGCCATCGCTAATTCTAACACAAAATAGAGGAGAAAATTTGAGAACAACTTTCTATTCTCATATTTGCATCCTCCTCTTGCTATTTATAGAAAAACAAATATTATGAGGCAAAATGGTAAATATTATTTTCTGAAGGGGAAAATTTGGTAAATAGTATTTTCTTCATTTTGCACATGGAATATGTTTGTGTGTACTAAAACTGAAGCATCTCCACTTTTTGGTAGTTAAATTCAGAGTACTTGATTGGTTTGAAAAAAAAAAACTTGAATAATAGGCTTGAAAACTTGAAAAATAGGCCTGAAAAATAAAATTGAAGCATCTCCACTTTTGCCCAAAAACTTTTTTTTTATTTATATATACAAAAATAGGCCTGAAAACTTGAAAATAGTACAAGATGGATAAATGACAAAAATGAGATTTTAAATGGGCAATTTCACTGAGTGTCCTACCTTTAGCTATTTTACTTTTTTATGAAGCAAAACTTATCTTAAATCCAATACATATAAATTATTGTTTTTGATATTTCTTAAATCCAATGGTTGAAAATAATTTTAACCTAAAATAAGGTACAAGTGTAATGTAATTTACAGAAAATTTCATTTTTAATCACATATTTAGTTATTTTTTTCAAATAAGTCCTTATTGATTTCGTATAATTAAGTGGTTTTGTTGTCCATCTTTTCTACATCTATTTTTAAAACTTTATAAAGCTTTTACTAAATTTTTATAAAGATCTAAATGATTATTATAATCATAAAGATTTACAAATTTTGAATATATTTGTGCACCTACATTTATAATTTCTTGTCTCTCTTGAGATATAGACTAGATTTTTCTTCTAACACACAAACATTCATTCTATTTTCCCATCCTAATACATACCATCAATGTTGTCACATAGATTTTGTAATCTAAATTTAGTATCCTAAATTATAAGAGATATTACATGTGATAAATATCTTATGAATCTAATGAATTATTAAAAACATGGTACAATGAATAAATGAAACATAGAAACCAATAAATTACCACCTTTTATTTATAGACAAAGAGGATTTTGCTATGGAAGATTTCAACCCTTTGATCTGATTAATGATTCAGACATTTGGAGAAATAATCAATTAAATTGAATATCACCATATTTATTTAATAAATTAAGAAATCCAAATTTATCTATAAATGATATAGAAAGTGTGAATAAAATATTAGAAATTAACAATTTCAATGAAGAAAATATGAAATAAATTAAAAGGTTAAGAGATTAACTCAATAAAGAATTTAATAAAGTTAAACAACTAATAAAAGATTTCAAGATTGAAGATCATGATATATTAAAGTAAGAAATTATTAATAAAATGAATAAAAACTCAATAGATATAAGATTAAACAAATTGGAAATTCAATTAAATAAAATAGAAAAAATTATTGAGCAATTTGGTACTAAATTTACTATAAATATAAATAAAAAATTTCAAAAAAAAATTGAAGTTCTAGCAGTACTATTGTCTGGCTGCAGCCTAGGGTATAAAGCGAAACTTAAAAACTTATTGACAATTTTAATAATTATTACTTTTCTAAGGATTTAAAATTTTTAACTGTAACATATAGTTAATGTAACATAAGTTTCGTCTTTTATGAAAGAATACATGCTAGTTATTCATTATAAGTAAGATATACAATCCCAATTCCTTATTATATACAGGCGTATTGTATTGTAGACGCTGCCAATAGCTTAAACTTTGAGTAGGACTATTGGCACCCCTCTAACTATCACTTAACACCCCTTTAATTATTTTACAATTTTAACCTTTATTAAAATTATATAATAAGACAATTATGAATTTTACAATTCTAAATACCTCTTAACACCTTTTTTTAATTTTATTTTTTTAACATTTTCGAGTTTACTCCAACTGCAAACTAATTTATGAATTATGATCTACATATTATAAATTTAAGTAATGCTACAAGCGACTGTAAATATTAAAATATCAGTAGAAAAATGAAAAATAACTTGATTAAGATGTTAGTTTAAATGGCTACACATAATGTAATTTTGATAATAACAAACATGTGTCTTAAGTAAAAATAATAAATATTGTATTTCATATTTTCACTAGTTTTTTAAGGATAATATTTATGCAAGTGAATCAAGTGAAATCAAGATTGAAGACACTCAACGGACAACGGCGACGTCAAGAATATAGTTTAGAGCTCAATGAACAAATTAGTGTGATAAATTCTTGTAAAGCCAGTATGATTTAATTGATACATGATTTAGCATTTGAGAAGCTCAAGAGATTAATTTAATTAAATACTTTTCATAAACTAAAAGGTTTTATTTTTATAAAGTAAAGTATTTTGTGGATTTAAGTAATTTCGACTTAAATGCTAAGATTTGAAATCTTTGATTTTAAATAAGTATTAAATTTCAGAGTTGGACGTTTTTACAAACATTTGAAATGTTTTGGGCCATGCTATAACTTATGAATATTTTGGACTAAAGTGAAAGATTTTGAGAACTTTGAAAAATATAGGTATTATGTTGAAAATGACCTTTGTGCGAAATAATAAAATCTTTGGGGCCATATCATAATTTCAAAAAGTTTACGAAAGACAACTATTCTTAGGAAGTTCTGAAATTAGACCTATTTGTAAAGTTTTATGACATTTTGGGTTATAGTATAATTATAGAAAGTTTTGGGTCAAATTATAATTTCAGAGAATAGTGTTACTGTAGTAAAATTCAAAAATAACGGTAATATCACTGTTCCTGAGCGGCTAGCCGGATAATCAAGCGGCTAACCATTTGGGCGCGGGAATTTACTTATAACGGTTAGTTTTCGGGCTCTCACTATAAAAACTCAACTCAAACTTCATTTTAAGAACTAATGCACGCAAATATAAGATCATACAACATATATTCAGCTTCCAAAACGTAAATCATCATTGTTGAGCTATTAGTTGCATATCCACTGTTAAAGAGAGTTTTTGTTGTAATTTTCATTTCTTATCAAATTGTAAGTGTGTAATTGTGGGAAACACTTGGGGTGAAGAGATTAGGAAGATAATCTCTTGGTTGTAAAGGTTTATTGACACCATGAAAGTCAATTGTAAAAACTTGAAGCCTTGGGAGGCTTGGACAGTGAAATCCTCGAGCTTGGTTGGCTTGGAGGCGTAGACGTAGGCCGGGATTACCGAATCACGTAAAAATCTGCGTGTTTATTTTTCTCTTCCCTTACTCTTTTATTTTTACGCTTGTTTGAATTTATTGTTTTCTATTTCATTAAGACGTTAGATTGATTTATTGTGCGAATCGTATTGCATTATTTTTAAAAACCCAATTCACCCCCCCTCTTGAGTTGTGTTACTTGCATTTCATAAAAGACAAAATGAATAGTACCTGAAATAAAAATACTGCATTTTAAAAATTAAGAAAGTTACTTTTTCATTTTATTTTCTGGTGAGAAATTATCGCCATCAGCAACTCATCATCAACAAATTTCAGAGAAGAAACTAAGACCCATGAGGGAAATTAAGAAAGAAAAAGGTAATTATGAAGCAAAGGACGAACCGAACGATCATCAGAATTATTTTCCCACCGACATGTTTTCCAGTACCCCAGTTGTCTTTCTGCACAAAGGCACGCAGTCTTTCAAAGAATTTGTGATTCTGCGTTTCAGAAGCTTGTGCTCAACATCTTCATCAGTAAACCAAATTAGCACTTGGCCTTAGAATTACACGCATGGTAGCCAAGTGTTTGCGAGGTGTCATTATCAATTACAATGAGTTTAAAAGTGCTGGCCATGTGGTGTTTTAATGATTTGCCACGTTAAAGTAGAAGTTTCGTGGAGCAAGTTCCATTTTCCTTCTTTTTTTTCCCGTCTCTCTCTTTCTTTTTCAATAGATGATTAATTGTCTCAAAATGGGTCAAAAATTAAATGGTCTTTATATTAATAAATTTAAATTAAGGATATTTTTGTCATTAAGGGGTGTTAAAAGAATTTTATAACATTTTTAAATATTTTTATAAGGTTAATAAAGAAAAGAGGTGTTGAGAGATATTTAGAGGGGTGCCAATAGTCTCACTCTAAACTTTAGAGAAAATTATAGAAAAATTACTTGAATTTTTTATCCATAAATTAAAGAATGTTTTATAATTTCTTTGTTTCTCTTCTTCACACAAACTCAACAGTTCCTTTTTCAATTCACACAAACACCATTACATCAATATTAAGTTCTATGCATTGATATTCGATTTTGCTATTTGCTTCCACGTTGATGAACCAAAGGGCATCCAGGGAGATTGTCAATTTTTCTTTTACTAAAATCATTATATACTACTAATTTTCTTTTTTTTTATAATAGTCAATAATCCCGACAGCATAATTTTATAGTATTACCTTTATTTTCATATACACTTTTATTTATATTTATAATAAATTAAATAAATCATATAAATCAAAATCAAAATATTAAAAAAAAGTACTAAGAAAAAGAAATATATTTTTACGTGAAAAATTTATAAGAGATATTTTTCTTATTCTTTGTATTATTTTTTAAACATTTTCTTAAAATATATACACACACACACTTTATATTCTCAACATAAATTATCAGGTAAATGACTCATAAAACCCGTACTAGAACTCCCAACGGCTAGTAGGGATGGCAAAAAAGCACAATTCAATCTGGTCCATTCCCACAGGCTTTGGCCTGGACTTTCCACATGAGAGCCTGGATAAGGGTGTAAAAAAAAAGAAACAAAGCATAAGCCCTCTATTTTTTAAAAAATTAAATTTATAAATTATAATAATAAATTTAAATTAAAAACAGAAAATTTAAAAAAAAAGCTTAAATTCTTAATTTATATGTCAATAATGAATCAAAAAACTTAAAATTATAATATTAAACTCTCTTTTAAGTGTTAATTAATTAAGAAAGTGTTTGAATTAAAGAAGCTATTATTATAAAATTAAATTTTTAAATTTTTATTTACTTTATTTATTATTTTATTTTAAAATATTTATTATTTTAATTTATTATTAATTATAACAACTTAATTATTATTAATTTATTTTAAATCTATAATAATTTTTAAAAAATTAAAAAAAAAAAAAGTAAAAATCTAAGCCCGACCAACCCCGGCTCAAGTTTACAGTGAACTCGATTCAAACTCAGCTCTTACACTTATTAATTATTATCTAATGAGTTTGGTCTAAACTTTTAATTTGCCAACCCTAAGGGATAGGCGGAAAATGAGAGGGTGCTCTGTTTGGGCCGCGTAATTACGAAATGCACTTATCATTAGTAAAGAATAAAGTTACCACTATTACCAATCATCTCCTTAAACCCCAAATCAAATTGCAAAATTCTCTCCCACATAAATCCACATCACTTTACCGTCCTCCTTGTTCCCTCCAGAACCTCCTCTGAATCTCTGTTTCTAGGGTTTCCGTAAATTTCATTTCCACTCTCACCCCGATCTTTCCTCTTTGTTTACACTTTCTGCCACTCCAAAACTCTGATCCGAACAAAATTAGGGTTCTAGGGATCCAAAAAAGTTAGGGTTTTAGGGTTTCTCGATCATACAAAATTCAAATGGCATCACCAGCAGTAGTACCCTCTCAACCTCGTTCTTCGAAAACGGAGTCCTACGTGGACAACAAGCGCAAAGAAGACATCCGCCAGGCCAATATCGTGGCGGCGCGAGCCGTTGCCGATGCCGTGCGCACCAGTCTTGGCCCCAAAGGCATGGACAAGATGATCTCCACAGCCAGCGGGGAGGTCATCATCACCAATGACGGCGCTACCATCTTGAACAAAATGGAAGTCCTCCAGCCCGCCGCCAAGATGCTTGTTGAACTCTCCAAGTCTCAGGACGCCGCCGCCGGAGATGGTACCACCACCGTCGTCGTCATCGCCGGCGCCTTGTTGAAACAGTGCCTCATCCTGTTGTCCAGCGGAATCCATCCCACCGTTATCTCCGATACTCTACACAAGGCCGCGATCCATGCCGTCGATGTGCTCACTGCAATGGCCGTGCCGGTCGAGTTATCCGACCGTGACAGCTTGGTTAAGTCCGCGAGCACATCGTTGAACAGTAAGGTCGTGAGTCAGTACTCGACGTTACTGGCGCCGTTAGCTGTTGACAGCGTTTTATCAGTCGTGGACCCGAGCAAACCAGATTTGGTCGATTTAAGAGATATTAGGATAGTGAAGAAATTAGGAGGGACAGTTGATGATACAGAGTTGGTTAAAGGATTGGTTTTCGATAAGAAAGCGAGTCATGCTGCGGGCGGGCCGACCCGTGTGGAGAATGCCAAAATTGCCGTGATTCAGTTTCAGATTTCGCCGCCTAAGACTGATATAGAGCAGAGCATTGTGGTTTCTGATTACACCCAGATGGATAGGATTTTGAAAGAGGAGAGGAATTACATATTGGGAATGATTAAGAAGATTAAGGCTACTGGGTGTAACGTTTTGTTGATTCAAAAGAGTATTTTGAGAGATGCAGTGACGGATTTGTCATTGCATTATTTGGCCAAATCAAAGATTATGGTGGTTAAGGATGTTGAGAGGGATGAGATTGAGTTCATTACTAAAACTTTGAATTGCTTGCCTATTGCAAATATTGATCATTTTCGAGCAGAGAAGTTGGGGCATGCTGATTTGGTGGAAGAGGTTTCCCTTGGAGATGGGAAGATTGTGAAGATTACGGGGATTAAGGATATGGGTAGGACTACAACTGTACTTGTTCGGGGGTCAAATCAGTTGGTGCTTGATGAGGCTGAAAGGAGCTTGCACGATGCCTTGTGTGTGGTTAGGTGTTTGGTGAGCAAGCGGTTTTTGATTGCAGGTGGTGGGGCACCGGAGATTGAGTTGTCAAGGCAGTTGGGAGCATGGGCAAAGGCATTGTCCGGCATGGAAAGGTATTGTGTGAGGTCATTTGCAGAGGCACTTGAGGTTATTCCCTATACTTTGGCTGAGAATGCTGGGTTGAACCCGCTTGCCATTGTGACTGAACTGAGGAACAGACACGCACAAGGGGAAATCAATTCTGGAATCAATGTGAGGAAGGGGCAGATTACCAATATTTTGGAGGAGAATGTCGTGCAGCCACTGCTTGTGAGCACAAGTGCAATAACACTGGCTGCAGAGTGTGTAAGGATGATTTTGAAGATTGATGACATCGTTACTGTGAGGTAGTTTTGCATCCAAGGATGAAAGTGTGTTCCCTACTTATGTTTTGCGTCCTTGTATTATCTGAATTAGTAAGCTCTGTTTTAGGATTGATCGCCATTAAGAGTTTTGACTTTGTTATTTTTGTTGCCAAATATTTGGTTTGAATTTGCTGTTTTATGGTTAATTAGTAGTCGAATGACTGATTAACTACTATTTCAGTCTTTATATGTTTTACCTTGTGAGAAGCTCTAATCAGATCTATGCTTAGGCAAATTGATGACTGCTATTGATTTATCATCTGCTTTATGATAGCTGTATGTGACATACATTAACTTGTTCATACATTATGTTTTCATCAGAAGATCACTTCTTTGAGACGACAAACTGTCTTAACATGTTATGGTTAACATTTTATAAGAAGTTAGCGCTATGAAACCTCGAAAGTTATTCTAGCTTCAATATTGTAATTGTCTTCAAGCCTTGTAGAATCAGGCATGCATACAGCTGCTGTCTGTATTCTTCAATTGCATCCAAAGATTTGTTAGGCTTTTGCAGCGCCGATGGTAGTGACAGTTAAAGCTTATAACAGGGTTACTGGGTCAAGTAGTCAATGATATCTCGGTATTATCAAATGTCAAATTGCTTTAGATCTTAAGTTATGACAATGCTTCTCTATCAGGTGATAGCAAGTAGAATGTAGCAGTGAAATCACATTTTACACCACATTCTTATTTTTCCTGTCATTTCTTGACAGGATTTTAAATTATCTGTTAATAGATACACCATTCTCAATTAGCTTAGAGAAGTGATGAGTGTGTGAAATGGGCCTTGTCTTATAGGGATAGGGACTTGAATATCCACAATTTCTTACCATCCATAGCATTCAATTGAAGACCAATTCTTCCTGTTAAATTGGATTTACAGAAACATGTCTTTTCTGTGGATAGGGGCCTTTTATGCCTACAATTTCTAAAGTCAACGTTGGAGTCATAAGAAACTCATCTTTAGTGTTTTTCCTTCGAAAGGTGCCAATTGCTCCCAATCCTACATTCCTGTTGCTGTCAATGGTTATCATAATTTTGTAAGTAGGGTTAGGCTGGCACTGACAGTTCATCTCAGGATTTGGACATCTACAGATACCTCTTCGTATGGAGGTGTTATTTTTTATGTCTTTATTTTTGCCGAAAGCCGGGTACTAAGGTCTAAGGGCATTGCAGGTTCTTTAGGAACTGTTTGGTTGGAGTAACTTACAAATTAGAGGAATCAATAGAATCCAAATGTAATCGAGGAATTATCCAATTTAATTAACTTAGGAGTCCAAATTCTTTGAAGAATTCATTTCCTTTTCTTTCTGGATTACTTCAAGTAAAGATCACTTTTAATTCTGCATGATATTTGCTAAAAATTACCTTTACATCTTTGTTAGCTTGTTTGGTATCTTAGTTGGTTAAATTAAATGATCAGCACTCCTCCATCTTCTGCGTGGAATGTGCCTAGCTTAAGAAATACTAGGGAATGATTAAATAAAAAGCATTGTAGGAAATACGAGATTTCTTAGTAGTTTCCAATTTCTTTATTTATTTTTCTTTTTAATTTTTCTTTTGCTGTTTTTGTTTGAATGAGGATACTATAAAGTCTAGTTCCGAAAGATTTGCCTCTTGACACGCTTGCTGTATTTGCTATTCTCATCCTTGGGAGCTTAATTTTTTGGGTGGCAAAAGTATATAGTGTTTCCAAATGACAAAGACAGGTTTGATGAGTAAAATTGATGTAGTTGAAATGCATAGGATTCAGTGCTTGATAAACACAGATGTAACAGTGATGAAATGCTCTCTGGTCGTAGAAAGTCAATTGGAAGACAATAGTGGCCGATTGTTTTTCGTTTCCAGAGATGTGCTGATATAAATAGAGCACTCTGTAGTCAATAAACTGAACGATTTTAACACTTGTCTTAGAGATTCAGTTTCTATAGCTTGATACTATTGTACAACAAATTACAATGTGTGAACTGTGAATGGGTTTCTTAGAGCTGTTAGGGAACCAACCGGTAAACATCCCCAGGAGAATTATTCAATTAGTTCTTCATGGTTTTGCGGAGAATTTTCTAATTGGTTAGAGTTTGTACTGTTAAGAATTCAATGTCTTTTTTTGCAGCTATTTTTGGTGAATATTCCAATTGAATTCTAGTTAATAGTGAGACAGTATATGGTTAGATGAATGTTGTTTACTTCTTGTCCATTAATCTGATGATTGTAGTCAATTATAGGAGTTCCAAAAGCTCAGTTGGCTTGGTTTTATATTTATACATAAATAATTTCATGATTGGCTTGGTGGTATTATACAATTTTATGAAGCCTCTCTTTCGATGACTTTGAAACTGTTAGTTTTATCTGATTTTGTCCTCCAACAGACCAAATCAGACCAATTAATGTTAAATGTCATTGGAGAGGGCTGTCGCATACATTTTCTACTGAACCCAGTTTAGTTTGACAGAACATTAATTTTATAAAAAGTGAAAAGAGGGGGAAAAAAATGTTCCCCCAAGATTTACATGTTTGTAAAGAAAGGACAATCCCAGAAGCCACAATTCCCTGAAACAAACAGAAATCGTGAAGAAATTAATCTTTTGTTTTACTATATCATATTCGAATGAAGAGTATTGAAATCGAAGTTGTTACAGCATATAAGATAGTGAAAAGCTCTTCTCCAGATTGGATTTTCCAGCGATTGATGTCAGTTTCCACAAATGCTGCGATTGCTAAGAATTGAATCAATCTAAAAAAGCATGGGAATGAAGTGAGTGTGAGTTTTGCTGGGTGCTTCTTCAACAAGGGAGCCTGCAAAACATTTATGACTTCGTCAGCCATGAATTTAATAGCTAAATGTGTCAAAAGTTCAACAAAGGGGAAACTTGTTGACGGTGAGAATGAAGGGGCTAACCTGAAGAACCATCCAACCAGCCCAAGAAATGCAGTGACCAAACAACAAAATACAACCCCATGTCCAGTTCTGTGATTTACTTGAAGACATGTAGTGTTCTGGTTCCAAATTAGTTGCATGCCTAACTTGATGCAGAAGAGGAGGGCCTTTGTAAAGTGTGACAATATACTGGCACGACCAACACTTTGCAATCGTGCCCAGAACTTTTGCGAATCCATCTCTTCTCCCAATATTTACTTGCTCAAGTCTGCTGACATAAAGAAAGAAAGATCAGACAAGAAGCAAAAGCCACACTAGAGAATATCGAAAGAAATATATAGAGCCTCAATTACCTTAGAGCAGAAGCCATAACAAAAGTGACTGCAGGAACTGAGTTTTGCATTGCAGAAGCAAAAGTTGGAGATGCGTAGTACAATCCCAGAAGATAAAATCCTTGGTTTGCTGTTATTCTGACAAACTATCAATGAAATGGCTGATTAGTAAGTAAATTCTATTGACTAAATTGGTTGGATATTAAATGGAGTAAATATATCTCTTTATATGTAGGAGTGAAGGTCTCGCCTTTAGTAGGTGTAGATTTCTGAGCTACGCCCTTAAGATCTCGACTCTACCGCAACTGTATTTGCTCAGATTCCAAGTGAAAAAAATCTCATATATCTTTATTTAGATTCTTACCCCAAAATTGCAAGAAAGAAAAACTGAACCAGCAGAGAAAATGTAAGAGGAGCTCTTTCCTTCCTGAAAACGATACACAATAATATTATAATGTGAACCAAAGAAAAGGAACAAGCCAAATTTGCATGTAGAACAACCAACAAAAGACTTACTTCTCCAAAACATAAGCGAAAGGACTTAATAAAATGAGAGCAATGATGTTTCTATGAACTGGATAAACCACTTTACTGACTCCTATGTTTAGTGCTACTCTGCTCACAATGTGAAATCCTACAAAGCAGAACTACAGGCAAGCAATGCCATAAGAAGTTTCATTTTCTCAAGACTCTAGCGATAATTTTAATTAGGCTTTTTGTTGAAGTACAATCACAAGGCAGAGGGTGCTTGCCTATATATATATATATATTCTTATCCATGAAGCAAATACAATAGTAAAATGTGCATTATTTGAAGCATTAGGGCAACAAGCCGCCCAAGAGCACATGCAAATGATTATACACTTATGTTTACAAATAACATCTTGTTGTTGCATCGAAACATATAAATGTTGACTAATCTGGCTAACATTGAACTTGGTAAAAGGAAATGGTTGAATAATTGAAAAATGAGATTATTCAGGAATACACATTGAATGCTAAGATTACGCATTGAATTTCTGATAATTCCCCATCCTCAAATCAGTCCTTCCAATTATCAAAAAAAGATACCAAACTTTTCCCCTTTTAATATTGTGCATAAATATAAACCAAATCTCTCTTCGTTTGAACCATTAGATTGAGCCAGAATGGAAATTTTCAAATGCATATATAATAACTACATATCAGCATCTGTTGCAGGCTCGCAGCCTTGCATTATTGCATAATTGGCATGTAATCTCTCAGTGCACATCTCAATTTTTGTGATTAATTCTTTAACTGAATTTTTTTTTTTTTTTTTCTGTTGGCGAAACAATGTTGAGATAAGACATGTTAAACAGGTTGAGCTAGTAAGGCCGACTTGACTTCTCCATCTTCCTTAATCCTTTATTTAAAATAACTTGTTTGTCAGGATTGTTTAGAGAAAACTTTTGTCTTTGATTTGTGTATAATATTGTTCCAAATATTAATATATCAAAATAATGATAATTTCTCACAAAGAATGGGTGGTTTATTAGGATAAAAAAAGTAAATTACACTAAGTTGGTTGGTGTAGATATTTTAAACAAAAAACAGAAACAACTAAAGAAGGAATCGTTTACTTTTGTTCTTTTTAGATTGAGGAGATAAATGGTCTTTGAAAGCACATGTAACTAACCAGTGAAAGTACTTTTGCCTAGTGGAAGAGCCCTTATACTTACAATTAGAGCCGACAAAATTTGATATGACTCAATTACTCAACACGAACACGACACGAATAAATGGGTATGAGTCGTTAAATTTAACACAATTATTAAATGGGTTGGGTTTGGGTTAACACGATTTTTTTGTGTCGGGTTAGGATTAAAGTTTTTGACCTATTTATCCGATCAATGACCTGATTATATTGTCTATTTTACAATAATTTGTAGGTTCTTATTATCAATACTCAAATATTAAAGATGGTTCTCAGTTTTATTTTTATTTTTTGAAAAGAGGAATATAAACATAATATTTTATTTATAAAATTTTATATACATTTAGAGCTTCAATAATGTAAATGTGTGAAATATTGTTAGACATGTATATTTTATAATATCAATAATATATATATATATATATCAATAGTATAAATGTGTAATATTTTAGTAGATATGTAAATTTTATAATATCGATAAATTATATATATATTTATATATGTACAACAATATGTAAATGTTTGATGTAAATTTCATTTAATATATAGTTATTAAGCGGGTTATTGAGTAACCCGATTATTTTTTCGTGTCGGGTTTGGGTCTCAATATTTTGACACGACTATTAAATGGTTCGAGTTTGGGTCGACCTAAATTTGACACAACACGAAGCTGACACGACTCGATGACTCATTTTGCCAACTCTACTTACAATGTTAAGAGTAAGGGTTCGAGCCTCCATAAAAATATTATAGAGGTTAGTTTTAGTCCTCTTTCAATTATTAAATAATTGAGTCGAGATAGTCTCTCCCTCACAAACTGTGAATGCAGTGGACACCACTTGAATATTAGAGATGATTTAAAGAATTTGGACAGTGCTTCAGAGGAGTACATATCATGGTGAATGTCTCAGTTGTATAATCTATTTGTAAATATTAATTGTAATATCAATAACAGTCATGTATAACAGTATTCCAAATATATATATATATAAAAAACACAAATCAATAAGCACAAAACTCTTTATTGTATTACACTATCCTCCCCTTGGCTCTGATACCAGAAAAGTATAGATCAAAGGATGGATGTGATTACTTTTGAAAACACTATTAGTAATAATGATAAAACACTTTGAATCGTAGTTGGTTCTTTTTATTAATTTGGTTTACCAAATATAATTAGGTTCTTTGAAAATTTCAATTGGATTTGAATGCGGTTGGTCAAATTTTATTAATAGCAGAAAAATACGTGGCGTCGTAGCACAAAGTGATGAGATTCTTGGCATGTATTTTAGCCAAGCTATTTAATTCTCCTTTGGACCAGTAGCCCGTGCACTTTGGTTTCCAGCCTATATACTTTTCTTGCTTTAATTTACCAAATATGAATTTAATTCTTTAAGCAAGCCTAGCAACAACATACATCTAAAGGCTTGGGTGCATACATAGTACCAGATCTGGATCCCAGAAATGGTGCTCTGAAGAAGGGGGGAGAAGAAAAATACAACTAAGGACAGAGATCCGGTCTCTTTGCCTTAGAGGAACGTAGCAGTTTATATGGCAGATCTGATAGAGATCAGTCTGCAAAGCATGCGTTAAAAGAAAATGCTTTGAAATAAATAAATGTTTTGAAATTAAAATGCGGGAATTTAAATGTTACATGAAACTGAAATTGCTTTAAAATTAAATTACAAAATGTAAATCTTACATCTAGGTTTGTAGATCTGAGCTTTGAAAGAAAATGGGAAATTAATCCAAAGACAAGGAACTAATTTGTAAACAGAAAAATTTCCTTGGATCTGATTCCTGATTCCCAGAGAGATTTTAGAGAGAAGGAAGAGAAGAAGAGAGAGAGAGCTTTGAAAAAAATGAAAATTCTGAGGAGTCACAGTCTTCCTTCAGAATTATATACAATGCTTATTAAACTGTAGCGAGTTCCACTTGATACTGTTCACTGTAGCGCTAAAAATTTGAACTGTCGCGGGACTGCTGCTTTGTACATGGGATACGGTGAGACTGTTGCTTTATACATAGAATACGATTTGGGTGAAGAGACATGTGCGCTCTCACTTGTGTCTAGGGGACCACCCAAAATACAATACAAAAATATTACAGAAATTTAAAAATAAATATTTACTCTTTTATATATATATATATATATATATATATATATATATATATATATATATATATATATATATATATATATATATAAATATATATATATATATATATATATCAACTATTTACAGTGCTTTATTGGAGATAAAATTCTGAAATAATCGTCTTCATTATCATCTCCAAGTGAAATGAACGGCTCTTCAACTTCTTCATCATCTTCAGAGGAATCTGCGACGGAAGACTTTGATCTGGAGGTGAGGAGCTGTTCCATGACTTTGAAGTATTCATCTTCAGTTTTGGCACTGGCCAGGAGAGATTGGGCTTTAGATTTTTGGGTAAGGAAGGTTTGTTGGGCTTTGGAGCTTTTGATGGTTGGTGGTAAGAAACCTTTAGAACAAAGCCAATTTCGGATAAGTGTTTCAGTTAATTTGGCTTGTTTATCAAACTTTGACCACCATTTTACCTTGAAAGTTCTTTGGAGGATGAGTTGAGATCCTTGGGTATGGAATCTGAAATTCCACATGTATACCCATGGGAGGAAGAAGTTTGTACAGAAACAAAGAAAAGGGGGAAATCTTTTTTCGGATTGGGAAGGTTCATAATGAGCTTTGAATAGGTTTAAATAATGGGTGGCATTAGGGGTTAAAATTTCTGGTATAGAACCAAAAAAGTTCAACCATTGTTGAAACCAGTTTGGGAGGTTTTGGACGGTTATTTTCGAATTAAAGAAAAATAACTATGAATGGGATTTCTTTGGGTTTTGTAAGAAAAATGTGTTATATCAGGCCTGTTGGTAATCCCAATAGGAATAGGTTAAACAGTGAGGTAAACGCATTTGGAAATTTGGAGGGAAACTTTTGAATTTATGGAGTTGGTCACCCCATTGATTTAGGCTCAGGACCTTAAGAATAGTGGCCGTAGAGTAGGCTGGCTCAGAATGGATTTCACTGAGAAAGAAATGTTTGAATTTAACTGACTTAGTGGCTTCTAAAATACTTTGGTAATAAGACTGGGGTTTTGTCAAATCCCATGGTTTGAAAAACCAGTCTTTGGGGAAAAACTTTGAAATGGCTTGAAAATGATCAGTATGGTAAAAATCATCTTCCATAGTTAAAACATTTTGAAAATGGGTTTTATCGTACCAATCGAAAGTTTTCTGTGAAGGAGTTGGCTGGGAAAGAACAATTTGGGAAGAAAAACTTTCACCAGAAACAACTATATTTTGCGAAGAAAGTTTTGTAATTTCTTTGGAAATAGATTTTTCTTTTTCAATAATATCTTTAGAAGAAGTTTGACTTTGTGAAATACTTTGTAGAGCGAGCATAAGCTCAGGGGATTTGGAAATAGATTGCATCCATATATTTACCTGCTCATGAGTGGCAAGGGCTTTGGATTGGGCTTCTTCGTCTTCTATCATGTTGATTCATGATTTTATAGGCATGGCAGAAGATAGTAATTTTTCTTTTGGTGGAGAGTCTTTGGATGGTGTTTGTGGCACAGGGTCTTTGAGGACTCCTTTGCCTTTGTCTTTCTTTTTGGGCGGCATTTTTCTGTTTGGAAAAAATTCTCTGGTTAGAAAATCAGGAATTGAATTTGTATCACCTTTAATAAATTCAATATCGAAATTAAAAACACTTAAAATGGCTTGCCATCGTGCAAAAATCTGTTTTGATCCAATGTTTTGAACATTTTTTTCTAAAACATGTTTTGCAGCTTTGCAATCAATCATAAGCAAAAATTTTTGATTTAATAAATCACTTTGAAACTTTGAAATGTATAGAACAATCGAAAGAATTTCTTTTTTAATAGTAGAATAGTTTTTCTGGCATTCATTCCAATGTGCAGAAACATATTGTACTATCTGTTCTTTATCATTTTCTTTTTGCTTTAATATGCCTCCATAACCTAAATCTGATGCATCAGTTTCAACAATTTTAAGTAATGCAGGGTTTACAAGGAAAAGACATGGGATGCTTTTAACAGATGCTTTAATGATTTTAACAACTTTGGTATGTTCATCCGTCCATACAACATGATTCTTTGTTTAATGATTTTAACAAAGGATCATGATGATGCTTTTAACAATTTTAGATTCATCCAAATGACCGTTATAAAACTGCTTTTACTGTTCCATTTGGACAGTACGAATGGACCGTTATGCCATTTGGATTAAAAAATGCACCTTCGGAATTTCAAAGGATCATGAATGACATTTATAACCCTTTTTCCGAATTTTGCATTGTTTATATTGATGATGTTTTGATTTTTTCTAAATCAATTGAACAACATTTTAAACATTTAAAGACTTTTTACCTTGCCACCAGAAAGGCTGGATTGGCAGTTTCCAACTCTAAAGTCTCTTTATTTCAAACAAAGATTAGGTTTTTTAGTCATTACATTTCCAAAGGAACCATAGCTCCTATCGAGCGTTCCCTTATTTTTGCTGACAAATTTCCTGACAAAATCCTTGACAAAACACAGTTGCAAATATTTTTAGGAAGTTTGAATTATGTCCTTGATTTTTGTCCTAATATTAATAGGATTTCAAAACCTTTACATGATAGGTTAAAAAAGAATCATGTTGTATGGACGGATGAACATACCAAAGTTGTTAAAATCATTAAAGCATCTGTTAAAAGCATCCCATGTCTTTTCCTTGCAAACCCTGCATTACTTAAAATTGTTGAAACTGATGCATCAGATTTAGGTTATGGAGGCATATTAAAGCAAAAAGAAAATGATAAAGAACAGATAGTACAATATGTTTCTGCACATTGGAATGAATGCCAGAAAAACTATTCTACTATTAAAAAAGAAATTCTTTCGATTGTTCTATGCATTTCAAAGTTTCAAAGTGATTTATTAAATCAAAAATTTTTTCTTATGATTGATTGCAAAGCTGCAAAATATGTTTTAGAAAAAAATGTTCAAAACATTGGATCAAAACAGATTTTTGCACGATGGCAAGCCATTTTAAGTGTTTTTAATTTCGATATTGAATTTATTAAAGGTGATACAAATTCAATTCCTGATTTTCTAACCAGGGAATTTTTTCCAAACAGAAAAATGCCGCCCAAAAAGAAAGACAAAGGCAAAGGAGTCCTCAAAGACCCTGTGCCACAAACACCATCCAAAGACTCTCCACCAAAAGAAAAATTACTATCTTCTGCCATGCCTATAAAATCATGAATCAACATGATAGAAGACGAAGAAGCCCAATCCAAAGCCCTTGCCACTCATGAGCAGGTAAATATATGGATGCAATCCATTTCCAAATCCCCTGAGCTTATGCTCGCTCTACAAAGTATTTCACAAAGTCAAATTTCTTCTAAAGATATTATTGAAAAAGACAAATCTATTTCCAAAGAAATTGCAAAACCTTCTTCGCAAAATATAGTTGTTTCCGGTTAAAGTTCTTCTTCCCAAATTGTTCTTTCCCAGCCAACTCCTTCAAAGAAAACTTCTGATTGGTATGATAAAACTCATTTTCAAAATGTTTTAACTATGGAAGATGATTTTTACCATACTGATTCTTTTCAAGCCATTTCAAAGTTTTTCCCCAAAGGCTGGTTTTTCAAACCATGGGATTTGACAAAACCTCAGTCTTATTACCAAAGTATTTTAGAAGCCACTGAGTCAGTTAAATTCAAACATTTCTTTCTCAGTGAAACCCATTCTGAGCCGGCCTACTCTATGGCCACTATTCTTAAGGTCTTGAGCCCAAACCAATGGGTTGACCAACTCCATAAATTCAAAAGTTTCCCTCCAAATTTCCAAATGCGTTTACCTCACTGTTTAACCTATTCCTATTGGGATTACCAACAAGCCTGGTATAACACATTTTTCTTACAAAACCCAAAGAAATCCCATTCGTGGTTATTTTTCTTTAATTCAAAAATAACCGTCCAAAGCCTCCCAAACTGGTTTCAACAATGGTGGAACTTTTTTGGTCCTATACCAGAAATTTTAACCCCTAATGCCACCCATTGTTTAAACCTATTCAAAGCTCATTATGAACCGTCCCAATCCGAAAAAAGATTTCCCCATTTTCTTTGTTTCTGTACAAACTTCTTCCTCCCATGGGTATGCATGTGGAATTTCAGATTCCATACCCAAGGATCTCAACTCATCCTCCAAAGAACTTTCAAGGTAAAATGATGGTCAAAGTTTGATGAACAAGCCAAATTAACTGAAACACTTATCCGAAATTGGCTTTGATCTAAAGGTTTCTTACCACCAACCATCAAAAGCTCCAAAGCCCAACAAACTTTCATTATCCAAAAATCTAAAGCTCAATCTCTCCTGGCCAGTGCCAAAACTGAAGATGAATACTTCAAAGTCATGGAACAGCTCCTCACCTCCAGATCAAAGTCTTCCGTCGCAGATTCCTCTGAAGACGATGAAGAAGTTAAAGAGCCCTTCATTTCACTTGGAGATGATAATGAAGACGATTGTTTCAGAATTTTATCTCCAATAAAGCACTGTAAATAGTTGATATATATATATATATATATATATATATATAAAGAGTAAATATTTATTTTTAAATTTCTATAATATTTTTATATTATATTTTGGGTGGTCCCCTGGACACAAGTGAGAGCGCACATGTCTCTTCACCCAAATCGTATTCTATGTATAAAGCAACAGTCTCACCGTATCCCATGTACAAAGCAGCAGTCCCGCGACAGTTCAAATTTTTAGCGCTACAGTGAGCAGTACCAAGTGGAAACGCACTACAGTGAACAGTACCAAGTGGAAACGCGCTACAGTGAACAGTATCAAGTGGAACTCGCTACAGTTTAATAAGCATTGTATATAATTCTGAAGGAAGACTGCGACTCCTCAGAATTTTCATTTTTTTTTCAAAGCTCTCTCTCTCTTCTTCTCTTCCTTCTCTCTAAAATCTCTATGGGAATGAGGAATCAGAACCTAGATGTAAGATTTACATTTTGTAATTTAATTTTAAAGCAATTTCAGTTTCATGTAACATTTTAATTTCCGCATTTTAATTTCAAAGCATTTATTTATTTCAAAGCATTTTCTTTTAACGCATGCTTCGCAGACTGATCTCTATCAGATCTACCATATAAACTGCTACGTTCCTCTAAGGCAAAGAGACCGGATCTCTGTCCTTAGTTGTATTTCTCTTCTCCCCCCTTCTTCAGAGCACCATTTCTGGGATCCAGATTTGGTACTATGTATGCACCCAAGCCTTTAGATGTATGTTGTTACTAGGCTTGCTTAAAGAATTAAATTCATATTTGGTAAATTAAAGCAAGAAAAGTATATAGGCTGGAAACCAAAGTGTGCGGGCTACTGGTCCAAAGGAGAATTAAATAGCTTGGCTAAAATACATGCCAAGAATCTCATCACTTTGTGCTACGACGCCACGTATTTTTCTGCTATTAATAAAATTTGACCAACCGCGTTCAAATCCAATTGAAATTTTCAAAGAACCTAATTATATCTGGTAAACCAAATTAATAAAAAGAACCAACTACGATTCAAAGTGTTTTATCATTATTACTAATAGTGTTTTCAAAAGTAATCACATCCATCCTTTGAATATATATATATATATATATATATATATAACTAGTGAAAGCTACTTTGGATAATAAAAACCTTTTAATTTCCCACTAATATAGGTATAATCGTCTATGACATATTATATTCTTGAAGACATCTATGAATTTTCTTTTATCAAAGACCATCTCTCTCTCTCTTCTACATTTGTTTGAATTATTTAAAAATTATAAAGAAAGTGCCTCTGTTGACCAAGTTAATAATTGAATTTAAAATAATTATTGCTAGATTGAAAAAATACATAATATAAAATCAAGTGACTCATTTAATAAGTTGAATTAGTATCATCAGTTACTTCAAGATTAGTAATAACATGGTTAAAAGGGTAAATGAAAAAAATTAGATTGCAAATTGCATGGCTGTAATCAAATGTCAAACAAGAACTAACTTATATGCAAAGATATGTGATATTTGGAGAATTCATCTCCCTCAAAAGAGTTTCTAATTCAATCATAACATGATTCATGAACCTTCTTTCAATAAATTGCATGATCAAGGTTTTAGAAAGTGATAATTTGGAATTAGTGGGAATATTCCTTCTTAACTCTTTTGAAAAAAAAAAAAAAAGAAGATGCTGCCCATCAAAGCCATTAGCCACGTTCAATAATTAAATCAATGGATTTCTAATTGGATCTACAACAATCGTTTGCGCAACATGGGGTTGTCTCGACCCTCAAGGTTTTCATGATTGCTTCATCTTTTGTGCATTAGCGATGATTGGTTTGTCCATTGTGCCAAGTGTAAAGTTTGGCCAAACTAAGTTTCATGCCTTACTTTAGACATGGTAAGTGTGATTTCATCTTTCTGGTAATTTGTAGGGATACCAATTAATTGTGTAACATTCATCTCCTATTACAAGAAAATATTAACACGAAGAACACACAAGCTCTTTCATTCTGTACTTGTTTAACCCGTAAGTTTGTGGGATAACATCACTCGCTATAATTGTGCAAGTGGATGGCAAACATTAACTACCAAGTAAAATTGGCATAAAAACATGAAGTAAAGAGCTCGACCGTTGATTTCATTACCATTTTTGTTATCAAAACAATTGCACAAAAAGAACTCCCACCTAGTTTATGCTAGGTTTACAGCTACTAATTCTTCGAACATCTAGCAATATCATAAGGCCAGCACCAGGAAACCAAATAGAAAAAGGGAAAAAAATGTACTTAAAAAAAAAAAAAGAGAGCAACTGTCACATTTAAAAACAACATGCTATACCTAACACAGAATATAGTATACAGAACAAGAGTAACTTGCCAAGATTTTTTATATTAGAAACAAAAATAAAAACACACACTGCAATTCATGACCAGGAAAATCAAAAGTCACAATTCAGTACTGGTGTTAGAATCACTTGTGCCTGAAAACAATGATAACTGCAGTGCAATTATCTTTGCAGTGTCGCTCAAGAACTGCTTCCCTCACGAGACGGCGGCTCACAGCTGTAACAGACAAACCCTCCTGTAAACATTTGAAAGCCTCTTTAAGCAAACCTTTGAACACCAGCAACATAATGGCATGTTCAGCACAAGAGAATGGTAAACAACATGTGGTACCACTGCTCTGCTCATTTGCAAATTTACAGACAGCTTACGTGTTACTTAAAACTAAAATTGGGAGCAATCTATACTTAGAATTAGGTCAACCTTGATTGTCAATTCAAGGATTTGACATCAAACCTTCTCGTTCTTAGAGAAAAAGGCCTTAACTTTTTAAACCAGTGACAACTTCATCAATGAAACTGAAGTATCAACCTCACAACTCCGAAGCTCAACAATTTAAAATATTTTCGATATGTACCTTCATGCACTTTGATTGGGATCCACAGAAACTAGCATGTTAAGAGCAATGAATGCTCATATGTTATTATGGTTCTGACTACAGGTCTACAAAGAATGGTGACATAGTTAAAAGGAAGTCAGATTGGCAAGAGATTGGTGATACGGAGGTGTTATGTTATCTAGTAAGAAACAACTGGAGGTAGCTGAATAATCTCATATGTTATTATGGTTCTGACTACAGGTCTGCAAAGAATGTGACATAGTTACTAGGAAGTCAGATTGGCGAGAGATTGGTGATACAGAGGTGTAATGTTATCTAGTAAGAAATGACTGGAGGTAGCTGAATAATCTCATATTAAGTGTAATAGGTGAGTGATGGCAACATATACATTAGAAGTACTAGGTGTTGCTTGAGTTTTCTTATGTAGCAGAGGTGAGTCAACCATGGTATTTCATTTTTTTTTTTCAAACGTAATGGGCTGTGTCCTCTATATTTAATCAAAGAGAAAACATGGTTTAACCAGCACATAATATTTTTCCCAAACTGTGAAGTATAGCTTACACACAAGACAAAATCACTCCCCAAATAAGAAAGAAATCCACATTCGTTATAGCTCCATTTCATCCTATATTGGAATAATCCCCCGATGAGCAGCAGCTAAGGATATTGCTCTTATCTAAGAGCGCCATTTCCTCCATGGATATCACAGACAATTTTCCATGACAACAATTACTTTTAACCACCACAGGCTTCTTCTCATGACAGACAATAAAAAAGAAAGAATGTGATATCCTCCTATGGCAGCAAACATACTAGCAACTTGCAAGGGGAAAAAATTTCCCCATCTATCAGCCAGGAGCTGCCAACTAATGTGATGGACAGCTGGCCACATTATATGCAAGATAAATGATTCACTAAACAAGTTTCTTGAAAGCTGATATTTGATGCAAAAATAATAGCAATAATTCCTTTATTGGAACAACCACTAAAAGTGAAGAAAGTCTGAGTGGAAACCAACCACTTAATATTAAAAGTTCATAAAAAAGTCAACAAGTTTTTCACTCTGACAAGTGAAAGCAAAGTGTGCTGTTAGTGTTGAAAATAAAGATTCAAAGTTAGGATTTATTTGTAATCTAGGCTATTTTAGGAATAAGTTAAATTATAATGGGAAGATTCATTAGAATTCTTTTCAGATTTTGTTTCCTATTATTTAGGAAAGGATAGATGTAGTCTCCTATTTTCTCTCCTATTTTGCTGTATATATTCCCTGTACATACTGTTCTGGAAAGTAAGAAAAAGAGGAACCAATTCACGGTTTTCTTCATGGTATCAGAGCTAGGCTCTAAACCCTAGTTCTCCTATCAGCCGTCATTTCCTTCTTCTCCTCTACCACCTTTTTTCAACAGTATCCACCTTCCTTCCTCTCCCATCAGTTGTATTCTCTGTGGCAAAATACGAGATGGCTTCCTCATCAACCTCCGTTACAATATCACAGTCTAAAGGAAACGTGGAGACTGCAACTCATGGTAGAATTGATTCTTCACCGATCTTAATTACCAGTCATAAATTGAACGACCACAATTATCTCCAGTGGTCACAATCTGTCATGATGTTCATCTGTGGCAAGGGTAAGGATGATTATCTCACGGGTGAGGCAGCCATGCCAGAGGTGTCAGACCCTAATTTCAAAAGGTGGAAGTAAGAGAACAACATGATCATGTCATGACTTATCAATTCCATGAACAATGATATTGGTGAGAACTTTCTTCTGTTTGGGACTGTAAAGGACATATGGGATGCTGCAAAGGAAACCTATTCTAGCTCTGAGAACACATCAGAGTTATTCCAGATTGAAACCATCCTCCATGACTTTCGCCAAGGAGAACAATCTGTCACTCAGTACTTTAATATTTTGACTAGGCATTGGCAACACCTTGATCTATTTAAAACAAACACTTGGAAGTGCACCGACGATACAACCTTGTACAAGAAGATTGTGGAACAGAAGAGAACGTTTAAATTTCTCCTCGGACTCAATAAAGATCCTGATCAGGTTAGGAGCCGTGTACTCGGGACAAAGCCTCTACCGCGGCCCGTGTACTCGGGACAAAGCCTCTACCGCACCCTCATAAAGCCTTTTCTGAAGTTAGGCGTGAAGAAAGTAGGAAAAAGGTGATGATGGGGTCATCAAAACCAACACTGGACGCCTCTGCACTTGTTGCCCGTGCATCCAACTCTGTAGGGGTTGGTGAAAATCGTACAAAGAAAGAAAGACCATGGTGCGATCACTGTCGTAAGGCAGGCCACTATAAGGAGAGTTGCTGGAAAATTTATAACAAACCTGCTGATTGGAAACCTCGTTCCAAAGGTGACCGTGAATCTCGTGCTCATGCAGCATCCACCACGGACAATCAGGCCCTGCCCGAGCAATATCCATTCAGCAAGGAGCAAATGGAGATTCTTCAAAAGCTTTTCGATCAAGCCACTTTGAACTCCAATGCAGGGACAAGTCTAGTGGCTCAGAAAGAGACTCATTTAGCATTTGCAGCCACTAATGGAGCAAGCAAACCCTGGATAATTGACACTGGTGCTTCTGATCACATGACTGGAGATGCCTCAATGTTGCAGGATTATAAAGCTAGCATCAACAGCACTTCAGTTCGGATCGCAGATGGCTCTCACACAAAAATAGCAGGGATAGGTTCCATCAGACTCACTAAGGAGTTACACCTTAATTCTGTACTTTATGTGCCTAATTTGGCTTGCAATTTACTTTCAATCAGTAAATTCACTCGTGATCAGAATTGTGTAACTAAATTCTATCCAAATATGTGTGTTTTTCAGGACTTGGATTCGGGGAAGACGATTGGCAGTGCTGAGCTATGTTCTGGACTCTGTCTACTCAAAAGCGATCAATCCTCGTTCATACAAGATTCGAGAGCAAACTGTGCCAAGTCCAATAGTCTGTCAACTAGTTATCCTCATTCTATTGTTAGTCCAAATGTTAATAACGATAGTGAAATTGTTTTGTTACACTATCGATTAGGTCATCCTAGTTTCATGTATCTCGCAAAAATTTTTCCCAATCTATTCATTAATAAAAACCCTTTATCCTTTCATTGTGAAATTTGTCAATTTGCAAAACATACTCGAAATGTTTATTCAAGTGTTAAGTATAAGCCTTCTCGTCCATTTGCTTTAATTCACAGTGATGTGTGGGGTCCCTCAAGAATTAAAAATGTTTCTGGGGCTCGCTGGTTTTTGTCATTTGTGAATGATCATACTTGTCTCACTTGGGTGTTTCTCATGAAAAATAAATCCGAAGTTAGTCAAAACTTCCAAAACTTTAACGCCATGATTCAAACCCAATTCAATACCAAAATCCAAGTCCTTAAAACCGACAATGCCAAGGAATATTTCAAAGACTCCCTCAGCTCATATCTTCTCCATCAAGGCATTCTTCACATCAGTTCTTGTGTTGACACCCCGCAACAGAATGGGGTCACTGAACGCAAAAACAGACACCTTCTTGAAGTGGCTCACTGTCTTTTGTTCTCATCTCATGTTCCTAATTTTTTCTGGGGTGAAGCTGTTCTCACTGTAGCCTACTTAATCAACCGAATGCCTTCTAGAGTCTTGGGGTTTCATTGCCCAAGAAAAGTTCTTCTCCATTTCTTTCCACACACTAGGATTGTTTCAGCAGATTTACCACAAAAAATATTCGGTTGCACAGCATATGTCCATGTTCACTCTCAACACAGGAGTAAACTTGATCCCCGATCTCTCAAGTGTATATTTTTAGGCTATTCTCCACATAAAAAAGGATACAAATGCTATTTTCCTCACACCAAAAAAATATACATTTCCAGAAATGTAACATTTGTTGAAAACCTGCCTTTCTATTCCAAAACTGCTGTTAAGGGAGAGAGTACGAGCGAACATCAGCCTTGGGAATCTTCTTGGCAATCTTGGCTGGAAACCCCTCATGAAAACCCTCATAACTCAACCACCACACATGATCAATCTATCCAACAGCCACAATCAGCAATCCTCCTAACATCTTCACAACCTTTTGAGTCATCTGAGTCCTCCCAACCACAATCGGCCGAGTCACCCCGTCATCCATCAGCTCATCAACTACAGCCTCTAATCTCACCTCTTCCACAGCTTGCTGTTGATAATCTCAATGTTTATAGGAGGAGAAGAACTGGAGAGCAGATAGAGCACAGAACTCAGCCACATGTCCAAGAAACTGAACCAAATCCAAGCTCTTGTGAAGACAACACAGGTATGGATAGTCTTGCCTCGGTTGAGTTCATGGTTCCAAGTGTTGATGATTCTAATAAATCAATTGCAGAAAGAAAGAGGGTTCGAAGTTGCACCACTCATCCAATTGCCAAATATATCTCATATGATGGTTTGTCCTCATCATACCGAGCCTTTGTTTCTTCTTTAGATAATCTACATGTTCCCAACAATATACAAGAGGCTCTCGGTCATCCTGAGTGGAAGAGAGCTGTTCATGAAGAAATAAATGCTCTTGAGAAAAATGATACATGGGTTAGAACAGATCTTCCCGCAGGGAAACGACTAGTTAGATGTAAGTGGATTTTTACTGTTAAATACAAGGCAGATGGAAGTGTTGAGAGGCTCAAAGCTCGTCTTGTAGCTAAAGGGTTCACACAGTCATATGGTATTGATTATCTTGAAACCTTTGCTCCGGTTGCGAAGCTCAACACCATCAGAATCTTGCTCTCCTTAGCAATAAATCTAGATTGGTACTTATACCAACTAGATATAAAAAATGTGTTTCTCAATGGCGATCTTGAAGAAGAAGTGTTTATGGAAGTTCCCCAGGGTCTTGATCTGAATCTTACTGGAAATAAAGTGTGCAAGCTCAAGAAATCTTTGTATGGGCTTAAGCAATCCCCTCGAGCATGGTTTGATAGATTTGCGAAGGCAGTTGTGAGACTTGGTTACACTCAGTGTCAGGCAGATCACACTCTATTCCTCCGAACATCACAAGCAAAAAAGATCTCTCTCCTAATCGTATATGTTGATGACATCATTCTCTCAGGAAATGATGAGGAAGAACTAGCAGAAGTTGAAGAAACAGCTAGCTCAGGAATTCGAAGTTAAAGATCTAGGGAATCTGAAATATTTTCTTGGGATGGAGGTGGCAAGATCTAGAAAGGGAATTGTTGTCTCCCAGAGGAAATACACCCTGGACCTACTAAAGGAGACTGGTATGATTGGGTGCAAACCAGTAGATACTCCTATGGATCCCTACAAGAAACTAGGCTCAGTTGAGAATAGTGTTCCAGTCAATAGGGGGAGATATCAAAGGCTGGTTGGTCGTTTAATCTATCTCTCACATACCCGTCCAGACATAGGCTTTGCTGTTAGTGTTGTGAGCCAATTCATGCACAATCCTACAGAGGAACACATGGATGCAGTCTTTAGAATTTTGAAGTATCTGAAGATGACACCTGGAAAAAGATTGTTTTTCAAGAAATCAGAATATAGGAATATTGAGATCTACTTCGATACAGACTGGGCTGGAGACGTCACAAATAGAAGATCAACATCTGCTTACTGTTCCTATGTCTGGGGAAATCTAGTAACCTGGAGGAGTAAGAAACAATCAGTTGTAGCTAGGAGTAGTGCAGAAGCAGAGTTCAGAGCTTTGACAAATGGAATCTGTGAAGGAATTTGGATAAAGCGTGTACTCAAGGAACTCGGTGTGTGCAGCCCTTCATCCATTCTAATGAGGTGTGACAATCAAGCAGCAATCAGCATCGCAAAAAACCCAGTGCATCATGATTGAACCAAACATGTCGAGATTGATAGGCACTTCATCTCAGAGAAGGTCACTAGTGGAAGTGTGGAACTAAAGTACATTCCAACTAGACAACAAATTGCAGACATCCTTACTAAAGCACTGCCAAGACCTAACTTTGAAGACTTAAGTAACAAGCTGGGTTTGTATGATATACACACACCAGCTTGAGGGGGAGTGTTGAAAATAAAGATCAAAGTTATGATTTATTTGTAATCTAGGCTATTTTAGGAATAAGTTAAATTATAATGGGAAAATTCATTAGGATTCTTTTCAGATTTTGTTTCCTATTATTTAGGAAAGATAGATGTAGTCTCCTATTTTCTCTCCTATTTTGCTGTATATATTCCCTGTACATACTGTTCTGGAAAGTAAGAAAAAGAGGAACCAATTCACGGTTTTCTTCAGTTACCTTCAATAATTTCTGAACAAATTCAACTGCGTCACTAGGTCCAAACACCTGCGAAAATTCAAAAAATGCTTTGATAAAAACAGTGGAACGAAAAGTAGAAATCCTTCTAATTAAAAGTCCGACTTTTAATTTGACAGACAGAGATGCCGACACTATGAAAGGAAAACATACCCCCCATAGACCATCACAACCTAGAATGATGAAGTGATCCCTCTCAGTAACCTCAAAGGAATGAATGTCGGGGGTTGCAACAACACCAAACTGCAGATCATTATCTTAGTTCAGATATCCAAAAATCGCACAAGTAGCTCAAAAGTTGCCAGGCACAATAGAATGAAAATGTTTCTTATACTTTTAGTAGCACTGTAAAATGATATACAATGCCCCTGCAAAGGTATCAATAAATCATATTTCATATCTCGATAGTTAGCATACAAGACAAGAAAAAAAAAAAAACACCAACATAGACATTCTTTTGAGCTAACTTCAAATAAAATATTAACAAATAAAAAAATTTGCACTGCATGGTCATTTGAGCTAAAGACAAGGATTCTAGCCTTTTTAAAATGGCGATCTCCAAATGCCCTAGAAACTTCAAGGCGTCCTTGTAATCTTCCATTTGAACCGACAGTACCACCAGACTAGAGAAGTAAAACACAATAGCATGTAGGTCATAAGAGCTCAATGTGGAATAACAAACAGTAAAAGGACAGATAGGTAACAATGCCATGCATCAACAAAGCTCTCTCTCCAATTTAGAATATCAGACGATCTCTGACATGTGTTTTGTATGTATGTGAACTTACCTTCTGAATACGAGCTCGTTCCTGCGGATAGATGGCTTTGTGTTCCCTTGTCACCACAATGGCCTTCAATGAACTTAATTCATCCGGATGATTATTAGATCCATCAACAATAGATGATCTAGCAACCACTGCTTTTGCATCCCCAATATTAGCAACGAAAACCTAGAAACAGTAGTTGTAGATCAAATAGATGTTGACAAGAGATACAGAAGGAAAAAAAGAAAATGAAAAGCATCACAAAAGCTCAAGTTCAAATGTGATTAGCACATATTGAAATTGCAACTTTTACTGATTCTTTTTCTTTGTCAGCAAAATCTCAGCAATAAATTTGCATGCTCATCAACCAAATGAACCATGACAATGCAAGTAGTCAACCACACTATGTTCCAAAAATTCCTGTGGAGAGAGAGAGAGAGCTCCTTTCTTCTACCATTCACTCAAAAATGTGCATCAGACCTTTTATTCATGTAGTTGATAAAAATTTAATCCCATCCTACAGACTGATTTCACAAGAAGACTTGTATTGCACCTTCTAAATGGACTTTCTAAATTAAGTATTTCAATCATTTATTTAAGAAATAGAAAATGTAAGTTCAAGTAGTTGATAACTTACAGTTTGTCCTAGTATCCAAATACATACAGCCGTAGCACCGTCCTGCCATCCTCCTAATAAGAGCGTGAAACCAACAACGAGAAGTGAATCATTGTTTTCTAGTGTCTATAATTGATAACAAATAGGAAGAAGACATTTTTTACGAAAGAAGAAAAATAGTGAAAAAGATGACAATTAAAACATCTTATGTTATAATAATGAAAAGCCCCATATGAAGTTTATATCATACATGTTTCAAAACTAAATAATAAAATCACAACAAGAGAATAGAATTTCAAGGCATTGAGAGGCCGGCATTATAAGGTGAAAATAGTTTATTTACTAGGAACATTAATGAAAATCTTTAGACCAATTACTCCAATCACGTGACTCTTTCCCACATCACTTCAAATGCACCATTTAGTATCATCGACCAAGCAGTTTGTGAGGCCATAGTTCTTATTCCTATTCTAAATTTTCATGTGCATCGTTTCATAGTTAGGCATTAGCATATACAACTTATTGCTCTGAGGATCCCTTAACCAATTAGCATTGCTTGAAAGAATAGAGACATTAACTTTATGAATTGGCAATTCAAGTATTCCATTTTACCTGAAACACTTTCTTGGAGAAGAGATTCATCCGTTTTCCGAAAACCTACATTACAAACCCCCAAAAAAAAAATGTATAAAATATTTCAAGTAAAATTAATAAACAAAAGCAGCAAAAAAGAAAACATTTCATCATTTTTTGTTTTTACCATCAAGTATGGCTTTTTTGGCAGCTTTGACATCCAACTGAAAAACATTACAAAGATAAATATGATAAATAATAATAATGATAATAAAAAGAATAAATCAAATGCTGTCCAAAGAATTAATAAATGCAACCACCAGCAAACACACCAACTCACGTGGTAAGCCAGCTGAAATAACATTAGCATGTAGACGCTTCTGAGCATACTCAGCTGCTAAACGACCTCCATGTCCGTCGTATATTGCAAAATGCGCACGCCTATTATTATAACTCACACAAACTGAAAAAAAATTAATAATAATAATAACAACAACAACAATAACGATAACAATAACAACAACAATAACAATAACAACAACAATAATGAATTGAATTCAATTTTTTTAATTCTAAAAAAAACTTAACCTCAAATTCGGAGGAGAATCAGAGGAGGCATCGAGCAAGACAACCGAAGCATCTTCCATGGTGTGTCTAGAGCCCTTATCTTCGGCGGCATCGGCCTCGATTTCAACAAAATCAATTTGCTTGTGCATAATTTGTGCACGTGCTGCTTCTTCTTCATTTTCGTTAACTTTTTCGATTTTGGATTTTTTGGCGATCAAATTGAAGTCATCGAAGTCACCTTCACGTTTCGGCTTCTGCTGCTGCTCCTGAGTCTCGCTTTCACTCATTCCGCCTTTGCCGGTGAAACCAAACGGCAGGCGCGATGTTTAGACCTCTACTCACAATGCAAGCGTTGTGTTTGGAAACTTGAATCGTAGAACCTTGATTAGGATAGAGTGCTAAACTGATCCAAATTTGGTGTAATATGAATATGAGTACCGTATAGTTAAAAATTTTTGTATAAATTTATTTTGTATAAATTAATATAATGTTAATTTATTTATTGAATTAAATATATTTTAATACATATAATTTTTTTTTAATATTTCATATTTTCATTCAATTAATAAATTAATATCACATCCGTTTGTGTAAGAATTAATGACTGTATTATCACTCTATGAATATATTGCCCTCGTTTCTTGATGACCAAAAGTAATTTTAAGAAGGATAGAGTTATTTATGGTATTTTTAATGTAACACTAAATCTAACAATAAATTATTTTTGATGTAAAATACTTCTCTAATGTAACACTAAAATTAATACTAAAATGGTGTAATGAATAGTATTGCACCAAATATGGTGCAATACTATTCATTACACCATATTTGGTGTTAGGAAAAAAAAGTCTTAAATATTATTATAACTTTATCTTATTTATATATATGTCTTATTTTATATAATATTTTAAGTTATTATTATTATTTTTGTTATTTTTTTAATTTCATTTTTAAATTTTTGAATATTATACTAATATTTTAAATATAAAATATTCAACACAAAAATTAATAATAAAAATAAAATGCCAATAACATTAATTACTAGATTACATATTACAAAATTAAATTAACACAAATTAAAAAAGCTACTACTACTAGCATGAATTAGAACAATTATTTAGTAATATGAGAGATCATTATTAGATCCTCCAATATCATCAAAATATTGGTCAATATTATTGGAAGTATTTTGAGATACTTGGCCTTGCTGAGATTTTCTCTACAAAATCTTAATTTGTTCATTTTGAAAATATTTACTTAAGTTTAAATCACTAATCGAATTTAAATCTTAAGTAAAATTTTGTTTTCTTCACTATATGTGATCATCTCTAATTTTTCTTTCTCACTTTGGGCTCGTATCATTTGAAAATAAATTTTCCTTGACACCCATTTAAGAAAATAAATTTATTATTAAAAATTTAATATTTTAAAATATTAAAATTATCCTCCACGAATTTCTTCGCCCTACCTTATAATTACATAATTTCTCTACTTTCACTCTCTTTAAAATTTATTTTTCAGTTTTTCTTAATATATTATGATCTATATTGCATACGTTTTAGATATATGATTTTTTTTTAATATTCATTAGCTTTTGTATTTGAAAAAAAAATTATTTCTTGATATTCATTAATTTTCATGGCTAATAATTTTTTGTTGATGTTTATTTTTAAAGTTTTTGTTATATTATATAATCATGTAACATACATGATTATGTAGCAACCGTTGTATTTTCATCCAACGGTTGTGGAAATATAAGATAATAAAGGAAATAACGGAATTTTATTGTTTTATATTTCCACAACCGTTAGATTTTCATCCAACGAACATACATGATTATGTAACATAACAAACTCTTAATTTTAAATGATGGATTTTAATCCTCTTAGTTAGTAATACTAATTATTTACACCTACAAAAATGTATCTGAATGAATTATAGGAATTTGTAAAATTAAGAAGAAAAAGCGAAGAAAGGGTTTAGTAACTTTTTCAAAAATTATTTAGATAATAAAATCCTTAATTAATTATGGTATAGAGAGAAAATTGGTGAATTCAAATACCCCATCCTTTTAAGAATTAGAAGTTAATCTTGAGTTTAAAAAAAAAAAGGGTAGGGTTATATGCACTCTAAAAATTACTTTGAACACTCTATTACTATGTACACTCATCTATTAATTTTTAGAAAATAAATTATACTTTGTACACTCTTTAAAATGTCAAAAAAGCCCTCACTTATTCCTTTTTAAATTAATTATCTTAATTACTCTACACACTCATGAAAATGCTATATACACTTAAACAAATAAATCAATTAAACAGTATATTCTTTGGCCAAATCATAGTCATACAAAAAAGAATTAATCGTTCAAAAAAAATATCAAGAAATCTATTGATAATTGCTGTCAACATCTATTATTACTTCTTTTGTAACTACATTGCCACCAATTATTTCCTTGAAATGTTGTATGCGATGATTATATATTGTAAAAGAATATAGACGCCACATAAGATATTTTAAAGCAAATTGTAAGATAAATTGTAAATACTACGCTTTTTCATTATAACAAATTATAAAATATTTTAAAGCAATGATCACCGTCTGTTCATCAAAAGAATACAGACGTCACATGCACATAAGAACACACTCAGCTAGAAACTAAGAATCTATTTTGTGTAGTTTTAGGACCCACAAACGAGACACATGCTAGGCATAACATTGTGCTTCAAAACGGAATTTCAATATTTGAACATCTCATTATACTCAACCCTATAAAATTCAGACGGCAATCAATTCACTTACCTAACCATCTCGAAGGGGAAGAATAAGGTAGATTGTTTGTGCTGTAAATTAGAAAATTAAAAGGATCACACATATCTCATTAAAGTTAAAATCTTCACATATTAAGTTTCCTTTATAAAATATTTATTTAAGATATTTGGAAGAAAAAACTTAAGATTTAAAATAGTTAGAAAATTAAATGTTAATTACAGTGCCCTAAATGAGTGTCCAAAGTAATAATATTATATGTGCTCATAATAAAGCATCCTTAATAGTAATTTATGTCATTGGTATTTTTGTAATAAATTTTTTTGTAAAAATATGAGCGTTCAAAGTAATTTTCAGAGTGCATATAGTCTCACAAAAAAGAAATTATTACCAAATCAATTCATTTAATTTTAAGATTTAAAAAAGAAAAAAAAAGACAAATATATTTAAAAAATTACAAATAAAATAATAGGCCGAGGAATTCATTTTTGATCCTTTACCTCATATAAAATTTAGGTGATCAGTCAAATAAAATTATTTGAAAACATTCAATTAAGCTTGTGAGTCTTTAGTGGCAAGAATATATAGTTCATGTTCATCGCTTCCAGTTTGATAGCGACTTTCCTCGAACTCAGGATTGGTGACATGACAAACTTGTTGGCACCATACTACCAAAATCATGATCAGAGCCAGTAAATTATAAATACGATTAATTTTAATTTCCTCTCTTAATAAATTGGCCATAATTAAATACAATTAAATTACTGTAGATCCCAATTTATCCTTAATTACCGTCAAGAAGATACATTTTTTTCCCATAAACGTGCCCCTAATCTTTCATTCTTTTAAATGCTAATTGAAATTACCAATAATTTAAAAATATATTGAAAACAGTAAATTTATTAAGCGAATAAACTAAAATTTACTGTAAACCATGCAAAAGGACTGCTCTAGTATTTTCAAAAGTATGTTGGGTAAAAATAATACTTCAATTAATAATATTTAAGAAGGGAAAGGGACTGCTACACTGCACCCGTCATGTTAAGGTAAGAGACAAAAAACTCAATAATATTTCAAAAAAAAAAACACGTTGACCTTTATTTCTAAACAAATTTTGTATATTTTAAGAGAAATTATATTTTCAACTTATAATTATTATTATCTCCCTCTAGCATACAAGTCAATAAATCAGACCTTCAATAATCTCAAACTCTTCAGACTCCTCATCGTCTTTAGACAAGCTGATTTCAGATGTGGTCACTGCCTTCTATTCGGCCGCCATTCTAATGCTCACAGTAAAACCTACACTTACCAAAATCTCGATTGTCATACGTGTGTGCGCGTATATATAGTTCGAAGGAGATAATCGTAATTATTAAAATAAATAAAATCGATTAAGAAATAAGAATCTAAATATCTTATTATCTTTTTAAAAGAGTCTTTTGTTTCTTTCCCTCAATATTAGCAGTGTATCAATCCTTTTCCCTTTAAGAAAAAAGTTATTTGAAAAATTTAGAAGGGAAATTCAAATTTCAGTCCATTGCCATGTGGGCACAGTTTTTTTTTTTTGAAAAGGAATTAAACTTTCATTAACTTGAAGAATAAAAATCAAACATTAGTTCTTAAGGGTCGGAACCCATCCAAACAACTTTTTCACATTTCTCTAGTGCTAACTTAGCTAGAGAGTGAGCAATAGCATTACAAGATCTAGGTATATGTTGGACTTTAACCTGATTAAACTTCTTCATTAAGCTTTGAATAGATGCCACCACCCAGGAGATCTCTTTCATGCTGCTCTGTTTGTTGTTCACCAAACCTGCTACCTCTTGGGAATCTGTCTCAACAATTATGGAGGGTAGCTTGGCATTTCCAGCAACCTGCAGGCCGAATTCCATAGCCTCTGCCTCTACATAGGCCACATCTCCCCAAAACTTTGAATAATTTATTGCTGCAGCCACTACAATTCCCTCGGCATTTCTAATAACAACTCCCAAGCCTGATGTCTGCTTGTCTCGGTTTGTGGCTGCATCCACATTTAGCTTAAACCAACCAGCTGGGGGAGGGGACCAATTCTGTTGTGCCTTCCATGTTTGCTGCTTCATGTGGATTGGTGCTGGCACATGGGTTCGTTTATAAGCCTTTAGGATAGCTTCAGCTTTGGCCAGCACGGTCTGGGGATCTTCCTTTTTCAGATTGAAAATGAATTGGTTTCGGGCACCCCAAATTCCCCAACAAATGGCCACTAGCAATTCAATATCTGCCTTTCTCCTTGAGCATAATCTTCCCTGCAACAGACTCAATAAATCTTCCCCAGCCTCTTCTCTAAGCTCTTCTGCAAATTGAGTTAGCCTCCATACTTTCCTTGCTGATTTGCAATTGATTAGAGCATGAACGATGCTCTCCGCACCATTATTGCAAATCTGACAAACTGGCTCTTGAGCTACCTTTCTTTTCCAGAGATTTTCCGTAGAAGGGAGAAGATTTGTGGCTGCCCTCCACATGAAGATCCTCAGTTTTTCAGGTAAATCCAGAGCCCATATTGTCTCCCATTGATTTGTTGTATTGCTAGAGCTTGAGGGGAGTGCTGGAAATTTCAATCTCAAAGCCACCTGGTAACCACTCCTTACACTGTACCTCCCTTTTTTGTCATAATGCCAAATGATTTGATCATCCTTTGGCTGCCTAGGAAGAGGCATGCTTACAATTCGGTCGGCATCTAGTTTATCAAAGTGGCAGTAGATCTTCCTTTCGTCCCACTGGTTATCATCATTAATTAACATTGAGACATAGGAATCTGCTGGCAAGGTTGGCCGAGAGGTAGGTCTAAATGTTGAGGGCCTTGGAATCCAGTTAGCCTTGTAAATCTGCACCTTGTCCCCCTTCCCAATTCTCCATCTTGACCCAGCCATCATAACTTGTCTTCCCCAGATTATGCTTCTCCATATGAAGCTCGGGTTAGATCCCAGCTTTGCATTTAAAAAATCAGCGTTCTTGAAGTACTTAGCCTCCAGCACTCGTGCTGCTAATGCATCTGGATGTTGCAGTAATCTCCACCCCTGCTTAGCCACTAATGCTTGGTTAAAGCTTGAGAAGTCTTTAAAGCCCAGCCCTCCTCTACTTTTCGCTTGGCTTAGCCGCTCCCATTTCGTCCAGTGAATACATCTCTTCTCTTTTTTGGATCCCCACCAGAAATTGGCAATAACTTTCTGAATATCATCACACACGCCTAGAGGAACTTTGAACACGCTCATGGCATACGCTGGAACAGCCTGAGCCACAGCCTTAATCAACACTTCCTTGCCCCCACTGGAGAAAAATTTGTGCTGCCAATTGGATATTTTCTCCATCACTTTGAGTTTGACATCTTGGAAAAAACTACTTCTCTTCCTCCCTATCATTGAAGGTAAGCCTAAGTATTTCTCATGCCTTGAAACCACATTGAGCTGAAAAATATTTTGAATGGCTGAAATTTGCTCAACTTTGATGTTTTTGCTGAAAAACATTGATGACTTCTCGAAATTAAACAGTTGGCCTGATGCAGTGGTATAGCTGTCAAAAATTCTTTTCAGATTTCCACAATCCGTAGGTGAAGCTCGGATGAAAATTAGGCTGTCATCAGCGAAGAGGAGGTGTGAAATATTTATGTCTTTACCAAAGGATAACCCATGAATGAGTTTCTGCCTTTCCGCCTGTAACATTAGAGAAGAAAAAGCTTCTGCACACATGATAAACAAATATGGAGAAAGCGGACACCCTTGTCTCAGGCCCCTTTGTGGTTGGATAACTCCCCGAGGCACCCCATTAATAACTACAGCGAAAGACACTGTAGTTATACATCTCATAATCAACTCCACCCATTTTGGAGAGAATCCTACCTAGTCATGGTTTGTTCTAGGAAGCTCCACTCAACTCTATCGTATGCCTTACTAATATCAAGTTTCAAAGCCACCAGCCCATTTCTTTTGCTTTTACTATGCCTAATTTTGTGTAGACACTCATATCCTACTATGATGTTGTCTGTTATAAGCCTATCCGGAATAAACGCGCTTTGAGTTGGGGAGATTATTTGATGGAGGATCTGTTTCAGCCTATTTGCAATCGTTTTGGCCACAATTCTATAGATCACATTGCACAAGCTAATTGGTCTATAATCTGTTACTCTCCTAGGCTTTCTAACCTTTGGGACTAAAACAATATAGGTATGGTTAAGAGGAGCCATTGTACCTTGCTCATTTAGAATATGGAGACAGGTTGAGATGACCCCTTTTTTCACCACGCTCCAATGCTTCTGATAGAAAGCTGCTGGAAGCCCATCTGGTCCCGGAGCTTTTGTTGGAGACATTTGAGCTAAAGCTTCCGTAATATCCTCCAGCGTAAAAGGTTGCTCCAGTTGCTCGTTCATGGCTTCCGAGATTCTTGGCGAGATTCCTTCTAAGGCTGCCGAAATTTCTCCTTGACTTGGCTGTGATGTAGTGAAGAGTTTTGCGAAATATTCGCAAAACTCATACTCCACCTCTTCTGCTTTATCCGTCCAGCTTCCTGCCCCATTTTCAATGCCCCAAATCCGGTTCTTTTTCTTCCTCGAGGAGGCTTTGTAGTGAAAATATTTGGTGTTTTTGTCCCCTGCTTTCAACCACTCTGCCCTCGAGCGCTGCTTCCAAAATATTTCTTCATCAATGAGAGTATCGTGAATCTGCCCCTCTAGCTTCTTAATCTCTTCCCCAGAGTCATATTGCACGCAACTTTGTTTCAGCCTCTCCAGCTGATTCATCATCTGCTTCAGCTTCTTCTCTCTTTCCCCGAACTCGTCCTTGCTCCACAACAGCAGTCTAGCCATTGATTCTTTAACCACCTTCTGAAACGAGGGTATGGGATTTGCATCATTCCAGCTTCCGTTCCTACTCCATTCAGTCTTGATTATTTCTTTGCAGGCTTCATATGGACTCCAAAAATCCTCATAATGAATTCGAGTGGACTTTTTTCTCTTCCAGCATAATCCCCTCCCCCTTTCTTGAACTTCCATCAATAACGGGCAATGATCCGAAGTCCAGGTAGTTAGATGAGTTGCTGCACAATCGTAGAAAATGTCACTCCATCTCCTGTTACACAAGAACCTGTCAAGCCGTTCCTCAATGTAATAAGGCCCGTATCTCCCATTATTCCAGGTAAAAGGGTATCCTTTATATCCCACGTCCACTAAGTTACAATCTCGCAAAGCTTCTCTGTAGTTTCTGATCAGGCTTAACTCTCGTTTATTGCCTCCTGTTTTTTCATAAGGGTGCAATACTTCGTTAAAATCGCCAAAACATAACCAAGGCAAATGAGATAATCCTGCCAACCGCCTCAAAAGTGTCCAAGTATGTTTCTTTTGCCCTGCCTCAGGATGGCCATACACACCGCTGCATCGAAGGTGCTTCCCATTTTCAGATTGAACCTCAGCATCAATATGGTGGTGGCTGAAAGATTTAATTTGCACTTCAATTTCAGAGCGCCACAACATTGCTAATCCTCCTCCTTTACCTCTTCTATCCACCTGAAAACAATTTCCAAAATGCAACTTCCTACTAATTCCGGTCATTTGTGCAGGCCCTAACTTCGTTTCACACAAGAATAAAAGATGCGGCCTGTGCAACTGGAGAATCTTTTGCAATGCTAGAAACGTTCGGGTATTCCCCAAACCCCGAACGTTCCAACTCAGGATCCTCATGACTTCCGGCGGGGCTGGCAACCAGCCTCCGCCGATATCTCTTCTAAGCTTGGCACTGCCATCTCCATTTCTTCCACTGCCAACGGCTCCCAAGTAAGTTTGAGCTTTGCTGCTGGGGAGCCTTCTTGTTGTTGCTTCTTTACTGACTTAATCGGGCTACCAAGCTTAATTTTTTTGTGGTTTGGGCTCGGTTCAGTTAGATGACTGCTTGACCTTTTTGAAGCCTTTGGGCTAGCCGTGCATCCACTCTCGTTACATGTAGTTCGAGCTTGCAGCTTCCATCTCCTTTTATTGGGCCTCAAGTGGTGTATGCGTGGCCCTTTTTCCGACCCATCTTTTTTTGTTCCCTCCTCTGCTTGATTCCTGGTTTTTTGGATTTGGTGTTCTGAGCCTGCTGCACCCACATCTAAACCAATTGAAATAGCACCCTCATTTTCCCTCTCTTTTGCCTTTTCCTTTCCCGCTTGAAATCCCGACTTTTTAGTAGATTTTCCCTTGTCAGATGCTACTTCGTGCTTACTGTCCCCGATTTGCTTTTTTCCTGATCCTCCGATATCTTGTATTAAATGCTCATCAGCTTTCCATTCCACCTCAGCATCTCGAGCCTGATCAATGATTTGACCCGTTTCCTCATTTGCTGGTTTCGACCCGTGCATCATATTCGGGTTTACTTCAAACCGCCTTTGTTGTGAGCTTCCATTCTCAGTTTGCTCTGAACTTGTCGGATTTCCATCGGTTTGCCCATGGTTTCTATTCCAGTTTCCTCTACTGCGGTTCAGTTTTGCTCTTTCACTTATCTTGATCGCTTTCATCCAGACCCCATATGGTAGCTGCTCTTTGGCTTGCCCCTTGTATTGAACACACTCTTTGAAACTATGACCAATATGTCCACAACAAAAACAAAAGTCTGGTAGATGCTCATAGCCAACCGGCATTGGGATTTTTTCTTCCCCTTCTAGTTTGAGAAAAATCAATTTGGGCAGTGGTTGTGTTATATCAACAGAGATTCGTATTCTAACAATTTCACCAATACATTCTACATTTCCGTCCGTCTCTACTTCCTCCACAGTCCCGATTTGCTCCCCCAACACTTTTAGGATGTCCTTTTCCATACACATGATTGGAACATTCCGAAGTTGCACCCAAAATGAAGTATGTGTAAAGGTTTGTCTAGTAACCTCCCCAATCCCTGTTGGCTCTGTGAGGATAATCAAAGCTCTGTCAAAATGCCAAGGACCTCCTGCTAGGATTCTTTTCTTGTCTGCTTCTAGCACAAATTTGAACAGAAAAATATTGTTTCCCAAGCTTTCAATCCGAACTTCTTTGGTTGTCCTCCACACCATGTGTAGCGCACTCTTCAATCCTTCTTGATTGACACTCCTGTTATGTAGGATTTTACCCACCAAACAACCAGCTACTACTTGTCTTCCTTTGCTCCTCATGCTTCCCTCAAAATTCACTATCTTTTCTTTATCCTCCCCTATACTTATTGCTTTGCATTTTCGAATCAATTCCTCAGTATCCATGTTTCTTAAGACTCTCTTTTAACAGGTTGAGAGAACTAAAGAACAACCTTGATTGCTAAGGCCCTGTGTTCTGTACCCCTCACCAACTCTGCTCACCCCTATAAAGACCCTGACTATCCGCTTGAACTATACGTAGAGTAACGAAATGAAATACTTCACTCACCTGTGAGTGACTGCTCGAGTCATGAGGACCCTTTTACTCGTCCATTCAAAGTTCTCTCTAGGACAGAGAGAACCTTTCGAAGGAGAATTACTTATCAGATAGCAGAGCTATACAAGTGAAAGATTTACTCAATATTGTCTTTTTATTTCTTATGGAAACGAATATGAAGAAAAAAAGGAGGCCAAAATCCCTCAATATTGAAAAAAAAATTCAGTGCAAACAAAGAAGAATAATAAGGATTTAGTACAACAGAAAGCTACCATCATAAAATGATGAGTTACAGATTTATTCACATATGTTCTCTCAGTACCCAATGTTTCCCTGAGAACAAATGCCGAGACCTATGACTAGGTACTTTTGGGATTAGTACTAACATCTTTTTACAAAGAATTCATACATGCTGCTAAACAAAGTATCCAATCTACCCAGATATGATTTGTACATACACCTGTTTTGCGACGATACGAAACACGAAAATCTACTCCTTTTGGGATTGCCGATTGCATCGCTTTGATGCTTGATTTATGAATACAGCTACAGAGTTTCACAATCATTCAGTAGAAGTTACTATTAGAATTAAGAACAGCTCAGGTTGTGGATTCACCTTCCTGCTTAAGCAACTCCTGCTCAGGATTAAATTAAATAGAAATTCATATAAATAATTCATCAAACATAATAAGAAATCATGTGAGAAGAGCCAACTTCTTCAAACATAGTAGTACAATGTTTCTTCCTTTTTCTTTCGACCTGTTTCAACTTAAGATCTCCATCTTCATCTCTCACACATTTAGGATCTTTTTATTTTCTAACTTGTACACAATTCTATAGATATGTGATAATCTGAAATCTGCTGATTCTATAAAAAAATTTGCCTCTAATCCACATTTCTGGGGAAGGGGATTGAAATGACCCTACAGCATTTTGAGGGCATGAGTTACCACTGGGCATCAAGTCCCAGTGGCCACATATTTGGAATCTTAAAACAACAAAATTTACTTTCACAGATTATTTTATAGGCAAGAGTGCAATTTGCAAGTACCAGAGTAGATTGTAGCATGGACAAATGCCATAACAGGTTAGTCTCTTGTTTTTATTGTGAGAATAAAATATATCTGGTTTCTGATTTTGTAAAGATTTTTCTTCTTGCATGAAGATTTTGAGAATGGGCTTTACTACAAGTTAACATAATAGTTGGTTATGCTTACGCAAGTATCTTGAGTATAAGATGCAAGCGTTCCTCAAATTGTACATGTGTGCATGGGAAGCACAGAATTTTTTACCGATTTGGTAGCAGCAATTGATAACCGTTGCCTTTCTTTCTTCTCACGGAAGCATTCTCCGCACCAACTAGAGAAATCCTTTTGATACCTCTTCATTTCTCTAAAGACGGAACTGTAGAGAAAAATGAACCTTTGATCAACAAAAGGCATTTTAACTTCAGCAAAAGAGCAACATAAAGAAGAATCAACCACAGCTGCAGCAGCTGAATTCATAAAGCATCAATATTACATCATGCAACCCTGAATGATCAACTACTTATGTGACTTCAAGCATCAACAGCTTGTCCGTCCAGAATATCATATGAAAAAGATCCAACTTCATATTAAGAGCCAAACCTAAACTGGCTGACCCAGACCAGCACTAAGAAGCCAATGGCACTCCATGTTCTCTCTTCTGAGTGCAATCAGTTACAGGCCTGAGCAACTCAATATGGGTCATGATCAATTTTTTTTTTTTTTTGAAGCTGGGTACATTTAATGTCAAATCTCTGGCTTCAATAATAGTTCTAAATAACGCGCAGGTTGCCTTTTCAAAATATTATTCTCTATGAAAATGATAATAGACAGAACAGAGAAAACAGAAAAGGTCTATATCGTAGTATAAGACCAAAAACCTTTTCAGATAGCACTAACGAAAATGTTCCTTTCTTAATGGGAATAAGAGACATAACTAAGAGTAGAAACTTTTGACACAACAATTGCCACAAGCAGAAAAAAAGCATATGGTAATTAATATCAATTAATTCTCGTATGAAGTCAAGGGACCTGAAAACTCATGAAGTACAAGAAACGGAAGTACCTTCTGCACCATAAGAGTAAATTGACCCTATGACCAGATGTCGTGGCTCTAGCACCATGGCGATGGCGACCACGATGAAGAACAGCTCGCCCAGGAACATGAGAATAATCAAAGATCTCCTACTTTCAGCAAAATAATCCGTCAAAAAACATGTACAACTGTACAAAGCTCTTATCGTCTTTACATAAAGATAAACATACACAAGCATGGACACATGTGCATAAGCGGAACACACAAACACACACAAAGGTATATCTGGAATATAGTAAGCAGACATATCATGAAAAAGAATAGTCTAGCATTGCCATGAATAACAAATTACCAGTATACCAACACCATCATATTCATTTCTTTGATGTTTAACTTCAAATCCTGATGCTGAATGGTCCATAATTCAGGCTAGATATATGAAGAGAGGGAGTTTTCAAGTTGAATAAAACATTCATTATTCAGATTTTACATATGTGCTTTTGTTGATATTTGAATCATGCAAAGCACTTTCCGTATTCAGAATTGAGTTGTCTTTTAATGTATGATTACCAGAGAAGGCTAGATATACAACACCAAAATAAAATAGCATACCATAAAGAGAGCAATAAACACCACCACAAAGCAAAGTTAGAAAAATCAATGCACCACAATGCCATTTTTTACCCCTAAGAAGACAGAGGTATTCATTAAAATAAGAGCTTTACAAAATAGGAGGCAATTTGTCTGCTCAAAAAAGGACACTTGTCCATAGATCCCAAATGGAGCTTAAAACCATACGAAACAAAAGTATAGCTATACTCTTGAACTGTAGATGGGCTAACCTCCAATTAAGCTTGCCAAATTCAGAATAAGCATGCTTAGCCACAATGCCAATTAAGCACCACCTCTAACTCCTATAAATGCCACTGCATAACAGCCTCACTGATTAACCTAAAAGCAATTTTTGCTGAAATTACCATCTATGTGCCAGTGGCTATTAGTTAAAGTACATCATCAAGTGTTTCAAGTTCTTTTGTTGGATTAATTACAGGCCACTTATGCTGGGCCTTGGTATTTTGTCCACAATCAACTAGATTCAGGAGTTTTTTATCCACACCAACTACTGCCAACGTAGGAAGGGAACTCTTATTTCATCTTAATTAGTAATCTTAAAAACATGACAGTCACTAGACCAGATATCTCATACTTATATCAATTACTGGGTATGATCTATTTTGGAAAAAGAATTTATCCAATGCAAGGCTTACAGTTCACTCAGTTCACCATTTATTTCATTATTGCTAATTAGAAATGGTTTTCCTAAGGGCAGATTAACTGCTGCTTCCTAAGAGCAAAAGCTTCCAAAAGAGGGCACATGGTATGCATAAATCAATAAATCATTAAAGACTTTCAGTCTTGATTCAATAAATATATCATATTCAGGCTGCATAGCCCTCAAACCAATGTAGTTATGATATTCTTAGATAGCCAGCATCTGTATGGTGATATCATTCATTCTATTTGTATATTTCATCAGTCTACTTGGCCAGATGGTTGTGTATAATCAGAAACACAAGTCAACGATCGCATTCAACAATTTCACATGATGCAGCCGTGATGAATGACCAACCATGCTGTCCAGAAAGGAAATCAAAGATCTTAGACAACAAATTTTAGAGTATGATATCTTGGAGATTTTACAGCTTATTGCTTATTATATAAAAATCACTCATCATCAAAAAATATATACATCTAACACACATCCAATTATACACACGAATGTAAATTCTTTAATTCATGCACGAACACACATATATCCTGACAATTGAACAAGTTGAAGCGGTTTACTCATAATTTGAACACAAAGCTCAAAAGAAGTATTGATATCAGTATCCTCAGTGGTTAGCTATGCCTGATACTAATTTCGTTTAACTATTATTACGGCTTAAAGACTAACATACCTCGGTCTGACTTCCAGTATTTACATGTTTTTCACATCTTGTTCCTCGGAAAAATAACTCTCCACCAGTAAATTGCTTACCCAAGCATACATTTAAGGTCACTTCAGAGTCATCCACATGAAATCCTAAAAAATGTAAAACGTATGATTATCAACCACATGATTTTCAGCAAACTGAAACAAAATTAAGGATATAATGCTGTTATACAACTTCTTTGGCACGGGTACAGTGATTATGTAATACTATATCTGAATTCGAGACAATGAGAATTCATCTGCAGCCAACTTTTATGTGATAAGTGAGAAGTTAATGAATATAAAATTAACAAAGTAGCAATCTTTGACAATTAAAGGATGTAAAAGCTAGTGAAAGCTGTAGGCAGAAAATAATTTCAGGAAGAAATGCAAAAAGCAAGCACCTACCTAGATCAACGTCTCTATCTTTACCATATTCAACAACAAAACCATGATGGGAGTCCAGAGTTGATCCACCAACCTCTGCAAAGAAAACTGTATAACAAGAAAAATGTAACAAGTTAAATATAAGAAATAAAGATTTAAATATAAGGAATAAAAACTACTAAAAAATTGTTGATACTTTATTTTTTTATTTATTAATTTTTTGAGAAGAAAAAAATCATTTCTTTTTTATTCTATTAAGAAATGAAAAATGGTGTATCTTTATTGTTTGAGCTTAAATACTATTTGTTTGGCCCATACTATAAGCTTAAGCTTTTATGTAAAAGGTAACTTAACATTGGTAGCAGAATCAGTTTGATAAAGAGGTATTGCGTTCAAATCCACTCATTTTCAATTGATTACATTATAAAAAAGTTGTTTTGCTTGTGTTTGTTCTTAGGTTGTTGGGGATTAAATAACATTATTGAGCCCTTGCCTAATAGCTTAAACTTTTGAGTCATATGATCAATTAACATCTACATGCATAGATGTTACCTTTAGATAGAGGGCGAATATAAGTCTCCATAAGCTTATCAAGCATGGTTTCCAGGCCAAAATCATCAAGCACTGCACCATACTTGTTCATTGTATTTGGTCTCATGATTCGAAATTTTGCTTCATTAACCCACTTTTCAAAGTTTTCTACCTACACAATCAAACAACACCCTAAGAATATATGAGAGAAATTAAACAGAAACGTAGATGGAGCTTTGAAGATGAGAAAGTAATAAACAATTACCTCTGCTAACAATAACTCACAGAAACGTGGCTGAAGCATCTCAAAAGTAAATACACCTGGAGAGGGTTCTGAGATTATACTTCTAAAGCTTTCCTCTGTGTTGTCTTGGATTGCTTTGACAAATGGAGGGACAAAGAAGTTTCCAATGTGAAGATTGTATAATTCTCGATGTAGAGGCTGCGCATAAGTGACAGAGCAGTGGAAATCATATCTTCAATCCTTCAAAACGTAAGAGGAGAAGGGCAGATACTGATCAAAGAGTCAACATTTGTAATACCTGATAGTTTGTTATTATCTTCTGCCGGTAATCCCTATGTCTCTGAACCTAACACAGGAAATTTCAAATCAAATTATAAAGTGTCTTCTTCAGTGAAATCATTTAAATACAGATGACAGTTAAATTAAAATGGGCATGAATATTTCCAAAAAGAATGGCTGAAATCACTAGCTGTCAAGTGTCCACGAGAGCAGTAAATATCAGCTACCAAGAAAAGAGGGGCACTTAGCAAACTCTAAGTTGTTGTGCTTTCAAAGTGAGGCTTCAGCATGTTAGTCCTGAAAATACCCTTAGAAACTCAGCTAAAATGGTTGTTGAAGTCATGATATGTTCATAACAGCTTAATGGAATTTTGTAAAATGCAGACGGTAAAAAGAGTAACTTTATCATTAGATATGTTTATCATCCAATTAAGTATAATTACAAAAAATTCCCACAAAATTCCATCCACAATTCATCATTTATCATACCAAAAAGAACTCAAGGGCATTTTGGTCATTTCCATCCAATCACACATGTCCGTTACGTTAGAAATGCAAGAAGGAGAAGCAATGCAAAACCCTAATCAGAATTTCGAATATTCTTCTAATTATATCCTCGTTTTGATTCCCATAACCGAAAGAAGGAAAAAGAAAATTTTCAAATTGACATACTCTGGTCCTTTCCCCTTGCGGCAAATACTTCATTAGAATTTCTCTCATGAATTTCACCTTCTCTTCTCTGTTCACAACCAGCATAGGTGGGGGCAAGTACCTCTCCAAAGAGCTGAAAATCGACGGACTGAAGTCCAACTGCATATCATCATAGCTCTCCGGCTTGTGGTCCTTGCTAGGGTTCAGCCTCAGTCTCTGGTTCTGGCTGGGCACCACCACACCCGATGCCGGTTCCGACTGTATCTGCCGCTGGCCCAAATCTCCTGAAACGACGCCGTTTTTCACCTCTCCGACCGCCGGAGCTTCTTCCCGGCGATCCCCGAGGACATGGCGAGGAGCAGGGAGATAATTTCAGATTAATTTAAGACTATAAAATGGAGCATTTGTGGAATATACTACGATTTAGAGGATAAATTGGAATTTTGAATAAATTATTTTTGGTGGTTTGTAATTTTAATCAGAGACGTGAAGGAAACTGTATTCTGTTGCAGTTAGGGTTTTGGAGGAAAGAAAGAACGGGTAGTTTTTTTGAGAATGTTATTTTTTAAAATTATCATTATTTCCTCTGGTTTAAGCAAAGCACGTGTTCTATGAAGTCGTGAAGTGAACGCGAAGATGATTCGAGTATTGATTGCTGCGTGTTTACGACGCGCAGAAAGAAGCAGTTGGATTGTTATGACGGTTTGTTGGCATATATGACAAGATAGAGGTTTCTAACGACGGCAATTCAAAATTACGCTTATTTCAGTTTTTTTTTTCCGAATAAAATAACAGCGCAGATATATTTCCGAAAACTAGTTACAAGAATGCAGTCTCAAAGATAAGGAAAAAGGTTTGTCAAAAAAAAAAAAGGAAAAAGGACAGTTAAATCTTAAAATTTAAGAAAATAGTTATTTAAATCTCACAATTTTTAAGAAGTGATACTAAAATTTTCTTTTAATTATAATATCTTATAGTTTTATTAAGTTAAAGAATTGATTTTAAATTTATTTTAATAAATAAAAATAAAATTTGAACAATTTTATTTATTTAGTAGACAAACATGTAAAACCTCTATATAATTATATTGTTGAGACTAGAGAAATTTATTCTTATAAAAAGATTATAACTTAATAGAGGTATAGTACAAAACTTATTGTCTTTACTTAATTATCTCTAATGCAAGTGATATAGAGGTAAATTATGTCATGTATTAAAAAATTAATAAGTGAGTCAAATTCAATGGATAGATATTAATAAAAAAGATTATAGTTTCAAAAAACTAATACAAAAAGTTTCATGTTAGGAAGCTACAAACATACTTGAGAAGATATAAATATTTTAGTTTCAACAAGAAGATGTATTTGTTGACCAATTAATACATACCCGCAAGTTGAAAGATGTGGTTGCAACTTTAAAAAATAAATCATTGTCATAAGCAACTTTAGAAAGATATTTTATTACATCTTAATTATTTAATGTAACATGACATATATTTTTGAAAAATTATTACTATGTGGAGGTAAGTTTATTAAAATGAGACCTATAAAAAATATAATTTATTACAATATGAAGTTGATTCCTAATTATAACTGGTCCCAAGTTGAGACCACAATTTTTTATTACTATGAAGAAGTTATTCCTATATAGAGTATTTCTATTTGGAGGTTCTACTGTAATATTAGAATATTTTTATATATAAAATAATTTTTAAAATGCAAATTATTATATATATTTATTTTAATAATATATTTGTATTTATTACAAAAATTTTTAATAAATATTTGGCTAAATAGATTCATATTAATAATATTAAACTTATTTTATATAATAATGAAAATTTTAAATTTTATATATCTATTTTATATTATGTTTCTAATTTAATATAATATAAGATTGTAAAGTATTAAAATATTTTTAATATTGAAACCATTATATATATATATATATATATATATATATATATTGTTACATTTGTTTTAATATTATATTTCTATTTATTATAAAACGTTGAAGTTAATTTTTTTAATTAACATAACCAAAGTGTTTTTATAGTCCGATGAGAATTTTAGTATCATTTATTAAAATTTGGGGTCTACCTGACTACTTTTCTAAGGTGTCATTTTTCCTAATAATAATAATAATAATAATTTTCAATGATGATGATGATGACGACGACGACGACGATAATAATAATAATAATAATAATAATAGTTAATTATCTAGTCTTTTAGCCATCATAAAATTAGAGCTGGCAAAACGAGGCATCGAGTCGTGTTCGTGCCATATTAGCTTCGTGTCTTGTCAAATTTAGGTCAACCAAGTAAGACCGATTTAATAATAGTATCAAAATATTAAAATCATAACCCAATATAAAAAATAAATGGGTTATCTAATAACTCGTTTAATATCTATATATTTAACAAAACTTATGTCAAATGTTTGTGCGCGCACACACACACATATATATGTGATAAAATATAAATATCTACCAAAATATTACATATTTACAAGAATGTACAAATTAATTTGGAACAAAAAATTAATTATGTTATTGATTAGGTAAATGGTACAAAAACTTTAATCATAACCTAACAAAAAAAAAATTATGTCGACCTGAACCCCACCTATTTAATAATTATGTTAAATTTGATGATCCATATCTATTTATTCGTTTATTTATTTATATTATATTCGTATTAAATAATAGAATCGTGTCAAATTTTAAGAACTCTACATAAAATTGAAAGTAGGCTAAAGCATTTATTATTTAATCACATTCACAATTTTTTGAGATATGACGAATTTAGAATCATGCTTTAGGAATAATAATGTTGAACTTCTAACACAATCTAATATTGCTTTGTGTGAGTACTTTCTCGTCCCATAATCAATTAATACATAGAGAGGCCGACTTAACTATTAAGGCCAATTTGGCACAGTAAACAAGATAAAATACGATTTCATTAAATTATGTGTAATACAGTTCAGCCTGGATTGGATTAAAATAATAATTTTATTATTGAAATTATTTAAAAATAAATAAATAAGAATTCACTTATTTAATTAAATTAATACCAATGGTGAAATGAAAATCCATAAAATATGAAAACTAAAATCAATTTTAATTAGAAATACCTAATTTTTAATTTTATGATATTCATATTACAATTTATAACTAAAACATTTTGTATTAAATAATTGTATGATTAACAAAATTTAACTTAATAATAAATGTATACGTGCATATTTAAATTAATTATTATTTAGTATCTAAGTCCAACTACCTTGTAACGATGATAAGTAATCCCCTTATTTTGTCTTTTAGAAAAGCTATCGTTGGATTGAAACTCTTGTAATCTAATGGCTAAACTATAATAGGCTTAGATAAAAGAGGTTAAGTGCTACCGGCTTTTCTGGCGGCAATACTTTTTGTTCTCCGATCTAGCAATGTCCATAAAAAAAAAATGAGGTGTAACCAAAAAAATCCGATAGGCATCCAATTAAAATGAAAAATTAGCCTTAACTTCAGTAAAGAAAAAAACAGGTTCATACATCTCCAACATTATATTCTTCTAAGGGCACTGGAACAAGAAAATTATTCTTTAAGAACCCCATACACGAATAAGAAAGTTTGTTAAAAAGTAAGCATCTTACATTTTTGGCTTGGGCCTGCATAGCCTTATATTCAACGGCCTTCGCACGTAGTTCTACTTGTCATGTCTCCTCTTGCTTCTTCATAAATTCAAATGCCTACAATAATATGTGTGTGTGTAAATCACCAAAATAAAGCATACAAATCCCATGTAAAAGGATTTAAAAATACAAAAAATTAACTCAAATTCGAATCCTTCTGTGCATTAGCAAAGGTCATCCTGGGATTGTCATTCCTTAGCCTTGGCATATGGGTAGGAGCAGAAACAGACTAATCTCGATCTGTTGCTGCAGATCACTTAGGCTATTTGGACGGTTGAGATTGGCTAGATTGAGAAGAAGTACCAAAAGAGAAAGGGAGATGTTCAAAGGGCCATCAGCAAAAGTGGTGTTGGATTGGGACTAAGCAGAAGCACAGGTTGCTGCCGGGGTGATGATATTAACCATTTTTTCTTTCTTCCCCCACCCCCCCTCCCCCCCAAGAATTGGAGTTCTTTACCTTTAGGTAGTAAATAAATTGATCTACTTCAAGACATTATTTATATAGCATTACATGTGAATTTTAGACCAACAAAAATTGGTATGGATCTAAAGAGTTGTTTTCAACGTACACTTGCATGTAACGAGTTATTTCATTCAGAACGTGTTATCTGTTTCTAGCAAGTTACTTGCAATTTTGTACCACACAATTGTTAAATTTTGTATCATCGGTTTCTAACTTGTTTATCAGGTTACTTTCAGTTGTCTATATGTATCTTTTCCAGCCGATAGATAATATCTAACAATTATTTCGTTAAAGACAAAATTGGGAGATAAGGTATCACAGATGTAAAGTAGTCTTGTCCTTTAGTATCTATATAAGTTTTAAATAATATTATAATTTAATTTAAAAATAAATTATAATTTTAGTTAAATAAAACAATAATTATTTTAAATGAATAAACGTTAAATTAATTTAATTATTTGTTACCCCATGAATAGTTAGAGTAATATTTTTAACTTTAGAAAGTAATCCTTAGGTTCCCTAACATATAATTTTGACATTATTTAGAACTAAATGGTGGGTCCATTATAATTTATCCCAAACTTACTTTTTAGTACCAACATTTGATTAGGATTGATCCAATGAACTTTAATTACCACCAAACAGCCCCTTAAGGGTATGTTCGGAATGCAAAAATAGACTAGATTAACTTTTACAATTATAGTATATTAGATTAGCTGGATTATATATTAGTACTATCTTTTGTTTGGTATAATATTGGAGGATCGTTAAATTTAATGAAACTAAAATAATTATTTAAATAGTATAATTATTGTTGATGCCAAAATCTAATTGAGATGATGATGGCGACTAGATTGTCTCGTCAACGATTTAATTTGTTTTGATGGGACGTTGTTTATTGCTGTTGTAGTGGGATTTGAATTATTTTAGGGAAAATATCCACCGTCCACCCGTTTTTTACACCTTTTTTAAAAATACACAATTCCTTCATTTTTTGCCAGAAATCCACCTAAAGTTACATTTTGTTTCACTTTTCCACTTCTGTTTGAAATCTATTAAGAAAACTAACGGAAACTTAAAAAAATGACCATTTTACCCCCAAAACGAAAATTGCAATTTCACCTTAAAAATTATAAAAAATAATCAGATTAAATCTAATTATTTTTTTATTGGTCAATAAAGAAATTAATTCCACAACCATCAAATACATATATTTTTTTAAATATGTCTGTAATTAGAATGCTAAATTATAACAGTAGTATTAAAAATAGTCCAATATCGCAAACCATCATTTGAATTTAAGATAAATAGAGTTTTATTATTCATTAAGTTATAATCTCTAGTAGTTAAGATTTTTTTGTACTTCATTAACGTACCAATAATAATATTCACCATTAAATCTTATTATTTTTGGCATTTTTTAGGGTAAAATTATAATTTTCGTTTTGGGGGTAAAATGGTCATTTTTTTAAGTTTCCGTTAGTTTTCTTAACGGATTTCAAACGGAAGTGGAAAAGTGAAACAAAATGTAACTTTAGGTGGATTCCAGCCAAAAAATGAAGGAATTGTGTATTTTTGAAAAAGTTGTAAAAAATGGGTGGACGGTGGATATTTTCCCATTGTTTTAATATCTCCAATGATCTGCAATAACAAAAAACTATCAGGGGCGCCGGATTTTTTCTGGCGTAAACCCTCCAACGCTCAAGTCAATTAATCAGTTTTTTATTCGAAAAAAAGAATTGTATCTCACACACTTGTGATTTCAGTATTTTCGTCAATCTAATTTTATCTTAACTGGAAAAGACCCCCCTTTCAGGATCTTTCTAGATTCTTATAGACAACCGCAAGTATCAGTTGTTCTTCAATGCGCGGCCGTTATTTAATTGAATACGTCACTTGAATGCAAAAGTTAATATGTTCGTTTGCGTAGTTATTGAGCTGCCATTATAATGTCGGATCGTGCTTAAAACAAGCCTAGACGTTACAAATAGACTTTTGAGTAGAGGTCTTTAACCTAAGTTATGAACTAAAACCGTGCGACCTGATTCTGGTCTCCTCGCAGTGTGCTGGTCCCACTAGCACATGCGACCAAATAACCTTCTCCTTGACTTGAGTAACTATGATATTTGTTGATTATATCTTTATACCCTAAACACTGGTCCCTTAGTTTTTAGTATCTGGAGTAAAACGAAATAAGAATAGAAACCATGAACTTAGTCAGGAAGCAAAAACCTAATTTTCAATCTTGTCGCATTAAATAGATTGCCGGTGAGGATGAGAGTTCCTCGGAGGTGTCTTAGTCATTAAAGAAAACCAAAATTAGTCATAAGACTGAAGCCGAGTGATATCCTATTGACCTTATGGATTGTGAAACCACCCATGAGGACTTAGATAAACTTAGGATGGAATATGGCATTCCAAATGATATCAAACTAAAAATTCCTAGTAAAAGCAACACTCCTAGCCGTCCTTCAAGAGGATATGTAACCTTACACTTCGAATACTTTAGGGTTGGTGTTAAACTGCCACTTCAGCCATACTTTACTTCAATTTTGGGAAAATTAAACATATCCCTGGTTAACTCAATCTCAGATCTGTGGGATGGGTGTGCCTTCTATAAAGAAAATAAAGCATCTATACCAGCTTAAAAGTAGTCCAAAAGATGAGGGTTGGTATTACTTTATGAGCAACTCAAACAAAGGAAACACATTGTAGATCTCCCTACTTTTGAAGGAAACTGGAAGAACAAGTTTTTCTTTGTTGGAGGTAACTAGGGTCAAGTGATCTCCACACAAAAAAGAGAAATATGTGTTCCTTCTTGCTTTTGTACTCCAGGTTGCTTGCTATCTACTGTATTTTCCTTCATAATGTTTGTTATTTTTCTTGACCTGACTTCTTATGTTTTAATTTCTTGGAGCTTGGCCTACGAGATAAAAGAGAAGCCTAAATTGCGGGTCGAGATAGCTTTGGTTAACGTGAGTTCATACAAAGATCTACTATCTATTGACAGTTTGGTTTACTCTCGTCTTGTATTTGCTGCATCTAAGAAGATGAGTAATATACTCGATTAGATGAAAAAGCGTAGTTGTACTGACTGCGCCTTGAGCAACTGATCTGCACCCTCCAAAACATCATATGCTACCAGAGATGTTTCTCTTAAATGAGTACTGGCTCCTCCTCCCCCTGTTAAAATTGAGGGAATAGTCGAAAAGTCTTCCGCTCAAGTCCCGACTATTTTTGCTCCTTCAAGAAGTCGATCAAGAACTTCTCAGCGAGGCAAAGATTCTAATTTCCTAAGTCCCTTCCAAAGAGATTTTGCTCTACATGTGAAACAAGAGTTTATTACTGAATAGAATGATCGCAGCCTGCCTAACCTGTTGAACGTTATCTAGCGATGTGCGCATCAGTTATCTATTGCTTCTTCAATTTACAGGTGCAAAGTTGCCAACTATGACAGGAAATTGAGGGCAAACTCAAAGTTTAAAGGACGAGTTAGAGTAGGAGAATGGGTAGGCATCCAAACTTAGTGCTGCAATCGAGAAGCTTGAGGAGAAAGCTACTCTGTCTGATTAATACCAGAAAAGATCTAAATACTGGTGGTTGTCGAAGCCAGCAAAAATAAATACCTACTCTAAATAAATTGTGTATAGTGATTGAGTAGGGTTGTGTCCACAGAAATCGGTAATTATTTAAATCATTTTAAAATGTAAAACGTAAAATTGGGGAATTGTTGACAATAATAAAAATCAAATTAAAATAACAAGAATGCAAATTAAAGTTGTAATTCAAATTGGAGAAAACTCTAGTTGAAGGAATTAACTCAACTTGATTCAACTACAGATCATTGATTCAAATATAAATTATTACTACTTATGAAAAGATCGGTTATAGCTACTGAGACCCTCTAATAGCCAATCTCTTCTTAACTAGTCGATAACCAAAGTACGACCGTTGGTTATTTCCCTAATCAATAGGCAACCCTAGATACGATCATATGATTTAATCAATTGATAGCCTGAAAAACCAGAAAGACCCAAATCCTAATCAACAAATACATACTTTGGTTCATTTAAATTAGATTGTTTATTTTCGTAACACAACTCACTACTATGTTATTTGTCACAAATATTAAAATCTTCATACGATAAATCCTTTAATTGACAATAGATTAAGTTGATAATTAAATAGTGGCCAGTTATCTAATTAACAAACATAATCATGAAAATAATTCAGAGAATAAACAAATACCCAAAAAACAATAAAACAATTAAAGCATAAGAAATATCTCACAGTAGTGATGAATCAAAACTTCATTAACTTTCAACCAGAATAATAGATTTAGTTCTTCATAGAGAGAAGAGAAAAATTTAGATCTAGGGTTTCTTTCTTTTCTCAATCTCTCCTTTTTCACAATAGATTCCTCCCTTAAATACTCTCTCTCTCTTCTCCTCTAGAGTTCTTTTTAAAATAAAATTCTAATATATGAAATATTAAATTCGTAATTACAAAAATAACCAAAAATACAAAACACGTTAAACTAAAAACTGCAGGTCCGTAGTTGACAGCACGCGCCCACGCCTTATCAACAAAGTTCTTCTGACACTCATAATTTCTCCAAGAGAACAATCATCCTTAAACATCATCTTGTAACTCAATTTTATCACTATTATTAAGTGCAAAACATCGATATTAAGGGAAGTAAACAATGCAAAACTAGTGCATAAATTGCACACTAACAAATACTCAGAAGTTTACTTTTGAGTAGCACTTTGAAATGGAAACACGCCACTTTCAAAGCAGAATTGATTCCTTGGAAAAACAAAACGTCAATGAGTATAACTTGGGGATGTCATTTTACTATGATTGCATCATGTTCATGCTGAAAATGGAATATCTTGAGTTGGACATGAGCAAGCTTAAAGCGGGTGTTAATACTTATATGGATGAACAAAATAAGGAAAGTGGAGAGACATATCCTCCTCATCGGACCACTACTAATGCAACTGCTCCTCAAGCTATAGCTGACTCAGCTCCATCTGTTGTTGAGAAATCCCATGGGGCAGAAGCAGATCCTCTTGCAAAAGCCCCTAATTTGTTTTGATTGTACCTTCAACTTTAGACTCATGTCAAAAGGCTTTTGTTTTTCTTTTTTTCTTTTTACATTTTTATTTAATAAATTGTTGTCTATTTCGTGTTTTAGTTGTTAAACATTGCTTCTGGTAACTTTTACCTTTTGATCCATCTCGAATAAGCCTTAGAGCTGGGGTTTTATTTAGATAATATTTTTTAACATATATATTTGTCTGCTCGATTTTTACTTGATCAAGCTAACTAGTTGAGCTCGGTTAACCAAGCTTTGACCCTTCTCGCTTTGGATAAGTTTTGAGACTTCTAGGTCTTGTCACAGTGTTTCTTTAAACCTGGTGCTTGCCCGACTATGATCAATCGAGCTAACACGAGCAGACTTTGACCTTTGCCTTGCCTCAAGTAAGCTTTGAGACTTTGGGCCTTGTCTACCATGCAAATTTTATGATGTTTTCTCGAATCTATGAGCAATCTTTGGTTCTTATCTCACCTCATGGGCTTAGAGAATTTGAACCTTTAATTCGATAATTTTCCAATTTTGAATAGATTGAGCAATCTTATTTCCTCATAAATTTCTTTTTACAAGAAGTAGATTACAAATAATTCAAACTACTAATGAAATTCTTACTAGAAGGCTAATTGGAAATACTTTTGTAGGTGCTCAGCTTCTAAGGTTTCTTGATTTCTCTTCCATTTGCATGAGCTAACTTGTATGCCTCTAGTCCTGCTACTCGTAAAACCCTATACGGTCCCTCCCAATTAAGACCAAACACTCCATGGTTAGGGTCTCTTGTATTCTGATTTACCCTCCTGAGCACCCAATCACCAGTCTTGAATTGTCGTATCCACACATTCTATTTGTAATAACGAGCAACCCTTTGCTGATACTCTGCTACTCTCCACGAAGCTAACTCTATTTTTTCTGCTAGTAAATCCAAGTTCAAACTCATCTGCTCATTATTTTGTTCTTTATTGAAATGTTTTGTACGATATGTGCCCATCCTAATTTCAACTGGAACAACAGCCTTGTGTCTGAATGCTAATGCAAAGGGGGTTTCACCTGTGGCAGTTTGTGAGTGGTACTGTAGGCCTAGAGTACACTAAGTAATTCATCAACCCAAACTCTTTTCTTTTCACCAAGTTTGGTTTTCAACACCTCTTGATAGTTTTATTTGTAGCCTCCACATACTCGTTTACTTGTGGATGAGTTAGTGAGCAAAATCTCAGCTCAATTATTAAATTCTTGCAAAATCATCTGAAGCTATGGTTGTGAAACTGCTTGCCATTATTTGCAATAAGAGTGTATGGGACCCCATATCTGTACATGATAATTCTCCATATAAAATCAGTTGTTTTCTTTTTAGTAATGTTGTTTAAATCTTCAACTTCAACCCATTTCGTAAAGTAATCTGCTGCAATGATAACATATGTGTTGCCCCACCTCGACTTTTTGGCAATGGTATAATAAGGTCAACTCCCCACTAAGCAAATGGCCATGGCGATGTCATTGAAGTAAGATTTTTCGGCGACTGAGTGGGAACATTCATGAAGTGTTGGCAGTTCTTTCAACTACTAATTTTCTCATGCGCGTCATGATGCATTATTGGCCAAAAATACCTTTATCTTAATGCCTTGAAAGCTAAAGACCTCGCACCGGAGTGGTTTCCACACACCCCTTCGTGAATCTCCCTTAGAACATTATTTGCTTCTTCATTTGTGAGACATCGTAAAAGAGGCAAAATATATCATCGTCGGTACAACACCCCATCAAGTAATATGTATCTAGTAGCTTGGCATCTAAGCTTCCTTGTTTGTCTTTTATCTGCAGGTAGAATCCCATCTCAGATATATGAGATTATTAAATCCATCCATGACACTTTAGTTTCTAAACACACCACCTATGCTTCCTGCTCGGTGCTTGGACAAGTTTGACATTCAGTTGGAAGCTTTCATTGATGTGATTGGCTACTAGTTGGGAATCTGTTCGAACATTCAGTTTTTCTGCTTGCAATGCCAACACTAATTTCAACCCTGCAATGAAGGCTTCGTACTCTGCTTGGTTGTTAGTGGCTTTAAATTCGTACCTTATCGCGTAAGAAACTTCCAAGCCTTCTGGGCTGATCAAAATTACTCCCGTACCTGCTCCTTGTTCCTACTGGAGCCATCCACCATTGCTATCCATACCTCATTAATATATTTCTTATATGTCCCACTACTGCTACCTGGCTCCTAGTTTGTCTTAATACATTCAACCACGAAAGCTGCTAATGTCTGAGTCTTCATTGTTGTTTGGGGTTGATAGCTGATGTCAAACTCGCTCAACTCTATCGACCATTTCACCAATCGTCTTGAAGCTTCAGGTTTATACAACACCTGTCTAAGTGACTAGTCAGTCATCACTATTATTGAATATGCTTGGAAGTACGACCTTAATTTTCGAGCAGCCATAACTAGTGCTAATGCCCATTTCTTCATCTCGGGGTATCTCGTTTCCGCATTGAGCAATGCCTTGTTGGTGTAGTATATAGGGTATTGAATTCTTGCTTACTCCCTTACTATAACCGCACTTATGGCCCATTGGCCAAGTACAAGTATAGTTTATCTCTTTCTCGAGGCGTTGATAACAACGGAGCTTTGAGCAAATATTGTTTTAATTGCTGAAATGCCTCCTTACACTCTGTTGTCCACTTAATTTTCCTTATTTTTCTCTGTTAGCCTAAAGGGCTACACATAATGTAATTTTGATGATAACAAATATTTGTCTTAAGTGATATAATAAATATTGTATTTCAGATTTCACTAGTTTTTGAAGGATAATATTTATGATGAATTGAATCACGTGAAATCAAGCTCAAGACACTTAATGAACAACGGCGCGGTCAAGAATAAAATTTAGAGCTCAATGGACTCATTATTGTGACAATTCTTGTAAAGTCGGTATAATTTAATATATAAATGGTTTAACATTTGAGAAGCTCAAGATTTTGTTTAATAAATCGTTATTTGTTCATAAATCAAAAGTTTTACAAGTATAAGTAAAGTATTTTATGAAATTAGTTGTTTTTCAAGATGTAGACCAAAATGAAAAAGTTTTGCCATCTTTGATTTTAATAAGTATTGTTTTGAATTTCGGATTTGGACTTATTTAAAAACATTTAAAATTTTTTGGGCCATACTATAATTTATGAAAGTTTGAGGGCCTAAGTAGAAATATCATTAGTGGATAGAGAGTTACCGGTTAACCGCTTGAGGGCTAGTGGCTAGCCGCTAGAGGAAAACTTTACATTTTCAAATTTTAGACTAAATTGAAAAAGTTTTTGGGATTTAGCTATGAAAACTCAACTCCAACTCCAAGTGAAACAATATATTTTGAGCTTCTAAATTTGAAAAATCATCATAAATAAAATCTTCATTGAGCTATCATTTATACATTTACTCTAAAGGAGAGTTCATTATTGTAATATTTACTTTATCATCAAATTTGTGAGTGTTTAAGTGTGAGAAACACTCGAGTGAAGAGATTGTGAAATAATCTCTTGGTTATAAAGGTTTATTGACATCTTGTAAGTCAATTACAAAGCACTTGAAGTCTTGGGAGGTTTGGATTGTGAAATCTTCGAACTTGATTGGCTTGAAGGTATGGATGTAGGCGGGGATTGCCGAACCAAGTAAAAATTATTGTGTTTGCTCTCTCTTCCCTTACTCTTTTATTATTATGCTTTATTGAATTTATTTTTTTTGATTTAATTAAGGTAATAAATTAAATTGTTGTGCGAATTGTTTAGCATAAGTATTAAAATCTCAATTCACCCCCCTTTTAGGTTGCATAACTTGCATTTTATTCTCATCACATTGAAAAAAACATGGCATTTGTCAGTTTCCCACGAGATAAATCTGTTTAGAGGACCTAATTTTCTTGTCAGAGATTGTATATCTTTTAGTGTGCGAGGAGACTTCATCTCGACAACTGCTAGTATCTTTTTGGGATTAGCTTCAATACCCTTATAGCTTACCATGAACCCCAAGAACTTCCCCGATGATACTCCAAATACACATTTTTTGGGATTAAGCTTCATTTTGACACACTTTTCTGGATTAAGCTTCATTTTGTAGTTTTTTAGTAACGCGAAGGTCTTCTTCTTCAAATGCATCATATGCTTGGCTGGATCCTTCGATTTTGTGATCATATCGTCAACATAAACCTCCATTGTTTTCTCAATCAATGATTTAAAAATTTTGTTAACTAATCTCTTGTACATTGCACCGGCATTCTTAAGACCAAATGACATAACCTTGTAGTAGTATAAACCAATGTTGGTGATGAATGTAGTATGCTCCTTGTCCCATTTAAACATCAGTATCTGATTATAACTTGATAAGGCATCCATGAAACTGAGCAAGCCATGGCCCGTTGTTGAATCGATCAGCTGATCAATTTTTAGCAACAGGAAACTATCCTTTGAGCACACCTTATTGAGATCTGTAACATCTACGCACATCCGCCATTTGTCGTTGGACTTTTTCACTAGAACCACATTAGACACCCACTCAGGGTATTCAACTTCCCTTATAAAGCCTGCTTGCAACAGTTTCTCGACCACAGCGCTAATGGAGTTGGTACCCCTCCTAATTAAAGCATTTCCTTTTCTGCTTTACTCGTTAAACATTTTTCCTTATAGCTAACTTATGGCAGGCAATCGTTGGATTTATTCTAGGCATGTCGTCGTGCGACCAAGTGACCACATCTGCCTACGCCCATAAGCAGCTCACCAACCTTTCCTTTAAACTCGCTTTGATTTTTGACCCGATCTTAACAATCTTCTCTAGTTTTTCTTGCTTCATATTCACTGTTTCAACTTCCTCAACTAGTTCTTGCCTGCCTTTTTTATCATCTCCTAGAGCATCCAACAAAGTGATTTGCATGGCTTCTTTGGCTACTATTGTGTAACAACTTTACGTAATCCTTTGGTCTCCCTTAACAACTCCCACAATGCCATTTACTCGGTATTTTAAAGCCAAATAATGGTTGGACACTACCACCTTACTAATCCTTAGAAAAGTCTGCTCAGGATTATCTGATATGGGCTTTCGTCACTAACTACCACGAAATCCAACACATGGTTTTCTAAAATGGTCTAGTGCCTATTGTGACTGGCAACTCAACCACACCAAGTGGAGTTAGTCTTCCCACCAAACCCCTTCAGCGATGTACTTGTGTTCTCTGTTAACCTAAATAATTCCTTATTAATTTTGATGATAACAAACATGATTAAGTTTGATTAATCTTTTAAGAGCTCAACATAATTTTCATCTATTTTTGACAAGCTTCATAAAGTATGTTTATAAAGATTTGGAGTCAAAACAGTCATCTTGCAAAATAGTTCACTACATCAGTTTTTGTGGAAAACGGCAATCCGACATGTGTAATAAACGGCTTGCCGATATCAAGCAGAAATAGAGATTAACCTCTGGACCTAAACGGCGATCCGACATGTGTAATAAATGGCTCGCCGATATCAAGCAGAAATAGAGATTAGCCTTTAGACCTAAACGACGATCCGACAAGTTTGATAAACGGCTCGCCGATATCAACCAGAACTGAAGGGTAGCCTCTGGACTTAAACGGCGATCCGACATCTAGTTAACGATGATCCGACAATTTGAAAAATCAGCTCAACGGGCATATTGACCAGTCAAACGGCGATCCAACATCTAACTAACGGCGATCCGACAATGTGTAGAAAGTCAATAACAGCTAGTTTTCAGCTGCAGCTATAAATAAGCTCATTCAAATTCAAACAATGGTCGATCACAACACGACTACTGAGCTTATAGTTGAGAGTACAATCTTCATTGAGCTTTAAATACATTCTTGCTTCATCTATTCACATATTGGGTATTATTTTGTAATCTTATATATTGTGAGAGGTAAAACTAGTTTATAATCTTTTATATTTGAATGATTGTAAGTGTTGGGATACACTTGGGTTAAAAAATTGAGATAATCTCTTGTTGTAAAGGTTATTGACACCTTGGAAGTCAAGTGTAAGCATTTGAAGCCTTGGAGGCTTGCTTAGTGGAATCCTCAAGCTCGAAAAGTTTGGAGGCGTGGATATAGGCAAGGTTGGCCGAACCACGTAAAAATCTCAGTGTTTGAATCTCTCTTCCCTTATCCTTTTTGTTGTGGTTAACTCATTTATTATTTCTTTGAATTTGTTTCATATTTGCATTGAGTTTTTTTTAATTATACATTGAATAATTTTTAGAATTCCAATTCACCCCCCCTTTTGGGTTGCATAACTAGTATTTCATTTGGTATCAGAGCCTTGTTCTCTTGTTAAGACTTAATCGTCTAGAGTAAAAGATCCATGGCAACCCTAAATGACTCAACCTTTAGAAAAGGGCAATCTACAACTAGGCCACCATTTTTTGATGGTAATGACTATGCTTATTGGAAAACTAGAATGAGAATCTATTTGCAAGCCTTAGATTATGAAATTTGGGAAGTTGTTTGTGATGGTCCATTCATGCCTATGTTTAAAGATGAAGTAGGAGATGATATTCCAAAACCATCAAGTCAATGGAGTGAGTTAGAAAAGAGAAAAATGTCTATAAACTCCAAGGCTATGAATGCTTTGTTTTGTGCCCTTGATAAGAAAGAATTCCATAGAGTATCTAGTTGTGAAAGTGCACAAGAAATATGGAATAAACTTGAAGTTGTCTATGAAGGGACAAATCAAGTTAAATAGTCTAAAATCAGTAGATACACTCGTCAATATGAGTTGTTCCAAATGGAACAAAATGAAAATGTGTATTCTATGTATACTAGATTCACGGACATAGTGAACACCTTAGGTGCCTTGGGGAAGACCTTCTCAAATAGTAAGAAAGTTAAGAAAATCATTAGGTCACTTCCAAAAGAATGGAGACCTAAAAGAAGCGCCATTGAAGAGGCCAAAAAGTTAAATACTTTACCTCTTGATGATTTAATTGGTTCTCTCATTTCATATGAAGAAGATTTGGCAGCAGAAAAAAGAGATTAGGAGAAGAAGAAAAATATTGCTCTCAAAGCTTTAAAATATGAGAGTGATGTAGGTAGTGAACCGGATGATGAAGAGTTAGCCATGCTAGTAAGGAGGTTTAGAAAGTTTTTCAAGAAAATTGGAGAGCGAAGAAAATTCAGAAACTTCAAGAACCAAAGGGAGAAGAAATAGGTGATCACTTGCTATGAGTGCAAGAAGCCATGGCCATATAAGATCGAAGTGTCCATTTATCAACAAACTCAAGAAGAAAGCCATGGTTGCAACATGAGATGATAGCGAGGAAGATACAAGTGATGAAGAAGAATTGCAAGAAGTATCAAACCTAGCACTTATGGCAATAGGAGAGGATGATAATCTCAATGAAGTAAGTGATCCCACCTATGATGAATTGTATGATGCTTTTAAAGAATTACATAATGAGTTGATGAAGATTGGTAAAAAGAATGTATGTCTTAAAAAAGAAATGACAAAAGTTAAAAATGAAAATGGATATTTAAATGCAAAAATTGCATGCCTAGAAGTAGAGAACAAAACATTGCATGATGAACTTGCATTATCAAATAAGAAATCTAGTATCTCACATGAGCATTTAGAATCACACAAAACATTGCATGATGAACTTGCATTATCAAATAAGAAATCTAGTATCTCACATGAGCATTTAGAATCACACATAGATGATTTGAAAAATGAAAACGAAATGCTCAAGAAAAAGAGCAATGAGTTGAATGAAATTGTTTTGAAATTTACAAATGGGCTAAAGATGTTGGAAAATATGCTTAACTCACAAAAATGTGTTTTTGATAAATGAGGACTTGGACATAAGCCTAACTTGAAGCAAAAATATTATAAAAATTATTTTGTTAAAGCTACCTCCACAAATGATCATAAGATTGTCTGTCATTATTGTAATCAAGATGGTCACATAAAATATAGATGTCCTGTGAAAAGGAATGCATATTATGGTGTCAAATGTATTTGGGTTCCAAAAGGAACCATTGCTAACTCTCAAGGACCCAATAATCTTTGGGTACCTAAAACTTGAGATTTGCTTTATAGGGCTTAAAGAAGAAGAGAAATAAATGGTACTTGGACAGCGGTTGTTCAAGGCACATGACTGGAAACTATGCATGGTTCTCAAGCTTCACCAAAATTGAAAATGGTGGAAACGTATCTTTTGGAGACAACTTAAAAGGAAAAATTCTTGAAATTGGAAATGTTGGTAAAGTCTTTTCCACTCTAATTGAGAATGTATGTTTGGTTGAGAACTTGAAACACAACTTAATTAGCATTAGTCAATTATGTGACAAAGGCTATAAAGTTATCTTTGATAAATTTAGTTGTGTTATTGAGAACTCATGTGATGGCAAAATCTTGTTTGTTGGTAATAGATGTAGTAATGTTTATATCATTGACATAGAATGTGCATCTACTCTTGGTAAATGTTTTTCCGTATTACATGATGATAGTTGGCTATGGCATGGAAGGTTAGGACATGCTAGTATGGATTTGATTTCAAAAATTTCGAAAAATGATTTAGTTAAAGGTCTTCTGAAAATTGGTTTTCAAAAAGATAGGATTTGTGAAGCTTGTCAATTTGGAAAACAAATCAAAACTTCTTTCAAAAATAAAAACCATATTTTTACTTCAAAACCACTTGAACTCCTTCACATAGATCTATTTGGGCCATCTAGATATGCTAGTCTAAATAGCAAATATTATGCATTTGTGATAGTGGATGATTATTCTAAATATACATGGGTACTATTCTTAGGCAATAAGGATGATGCCTTGATACTTTAAAAGTACTCTATAAGAAATTACAAAATGAAAAAGGGCATGGTATTATATGCATTAGGAGTGATCATGGATGAGAATTTGAAAATCATGCATTTGAGAATTTTTGCAATAATCTTGGCATTGAGCATCAATTTTCATCACTTAGGACTCCACAACAAAATGGAGTTGTTGAGAGAAAGAATAGGTCTGGCTAGGACCATGTTAAATGAAAATGCATTACCTAAATATTTGTGGGGCGAAGCCGTCAACACCGCTTGTTATGTTTTAAATCGGGTGTTGATTAGACTTCATCTCAATAAAACTCCCTATGAGCTTTGGAAAGATAGAAAACCCAACATTGGTTATTTCAAAGTTTTTGGATGTAAATGTTTTATTTTAAACACAAAAGATAATCTTGGTAAATTTGATCCAAAATCTGATGTTGGCATCTTTCTTGGGCATTCAAACTCAAGCAAAGCTTATGGAGTTTATAATAAAAGAAATTTAGTTGTGGAAGAATCCATGCATGTTACATTTGATGAGTCTAACCCCTCCTCTACAGAGAAAAGAGTTGCTAATGATGATGCATATGGAGAGTTACAAGAAGAATCATCAAAAGAGATTCAAGAGAATGCACCACAAGAAAATCAAGAGGATAGACAAGAAGAACAAACAAATACGGAGCTGGAGTAACAAGAAGGTATTTCTCAAACACTCCCCAAGGAGTGAAGGTATGTCTCTTCTCATCCTAAAGATGTAATTTTAGGAGATCCCTCACAAGGTGTTACAACTAGATCATCTCTTAAGAATACTTGTGAGCATAATGCATTTATCTCTCAATTTGAACCCAAATCCTTTGTGGATGCGGAAAATGATGAATCTTGGATTATGACAATGCAAGAGGAGTTAAATCAATTTGAAAGAAATAATGTGTGGGAATTAGTTCCTAAACCGGAACATCAATCTGTCATAGGTACTAAATGGGTGTTTAGAAATAAGATGGATGAATCCGGTGTGGTTGTAAGAAATAAAGCTAGATTAGTGGCTCAAGGTTACAATCAAGAAGAAGGAATTGATTTTGATGAAACTTTTGCACCCGTAGCTAGACTAGAATCAATTAGAATGTTGTTGGCTTTTACTTGTCATAAAGATTTCATTTTATTTCAAATGGATGTGAAAAGTACTTTTTTAAATGGTTATATTATGGAAGAAGTGTATGTAAAACAATCCCCTGGTTTTGAAAATGAAAAATTTCCAAATCATGTATATAAGTTGTTTAAAACTTTGTATGGATTAAAAAAAGCACTTAGAGTATGGTATGATAGTCTTAAAAATTTCCTATTAGAAAATGACTTTTCCATGGGTAAAGCGGATACCACTCTTTTTGTTAAATATAAGAACAAAAACATACTTGTTGTTCAAATTTATGTTGATGATATCATTTTTGGTTCTACTAATGAATTGTTGTGCAAAGAATTTTCATCTTGTATGAGCAATGAATTTGAAATGAGTATGATGGGAGAGCTAAAGTACTTCCTTGGGCTGCAAATAAAACAAAATGAGGAATGAATATTCATAAATCAAGCCAAGTATGTAAGAGATCTACTCAAACATTTTGGCATTGACGACTCAAAGACCAAAAATACACCAATGAGCACAACAACCAAGCTCGACAAAGATGAAAAGGGCAAAGAAGTGGATATCAAAATGTATCGAGGTATGATCGGATCTTCACTTTATTTGACTGCAAGTAGACCCAATATCATGTTTAGTGTATGTTTGTGTGCAAGATTTCAATCATGTCCCAAGGAATCCCATTTGCTTGCTGTTAAAAGAATTTTTCGTTATTTGAGTGGAACCATAGATATTGGCCTTTGGTATCCTAGAGGAACTCATATAGATTTAACATGCTATTCGGATGCGGACTTTGCTGGTTATAAAGTTGATAGAAAAAGCACTAGTGGAACTTGTCATATCCTAGGTCACTCACTTGTTTCATGGTTTAGTAAGAAATAAAATTTTGTTGCACTTTCAATTACCGAGGCTGAATATATAACTGCAGGAAGCTGTTGTGCACAAGCCTTTTAGATAAAACAAACACTTAGAGATTATGGTATAAACCTAGAACAAATTCCTATTAAGTGTGATAATACTAGTGCTATAAATCTTTCAAAGAATCCCATTCAACACTCTCGAACCAAGTATATAAAAATAAGACATCATTTCTTGAGAGATCATGTTCAAAAGAGAGATATTACATTAGAGTTTATTTCTACAGAAAATCAACTTGCCGATATCTTTACAAAACCTTTTTGCGAAGAACAATTTTCAAAACTTCGGCATGAACTTGGGATGATGAAATTTTCACATTAACATCTTTATTCATGCTATTGAGTCTATTAACATTGATTGATTGATGACTTGATACTTTAATATCTATGGAATGCTCAATCGTAATATACATGTGATGTGTATGTATATTTGAAAGTGTATGAATTAATTTTTGCAATACATATATATGTTCATGAATTATGCATTGAACTGGCTCTCAAATCATTTTGGATCAATAAAATGATCTTGAAATATATTACTAAGTAGCCAAATATCAAAATAAATGTGCAAAATCATAAGTTATAGAAAACGGATTGCCGTTATTTCAATAAACGGCTAACCGTTTTGAGCAGAAACAATGGAAAGTTTTTTGGGCGCTATCGGTTCGCCGATAACTAACTATCGGCTCACCGTTATGATGCTAATTTTTGGAGAACTCTCTGGACTCTATTGGCTCGCCGTTTTCTCGCGTTAATTGAACAGTTCTTTGTCTCCCTCCCCATTTCGTTTTCCTCTCTCTCTCTCTCTCACTTCAACCTGCGACCGCACCAGTTCTCCCCTCTGAAAGCCATCACTTTTGTTGTCTTTTTTCACCAAATTGAAGCATTACAAACCAATTTTATCATCTTTAGCACCTTTTAACTGATTCAAATCCTTCTTTTTCTTTAAATTTTAAAAAATCTCATCTTGAAACCCTAGAACCAGCCGAACCTCATTTGTTCAATTTGACCCAAATTTCTTCCTTTTCCAACCACATTTCCACCCACAATCACTCTCTCATCTCTCAAACTTCATTTCCACCGATTTATTTTCCTCCCAACTCATCTATGGCGGAACGACCCCAAAGGCGTGCTCGAACCAAGCACACTGCTCCGCGACGTTCTAGTCCCTCGAGGTCTCCTCCTCAAGACTTCGAGAGTCTTCATTTTTCCGATGCCACCTCTGCTCAGCGATTTCGTGAGAAGTTCATGGGTAAACCCGTAACTCCCTCTTTTTCTCTTAACCTTTCGGAGTTTTCGGATATTACTATTTGTTGTCACTCCATTACTCAAATGCTTAGTCATTGGAAGCAAGCATTAAGTATTGAAGAAACAATTTATGAAAATCTAGTTCGAGTCTTTTATTCAAACATAGAATTCTCCTCTACTCATCGTGCCGAGCTTTATACATCTGTAGGAGGAATTCGCATTGCTTTTAATGAATCCGAATTATTTAGTAATCTGGGAATCGTTTATGGAGGGTTAGATTTGTACACTGCTAGGAAAGAACTATCTTTTAGTGAATTCCGTCATGTGGATGTTGTACGGAACATTTTTCGTCGTTAGGATCTTTCCGATGACATCTGCTCTCTGTCCTTTAAGTCTCAACTCCTCCCTTTTCAGATTCGAATACTTCACATTATTCTCCAACACATGGTCACTCCTAGACAGGGTCGCATTGATGAGGTAACTAGGCTTGACATTGGTCTATTAGACTCTCTCATCCGTAGACGCCATGTGAGCTTATCCTACACTATCCTGTGTTGTCCACTCCTAAAGTCTCTAACCGATCCCTTCCTTATGGCAGTATCATTACTAGGATCTTGAAACACTTTCGAGTTCCTATCGTCGAGCCTGTTTTTCTCGAGACTCGTAAGCTCGGACGAGAAATTATTTCTATCATCGGATTCTTTAAGAAGCTTGGAAAATGGGAAAAGACCACATCCTCTAAGAACGAAGACACATTGCTTCCACTAGAGGATGATCGCATGTTGAATGACGTCTACTCCAAGGACGAGTTACCTGATTTTCGCCTTGGGGCTAGACCGCGTGTTCCTCGCCGAGCAACAGCACCAGCAACTTCATCTCAGGATGGCGAGCCCACCGAGACTGCCGTCCCTCCTACAGTATCAACTGTTCCTGAGGATCGCTTTCAGCAGCTTCTCGATATAGTGGATGCTCTGTCCCAGTAGCAGTAGCAGCTTCGATCTGATTTTGCAACCTTTCGAGAGCAAATTTCAGATCAACAGATGGAGTTACTTGCGGGCCAGCGTTGCATTCTCAGCTACTTTGGATATGACCCCGGCAGCTCGTCTTCATAGCCCCCATCCCAGTTTTTCTGCCCCTCTGATATTCGAACAGACATTTCTCATTTTATGTTATTTGTCTTATGCTTATGATGTTATTTGTCTTGTGTTTATGCTTATGATATTTCATGTTGGACATGTGCACTTGATTTATGCTTGAGTTGGCTTTGGTATTATATTGTTTATCTTGCTAATTATGGAAGTGTGTAATTATTGGTATGGAGGTTGGTTGATATGGTGGCATATTTATATAGAAGTGTTTTTCTTTTTCACTCTATGTATTCTTAAGGATATGCTCATATTTCAGGAGAGATTCTGCCAAAATTTTTCCAAACATACGTCATTTCTTGTGCCTATTTCTTTTTTATGATGAAGGGGGAGATAATTGGTATTGGCATAATGGTATTAGCATAAATTATTTATCAAATTAATTTATCGTGTTTAAAATTTTTGTTTGAGATTAAATTTAAATGTATTCTTTTTTAAGGGAGGTTAACAAGTCTTTCAAAATCTCATTTAGGGGGAGCACATATTTAGGGGGAGTAAAATTACACAAGTATTTTCTTGAAAAGTTTGTCATCATAAAAAAGGGGGAGATTGTTAACCTAAATAATTCCTTATTGATTTTGATGATAACAAGCATGATTAAGTTTGATTAATCTTTTAAGAGCTCAACATAATTTTCATCTATTTTTGACAAGCTTCATAAAGTATGTTTATAAAGATTTGGAGTCAAAACAATCATCTTGCAAAATAGTTCACTGCAGCAGTTTTTGTGGAAAACGGCGATCCGACATGTGTAATAAACAGCTTGCCGATATCAAGCAGAAATAGAGATTAGCCTCTAGACCTAAACGGTGATCCGACATGTGTAATAAACGGCTCGCTGATGTCAAGCAGAAATAGAGATTAGCCTTTGGACCTAAACGGCGATCCGACATGTGTAATACACGGCTCGCCGATATCAAACAGAAATAGAGATTAGTCTCTGGACCTAAACGGCGATTCGATAAGTTTGATAAACGGCTCGCCGATATCAACCAGAACTGAAGGGTAGCCTCTGGACCTAAACGGCGATCCGACATCTAGTTAACGGCGATCTGACAATTTGAAAAATCAGCCCAACGGTCATATTGACCAGTCAAACGGCGATCCAACAATGTGCAGAAAGTCAATAACGGCTAGTTTTCAAGTGCAGCTATAAATAGGCTCATTCAAATTCAAACAAGGGTCGATCACAACACGACTACTGAGCTTATACTTGAGAGTACAATCTTCATTGAATTTTAAATACATTCTTACTTCATCTATTCACATACTGGGTATTATTTTGTAATCTTATATATTGTGAGAGGCAAAACTAGTTTATAATATTTTATCTTTGAGTAATTGTAATTGTTAGGATACACTTGGGTTAAAAGATTGGGATAATCTCTTGTTGTAAAGGTTATTGACACCTTGGAAGTCAAGTGTAAGCATTTGAAGTCTTGGAGGCTTGCTTAGTGGAATCCTCAAGCTCGGAAAGCTTGGAGGCGTGGACGTAGGCAAGGTTGGCCGAACCACGTAAAAATCTCAGTGTTTGAATCTCTCTTCCCTTATCCTTTTTGTTGTGGTTAACTCATTTGTTTTTTTTTTGAATTTGTTTCATATTTGCATTGAGTTTTTTTTTAATTATAAATTTAATAATTTTTAGAATTCCAATTCACCCCCCTCTTGGGTTGTATAACTAGTATTTCATTCTCCAATGTCAAACTCGAGATCCTTATTTCATCTAGGGTTGATTTAGATAAGACATCTATCGAACTCCCGGTGTCCACAAGTATTTGATTGAACCTCTTGCTCACCACATCAGCACTAATCACCAGTGCATCTTTATACGGGTATAATATCCTTTCCTCATCGTCATCAGTCCACATGATAGGCACTTGCCTAGTTTTTGCTCGCTTCGCAGTTAGTACATTGAACAAGACGTCCCTACTGGTTATTACATACCTTGAGTAATTCTTCTTGGACCTGTTTGAGTCTCCAGAGTTGGTCCTCTAGCAATGACCCTAACCATTGGCTGCTCGCGTCTAACATCTCTTGCATTTTCCTCTAGTCTATGTTGCAAGTCTGCTATTGAGTTGGATTCTTCAATAAAGTCACCCAAGTACCGATTTCTCACCAAACCCCCTACCTGGTTTTTGAGGTCTCGGCACTGGACTGTTGTGTGACCATAAGTACTGTGGAACTCACAGAATATGCTCCTGTCTTGTTTGTTATGTGCCTTTGTTATTGGGGTTGGAGGATACAACAAGCCGATCTTTGATCATGTGACACAATTATTGTAAAGGGACTCTAAAAGGAGTGAATTGTTGATATGTTAGGCTTTGATCTATCATCTACATTATTCTGTCCCTTGGGAACCCTTTGTGTGAATGATTAGATAATGGAGTGGCTGATCTGTTAGCTCTTGCATCTAGTGGGTAACGAGTTATCAAAGCATTGTACTGAGGCTGCTAGTTAGGTTCCCTTTATTGATTGCGGCCGAGAGAACGAAGATATGAAATCCTACTATGCTACAACTAAGGCTGCCTCAGATAGGGCTGGTATAAGAATGTCCGACTACTTTTTGGACATATTTTTCATTTCTCTTCAACCCCTCGAGCTATTTGGCCCTCAATCTTGCTGCTTTTTCTTCTTTAATGTCTACATCTCTCTTTGCCTGCTCATAAGCAGCTGAGTATGACTGTATGACTGTATGGGTTGTATTTCGTAAATTGTACCAGAGACACCCTATCTTTACCCCTTCCTTCAGCCATTTCAAAGCCTGTGGATGGTTAAAGGCTCCAAGGTAAAAAACTGTTCGGTGGTATCTGTTTAAGAATTCTCTGAGGGTTTCATTTTCTCCCTGTTTGATTCCCAATAACTCCATCATATCATCTTATGGAGCTATTACCTCGAGGAATTGCTCTGCAAACGTCCTACACATTTGCTCAAAACTCCGGATACTCCCTTGAGGCAATTTTCGGTACCACTCGCGTGCGCGCCCGTCCAAACTTAACAGAAACACCCTACACCTCTAGGCCTGTTGATAACTCTATGAAATGAGAGTTATTATGACAATTCTAGACTTAAATTAAGATCACTTAGAGAGTAAATGATGTGTTTCTATTGCGTTTTTATTACATTTTGCATAAATATTCATTTTAGTTTAGTGTTAATAAGTTTTCCTTAATTTAAAGTAATTCGCTCAAATTGTGTGCATAATTGTAGGTTTCTAGAAGCTTATAATTCATGGAAGGAATGTTGATGCAATAGGCTTGCAAAAATGAGGAAGAGCTTAGCTACAAAAGAATTGAAACAAATCTGGAATAGTGCAGTTGCTATAGCCATTGCTGTAGCAACATTACTGTAGCAGTTGATGTAGCAATTTTGGAACAATTTCGTGCGTGATACTTGCAGAATTGCGATCTGCAGTTTTTTAATCTGACTTATGCGTGCCCTAGGTTTCTGTTTATCCTAATTCTCATCTATAAAAGAAGCACACATCATAAGGAATAGGGGGAGCCATCACCCAAGGAGAAAAACACAAAGAAAAAAAAGCAAAACAAGATTTAAGAGAGAGATTAAGGGCTGTACAAGCGAAAAAATTACAGAGATCAATTGGGAGCTCAATCCTTTTATCCTTCTCTTGTTTTCGTGTTTTCTATTTATTCATAGGGATGTGTTTCATGGCTAAAACTTTATTCTTTATTTTTCTTTTGCAACCATGAACTAAATTTATTTGTGGTTGAGTAATAAACAATCTTGATGGTTTATTGACTGAATATATGTGTTGCTACATGTTTGCTATAACAGTTTGTACTACTACAATAAATGATAAAGATGACTCTTAAAATAAGTATTAAATGACGTGATAAAAAAAGTCATCTTTGTAACAGTCATCTAAAGTGGGTAAAAATAGATGACGTCTTTTACAAGTTATCTATATTGCTTTATAGATGACTCATATTATAAAACAGCAGTCATCAAATAATATATTTGTACTACATAATTCCTAAAGAGATGACTCTTTTTTTTTAGCAGCTATCAACTTTATTTGAACAAATGACTAGCTTTTGTATTGGGAGTCATCTTTGAATAATAAAGGTAATATTTTTAAATTAATTAATGTCATTTTAAATTAGAAAATATTTTGAAATATCTGAATCTACTGCCTAATTTTCGTATTAAGCTAATATGGATTAGCAAAAACTGCATTATCAAGCCTCTGGACAAGTACATAAATTTATTGTACAACAAATAGTATTTAAAATTCAAATTACTAATAATTCTTGTATCACAATCAAAAGTCTATCATTTTGACACATCCCAAATTGGGTTTCCATTACATTGTACATTAAAAAAAAAATCTTTACAAAGAAAATTACATTCTTCACAAGCATCAAAACTCCATCTCCGAGGCAACTATCAACATTCTTAATCCAGTAACAATACTGCAATACCAAATTAAAATAGTTAAAAATAATGCAATAATTATGTGTACACATAACCAATATGAAAGACACAATTAAATAAAAATTACTTATAATTTATATACATATCTTGCCAAACTCATTGAACTATCTGTTGAATTTAGGCAAAACTATTCTTCTATATCTACTTTGCTCGTTAAGTTGCTATTGACTTTATTAACATTGTCTTGAGGTGCAAGCATCTTATCCAACCAACTACCATATGCAAAATAGCCAATATCAATGGACACAACACTATTAAAGTTTTCAAAATATTTTAAATAAATACCTTATCCAACCATGTACAATATACATAAAAGTGCATTACGATTAACAATAGAATTATTAAAAAAAAAAAGAAGGGATGATTAGAACTTACAGTAATACAAAGTTCTTCAAACATTGGTTAAGTTCATAAAAAAATGTGTACTATATATGTCAAAGCATAATAGCATTTCTTTATAACAAAAATTTAAATGCTAAGCATAATTAATCAAATAATAAACTTGATATTGTTATAATGTGATTTCTTGCTTTTACCTTTTAAAGACTAGACTTACCAGATCTGATAATCATTAGTAACCTGAATTTAATTTTTTTCTAGTATTTCGAAGTTAGTTATTCAACTATCTCATAATTTTTGTTTCTCTTTTCAACTTAAGTGATAACAATGGCATGTTAAAACTATTCTTAGCAAGGATTTCATCATCTCGAGAGTCACAAATCATGTACTAAATCAAAGTAGATTTAATTTTTATGAAACTATGACTACTTACACTAAAGAATCAACATATTGATTGTTATAATTTATAAACAATTAATCAATTTTTACTACAGTATAATAAATATTTAAATATCCAATTTTCTCCTTTCCCTTTAAATATATATCCAAATTTCAATCAATCTAAAAAATAATAATTATAGCAACAACAATAACAATAATAATAAATGAAAAACCCCATCCTTGAAATACCCGACATTTACTCAAATTTTCAAAATCTATCATTTTTATTTCACTGTATTGATTCCAGATCTAACATTCAAACATGAATTATGAAAAAAGGAAAAACAAAGATCTCATTCACGTGACTATCCCCAAATAGACGAATCATCATTATTTTTCAATGAATTAAACAAATTAAAGAATTAGAAAACACCTCACTGTAAAGATCCAAGCTGTTTAAAAACAAAAGTGTCAAATGCTTTATTCCTTTTCTGGAAGATGTGAACCCAAACTTCCAAATCTTCAATTTTTGACTTGTTCTTCGTAGTTCGTGATTGAGATTTAATTCACCATTTTCTCTCTCTTCACTCCCACTTTGTGTTTCTTCACTCTTCAAGAGCGGCGGCTGTAAATTTAGAATAGTAACTGCAGAAGAAATGAAATTAGGGTTGATTATTTGGGGACAGTTGCAAAAGGGTGGTATTTTTAGTGAGAAGTTTTGAGAAGGAATTTTGAGAAGAGAAAGACGAGAGAGAGAGAGAGAGAGGTACAACTCAAAGAAATTAGGGATTTGAGGGAACTTGGGGTGATTTTTTTATTTATACATCTATATAAAAATGACGTTTTTTAAATTACGAGTCATATGTTTACCTTATAAAATATTACGTGTTTTTGTATAATGAGTCATCTTTTAACTTCCTATCAAATTAAAATTATCATAGATGACTCTCTAACTATAGAAAAAGTCATCTAAAAGAAAAGATAACAGTTGTTTAGATGTGAGTCATTTATTGAATGTCATCTATCTCACTTATTGTAGTAGTGATTGTTTTGATAGTATTTATGTTTATTCATTATTTCGGTTGATTACCTATTTAATGATACAAGTTAGGAGAGAGCCGCAAAAAGACCTATCTTAGTGGAACATATAAGAGTAATACTTGGTTTTAGATTGAGTTTCCTGGATTGAGTTTAACTTATCCCAAAAGGGTCATGCTTAATCTAAAATTAGTGATGAACTAGATATAGAGATTCACATTATAGGGTAAATAGAACCTAAGCATGTAATGCTATATCTTATATTGGCATAACAATTGATCACTGTTAGGTTGCATATAGATATAAGATATCCAACATGCGTCAACTAAAGATGCATAAAGATTCTGCCCAGTGCTGTAGCAGATACTGTAGCAACCGAGCTAACCATTAGAAAATAGTCAAGACCATTAGGAGAGTTTATTCATTCAACTACTCTATATTCCCATTGATTTTATACTTGAAATTGACGTGATAATTTACTTTATTGCATTTTATTTATTACGTTTTTATTTTAATTAGTATATTAGTTTCATTAATTGTTTTATTTTATTTTAGTACAAAATCTGCATTGTTAAGATTGTTGTAGCAAATCTGATAAAATCAATCTCTATCATCACTCTATTGCTTGTTGTATACATTTGCACATTAACACCAATATCATTAGTATTTATACCCAACACCTGTGTTAAGCCTTGCACCCCTGTCATATCATTAAAACGTTCAACATGAACTAAGAGGTCGCTCTTCCATGAATACTTGAGGTCAGGGAACCGAAAATCCCGTGGGATAGAGATGGCAGAAAAGCCCGCCCGGACTGGATCCGGACCGGACCCGACGTGTGCGGCATGAATGGAAAAAGCAGATCCGGGCATTGATTTTCAATGCCTGGCTACTTCCGCGCACGGGTCCGGTCACAGTACCAAGAACCCGGAACCCGGACCCGTGCCCGGTTTTTTATTCAGTAAAAACAAAAGGAATATAAAACAAAATAAAAATTTGCTTTGCCCAATTGCCCCCAAAACCGAACCCTAAATCGCGATTGCAAGTGAACAACGCAGCACACACCCTGAAATCTCCGAATCGGTGGCACCTATCTCTGTCTCTCCGCCAGCAGCCACCACCCACCAACACCGATGCAGTGTTGACTGCGCCTCTCCCTCCACGAACCTCTTACAGTCTTACCTTGAAATGATTTTTTTCCAGTGCTTTCAGCTTTGCAGATGTGTCTAAGTATGGCTCCCGTGCCGTTTGAGTAAGTATGGCTCCCTCCACGAACCTCTTACAGTCTTACCTTGAAATGATTTTTTTTTCCAGTGCTTTCAACTTTGCAGATGTGTGTAAGTATGGCTCCCGTACAACTTTGCAGATGTGTGTAATGATTAACATGTCTGCATTTTTGTATGCTAATTCCACCTAACTCTCTCGCTCTCTCACATTGATTCTTTCCTTCATCTCTCTGTCTCTCTCTCTCTCTCTCTCGGGTCTCTGCCCTTTTAAGGTATCATTTTAATTTTATCTTTTTTATGGATTTTTTATTTGTACTTTTGTTATGATTATCGATGGCTATTCGTCCATTTGCATCACTTTTGTCTCGATTTTAACGTTTCTGGCTAATTTTATGCTTATTAACAATTGGGTTTTTCTGGGTTTTTGTTATAATGATCTGTGCATTAATAATAATTCATTTTCATTTTTGTTACGGTTTCATGTTGGCACCAAAGTTGACTTTGTAATTTAGATCATTGTGGATGTTTGATTTGATGTTGATAATAAAAAGAAAAATGCTAAGGAATTGTTCAAATTTTAATCCGTACAACTTTTGCGTATTGTGATTGTTTGTTAAGATTCATGAAGTCACAGATCTTTTTTTTTTATCTGAGCTTTAATGGCAAGCAAGATTTTGCTTAAAGGATGTGCTTTGAACACTGCCACCTTTCCTCATTTGATCGGTCTATCAAAGCGGCAAGTTTTGTTTTTATTCAACTTTAAATTTAATAATAATAAGCTAAGCAGAGCCACGCATGTGGATTAATAAATTCAATAATTATCTCCCATGGCTGCTTTTCTGAGAAAGAGATCCCAAAACTTATGACACTTTGTTGGTTAACACTTATCAGCTGCGGCGGTGGCAAACGTACCATCGTTTTCATTAATGGCCTTGAAAATGCGGGTAGAGAAAACCCGAAAAAAAACCCGTGCCCGGATAGTGCCGAGCATGTACCCGACCCGCATAGAAAAAATCCAGGCACGGTCCGGGTCCGGGTAGCTATGAGTGACATGCGGGTCGGTCCCGGGCAACCCCAAACCCGGACCCGACCTGGACTTTTGCCATCTCTACCGTGGGATTACTATACTCATGATCTCTTCTGAGAGAGGTGATTCATTGTCCAACATAATCCTCCGATTTGGTGCTTCCTGTCGTCCTTGGAGTTCATCTATCAGCTAAGCTAATTGACGCACCTCTCATTCCAGTTCCATGGCATGATCCGGGTTTTGTACTGTTGCTTGATCTCGCTCTCATACAACAACATCTAGGTGCTACCTCAATTCCCTTTATTGCGCATCTAATCCACCTTTAAGATTTATCTGGCCCTGGTTTGCTCTTGGCTGATCGTCCACTTGAACATTTTGACCATTGTGGACCGGAATTTCTTTACCACGATCCCGCCCACCTTAGGTAGCTTCATTAACTAGGCCAGTGACTCCTGCGTTTTTCACTCGATAGACCTCCAGCTTCTCTTTGTCGTTCTCTTAACTCTTGAAGCACAGCAGTGAGAGTTTCCATTTGCTTCTCTATTCACTCCATCCGCTTGTACATCATTCTCTCCCTTTCGTCATTCGTCATTTTTCTACTTCCTCCTAAACTCATTTTCCTTATCTAGTTATCAGTTTATCTGGTATACCACATATTTTTAACTCCCCACAAACGGTGCCAAAATGTTGATGTCGAAATCTAGTCGACCTGATGATAGCGATAACATTGTGTCATCAACGCTTTAATTTGTTTTAATGGGATGTTGTCTCTTACTGTTGTAATGGAATTTGAATTGTATTAGTAACTCCAATGACCTGCAACAACAGAAAACTGTAAGCGGTGCTGGATTCTTTCTGGCATAAACCCTCTGACGCTCAAGTTAGTTAGTGAGTTTTTTATTCAAAAAAATAATAGTTTCTCACGCACTTCTGATTTCAGTATTTTTCGTTAATCCAATTTCCTCTTAATAGGAAAAAACCCCCCTTTGAGGATCTTTCTCGATTCTTATAGACAATCACAAGTATTAGTTGTTCTTCAATGCGGGACCGTTATCCAATTGAATGCGTCACTTGAATGGAAAAGTTAATATGTCCATTTGTATAGTTATTGAGCTGCCGTTATAATGCCTGATTGTGCTTAAAACGTGCCTAGACATTACAAATAGACTTTTGAGTAGAGCTCTTTGACCAAAGTTATGAACTAAAATTGCGCGACTTGATTCTGGTCTCCTCGCAGTGCATTGATCGCGCTAGCACATGCGACCAGATAACCTTATCCTCGACTTGAGTAACTATGGTATCTGCTGATTATTTCTTTGTACCCCACACAATTATTTTAAATTATGTTTTTAATTGTTGAATTTAATATTTATATTATTATAAATAATTAATTAAATAAATTTTAAGTTTCAATTATCAGATTAAAATTTTGATACTTAATCTTATATTAAATTCTAGTTAAGATAAATTATTGAATAAAATATTGATATTGGTAGAATTTTAAATTAAAACAAAATAATTAATCAACCCTAAAACTCTTGTAAAAGTGAGCATTGGTAATTTCCCTGAATTTTGAATTAATTTACTAGTCTCGACAACTGAACATAAGCTCAGGGTCAATTTTTTTTTTTTTAAAGGTAAGGGTGTGGACCAAACCCAATTAATTTTTATTTTCCCTTACCTCCCCCAAGGCTCGAACCCAGGTGATCAGCTGCTACAAGCTTCATGCTGTTACCAACCCAACCACCCCCTTGAAGGTGGCTTAGGGATAATTTAGTAATATTGTAGTTATTAAAATATTGTTGTTAGTTGTGCTGTGAAAATAATCAACTATAAAAAAATCAATTAAATATTTGGTAAAATTTATTTTTAAAAGTGCAGTTAATTTTAAAAGCAGTAGTATGTGTTTGTTAAATTTTACTACTAAACTACTGTAAGAATCTAAATAATTAAATTAGACATAATATTAAATAAAATTTATTTATATATTTATAAACATGTATCTAAATTTTTTTGTATATATATAATAATTGATAACTAAAATAAATATTTCATATTATTAATTTATTTTTATTTTGTTATCTCAATATAATTGGTAATAATAATAATAATATCTTTAAAGTTAATAACTTTATTTCCTAATTAATAAGCAAAAAAGTAATTCTTAAAATCGGATTTTGAAAAAACTACCCCTTCTCTACTTTTTAAAATCTACTAAAGGATGGGGTGATTTTGCCAAAAATAATTTTTTAAAATAAATTTCCAAATACCAAAATTGACTTTTAACTTTTTCAAATTACTTTTATACCCCTCAAAAGTAATTGCAAACGGGTCCTTAGATTGGATTTTTTTTTTAACTTTTCAAATTATTTTAATCCCATCTTTTATCCTAATTCCTACACCCGAACATAGCTTAAAGGAGATAAACTAACCTCCTTAGCAAATCATAGACCAAAGGAAAAAGGCTTTGCCTTTATAATATCCACGTAATACTGGTCCATTTGAAATTATTTTTATGAGATTTAAAAGTGATTTTAAAAAATTAAAAGATAATTTTAGTAGAGTAATGATATAACCACAAACTCTTGTATAAATTGATGTGGCATGATAAAATTGGTTGAATTAAAAATATGTTGGCCTACTTGATTTATTTCTATTATTTTATATTTTCATTCAACCAATGAATTAATGCCACATCAGTTTGTACAAAATAAGTTTGTACAAAAATTTGTGGCTGTATCATCGCTCATTTTAGTATTTGATAAAATTTTTTAAAAATCATCATTTAAAAATCATTTCATCTTATAGCAGATTTTGGAAAATAGAGAAGAGTAATTTTTTAAAATCTAATTTTGAGAATCAGTTTTATATTCAATAAATTTCGTATATATCCTTATACATATTATAAAGATTTCAAAATTATCCTAATTTAATTAGGAAATAAAAAAATTAAATTTAGAGAGATTATTATTAATATTATTATCAAATACCAATTATATTGATATAACAAAATAAAATTAATGAAATAAAAATTTTTGCTTAGTTATCAATTGTTAATATACACCATAAAAATATTATATATACATGTTTCTAAATATATAAATAAATTTTATTAAATATTATGTCTATTTTAATCATTTATATTCTTATAACAGTTTAATAAAAAGCTTTACCAAACATATATAAGTTTTTTTAAAACTCACACTACTTTTGAAAACAAAGGCCAAAAGTTTACATGATTATTTATACAACATATTCTTTCTACAACACAACTAATAACAATTATTTTAAAAGTCATGGTATTACCAAACTGCCCTAAATACCGTTAGCAACTCCTACTGCCATCAATTATTTGTAGCTTAATTATGACCGTTGTTTATTTTACAAAAAAAAAATCTAAAATGCATAATAAATTATAGACAATATGCTATCAATATGTTTATATAATTTGATACCTAATTTGTATCCCAAATAATGATACCACAATGGCTATCGAATGATGACATGTCATATACACAAAATCTGTGTAGAATTTTCAATTTATAAGAAAATTGGGACTTTGTAAATTTCTCAATATTACAAGGAGCTTGATGAAATAGTATATACCACAAGACTAGTGATGAAAAAGTATATACCACAAGACTAGTAATCCTTTATCCCAAATAAAGGCTGAATGAGTGGGGGATTGTAATCGAAATTGTTCGATTTTCATCTTTGTTTTGACTGGGATTGAATCAATTAAAATAAGAGATAGAAGGAAAAAATGAAGAAGAATTTAAAAGAGTTAAAAAAAAAAGAAACAGAAGAACAAAAATCATATTAATTTACAAAATTTCTGTATTGTGCTTGTGGACCAAAACTAAAAAAGAGATACTGAGGTTATATGAGACCAGGTTAATATATTCATTAATTATTTTTTAATAATAAGGTGAATCAGATTCAATAAATTGGTTTATAAGGTAATTACCGAGTTACATTATTTACAATTTACAACTGATGTAAAAGTAGCTTTTTATAAGTCTCTAATTATTTGACAAACAAAATCGAGTCATACAAGAAATTAATTTTGGGTTGATGTAAGTAGGAACTTGGCAAGACTTGGCATTTGTATCTGTCTACATATCATTGCTCCAATGATAAATTGATCATGAGTTTCATGACATTAAAATAATCTTTGTAATCTGGAATAAGAAGAGACCAAAAGATAACACTAGTTATGCTTTGTCTATCTTTTCTTTTAATTAAAAAAAAAAGTTAGTTAATCAGGTGATTAGCGCATGTCCGATCCTCTGTATATTGATTCGTCTTGGGCACCGTCACATTCATACAGAGAGAATTAGAAACCAAAAGAAAAGAAGAAAAAAAAGGTAGTAATGGAAGAGAATAAGCTGGACTATGTGCTGATACCAACAGGCCTTTTAGTGATGGGTGTGTATCACATATGGCTACTTTACACCATTCTCCGCTTTCCCAGAAGAAGTGTTATTGGTCTTAATGCTGAGTCTCGCCATCAATGGGTCCATTCCATAATGACTGTATGCTCTCTCACTTTTTCATTTTTGGGTTTTTGTTTTCAATTTTCTTTCTTGTTGTTTCTTATCTGGGTTACTGTTGTTGAAATAATTGAGCTTAGATCTTTTCCGCTCAAATTTTAAACATGCTGTGTAGGAGGTAGGAAACCCGCAAAGTGTTCATTGAATGTCCCAAGAGAGCTGGTTTTCTAATTTTTTGGGTTCTTCTGTTTTGCCGTGTTTGCCTGGAGCTAAGTAGAAGGCTCTTTTAAATTATAAAATAGAGGCATATGAGAGTGGGATTTTTATAAAAACAATAAATTCCTTGGAAATTTCGTAGCACTTCATCTGCCCCTGGATGAAGCTCTGCTGGCTGTGGACACGCTTTCTGCCCATGGTCACCAAAGTTCAAGTAATAATAAGGGTTAAAGGACTTGGCGTTCTGTGGATGAGATTTCTCATCCCCTTCAAACCCTTTTTTCTTTTTTTCTTTTTTTATTTATAACCAGAAAGGTGTAGCAATTCATCTAATAGAAAAGGCCTGAAGGGGAAAAAATTTATTGGTAGACAAGCGACCTATTCTATAATTGGAGAATAAAGATAGCAAGTATCAAGTTAAAACTACTGCTGTTTTACCATGTACATGTAAATTGAGAATGCTCGTATGCACCTGGATCCATCTATGACCTGCTTTGATGTTACAAAACTCTCATCATTATGGTAATGAATGTAATTGCACCTTATATATTCTCAGGGTGCTTCTCAGAGTGGGTAATTTAGTGTTTAGAACTGATCCCCAACAGATAATTATAGAGTTATTGTTTAATAGTTTTCATTGTTGTATTACATACTGAACTGTTGACTTTTTTTAACTTTCTATTGCATCTGGAAAGTTAAATCTGCTGTTCAGAGAATCTATTGCTGCAGTATTTGCCAGAAAAGAAGTTTTTTCTAAAGACTGGCATTTAAATGGATAGCTAGTTTAAACCTGTGTTTTTGAGTTTTTTTTAGGTCTTATAGTCATATAGATCTTATACTGCTTACAAAATCCGATCAGTATTCTACTGTATAGATCTTTTCATGATCTTAAGGAGTTCTTTTTTGTGGACACCTTGTTCACTTTTTGTACTTGTTTTTCTTATTAGTACAAGTTTCTTTGTTTCCTATCGTAATAAATAAATAAATAAATAAAAAGCTGGTTTTGTATAATATATTTCACTGTGATCTCCTATTCTTTCTTCTCAGGATCCCTTGAAGAATGGCACTTTAGCGGTTCAAACAATACGCAACAACATTATGGCATCAACTCTTTTAGCTACGACTGCAATCACTCTCAGTTCACTAATTGGTGTTTTTGTGAGCAGTACCTCTAGCTCTGGCAATACAGCTTCAGAAATAATTTACGGCAACAAGACTTCCATATTATCTTCAATCAAGTATTTTACTATTTTGCTTTGCTTCCTTGTTGCCTTTCTTTGCAATGTGCAGTCTATTAGATACTACGCCCATGTTAGCTTTTTGGTTACTCTGCCTACATCGAAAGGCAATAGGAACTATATTGAGTATGTTGCCAGAAACTTGAATCGAGGAAGTTTCTTTTGGTCTCTCGGTCTCCGAGCTTTCTACTTGTCATTCCCTCTTTTCCTTTGGATATTTGGCCCCATACCTATGTTTGTCTGTTGCTGCACAATGTCATTTATTCTCTACTTCTTGGACACAACTTCCAGTTTTACACGGGAACTTCATAGCCACTCATTTAAAGAGGAAGCAAAACTTGATGATTTGGAATCACCTGTTCAGTCACCATAAGTGCTATGGAGAATGATATTATGCCCCTATATTGCTTAAACGACAGTAGCAATTTTAAGAAAGTAATTATAATGTTTATAACTAGGATATCTACAAGGTTTATGGGTCTGGGGCTGCACGTTGCAGTTTTGATCTTGAAGTAATTCTTAACATGTACTACGAATAACATTCTGATGATCTGTTCATTTTGATGCTAAATTTTGTATTCTGTGGAATTCATTTGCCTTGAAAATCTCATGTAATGCATAAAGTGGATAAATTTTCTTTGAGCGAAATGGTACAACATTTTGGTGATCAAAAGAGAAAAATAGGTGCGGAGGTACCTGGTAATCTAGCCAGGAATTCGTAATTTTGGTAATCTAACACCTTAATTTTCATTATTTTGATTTGAAAGGAGAAGATGAAAGCAATCATTACTTGAGAGCAAGGAAAGTAACCGTCTAATTTCAGATGTTTTGTATGATTTCTATCCATGTTTTAGTATATTTTTGCACATGGTACTTATATAAGATCTTTCGGTCAATAGTTAACAGTTAACAGTGCCTTAAATCTGACGTTCGCAGTCCCGCACAACTTAAAAATGTCTTAATGTAATTAAAGTGCATTCAAATTCGTGACTGTAGTCAGGACATCACAATCAAATTGTATTTTGAAACTGGGAATGATGAATGTTTAACATTGAGTTTTATGTACAATACATGTTTGCTGAGCCTTTATGATTTCTGAACAAGCTTAGAAAATGTGTTGGTACTAGCATTTTTGGTGCTTGTCAAATCTAGACTTGATGATTCATTACTTTCAGATTGCCCATGTTCACGTTTTTAGTAGACAGACAGTAGTTTCTCCGAAGAGACCTTGTTCTGCATTCACAAGGAACTGTTCACTCCGAACTAACTCCCTCCTTCGCTGTCCTCTACTCGCTGGAAACAGTCTGGTTTTGTCGTGATCAGAAGATTCTTTTGGTTTCATACGTAGCACTGGCTGCCATTGTTTCACTTCAGTATGCTCTGGGCATAATGCACTTGTGTTTGTACTCTTTCAAGCAATTACCAAGAACAAAAGCATTAACTTCCTGGTACTTCTTGCTTGGAACATAATGCTCTTGTTTCCCTTTCGTCACGAGCTATGGTTCTACAAACCCTCCATTCTAGATGTCAATTACGTAACAAAATCTACTCATCTTTTGTTCAACTGAAAAACCTGTCACATGTTAAGAGTTATTCTCTGCAATCCCAAATCATTTTGATGCCCTTCTAATGTTAGGAAATTGATGGGTGAAGTAGGGTTATAACTAAAATGAAATTGGAAGAAAATAAAGAATAAGCACAAAGAGGACACTAGAAATTACGTGGTCCGGCTTTTAACCTACGTCCACGGGCGAAGACAGAAGGAAAATATTTTACTAGTGAAAAGGAGTTACAAGTATTGTAGTATTTTAGCTCACTTCCAAAACCTCAATACACCCAAACTCTCAAAACACTAAAACAAGAGCTTATAATTTCAAGCTCTTTAAACTCTCTCTAAATACAAGAAAACTCTTCTCAAAATTGGATGAGCAAATGAGAGAATGAGCCCCTCTATTTATAGTCAAAATCTTGGCTACTATTCACGTATTTTTTTAATTATTTATTATTTTTCAAAATTCAAATATCAAAGTTTAATATTCAAACTTTGAATATCTAGAATTTTGAATTTGATATTAAAAGTTAGAATATCTAGAAGAGATATCAATCTTGACATTCTTCCACTTGGAGATTTGATTGAGAACCAATCAATCTCCACACCATTCTTTCTGCTTCGTCATTATCATGTTGTCTACGTTTCTGTTAGGCCACAAGAGGATCTACTCTATATAAACTTATTAGCATTGATTGACTTGGTCAAAACATCTGCTAGGTTCTCCTTGGTATGGATTTTCTATAAATCTATACTTCCATCTCCTTTGTCCTGGATGAAAGGCTGGATTTCTTGTAATATGTAAGGCACTCTGACTGTCGCAAAACACAAGAGTTTTCTGTTGTTTGTGCCCGAGCTCTTCCAATAACTTTTGTATCCAAATAGCTTCCTTCCAAACTTGTGTAGCTGCCATGTATTCTGCTTCTATTGTAGATAGAACCATAATGGTCTGCAGTTTTGAAATCCAGCTTACAGCTACTCCCGCAAGTGTAAACACATAGCCAGTAGTGGATTTCCTTTTATCAAAATCTCCTGCAAAATCTGAATCCACATAGCCTCTGATAGTAAACTCTGATCCTCTATAACATAATGCAACATTAGAGGTTCCTTTAATGTACCTCAGAATTCTTTTCACAGCTATCCAATGCTCTTTACCAAGATTTGCCATATATCGACTAACTGCTCCCACTGCTTGTGGAATGCCTGGTTTAATACATATCATAGCGAACATTAAAATTCCTACTGCTGATACATACAGTACTCGAGATATTTCCTTCTTCTCTACTTCATTGCTAGGACACATACTTGAGGATAACTTGAAATTAATAGGAAATTGGGTAGAAATTGATTTACAATCTTGCATGTTGAAGCGCCACAAGATTTTATTTAAGTAATTCTTCTGTAAAAGCCAAATTTTCATGTTATTTTTGTCTCGCTGAATTTGCATCCCTACAATCTTGTTTACTGGTCCCAAGTCCTTCATTTCAAACTCTCTAGCCAACTGTGCCTTCAATTCTTGGATTCGATCTTTGTTTGGGCCTGCTACCAACATGTCATCCATGTACAACAGTAAAATGATGAAATCATTATCTTCAAACCTTTTGTAATATGTACAATGGTCTGAACTGAGTCTGTTGTATCTAAAACTCATGATGAAGGAATCTAATCTCTTATACCAATACCTTGGCGCCTGTTTGAGACCGTATAAAGATTTGTTCAACCTGTAAACCAAGTTCTCCTTTTCTATTTCTGCAAAACCTTCTGGTTGGAGCATATATATTTCTTCTTCAAGTTCTCCATGATGAAATGCAGTTTTCACATCTAACTGCTCAAGATGTAAGTCAAATGCAACACACATTGCCAAGACTATTATGACTGTTGTGAGTCGAACCACTGGAGAAAATATTTCGTTGAAGTCAATACCTTTTTTCTGAGCATATCCTTTCACTACCAATCTTGCACGATACCATTCCACTTAGTCATTGCCATCACGTTTGATCTTATAGACCCATTTGTTTCCAATAGCTTTCCTTCCATGTGGTAGTGGTAGAAGTTGCTATTTTTTGTTCTTATATCGAGCCTCAATTTCTTCCTGCATTGTTGTCATCCACAAAGTAACATCTGAGCTGTTCAAAGCTTAATGGAAAGTTGAAGACTCTCAATCCTCTATTAGAAGACAATATGCAACATTGATATCTATGATATACTCTGAGTGCTACATTGGTGGTTGTCTCTCACGAGTTGACCGACGAACTTCTGGAGTCTCGGACTCGACTAGTTCTTGTTCTTTGTGTTCTGGTGTTGCTTCAGAAAAATCTGAATCTTCTGGATTATTTTCCACATATACCGGCACAGTCTCTGACTTTTCTTTTACAATATTATCATTTTCATCTCTCATTTTGCAGTTGATTTTCTACAAAGATAACATCTCTGCTGATGACGATCTTATGGGCAGTGGGGTCCACAGACGATACCCGTTTACTCCATCAGCATACCCCAAGAAGATACATCTTCTAGTTTTTGATCTAGCTTTGTTCTTTCATGGGCATTGTACATCACGTACACAGAACATCCAAATGCATGTAGGTATGAGTAATCAGCTGGCTTTCCAGTCCACATTGCCATCGCTATCTTCAGCCCAATAGCTGTAGATGGCAACCGATTTACTATATAACAGGCAGTTTTGGCTGCTTCTGTCCAGAATGAATTAGGTAGACTAGCAGTCCTCAACATATCTCTTATTCGTTCTGTAAAAGTCCTATTCATCCGCTCCGCCACTCCATTTTTGTTGAGGAGTGTATGCCACCGTTAACTACTTCTGAATACCTTCATTTTTACAAAAAGTAAGAAACTCACCATCTGTATACTCTCCACCATTATCTACCCTCAAGCACTTGATCCTTTTACTAAATTTAAGTTTCACTCGCGCTTTATATTCTTTAAATACTGGAAATACATTTGACTTTTTCTTAATTTGATACACCCAGCATCTCTTGGAATAATTATCAATGAAAGTCACCTGTACTTTGCACCTCCCATGGACATATTCGGTGATTCCCAAACATAAGAATGAATTAAGTCTAAAATGCATTTACTTTTAGCAATAGATCTACTAAACTTTAATATATGCGGCTTATTTGTAACATAATGCTTGCAAAATGATAAACTTACCAAGTTAAGTCCTGGAAGTAATTTTTGCTTAGAGAGAATCTTCAAACCTTGTTCTGACATGTGGCCAAGTTTGAGATGCCACATCATCGTTGACTCTTATCTATTTGATGCGACACACGCATCAATATCCCGTAGTGTTTCTCCTTTAAGCATGAATAGATTAGCACCGATCTTTTCTGCCTCCATCAATACAAGCGCGCCTTTAATAATCTTCATAATTCCATTCTCCACATGAGTTTTGTACCCATGACTATTCATTTGTCCCAAAGACAATAGATTTTTCTTTAGGCCGTTGACATGTCGTACCTCCCCAATTGTACGAATTGTATCATTAAACATTTTTATTTTAATAGTACCAATACCAGTGATCTCCAAGGCATGGTCATTACCCATATATACAGATTCTCTTGAGATAGATTCATATGTGTGGAACCATTCTTTCCGAGACGTCATGTAGCGGGTAGCTCTTGAGTCTATAAGCCAGACATCATATAATCGTTTTCTACCTTCTGAAACAGTTGTTACCTCGCTGTATAGAATTTTGCCATCATCTGAGGTGCTTGCTACACACCACTGAACATTTGATGACTCAGGTTCTTTGCCCTCTCTTTTCTTCTGGTTACTCCAACACTCTTTGTTGACGTACCATTTCTTGCCACAATTGTAGCATTTAACATTCTTTTTACTTCTGGATTTTGATTTATTATGATTGTGACTCCCATTAGGGCCACGTTCTGTTGATCTCCCTCTCGTCACTGATAACGCATTCGCTTGCTGTGAACTTGCTTGTCTGTTTTCTTATTTTTCCGCCTACTCTTCTCATTTAATACGAAGGCCGCAACATCGTCGAAAATCAGACTATCTACTGGATTATTGTTCGTCAGATTGATGATGAGTTGATCATATAAATCTAGTAGACTTTGAAGTAGAAGCTCTGCACGTTCATTCTCCTCTATATTATGACTCAACATTGTGAGTTGTGAAAATAGAGTCTTCAAGGTGTTGATGTGGTCGGTCACCATTATAGATTCCGCCATTAGAAGAGTATAAAGTTTCCTCTTCAAGAAAATTTTGTTGTGTAGTGACTTGGCCTCGTACAATTTTATGAGAGTATCCCCTATTTCCTTCGCTGTATTTTTCTCTGCCAAACTGGATAATACTCCATCCGTAAGTGCCAAGTGTAGATCAGAAATGACATTGTCATCTATCTCATTCCACTTGTCATTAGTTATCTCCATAGGCCTTTCTCCATTTGCTACCAAGCAATTATTTTTCCTCATTTTCCACAACAAACAATTATTACCATTAAACTTCTCAATTTCATGCTTTGCCACCATTTTGTTGATAAATACAACATACAAAAGCTAGTATATCATCCCGAATAGTTGTGAGTATGTGTGAAAATGCACACCAGGAAAGTTTTCAAGAAAGACTGGAGGGGTCACAATGGTCCTACTTAAAATCAAAACTCCTTAAGCTCTTATCGCCTTTGTGACAGAATTTTCCTAGACATGTACAAAACGAAACAATTGCTTTACTCACATCACTATTCCTTGCTTTGCACCGCCAATACTAGGATCGTTCCCACCGTTTCACGTGAATAGTACCGTACACGTGAATAGTGCCATATACGTGAACGGTGCTGTATGTGTGAACAATACCCGACTCTAAAAATTCTACCAATAGCTTTGATACCACTGTTAAAAAATTAATGGGTGAAGCAGACACGCATCTAAAATGAAATTGGAAGAAAATAAAAAACAAGCACAAAGAGGACATTAGAAATTACGTGGTTCAACTTTTAGCCTACGTCCACAGGCGAAGACAAAAAGAAAATATTTTACTAGTGAAAAGAAGTTACAAGTATTGTAATATTTTAGCTCACTTCCAAAATTCCAATACACCCAAACTCTTAAAACACTAAAACAAGAGCTTATAATTTTAAGCTCTCTAAACTCTCTCTAAATACAAGAAAACTCTTCTCAAAATTGGATGAGCAAATGAGGGAATGAGCCCCTCTATTTATAGCCAAAATCTTGGCTACTATTCACGTATTTTTTTCAATTATTTATTATTTTTCAAAATTCAAAGTTCAAAGTTTGATATATCTAGAATTTTGAATTTAATATTCAAAATTTGAATATCTAGAAGAGATATCAATCTTGACATCTAATTGTTTATTCTTAAGAAATATATAAAAAAAAGCATTGGTGCTTCTTAGAACTACTATTGTTTATTGGTAAAATTTTGGATCATTATGTATGTTAATGTTGAATATGAGAGTATAATGTTGTGGGTCACGCTGCCATTTGTCGTCAAAACCCCATCTTTTTATGTTTAGTTATAATAAAACCACCCAAGTAAACTTACGATAGTAAATACAACAATTTTGTGCGAATAATGTTGTGGGTAGATTTCGATTTACTCCTATTTATGGAGCGATTATCCTCAATATGTTATCAATTTATCCCTCAAATATCATTAATTCTCCTTTAATTTTAATTTTTCATGGTTAAAATTGTATTTGTGTATTTTTATAAAAGGTCAACAAATAGATTAAAAAAAAATTAAGACTGTTTTTTATAGATTAATTTCATTGTAGTCAAATGCTTTTACAAGTTTCTGCACACCGATCTAAAAAAATTTCACTTTGCATCCAAATTACTAATTTTTTCAAGGGAAAATATCCACCGTCCACCTATTTTTTACACCTTTTTCAAAAATACACAATTCCTTCATTTTTTGGCTGAAATCCACCTAAAGTTACATTTTTTTTCACTTTTCCACTTCCGTTTGGAATCCGTTAAGAAAACTAACGGAAACTTAAAAAAATGACCATTTTACCCCCAAAACGAAAATTATAATTTCACCCTAAAAATGCCAAAAATAATAAGATTTAATAATGAATATCATTATTGGTACGTTCATGAAGTACAAAAAAATCTTAACTACTAGAGATTATAACTCAATAAATAATAAAACTTTACTTATCTTAAATTCAATTGATGGTTTGTGAGATTGGACTATTTTTAATACTACTGTTATAATTTAGCATTCTAATTACCGACATATTTTTAAAAAAAACTTGCATTTGATGGTTGAGAAATTAATTTCTTTATTGACCGATGGGGAAAATTATTAGATTTAATCTGATTATTTTTTATATTTTTTAAGGTGAAATTGTAATTTTCGTTTTGGGGGTAAAATGGTCATTTTTTTAAATTTCCGTTAGTTTTTTTAACGGATTTCAAACGGAAGTGGAAAAGTGAAAAAAAATGTAACTTTAGGTGGATTTCAGCCAAAAAATGAAGGAATTGTGTATTTTTGAAAAAAATGTAAAAAACGGGTGGACGGTGGATATTTTCCCTTTTTTGAATTAGTTAATCCTTTAATTTTTGTCAGTTTACATCATATGTATGGATGGACCATATTGGCCATCATTTTTTTTTAAATTTATGTCAATTAAAACAAGATCTCCAAATTCAAATTTCCCCATAAAATTACCAATTCCTAGACAACAATTTTTTTTTAAAAAAATTTATACTCAATTGTTGTTTAATCATCTTATTAGAATCCCTAGAATCAGGGAACCATAACCCGATCATCCGCTCGTACCCATGGCCTTAAACTGCTACACACGCAACCCAAAACCTGAGAGCTCTACAATCAAATCAACCACCATTCAACCATCATCAATGCCATCTGACCAAACCAGCAACTCTATCCACGCTTGCTGCTGCTGTGAAGTAATGGTCGACAAGAAGAATAAAGAAAAAGATAACAACTTGAAGTCATGTCTTGAAGGCTTGAACCTGCTCCCCACCTTAAGAACAACATTAAGACTTTTCGTTTCTATTTTTTTGTTTAAATTTTAAAAACATCGCATAGCAAATGCGGAGTCCGCCTTCCCTTGAAAACACCTCCTGGAGAGGAGGGTTATACATAGTATAGATGTGTACATAGCTGGCAATTTATTAGATTCAATAACCCAAATCCAGAATAAAAATAATTGTTTTTTTTTCCCAATTAGTCATTTCAGATTGAGGGAATTACGTGGGATATACCCCGTTTCCCTTATAATACCCAAAACATACCTCAATCTATTAAAATTTGTAATTTTACATATACATACTTAAAAAAATAGGGAAAGTACAAAAATAGCCTCAATAAAATAGCAATAAAAAAATTATACTCGACTCATTCAATCTACTTACTTGATTTTTTACTCGGCTTATTCAATTGTCTTCACTTATTCCTCAACTGAATGCTCAACTTACTAGACTTCATATTCGACTTCGTACTCGACTAGATGTTCGACTTATTCAATTGTCTTCACTTCTTACTCGATTGAATACTCAACTTACCAGATTTCATACCCGACTTCGTACTCGACTAGATACTCGACTTATTCAATTGCCTTAACTTTTTACTCGACTGAATGCTCAACTTACCATACTTCATACCCGATTTCGTACTCGACTAGATACTCGACTTATTCAATTGCATTCACTTCTTGTTAACATGAATATGTTAATAATATTGATTTTGATGATAACAAACTTTAAATGATTTTTAATTAAAATGTTGGAGCTATTCCTTAATAAATGAAAGCCTTATAATCATTTCAATTATATTCATAAAAGATGGATCACTGTTAAATTTCATTGGAAAAAGATTCTCTGCAAAATCTGGCTTAAACTGTGATTCTAGAAATTAAACCATGAACCGTTTATTAAAACGGTTAACTTGATAAAATCCAAAATGAAAGATTGAACCTGAAAACAAACGGCAAAAGTTTAACTGAAACAGATAAGGCTAACTTGTTCTACAGGTTACTAGAAACAAACGGCAAACCGTTTATTACAAACAGCTAATTGATAAAATTCCAGAAAGGTCATTTCATGCAAATCCTTAACCGCTTAATGTAAACGGATAACTGATGTTTAACTTGTAGGTCTCTGGAATTTTAATGGCAAAAGGGTAATCCTAAATGGCAAACCGTTTATTTGAAAATTGGCCCAACGATAACTTTGACCAGCCTAAACGGTTAACCGTTAATGGTTAACGGCGAACCGTTTTCGAGCAGACAGTCTGTAATAGCTAGTTTTTCAGCTCCAACTATAAATAAGTTCATTCAAATTCAAACAAAATTGATCACAACACGACCATTGAGCTTATATTCAAGAATACAATCTTCATAGAGCTTTAAAAACACATTCTTGCTTCATCTATTCACATATTGGGCATTAATTTGTAATCTTAAATATTGTGTGAGAGAAAAATAATTTTTAATCTTTTACTTTGAGTGATTGTAAGTGTTGGGATACACTTAGGTTAAGAGATTGGGGATAATCTCTTGTTGTAAAGGTTCATTGACATCTTGGAAGTCAAGTGTAAGCATTTGAAGCCTTTGAGGCTTACTTAGCGAAATCCTCAAGCCCGGAAAGCTTGGAAGCGTGGACATAGGCGAGGTTGGCCGAACAACAAAAAAATCTTCGTGTTTAAATTGCTCTTCCCTTATCTTTTTATATTGTAATTGATTTAATTGTTATTCTATTAAATTCATTTTAGATTTGTATGATAATTTGTTTTAGAATCTAATAAAAAAAATGTATGTTTTAAAAAATAAATGGCAAAACTTAAAAATGAAAATGATTCTTTAAATGCTAGAATTGCATGCCTAGAAGTAGAGAACAAAAATTGCATGATGAAATTGCGTTATCAAATGAGAAACATAGCATCTCACATGAGCATTTAAAATCACACATAAATGATTTGAAAAATGAAAACGAAATGCTTAAGAAAAAGAGCAATGAATTGAATGAGATTTTTTTGAAATTTACAAATGGGCAAAAGATGTTGGATAACATGCTTAATTCACAAAAAATGTGTATTAGAATAATTACAAAGGGAAGAAGAAGAAGAACAAATCGGGAGAGTGTTGTTTCAGCAACATCGAAGACTTGTGTAGAATTATTTTGTCTTTTCATCGTGCTCAAACTTATATTTCTTTTCTTCCTTGAATTGTTTTGATGTATTCCTTGATTGATATGTGTATGTTTACTTTTCTCATCAGAATATGAACTAAACTTAATTGTAGTTAAGTGACAAACAATCCAATGAGTTCTTGACTGTTCTTACATGTTGTTCTGGTATTGCTGTAGCATTTTACTCTAGTAGTTTTTATGAATATAACTGTTATTTCGGTTGACCACCCATTTAATAGTTCAGTTAAGATAGAGTAGCAAAAGGACATATCTTAACAGATATTACTAAGGTATTACTTGATCTTAAGTTAAGTTTCTTGGATTAAGTTATCTTGAATCCCATAAGGGCAATATTTGAATTTAAGATTTGTGACACGCTAGACATAGGTGTTCACCTTGTAGGGTGGAAAAGTTAAAGATCGTAATGTCGTACCTAAAGTAGATCAGCAACTGGTCATTGTTAGTAAATTTAAGGGTATGATAAATCCAATATGCGATAACTGAGGATGCAGATAAACTCTGTCCAGTACTGCAACATTAATCACAACAACTGGTGATAACTTGATGAACAACAGTCAACCCCAAAGGAGAGTTTGATCATTCAACTACCATAATCTCAATTGAATCTTAAACATACTTAATTTAGTTTATTTTATTGTGATATTATTTTATTTCATTCTTACCTTAATCATTGATTACAATAGGAATTACCCGAAAATTGTTTGTTTTTATTTTAAGTTGAGTTGTGTTATGTGATTGCTTTACCAATTCGAGTAACATCAATTCCTGTGGAGACGATCTTGAATACTTATCACTTTATTACTTGTTGTATATACTTGCACATTGGCATTGGTAGTAATTGCTTATAGAAATAAACCAACAGGGACAAATCAAGTTAAAGAGTCTAAAATTAGTAGATACATTCATCAATATGAATTGTTCCAAATGGAACAAAATGAAAATGTGTATTCTATGTATACTAAATTTACGGACATAGTGAATACTCTAGGAGCTTTGGGAAAGACCTTCTCAAATAGTGAGAAAGTTAAGAAAATCATTAGGTCACTTTCAAAACAATGGAGACCTAAAAGAACCGCTATTGAAGAGGCCAAAGATTTAAATACTTTACCTCTTGATGATTTAATTGGTTCTCTCATTTTATATGAAAAAGATTTGGCAGCAGAAAAAAGGCATGAGGAGAAGAAGAAAAGCATTGCTCTCAAATCTTCAAAATATGAGAGTGATGGGAAGAGTGAACCCAATGATGAAGAGCTGGCCATGCTAGCAAGGAGGTTCATAAAATTCTTCAAGAAAATCGGAGAGTGAAGAAATTTCAGAAACTTCAAGAACTAAAGGGAGAAGAAAGGGCTAATCACATGGTATGAATGCAAGAAGCCTGACTATATAAGATCGGAGTGCCCACTTATCAACAAACTCAAGAAGAAAGCCATGGTTGCAACTTGGGATGATAGTGAGGAAGATTCAAGTGATGAAGAAGGGTCGCAATAAGTATCAAACCTAGCGCTTATAGCAATAGGAGGGGATGATGATCTCAATGAGGTAAGTGATCACACCTTTGATAAATTTTTTAATGCTTTTAAAGAATTGCATAATGAGTTGATGAAGATTGGTAAAAAGAATGTATGTCTTAAAAAGGAAATGGAAAATCTTAAAAATGAAAATGATTCTTTAAATGCTAGAATTGCATGCCTAGAAGTAGAGAACAAAATATTGCATGATGAAATTGCATTATCAAATGAGAAATATAGCATCTTACATGAGCATTTAAAATCACACATAAATGATTTGAAAAATGAAAACGAAATGCTTAAGAAAAAGAGCAATGAGTTGAATGAGATTGTTTTGAAATTTACAAATGGGTAAAAATGTTGGATAACATGCTTAATTCACAAAAAATGTGTATTTGACATAGAAGGTATTGGTTATAAGCCAAACTTGAAACAAAAATATTATAAAAACTACTTTGTGAAGAGTACATCTAGTAACAATCAAATTGTATGTCATTTTTGTAATCAAGATGGTCATATGAAAAATAAATGTCCAGTAAAAAGAAATGCATATTATGGTATGAAATGCATTTGGGTTCTAAAAGGAATCACTACTAACTCTCAAGGACCCAAAAGGCTTTGGGTACCTAAAACTTGAGATTTTCTTTGTAGGGCTTGAAGAAGAAGAAAAATAAATGGTACTTGGACAATGGTTGTTCAAGGCACATGACTGAAAACTATGCATGGTTCTCAAGCTTCACCAAAATTGAAAATGGTGGAGATGTATCTTTTGGAGACAATTCAAAAGGAAAAATTCTTGGAATTGGAAATGTTGGTAAAGTTTCCTCAACTCTAATTGAGAATGTATGTTTGGTTGAGAACTTAAAACACAACTTAATTAGTATTAGTCAATTATGTGACAAAGGTTATAAAGTTATCTTTGATAAATTTAGTTGTGTTATTGAGAATTCATGTGATGCAAGATCTTATTTGTTGGGATTGGATGTGGTAATGTTTATATAATTGACATAGAATATGCATCTACTCTTAATAAATGCTTTTTCGTATTGCATGATGATAGTTGGTTATGGCATAGAAGGTTAGGACATGCAAGTATGGATTTGATTTCAAAAATTTTGAAAAATAATTTAGTTAAAGGTCTTCCAAAAATTAGTTTTAAAAAAGATAAGATTTGTGAAGCTTGTCAATTTGGAAAACAAATCAAAACATCTTTCATTGCCTAAGTATTTTTGGGTCGAGGCCGTCAACACCGCTTGTTATGTTTTAAATCGTGTGTTGATTAGAACTAACCTTAACAAAACTCCATATGAGTTTTGAAAATATAGAAAACCCAATATTGGTTATTTCAAAGTTTTTGGATGCAAATGTTTTATTTTGAACACAAAAGACAATCTTGGCAAATTTGATCCAAAATCTAATGTTGGTATTTTTCTTGGATATTCAAACTCAATCAAAGCTTATAGAGTTTATAATAAAAATACACTAGTTGTAGAAGAATCTATGCATGTTACATTTGATGAGTCTAACCCCTCCTCTGCAAAGAAATGAATAAATTATGATGATACCGATGGGGAGTTACAAGAAGAACGATCAAAGGATAATCAAGAGAATGCACCACAAAGAAATCAAGAGGATGAACAAGAGGAGCAAACACATATGGAGCAACATGAAGGTACTTCTCAAGCACTCCCCAATGAGTAAAGGTATGTTTCTTCTCACCCTAAAGATGTAATTTTAGGAGATCCCTCACGAGGTGTTACAACTAGATCATCACTTAGGAATACTTGTGAGCATAATGCATTCATTTCTCAAATTGAACCCAAGTCCTTTGCGGATGCGGAAAATGATGAATCTTGGATTATGGCAATGCAAGAGGAGTTAAATAAATTTGAAAGAAACAATGTGTGGGAATTAGTTCCTAAACCAGAACATCAATCCGTCATAGGTACTAAATGGATATTAAAAAATAAGATGGATGAATCCGGGGTGGTTGTAAGAAGTAAACCTAGATTAGTGGCTCAAGGTTACAACAAGAAGAAGTAATTGATTTTGATGAAACTCTTGCACCTGTTGGTAGATTAGAATCAATTAGAATGTTGTTGGCATTTGCATGTTATAAATATTTCATTTTATTTCAAATGGATGTGAAAAATGCTTTCTTAAATGGGTATATTATAGAGGAAGTGTATGTAAAACAACCTCTGGTTTTGAAAATGAAAAATTTCCAAATCATGTTTATAAGTTGTTTAAAGCCTTGTATGAATTAAAACAAGCACCTAGAGTATGGTATGTGTTGTGCAAATTTTATTGAACTCGCAAGCGAACGAACCTATTGTAGAATAGACTAATGGTGACGAGTGTCAATCCCACGAGGAGGTGGATTTTAATTGTGTATAGAATTAATTTTGTAAATGGGTGGTTGGATTTCTAGTGAAATTGATTTGAAATATGCTAAAATTGGAATTAAAATGGCAAGAAGAAATTGAAGAGAAAACTATTATGATTGAAGTACTTGGGTATCTGGATCCGTATCAACATGCACCATGGGCTAAATATTCCTTATTAATGCCAATTAAATCATGAGGGGGGAATCCACACCTCATGAACCACACTCTAATCAATATGGTGCTAAGGGCTTATCGTGCTAAATAATAATGACATTGTACTAGGGAGCCGATAAAACCAGGGCGGTATATAGACAAAATTATTATTATTTGTCTACGAGAAGTCAAAGCATCCACAAAAGCTAGAGGGGAAGAGAAAATAATTTTACCAAATAAAGTCTATGACATATGTTAAGACTTCACCTTCAACCCAAGTTTGAAAGAAAATTAGCTATTCATAATTGAAGTAGGGGCAAAATGAGAATTTATTAAAATACGTAGAAAATACAAGATGAAAAAGGAATTACAGAAAATAGAGTCAAAAAATGGATTCAGAGATATCAAATTAGGGGGGAGGCCCCCTTTTTATAGATACATTAAGTAAATCATGGTTATCGGATTAAAAACAGTTTGGACGCTCAGGATTGCGCCATGTCATCAGTCAACAGTACGCGGTTTGACCATACGGTTTGAATAATAACACGGTTTGACCCGACTTGAACAGTAACACGGTTTGGTTGAAAATAATCATGTGTAATCATGTATCGTACGCGAGATTTTTGGTCCACTGATATGCTGCCACGTCATCGATCCGTTTATGTAAACAGTGTCGTGAACAGTAATGTAGATAGTACCTGTACATGTGAATAGTGCCATTTTCCATTTTATGTTCCTTCTAAGGTTTTCGACCGTCCTAAGTTCAAAAGTGGTATCCGTTTTGCCGTTTGATCTCTCGTTTATTGTGAAATGACTATGATGTCCCTAAAATACATAAAATACTTAATTAAAATAAAACACACATAATTAAATTACAAGAAGCTTAAATACATAAAAGTAAGGGTTGTTAGTAAGATTTGAAATGTAAAATGACGATTTTCTTCTTTATAAATATACATTTTCTAACACTCAACACATCCCTAAACCAGCTTATTGCTAGTCCCTAGCAAATAAAGCGAAAACAAAATTCAAATCTAAAATGATTTTTTTTTAACAATCATGTTTATTCAATCAGACTAATGATAGTAATCAAATAAAAGTATAAGCATTATCTTCAGTCTAAAGAAACATCACACCCACATCAACCATCCACATGAATCAGTCCATTAGACTTTGTCATAACTACTTTCAAGAATGACATGTCAAACCCCAAAAAGCTCACTGGAAGTAGTGACACTCTCACAAAGAAATTAAACCCAATAAAAATAGTCACTCCAATGAATGGTAATTGAGAGAAAATAATAAAGAAATGATATCACATGCTCTCAGCAAAATGAAATAAATATGCTCTCAGGTTAGAAATAATACAATCTCAAGTCAAACAAAAATGCTAGTCAACCCAATTTATTTATTTATTTTGATTTTTTTATTATGCACCACTACATCTTTTTAGCCCATATAACTAGCTTCTACTTCAAACTATAGTTCCCTAAAATTAAGAAGGACTTTTATTAGGACGTAACGTAGGCTAGGGACATGGCTAACAAAGAAGGAAAATAAGAAAATAAAGTGTATATTTGAGAAAAATGCAGAGATTTTTTTTTTGGAAGTTGCAAGGTGGATTTCACCTATTATTGTTATTATTATTTTTTTAAACAACAATTTTTTTTTGTTTTTTGTTTTTGCTTCTGTTTGGCACAATTTGATTGAACAAAATAATTATTTATATTTTTCTCAAACATAAATAAGTGATGGAACGTGTAATATATTGGGTAATACTCCAAATCGGAGTGGGTCAAGATGATAAGTTTGACAAAAAATTTTTTTTTTTAAAGGCTCAAAAGGGTTAACTATGAATATTTCTTAAAAGTGATGGCTAGAAAAGCTCAAACGGATCAAAGATGACATTTCCATTGTCTTTTAGGGCTCTAAATAATCTTGCATATCTACTAGTTAGATGGGCCTCCAAATGTAACAACACACATTTTTTCTCTTTTTTTTTTACAATTTTTTTTAAGGGTTAACTCAAAAGAAATCTAGAGATCGTGTATAAAATAATAAACTGCTAATCTGCATAAAGAATGGGTAAAAGGGTTACTCTCCAAGAAAAATGATAGACTCAAAAACTCACTTGGTGCTTATTATGACATGTTCATTCCTTCAAGCAACTCATATTTGTCTCTGACATCAACATGTAGAGTAGCAAATATAGCGTAACATCACTTAAGACCAAAAATAATACAAATACTAAAATTTGAAAGTCATCATGTCATCCAATGTTAAAATAAATCACACAATTTTCTTTTTTTTTAAACAACATTCTACCCCCCAACCTATTCTAAACATGAAAGGAAAATATGCATGCAGAAATGTGAAAATGATGCAGAAAAATTAATTAGAAAAGTTATACTTAAAATTATAGAAAAAGAAAATGGTTTTTTTTTAACTTAGAAGATGCGTTTCTAGAGTTACTACACTCCATATTCAGTTCAGCCATCTTCGACTCAAAAATTCAAAAATTCAAAAAAATATATTTATAAAGGAGAAATTAAAAAGAAGAAGAAAAATGAACATAAAAACATAATAAAGACAAAGAAAATATCTGAATTTTTTTAAAATGATAAAGATGCGTTTCTAGAGTCACTACACTCCATATTCAGTCATCTTCAACACAAAAAGTTAGCAACAGTTAGTTTCTACAACAAAAAATCAGTAAAAACTTAACTAAGATTCCACAATTGTCGACTATTCCCTCTCCCCAACCAGAATGAAACATTGTCTTCAATGTTTTAAAGAAAAGAACTAAAGTTTAGAAGACATCACCTAGGTGGTGCAACACAGAAGAAAATATTTACAAGCGGAGAGTTAAATCTAATTTGTACTTCTTACTGCGGCTACTGTTACCATCATTATTTGGATGCTCCAACACAAAGGTCCAGGGGTCTGGCTCTGGTTTATAAGCTTGTAACATATCAAGTAGTTCATTAGTAGTGTGAGCACAAATAAAAATTTTTTTCGCATTAGAAGGAATGAAATAGATTTTTATTGCATGGTTAAGAAATGCGATAAAGCCATCATAAAAGTTATTGACATTTAACAAACCGATGAGTTTCTGGTGAATGTGCATATGAGCCCAAGATGCTAGTGTGATAAGTGCCTCTAGTGTTGCAAGATCTCCTGGAAGGAAAATAAAAGTATCAGCATGATTAAGCATTTCAGTTATTCTTTCTTGCATACCTGAGACGACTAACTCTTCTCCAGTCGGTGAGTCAGACAAATTGCCCAAAGTTTTTAGGGCCCTCGGAATGATGCTTTACACTTGGCTTCCTCTGACAAAAACAACTTTTGAGACCAATTTTGATAACCCTCGGTTACCTCCCCCATACACCAAGTGTAATTTTCTCCATGCTATGTTTCGACTAAGATCTATGGCTGCCTCAACGAACTCTTTATGTTTGCCATAGTTAAATCTAGAAAGCACACAAATGTTCTTGAATTGTCTATTTAGAGTAGCTGCCATTAGGATACTTTTCAAAAATAATTTGTGAGTATTTGACAAAAAAAAAATCATATTTAAGAATCTTGGTGACAGTGGGTCACAGTTGTATATGAGGTAGTATGTCAGTGTCAAATAACATGTAAATTACATGGCTCGCAAGTCAAAAAGAAAATAGTAAAAAGAAAAAAAACAATGATAAAATAAAATTATTGAAGACAATAATGCAAATGATAAAACAATAGTGAAATAAAATAACAGTAAAGTAATAGAATATTTACAAGTAGTTGCGATTGTGGGTCACATCTTCCTCTGATTTTACGTCCAGAAACGGCTTGAACGCCCTTTATGGGTCGAGGATAGGCTTCCCATCCAGTTTTCTTATAAATTGGCAAACAAGGTCGTTTATAGTTAGATTCCCGAGACTATATTGTGCATGCTCTTTTTGAAATAATGGCCATAACTGGAGAATCGCTTCTTGCACATATCCACTGGGATGCGTTTCAAGAGACAAAAGGATTTTATTCAATGACTCCTTATTCAAGCCATCCCTAATGAATTGAATCTTATCTTCCCTGTTATCATACACCATTCCTAAATAACATGGTTGTTTATCGCAACTCATTCTAGCACACTTATGACAAGCAACAAAAATTCTTCGAGCTCGTCGTTTTCTTGCATAATTTCCTTTACCACAACTAGGCATGTATGTAATAAATTTTGGAGGTAACTCACCTACCAATCGTACTTTCGTCTCGATTAACCAACGGATGTCAGAAGGTATGTTATTCCTCATGAGCAATCGCATGCGTTCGGACCGAGCTTTATAGATTATAAGGAGGGCATTCTAAAGAAGTGAAGGGAATTGCTTGTGAAGATTTGTTAGAATCTCGTTTCTGTCCATACCTTCGTCTAAGAATATTAGTTATTATGGGAAACGGAAGTAACTGACTTGATTGTCACGGAGTACCGTTATCCGCCACTTCACCGGAGTAACAAACTAAAGCACACAAACAGAAAAATAAATTAAAACACACAAAGAAAATTAAAATAATTCTCTTATTAAATTTACCTCAAGCTCAAACTGGATGTCGTAAACACTTCTCTCAATGTCTCTGAGTTGGCTTTCTAAACCCTCAACATAGGATACTAACTCTAGTGAGTTACCTCGCCCAAATACGATGTGTTTTACAAAATCAAATCTACCTTTTGAGATGAGATTTTACACGTTGAAGTAGTTTAAGAATGTTCAGAAGGAACGGTTTAAGTATGATACTCATGATTAACAATGATAAGAGAAAACTTAATGGTTAAACAAACACACTTATGGAAAAATAACTTCAATTAGCAAGAGAATAATAAAAAGAAAGAAAAAAAAATCAAATCACCGAAGAGAAAAAAATCAATTAAAAATCTGGTGGGTCACTCAAATTTATTTCGGTGTCTTCTCCATGTGGCTGGTACTCTAGATATGGCTTTAATCTTTGACCATTAACTTTAAACGTAACACCATTCTTTGGGTCCTTAATTTTAATTGCCCCATGTGAAAAAATAGTATGAACAATAAAGGGGTCAGACCATCGAGAGCGTAACTTACCTAGGAATAGGTGCAAGCAAAAATTGAATAAAAGCACTTTCTTACTTGGAGTGAAAGATTTTCTCATAATTTGCTTGTCGTGGAACACTTTCATTCGTTGCTTGTAAATCTTGGCATTTTCGTATGCATCATTGCGAATTTCTTCAAGTTCTGCCAGTTGTAATCTTCTTTCTAAGTTAGCTTGTTGTATGTCAAAGTTGAATTTTTTGATGGCCCAATATGCACAATGCTCGAGTTCCACAGGTAGGTGACAAGTTTTTCCATACACTAGCTTGTAGGGTGACATCCCAATCGGGGTCTTGAAAGCCGTTCTATATGCCCATAATGCATCATCAAGTCTTAATGACCAATCTTTTCTACCTGACATCACCGTCTTTTCTAATATGTGCTTTATTTTTCGATTGGAGATCTCAACTTGGCTACTAGTTTGCGGATGATATGGGGTCACCACTTTGTGAGTAATTGAATACTTTGTCAAAAGAACTTTGAATGCTTTGTTACAAAAGTGGGCACCACCATCACTGATTATCACTCAGGGAATCCAGAGCGTGAAACAATGTTACTTCTAAAAAATCCTATCACCACCTTGTGATCATTGGTTTTTGTCTTGAAGGCTTGCCCAAGCCGCCCAACCTAACTAACGCTAAGGGCCACTTTGGAAATATTGTCGTTTTAAAGATAATTACTATAAGCTATGGTTTAAAAATAACTACCTTAAGAAACAATCAGTTAAATTTTTTATAAAATTTATTTTTAAAAAGGAATGTAAGTTTTAAAAACAATCGTATGTGTTTGATAAATCTCTCACTATAAAAATCTTAAGAATATAAATTATGAAATTAGGCATATTTTGAATTATATTTATTTGCATATTTATAAACATGTATTTAAATTTTTTTATTATTTATAGGGATATTATCATTTTACTACTAAAGTTTTACTGACATATCATGTCAGTACCAAGCTTTGCCGAAAAGTGCATTTTACTACCAAAGTTTTGCACCGTTATCAATTCACTACCGTTCCGTTAACAACGTTAAAAATTTGCTGATGTCATAAGGGCATCAAATACATTTCCAACTGTAAGAGTAAAATTGTCTGTTAATTTGATAAATAACTTATCATTTTACTACCAAATTTTTAGGGGAATTATCATTTTACTACTAAATTTTAGGAGAATTATCATTTTACTACCAAACTCTTAGAGGTAAAATCAACTTTTAACACAATTTTCATTAAATATTAACTTTTTCTTAATGGAATGGTAGTGAATTGATAACAGGCGCAAAACTTTGGTAGTAAAATACACTTTTTGGCAAACCTTGGTACTGACATGATATGTCAGTAAAACTTTGGTAGTAAAATGATAATTTCCTTATTTATATATAATAATTGATAACTAAAATAAATCATTTTATGTTATTAATTTTATTTTTAGTTTGTTATCTCAATATAATTGGCAATAATAATACATCTCTTTAAAATTAATGATTTTATTTCCTAATTAATAAGGATATTTTAGATTATTATTATTATTATTATTATTATTGGCTTAATACAAGTGGAGGATAGTGTTATATAGTTTAGAGATTTTGTATTTAAAGACTTGTGTTTAATTTTGAAATCTTCTTTGTGTGGTGAATTTTTTACTGGTAGTAAGTCCCGTTTTAGGATAAGGATTTCCGCTTAGGGCAGTAAAACCGTACCTGTAGCCATATTGATAGGACCATAGATAGAACATAGGTTTTTACCCATGGATTCTCTGCTCTGTAGAGTATCGTCCTTTTCTATCTCTTCTTTTGGAAGGACTAGTGATTCAAAGAATGTTGTGAATTCTGAAGAATTTGTAATCGAAGATTTCAATAAAGCAATTGATAATTGGGAATTACCAAAAGTTAATAAAGAAATTATTTATAAAACAAAAAAGCTTGATTTTTTAAAGAATGATTATGTCATAAAGACAGAAGAACGTGACATAACCCTTTCACAGCCTTTTGAAACAATTCATTTGTTTTCAGAACAATCTTTAAAGAAGTTAAAAGAAAAAAATTTAATTATATTCACATCGGCTTAATACAAGTTGGTATAAAACCCCTTACTAAAGAAGGCCTTGACACGTCTATTCTTGCCGTCTTGAGAGATGAAAGATTTCTCAATTTTGATGATTCTTTACTAAGTAGTATAGAATCGAGTCTTTGTAAAGGTCCTATTTCATTCAATTGTTATCCAAATATAACGATTTCTTTAAAAGATAAAAATATTTTAAAGAGCATGATTTTACAAATCAAGACTCATAATTATAAAATGATAGAGGGATCTGTCCCTATCGCCCTGATCTTTAAAATTTCATACAAAGCTATGATTTCTGCGTTTAATACGCAACATAAATTCCAGTCAAAAAGAGATGAAACTCTTCTCTTGCAGACTGACCTGTCTAAAGCTAATACGGTCATCCCAAAACCAATCCAATGGAAAGATGTCAATCTTCTAGATGAATGGATCCTTGAAGGAGCCACTGCACCAGTGATTCCAAAACAACTTGAACCTAATACAGAGTTGCAAAATGTGACTCAGTATTCCAATGGGAAAGTCAAATTATCCTTTTGGAGATCTACTTCTTCTAGATTCTCTGATAATGATTCAACCTCAAGCATTCCTTCACTACAAAGAAAATTTTCAAAAATCCCTTCTGTAATCACTCTTCCATTCTAACCAATAAACAGCCAACCTAGGTTTTCCACTTCGGATATACCTAGTTCTTCTATACATTCTGTTAACTACACCACTACAGTTCCTCACCTAATCTACACTAGCAGTCAACATGAACAAAAACAGAAAGAGAAGGAACCTTCTCCTCCAACTTCACCTACGTTCTCTGCTGTCACAGAGAATGTCATTAATGTTATTGAAAAAGAATTTGAGCTGGATAAGACTCTCTTGCATAATCATTCCTATTCAGATAATAATAAAGAAAAAAGACTTTGGTTTTTCAAACATTTTCTAAATCAAAGAAAAGAAATTCAAGAGATTTATTATGCATTTGTAAATGCACATAAAGTTCATATATTGTTTTTTGATTGGTTCGAGATATATTCTTCGGATAACAATATTTCTTATCCTTTTAAAGAGTCAAACCTTATTACTATTAGGAAGAAAATCCCTGAATGGAAACTTTCTGATAGTGATAGAATCATAGAATCTGAGCATCCACCTCTTCGGAGTTTAATTGTTGATCACGGTGAACTTCCTGTCCAAATTAGAGCCTCACCTTATAAAATCCCAAAACCAAATGATTCTGATGCTAATTTAAGTAGTATTATTCAACAGAATAATTTCGGTAATACTAACTTAAATACAATAGGAAAACAATTGACTAGGATAGAAAACCAATTCCAAAAGTCAACCATAGCTGTGTCATCCATAGTTGTCTCTCCTACCAGTACAAAATTGGATTCTGACAAGAAGCTTAAGGAACCTATTTTCAAACATTTTCAGGTTTAAAAAACTAGTCAAAAGCTTGTTCAAGAGTCAAAATCAGATTTTGCTAAAGCCATTAGAAAACAACTAGATAGGATAGAAGCTTCTTCTTCCTCTTCTAGTAAAGTTCAAATAGCCCCTGATACTCCTCAATCTAGCAAGATCGGAGCATTAGAATAAGACCAAATGTCTATAGCCTCTTCTGATTTAGAAGCCTTTAGAGAAGAACCCATTCTTAAAGCCAACAAAATCCATTGGGAACTTGCCTTACCCACTGTCAAAACTCCACCAGATCTAGCTATAGATAATAGACCAAGTGCTTTAAATCAATCAAGATTTAATGCATCTTCCGTCTATGAGTGGAATATTGATGGTATGTTTGAATACAACATTCTAGGATTGTTGCAACAAATGACCATGGCAGCCAATGCTTATAAAACCCAATCAGGAACTTCTGATAGAGCCATTGCAGAAATTCTTGTTGCCGGGTTTACAGGTTAACTTAAAGGTTGGTGGGATCATCTTCTCACCAAACAGCAACAATTAGATGTCCTAAATTCTATCCAAGTTGATGAGGATAGAACCCTCATTCTTGATGAGTTCAATAGTCCAATTCAGGATGTTGTAGCCACCCTAATTTTAACTATTTCCCTTCATTTCATAGGTGATCCTTCACACCTTAGAGATAAGAACGCTGAGTTACTACACAACTTGAGGTGTAGGAAACTTAATGAATTCCAAAGTTACAAAACCACTTTCTTTACCCGACTCTTCCTTAGGGATGATGCAAATCATATAACTTGGAAGGAAAAATTCCTTGCAAGTATACCTACTCTTTTAGGAGAAAATGTTAGAAATTCCATTAAAGCCCTTTATGACAATCGTATTCCTTATGACGAACTCACCTACGGTGAATTAGTCAGTTTTTTCAATAAATAAGGTTTAAAGATTTGTCAAGATTTGAAGTTACAGAAACGACTTAAATGGGAGCTTAGGAAATCAAAGTAAGAATTATGCAGTTTCTGTAAACAATTCAATTATGACCCCTTTAAAACTTCTACTTCTAAAGATTATAATGGTAAGTGTTCCTCAAAACCTTACAAAAAACATTACAGATCTAAAAGCCATAGGAAACCCTTCCGTGATTTTAGAGAACTTTCTTATAAGAAACCCTCGAGTCCTTATAAGAAGCCCAATTTCTCTAAAAAGAAAGAGTTTAAAGCCAAAACCAAAACTCCTTTTAACTACAAAGAAGCCACATGTTATAAATGTGGAAAAAAAAGCCATACTGCCAAATATTGCAGAATGAATAGAAAGCTTCATGAGCTTGGCCTTGATGAAGAAACCCTTTCCAAAGTTACCTCTTTACTAATAGAATCTTCTGATTATGAGTCTTCTATGATAGGAGATAGTGACCCTCTCCAAGTTGATGAGTTAATTGATTCAGATACCTCTACATCTAGCAGAAGTGATTATGAATCAGATTCTTATTTAAAAAAAATCAATGTTTTGACTAAAGACCAAGAAACCTTTCTTGAACTTGTTAAACATATTTCTGATCCAAATCTTCAAAAAGAATATTTTGATAAACTTTTGAAAACCTTGGATTCTAATAAAGCAGAAACTTCTAAAGTTCCAATTGTTAAAAAGAATTCTTACGATCTCATTGAAATTTTAGGTAAAAAGAAAACCAAGAAAACAATCCCCAATATCCAAGACCTACATAAAGAAATTAAAGAAATCAAACTTGAAATTAAAGAATTAAAAGAAAAACAAAAGAATGACTCTGAAACCATTCAACTTCTCTTACAAAAACAATTAGAAGATAATTCTGATAAAGAAGTTGAATCTGATGGTGATAATGAACAAAATCTTGAAAACATTGAATCCGTGCCCAATGATTTCTTGTTTGTTTTAAAGCAAATCACCACAAGAAAATATTTAATTAAAATCACCTTGAATTTTTCTAAAGATTTTGAAATTGACACCATTGCCCTTTTTGACACAGGTGCAGATTTAAATTGTATTAAAGAAGATATTGTCCCCAGAAAATTCCATGAGAAAACTAAAGAAAGACTTTCTGCCGCCAACAATTCAAAATTAAATGTCAAATTTAAAGTTGATGCCTCAATTTGTAATAACGGTTTTGAATTCAAGACTTCCTTTCTCTTAACAAATGATATTCATCATACTGTTATATTAGAAACTCCTTTTATAAATCTCATTACCCCCTTATACTGTCAATTATGATAATATTTCTTTCAAAGCAAAATCCCAAAAACTTATTTTCTCTTTTATTGAGAAACCAAAGACAAGAAACTTAAATATTGTTAAAGCCTATTCTGTTTACCAGAATCAAATTAATGCAATCCTCAAATCCAAACAAAATAACTTGTTTTGTTTACAAAAGGATTTAAGTCTACAAAGAATTGAAAACCAATTACAAAATGACTTTATACAAATGGAGGATAGTGTTATATATATATATATCAAAATTAGCTTTTTAAAATTTGTTGTAGGATAGGGTGATTTTGCCAAAAAAAATTTAAAAATTTATCAAACACTAAAATTGACTTTTAACTTTTAAAAATCACTTTTAAACCTCCTCAAAACAATCCTAAATGGGCCCTAAGATGTGTCATTTATTTATTTTTTTTGTAAAAAGCATACTGCGCAATGCTTATAATATATGGTCTGTAGTTGCATTTAGGGGTAAATTGATTAAAAATGAGGTTATAAAATTTATGATGGCTTGGGGTATTTTAAAGATTGTCATTTCATGATGAGATAATTTAAAACTTATCATGTTAAATTTGACTGCATTTAGGGGGTAAATTGATATTTATGTATCGTTACGGTATATTAAGGATAGTCACTTTAGGTAGGAGATCATTCAACATTTTCTATAATCTTGTGCAAATTGATATAACTTTTTATCATTATTAAATTAAAATCATGGTAGTATCCACATGGTTATTCTTATTTTTTAATTCTTAATCAATTAATTAGATATTTCCACATCAAATTTCAGAAGATTGTTTGTAGTTTTATAATTCCTCATTTTATAGTAAGTTGTAATTTGTGAGTATTAATAATGATATGGTAATTGGAAACCTTATATGTTTCTGTTAGTTATATCAACAAACATATATTTATTTCCTTGATTTGTATTAATAGTTAATAGGACAATTATCCCTCGACCACTTATTTTTTCAATTTTTTAAAAAAAAACACATATTTTTTTTACAAAATTCCACTTGAAGTTTACATTTTATTGCACCTGTGAATTTCCGTCTTCACTTAATTAAGAGAATTAACGGAATATTAGTTAAATGATATTTTTGCCCTTCAATGTAAAATTACTGTTTTTCCGTAAATAAATGACGAAAGAAAAATAATTAGAGCCTGAAACTTAATTTACTTTGAGCTTGAAGCTAAGCCCACAATAAAGGAATCATCATCAACAAAGCTCTAACAAGAGAAGAGCAAAATGAAGTAAAATTTCATGGGTCGCTCATATTTGCCATCAACGAAAGTTAAATTGGCGCGCATGGGTTCGCTTAGTAAAGGTTTGCCTAAAGGTGGGATGCACTTAGTAGCAAGGCACACTCAGCAGTGGGCCGCCTCATATAATTAGCGAATCGTGGTGTGCTTAGCAAGCGGACATACTAAATTTACAAGCTAATACGGGCAAGCCAGACTAGATTTTAGAAATATCTACAACTCTTTTACAACTTGTTTATGTCTAGATAATTCTATACTTGTGTATAGCTAAACTTTTCTAGAACTTAGTGGATAGTTTAGGTAAGGGGCACTTGTTGCGTAGAACTCTCTAGACCTAGGCAAGCCACTCTATAAATATGGCATGACACTTGTAATTTTACTCAATACCAACACCATACATCTAGCAACCCAAGAATTCTTGAAAAGCTTTCTTGTTTTCTCTCTTGTGAGTAATAAAATTTGTTTTGGTCATATTGCTCTTTTCTTTCTAGCTTTCTCTCAAGCATTGTTACTTGAGAAGTTCTCTAGGCTTACTTAACACTTTTTGTACTAGAAGTTGTCTAAGTGCTGCTCGGTTGCTACGTAACATACTCATCCTATGATAAAAAGCAACAAAAGAAGCAGTTGAATCTTATAGCACCCACAAACTGGAATTTTATTTTAAAGGTTGAGATTCAAGGATATATTCCCTTTCACTTTCACTTCCTTAATTATTACAACATCCAACAAAAGTGTAAGCTCAATCCGCTATACTTTAGCTCCAAGTTCAAATTGAAAATCCAGAGTTTTGGAAAAAATTCCATAAAAATTACATACACCCTAAAAGGTATTATGTCATATATGAATAATTTATTTAGTACCTGCGAACAAAATGTGGGAGATCAAATCAAATACATACATACATATAGTAGTTTTTCTAACTCGGGATTTTAAAATGCAAAAAATGTTTGGGAAAGCTTTAAAATCGTGGGGTTTAAAAAGCTTAAACCTTAAAGCGCATAAACTGCACAGTTTATGCATTTTCACATACTTTCGCACTCTCTCTCTCTCTCCCTCTTTCTCTTTCTCTTTCTCTCTCTATATATATATACATTTAGAAGAAAGAAAAAAGAAACAAAAGCTATAGACACCCATTTGAAAACTACAGTAGGCGGAGTAGGCATTAAATTTTTAGTTTTCCCCCATTCTTTTCCCCTAATTTTCTCACAACCAAACAAAGAATAAGCTAAAAGGATTTCAAACTTTTAGTTGTCCCAAGCAGCCGTATTATTTTCAACAAACATGAGCTTAACTAGACATAAGCAAGTGGCAAAAATAAAGGAACAAAAAAAGAAGGGATTTTGAGAATACCCATAAAACGAAGCATTTAAATCTTTTCCTACTTCACCAAGAAGATCATAACAACAAAGTAGATGTGCATGATTAATAAAAGAACAACGTAGTGGTTGCAAGTTTCCACTTCAATATGGCCACCGATAACACCATCACTGTCGACGACCTACTCACAGCATCAAAGTAAGGCCTATTTTTGTCCTTACTGTTGTTAACTTACAGTGACGATGACAATCATTGTGAGTGCAATAATTATGGCTTTATACGGACAATGATGAGGTGTAAAGAGAGGGATGTGAGTGAGGAGAGGTGGGTGAGTTACAATGAAGTGATAGATTCGAAGAAGAAGAAAAAGAAGAAGAAAAAGAAAAAAGAAAAAGAAAAAGAAAAGAAGAAGAAAAGAAGAAGAAGAAGATTATAAGAAGAAGAAGAGAGTAGTTGCATTGATTATGGTGACGATGAAGATGGGGTTGCTGATGTTGCAGTTGCGTGGCACGTGAAGCAAGTGCAGGGGAAGAAGAGGTTGTTATTGGCTTTAAAGCTTGATTATCAAGAGGTCTTGAATGGTTGGTTTGATGAGGCTAGGCTTGGCAAAACCCCAGGTTCGGTCTGGGTTTGGTGCTGCCCGAGACCGGACCGGATGATAGAAACTACTGCTTAGACCCGGGCTAAGTTCGGCTTTTGTACATGCGGGTACGGCTTGTCAAGGGCTGGGGTTTTGATCCGGGCTTCTAAACCTGCAAGTCTTCTTTCAATTTTTCTTTTATTTTTCTCACCCAAATATCAACAAGTAACATGCATGCACATTTCTTGTGTATCATACTACAAGGTTTGATAAATCTCAAGCTTAATAAAAGAAAATAGTCAAATACAAACTTATAACATACTAACAATACAAATTTTGCACAAATAATAAATAAAAATTATTTCAATCTACTTTCTACTACCTAAATTCATCTAATTTCTAAAATAAACTAATTCAATCTATATATATATATATATATATATATATAACTTAAATTCAATAACACAATAAACAATAAATCTAAATAACATCCAACATATCATAAGTTCATAATTATGACACTAATTATCAATACAACATATGAAAATCCTAAAATATTCAACAACTCAAAATAGCTCTTTAAAGAGTCAAAATACTTCTATATAAAAGAAGTAAATAACAAGTTCATGTCTAATTCCAAAAAAAAAAAAGTTCATGTCATGCTGCTTGACGCTTGTGGCTCATCATCATCATCAGAAATTACCTTCTCCTCAGTAAAAATTGAAATATAAGTGTGCATCCCAAGAGGGGGGGTGAATTGGAAATTTAAAAATTATCCTACCAAATCCACACAACAAGCAATCTAATGCCTTAATAAAAATTGAAAGCAATAAGTTTAATAAAGGCACAATAATTAAAGAGTAAGGGAGAAGAGAAACAAACACACGGATTTTTACGTGGTTCGGTAATCCCCGCCTACGTCCACGCCTCCAAGCAATTCAAGCTTGAGGATTTCACTATCCAAGTCTTTTCGAGGCTTCAACTGATTACAATCGACTTCGAGGTGTCAATAAACTTTTACAACAAAGAGATTATCTCCAAATCTCTTCCCTCAAGTGTCTCACACACTCAAATTCTTACAATGAAACTCACTCAATGAGTAGATATTCAAAGATGAAGAACAAAGAATGATTCAATGTTTTGTGTTTTGCAAGTTGAAGGCTCAAGATATCACGTGTGCTTTTTATTTTTGCTTGTTGGAGACCTTCAAAATGAGTTGGATTTGAGTTCTTATAGTTTGAGCTCGAAAACTAGCCGTTACTCACATTCTGGGCAATCCGGTTTGCCGTTTATGGAATCCGTTAAGCCGGATTTTTGTTAACGTTAAGGAAAAATTTGAATTTTGCTTATCCGGCTTGTTGGATTTGGAATCCGGTAAGCCGTTTTCTTTCTGGATGCATTCAGCCCCGTTTCCGATTTTCTGGATTTTGTATCCGGTAAGCCGGATGCTACAGTGAAATTTTTCCCAAATTTTTAGTTTGACCCCAAAACTTTATAAAATTATAGTATGACCCAAAATGTTATAAAAGTTTTCAAATAGATCCAATTTCATAATTTTAAATAATGATTTGTCAATCCCAAAACTTTTTAAAATTATGATTTCACCCAAACTTTGTGAAATTATAGAATGGCCCAAAAACATCTAAATAATTTCAAATAGGTCCAAATCTGAAATTTAAAACACTATCAAAGATTTTAACAATGCTTTCATTTTAGTCCAAAATGCTTAAATTCCATAACATCATTTTCTTATCATAAAAGCATAATTCATAAATCTTTATTTAATAAACACATGTGATTTGTTATCATCAAAATCAATATTTATAGCCATATAGGCTAACAAAAATCTCATCTTCCGAAACTTCACCTTACAACAAAAATAACACATTAAGATTTAAAGCATTTTAAGTAAATAAATACTACTAAAATATAATTTAAATAACTTTATATCTCGAGAAGTAGAAGCCCAAATCCAATTCTAAGCACACATTAAGGCTTCCAAAAGTGTCTGGAAGAAGTTTACTATGATGCAGATTCAAAAATCTACCCCTAGCACTAAAAGCTGACTCAGAGACAACGGTGGATACAAGAATGGCTAAGATATCCTTAGCTAACTCAGCCAAAATAGGATATTGGCTTGTGTGCATCTTCCAAAAGGCTAAACTATCAAAGTCCGGAATGGAATCCAACAATTCCTCATCTAAATACCTATCCAACTCCGACTTAGTTACCTTAGCATGCTTATTTTGGCTTTGAAATGTTTCAAACTCATCTACATTCTAATACTTATTCGAATTCGAACAAGATTTAGAACGAGAAATTTCTAATCCAACATTCTGCCCACCACTCACATTTGCTGCCTTCGATTTATATTCTTTCACTAAATCATAATAAAGCTTATGTGCATGCTCAATATGTTCATCTATTGTATCACCAAATATCTTTGGGAAATAAAAATGAATTAACATCATCTTATATCTTGGGTCAAGTACAACAGGCATAACTAATATCGGATGAATGTCATTCTAATTTTTATCAAATCTATCAGCCATTTTATTAGCCATAATCCTAATAGTAAGGTTATTAGTGGTGTGCCACCTATTAATTGACAATTTCAGTTTACATATCAACGGAAAAAATAAATTAGCAGTTGGATATTTTGTACCCGAAAACATCTTTGTTAACATGTAAAATGATTTCAAATGCTCCACCATTATGACTGTCAAATCCCACTCCTCATCACTTGGCAAGCCCTTATACTAAGGCTCACGTTGTTGCAACCGAGAAAAAAATACTTCTACACATCAATGCTACTTCAAGCATGGTATAAGTAGAGTTCCAACAAGTAGGACAATCCAATTTTAAATTTTTTTACAATTAGTTTTTAATTATCTAGCAGCTAGCTCAAAAGTTTCATATCTTTTTGGTGTTTGTGTCCAATAACTCATACTCTCTCTAATATTTCCAACCCCACTTTCTATAGCTTTTAACCCATCCCGCACAACCAAGTTCAATATATGAGTAGTACATCTCATATAAAAAAATTTACTACTAGAAACTAAGGTATCGATATCAAACCTTAACAGTAATTTCTCCACCATGGCGTCAATAGTGGTACAATTATCCAATGTCATTGAGGATAACTTTCTATCCACGTTCCAATCCAATAGGCATTGTACTAACTCATTAAAAAGGGCATCAATAGTATGGAGACTTGGAACATAGATAAACCTATCAAATATTCAAAAGTCGGTATTAAATACACAAACTTAAAATATATTACAATTTAAACTTGAAAAAAATCTAATATAAGTAATAAAAAAATTAAAAGAAAAATTAAGCAAATAAAAAATTATTGACAAATTACCTTAAGATTTGACTATGCAATTTCCAAGAGTTGTCAATGAAATGGGCCGTCACAACCATATATCCCTTTTTCTGATTACTAATTGTCCATAAATTCGTAGTAATGGCCACTCTACCATGATTTTTCCCTAATAAATGCAAAGTCTTAACCTTCTTGATTTGATATAACTTTAAGATCTCGCTCTTTAAAGTGTTAATTTCTGCTCATTGGCTTAACCACAAGGTTAGCATGTGCCATCATTTCTCAGAAGCCTATATATTCCACGAATTTAAGTGGAAGCTCATGCATTATAACCATTCTTGCTATCAAACTCTGTAAAATATTTTGATCAAAACTGTTATAACTAATGCCACAAGTTCCATCCTCTTTTTTAACCACTTTGAGACTTCCTTGAAGTGCTTCCTCTATTTTCGGTTAATTCTTCTTAAAAAAAAATGTCACGTGTTTATTTAAAGTCGAAGACCCTGATTGGTATTTTGCTTTTAAAATTTCACTACAATGCATGCCTTTTGCCTTTTGTTCTCCATTAACCATTATTTTTGTAAAGTGCTCCCAGACTTCAGAGACCTTCTTCTTTTTTTCGGTTTCTTCCTTACTGTTCTTATCATTCACGGTTGACACTGAAATTTCCTCAACCTCATTATCAGTTTTATCTTCGACATTACGAGATAAAACTGGAGCACTCGATGAATTGATTTCTACATTGTCCGACATTGTGCTGCTCTCCTGTTACAATAGCAAAGAAATTAACGAGACTATCAAAAATAATAAATTCTAATACCCATGAAGAGATTCAAATTTTCGATCTCAAAGATTAAACAAGCAACTAAACTCTGACCAGTAACTCAATTAAGAGTTATTGACTTGAATTTAACATTCTAATTGCCAATATATTCAATTGCATTTTTTTTTAAAAGATGAGAAATAAATTTCAGATTTTAGTAATTTTCTTTTAGGTCATGAAATTGAAGATTGATCAAAAGAGGAAAAAACAAAAGAGGCAAGGTGGTGGCTGTCGTCAGGGGATTATAAATTCCTATCAAAATTACTCCGACCTGTAACTTAATTGGCAAATTCTTTCTTTGCTTGTTCATAATGATTATAAATTACTATCCAAATTCAAAAATTAACTCTTATTACTGTATTATACATGTTTAATAGCATAAAAAATTAGCCTATATTATTGTATTGCTTATATTTATTATTATAAAAAATCAGCTTGAGCATACGTATTAGCATGCACAAAAATACAAGGCATAAATAAAATAGTATAACACTAAATAATCATAATAATTTCATCATTTTTTTAACTAAGTCGTAAAAATTATATGAAAGGCAAAATTAAGAAGTAAAAAAATCAATACATGCGGCTGGTAGTGGTGGCTGTGATGGCTGTGATGGCAAAGTGATGGTGGTTGAGAAAGTGGTGATGGAGAGTTGGAGATGGTGGCGCTGACGGTGCCAGAAGGGGTTGCACGAACGACTTACTGTCATAGTCGCACTAGAGATGGAGCAACTGAGCAAAGCCGCGTGCCAAGCCGAGTCAACAAACGAGAAGAGATGATGCCGACAAGCGATGGTGACGGTGGGTGGTGGCTAATGCCAAATGCCGACGGTGATGGTGGGTGGTAGCTAGTGGCAGCATTGCTGCTTATGCTTTTCAAATTAGGTTTCGATAGGAATTAGAGAATTAGGGATTTGGACATTTGGCGATTTGGGTTTTGATTTTTGTATTTACATTTTATTTTTTTCAATTTTATTAAGAAACTGAGTCCGAATTTCGGGATTTTGGTGTAGAACTCGGAACCGTCCTCGAAAATGTTCGGGTTTGAAATTCTCAAACCCGGATCCGGTTTTTTAGTATATGCGGTCCGGGTTGTGCCCAGACCAGATTGGTCCGGTCCGGTCTAAGTGGGTTTTTTTAACACCTCTAGATGAGGCCAAGTGGTTGTTGTCAAAGCATTTAAACAATGACGTTTTTTGCTACTTAGTTGAAATGACAAATTCACCCCAATAAAATCAATAAGATTATAACAGCATGAAGATGGAAATGGGCAGGTGCAACATAATGTAAACTTGAGAGGCTTGATATTCATTTTAATATGAGGATTTGGGGGCCAACATTCAACTCTTTTTATCTTATTCTTGAATTTTTATGTGCCTCATATACTTAATCGTAGGGATTCATTAAATGAAGCAATTGTGCCAATCAAATAAAGAGTATCATAACCAGATAAAGAATCGAAACAACCAATTTTGAATACTGTTGGGAAAATATGCTCTTTAAAAGCATATGTGTTTATTTAATTGTAATAAATAATTTTTCTAATTAATAAAATAGATGAGGTATTTTATTCAAATATCTTAATTGCATTAATATTTGTATTAAAGTCCATTTAATCATATTATATGTATTTATTTGATCACCATGTGGATTCGCAGAAGACATAAATACAAGTTATCTTATGATTAAATAAATTTAGTTCATAGTTGATAAATAAAGTTGGACACTTTATTTAGGTAAAGACTGTAATAAATTCATTGAATGATTTGTCTTAATCATGTATGAATTTGCTGATATAGTACGACTACATTGAACAGGATCACGTATGAGATTTAATTAACTTTGTAATAACTGTCAGACTTATTAAATCTCATAGGCATTAATTTTACTGTAATCTTAATCTTGAGTTAATTATGATTTCATGATTGTAATTGTTTTTCCATTTGAGTTACCAATGGGCACGACACATCATTGTGGTCAAGATTACCCGGTATCTTGGTGGGAGCAATTATGAGTATTGGAGTTATGGATTAACAATATAGAATTTGTACAACACATCTCTTGATGGGTTTTCGACACTTGATCATAAAATTCTCTGGCCAGAGTGTGTCAACGTATTTAGTATGTTGAAAATGATCATTAGAGAAAACCAGTAAGGATTAAGGAATAAGATGTTATTAAATTGATTGGACAGTTGAGATATCAATTTAATTAACGATGTGGTACAAAGGATTGTGCAGTAAAGAAATCAATGTGGCTTGGGACAAATTATTATTCGAGCATACAATTATGGAAGTTAGTTCCAATCTTTTAGTGGAGTAGATTTGGAATTAAATAATTAGGATAGTTTAATTACAGGCTTAATTGTTATAGCCACTATTGTATGTTACCAAATGATCCCCGGGTTAGCTCATTTAATTGACTGCACCACTACTGGACTAATAAGCAAGATAACTAGCTATTTGGGTCAAAAGTCTAAATATATCGTTTATTGGGAAGCTCCATTTAATTAGCTTTTATGTAAGGGGCCTTATGTTATTTTACAAGGTGGGTCCCCTATTGAAAAAGCAAATAACGTGAGTTTTATTTGTGATTATTTGGAGCCTAGGATTTTCACTAAAGGATTATATAAAAGGCTTATTTTTCTCTAAAGAAAAAAGGAGAAGCCACTTTATATAGATCAGATAATAAGATTTTTATCTCTATTGTTGAGAGAAAAATTTTCTCGTGCTAGTTGCTTTGGTAGTGATAAAGGCGCCCACACGTCAAGTACAGATCGAACCTGAGTCATAACTTGGAAGATCATTGGTCACAGTTCGTGATCTAACAAGCGTGGTGGTGACGGATCGTGATCTAATAGGAGTGGTGGTGGCGGATCGTGATCTAGGAGCCTAAATCACTTCAGCGGAAAAAGTCAACTCGGATTTTTAAGGTACGATTTCTAGAATACAAATTCTTATATATTATATGAGAGCGATCTTCAAAAGGTTTTAAAAATTTAAAAACCTAATTTTTTTTCCCCAACAATTAGTATTAGAGCCATCTCATATTAATATATAAGAATTTCGTATGAAATTAATCTTTAAATTTATGCATTAGAGTGTCACAATTTATTCAGATATATATTATTTGTTTAATATATGAATAAAGCATGTTTATGGTTTGTCTTAATTCATGGTTATATTTTCTGTTGTATTTTTCATTTGGATCTGTAACAAGAGAACTGGTTTTTTATCACCATGTTTCCCTCTTGATTTATTTTACAGTTATAGAAATTTTGTAAGCCAAAATTTGGCCTAGGAAATTTGTAAATCAATCTCGGATGGAAGATCAAAGCGATGCAGGCCGGAAATTTCGACAGCGACCACCGACCAGCGCACTCGTTGCAGCCAACGTGCGGGACACGCTGCAAGCGCATGCTGGCAGTGCGCGCAACAAGCTGCGCGCGCTGCACGCGCAGTAGCAGCATGCGCAGCAGCAGCGTCCGCAGCAGCAGCATGCGCAGCAGCAGCGTCCGCAGCAGCAGCATGCGCAGCAGCAGCGTCCGCAGCAGCAGCGTGAGCTCCAGCAAGCAGCGCGCACAGGGTTTGGTCGGCTTCCGGTGACTTGGCGATGGTGGCTCCGCGTCGGAGATGTGTCGTCGACCGGCTGGCGTCTCTGAACAGCAGCGGCCGACCGGGAACAGCAGCTAGACCTTTGTGGACACGGCGGCTGGGAAGAGAAAAAGATGGATTTAGGGTTTTAATGGTTTTTATCATTACGATCCCTATAGTTCCATAGATTTTCTCTTTGGGCTGATAAGTTTTAATTTTTTGCATTTAAGTCCAAAAACAGTTTTGGGCTTAAAAAATCCTAGTTTTAGGCCCAATTGAAATTTGGGTTTAATGGATTAAAATGCATAGATAAAGTTAAATACATTAAAATTTATTTTTGGTCCAAAAATTTTATTTTAATAAAAAAAATTAATTATTTATTTTATTTCATTTCAAAATTAAAAATGGACCAATTATAAATTTAAATACCCAATTTCCCTTATTCCATTAACAAAGACAAGCTTATGAAAGATGGACATTGACAAGAAGCCCAATGAAAATTAAGCTTAGGGTTAATGTATTTTTCATTATTATGAAAGCCATGAATTAAGATTATTTATTAATAGGTAGTGTTACTCTATGCATAATGATACATGTCATTCATTAATAATGAATTTCATTATATTGTTTGAAATTTGCGTATGCTTAATAATATTGGATATCATCTAGATAATATTATAGGAAGCATGCAATTAACAATATGTATGTTTTAAAAAGGAAAAACCAATTTTAAAATATTGAGTGGGAGAGGGAAAATTCAAGATAATTTTTCAACAGGCTCCATTGTTAGTTCAATAATAAAATTATATATATACCTCGACTTCATGATACGGTGATACTCCCTTCGGAGGGTATATATATTAGATATTTTATTTGATTAACTTCTTCAAAGATAAAATTGAAATATTTGTCAATCGATTGTTCACCCCAACGGTGACTATTGATATGAAAAATACGTAAATTGAAACAATGGTTATACACTCAACTAAAATTTGTTATTAACCTTCCCAACGAAGCTCTGTTAACAAATTTAGGCCCAAAAAGATAACGATAATTATTTATCATGTCTCTACATGAAAGTAAATAATCCAATGAGTAATTGGGTCTAGTAAGTATAGACATGACTTCCCCACCGAATAGCTTGTCAAAGCGGAACTAGATTATCGTTACAATAAATAAAAATGCATTTATGGTTTTATGCATTTTTGTCATTTATTGTGAATATTATTTCAAATTATTTATGCATGGATGTTTCATTTTTCAGAAAATGTCTTCCCTGAGCCCACTTACTATATTCTGAGTCAAAACAAACTCACTGGAGAGAACTATATAGATTGGAAAAGAAATTTATTTATTGTCCTGACTACTGAAAATTATAAATATGTCTTAACCCAGCCATGCCCTCCAGTTCCAGCTGATGATGCTCATAGAAATCAGAGGAGGCTTTATGAGAAATGGCAAAACGCCAATGAAATGACAAAGTGCTACATTTTAGCCTCGATTTCTAATATTCTGCAGACCAAACATCAGAACTTGGAGACTGCCACTGAAATAATGGATAGTCTCCAACAAATGTTCGGGCAAAGTACTCGCTTTGCGAGACAAGCAGCGCTGAAATGAATTATGAACAGTAAAATGGGGAAGGACACAAGAGTTCGTGATCATGTCCTTAAAATGATGTACTATTTGAATGAGGCTGAGATTTAAGGAGCACAAATCGATGATAACTCAAAGATTAACATGGTGCTAGAATCTCTGCCAGAAACATTCAAGGAGTTTAAGGTCAATTATAACATGAACAAAAGAAATATGACCTTAACTGAATTGATGAACGAACTCCATTCTGCTGAAGAGATCTATCATTCTGAGAAATAAAAGAAATATGACCTTAACTGAATTGATGAACGAACTCCATTCTGCTGAAGAGATCTATCATTCTGAGAAATCTCTGGGAAGCATAAATATTACTGAAAAAAGTTCATCTTCTGGGCCTAAGCCGAAAGGCAAAGGTAAGAAGAAAGCTGGGAAAAAGAGACCGTCCATCAAGCAAGATGGCAAGCCGAAAGGCAAATGCTTCAAGTGTGGACAGAAAGGTCACTGAAAAAAGGATTGCCCTAAGATTGTGAAATCAGGTATGGGAAATCTTTTTGTAATTGAGGTCTGTTTAGTTCATAATCCTATTGACACTTGGGTGTTGGATTCAGGAGCAACTAATCATATTTGTAATTCACTTTATTGGTTTTAGGAAACCAGGAAAATAAGTGAAGGAAGCGTCAAGCTGCAGTTAGGGACAGGATAGTTCGTGTCAGCAGTGAAGACTGGATCTGTTTTATTATCTTTTAATAATGAGACTTTAGTTTTGAAAAATTTTCTTTATGTTCCAGACATTAAGAGAAATTTAATTTCAGTAGCTTGTTTGTCAAAGCAAGGGTACACTGTAAATTTTAGATCCTCTGTTTCTATTTTTCATAATAAGAGACTTATTTGTTCTGGTATATTGGAAGATAATTTATATCATTTAAGTTCAATGATCTATTCTATGCATGACACAGTGATAAATAATGATGAGCATACACATTTATCTAAGAAAGAAATATTTCTTCCAACCAATGTTACCTCTGCCATTTACGCTTAGGTCATATAAACCAAAATAGGATACAGAGAATGATCAAAGATGGGCTCTTGGGTCCATTAGAAAATGAATCATTGCCACTATGTGAATCCTGTTTAGAAGGGAAAATGACCAAAAGGCAATTCTCGGCCAAAGGAGTACGTGCAACAGTACCACTTGAATTGGTACATACAGATGTATGTGGACCAATTAATGTACAAGCTCGAGGAGGTTATGAGTATTTCATCACTTTCACTGATGATTACTCAAGATACGGTTATGTTTATCTGATGCGTCATAAGTCTGAAGCTCTTGAGAAATTCAAAGAGTATAGGGCTGAGACAGAAAAGCAATTAGATAAGAACATAAAGAAATTTTGATCTGATCGAGGTGGTAAATTTCTCTCAGGAGATTTCAAAGAGTATCTGGTTGAAAATGGGATTGTATCTCAGTTGACTGCCCCAGGAACACCACAAAAAAATGGGGTAGCTGAAAGAAGAAATAGAACTCTTTTGGATATAGTGAGATCTATGCTTAGTTATTCGTCATTACCAATCTCTTTTTGGGGACTAGCACTGGAAACTGCAGTTTACCTTTTGAACTTTAGTTCCATCTAAGTCAGTGCCTAAAACCCCAATAGAATTATGGTCAGGTCGCAAACCAAGTTTACGACATGTCCGTATTTGGGGATCACCAGCACATGTGCTGAAACCAAAGGCAGACAAAATGGATTCACGTTCTGAAGTTTGTATGTTTCTGGGGTATCCCAAAGGAACAAGGGGAGATTTATTTTATAGTTCTCAAGATAGGAAAGTGATTGTGAGCACACATTTCACTTCCCTCGAGAAAGACTATATGAATAACTTCAAACCTAAGAGTAAGGTAATACTTGAAGAACTCTCAGGTGATCAGGTTGATGCTCAGCTTTCAATGTCTGTTACAGAACAGGAAGAACAGCAACAACCAGATGATCAATACAGGATTAACCCAGAACAACTATCACTTTTAGAACCTCGTCGTAGTGGGAGGGTAACTAGGTTACCTGCGAGATACATGCTTTTGGGAGAAACCTATACGGCTATCTATGAACATGTACAAGATCCCACTAGTTACAACGAAGCTCTAATAGATAGAGATGTTGAATTTTGGAAAACGGTCATGAATCAAGAAATGAAATCTATGTATTCCAATAAAGTCTGGGAACTTGTAGAGGCACCAAATGTGGTAAAACCCATAGGGTGCAAGTGGATCTACAAGAGAAAAAGAGGAGTAGACGGAAGGGTGGAAACATTTAAAGCAAGATTAGTAGCCAAATGGTTTACTCAGAAAGAGGGAATCGATTATAAGGAAACTTTTTCTCCGGTTGCTATGCTTAAATCCATCAGGATTCTGCTCTCCATTGCTGCAGTGCTAGATTATGAAATTTGGCAAATGGATGTCAAGACTGCCTTTCTTAACGGGCATCTTGAAGAAAACATCTACATGCAGCAACCAGATGGATTTATACAAAAAGGCAAAAAACACATGGTATGTAAGTTGCAGAGATCCATTTATGGATTGAAGCAAGCATCCTAGTCATGGAACATCAGATTCGATCAAGCGATTAAATCGTTTGGATTCATTGAGAACATTGATGAACCATGTGTGTACAAGAAAAATCTGTAGCCTTCCTAATTCTTTATGTAGACGATATTCTCCTAATTGGAAATGATATAAGAGTATTGACTACAATAAAGAGTTGGTTAGCAAAACAATTTGATGTGAAAGACCTGGGAGAGGCAAGTTATATTCTTGGTATCAAGTTACTACGAGACCGGAAGAATAAAACTTTAGCCTTGTCTCAAGCGGTCTATATCGATAAGATATTGGCTAGATTTAGCATGAAAAATTCCAAGACTGGTTTATTACCATTTAGACATGGAATTACATTCTCTAATGATCAATCACCTAAAACATCTGAAGAGATAGAGAGAATAAGATGAGTTCCCTATGCAGAAGCTATGGGAAGTTTTATGTATGCCATGCTTTGCACTAGGCCTGACATCTGTTTTGCGGTAGGGATGGTTAGTAGATATCAATCTAATCCTAGGACCTGAACACTGGATTGCGGTCACGCATATAATGAAGTATCTGAAAAGAACTAAAAATTATATGCTTGCGTATTCTGGTGATGAACTCATTCCAGTGGGTTATACTGATTCTAACTTTATGTCAGATAAGGATTCCAGAAAATCAACTTCCAGCTATGTATTTACATTGGGAAGTGGAGCTATTAGTTGGAGGAGTGTGAAACAATCTTGTATCGCAGACTCCACAACTGAAGCTGAATATGTGGCTGCATCCGAAGCTGCAAAAGAAGCTGTATGGCTCCGCAAGTTCCTACAAGATCTTGAGGTGGTACCTGCTGTAACTGCACCCCTGAAACTATTTTACGATAATAGTGGTGCGGTAGCTCAATTTAAGGAACCAAGGAACAACAAAAAACAAAAACATATTGAGAGGAAGTATCATCTTATAAGGGATATAGTGCAGAGAGGTGATGTGGAGGTTACTCAGATTGCGTCACAGCAAAACTTGGCAGATCCTTTTACTAAGGCCATACCTGGGAAACCTTTTAACTTGCACTTAGAATTCATGGGCATGCGTGAGATGCCAAATATGCTTTGAGAGCTAGTGGGAGATTATTGGGAAAATATGCTCTTTAAAAGCATATGTGTTTATTTAATTGTAATAAACGATTTTTCTAATTAATAAAATAGATGAGGTCTTTTATTCAAATATCTTAATTGCATTAATATTTGTATTAAAGTCCATTTAATCATATTATATGTATTTATGTGATCACCATGTGGATTCATATAAGACATAAATACAAGTTATCTTATGATTAAATAAATTTAGTTCACAGTTGATAAATAAAGTTGGACACTTTATTTAGGTATAGACTGTAATAAATTCATTGAATGATTTGTCTTAATCATGTATGAATTTGTTGATGTAGTACGACTACATTGAACAGGATCACATATGAGATTTAATTAACTTTGTAATAACTGTCAAACTTATTAAATCTCATAGGTATTGATTTTACTGTAATCTTAATCTTGAGTTAATTATGATTTCATGATTGTAATTGTTTTCCCATTTGAGTTATCAATGGACACGACACATCATTGTGGTCAAGATTACCCGGTATTTTGGTGGGAACAATTATGAGTATTGGAGTTATGTATTAACAATATAGAATTTGTACAACACATCTCTTGATGGGTTTTCGGCACTTGATCATAGAATTCTCTGGCCAGAGTGTGTCAACATATTTAGTATGTTGAAAATGATCATTAGAGAAAACCAATAAGGACCAAGGAATAAGATGTTATTAAAATTAGACAGTTGAGATATCAATTTAATTAACGATGTGGTACAAAGGATTGTGCAGTAAAGAAATCAATGTGGCTTGGGACGAATTATTATTCGAGTATAAAATTATGGAAGTTAGTTTCAATCTTTTAGTGGAGTAGATTTGGAATTAAATAATTAGGCTAGTTTAATTACAAGCCTAATTGTTATAGCCACTATTGTATGTTACCAAATGATCCCCGGGTTAGCTCATTTAATTGACTGCACCACTACAGGACTAATAAGCAAGATAACTAGCTATTTGGGTCAAAAGTCTAAATATATCATTTATTAGGAAGCTCCATTTAATTAGCTTTTGTGTAAGGGACCTTATGTTATTTTAAAAGGTGGGTCCCCTATTGAAAAAGCAAATAACGTGAGTTTTATTTGTGATTATTTGGAGCCTAGGGTTTTCACTAAAGGGTGATATAAAATGCTTATTTTTCTCTAAAGAAAAAAGGAAAAGCCACTTTATACAGATCAGAGAATAAGATTTTTCTCTCTATTGTTGAGAGAAAAATTTTCTCTCTATTGTTGAGAGAAAAATTTTCTCTCTATTGTTGAGAGAAAAATTTTCTCGTGCTAGTTGCTTTGGTAGTGATAAAGGCGCCCACACGTCAAGTGCAGATCGAACATGAGTCATAACCTGGAAGATCATTGGTGACAGTTCGTGATCTAACAAGCGTGGTGGTGACGGATCGTGATCTAATAGGAGTGGTGGTGGCGGATCGTGATATAGGAGCCTAAATCACTTCAGCGGAAAAAGTCAACTCGGATTTTCAAGATTTGATTTCTAGAATACAAATTCTTATATATTATATGAGAGCGATCTTCAAAAGGTTTTAAAAATTTAAAAACCTAATTTTTTTCCCCAACAATACAACATCATTTTTTTTCATATGTAAAATATGTTATTAATTTTAATTTTTTGGGTAGCCATGAAGATGAGGAAGGATAGAAATGGGTGTGAGACACCATGGTACACAGGACCACATGACAAAGACAGGAGAGAGGGAAAGGATTTGAGGGAGGGAAAAAAAGGAGCAATCGGTTTTACAAGTTAATCTCAACTGTTGGATTCATTTTTCAAGTTTTTTTTATTAGGCTTAATAAAACACTTTTGCTTCTTTTGAAATCATCCACTTAAGACCTATGAGTATAATCAATTAATTTTCAGGTGAAATTAATAAAAAAAAAATATGTGTATTTTTTTTAAAAAAAAATAAGTGACTGGCCGATAATTGCCTTAATTAATCTTTTTTTACTATATGTTTACACTTAAAATATTAATATTTTATCAGGACATACTAAGAGAGATTAGTAAAAAAAAAAAAAAAGAATGTCTTTCGAAAACCCTCTTAACAAATCTAGCCCCCCTCCACTAGACGATGATCGTTCCAAAAAGAAAACCAAGTTTCGACAGCAAGGGGAGGATGGAGATAATCCGTCTGCTCTCTCTTTTCGTGATAAACTTATGGAATCTCAACAAGGAGTGGGAGATGGAGTTGCTGGAAGGGATGAGTTCGTGGGTACAGATGATTATATTAAGATTGAGAATGATGATGTAGTCATTAAGAGCGACGACATTATTCCCTCGATCGCTTTTTCTCAGAAGGTGCATGAGCAACTGATCAAGCCGTGGCAGAAGACAGTGGTAATAAAATTACTTGGCCGCATGATAGGTTACAAAACACTTGTATCAAAATTGGAGGCTGTGCGACCAAATATATGGTCTTCTCCGTGATTGATTTAGATAATGGCTACTACCTTGTGCGGTTTCGATCAGGAAATGCTGCAGAGTTTGTTCTTACTCAAGGGCCATGGGTTATTTTGGGTCATTACTTAACAGTCCAGCAATAGACTCCACAGTTTGATTGTTTTTAGGAGAAAATTGACAAGATCACGGCCTGGATCCGTCTCCCCAGCATGCCATTATACTACTATCATAAGAAAATTATTCGTCTGTTGGGGAATGTAGTAGGAAAAATTCTCAGAATTGATTATAACACTGAACTAGTCACTCGGGGAAAATTTGTTCGGATTGCTGTAGAGATTAATCTCGATAGACCTCTAGATTCGCAGTTTCTATTGGATAGGAAAATTCAGAAGGTGGAATATGAATCCTTCCCATCTATTTGTTTTGGTTGTGGATGATATGGACACATGACTTTGTCCTGTCCAGAAAAGTCGAATGTTGGGAGTCCTGAGGCTAATGTTGATATCCATAACCCAAGTGAAGTTCCAAGCAGCAAGGTAACAGCAGCTCCGTATGCAGATGAAACTACTGCAAGCAATCCTCGCTATGGCCCATGGATGATGGTTTCCCAAAAAGGAATGAACTAGTATGGAAAAAGGGAAGGAGAAAATTCAAGATTATGCCCATAATCCAAATGGCAACAAGAATCAAGGATCTCGATTCGGGGTTCTTATGGATGATGAGGAAAAAAAGGAGAACCAAGGGGTGGAAAATGAATCTCCAATTGCCATGTTTAGTAACAGATTGCCGGTAAATACAGAGTTGCATGATTTACATGCTAGCATGAATCTAACTACAAGACGAAATATTCGGGCCTCTAAACCAGCTGCCAAAAGACTTCACGAGCCCAAAATAAACAACCCCAAGTTCCCATGCAAGCCTACACCACAATTAATCATACCGAAACGACACACCCATTCCCATGCAAACCTCAAGCATTGTACGCAACCATACAAACGACCATGACTTACAACCTCCCCTAATTCCATACAGTGTTCCCACAAGCTTGGACCTGCAACACCATTCTGCAATCTCTTTCAGTACCGACAGTGCTTCTCCCAGTGACCCAAACCACACTATAAATGTTAGTACTGTGCATGGCAGTTCGGTTTCCAAGTATTATAACCAACTCTTTGATCCTATAGGAGAGCCTCCTGACACGGGTATGGCAGCATTGCATGTGGATGTGGATGAAGATAGTGATGATAGTGACTACAGGGGCACCAATGATGGGGAGAGCTCCGAAAGTTCTACAGATGACACCTCTTTGGTTAGTGAGCATGACATGGCAGCGACAACAGGTGCTTTAGGGCAGCTGGTGTGAGGTTACTACCCTTGTCTAATCTTAAAATTTGCACCTCTTTATCTTTATGACTTTCTCTATCATGTTTTGGAATGTCCAAGGAGTTGTTTCGAGAGGATTCCGGCGATCTTTTGGAACCTTAATCAAGGCCTTCAGTCCTGAAATGGTAGTCTTGTTGGAACCCCAAATGAGTGGAGCTAAGGCCGATAACTTCATCAAGCACAGTGGCTTTGATCGTTCCCATAGAGTGGAAGTAGAAGGTTTTCTGGTGGGACTTGGATACTTTGGAACAATGCTTATGAGGTGAATATAGTAAGCGTCTGAAAACAGCTCATTAATCTCTTGGATCACAGCTGTCTACGCAAGCCCTATTCCAGTTATCCGTAAACAGCTCTGGCAGCATTTGAGAGGAATTACTAATCAGATTTAGGGGCCTTGGCTAGTAGGGGTGATTTTAATACAATCCTGTATGCTGCCGAAAAGAAGGGTGGTGCCAACCGTACAAGTGGTGTTTGTCTTCTGTTTAAGAGTTGGTTCCTCTCTAATAACCTCTGCGATTTAGAATTCAAAGGTCCCCGCTTCACCTGGTCACGTGGGAGCTTTTACAAAAGGTTGGATCGAGTTGTCTGTAATGGTGATTGGTTGACGGAATACCCTGAAAATATGATGCTGCACTTACCGAAAGTGGGGTCGAATCATCGACCTGTACTTGTTAAATTTGGGGAAACTAAGTCTCTTTCAAAAGCTACTAAGCCTTTCCATTTCTTATCAGCTTAGCTCACGAATGAGAAATTTGGGGAATATGTTGCCTCCAGTTGGAAGTCGAATAATACCTTTAGTGGTATGATTCATGATTTCACTCCCAAATTATTACACTGGAGTAGGGTGACTTTTGGTAATATTTTCCAACGGAAAAAGAGACTGTTAGCCAGGCTTGGAGGAATTCAACGAGTCCTTGAGGTCAACCATACTAGAATCTTGTTAAATTAGAAAAGAAATTGAAACAAGAGTTGGAAGAGGTGCTTACTCAAGAGGAGTGGTTCTGGCACCAAAAATCCCGTAAGGAATAGGCTCTGTTGGGGGACCGAAATACAAAATTTTTTCACCGGAAAACCTTATCAAGGTGAAGAAACAGTATCACAGCTATCATGGATGAGAAATGCTCTTGGCTTTATTAGCCCATAACGATTAAACAACAGGCTATTGATTTCTTTTCTTCACTTTACATAAATATTGACTCCTGTTTTATTTCTTATCCCTACAGGGGCTATTTTCAAAGTATTGATGAGTCCACTAGGCAGCTTCTAATGTTACCCGTCACTGATGATGAAATTAAGCAATCCATTTTCAGTATGAAGCCTCTTAAAGCTCCGGATGTTGACGGTTATCCGGTAATTTTTTATCAGAGCCAGTGGCATATTGTTGGTGTTTCGTTCTGCCAAATGGTGAAGGATGTTTTCAATAGTAATGGATTACCGGAAGATATAAATCGTACACTACTTGTGCTTATCCCAAAAGTTGATAACCCTGCAAGCTTGAAGATGTATCGACCCATCAGTCTATGTTCAGTCGCTTATAAAGCTATCACCAAGCTGATTGCTAATCACTTAAAAGCCATCCTTCTTGATCTCATCGGCCCGCAACAAACTAGCTTTGTCCCGAGACGACAAATTGTTGAAAATATTATGGTGGCGCAAGAGGTCATTCACACTATGAGAAGAAAGACTGGACGAGTGGGGCAAATGGCAATCAAAGGTGATCTTGAAAAGGCCTATGATAGGCTGAACTAAAATTTCATTTTTGAGACCTTAATTGATGCTAGGATACCGACGAATCTGACCCGAATTATAATGGAATGTATTACCACTGCTCGGATGAATGTTTTGTGAAATGGGGAACTTACGGATGAATTTAGACCTTCAAGAACTTACAAATGGAAATCTACTCATAATGTAATTTTAATGATAACAAACATGTGTCTTAAGTTATTTAATAAATATTATATTTCATATTTTCACTAATTTTTTAAGGATAATATTTATGCAAGTGAAATTAAGTTCAAGATGCTCAACGAACAACGGTGAAATCAAGAGTAAAGTTTAGAGCTCAACAGATAAATTATTGCGAAATTCTTGTAAAGTTGGTATGATTTAATTGATGCACGATTTAGCATTTGAGAAGCTCAAGAGTTTATATAAATAATTACTTTTCATAAACTAAAAAGTTTTATATTTATAAGATAAAGTATTTTGTGGATTTGAGTAATTTAAACTAAAATGAAATGTTTTACAATCTTTGAATTTAGTAAGTATTATTTTGAATTCTGAAGTTGGCCTATTTGTAAACATTTGAAATGTTTTGGGCCATACTATAATTTCTTAAAGTTCGAGGACCTGAATGTAATCCAAGTATTTGAAATCCAAAATTGGATAGAGAGTGAGCGGCTAACCGCCTGAGGATAACAGCTAGCCTCCTAAAGAAAATCTCATATTTTCAAATTTTGGACTAAAGTGAAAGATTTTAAGAATTTTAAAAAATATAGGTATTATACTAAATTTTGAAAAGGACTTCTTTTCAAAATATCATTATATTTGGGGCAATATCATAATTTTAGAAATTCTTGGAATGACAAGTATTATTTAAAAATTCTAAAATTAGACCTATTTGTAAAGTTTTATGATGGTTTGTGCCATACTGTAATTACAAAAAGTTTTGGGTAAAAATATAATTTTATGAACAGTATTACTGTAGCAAAATTTAAATTTAACGGTAACATCATTGTTCTGGGCGGCTATACGGATAAATCAAGCGGTAAGTACTTGGTTGCGGGAATTTACTTATAACAGCTAGTTTTTGGGCTTTAATTATAAAAGCTCAACTCCAACTTAATTTTAAAAACTAATGCAAGCATAAACAAGATCGCATAACATATATTGAGCTTTCATTTCGTATATTATCATTTATTGAATCATCATTGAGTTATAATTTGGTTATCCACTCTTAAAGAGAGTTTCATTGTCGTAATTTTCATTTCTCATAAATTGTGAGTGTACAAGTGTGAGAAACACTTGGGTTGAAGAGATTGAGGAGATAATTTCTTGATTGTAAAGGTTCATTGACACCTTAGAAGTCAACTGTAAGAACTTGAAGTCTTAGGAGGTTTGGATAGTGAAATCCTCGAACTTGGTTGACTTGGAGGCGTGGACATATAAGCAGGGATTGCTGAACCACGTAAAAATTCTTGTGTTTGTTTCTCTTCCTTACTCTTTTATTATTGTGCTATATTGAATTTATTGTTTTCAATTCCATTAAGGTATTAGATTGAATTATTACGCGAATTGTTTAGCATAAAATTTAAAATCTCAATTCACTCCCCTCTTGGGTTGCATAACTTACATTCATTTGGTATCAGAGTTTGGTTCTCTTATTAGGACTTAACCTTCTAGAGTAAAAGATTTATGGCAACCCAAAATAACTCAACCTTTAGGGAAGGATAGTCCACTATTAGACTACCGTTCTTTGACGGAATGACTACCCGTATTGAAAAAGTAGGATGAGAATTTATTTACAAGCACTAGATTATGAAATTTAGGAAGTTGTTTGTGATGGTCCATTTATCCCTTTGACTAAAAATGAAGTCAGGGAAGATATTTCAAAACCTTCATAGGAATGGAATTAATTGGAAAAAACAAAAGCGTCTCTAAATTCCAAAATTATGAATGTCTTGTTTTGTGCACTAGATAAGAAATAGTTTCATAGAGTATCTAGTTGTGAAAGTGCTAATGAAATTTGGCACAAATTTAAAGTTATTTATGAAGGCACGAATCAAGTGAAAAAGTCTAAAATTAGTAGGTGCACTCGACAATATGAATTATTCTAAATGGAACAAAATAAGAGTGTGTATTCTATGTACACTGGATTTACGGACATAGTGAACACTCTAGGAGCCCTACAAAAGACCTTTTCAAATAGTGAGAAAGTTAAGAAAATCATTAGATCGCTACCTAAGGAATGGAGACCAAAAAGGACTACCATTGAGGAAGCTAAATATTTAAATATTTTACCTATTGATGATTTAATTGGTTATTTTATTTCTTATGAGGAAGACTTAGCAGCCGAAAGAGGTAATAAGGAGAAGAAGAAAAGTATTGCTTTTAAAGCCACAAAGTGTGAAAGTGATGGGAAAGTGAGCCGAATGATGAGGAGTTGGCTATGTTAGTTAGGAGGTTAAAAAATTTTTTCATGAAAAATCAGTGAGCAAAGAAAATTTAGAAATCTTAAGAACCAAAAGGAGAAAAAAGAAGTAATCATATGCTATGAATGCAAGAAGCATGACCATATAAGATCGAAGTGTCCACTTCTCAACAAAACTCAAGAAGAAAGTCATGGTTCTACTTGGGATGATAGCGATGAAGAATCAAGTGATGAAGAAGATTCGCAAGAAGTGTCAAACCTAGCATTTATGACAATAGGAGATGATGATAATCTCGATGAAGTAAGTGATCCTACCTATGATGAATTATATAATGCCTTTAAAGAATTACATGATAAGTGCATGAAATTAGGTAAAAAGAATGCATGCCTTGAAAAGAAAATGTTACAACTTACAAATGAAAAGGATGTCCTACAAAAATGTAATAATTCATTGAATGAAAAGATAAAGGAATTAGAATTAGACAATAAAATGTTGCATGATAGGATTGCATCTTTTAAAGGAAAGCAAAAAACTTCATATGAGCATGAAAAATCACATGTTGATGAATTGATAAAAGCGAATGAAGTGCTCAAGAAAAAGAACATTAAACTTAGTGATGTTGTATGAAAATTTACAAATGGTCAAAAGAGCTTAGAATAATTGCTCAACTCTAAAAAATGTGTATTTGATAAAAGAGGACTTCAGTATAAGCCTAACTTGAAACAAAAATATTATAAGAATTATTTTGTTAAAGTTACCTCTACAAGTGATCATAAGATTGTTTGTCATTATTGTAATCAAGATGGTCACATGAAATATAGATGTCCCGTGAAAAGAAATGCATATTATGGTGTCAAATGTATTTATGTTCCAAAAGGAACCGTTGCTAACGCTCAAGGACCAAAAAAGGTTTTCCTGTGAAAAGAAATGCATATTATGGTGTCAAATATATTTGGGTTCTAAAAGGAACCGTTGCTAATGCTCAAGGACCCAACCTAAGATATATGATTTTCCTTGCAGGGCTTGAAGAAGAAGAAAAATAAATGGTACTTGGATAGCGGTTGTTCTAGGCATATGACCAGAAACTATGCATGGTTCTCAAGTTTCACTAAAATCGAAATTGGTGGAGATGTATCATTTGAAGACAACTCAAAAGGAAAAATTCTCAGAATTGGTAATGTCAGTAAAGTTTCTTTAACTCTAATTGAAAATGTGTGTTTGGTTGAAAATTTGAAACACAATTTGTTTAGCATTAATCAATTGTGTGATAAGGGTTATAAAGTTGTTTTTGATAAATCAAGATGTGTTATTGAGAATGCATGTGATGGCAAGATTATGTTTGTTGGAAATAGATATGGTAATGTTTATACTATTAACATAGAATGTGCATCCACTCATGATAAATGCTTTTCTGTATTGCATGATGATAGTTGGTTATGGCATAGAAGACTTGGTCATGCAAGTATGGATTTGATTTCAAAAATTTTGAAAAATGATTTGGTTAAAAGTCTTCCAAAAATCGATTTTCAAAAGGATAGAATTTGTGAAGCTTGTTAATTTAGAAAACAAATAAAAACTTCTTTCAAAAACAAAAATCATATCTCTACTTCAAAACCACTTCAATTACTTCACATACATTTATTTGGACCTTTTAGTTATGCTAATTTAAGTGGCAAATATTATGCATTTGTGATTGTAGACGATTATTCTAGATACACATGGGTATTGTTCTTAGCTAATAAGGATGATGCCATTGATGCATTTAAAATTTTCTGTAAAAGGTTCAAATTGAAAAAAGTTATAGTATTACTTGTATTAGAAGTGATCATGGTAGAGAATTTGAAAATTATACATTTGAGAATTTTTGTAATAATTTTAGCATTGAGCATCAATATTCATCACCTAGGACTCTATAACAAAATGAAGTTATTAAGAGAAAGAATAAGTCTATTCAAGAAATGACTAGAACCATGTTAAATGAAATTGCATTACCAAAATATTTTTAGGCCAACGTCGTCTACACCGCTTGTTATGTTTTAAATCGGGTGTTAATTAGATCTCATCTTAATAAAACTCCCTATGAGCTTTGGAAAGATAGAAAACCCAACATTGGTTATTTTAAAATTTTTTATGCAAATATTTTATTTTGAACACAAGATAATCTTGGTAAATTTGATCTAAAATATGATGTTGGCATCTTTCTCTGGTATTCAAACTCAAGCAAAACTTATAGAGTTTATAACAAAAGAACTTTAGTTGCGGAAGAATCCATGCATATTACGTTTAATGAATCCAACCCCTCCTCTGCGGAGAAATTTTTTTTAATGATGAAGTAGATGGAGAGTTATAAGAAGAATCATCAAAAGATAAACAAGAGAATGTACCACAAAAAAATAAAGAGGATAGACAATAAGAACAAACAAATATGGAGCAACAAGAAGATATTTCTCAAACACTCCCCAAGGAGTAGAGGTATGTTTCTTCTCATTCTAAGGATTTAATTTTAGGTGATCCTTCAAGAGGTGTTACAACTAGATCATCACTTAGAAACACATGTGAGCATGCTGCATTTATTTCTCAAATTGAACCAAATTTTTTTACAGATACGAAAAATGATGAGTCTTGAATTATGGCAATACAAGAGCAGTTAAATCAATTTGAGAGAAATAAAGTGTGGGAATTGGTTCCTAAACCGGAACATCAATCTATTATAAGCACTAAATGGGTATTTAGAAATTAAATAGATGAATTCGGTGTGGTTGTAAGAAATAAAGTTAGATTAGTGGCTCAAGTATACAACAAGAAGAATGAATCAATTTTGATGAAACATTTGCGCCTGTAGCTATATTAGAATCCATTATAATATTGTTAGCATTTGTATGTCATAAATATTTCATTTTATTTTAAATGGATGTCAATAGTGCTTTCTTAAATGGTTATATTATGGAGGAAGTTTATGTGAAACAACCCCTTGGTTTCGAAAATGAAAAATTTTCAAATCATATTTATAAGTTATCAAAAGCATTTTATGGATTAAAACAAGCATCTAGAGTATGGTATGATAGGCTTAAAAATTTCTTGTTGGATAACAGTTTTTCGATGGGAAAAACAGATACTACTCTCTTTGGTAAGCATAAGAACCAATATATACTTGTTTAAATTTATGTTGATGATATTATCTTTGGTTCTACTAATGAATCTCTGTGCAAGGGTTTTCATCTTGCATGAGTAAGGAATTTGAGATGAGTATGATGTGAGTGTACAAGTGTGAAAAACACTTGGGGTGAAGAGATTGGGGAGATAATCTCTTGATTGTAAAAGTTCATTGGCACCTTTAAAGTCAATTGTAAGAACTTGGGCGGCTTGGATAGTTAAATCTTCGAGCTTGGTTGGCTTGGAAGCGTGGATATAGGTAACGATTGCCGAATCACGTAAAAATTCTTCTGTTTGTTTTCTACTCTCTTACTCTTTTATTATTGTGCTATATTGAATTTATTGTTTTCAATTCCATTAGAGCATTAGATTGAATTGTTACGCGAATTATTTAGTATAAAATTTAAAATTCTAATTCACCTCCCCTCTTGGATTGTATATCTTACATTTTAAAGAGTACTTACCAAGAAATTGTGGATTAGTTGGACAAAAGGTTGTCATCTTGGAGTGCTTCTCACCTTTCTTTGGCTGGCCGTATAATCCTCACACAATCAGTACTACAAGGCTTCCTATTTATGCCATGCAGACGACAAATCTTCCAGCTTGTGTCAAGGACAAAGTCGACCACGCTTGCCGTCGGTTTTTATGGAGTGGCGTTAATAAAGAGAGGAAATTAAGTCAAGTCAGCTGGAGCATAGTCTGTAAGCCGAAAATAAGTGGGGGCTTGGGATTTAAGAATCTGAACTTAATGAATCAAGCTATGCTTATGAAATTTTTCTGGGCCTTATTTCCTCGACCGAGAGCCTGTAGGCTAAAGTTTTACGCACGAAGAACTGGATTGATTCTAGGTTTCCTCCGTCTGAATTACCTAACAAAAATGGTTCCTATTTTTGGCGCTCGGTGAGCAGGCTTTGGGGCAAAACTCTTATGGGCGCTGGATGGTCTATTGGAAATGGTGAGAAAGTGAGGTTCCGGTGGGACTGTTGGGCTGTTAAAACTCGACCCCTCATTGACTTTGCCATTGCCCCCGTTAGTGAAGACGTTCTCTATGAAAAGGTGGCTGACTTTGTATCGTTGGACAATCAATGGAAGTGGCTGCTTTTTAGTCATCTGCTATCGAACCATATTATCCTCAAAATTGCATCCATTCAACCGCCAAATCCTACTAGAGGTCAGGATCAGATTTATTGGTCAGCGTCCAGCAAAGTTGTCTTCACTGTTAAGTCTACTTACCACTACCTTGCGGGCTCACAATATGAGGGAAAAGACTCAAGTTGGCTTCTGGCCTGGAGATGGAAAGGTCTCCAGGCTGTTCGGACTTTTCTCTGGACAGTGATGCATGACCGGCTCAAGACAAGACTAGAGCTAAAGAGAAGGCATTTTGATTCAGATGGCATATGTGATCGGTGTGGCTTTGACTTGGAGGGCACTCTTCATGTGCTTAGAGTTTGTCCCGTGGCTAAAAGAATCTAGAACTTTTACATCCCAAAGGGCTCGCAAGCAGAATTTTATTCTATGCCTCTTAAGACGTGGTTAATTCTTAAGATTCGAAGTAAGGAACAAAGAGAGAGGAACGCAGACTGGAGTTGCTTTTTCGGTATTACCATTTGGAGACTATGGTATTGGAGGAATAATTTTTATTTCAATAATGTTAATGTTGCTAGCAACTATATTATTCAAGACATTAGTATGCGGGCTAATGAGATTTGCCGCATCCATGATTCGCACGTAGCTCCGACAATCTGCAAGAAGGAATTATGGATCTATTAGTCACCTCCAGTATGGCCATGGTGCAAATTAAATTCGGATGGCTCTTGCAAAAAATCTGGTTTAGCTACTGCAGGAGGGATTATTAGAGATCATAACGGTCTTTGGCTTCGAGGATTCGGCCTCAATATAGGGTGCTGCTCGATTATACTTGCTGAACTCTGGGGTCTTTATCAAGGCTCATTATTGGCCTAGGATTTTGGTATTTAATGGCTGTTGGTGGAAGTGGATAGTTTATGTGTTTACAACTTGGTTGACAACGGTAATACCGCTCCTAGCGATTATTTTCAGCTTCTCTTGTCTATCCAAGAGCCGTTGAGACGAGAATGGACGGTGGAACTCAAGCATATCTATTGCGAGGCGAATTATGCTACTGATGCGCTTGCTAATTATGCTCTTTCTTTACCCTTGGGCCTTCATATTTTTTGCTCCCACCAGTTTTTGTTAATCCTATTATTAGGCGTGATATGTATGGGGTTGCCTATCCCCGACTTGTTTCGTCTTAGCCCTCTCTAAGGTTCCATATGTAAAAAAAAAAAATTAATATTTTGATTTCCAATATAAAAGAGGCTGTTGCAAACAAATTTTTTGAACTTCTCTTCGCAATTACTCGGCCTTAATTAATTCTCCAAATGTTAATTGCCAAGCTATGAATCCATGATTTAGGTTTGGTGGGCTGTAATGAAGAAACTATAAAATTTCTTGTGCTATATCATGACATCAGTAACATTGAAGAGGCCAATATAGTGGGGACTATAATGGATAAATATAAAAATTTTGTAGGCTATAAAAAATTTTACAGTGAAAGCATTCAACTCGCAGTGCACTCAAGACTGCAAACCATGAAAGCCGCAGAAAATAAGTGTACAAAGGCCATTACTAAAGTTCCAATCAAGAGGGAACTAAAGGCGGCTTATATGATCTTCACCTTGTATGTGTATATACATGCATTTGTTCGATTAATAGCTTAAACTTAATGAAGGTTATTTAATGTTATTAGTCGACGGTATAAAAGCTAGTGTTCTTTGCTTACAGGAATGTTAAATAAAACTCTGAGACTCTAGTGGAGGACTATTTGACAAATTTAAGAGAAACTTATAATGATTTTCAAAAAAATGTAACATCTTACAGAAGAGTATTATGTTTTCTGTTTTGCCCCATTAACCATTTTTCTTTTTTTTCATGTGCATGAACAAATTTTTTAATTGACTTAACTATTATGAAATTTGTGTTTGAGAGAGGCTTCAAGTGCAATGGTTGTACATTAGTTTATTTGCAATGTGTTTTCAGTTTTTGCCTTCCGTTCTTTCTTCCGTTTTAAAATAAGGATACTATGTTTTTATTTGGGCTTTTCTTTAATGGGTTTCAGGGTCCTGCAAATAAAATGTCTACATGTACAACATGCCATGGAGGTTTCAATGATTGCCCAGGGCATTTTGGATACTTAACTTTTCCCCTCCCTGTTTATAATGTTGGATATTTCAGTACAATCTTGGATATTTTGAAGTGCATATGTAAGGTAGTAGAATGATATAAATTCAGCTTTCATTTATGTTACAAGTACTAGTCATTTTCTAAGCTCTCCTTTTGAATGGAATTAGGTGTAGGTTTTTCATGGATTTTTGAAGCAAGAATCTTCATTTGTTCCTTATTTTTTTGTAAAATCGATTCTTTTTTCATGTTGTTTTTTACGGTCTTGTTCTGGTTTACTTCTGGAGGAGAAGTTACGTAAAGATTATTTAAAGAAAACGAGGAGCCAGAAGATTGAGGCTTTGCAGAAGAGTGCCTTGGTGAAAAATTTAGTTAGGAAGTGTAAGACCATGGCAGTTAAAGCTGTGATATGTCCAAGATGTGGATATATGAATGGTTGGAACCTTTTGCTTTTGACTTAATGTTTTCTACAGATTATTTTTTCGTTAAAGCAAACTTTTCTTGGTTTAAATTTTGTTTCTAATATATAATAATATACTTAAGAGAAAAGCCTTCTAAACTTTTTAAGTTAAACAACTGCAGTCTAGTAATGCAATTTAGTATGCATATTTCGTTTTGTAATTTATTTCAGGTACTGTTGTGAGGAAGGCTGTAGCTTTATTGGGCATTATTCACGATCGGTCAAATGTGACTGAGAGTCTAGAAGAATTTGCATCCGCAATTAGTCACGCGAAAGAATCTAAGGCAGCTGCTAATGTCGCTACTCATATCCTTAATCCTGCCAAAGTGTTTCACCTTATTAAAATGACGACTAATAAGGTATGTTTTTGCCCTTTTTTTTCTCACTCGAAGATTGGAATAGTCCAAAATGAATGAATAAATGAGTTATGACATGATTGATGTTTAAGTCATTGTTCGACTCTATTCAGGATAGCGAAGTGCTTTATCGTTCTGAAAGACCAGAGAAACCCATTATAACGCATATTGCTGTTCCACCAATAGCTACTCGACCATCCGTTATCATGGACTGTTCACAGAGGTTGTAATGACATCTCTTAGATTGATTGCTCTATTTATTACTCTCTTTTCTTCCCCTTTTTCTTTGTTCACTGGATGTTCTAGTTTTTCTATGGCATTTTACTGTTTCGCTGGTATTGCATTTGAAATGTGCCCCTTATTACTACAGCAATGAGAATGACATTACAGAGAGGTTGAAACGAATTATTCAAGCAAATGCCAGCCTTCAACAAGAGTTGGTAGAAGCAAATGCTGCCTTCCAAAGTTTGGTATATACCATACAAAAATATTATAATGAAGCCAAGCCACAATGTTTGTAATCTGATTTTGTGACAGAGCTATGGAATTGCTTGAAAAATGGATGCTGCACAGAAGAGGCAACAAAAGGAATTAAAGAAAGGGGGAAAAAAAAAAGAGATGGAAATCTTGTGAGTTTATTATTGAACTTACCAACCAACCCATCAAAACATAGCTTTTTCCAAGACCCTGAAAGCGATTCTTGATGAAATCATGATCTTGAACTTGAATGTATCTTCTACTTTGAACTGCAGAAATTAGGACACAATGTTTGTTGTGATTATTGTTCTTGAAGATGGCAATTTAATTCCATTTCAAGGATATATGTTGCTTTTCATTATCACAATCCCAACTGACCTTCACCTGTGCTTAATATCTGTTGGCTGCTTGAACATATTTGACATCCTAATCTGTGATGATCCAATTATAAATGATAAGTTCCTATGATTTTTTTTTCTTTGGGTGTTTTATCTTGACATTTACATTTATTCTCTGTTGTGCAGTATTCCAGCTTTACTCCTAGCTATTTTGGTTTTGTCTTCTACCTTGTTATGCATTCTATGCCCACTGGAACTCATTGCTAAATGTCCCATTGAAATTTTATTTTTTCTTTTGTTTCCTAATACAATGTGTAAGAAGTAGCATGTTGTTTGTCGCAAATAGTGTACGGTTGAGGTGCTTGATTGAAACACCAGGTAATCTCATAGTTACAGGAAGAGGGGGTCTTGGCTAGTTTATATTCCGTGTGAGCTCCTTGAAGTGTGGACATATTTTGCGTTGTAAAGCTTAAAATCAAAATTATTAAGACTGAGTGTCCAAAGTGGACATTATCTATAGTAAGTTAGGCTGGAGTGTCACTTTTTGTTGGTTCATGACTGTGAGTGAATGAAAAGTCTGAAACTAATATATATCCTGTTTTATGCTATTTAATTGTGTTTTAAGTCATCTTCTAGATTATAGTTATAAGGAAAAATATCCACCGTCCACCCGTTTTTTACACATTTTTTTAAAATACACAATTCCTTCATTTTTTGGCTGGAATCCACCTAAAGTTACATTTTTTTTCACTTTTCCACTTCCGTTTGGAATCCGTTAAGAAAACTAACGGAAACTTTCAAAAATGATCATTTTACCCCCAAAACGAAAATTACAATTTCACCTTAAAAATTATAAAAAATAATTAGATTAAATCTAATTATTTTTCCCATCGGTCAATAAAGAAATTAATTCCACAACCATCAAATGCAGGTTTTTTTTTAAATATGTCGGTAATTAGAATGCTAAATTATAATAGTAGTATTAAAAATAGCCCAATCTCACAAACCATCAATTAAATTTAAGATAAGTAGAGTTTTATTATTCATTAAGTTATAATCTCTAATAGTTAAGATTTTTTTGTGCTTCATTAACGTACCAATAATGATATTCATCATTAAATTTTATTATTTTTGGTATTTTTTAGGGTGAAATTATAATTTTCGTTTTGGGGGTAAAATGGTCATTTTTTTAAGTTTCCGTTAGTTTTCTTAACGGATTCCAAACGGAAGTGGAAAAGTGAAAAAAATATAACTTTAGGTGGATTTTAGCTAAAAAATGAAGGAATTTGTATTTTTGAAAAAGATATAAAAAACGAGTGGACGGTGGATATTTTTTCTAATTATAATTACGGGAATTAGTATAATTATATTGTATGGTGCTTTGGTCCTATATTAATTCCATATTATTGGAATTGCTTGACTGGACCAGCCGGACTTAGTGCTCATCCCCCAAATCCCAAATATTCTTACAATTAAATTTTGGTCAGGCTGGTTGGGAGGCAATTCAAGCTGAGGTTGCCCAGTAAGTAAATAGTGATGTTCGTGGTGTTCCATTCTCCATGCAGGTTGCCAGGCCATTGAGAGGCTTTGTTGAGTATACTGGCACGACTGTCATATCTCCTGACCCTAATCTAAAGAGTTACTGAGGTCAGGCATTTTATTATAACTCGTACTACTTCTTAGCTCCACTTATGTGCCTTCCATTAATCTGTCATCTAATCGATTTATGGGGTCTAAGTGGCTGTTCCCATCCGAATGGCTCGGATTTTAACTTATCCAGAGCGTATTTCTGATCACAATATAGAAAAGTTGAGGCAATGTGTCCGGAATGGTCCTGATAAATACCCTGGAGCAAATATTGGTCAGATATCCCGATGGTACAGCGAGGCAAGATTGAAAACTCATCATCACCCTCATATGGAAAAAGCTTCATTTGCTAGGATTATTTTTTTTTTATTATGCACGGTGTTTTATGGTAGTTTCAGAACTAGAGTTGCCCATGAATTGAAAGTCGGCTGTATGGTTGATCGTCAGTAATTTATATACATATTTTATTTTTTATTATATAATTACTAATTATTTTTATTTCTTATTTTTAATTAATTATATTATTTTATTAAATAGGAAATTAATTTGAAATTATAGATAAAAAGGGAATGAAGAAGTTCATATTAGGAAGAAATAAGGATTAAATTAGAAGATAAAAATACAGTCAGATGAAACCGAGTGAAAAAAATCAAAGAAATTAATACAATTGAGAAATATTGAATAATTAAAAGATTTAATTTTGTGTCAATTGCCAATTGGAGTACACGTGCAAAGGGCTTTCAATTTCTAAAGAAGACAAATGACTTTGGCCTTAAAGTGGCCAGCACATGGAGGATTAAAGGAAGTTTAATTGGGCTTTGCAAGAGTGGGCCGATTTTAGTTTGTGTTAGTAATTCACTAGCTATCATTATTTGACAAGGATTCAGTTAGGGATTAAAAATATAAAAGCCAAACTTTGGCTTTAGAAAGGGACAGCCGTTGGAAGGAAAGGAAAAGTGCAGCCGCAAGACAGAGTGCATTCGGCAACATAGCAGTTCGGCTTTCATGACTGATTTTATTTTTTTTTTGCTCTCAATTCAAGTAAGTTTAGTTAATTTTTTTATAATGAGATTAAGGATGAAAACTTATTCAATGAAATAAGTATCTTTTTATTTAATTAATTCCCTATATATGTTCTTTAATGATTATGGTTTTTATTTCACATGATTAGTTAAATGTTATTAAATCTTTTCACTAATTCTGTCATGCATTATTGATTTTTAGAATTAATATTTAACTAAATCTATTCTTGAATCTATAAAGTTTATACATGATTATCTTTGATTCTGTGTATTTTATTAAATTATTTACATAGAGTGCATAGAAAAACTTTAACTCTTTGTTATTCAATATATTCACGTGAGATGTTTATATGTCATACTATTAAGTGGAAAAAGAACCTACATAAGATTAATTTTATTTGGACTTAATTGTTATATCTATGAGATGACATAGATTGATTTCGAGTTGTCACTCTAAAATTGGGGATTAATTAATATTTAAATAATTACTATTTGAATAGTGGTGGATTCTAAAACCTTAATAATTTTTGTCTTATTGAATTCTCCTTTGTTTAAATTGTTTTCTTATTTTAATTAGTTTTATTTTTCTTAAAAGCTCAATTTGCTCAACTAGCTTAGAATTACTATTAATTTTATATTTGAATTAAACTTTTCAATTTATAACAATCCCTGTGGGTTCGACTACTATTCTATATTTAGATTCGTGCGCTTGCGAGTATATTAAAATTTTCACAATAAATTTTTGGCGCTGTTACCGGAGATTGTGCCAGAAAGTCAGTTTAATCTAAGTTGATTTGATTCTTCAACTAGTTATAATTTAGGTTGTCTTTTATTTTTTTAATTAAAAAAAAACTTTTATTTTTCTTTAAATCATTGTTTGGTTGTTTGATTTCTTTTATTTTTAAATTTCGTTTATTCTCATTATTGTTGGTTTATTTTTTTTATTTTTTTTTCTTTTCTATTTAGTTTATGAGTGTTTGGGAACGCGATTTAAAAAATCATTTGGTCAAAAAAGAGTAAAAATTTGATAGGAGTCGAGATAGTTCTTCAAAAGTGATGGGTGACCCAAATAGACTATTACCAGTACTACCACCAGTGCAAGGAGAGAAAACTCTTAGAGAATATTTTTCACCACTTGCAGCCAACCAACCATCTTGTATTGTGTTGCCACAAACTACAGCAACACACTTTGAACTTAAGCCATCTGTCATTCAGCTTTTACCATCTTTCCATGGGGTAGAGAGAAAGGACCCATATTTGCACATTAAGGAATTTCTTGATATATGCTCTACATTCCGTTTTCAAAATTTTAATGATAAGTCAATTAGGTTTCTTATGTTCCCTTTCTTATTAAAAGACAAAGCAAAAGCTTGGTTGGATTCACTTCTTGTTGGGTCTATTACTACGCGGGATTAATTGAGTAATAAGTTCCTCACCAAATTTTTTCCTATGTCTAAAACAAATGCTCTCAGGAGAGAGATAAGTGATTTTTATCAAAGAGAGTGTGAGCAATTTTATGAGTGTTGGGAAAGATTCAATGATTTACCCCTCAATTGTCCCCACCATGGTTTTGAGAAATGGAGACTTATACAGTGCTTTTACAATGGTTTAACTATGTCAAATCATCATATGGTAGAGTCTATGAATGGTGGGAGGTTTTTGAACTTACATGAAGGGGCTGCATGAGATTTTTTTAATTCACTTTTTGAGAATTCTCAACAGTGGGATTTTTCAAATCAAAGGAAAAAATCATCTCAAGTTTCTAGCAAGGGGTTATATGAAGTGAATGATGATTTTGATGTGAAATCCACTCTAGCTACACTTTGTAGGAAAGTAGATGTCTTACCTCTGAACCAATTAATGAATCACCATCCTAATGTAGCTAATGAGGTTTGTGCTCTTTGTTCAAACTTGTCTCATACAGCACATAATTGTCTGTTATTACCAGCCTATCAAGAGGCTTATTCTGAGCAGGTACATGCCTTACAATCATATGAGAAAATCTCCAATAATTCATATTCACCCACATATAATCCTAATTGGAGGAATCACCCTACTTTTTCTTGGAAACAAAATCAACCTTTGTCAAACTAAGGAGGGCAACAATTTAACATGCCCAATCAACAATTTGTCCCTCCTAACCAAGTATATCCTCTTGCCCAACAGCCTATGTCTCAATTTGTTGCACCCTAACAAAGAAAAACTTCTTTAGAGGATACACTTCAAAGTTTCATTCACTCAAACACTCAAACTATTCTAAAGCTTGAACATCAATTGGGTCAATTAGCAACTATTGTGGCTGAGAGAGAAAAAAGAAAATTTCAAGTCAACCAATTCCCAATCCTAAAGGAGTGCATGAAGTTGGATGGAGTTCAAGCCATCAACATGAAGAAGCAAAATCTATTATGACCTTGAGAAAAGGAAAATTGTTTGACAACAAAGTGGAGGTTCAAACAAGAAAGACATCTGAACCTACCTCTTCAAATCCAACTCACAAGACTCATCACCAAATGATCCAGAAGAGAGTGGCCCATCAGTTTACATTCCCAAGGCTCCTTTTCCTCAAAGGTTAACAAAGGTAAAGAAAGGGACTTTAACAGTTGAGATTATGAAAATATTCAAGCAGGTAAGTATAAACATCCCTTTACTTGATGCTATTAAGCAAGTTCCTTCACATGCCAAGTTTTTAAAAGATTTATGCTCTAAAAAGAGAAACTTGCACATCACCAAAAAAACATTTTTAACTGAACAAACTAGCAATTTACTTCAATGTAAAATGCCTCCAAAATTTAAGAATCATGATTCTCCTACTATCTCATGTGTTTTAGGGAACCAATGTTTTGATAACGCATTATTGGATTTGGGTGCTAGTGTTAATCTCTTGTCTTATTATGTTTACATGCAACTTGGACTAGGAGAATTAAAGCCAGCTTCTATTATTTTGCAACTTGCTAATAGGTCAATGAAAATACCTCGTGGTATTATAGGGGATGTGTTGATATAGATTGACAAGTTTTATTATCCTGTTGATTTTATTGTTATTGATACTAAACATGTACAAGATCCTAAGAAACACACCTTAATTATTCTAGGTCGTCCTTTCTTAGCTACAGCTGATGCTCATATTAGTTACAGGACTGGAAACATGCAATTGTCTTTTGGTAACATGACCATGGAATTAAACATTTTTAATGTTCCCAAGCAGGCACAAGAATATGATGAAGTCGTTGAAGTAGATATGATAGAAGCATCAATTGACAACTCACTTATTTCTAACCACTGTGACAATATATTAACACCATGCACAACTAACTCTGATTTTTCTGTTGATGTTGACAGTGGTATTAAAGAAGTTAATGCTTTACTTGATTCGGCTCTTATCATAGATCTAATTAAGTGGAAAGAAAAGATTGAGCCACTTCCTCCTGAAGAGAAAATTGAACCATTTAAGTTGGAGCTACTTCCTAAAAAAGTGCAACATAGGTCACATTCTGACATGAAACATGTGGTAAGATCTAAAGTGCTTAAATTGTTAGTTTTTTATACTACTTCAGATAACTCTTAGGTAAGCTTAGAACAGAAGAGATCAAATCAGTGCGATATTGAGGAGTTTCATTACCATTATCCTTTTATAGATAAAATGCTTCAGTGCTTAATCAATTATATTTTCTGGTATTTTCTGTATAATTGCTTTGATTTTCACCAAATTCTTATTGATCCTAGTTGATTTGTTGTTTACATTAATTAGTTAGATAGTATGATTTATTTTATTATTTTATTTATTTTATTATTTATATTTCTTCTAACGTTTTCTTTTAGTTGTCATTTTGTTTTACGCTTTCCTACCCCATCCAGGTGTGTTCTCTCCAACTTTTTCTTTTATTATTTATGTTTTTATTTTTTATTTTTTGCATGCATATCTTTTATTTATGAAACATTGAGGACAATGTTTTGAATAAGTTTAGGAGTGAGAATAGTGTGTGCTTTGTCATAAAAAAAACCAAAAAAAATTCAAAATTCAAAAAAATATTGTGTTGCTTTTTTTTTGTTTTATGTGAAACGCCAATGATAAGAACTTGATTGATAATGAATATAGTTCTTAGAAATGGTTGAATCTTGTCTTAATTTATACTTGATTCTTGTGTTAATTCTTCTTGATTGAGATTCTTTAAACTATGAGCACTAATATCAATTATTTCATAATTTTGACTTGAAATTTGAGATTGACGCAGCTTGAGTTGAGAATTTTAGATAGAGTAAATGATTGTTTATCTTGATTCTTATCTTCACAATAGAAAATAATACACACAGCCGCCAAAGTCAGAAATAACTACCTATAACCCTTAAGGGTGAAACTATCCTTGAGTAATTTGGGCCTATGTACCACAAGTATGTAGAGGATAATCTATCATGAGAAGAAAGCTACCTTAAGGGGTAGAGTGAAAGCTCCTGAATACGGTTAAAAAGAAAAGAAAAGAAAAAAAGAAAAAAAAATCAAGTGCATGTGCTGAAAAAAAAATCAAAAGAAAATGCACATAAATGCCTGTGAGAAAAAAAATTGAAGATCAAGATGATAAGATTAGTTTGACTTGCTCTTTTCTTTGTTTGAGACGAAGGTTGTTGATATTGAAGATTTTGGGAATGGATTTGATTGCATTGATTTCACACACACACTACAAGAATAAAAAAGAGAAATGAGATTGACGATTGAATTAAAGTTAGAACTTTGCCAATATTAGAATTTTTTTTGTTTTCTTTACTTATTTTATTTTTAAAAAAGGGAAAATATCCACCGTCTACCTATTTTTTACACCTTTTTTAAAAATACACAATTTCTTCATTTTTTGGCTGAAATCCACCGAAAGTTATATTTTTTTTTCACTTTTTCACTTCCATTTGGAATCCGTTAAGAAAACTAACGGAAACTTAAAAAAATGACCAATTTACCCCCAAAACGAAAATTATAATTTCACCCTAAAAATGCCAAAAATAATAAGATTTAATAATGAATATCATTATTGGTACGTTAATGAAGTACAAAAAAATCTTGACTACTAGAGATTATAACTCAATAAATAATAAAATTTTACTTATTTTAAATTCAATTGATGGTTTGTGAGATTGGACTATTTTTAATACTACTGTTATAATTTAGCATTCTAATTACCAACATATTTAAAAAAAAACTTGCATTTGATGGTTGTGAAATTAATTTCTTTATTGACCGATGGGGGAAAATTATTAGATTTAATCTGATTATTTTTTATAATTTTTAAGGTGAAATTGTAATTTTTATTTTGCGGGTAAAATGGTCATTTTTTTAAATTTCCATTAGTTTTCTTAACGGATTCCAAACGGAAGTGAAAAAGTGAAAAAAAATGTAACTTTAGGTGAATTTCAGCCAAAAAAAGAAGGAATTGTGTATTTTTGAAAAAGGTGTAAAAAACGGGCGAACAGTGGATATTTTCCCTTTAAAAAATGATGTTTGTGGGTATCATCACTAAAGCCCTCACGAGACTATAACTCGTCCACTAGGGCTGCATAGGGGTTTAAAGGCCTGTTGCATACGCTAAATGTAATCGCGATTACCTGAGAAAGTGGTTTAGTTAGGATTTACTTTTTATTTTGCTGTTTTTTATTTTTTTTAAGTTTTAGTTTTGCTCGAGTACTAGCAAAATCTAAGTTTGGGGTATTTGATTAGTGTAATTTATATACATATTTTATCCTTTATTATATAATTGTTAGTTATTTTTATTTCTTATTTTTAATTAATTGTACTATTTTATTGAATATGAAATTAATTTGAGATTATAGATAAAAAGGACATGAAGAAGTTCATATTGGGAAGGAATAAGGATTAAATTAAAAGACAAAAATACAGTGACTTGGAACCGAATGGAAGAAATCAAAATAATTAATCCAATTGAGGAATATTGAATAATTAAAAGATTTAATTTTGTGCCAATTGCCGATTGGAGTGCACGTGCAAAGGGCTTTCAATTTCTAAAGAGGACAAATGACTTTAGCCTTAAAGTGGCCAGCACATGGAGGATTAAAGGAAGTTTAATTGGAAAAAAGTCTTCTTTCTACAGTGCTCTCTTTCTCTCTGAAAGAAGCATAGAGAATGGAAGGTCAAGGAGTCGTGATGACTCTATCTGTCACTCACGTGTTGAGTGGTCCCTTTTATTGCTTTAACTTAGAGTAACATACAGAGTAAGATTTACGAAATGGTGAGGTAGTTTCGTTGGTTTTCATTACAGAGAGCGGTTTGTTGGCAGTTGGCTTTAAAAATCTTCTTAGATTTTCTTAGCCGTTTGGAATGGACACAGAAGAACTTATTCGAAAGTGCAGTGCAATAACTCTACAAGAAGAGGAGAATGATAAGATTGAATTCTCTAGGAGCATGAAGGAGGAAGGTCAAAAAATTACGGCTAATTGTGTAGTGGGTAAAATCATGCTAAACAAAGGAGTCAGTATAGAAGGCTTGAGAGCTGCTTTGCAACAAGTGTGGAGATCCATAAAAGAATTTAAAGTGGAAAGTGCAGGCAACAATGTATTTATCTTCAAGTTTAATTCGGAGGAAGAAAAGAGAAGGGTGCTCATAGGTGGGCCTTGGCATTTTGCAGGAGCCCTGATAGTGATGATTGAACCGAAAGGAATTAGAAATGTTCAGGAGCAGACCTTCACACATGCATCCTTTTGGGTGCAAATTCATAATGTGCCTATCATGTGTATGCAGAAATGTGCAGTCCAAAAATTGGGAGAAAAGATTGGAGAAGTTGAGGAGATTGAAACTGATGAAGATGGGGAATGTATAGGAATATTCGCTCGGCTGAGAATTTCGGTAGATATAACGCAGCCTCTTAAAAAGATCTTATTCATTGAAGTTGAAGGAAAGAAGAAGATTTCGATGGCGGTGGTGTATGAGAGATTGCTGGACTTTTGTTTTTGCTGTGGTACCTTAGGACACCAATTCAGAGAATGCCTTAAGTATCAAGGACAACCTAAGGAGAACTTGCCATATGGAAGCTGGTTGAGAGCCAAAACTGCAGCTGAAAGAGTTAAATTCAACAAGAACAAGGAGAAATGGAGCAATGAGCACCAAAAACCAAGCTCCCCATCTGCAAACTCAAGAAAACAACAATTGCAACAATGGCACGCCAGTCCGGTTTGGTAAAGCGGTTCAGAGGCAACCTGCATTGGGAAAAACAAAAATACAGAACAACCAAAAGTAAACCAAGTGGCAGAAGTGTTTGAAGCGCAATTAATGCAAAGTGTTGAAGAATCGAGGCAACAGCTGATAGACTGCAAAGCACAAGCTAACACAGCAGACAGTATAGGCTCGATGAGTACTTTGTACAAAAAGGAAGGAAATAATGGAAGGGAAAGCACTGATATTGAAAGCGGGAAAGAGAGGGCTACAAAAGTGGCTCACCAAAAGCCTATACAATATCCAGAAGAAAACAATAAGGAAGGAATGATAAGTGGGCCGAGGCAGGCTAAACTAAAGACCAAAGGGAGAAAATAGAAACTTCGAGCCAGGAACCTTTTAAGCAGCAGAGACAGGATTGGTAACCCACCTGGAACCAAGAGGCTTAGAAATGAGGAGGATGAGCTAAGTCCAGAAAAGAAAAGACTAAAAGGGATGAGCCCAAATTACCTGTTAACGAACAACACTCAGACATACTCCCCGTCAGCAAAACTCAAGGTGTGCTGGGAGCAGCCCGAAAACACAATCGTGGAGGATGAGACAGCAATGCAAGAAGACATATCGGCGGCGGCTGGTGCACAGCCCCGCCGACAGCCATGAAAATGTTAAGCTGGAACGTCCGGGGTTTGGGGAATACCTGGACGCGCCTAGAGGTGAAGCGAATTCTCCAAACATACAAGCCTCATATTTTGTTTTTTTGTGAAACTAAGTTAATGGATGTGCAAGCGAGGGAGGTATGTAATCGGATGAATTTTGAGAATTGTTTTGCTGTAAATAGAAATGGCTTAGGTGGAGGGTTAGCGCTGTGTTGGAGCAGTGAGGTTCATGTAAATATAAGCTCTTTCAGCAATCATCATATTGACGCTGTTGTACAATCTGAAAATGGGAAGCATTGGAGGTGCACAGGGATTTACGGACACCCGGAGACCCAACAAAAACAGCACACGTGGACACTTCTCCGAAGATTGGCAAGTCTATCTGATCTTCCGTGGCTGTGCTTTGGTGACTTCAACGAAATTTTAGATCCAAGGGAGAAGAATGGTGGCCAAGACCGACATGTGAACATGATGCTTAGCTTCCGAGAGGCGGTTCAAGTTTGTAACTTAATAGACGTAGGCTGCAAGGGTTACCCGTTTACCTGGTCCAACCGTCGATTTGGTCCCCATCTGGTTGAAGAGAGATTGGACATATTTTTTTGTAGTAAAGATTGGGCTAATAGCTTATTTGATTCTCCAGCTACGAACCTGTTAACAGTAGGCTCCGACCATTGCCCAGTGCTAATGGAAGTTAAAGAAAGAGGACAATGTGAGAGTTATGTTAGAAAGTCTTTCCCTAGAGTGCACTATGAAGACATGTGGAGTGCTTACGATATGTGCAAGAGTATTGTTCAAGATGAGTGGAGTACTTGTGGGAGCTAGAAAAATGGAGATCCTGTACTCCAGTTTCAAAAATCAGCCAAGAAGTCGATGGCGAGGCTTAAAGGGTGGAGTGAGCGGGAGTTCTGAGGTCAGGAAGAAGAATTAAAGAGATTAAGGAAGTAGCTAGAAAGGGTTAAACAAAATTTTAAGCATTATGACGGGGGTGATGAGTATAGAAGATTAGAAAAAAGAATCCATAATCTGCTGATCAATGAAGAAATGTATTGGAAGCAACGATCGAGGGCTGATTGGTTAAAAGAAGGAGATAAAAATATGAAATTCTTTTATGCTAAAGCTTCGGCTCGAAAAAAGAAGAACAAGATTTGGGGAATCGAAGACGGACAAGGAAAATGGACAGAGGATATCGCTGAAGTGGAAGCTGAATTTTGTGAGTATTTTCAAGAGATCTTCACTTCCTCAAGAATAAGCCAAGACCAAATAGATAGTGCTTTGGCGGGCCTGATGCCGAAAGTGACCCAAGATATGAAGAGCATGCTGGAGCAGCCTTTCACAGCCGATGAGGTATCAAATGCGCTGAGCCAAATGTGCCCAACAAAGGCCCCTGGACTAGATGGACTCCTTGCTATCTTCTTTCAGAAACACTGGCTAACAATGGGAGAAGGAGTGATTGAAACGTGCTTGCATGTGCTAAATGAGCAAGGTACATTATCTCAGTTAAACCACACTTACATTGCTTTGATTCCAAAAGTCCACAAGCCTAGGAAAGTTACAGAATTCAGATCAATTAGTCTTTGTAATGTAATCTACAGACTTATTACTAAGACTATAGCTAATAGAATGAAGCTTATCCTTGCTCGAATTATCTCTCCCAATCAGAGCGCATTCATACCCAATAGGCTTATTACTGACAATATCATTATTGGTTATGAATGCCTCCATAAAATTAGACACAGCAAGGGGAAAAGAAATGGGCTAGTGGCTTTAAAGTTAGACATTAGCAAAGCATATGATAGGATGGAGTGGGATTTTTTGAAGCACACAATGATTAAACTAGGATTTCCAAATAGATGGGTAGAGTTGGTCATGAATTGTGTTACTACACCATCTTTCTCTGTAATTATTAATGGAGATCCAAAAGGGATGATTCACCCTCAACGAGGCCTTAGGCAAGGTTGTCTGTTGTCTCCATATCTCTTCATTTTGTGTGCAGAGGTTTTCTCCAACTTGTTGCTGCAGGTAGAGCGTAATCACCTCATTCAAGGGCTGAAATTCGGGAAAGAGCTCACTATCTCACATTTACTTTTTGCGGATGACAGCCTTGTGTTCACCAAAGCTTCAGTTGACAGCTGCAAGAACCTAAAAGCCATTTTTGATTGCTACGCAGTTGCTTCAGGACAACTCTTTAACTTTGAGAAGTCATCCTTAGTGTTTAGTGGTAGCATTCCAGAGGACAAAGCTGAAGCAATAAAAAACATTTTCCAACTTAATGTGGTTTCTAGGCATGGAAAATATTTGGGCCTTCCATCTATGGTTGGAAGAAAGAAGACTAGCTTCTTCAATGAGGTGAAATTGAAAGTGGTGAGTAAGATTGCAAGCTGGCAGCATCGTTTGTTCTCAAGTAGAGGGAAAGAAGTTCTTATTAAAGCTGTGGCTCAAGCGATACCAGCCTATGCAATGAGCGTCTTTAAGTTACCCCTGGGATTGTGTGATGATATTCAGAAGGCAATGGCCAAGTTTTGGTGGAGGTCAAAGGAGGACAAGCGCGGAATTCATTGGGCAAGATGGGGAAAGATGAGTCATGCTAAGAGTAGAGGAGGCCTCGGGTTCAGGGAAATGTCTAGCTTCAACCGGGCTTTAGTGGCCAAACAAGGGTGGAGATTGCTGCAATACCCATAATTATTGGTCACCAGAGTGCTGAAGGCTAGATATTATAAGGAGATTGATTTTTTACACGCTAGAGCAGGATCTAATCCTTCGTACATATGGCGGTCTATTCTGTGGGGCAGACAAGTGCTGCAAAAAGGAATCAGATAGAGGATCGGCAATGGAGAAAAGATACAAATATGTAGAGACAATTGGATTCCAAGGCCAGAAACGTTTAAACCAATATTAATTCAAAATGTGGCAGCAGATGCTTCAGTAGCAGATCTCATTAGTCAGGAAAATAATTGGGATCAAAGGAAGGTGAGACAGTGGTTTATGGATGAGGATGCAGCTGAAATTCTACAAATTCCGCTGCCGAGAAGACCAAGAATGGACGAGGTGATCTGGCACTTTGATAAAAAAGGGCAATATTCTGTTAAAAGCGGATACCAATTGGCGCTTAAAATTAAGAATTCGGATAAGCCGAGCTGTTCATCCAAGGGTCTGCACCACTGGAATTTGTTATGGACCCTTCAATTGCCGGAAAAAATTAAAATCGTCATGTGGCGAGCATCTCACAACCTTTTGCCTACTGCTGATAATTTATGGAGAAGAGAGATACTGCTGGAGCCTACGTGTCAAATTTGCAAGTAAGGTACGGAAACTACAGCTCATACTCTATTACTATGTAAAGTTGCCAAGAAGGTCTGGAGGTATGCCCCCTTTGAAACATGTTTCCTTGATGCTGTTAACCAAGACATGTTGGAAATTATGGTTGAAATGGCTACGAAATTAACAAAGTCAGACATTGAAGTTATGGTAGCTATCTGCTGGACTATCTGGTTTGGCAGGAACAAGTTTCTGTTTGAAGGGAAAAAAATGGAACCATTACTAACTATTTCAAGAGCTGAGGCTGTGGTGGAGGCCTATAGAAGAGTGAAACAACTGAAGTAGGATCCAGAGGCAAAATATTCTTCCAAGAATCAGCAAGTATGGAGCCCTCCTCCTGATAATACATTCAAAGTTAATGTTGATGCTGCTGTTAATTTTGACAGGCAAAAGGCCGGCCTGGGGGTTGTTATTAGAGACTCATGCAACAAAGTTAAAGTGGCTGCTGTGAAATCCACTCTATTTACAGGGGATGTAAAGACTGCAGAAGCTGAAGCTGTTGAATGGGGGTTAGTGGTGGCAAAAAGTGCAACTATTCAATGCATAATGGTGGAGTTAGATTGTCAAGAAGTGGTGAAGTTAATTAACAACAAAGAGGGCAGTAGGGCAGAGATTATGTGGGTGATTTCAGAAATTCAAAGTCTTAGCAAGGATTTCCAGAATTTCAGCTGCTATCACACTCCTAGATCATGTAATACTCATGCCCATTCCTTAGCTAAGTTAGCTCTAAGGAACAATGAAACTGTTGTATGGCTGGAACCAATTCCAGTAGAAGTCGAATCTGTGTTATCATCTTTGTTTTAATGAAATCGTTTATTTCCTTCTCAAAAAAAAGAAAGAAGTTTAATTGGGCTTCGCAAGAGTGGGCGATTTTAGCTTGTGTGAGTAATTCACTAGCTATCATTATTTGACAAGGATTCGGCTAGGGATTAAAAATATAAAAGCCAAACTTTGGCTTTAGAAAGGGATAGCCGCCTGGAAGGAAAGGAAAAGTGCAGCCGCCTGGAAGAAATCAAGCATTCGGCGGCAGCAGCAGTTCGGCTTTCATGGCTGATTTTATTTTTTTGTTGCTCCCAATTCAACTTTCATGGCTGATTTTATTTCTTTTGTTGCTCCCAATTTAAGTATGTCCAGCTAATTTTTTTATATTGAGATTAATGGTGAAACCCTATTCAATGAAATAACTATCTTTTTATTTAATTAATTCTCTATGTATGTTCTTTAATGATTATGGTTTTTATTTCACATGATTAGTTGAATGTTATTAAATATTTTCACTAATTCTGTCATGCATTATTGATTGTTAGGATTAATATTTGATTAAATCTATGCTTGAATCTATAAAGTTTATACATGATTATTTTTTATTCTGTGTCTTTCATTAAATTGTTTACATAAAGTGCTTAGAAAAATTTTGATTCTTTGTTATTCAATATGTTCATATGGAATGCTTAGATGTCATACTACTAAGCGGAAAAAGAACCTACATAAGATTAATTTTATTTAGGCTTAATTGTTATATCTATGAGATACATAGATTGATTTCGAATTGTCACTCTAAAATTGGGGATTAATTAATATTTAGATAATTACTAGTTGAATAGTGGTAGATTATGAAATCTTAGTAATTTTTATCTTATTGAATTCTCCTTTGTTTTAATTGTTTTCTTATTTTAATTAGTTTTATTTTTCTTAAAAACTCAATTTGCTCAACTAAGTTAGAATTAATATTAATTTTAGATTTGAATTAGACTTTTCAATTTATAACAATTCCTATGAGTTCGACCTCGTTACCACTATTCTATCTTTAAATTCGTGCACTTATAAATATATTAAAAATTTCACAACAAGGACGTTGTTCTTTTCAACAGACAACCAAGCTTGCATCAAATGTCAATCATGTGCCATAGGGTGATCAACATTAATTCCAGGCATCTTAATTTTTTTCCAAGGCTTATTTCTATTCATTCAATCCATTTTTCAATATTGTTTATGATGCAGGCGGGAATAATTGTTGGGAAAATATGCTCTTTAAAAACATATGTGTTTATTTAATTGTAATAAACAATTTTTCTTATTAATAAAATAGATGAGGTATTTTATTCAAATATCTTAATTGCATTGATATTTGTATTAAAGTCCATTTAATCCTATTATATGTATTTATGTGATCACCATGTGGATTCACAGAAGACATAAATACAAGTTATCTTATGATTAAATAAATTTAGTTCGCAGTTGATAAATAAAGTTGGGCATTTTATTTAGGTATAGACTGTAATAAATTCATTGAATGATTTGTCTTAATCATGTATGAATTTATTGATGTAGTATGACTACATTGAACAGGATCACATATGAGATTTAATTAACTTTGTAATAACTGTCAGACTTATTAAATCTCATAGGCGTTGATTTTACTGTAATCTTAATCTTGAGTTAATTATGATTTCATGATTGTAATTGTTATTTCATTTGAGTTACCAATGGGCACGACACATCCTTGTGGTCAAGATTACCCGGTATCTTGGTGGGAGCAATTATGAGTAGTGGAGTTATGGATTAACAATATAGAATTTGTACAACACATCTCTTGATGGGTTTTCGGCACTTGATCATAGAATTCTCTGGCCAGAGTGTGTCAACATATTTAGTATGTTGAAAATGATCATTAGAGAAAACCAGTAAGGATCAAGGAATAAGATGTTATTAAATTGATTGGACAGTTGAGATATCAATTTAATTAACGATGTGGTACAAAAGATTGTGCAGTAAAGAAATCAATGTGGCTTGGGTCGAATTATTATTCGAGCATACAATTATGGAAGTCAGTTCCAATCTTTTAGTGGAGTAGATTTGGAATAAAATAATTGGGCTAGTTTAATTACAGACCTAATTATTGTAGCCACTATTGTATGTTTCCAAATGATCATCGGGTTAGCTCATTTAATTGACTGCACCACTACTGGACTAATAAGCAAGATAACTAGCTATTTGGGTCAAAAGCCTAAATATATCATTTAGTGGAAGGCTCCATTTAATTAGCTTATGTGCAAGGGACCTTATGTTATTTTACATGGTGGGCCCCCTACAAAATGAAAAGGAACGTGAGTTTTATTTAGGGCATTATTTGGAGCCTAGGGTTTTCACTAAAGGGAGATATATAAGGCTTATTTTCTAAAAAGAAAAGGAGGAAGCCACTTTACACAGATCAGAGAATAAGATTTTTCTCTCTCTTGTTGAGAGAAAAATTTTCTCTTGCTAGTTGCTTTGGTAGTGATAAAGGCGCCCACACGTCAAGTGCAGATCGAACTTGAGTCATAACCTGGAAGATCATTGGTGACAGTTCGTGATCTAACAAGCGTGGTGGTGACGGATCGTGATCTAACAGGAGTGGTGGTGGCGGATCGTGATCTAAGAGCCTAAATCACTTCAGCGGAAAAAGCCAACTCGGATTTTCAAGGTACGATTTCTAGAATACAAATTCTTATATATTATATGAGAGCGATCTTTAAAAGGTTTTAAAAAATTTAAAAACCTAATTTTTCCCGACAATAATGCCTTGGAGAACTTTGAGATTCAATGAATCTGTTTGCAACCAATATAATGCTGATTTTGATGGTGATGAGAGGAATATGCATGTCCCTCAAACAGAAGAAGCTCGAACGGAAGCGCCTTTGTTGATGGGGTTAAGTTCCTATCCGTGTCACACTATTTCATGGATTTGTGCATCTGTATACCTTTTATGTTTCTCGATCATTTTTTTAATTCATTTTCAGTCTTAATTTTCATTTGAGATTATCTGTTGATTCAACAATTTTTGTATAATAGGTGTCAACGTCATTGGTAGCACTATTAAGTTATGAATCTGTAAGATATGAAACTTATGAATTTTAATCTGGAATGCAATTTATAACTGGTACTTAACAACAGTGCGATTGCTTCATTGCTTGGCCAATGTCTATCTAAACAAAGATGAAAAATCACCAATATAATTTTTCGAATCTCGAAGCTAAAATTACCTGTGATTCATTGAGGCACATAAGCAGAAAGTCTTATTGGACCAAATTTTGTACCGCAAGGAGATAGCGGTATCTGCCAACATGGGTTAATTTTATTAATTTTTTTATTATATAAATTCAAATTTAACCTTAAAGTAATAGCAATATTTTGGCCGACAGGCTGTAGATCAAGCTCTATCAAAATTGATTGTTCGGACAATAAACTTATGAGGACTAGCATTTGTCTAAATAAGATGTCTCCGGTGATTATTTCAATATTGCTGGGAATTCTTTTCAAAAAAATTTTAAAAAATGTAGAAGATAAGACACTGCTGTTTGTGGCTTTCTATTGGGTGCAAAAATGAGAAATTTATGCAAGGCTTCACTAGGGTGATCTTAACCTATAAAAGTCCCAATGAAGAGGAATATAATGATATAGGCGCTGCTCATAGGATTTTCCTTGTGCTTCACCTGTTGATGCTTTTGGTAAATAATGAAGAACAATGAGAGCATTATTATAAATATTAACAGTATGTTTCAAACAATTTTGAAACCAAGCTCATTTGAGAGCTCAGTTCTTCAATTGAATCAGTAAACTTAGTTTCGTCCCCATTTCAGCAAAGCTACTTTACTTACTTTTTCTGCAAACCACCGTCCTCGTCCTCCATGATGTACCGCATTGAGTTAAGCCGGCAACCCACAAGCATGAGCCTCTATATCGAGGCAACCTCTTATATTGAGGTGAATATATAAGAGGTGAGCTTTTCGTAAATTCACTCTTTAATTTTTTTATAATTTTTATGTAGCTCAAAAAAATTGTGTGATTTGGATATATGGTTGAGGTAAAATCAGAATTGAAATTTAAAAAAAAAAATTGGCTGCTTATTGAGAAAGAAATGGATTTTGATTTGCTCAATTCAATTTTAACGGTTTAGGCTCTATAGTGGCAGCAAAACAAAGCATTATTTGGTTGAACCATGCATCTCATTTGCTGGATGTTGCCGTAGGGTTATAATATTTAAGCCTCTGATTGTATGGAGCTTTATTCATGGAAGTTTGTGGAAAATGGCCATGGTGCATTTTGAATGGGTAATGATGGGGATCGGTAGCAAAAGTTGTTATTTCTTCAATTTTTTTTATTTCAAGGAAATATCAATAACTAAAGAGGATAAAATAGTTATTTTAATTGTTTTTAGCATTGTAAATATTTGGAATTGTTAGGGACAAAAATATAAAAAAATGGGGTTATGATTTTCGCACCAAAAATGTTAGCTTTTCTTCTAGTTGTCTAAGTTTATAAATTATCACCAGGATAATATTATCTTTTTAAAGTCAGCTATTGGTCAATGAAAATTTAAACTGATGGTAGAGGATTTTTTACAAATAAAATGATTTCTTGGAATGGCCTCAAACTTCAGGAGAGATTTTTTTTTTTAAAATTACCCTTTTGCAATCTGTTACATGACTGAATGAGGGAAATGATTCATTATGGTAATAGCCACTAGAGAAGATGTTTTAGAATCTGCATGCAGCAATCTCTATGCTCTTAAATAAGAGAAAATGGCATTTTAATTTTTGTTTTATAATCTATAAATAATTATTTTCGGTGAAAACAAAAGTATGTTTGGTTGATTGTTTTTGAAATAGTGTTTGAAAATGAAAAAATGAAAATGTGTTTTGTTGTTTTTTTGAAAAAGTGAAGACAATGAACAAAAGTCAAAAGAAAAACTGTATTATAATAAAAAAATATTAATAAACTAAAATTCTTTTAATTATGATATATTTTATTTATTTTTTTGTTATAGTAAATATTTTGTTTTAGAAAATTGCTTTTAGAAAAACATTCAAGTTCTTTAAAAATTACAAAAATACTACAAAAAAATTAAAACCATTAAACAAACAATTTAATTGCATTATAAAGTAAATATTGGTCATGAGCTCACATGATAAGTGATAGGTCCGTCTATGTTACGGTTAATGTAAATTACAGTTGCCCTATAAAATTTCTTCAAGCCCCCTATATTCTATATTATTGCAATTTATTTATACAATTATAAAATTTTTTAAATAATAAAATTTCGTTTAATCTCTTTCACTCTGTTTTATTTCATTAAAACCCCTAGAGTTCCAATTCGCCCCCTATAATTTTAAATTCCCAAAATAATCTCTATTTAATTAAAAATATAATAATTATTAAATGAATTACAATTATAATGATAATTATAGTAATTATTTTATTATAATTATAAATATAATAATTATTTTTTCATTAAATTGTTCATGATAATAATTAACGATAATTATTATTAATAATTAATTTTTAAATAATAATAAAAATAATTAAAATACAAATAATAATTATGAAAAAAAAATAATTAAGGATTTTATAGTAATTTGTTATAATTTAACTCACTCTGATTTTTATTCTAAGACAAAGTAAACATAAATAGTAGAACAACTAATTCTAATTACAATTCCTGCCATTCAAGTAAATAAATTATTATGATTCTAATTTCTCATTTTGATTCTAACTATTCTGATTTTAACTCATTATGTTTCCAACTAATTTCGATTCTTTTTTAGTGAATGAACTATAAAATTAATAATGCTTATGAATAAATTGTAAATAATATAAAGTGATTTAATTGAATATATAGTAGTTTACAATTTTATAGTGCGTTCACTAAATATGAATTGAAATTAGCTAGAAACATAATGAGTTAGAATCGGAATAGCTAGAATCAAAATGAGAAATTAGAATCATAATAATTTATTTATTTGAACTGTAAGAATTGTAATTAGAATGAGTTGTATTACCATTTATTTGTTTACTTTGTTTTAGAATAAAAATTAAACGAGTTAAATTGTACATAATATAGAGTATAGGGGGTTAGATACAATTTTATAGAACAGTTGTAAGTTACATTAACTGTCGTCTTTCTATGTGCTTCTTAAAATCTAGTTATCTTTTTCTTCTACTAAAAAGCATGTCCCGTTTTAGAGTTATTCTCCAGAATCCTAAATCATTTTGATGGCTTAATTATTTGTTAATTCTTAACGGCTTGGAAAAAATGGAGCTGTGGACCTAAGCACGGGAACTGTTTACCAGCCCTACCATTTTATAATTTACAATTTGCATATTAAAGTGAAAAAAAGAATCTTATTCGCTTGTTCATGTATTTGCCGTCATCAACTCATTCTTTATCTTTAATTTATGGTTTCCAAATTAAAGAAAGAAGAAGATCTTATATCGAACTTGCTAATCTTCACAGGTTCATTTTACATGCCTTTATGCACCAACTCATTCTTGTCTGCAACTTGCAACTTGCGAGTTAAAATTAAAAGAAGACCTTTTATATTGAACTTGCTAGTCTTCACAGATTCATGTATCTGTCTTCATCAACTCACTCTTGCGGGCCTCGAATTGACACCAACAAGTTGATTGCAATTATGCAAGTTCCTTTTCGTCTCTCTCCATTATCCATAATTTTTTATTCTAAAAAATTATTCTCAATAATATAATATTCATAATTAAGTAATGAGATAATATATTTAATTTATTTTATAAAAATTATCAACTATTTAATAAAAAAGACATTGTTTAAAATAAAATTTAAAATACCTATCATTACTATTATCAATAAGACTAGGGTAATTTTTAAAAACCTCCCCTGAAGTTTGGGCTTGTTGCAAGTAGATGACGAGAATCTATTTATTTGTAAAACACCCCCTACCGTCAGTTAATTTTAACATTGACCGTTAGTTGACTGTGCAAAAATAATATTGCCCTTAACAACAGTTTGTAGACTGACATAACTAAAAAAAAAATTAAAATTGTTGGCGCGAAAAACACAATCTCTATTTTTTGATAATTTTATCCTTGTCAACTCCAAAGATTTACAATATCATAAGTAAAAATTATAACTATTTCATTTTCAAGTTTTTTATTTTATCTTTCTTGTAGGAACTTTAAAAAAATATCAATAATTTAAAGATAATTTTTCAATTTTTTAATTTTATTTTTCTTGTAGAAACTTTAAGAAAATATTAATAATTTAAAGAGGGTAAAATAGCCAATAATTTTGGTTTTTTTTAGTTAATTCCATCTACAAACTGTTGTTAAGGGTAGTATTGTCTTTACACAGTCAACTAACCGTCAATGTTAAAAGTAACTAACGGTAGGGGATTTTTTTACAAATAAACAGATTCTCGCCATCTACTTGCAACAAGCCCAAACCTCAAGGGAGGTTTTTAAAAATTACCCTAATGACTAAGAAGTATTATGCAGGGTCAGCTCTAGAGTATTAGGGACCTCAGGCAAAAATTTTAACGAGACCTCTTCACATTCAAAACTTAAACACTCAAAGAAAATAAAAGAACTCTTAATTCAATAAAATTTTAACTATATCTTAGATTTTTTTTTAAAAAAAAGGAGTCAAGAATATATCTTTTTTACTTCCTTTAGGACCATTTTTTCAAGAAATCATTATTTTTATTTAAAAGTAAACCAATAACTGTAATAATTTTCTTTATAAAGATCAGCACAAAAATTTTGTAATGCCAAATAATTAAGTTATTCTTTTTAAATAGATAGATAAAGAATTTAATATTTTTATTTAAAAAAACTAATAATGAATTAACAATTAGACAAAAATAACAATTATACTCTTTAATATTAAGTTTATCAAATACAAAATTTGTATAAAATTCTTAATTGTAAGATAATTATTAATTAATAAATAGAGGGCTAAGATATTGACTTTCCTACCATAAGTAACTTAAAAAATATATTAATTTGAGTATAATATGGAAATATAAAAATGGGTCTCTGTAATATATGATGCGTAGGTGACCATAATAGGGTCTTTCGACCATGGTCGGCTTCAGAGTTTTTGGAGCCTTAGGCCAATTTTTTTTTATGAGACCTCTTTTTATTTTATAATTTTAATACTAAAATAAATATAAATATCTCAAAATTCATTCCATATTTAGTTCTTGAATTTCAAGAATAATTAAAAGGATCTTTAAAATTTTTAAAAACAAAAAAAAAGAATAGTAAAGGAGATATTTTTTTACTTCAATTAGAATCATTACAAAAATAAACAACCCAATAAATAGAAAAATATTATCAAATAGAATATTTAGAATTGTAACACATAGAAAGTTGAGAAGACAAATTGATGATTAGATAATGGATATAGTTTTTATATTTTAAGAAACTAATTTTTTCTTTTTAAATGAACTAATGAATGTAATAATTTTCTTTATAAACAAGATATCAAGAAATTGTTTCATTTATTAATTTATGAGATTATATGATTTTTAATAAAAATTAAAAGGAATACTAAAAATAAAAGATTCTAATATTAAATGATAAGGCTTTATGAGAAAACTGAAAAGGTAACGAATTTAACTCTTTTTTTGAAAGACTAATAATAAATAAATTAATGGTTAAACAATATTATTAATTATATTTCTTTAACTCTAAAATTAATAAATATAGATAGACTTTTCTACAATACATAATTAAAAAAAATTTATTAATTAAAAAATTATTAAAAAATACTAAAAACTTTTATAAAATATGATACCTTTAAGCCACCGCGTCATTCTCCTACACTTAAAACCACCATTACTTTCGAATAAAATAAAACTTTAAGCGTCAACTTATTTCATCTATTTTTAAAGCCGCCCTCGTCATTATGCATGAATGCAATTATGCATATTCCTTTTCTTTTGTCCACTACTGATTTTAGTCGTATTTGTGGTATCAATTAAGCCACGTGTTAACAATAATAAAATTCCTTTATACACTCAAGTCATTTGACAACAGTCGGCATGCTACTACTCAATACATATATATATATATATATATGTCGTAACTTGTGGTTTCAAAAGGATGGCTAGCTCTCAACAGATGCCTGTTTACATCAACGTCCCGGGAGTGAAACTGAGCTCTGCCTCCGCTGGGCGGGAGATGCCGGTGATCGGACTGGGCACGGCGGTTGACAAGAAGGATGAAAATGCCATGAAGTCTGCAGTAATGGAAGCAATCAAGCTCGGTTACAGACACTTTGACACAGCTTCAGAGTACGGGACAGAGAGGGCTCTTGGAGAAGCAATCGATGAAGCACTTAAACTTGGGCTTCTCGCTACTCGCGAAGACCTCTTCATTACTACTAAGCTCTGGTTGAATGACGCTCATCGTGACCTCGTTGTCCCAGCTTTGAAGAAGTCTCTTAGGTAATACTAGTCCTCATTTTTTCCCCTTTAAATACTATCTTCTGTATTTTTAACCTTTATTTTTTTCTTTTAAATAATATCCTTGTAACAAAAATCTTGACATTAATTAATTTATCTATAACAAAATTAATTTACAAATTAACCAATAATTATTTATTAGTAAATTAATTAATAAATATCATTACAAAAGAACTATTATTTTTATATTTGTGCAACAATCTTACTAATAATTATTTATAAATTAATTAATATTAGCCAACTTGAAACCATGCTTAATATCTTTACAATAATCTTACTAATAATTATTTTATAAAAAAATAGTTTTCCAAGTTAAGTCTAAATGTAGAATAATAATATAAAATTTATGTAATTTTTTATATTAGTTTTTAGGTTAGTTTGATAAATTATCTTTTTCAATTAATATCCCCTAGAGTGATATTACAAGGGTATCATTGTAAAATGAAAGGAAAAGCAAGGGTAGAATGTAATATATTTAATAAATGGAGTGTTGTTTTAATGCGAATACTCTGTTAAACTATGTGGATTAATATAATTGATTTTCAAGATACTATAAAACTATGTAGTTTAATAATATTAAAAAATAATTCTATTAAGTCGTATGGTATAATAGCATGTCCACGTGAAAAAAAAATGAGGGAAAATGAGGGCACCGGTATTAAAGAAGGACAATTTATATTTATTACTTAAAAATCAAAGCACATAACTATGACTAGAATGACTAGAATTATATCATGGAACAAAAATAACACAAATTCAATGAAATGGTGGAAAGAAAGTACAATTAATAATGCATTGGGCATGCTTTTTTTTTTTTTTCTGGAGGAAAATAATAACATGTATTACTGAGGTCAAGAAAGACCTATAAGACATCATTATATAGGTGCAAATACAAGGTCAGGCTTAAGTACAATATATAAGACAATACCTAAAACTTACACTAAAGTAAGGGAGTACCTAACTACAAAGTAACTAAGAACTATAAATTCTAAAACCGAAAAGAGACTAAATGGCCCCACACAATAAAATCTCATGAAGTGCTGGAGAAATTTTACGGCACTAACCTAATCTAACAACCTCAACTAGAATGGGTGAATACCACGTCCCAAATGAAATAGCTACAAAACTACAACATAACGATACCACAATAATAAACAACAAATAAAAAGCTTAAAAAATAACATAACATACAACCACCATCAAAGCCATTCACTGAATACCTCTCCACAAGCCCTTGCCTTAGGCCATCTGCATCTTGAAGCATCACAATTGTAGCCATCCACCAACTCCGGACACTTTTGTACCTATGAACAGCCTCCATGGGTAGCATCACAACAATAACGCCACCAACACTAACCACAACTACCCCACCGCCAGGCAACAAGTACTGAGATTCAGCTGTGGTGACTAGTTTGAGTACTAGATCCAGTTGAGTACTATATATATATATATATATATATATATATATATATTTTCCGTTTTGAATACTATACATGAGTTCTAATTAATTAAGCGGAGCTTATTGATGTGTATATATTTATATTATACCCACGCGCATGCAGGACCCTTCAGATGGACTATGTTGACCTCTATCTCATTCACTGGCCCATCAGTGCAAAGCCGAGTGAGAAATTACAAAGCCTTATACCCAAAGAAGATCTTGTACCATTGGACTACAAGGGTGTGTGGGAAGCCGTGGAAGAGTGCCAGAGGCTTGGCCTCACTAAGTTCATTGGTGTCAGCAACTTCTCTTCCAAGAAGATTGAGGCTCTACTCGCCTTCTCTACCATCCCTCCTTCAGTCAATCAAGTGATGAGATTATCCATTTACTAATTTATTTATTTATTTACATTTATAGACAGATTAGGAGCTAATGATTGTTATTAGGTGGAGATGAACCCTGCCTGGCAACAGAGACAGCTCAGAGAATTTTGCAAGTCCAAAAGTATTATTGTAACTGCATTCTCTCCCTTGGGAGCCGCCGGGTCCAGTTGGGGCACGAATCAAGTTATGAACAATGAAGCACTGAAGCAGATTGCTGACGCTCACGGCAAGACTGTTGCTCAGGTTGCTTTACATAGTTTTTATCAGTATGTTTGTGTTTTTGTTTTGCAAATTGAACAGGAAACTAATTTATCATCAATTAGTTCTTGGATTGATATGTTATGGATTGTCTGTTTAATAATTAATGTCTGCGTATACCTTGGCAGGTTTGTCTTCGATGGATAATTGAGCAAGGGGCGATTGTTGTTGCTAAGAGCTTCAACAAGGAGAGGCTGAAGGAGAATCTGGATATCTTTGACTGGGCACTAGCTGATCACGATTATGACAAGATTAATCAAATCCCGCAGCACAGAATGATGCCCAGAGATGAGTATATTACCCCTCATGGGCCATTCAAGACACTTGAAGAGCTCTGGGATGAGTAAATCCCCCTTTTAATATCTAATGTATATTCTATTTCTTCTGCAAGGGAAATTAACTTTAAGTATGTTTCATATCTACCTAATTATTAGGTGTAGCTCACAGGATTTGAGCAGTTAATTGGCTTGTAACTATGAAGAATTTTAAGTAAGTACTAGAACTAAGGATTCTGTGATTGTTCTTTTCGGGCACACATATGAGATTGCATCAAATTGAGGATACTGTACATGGCACTTATATATAAATGTGCACAGTGAGGTACCGATTTGTGGCTCATTTATTCTGCTCGTTTGACTATTGAATTTGGAACTTCATAGGTTCTGATTTAAGCTTGATATTTGTTGATGTGTGAAACAAACAATGGCAAGGCAGAATGACCACTCAAGAAGGACAAAGCTACTGACCAGAAAATTACTATATGATTTGTTTGAAGTTGAACTTTTTCCTCTTAATTAGATATTCATTCTCTGTGTGTATCTTTTGAGTATCCCTGTTTTAAACAATTCATTTCTCCTCCTAATTTGATTTTTGTTATTGTTTTGGGTAATATCGATACTTAGGGCTTCTGTGGTCACTTCTTTAAGGAGAAAGGGTTCTGTCAGTCCACCTTGAGCCTTGATTTTTAAGCATTGTAGCTATTTATTTGCTTCAAATATAAAGAATTTGGTGGGAGATTTCCTTATTGTGCATCATAGTTTTTTACTTAAATTTGTCAGGTTACCTACTACTTTAGAGAGCCATTCGCAAATGATATATTAATTTTCAAAAGTCCACCACTTCTTCAGGAAGTAGGATACACTGATGATGGTGTCTATATTAAAGGAATTGTTGCCAAGGAAGGTGATGTTGTGGAGGTGAGTTTCTTGGTGAAGGCAGCTTCATCCATTGACTGATATTGTTTCCGTTGATTTCAGCAACTCAGTCTTTTCTAGGATATTTGGAGTGTTGGACTCTTAAATGTGGAAGTTGTTTGCTTGCAGGCTTGTGAAGGGAAACTTATTCTTAATGGAGTTGTAAGAAATAGACTTTATCTTGGAGGCACCTTTTTATAACATGACACCAATTGTAAGCATCAAAGGTTTAATGTTATTTCCTTCCCACGTATGTCTCATTTATTATGATCCTGTGTCCAAATGAAAATTGTGCCTGTACCACAATCAACAGAAAACATTCTAACATCTTATGTTTTCTATTTATAACCATAGACATCATTGTTAATTTTCAATCTTCTTTGTTCATGTTGCAGACTGTAGTGGAGAACTCGAACAGTTATGATTTACTTGTATGTTAAGCTACTTCTACGACTTACCACTGGCGGTCCATGCCCTAAAAACTGAAATAATTAATTCTTCTCCATTTGATGTTTTCTGATTTTTCGCAAAATTGTTGTTTTGGGGTCCCCTCCTTGCCAAGAATATAATAGAAGATCAGGATTTCGCTATTGGCCCCCCCGAAAAAGGATTGGTGGGACAGTTTTGTGTTGACAATCAGCTAAAGAACAATCCTGCACTTCCAACCTGAGTGTGTACTGGTAGTGGTAGCCTTAATTTTTTGTTCCATAATTCTATTGCTGCCTATAAATCCATTCTTGAAGGGATGCCCTTTTCTTTTATGTTGGATCCCCTCACATGGATCTTAATTTAACTGTAAGTTGACCCTCATACTTTACAGATTAAAAATTAGCTGTGAATGTTTGCTCCATTTTTCTCCTGCTTACAATGCAAAACTTTTCACAATATTGTAAATTTGGCCGCCAGAATTCAGCTATGTTTTATTTTCCTATCAGATAAGGCTTATTCATAAATACGATCTCTGCAGAGTAAGGGATGTAGCCAGCTATTTGTAGGAGATGCAGAAAAAATCCCCAGTGAAGTTTGATGGGCTTCTTGTTATGAGAGTCGACCACCAATGAAAAAAAGATATGCCTTTGATGCCTAGTCTTGACGAGCTTGCCGACCACATTTCCTCATCGCTTGACTTCAAATACCAACAGCACTGGAACCCCTCTATTGCCATATGAAACTGCCAACTCCCAACTCCGCCCCAGCTATTTGTAGGAACTATCAAAGTGAACGGATTGTTCCACCAATTACTCCAAATTTATTCCATACATGGCACTTGTATTATATGATCTTTCAGTTTATACTTAAATGGAACCTTAAAATTGACGTTAACTGTTCCGCACAACTTAAGAATGTTTTAATGTTATATATAATTAGAAGTGCATGCAAATTGAGTTCTGAAACTGGGAATCATGAATGTTTGACATTGAATTTTATGTAGATTAATTACAGGTTGGTTGAGCTTTTATGATTTCTCAACAAGCTTTGAAGATTCAAGTAGTAGCTGTTGACGATTCAATCAATAGAAGATGAAGATCAATTGACTCACAAATCTTGAACCAGAACAATATTGAGCAAGTAAAAGAACACTGAAACGGAACCAAGACCGCAAGTTTTGAAGAAAAAATGGCCGCGTTCTATTATCCAAATCACTCAAGTCAGGAATTTGTCCAATCTTACAGAGGACATATTACAAGACTAAGCATAGAAACAAATTGCTTACAAAACGAATTAGCAAATTGAAAGAAATCACGCGCCAGAACCTAGCCACAGCTCTGGTTTTATCTGCTTGTAACAGAATTTTGCCACGGTCAGGTAGTAATATCTAACAGCCCTTTCAACTGGAAGCTATTTTCCCTTCTGACCACAAACTTTAGCCCAACTGCAGAAACATCCACAATGTTTTCCAGTTTAGTCCATCCAATAGCAGTGCATTGTTGGATTTTTGGTGCTTGTCAAATCTAGACTTGGTGATTTATTACTTTCAGATTGCCAGTATTTTTACAGTTTTGTCAGACGGTAGTTTCTGTGAGTAGACCTTGTTCTGCATTCTCAGGGAAACTGTTCACTCTGATAACTCCCACCTCGCTATCCTCTACTCATTGGAAACAGTCCAATTTTGTCATGATCAGAAGCTTATTTTGGTTTTATTATTGGTGAAATTTTCCGAAGAAATTAGCATTCTAAAATCGAACTAAAATGGATGTGAAACGAAGATGCAATGAATTCACTATTTCGATCAATAAAAAAAAGCACAACGTCATCCAAAGACTCCTTATAATTTCAACAAAACAAATTTCCAACAATTTCTGATTAATAAATATTTTCAATAACCTCAAATATGTCAAATACCAAGAACTTCCACCAACAACGATTAAAAGGTAATAATCAAATAAGTAAAATATGCAAAAAAGGTACAAATCCACAAGACCCGCGACTTTTATTTAGGAACTCTTTGTTCATCACGATATAGAGTAAAAATCTCGACAAGTGATAGAGTCCGCATGCAGACATAAACAAATCTACTATGAAAATAATTGTGAGTTACAAAGGATTAACACCACTTACATAGCATTACATAGCATCACAACATGAGCCCTTTGCATCTAATCCTAAGCTTCATCCCTCGCATTTCTCCATGCAGGGTTTACATATAATTTCCTCTCGAGATAAGGGTAAATATAGAAAACAGGTGTGGAGTATTGTCTTAAATTTAATAAGAACAAGTTCAAAGAAATCACATTTATTAGTTTTATCGAGCTGAAAGGAAGAGAAGAAAATTGAGGCTTGTTTGAATCTTCGTGTCTAAAAATAAACTAGTAAGCACTCACCTAAAAAAATCAATTTACATTATGGCCTCAAACTCTTAAAAATATTTCTCCAAAAGTTAAGAATTAAAAATAAATTTAGCGAAATAAAAATATTAAAGTCACTCCCTAAATTATCCCCCAAGACAAATTTCCCATTTATTGTTGATTTCTATAAACAATTGCAGACAAGTTTTCTTTCCAAAATATTTGGCCACTGTCAACTTTTTGTCCTCTGAAAATTGGTCCTGTATGCTTGGGAATCTTCGGGCAAGATACTTGGCTTTGTATATGACTAAAAGGATGAAATTGAACGTAAATCAAGGGCTTGAAGATCTGGTGACGTGACAATATCTGGATCATCTATTTTTAGCAATATATGCGGTCAAGAGCAAAAGTCAACACAGATAAACACCCAGTCAATGAGGTCAAAGGACTTCTGGTCGGTAGACAAATGGAGCGAGGTGAAAATATGTTACCGTGTGCTTCAAAACTCATCCATAAAGTTGTCGAAAATACCCGTTCAGCTCAGAAATGTGGGCAAGGCCGCAAGGCCTAATTCCAGACGATAAGTCTGGGTACTGACTTAGAATTCAAATTTTATAAAAAATTATTATAAAATATATATTATTTTATATAATTATATTTATTTGACTGATTCATTATATATATCTAAAATTTTAAACTTTTAAAATTTTTATTCGTATTTTTATTTCTAATTTCATTAAAATTAAATTAAAAATTATAAAATAAATTAAAATATACATAATACTGTAAAATACAAAATCTACGATTAAAAAGCCAGGAATAAAAACCCCAACCAAATGTTGGACTTTTAAAGCCTGGCCTAAGTGTCTAAAAAAGGTGTTCAGGCAAGGTTTAGGTATTGTCATGCCCAGGACTAGGGATGACAATTTGTGGGCTTGGGCCGGGCTTTTTAAAGTCCAGACTCAAGCCCACATCATTCAAATGAAGCCTAGGCCCTTTAAAAGCCCGCTCAACTTGGACGAACCGAACTCAGGCCGAGTCTAGACAGGCCTGGGCCGGGCTTGGGCTTTTTAAATTAATTATAAAATATTTTTTAAATTAAGAAAAAATATTTAAATTAAAGATAATAATCTAATATATAAATAAAATAATTGTCAAATACATGAAATATTAGTAATACAACCTAATAAAATAACAAATACTAATATAAAAAATTAAACTAATTTAATATTTTAAATTTTTTCTTTTTTATTTAAATTAAATTTATTTTTTGTTCATAAATTTAAAAAGCACGAGTTAAGTCCAGGCTTTTTTGCTAATCCCTTGTCCAAGGCCAACATATGTGGGCTTTGTAATTTTTAGGCCCATATCCAGGCCCACCCATGCGGGCCAAGCTTTAGGCCCGCAGGCCTGGACAAGCCCGAACTTTTTTCCCACCCCTACCCAAGACTCAGGTTTTACCCTCACTACCCATGCAAATGAGAAGTTGCAATATGGTCCTACGCGTACATAAGATTCCTAGCACCAGGCAATTATGTTTCAGTCAATGTGAAAGTTAATGAAGATGAACCAGCCAATAGTAGAATGCAGCACAATGAATCCCAGCCCATATCACATATCCATTTTCAAACCTATCTCCATTTTTAGCTGCGAGTTTGACCTATTCTAAAGTTTTCGACCAATAAGGGGTGGGCATTTTATGGTACAGTTTGACTAGAATCAAACCGAACCAAAACCGATTGGTTATCTAAAATTAAAAGTAAATATAAACTAAATTTGGTTCGGTTTGGTTTAATTTTTTAGTTCTGTTCAGTTTAATTCGGTTCGGTTTAAATTTTTATTTTTTAATTACCGAAAAATTTCAACCTAAATTTTAATTCTTTTATAACCATTCAATACTTTATACAAAAATATTCATGTAATTACAATTAATCAATGATTGTCAAAATTGTTTTGGGTAAATCATATTCAAGTTCATGGTCGACTAATTCTCATTTTTTATTTTGTCTTTGTCAAAAATGTGGGATTTATTCTTTCTAGAAGAGGTGGAATTCAATAGTAAAAAAGAAAGAAGAAGAAAAATAGAATTTGGAAGTAGCAAATGTTGAAGGGTTTGGCACCGCCAAGGAAGAAGTTTGAAGAAGAAAAATGGAGGCACACGGTTTTGATAAGGAAGAAAAAAATATATTAATATTTTAATAGCCAATTTTGGCTATAAAAAGGAAGCTCCCCATTTTGTTTCGGGCATTCAATTTTGTGAGAGAGAAAGTAGAGAACTTGAGTGATTTTAAAGGCTTAAAATTATAAAGCTCTTACGAGTTTAGTAAATGAGAGATTGAGTGTATTAAAGTTTTGGATAGTGAACCAAAATATTACAATACTTGTAATCCTTATATCACTAGTAAAATTTTTTCTTTTTGTTTTCGCCCGTGAACGTAAGCTAAAAGCCAAACCACATAATTTATGGTGTGCTTGTGTAATAATTGTCTCTTATTATTTTTCAATTTCACTGTAGTTGTATGTTTGCTTCACCCAATCATTTTTCAACAGTGGTATCAGAGCTATTGATTGTATTTTTAGAGTTGAGAGTATTGTTCACGTAAAGAATACTATTCACGTATACGGCACTATTCATATATACGGTATTGTTCACGAGAAATAGTGGGAGCGATCTAAGAATTTTGTGGTGCAAAGTAAGAAATAGTGGTGTGAGTGGAGTAACTATGTGGTTTTGTACATGTTTAGGAAAGTTTTGTCACAAAGACGATAAGAGCCAAAGGAGTCTGAGTTTTAAGTGGGACCGTTGTGACCCCTCCAGTCTTTCCTGTAAACTTTCCCGGTGTGCATTCTCACACATAATCACAACTATTCAAGGTGGAACAATAGTTTGTGTGTGGTATTTATCAAAAAAATGGCAGCGAGGTATGAAATTTGGAGGTTCAAGGGGACCAAATGAAATTCTAGTTATGCAACCCAAGAGGGGAGTGAATTGGGTTTCTAAAAAATATTCAATTTTTAAAGCAAAACTTAATGCAAATATAAAACGAATTTAAAGAAATAACAAATAAATTTATCACAATATAAAAAGATAAGGAAAGAGAGATTCAAATACGAGGATATTTATGTGGTTTGGTCAACCTCGCCTACGTCCACGCCTCCAAGCTTTTTGGGCTTGATGATTCCACTAAGCAAACCTCCAAGGCTTCAAATGCTTATACTTGACTTCTAAGGTGTTTTTCCCTCACACAAAATATATGATTACAAATCTATACTCAATGTGTGAATAAATGAATCAAGAACGAATTTAAAGCTTAATGAATGTTGTATTCTCGATTACAAGCTCAATGATAATGTTGTGATCCACTCTTGTTTGTATTTGATTGAATTTATTTATAGTTGGAGTTAAAAACTAGCCGTTATTGACTTTCTGTTCACTGTCGAATCACCGTTAAATAGATGTCAGATCGTCATTTGATTGGTCAATATGACCGTTGGGATGAATTTTTAAATTATCGGATTGCCGTTATCTAGATGTCGGATTGCCGTTAGTGTCCAGAGACTAATCTTTAATTCTGTTCGATATCGATGAGCCGTTATCAAGTTGTCAGATTGCTGTTTTCTACAGTGAACTATTTTGCAAATTAGAGTTTGGCCCCAAAACTTTTATAAAATTATACTATGGCCTAAAATTTTATAAAACTTGTCAAATAAGTCCATTTACAGGATTTGAAGCAATACTTGTTATTATCAAAATTCTCAAAGCTTTTTCAATTGAAACCATTAACATGAGAATAACCAAAAAATATTTTCATAGAATAAAAAGTATTTATAAAGTGAGAATGATAATTTAAAAGTATATGAAAACTATTTTGAGCTTTTAAAAGATTAATCAATCTTACTCAAGTTTATTATCATCAAAATCGATAATAAAAAAATATTTATGTTAACAATCTCCCCCTTTTTGATGATGATAAACTTTTCAAGAAAATACCTGTGCAATTTTGCTCCTCCTAAGTAAAATATTTAAGGAATTTAACACCCCTTAAATATGTGCCCATCAATTTTTAATCTCAATTTTTTTTTTAAACAGAACAGATTGAATTGATAAATTATCTCCCCCTTCATCATAAAAAAGAAATGCGCGCGAAAAGAGTATAAAGAGAAGTTCAGAGATTACCCATGTTGGAAAAATTTCGGCAGAATCTCTCCTTAAAAATGAACATATCCTCAACAAAAAAATAGTGAAAACACTTCCATATATATATTCCGACTTATCAACCAACCTCCATTCCAACAAATTCAACATAATCATGAACAATAACTAAACATGTCATCAAAATCAACGACATCATAAATAAAATCCACATATCCAACAAAATCATCATAAAAGCATCACAAGCACAATCAAAACACAAAAAGTATCACAACAAACTACATGAAATGAGTAATGTTTATGCGAAAATCATAGGGGCAATAAACTAAGATGGGGGTGGTGTAGAGGAACTGTTGGGATCATAACCAAGATGACCAAGGATACGCCGTTGTCTAGCAAGTAGCTCCATCTGCTGATCTAATATCTGCTGCCGAAAAGTCACAAAATCATATTGAAGCTGCTGCTGCTGCTGGGAGAATGAATCCACTTTGTCAAAGAGCTGCTGAAAGTGGTGCTCGGAAGCGGTTTTAAAGTAGAAATATGATTTTTGCTTTTAAAAGAGGTTTTGATTTGTTTACCAAATTAGCATGCTTCACAAATTTTATCTTTTTGAAAACCAATTTTGGGAAGCCCTTTAACTAAATCATTTTTGGAAATCTTTGAAATTAAATCCATGCTTGCATGTCCTAGTCTTCTATGCCATAACCAACTATCATCATGCAATGCTGAAAAATATTTATCATTAGTGGATGCACATTCTATGTCAATGGTATAAACATTACCATATTTATTTCCAATAAATAAAATCTTGTTATCACATGCATTCTCAATAACACATCTAGATTTATCAAAAGCAACTTTATAACCTTTGTCACACAATTGACTAATACTAATCAAATTGTGTTTCAAGTTTTCAACTAAACATACATTTTCAATTAAAGTTGATGAAATTTTACCGACATTTCCAACTCCGAGAATCTTTCCTTTTGAGTTATCTCCAAAAGAAACATTTCCACCATTTTCGATTTTGGTGAAAGTTGAAAACCATGCTATCATCCCAAGAGCAACCATGGCTTGCTTCTTGAGTTTGTTGAGAAGTGGACATTCTGATCTTATATGGCCGAGCGTTTTGCATTCATAGCATATAATTGCCTCTTTCTTCTCCTTTTGATTCTTGAAGTTCTAAATCTTCTTTGCTCACCGGTTTTCATGAAGAATTTTCTAAACTTCCTTACTAGTATGGCCAACTCCTCATCATTCGGTTCACTTCCCTCATCACTCTCAAATTTTGAAGCTTTGACAGCAATGCTTTTCTTCTTCTCCTCATCCCCTTTTTCGGCTGCTAAGTCTTCTTCATATGAAATAAGAGAGCTAATTAAATCATCAAGAGGTAAAGTATTTAAATTTTTGGCCTCTTCAAGAGCAGTCCTCTTAGGTCTCCATTCCTTATGAAGTGACCTAATGATTTTCTTTATTGTCTCACTATTTGAGAAAGTTTTTCCCAAAGCTCCTAGGGTGTTCTATGTCTGTAAATCTAATATACATAGAATACACATTTTCATTTTGTTCCATTTGGAACAATTCATATTGACCAGTGTATCTACTAATTTTAGACTTTTTAACTTAATTTGTCCGTTCATAGACAACTTCAAGTTTATTCTATATTTCTTGTGCACTTTCACAGCTAGATACTATGTGGAATTCTTTCTTATCAAGAGAACAAAACAAGACATTCATTGCCTTGGAGTTTAAGGACATCTTTATCTTTTCTAACTCATTCCATTGACTTGATGGTTTAGGAATATCATCTCCTACTTCATCTTTAAATATAGGCATGAATGGACTATCACAAACAACTTCCTAAATTTCATAATCTAAAGCTTGTAAATAGATTTTTATTCTAGTTTTCCAATATGCATAGTCATTACCGTCAAAGAACGGTGGTCTAGTTATGGATTGTCCTTTTCTAAAGGTTGAGTCATTTAGGGTTGCCATGGATCTTTTACTCTAGACAATTAAGTCCTAACAAGAGAACAAGACTCTAATACCAAATGAAATTCTAGTTATGCAACCCAAGAGGGGGGGTGAATTGAGTTTCTAAAAAATATTCAATTTTTAAAGTAAAACTTAATACAAATATTAAACAAATTTAAAGTAATAACAAATAAATTTATCACAATATAGAAAGATAAGGGAAGAAAGATTCAAATACATGGATATTTATGTGGTTCGGTCAACCTCGCCTACGTCCACACTTCCAAGCTTTCCAGGCTTGAGGATTCCACTAAGCAAGCCTTAAAGGCTTCAAATGCTTACACTTGACTTCTAAGGTGTCAATAAACCTTTACAACAAGAGATTATTCCCAATCTCTTAACTCAAGTGTATCCCAACACTTACAATCACTCAAAACAAATATTACAAATGTATTTTTCCCTCACACAAAATATATGATTACAAATCTATACTCAATGTGTGAATAAATGAATCAAGAACGAATTTAAAGCTCAATGAATGTTGTATTCTCGATTACAAGCTCAATGATAATGTTGTGATCCACTCTTGTTTGAATTTGATTGAACTTATTTATAGTTGGAGCTGAAAACTAGCCATTATTGACTTTCTACTCACTGTCGGATCGCTGTTTGACTAGTCAATATGACCGTTGCGCTGAATTTTCAATTTGTCGGATCGCTGTTATCTAGATGTCGGATCGCCGTTAGTGTCCAGAGCTAATCTTTAATTCTGTTCGATATAGACGAGCCGTTATCAAGTTGTCGGATCGCCCTTTTCTACAGTGAACTATTTTTATAAAATTATAGTTTGGCCCCAAAACGTTTATAAAATTATACTATGACCCAAAACTTTATAAAACTTGTCAAATAGGTCCATTTACAGGATTTGAAGCAATACTTGTTATTATCAAAATTTTCAAAGCTTTTTCAATTGAAACCATTAACATGAGAATAACCAAAAAATATTTTCTTAGAATATAAAATCTTTATAAAGTGAGAATGATAATAAAGAAATATTTATGTTAACAACAATTTCTCGTTGTGGAAAATGAAGATGCGGGCAATTCTGAGGAAAAATAATTACTTAGCAGCAATTGGAAAAAGGCCCATGGAGATAACTGACGATGACAAGTGGAATGAGATGGACGGCAATGCCATTGCTGATCTATACTTAGCACTTGTTGATAGGGTGTTATCCAATGTGGAGGAGAAAAAGACATCAAAGAAAATATGGGATACTCTCACAAAATTTTACGAGGCCAAGTCGCTGCACAACAAGATTTTCTTAAAAAGGAGACGCTATACTCTTCAAATGATGGAATCTATATCGGTGACCAACCACATCAACACCTTGAAGGCTCTATTTTTACAACTCACAATGTTGGGTCATAAAATAGAGGAAAATGAACGTAAAGAGCTTTTACTTCAAAGTCTACCTGATTTGTATGATCAATTTATCATTAACCTAACGAACAACAATCCAACAGATAGTCTAGTTATCGATGATATTGTAGCCTCCATATTAAATGAGGAGAGCAGGCAGAAAATTAAGGAATACAAACAAGTAAGTTCACAACAAGTAGAAACACTATCGGTAACGAGAGGGAGATTAACGAAACGTGGCCTTAGTGGGAGTCACAATCATGGTAGATCAAAATCCAAAAGTAAGAAAAATGTTAAATGCTACAACTGTGGCAAGAAATGGCACGTAAAGAAAGAGTGTTGAAACAACCAAAAGAGAAGAGAGAGCAAAGAACATGAGTCATTAAATGCTCAGGGGTGTGTAACAAGTACCTCGGATGATAGCGAAATTCTCTATGTTTGAGGGAAAAATAGGAAAGGCAGTAAAGCGCCACGTGTCGACCAATGGAATGATTCCAGCACAATCTGAGGTACCCCGCACAATCCAAGGTGCCCAGCGTAATTTGAGGCACCCCGCACAATTAGAGGTACCCCGCACAAACAGAGGTACCCTATATATATAGAGGTACCCCACACAAATAGAGGTATCCCGTATAATAGGAGGTACCCCACACAAATAGGGGTACCCCGCATAATAGGGGGTACCCCACACAAATAGAGGTATCCTCTGAAAATATCCACCATGAGAAACGTCTCCGCCTCCTAAAAGATATTATTTGATCTTGTCAGAATTAAGAATAAAAAACGATATGCAAAAAGGAGGGACAGCCGCCTGCTACCTCTGTCAAAAGTGAAGGACGCTGTCCCAAGGACAGTGGTCCCCAGCCGCCTACCCGACAGCTACTACAGAGGTACCTTGGACCACTCTCCAGCGCATGCCACGTTTCCAAAAAATGAGATACGCCGCGAACATGAAAATAGCAGCCCAAAAGATTATAAAGAGGTAAAAGGACGTTAGCCAAAAAGGGTACGCCACATGGCAGATGAGGTACTCCATATATAAAGGCGCTTAGGTTTCATTCTCCAGCATGTTTTTCACTCACCATTAACACTCACACTCCAGAAAAAGAGGTTTTCTTCAACCTTAAACCCTAATTTACAGAGGGCTAGCTAGCTCTCTTTACCACAAAAGCTTGAGTTTGCTAACTTGAGCGTCGGAGTGTGAATGCTGGGGTACCCCGGCTTCACCTCTAACCTCTATTTCACTGTTTTGCAGGTGTGGAACCTATTTCGAAGGATACCTCTCTTAGTTCTAAACCTTTTACCATTGTTACCACTCTCTCTCCCTTTCTCACCTCCCCGAATTTCAGTTACACCGCACCGCACACAACATACTAGTGAGGTACCCCATCTTTCCAAAAAATATAAATTCATTGTTCAAGATTGATTTTGGATTTTCTTACCCCAAAATCTGTTGAAAACACTCTACAATAAGGCAATAATTGTTTCAGAAGGCAAAAAATGGCTATCTACATAACCTCTCGGAGAGAATGGGAGATGATCATGCCTTGGAGATCGCTGGCATTGGTACTATCAAAATAAAAATATTTGATGATACAATTCGTACAATTGGGGAGGCACGACATGTCAACAGCCTGAAGAAAAATCTATTGTCTTTGGGACAAATAGATATTATATGTGCAAAACTCATGTTGAAAATGGGATCATGAAGATTACTAGAGGCGTGTTTGTATTGATGAAGACAGAAAAAATATGTGCTAATATGTTCATACTTAAAGGGGAAACACTATAGGAAGCTGATGCATGTCGCGTCAAATGGAGAAGAATCAACGATGATGTGGCATCTCAAACTTGGTCACATGTCAGAGCAATGTTTGAAGATTCTCTCTGAGCAAAAATTACTTTCGGGGTTCAAAACATGCGATTGTAGCGGACGACTATTTCACAAAATGGGTAGAGGCGAAGCCACTAACAAATATCACAGAAAAGAAAACCACGGAATTCATTTGGAAGAACCTCATTTGCAAATTTGGGATCCCTTATGCAATTGTTAGTGACAACGGCAAACAATTTGATAATGCAAAATTTTGAAGTTTTTGCTTGGAGCTTGGGATAGCCAACCGGTTTGCTACACCAGACCATCCCCAATCTAATGGACAAGTTAAAGCCATCAACAAGATCATCAAAGGTATCCTAAAAAAGAAGTTGGAAGAAAGAAAGGGAGTGTGGGTAGACAAGCTGCTTGGGGTGCTGTGGGCCTACCGGACTACTCAGAACACCTTCACCGGGAAAATCCTCTTTTCCCTCACATTCGGTGTTGACGTAGTGATCCTAGCAGAAATCGGGGTGCCCTCTCATAGAGTTGAATACTTTGATGAGGTCGAGAACACCTCCTTGATTGCTTCAAACATTGATTTGGTGGCTGAAAAAAAGGCTAGAGCAGAATTAAGGACAACCATGTACCAACATCGCATTGCAGGTCTATATGAAAAAAGGGTATGCCCTCAATCCTTCAAGAAATGAAATTTGGTCTTGGGGTGGGTAACTCAGAATACTAGGGTACCCTGCAAGGCACTTTCGGGACAAATTGGGAAGGACCATACCGCATCGACAAATTCGTTGGGTCAGGTGCATAAAGGCTACTCTACATGGATGGGACAATCGTGAGGCACCCCTGGAATGTTGTAATGCTACGGAAATATTACTAAAGGACAATGTCTTAACCTTTAATCTTCTACTGTTATCTGCTTTCTTTAATGTTTGTGTGTGGTAGGTCATATAGGGTACCCCAAATACCCTATGTTGGTCAGTTTCAACTTTAGAATTTCTTTAATTCCCAAATGAAAAGGATAGAAGGTCTTACGGTCTCCTGTTCTCCTTAAGGTAACAAAGTTAAGTCACGTATTGATCAATGCTTTCGTTATCTATAAATGTATTTTTTTTCTCAACAAATATGATGTGTGTTCTTTATTCTTCACCACTTTGGTCATGAAATGCGAACTACATTCATTTATCGCCATTAATATACCCTTATATCTGATGATATGTCATTTTCACTATACGCCTGTCAATTATGACTAACCTATTACAAGACCAGCCAGGGTACCTGACATATTTAAATCGTGACGATCTATTCAAAGCCAAGATTGGCAAGGGAATGAACAGCCCAGAGGTAGCCTTTCTGCAGAAGTACGGCAGGGCTACATAAATGAAGAAATGAAGGGTTAAAGAAAACCCAAGGGTAAAGCTGACATGCCCTAACGACATGAGGTTATGCTTAGGAATGCATACACCCACACCTCCATCCTCTTACTTAAGCAAAGTAGGGGGTAGGCCATTCAAAAATTCAGAGAAAAACTTTGAAAGAGTAAGAAATTAATTGATTGGACCCATTGCGTGCTCTCCATTTTAATCAAGATGTGGTGATGATGTTTTGATTACCTATTTGTGGAAGATCTACCATAATTTTCGAGGACATGCACCACGTGCGTCAGTCTACATAAGTCAGTAGGCCCCTGATATCGAATATTTGTTAGGTACTTGGGGTGCCCCATTTAAAAAAAAATTCACATATAATGGGAGGTACCTTAAAAATTTACAAAATAACAATTTAGCCTAGTATTTATTTGCAGAATAATGAGGATGCAAAACACAAGCTCAAAATATGGAAGGCTCGGTAGCACAGTATTATAACAAAATAGGGATCTCAGTGATGCAAATTATCCCAAGAGATCAAATAGAAAGAAACAAGTTCTAAAGAGCAAAATATGGGTCGATCTAGAAAAAACAACAACACTATAAAATGATTACGCTGAGGGTGGCATATCGTCCCCACCATCCTTTTCTAGAGGGCGGTCAGAAGAGGACTCTAAAGTACCCGAAACATGAGAAGCCGAAGCAGGGCATCTGAGGCAAGCAACGGCTGGGGCACACGGGGTGCCCCAGGTGACTCGGAAAGGGTACCCAAATGGGCATGGGAAGACTTTTTACTTTCTTTAATTGTCTTCAGAATCGTAACCTGGTTGACATACTTCTCCACATAGGGTACCTCCAGTTCTGGATCCACACTCCATACCTTCGTCATGATAAGAGAGAATGCCTCCTCCGCCATCTTATTTTTTCGGGACAGTAGATTCTCATTTGTGGCCCTCAACTCACCATAGTCCCTGTCCACTCGAGCTTTCTCTCCAGTTAGGTGAGTAAGGCGTTCCTTCAAAGTCTTGACTTCCCAAATAAGCTTGTCCTCACGAGACTGTCGACTTTGAAGCTCACCCCTTAATTTTTCAACCTCCAATTGGGTAGCAACAAGGGAGTCAAGATCTAGATGGCAGTGGCTAAAGAGAAAAGATGCTTGCAGATTGTTAAAGGCGTGTTATATATATGTATATGGCAATGGGAATGAATAAATAAAGAATAGAGGGTACACCTGAGGTACCCCAATAAAGCCTACCTCTTGGGTAGTTTTAAGTGCTGACCATAACGTTCACTTAAGCTCATCTTGTCCGTCTCCTCGGCGACCTTAGGGGTAACATTTTTAGTAAATAATAAAAACAGCGCACTAAGTGCGAGATCTTCTTGTTGAATGCTGGGTCTAGGTCGCCCTTGCACAGTTCGTCGGGGATAGAGGAAACCAAAACAAATTTTCTCCTTTTAGAATAAGGGGTACCCTTTGATCCGCTGTGGGAGGTACCCTGTGATTTTCCTTTCACTACAAGGGCACCAGGTGACAGGGTATTCTTCTGCGGTAATGCAGAATCCTGAGAACCGGAAACTCCACTTACCACCCCTTGGAAGAAAGCGTCAAAAGCGTTGCCCGCTAACTCCATGACCGCACCTAACACGGAAAAGTGTAATGTTAGCCGGACAAGCACTAAATACTACAAACACAAAAAAATGGGAAACAAAAAATAAACAAAAAACAACAGCAAAGCCAAATAAAGAACGCAGTGATAACGGGATACCCTATTCTTATAGATAATAATAAGGTACCCCCCAACACTCAAATCGCACATGAGTCACTACCAGAAGCCGATGGGAAACCTCTGTCAATCAACCCCACTCTTCCCAACCTGCTCTCCTCCAACACATCACTACCCCTCTGTACACCTCGAAACCTCTGCACAAACTTCTTCACCTCTTCCCCCACCTCCTGAATTGGGCATGACTCTTTAGCCCATATCACACCTGCAAAACCACAGAGAATCGAAGATTAGCAAAACATTTAGGCGACTGATTATAGTAAATAACAAAAAACGGTAACAAGGGAAATACTCACAGTCTTCATTGAAAGAATTTAAAACCTCCACAGGGTTGCCATCGTCACATAAAGTCTCTATCCACCACTTTCCTTCAGCAACAAACCACCCCTTTTTATAACCCTTCTTCAAGGCAGGATCCCCCTAACGAGATTGCCATGGTCACCCCAAGCAGAACCTTTGGGCTTTTTGAGTTAGTAAAGGCCCATCAATTCCCGAATAAAAAATAATGCCCCAATACTTCCAACCATAATACTTGCAAGCCTATAAGTGCCCTCCACCCTAAAAGAGACAACTGCCTAGGGGCCATCTCCAAGTAACTAAACATCCTCATATAGAAAGGTTGGAGGGGCAAGCAGAGTCCAAGATCAAAGAGGTCAATCTGAAGAGCAATCCTGTTAGATAAAAGGCACTCAGGTCGCTCATTTACACGGGGTACCAAATTTTAAAATCAGGACAGAAGGAGACTTAGGAGGCCGATATGAGGAATGAGCCTGAACCGTGGGTTTGGATGACTCACCCATTTTTCGAAGATGGTGGGTTGGTCGTTTACCGAAAAAAGCGCGAGTTGATACGAAAAACACTTATAAGGGGAGGGAGCTCAGAATATGAGTTACCACTCCTAGAGGCAAGGGGGAGATCCATCACCCACACTAATGGAAATGTGGGAGGGAGATCCTACGGGAGGGCTATCAACACTATTAGTATCAATCGCACGATGCCTCATCGCTGCCAACTTTTTCTTGCCTATTTACTTTCTTTTTCTGCCACACACCATTAGACCACAAATCCCAACAACATATCCACACAATGCATCACCCACTACGCATCAGCCATCATATCTACCACCAACCACAAAAAATAAAAAATGAAAAACAAAGATTTTTCTCAGAGTATGCAAAATAGCGCCACGGTAAATGCGCCAACAAAAGAGGAAAAACAAGAAAGGATACCTATAACTCACCAACTTGATGAATCAGGACTTATGGTTGCGAGGTGACGAAACTGCAATCAACCAAGGCCAGTAAGTAAGAATGTGCAAACCAAAAACCATGCATGTATGAATAAATATATGTATTCAAAAACAAAAGAAAAAAGAGAATAACGAACGAAGAAGATAGCACGAGGGATGGAAGCATCACCCGCCAAGGTGACCGAAATCCCGCTGGCCACTGTTCGGATCTGACGCCGGTTGCCACAGTTGTAGCCACTGAGAATCGTCGTTGGAAATCGCGAATGAGAAAGCCAACCCAAAAAAAAGAGAAAAAAGAGAAAGAGAAGGAGAAAGAAGATAGAGAAAGCAAGAGGAAACAGAAGAAGCAAGGGGGTTACCACGCCGACCGTCGGAACGCCAGAACAAAATCTCGTTGGAAGCCGTAAAAACAGCCGTGAACCGACCAAATTGGGAACCAAAACCACAATAGCAGCCGCCGAAACTCTTGCCGGAAACCACGCGAGAAGAGCGCCAGCCAAGAGCGAGAAGAAAGAAAATAAAGAAAGGAAAAGAAATGAAAAGGAGAAAAAAAAAAGAAAAGACAGGAAGAAGAGAGAAATAAGAAAATAAAGCAATAAAAAAAGGGAGTAAAGAGAAGGAATGAGCCTAGGGGAAACAAATGGGCGCGTAAAAAAAAGAGTGAAAAGAATGAATTTTCACTTGTGAGCAATGTTGATGAAGCCAGGAGAAAAGACGAAAGTTAGGAGGAAGAAGCCATTGGAAACAATCAATTTTATGGGAGATTTTTTGAGATTTTCAAAATAAATGATAAGAGAAAATGAGTGGAAGGGGTTTTAATTAAACCTGACCCAAACACACTACACAAAAAAGAAGTTGTTGTGTAAATTTTAATGTACTCGCAAGCGCACGAATCTATTGTAGTATAGATCAATGGTGACGAGTGTCGATCCCACGAGGAGGTGGATTTTAATTGTGTATAAAATTAATTTTGCAAATGGGTGATTCGATTTCTAGTGAAATTGATTTGGAATATTCTAAAACTTCGAATTAAAATGGCAAGAATAAATTCTAAAATTGGAATTGCAATGGCGAGAATAAATTGGAGAGAATTCTATTAAAATGACGTACTTGGGTATCTAGATCCGTATCAACATGCATCATGGGCTAAATAATCCGTATTAATGCCAATTAAATCATGAGGGGGGAATCCACACCTCATAAACCATGCTCTAATCAATATGGTGCTAAGGGCTTATCGTGCCAAATAATAATAACCTTGTACTAGAGGGCTGGTGAAACCAAGGCGGTACTAGACAAGATTAGTATTATTTGTCGACGAGAAGTCAAAACATCCACAAAAACTAGAGGGAAGAGAAAATAAATTTACCAAATAAAGCCCATGACACATGTTGAGACTTCACCTTAAACCCAAGCTTGAAAGGAAATTAGCTACTCATAATTGAACTAGGGGCAAAATGGGAATTTATTAAAATACAAAAAAAATACAAGATAGAGAGGGAATTACAGAAAATGGATCCCAAAAATGGATTCAGAGATATCAAATTAGGGGGGGGAGGCCCCCTTTTTATAGATACATGAAGTAAATCATGACCATCGGATTAAAAACAGTTTGGACGCTCAGGATTGCGCCACGTCATCAGTCAACAGTCCACGGTTTGACCACGCGGATGAACAGTAACACGGTTTGACCCGGATGAACAGTAACGCGGTTTGGTTGAAAATAATCCTGTGTGATGCATGCACCGTACGCGAGATTTTTCGTCCACTGATATGCTGCCACGTCACCATCAACAGTATATAAGAATTTTAGTCCAACAGGATCGTGACACCTCATCAGTCAATGCCACATCATCGGTCAATACCATGTCATTGATCCGTCTATGTGAACAGTGTCGTGAACAGTAACGTAGACAGTACCGTACATGTGAATAGTGCCATTTTTCATTTTATACTCCTCCTAAGATTTTCGACCGTCCTGAGTTTAAAAGTGATATCCGTTTTGCCGTCTGATCTCTCCTTTATTGTGAAATGACTATAATGCCCCTAAAATACATAAATTACTTAATTAAAATAAAACACATGTAATTAAATCACAAGGAGGTTAAATACATAAAAGTAAGGTTGTTAGTAAGACTTGAAATGTAAAATGACGGTTTTCTCCTTTATAAATATGCATTTTCTAACACTCAACACACCCCCCAACCAGCTTATTGCTAGTCTCTAGCAAATAAAGCGAAAACAAAATTCAAATTCAAAATGATTTTTTTAGAAACACTCGTGTTTATTCAATCAGATTAATGATAGCAATCAAATAAAAGTATAAGCATTATCTCCAGTCTAAAGAAACATCACATCTACATCAACCATCCACATGAATCAGCCCAGTAGACTCTATTATAGCTACTTTCAAGAATGACATGTTAAACCCCAAATTCTCACTGGAAGTAGTGACACTCTCACAAAGAAATTAAACCCAATAAAAATAGTCACTCCAATGAATGGTACTTGAGAGAGAAAATAATAAAAAAAATGATAGCACATGCTCTCACCAAGATGAAAGAAATATGCCCTCAGTTTAGAAATAGCACGATCTCAAGTCAAATAAAAAATGCTAGTCAACTCAATTTATTTATTTATTTATATATATTTTTTTAATGCACTACTACATCTTTTAGCCCATATAACTAGCTTTTACTTCAGACTATAGTTCCCTAAAATTAAGGACTTTTATTAGGACGTAACATAGGATAAGGACATGGTTAACAAAGAAGGAAAATAAGGAAAACAAAGTGTATGTTTGAGAATAAATGCAGAGAATTTTTTTTTTTTTGAAGTTGCAAGTTGGATTTCACCTTTTATTGTTATTTTTTTTTCTTTTGAAACAACAACTTTTGTTTTGTTGTTGTTGTTGTTTTTTTTTTTGGCATAACTTCACTGAAAAAAAATACTTATTTACATTTTTCTCAAACATAAATAGGTGATAGAACTTATAAGAAATTGGGTAATACTCCAAATCGGAGTGGGTCAAGATGATAAGTTGACAAAGAAATTTTTTTGTTTTGTTTTTTGTTTTTTTGTTTTTTTTTAAGGCTCAAAAGGGTTAACAATAGATATTTAATAAAATGGATGGCTAGAAAGGCTCAAACGGATCAAATATAGCCTTTCCATCGTCTTTTAGGGTTCTAAATAATCGTCCATATCTACTAGTTAGATGGGCCTCCAAATGTAGCAACACACATTTTTTTTCTTTTTTTTTATTTTACAACAATATTTTTTTTTTAAGGATTAACTCAAAAGAAAACTAGAGATCGTGTATAAAATAATAAACTGCTAAGCTGTATAGAGAATGGGCAAAAGGGTTACTCTCCAAGAAAATGATAGGCTCAACAATTCACTTGGCACTTATTTATGACATGTTCATTCCTTCAAGCAACTCATATTCGTCTCCGACATCAACATGTAAAGTAGCAAACATAGCGTAACATCACTTAAGACCAAAGATAATACAAATACTAAAATTTAAAATTAATCATGTCATCCAATGTTAAAACAAATCATACAAATATATATATATATTTTTTTAAACAACATTCTACCCCCCAACCTATTCTAAACATGAAAGGAAAATATGCATACAGAAATGTGAAAATGATGCAGAAAGTCTAATTAGAAAAGTTACACTTAAAATGATGGAAAAAGAAAATGATTTTTTTTTAAGAAGATGAGTTTCTAGAGGTACTACACTCCATATTCAGCCATCTTCGACTCAAAAGTTGGAAAATATATATTTATAGAGGAGAAAATAAAAAAAAAAGAAGAAAATGAACATCAAAACTTAATAAAGAAAAATAATTTTTTTTTGTTTTTTATTTTTTTTAATTTTTTTTTCGAACAATGAAGATGCGTTTCTAGAGTAACTACACTCCATATTCAGCTATCTTCAACACAAAAGGTTAGCAACAGTTAGTTTCTACAACAAAAAATTAGTAAAAACTTAACTAAGATTCCACATTTGTCGACTATTCCCTCCCCCCAACCAGAACGAAACATTGTCCTCAATGTTTGAAAGGAAGAAGTAAAGTTTAGAAGACATCACCTGGGTGGTGCAACACAGAAGAAAATATTTACAAGCGGAGAGTTAAATCTAATTTGTATTTCTTACTGCCGCTACTGTTACCATCATTATTTGGACGCTCCAACACAAAGGTCCAGGGGTTCGGCTCCGGTTTATAAGCTTGTAACATATCAAGTAGCTCATTAGCAGTGTGAGCACAAATAAAGAGTTTTTTCGCATTAGAGGGAATGAAATAGTTTTTTATTGTATGGTTAAGAAATGCGATAAAGCCATCATAAAAGTTATTGACATTTAACAAACCGATGGGTTTCTGGTGGATGTGCAGATGGGCCCAAGATGCTAGTGTGATAAGTGCCTCTAGTGTTGCAAGATCTCCTGGAAGGAAAATAAAAGCATCAGCATAATTAAGCATTTCAGTTATTCTTTCTTGCATACCTGAGACGACTAACTCTTCTCCAGTTGATGAGTCAGATGAACTGCCCAATGGTTTTAGGACTCTTGGGAGGATGCCTAACACTTGACTTCCTCTGATAAAAGCTGCTTCTGAGACCATTTTTGATAACCCTCGGTTACCTCCTCCATACACCAAGTGTAATTTTCTCGCTGCTATGCTTCGACCAAGATCTATGGCTGCCTCTACGAACTCTTTATGTTTGCCATAGGTAAATCCAGAAAGCACACAAATGTTCTTGAATTGTCTATTGGGAGTAGCTGCCATTGGGATACTTCTCAAAAACAATTTGTGAGTGCTTGACAAAAAAAAAGAAATCACATTTAAGAGTCTTTGTGACAGTAGGTCATACCTGTTTATGAGGTAGCATGTCAATATCAAATAATACGTAAAGCACATGGCTTGTGAGTCAAAAAGGAAACAGTAAAAGGGAAAAGCAAACAGTAATTAAATTATTAAAGACAATAATGCAAACAATAAAACAACAGTTAAATGAAATAAAATAACAATAAAGTAAAAGGATATTTACAGGTAGTTGCGACTGTGGCTCACATCTTCCTCTGGTTTTACGTCCAGAAACGGCTTGAACGCCCTCTATGGGTCTAGGATAGGCTTCCCATCCAGTTTTCTTATAAACTGGCAAACAAGGTCGTTTATAGTCAGATTCCCGAGACTACATCGTGCATGCTCTTTCTGGAATAATGGCCACAACTGGAGAATCGCTCCTTGCACATATCCACTCGGATGCGTTTCAAGAGACAAAAGGATATCGTCTAATGACTCCTTATTCAAGCCATCCCTAATGAATTGAATCTTATCTTCCCTGTTATCAGACACCATTCCTAAAGAACATGGGTTTCTATTGCAATTCATTCTGGCACACTTATGACAAGCAACAGAAATTCTTCGAGCTCGTCGTTTTCTTGCATAATTTCCTTTACCACAACCAGGCATGTAGGCAATAAATTTTTAAGGTAACTCACCTGCCAATCGTACTTTCGCCTCGATTAACCAATGGATGTCAACAGGTATGTTATTCTTCATGAGTAATCACATGCGTTCGGACCGAGCTTTGTAGATCGTAAAGAGGGCATTCTAAGGAAGTGAAGGGAATCGCTTGTGAAGCTTCGCTAAGATCTCGTTTCTATCCATACCTTCGCCTCAGAATGTCAGTTATTATGGGAAACTGAAGTAACCGACTTGATTGTCACGGAGTACCGTTATCCGCCACTTCACCGGGGTAACAAATTAAAGCACACAAATAGAAAAACAAATTAAAACACACAAAGAAAATTAAAATCGTCCTCTTATTGAATTTACCTCAAGCTCCAACTGGATGTCGTAAACACTTCTCTCAATGTCTCTGAGTTGGCGTTCTAAACCCTCAACATAGGCTACTAACTCTGGTGGTTGTAGAGCCCAAATGCGTTGTGTTTTACAAAATTGAATCTGCCTTTTGAGATGAGTTTTGACACGTTGAAGTGGTTTAAGAATGTTCAGGAGGAACGGTCTAAGTAAGGTACTCATGATTAAAAATGATAAAAGAAAACGTAATCGTTAAACAAACACACTTATGCAAAAAATAATTTCAATTAGCAAAAGAATAATATAAAGAAATAAAACAAAATCAAATCAACGAAAAGAAAGAAAAAAAATCAATTCAACTCTGGTGGGTCACTCAAATTTATTTCGGTGTCTTCTCCATGTGGTTGGTACTCTAGATATGGCTTTAATTTTTGACCATTAACTTTAAACGTGACACCGTTCTTTGGGTCCTTAATTTCAATTGCCCCATGTGGAAAAATAGTATGAACAATAAAGGGGCCAGACCAACGAGAGCGTAACTTACCTGGGAATAGGTGCAAGCGAGAATTGAACAAAAGTACTTTCTGACCTAGAGTGAAAGATTTTCTCATAACGTGCTTGTCGTGGAAGACTTTCATTCGTTGCTTGTAAATTTTGTCATTTTCGTATGCATCATTGCGAATTTCCTCAAGTTCTGCCAGTTGTAATATTCTTTCTGAGCTGGCTTGCTGCATGTCAAAGTTGAATTTCTTGATGGCCTAATATGCACGATGCTCGAGTTCCACAGGTAGGTGGCAAGCTTTTCCATACACTAGCCTGTAGGGTGACATCCCAATCGGGGTCTTGAATGCCGTTCTGTATGCCCATAATGCATCATCAAGTCTTAATGACCAATCTTTCCTGTCTGGCCTCACCGTTTTTTCTAATATGTGCTTTATTTCTCGATTGGAGATCTCAACTTGGCCACTGATTTGCGGATGATACGGAGTCGCCACTTTGTGTGTGATTGAATACTTTGTCAAAAGAGCTTTGAATGCTTTGTTACAAAAGTGGGCACCACCATCACTGATTATCGCTCTAGGGAATCCAAAGCGTGAAACAATGTTGCTTTTCAAAAATCCTATCACCACCTTGTGATCATTGGTTCGACATGCAATTGCTTCTACCCATTTTGATACATAGTCAACAGCAACCAATATGTATTGATGGCCAAAAGAAGAGGGAAAGGGTCCCATGAAATCGATACCCCATACGTCAAAAATCTCAACCACTAAAATTGGATTTAGTGGCATCATGTTCCTTCGCGTAATGCTCCCCATTCGTTGACACCTATCACATGAAGAACAGAAAGTGTAATCATCTCGAAATATAGTTGGCCAATAAAAACCACATTGTAAAATTTTAGTTGCTGTTTTCTTAGCACTGAAATGGCCTCCACAAGCTTGTTCATGGCAGAATGAAAGGACATTCTGAATTTCATTTTCTGGGACACATCGTCTAACAATTTGGTCTGCACAATACTTGAACAAATATGGGTCATCCCAAAAGAAATTCTTTATTTCTGCACAGAATTTAGCCTTGTCTTGCTTGGTCCAATGCTCTGGAAGTTTACCTGTAACAAGATAATTAACTATATCAGCATACCAAGGTAATACTTCCACATTCATTAATTGTTCATCTGGAAATGACTCATTCAATGGTAATGGCTCTGTAATTGTGTCAAAATGTAGACGAGAGAGATGGTCCGCCACAACATTTTCTGTCCCTTTTTTTATCTTTGAATTCCAAGTCAAATTCCTGCAAAAGTAACACCCAACGAATTAGTCTAGCTTTTGCATCTTTCTTTGTGAGAAGATATTTCAGAGCAGCATGATCTGTGAATACAATTATTTTACAACCAATGAGATAAGATCAAAATTTTTCCAATGCAAACACTACTGCTAGCATTTCTTTTTCAGTAGTTGAATAGTTCAACTGTGCATCATTTAATGTCATACTAGCATAGTAAATAACGTGGGGAATTCGATCAACTCTTTGTCCTAATACTGCTCCTACTGCATAATCAGATGCATCACACATGAGCTCAAATGGTAAGCTCCAGTTTGGGGGCTGAATGATGGGTGATGATGTCAACAAATGCTTTAATTTTTCAAACGCAACAAGACATGAATCATCAAAGACAAAAGGTACATCCTTAGCAAGCAGATTGCATAAGGGTCTAGAAACTTTGCTAAAATCTTTAATGAAACGTCTATAGAAACCAGCATGCCCAAGGAAAGATCTTACTTCTCTGACTGTTTTAGGTGAAGGAAGATTAGAAATGAGATCCACCTTGGCTTTGTCAACCTCAATACCTTTGCTCGAAATGATGTGACCGAGAATAATACCTTGTTTTACCATAAAATGACATTTCTCCCAATTTAAGACCAAGTTTTTCTCGATACATCTCTGCAAAACTAGTGTTAGATGATGTAAACATTGATCAAACGAGTCACCAAAGACAGAAAAATCATCCATAAAGACTTCAAGGAAACGTTCAACCATATCAGAAAAAATGCTCAACATGCATCGTTGAAATGTAGCAGGTGCATTACATAATCCAAATGGCATTCTCCTATATGCAAATGTGCCAAAAGGGCAAGTGAAAGTGGTCTTCTCCTGATCTTTTGGTGCTATGGGGATCTGATTGTATCCTGAATAGCCATCTAGAAAGCAATAAAATTCATGGCCTGCTAATTTATCAAGCATTTGATCGATAAATGGTAAAGGAAAATGGTCTTTACGTGTGACAGAATTCAATTTTCTATAATCAATGCATACACGCCATCCTGTAGTCACTCTAGTGGGTATTAATTCATTATCAGCATTCGTAACTACTGTGACTCCTGACTTTTTGGGGACAACTTATACAGGACTAACCCATGAACCATCAGAAATTGGGTAAATGATACCTGTGTCTAATAGCTTAAGGACTTCAGTTCTAACAACTTCTTTCATGTTAGGATTTAACCGACGTTGCATTTCCCTAGTAGATTTAGCATTTTCATCAAGGTGAATGTAATGCATGTAATCTGCAGGATTTATACCTTTTATGTCCGCTATGGTCCATCCTAATGCTCCTTTATGCTCTTTTAAAACATCCAACAACTTACCTTTTTGTTCGTCATTGAGGGATGAAGAGATGATTACCGGTAGAGTACTTTCTTCCCCCAAAAATGCATATTCCAAAGTGTTGGACAGTGGTTTTAGCTCGAGTTTCGGTGGTGATTCTGATGATGGGATGAGTTTCTTCTTTGATGGTGCTAGTTGTTCGACTCTTGACTTCCATTGATTAGTGTCCATAGATGGTGTTGAGTCAAGTAGGGCGTTGACCTCTTCAACCGATCTGTCTATATCAAAATCCAAACCAAAGTGAGTTAAACATGTTTGTAAAGGATCATCACTAAGGTTTAAAATAAAAGAGTCATCAACTAATGTTTTAATTAAATCCACATCAACAATTCCATCATCTGTATTGTGAGGTTGTTTGGCAATGTTGAAAATGTTCAGCTCCATAGTCATGTTGCCGAAGGACAACTGCATATTTTCAGTTCTGCATTGAATGTGAGCATCCGCAGTTGCCAAGAAAGGTCGGCCTAGGATAATGGGGATGTGCTTCCTTGAATCTTGTATAGGTTGAGTGTCAATTACAATGAAATCAACAGGAAAATAAAACTTGTCTACCTGGATAAGCACGTCCTCCACAATACCACGAGGTATTTTCGTGGACCGATCTGTAAGTTGTAACATCACTGGAGTTGGGTGTAATTCGCCAAGTCCAAGTTTCACAAATACTGAATAAGGCAACAAATTTACACTAGCTCCTAAATCCAACAAAACATTCTCAATTGTATGGTTCCCTATACTACATGAGATAGTGGGGGAGCCTGGATCTTTGCATTTTAAAGGAATTTTATGTTGGAGTATAGAACTAACGTTTTCTGTTAAAAATACCTTCTTTTGAACATGCATATTTCTCTTTTTAGTACAAAGATCTTTAAGAAACTTGGCATAAGATGGAACTTGTTTAATAGCATCAAGCAAAGGGATATTAACACTTACCTGTTTGAAGATTTCGAGAATCTCACCTGTGGATTTTCCCTTCTTGCCTTTAGCTAACCTCTAGGGGAATGGAGCTTTGGGAACGTATTCTCGTGGGTTGGTTTCTTCTTTCTCCTCCGGTGATGAGTCCTTAACATTCACAGGTACAATTTGATTTTCTTTTGTCACCGGCATTTCCACTTTGTTATCGACTTCTTTTCCTTTTCGCAAGGTCATGACTGCTTTGACCTCTCCATGCTGCTGTGGTGAACTGGTACTTGTTTCATGTACTCCTTTAGGATTAGGCACAGGTTGACTTGGAAATTTACCTTTCTCAACGGTCATTGCTAAAGTCTGAACTGAAGAAGCAAGTTGTCCCACCATCTTTTCGAGGCTTGAAACTGATTGGGCTTGTGAATTGAAGCCTGCTCTCAACTCATTTCGTAGTCCATCAATGGTGCGGTTTTGTTGCTCAATCGTGGAGTGAGTAACATTCTTGAAATTCTGGAATGCATCCTCCCATGGTCTGGGTTGAGAGTAGTTCTGGTTTTGATTGTATGGTTTGAATGGGGGCTGAGAGGCTTGAGGAACTTGAGGAATTTGTTGCATTGGTGGAGCTGGAGCTGTTGGTCCATTCTGTTGGAATCCTTGAGACCATGAAAAATTGGGGTGGTCTCTCCATCCAGGGTTATATGTGTTGGAGTATGGGTTGTAATTTGAAGGTTTTCTCATTACACCTATAGCATTGGCTTCATCTGCATATGAGTCATGGTCATGTGGTTCTGTTGATTTAGCAGTCGATAACGATGCTATTTGTCGAGCAAGACCTTCAACCATCTCCTTGACTTCTTTGATTCCCGAAGTTGATTCGCCAATTTGAACCTCATTTACTCCCTTAATCCTTCTAGTATTCCTGAGTGATCGACTCCATTGTTGGGAATTATCCGCTTGTCGCTGGAAGAATTCCCAAATCTTTGATGCACTTTTTGACATTAGCTCTCCTCCACTTGTTGCCATTAGTCATTCTTGCACGTTCGGCAATAATCCTTCCAAAAAGTATTGGCATTGGTGCCATTTCTCGTACCCATGATGTGGACACTTCAAGAGTAGCCCATTGAATCTCTCCCACGTTTCGAAAAATTGCTCGTCCTCTCTCTGGGTAAACTCTGAGATTTCCCTGCGAATAGCGTTGGTTTTATGCACTAGGAAATATTTATTTAAAAATTTTGTAACCATTTGTTCCCATGATGAAATGCTATTGGCAGGTACTGTATTTAACCATGAACGAGCTCTATTTTTTAAAGAAAATGGGAATAATCTGAGTTTAATATCATCGTCTGAAAAATTTTCGTATTTAAAAGTTTGACAAATAGCATGAAAATCATTCAGATGATTATATGGGTCCTCATTTTCTAGGCCATAAAATGTGGGGAGACAATTTAGCACACTAGGTTTTAACTCAAAACTCCTAGCAGCTACATTTGGGTATCTTATGCATGATGTGCTCAAATTAGCTAAGGGACTAAAATAGTCCTTAAATGGCCTCTCCTGTGGTGCTTGTAGATCCATTTTATTTTTAACTTGTTTGTGTGTGCGAAGTGTTTTTTCTAATTCAAGGTCTATAGGTTCAAGATTAGGTAATAATGACCTACGACCATGCATGCAAAACAAATAAAATAAAAATAAAGATAAGAACAAAACAATTAAAAATAAAGAGGAAGGAGAAATTACAATACTAACCTTATCGCGCAATTACAACCTTAATATAAAAATACACAGAAAAATACGTGAAATAAATTAACTAAAAAAAATTAATAAGATAAACAAAAATTACAAAGAAAAATAAAAATAAATTGAAAATTAATTTACAAAATTTTAAAGAAGAGAAAAAGAAAAGAAATACTAACCTTTAAATGTAGATTCACTTTTTTTTTCTTTTTTTTAATAAAATAAAAAAAATTACAAGAAAACAATTAAAAGAAATTATTCACAAAAATTAATTCTAAGAATTAAAATTACTTACCTCTCCGGCAACGGCGCCAAAAACTTGTTGTGCAAATTTTAATGTACTCGCAAGCGCACGAATCTGTTGTAGTATAGATCAATGGTGAAGAGTGTCGATTCCACGAGGAGGTGGATTTTAATTGTGTATAAAATTAATTTTGCAAATGGGTGATTGGATTTCTAGTGAAATTGATTTGGAATATTCTAAAACTTCGAATTAAAATGGCAAGAATAAATTCTAAAATTGGAATTGCAATGACGAGAATAAATTGGAGAGAATTCTATTAAAATGACGTACTTGGGTATCTGGAACCGTATCAACATGCATCATGGGCTAAATAATCCGTATTAATGCCAATTAAATCATGAGGGGGGAATCAACACCTCATGAACCACGCTCTAATCAATATGGTGTTAAGGGCTTATCGTGCTAAATAATAATAACCTTGTACTAGAGGGCCGGTGAAACCAAGGCGGTACTAGATAAGATTAGTATTATTTGTCGACGAGAAGTCAAAACATCCACAAAAACTAGAGGGGAAGAAAAAATAAATTTACCAAATAAAGCCCATGACACATGTTGAGACTTCACCTTAAACCCAAGCTTGAAAGGAAATTAGCTACTCATAATTGAACTAGGGGCAAAATGAAAATTTATTAAAATATGAAAAAAATACAAGATAGAGAGGGAATTACAGAAAATGGATCCCAAAAATGGATTCAGAGATATCAAATTAGGGGGGGGGGAGGCCCCCTTTTTATAGATACATGGAGTAAATCATGACCATCGGATTAAAAACAGATTGGACGCTCAGGATTGCGCCACGTCATCAGTCAACAGTCCACGGTTTGATCACGCGGATGAACAATAACACGGTTTGACCCGGATGAACAGTAATGCGGTTTGACCCGGATGAACAGTAACGCGGTTTGGTTGAAAATAATCCTGTGTGATGCATGTACTGTACGCGAGATTTTTCGTCCACTGATATGATGCCACATCACCATCAACAGTATATAAGAATTTTAGTCCAACAGGATCGTGACACCTCATCAGTCAATGCCACATCATCGGTCAATGCCATGTCATCGATCCGTCTATGTGAACAGTGTCGTGAACAGTAACGTAGACAGTACCGTACCCGTGAATAGTACCGTACATGTGAATAGTGCCATTTTTCCTTTTATACTCCTCCTAAGGTTTTCGACCGTCCTGAGTTCAAAAGTGATATCCGTTTTGCCGTCTGATCTCTCCTTTATTGTGAAATAACTATAATGCCCCTAAAATACATAAATTACTTAATTAAAATAAAACACATGTAATTAAATCACAAAAAGGTTAAATACATAAAAGTAAGGGTTGTTAGTAAGACTTGAAATGTAAAATGACGGTTTTCTCCTTTATAAATATGCATTTTCTAACACTTAACAGAAGTCAGGGATGTTTGCATAACATTAATATTTTTAAAATTCAAACTATGTGTCAGACGGCTGCCATTTCACAAGAGAAATGGGAGAGAGATGTGAAGACAACTGTTCATTCCCCTCGTCAGTTGAGTAAAAAAAAAAGGAGTGGGAAAAGGAAAAGACAAAGAGAAGATTTTTAGCCTGAAACTACATGAAGTCTAATCAGTGGAAGAAACTAAGTAAGGTACCCCTGGTCCAACCGTCCACGAAGCTGAATTCTGCATTGGCATATGTCGCTCCTACGTCACATACAAAGTTTCTTTTGCCTCCAATACTTCTTGCTAAAAGAAACTAGGGGGATGTTGTTTGGGGGAAAAAACGAAAAAGATAGCAGCACACCATATGTCGACGAATGGAATAACTATAGTATAATCCGAGGTACCTGACATTATTAGAGGTACCCGACATGATTCGGGGTACCTCGCACGATCAGAGGTACTCCACATAACTCAAGAGTAACTCGAGGTACCTCGCATAAATCGAGGTACCCCATATAACTTGAGGTACCTGACAGATCTGATTCAGGAGAACCCTCTGAAAAAGTCCGCCATGGGAAATGTCTCTATATCTTGAAGGATAATGTTTGATTTTGTTAGAACGAAATATCAAAACGTCGTACTGAAAATGGAGGGACAGCCGTCTGCTGATAACTCTAGGAAATGAGAATTATTACATATGTTATAGACTTGAATAAAGGTCATTTAGAGAGCAAATAAGGTGTTTTGATTACATTTTAGTGACCTTTTGCATAGACATTCATTTTAGTTGAGTTGTAACAAGTTTTACTTGAATCATAGTAATTTGTGCTAAAAAAAGGTTTTAAATTGCAGATTTTTAAATTCATGAAAGGATGCAGAGACCGTAGATAGGAAAGGAGATGAAAGAAGATGGTCACAAAAGACAGAAAGCACAATAAAAAATAATACAAGAGTTGTTGCGGATGTTAGAACAACTAGTGTTATAACAAGCTGGGAGTAACGCGGGAGAGAATATAGGCGCGGTCAGCAATTAAATCATGATATGTATGTTTCCTAATTTAAACACATGCACGCTCATAAGTTTCGATGGTTAACCTAATTTGCGATATAAAAAGGAGGCGCGCACCATACAACAGGAGGCGGGGAATTATTATCATCCAAAAACAATTAAAAAGGCGAGAAGAAAAAGAAGATTGAGGAGTGCTGTGCAGCATCGTTGTCAACCCGAGAAGGAGCCTTGGACTCCCATCGTGCTCAATTCATATTATCTTTCTTCCTTTGATTGATTGGATGTATTCTGTGATCAATATATTTATGTTTATTTTTCTCATTCAGAATATGAACTAAATTTAAGTGTAGTTGAGTGACAAATAATCCAATGGGTTTTTGACTGTTCTTATATGTTGCTGTGATAATATTGTAGCATTATACTCTAATAGTTTTTATGATCATAATTGTTATTTCGGTTGACCACCCATTTAATAATTTCAGTTAAGATAGAGCAACAAAAGGGCATGTCTTAGCGGACATTATTGGAGTATTACTTGTTCTTAAGTTGAGTTTCCTGGATTAGGTCATCTTAAATCCCATAAGGGCAATACTTGAATTAAGATTTGTGATATCCTAGATATAGGTGTTCACCTTGTAGGGTAGAGAGATTAAAGGTCATAAAGCCATCCATTAAATTTATGAGCAACTGGAAATTGTTAGTAGATTTAAAAGTATGAGATTTCCAACATGCGATAGCTGCGGAAGCAGATTTGTTCTACCCAGTGCTGCAGCACTTACCACAACAACTGGTGCTAATTCAGTAATAACAGTCACCCCCATTGGGAGAGTTTGATCATTCAACTACTACATTCTTAATTGAATCTTAAACACAATTAACTTAGTTTATTTCTTACAAGTATTAGTTTATTTCTATCTCGCATAATTAGTGGTTACGGAAGAACAATTTGACAAGTGTTTGTTTCGATCTTTAGTTGGTTGCATTATTTTGATTGCTTTGGCACTTTGAGTAACATCAATCCTTGTGGAGACGATCTTGAATACTCATTACTTTATTACTTGTTGTGTATACTTGCACTTTGGCATTGGTAATAATTGATTATAGAAATCGATCAACACTTGCTACCTTTGCCAAAAGTGAAAGACATTGTCCTAAGCACAGTGGTCCTTAGCCGCCTACCCGACAGCCACTACAAAGGTACCCTAGACCACTCTCCAGTGCGCGCCACGTTTCCAAAGAATGAAATACATCGTGAACGCCTTCTTAATTCCCAAGCATGCATATAACGACCCAAAAATCATAAAAAGGTAAAAAGACGTGAAAGACCAGAAAAATGATATGCCACGTGGCAGCTGAGGTACTATATATATAAAGGTGTCTAGGTTTTATTCTCCATCAGATTATTCATTCACTCATGAATACTCACACTCCATAAAAAAAGTTTTCTTCAACCTTAAACCTTGATTTATAGAGGACTGACAAGCTCTCTTTACTATAAAAAAACTTGAGTTGCTAAATTGAGCATCAAAGTGTGAATGCCGGGGTACCCTGGCTTCACCTCTAACCTCTATTTCACTGTTTTGCAAGCGTGAAGCTCATTTCAAATGACACCTTTCTTGGTTCAAACCTTTCACCATTGTTACCACTTTTCTATTCCCTTCTCACCTCCTCCGAATTTAAAAACACCGCATACAACAAACTAGTGAGGAACCTCGTTTCCCCTAAAAATACAATTTCATTATTCTAGATATGTTTGTCTTTTCCTACCCCCAAAATCTGTCTAAAACAAGAACCAATCAGTTCTTAAATTTTTGAACTATTCAGTTTCTAGTTATTAAACTGAATCAAACTAAATTCAATAATCTTGGTTTGGTTTGGTTTAGTTCGATAAAAACTGAATCAAATGACCACCCGACTGAAAAAAAAAATTACCTCTAAATCTATTGTTGATGCTTTTTGACACAAGGTTTTGACAAACCTTAATACTTTGGGCATTTCACGCTGGCTATCATTGTTTCATTTCAATATACCTTTGAGCAAAATGCATTTATGTTTGTATCCTTTCAAGTAATTCCTAGTAAGGAGAGCATTACCTTCCTAGTACTTTTGCTTGGAAAATAATGCTCTTGTCTGTTTGTTCTTATGTTTTATGGTTCTTTAAACTGTCAATTCTAGATGTCAATGACCTTTCAAAATGATAAATGTAGAAGATAACAACACGATAAGTAACCCTAGTCAGAATTACTTTATTGTAACTGAGTGAGTAAAACCTAATTGGGTACAATATTTTTTTTTCACCATTTCATTTAATTATTTTGTGCAAATATTAATGGTCAAATGAAAATCTACTAATCTCTCCTCCAATTCAAAAACCTATCCCATTTGAGAATGATTCAATAGAAACCATCATATTTATAATTACGAGTGGCATTTGATTCTTAAAAACTAATCAGATTAAAATTTAGAAACTGATCGAGTTAAAATTCGGTTTGGATTTAACCCGAAGAGAATTAATAACCCGATCGGTTTACAAAAAAAATAGAAATCTCTAATCTATAGTTCAATCTCCTCTAAGTCTCAATCCTAATTTATCTTAAACTCCTTTCGCTCACTCAAAGCTTGTGAATCTTCATTTATTCAAACCAATTTTGTCTTACTCAAACTTAGCCCCTATTTATCTCAAACTCAATCTATCATTCCCAAACTCAACCGCAATTATTTTCCCACCCTTTATCGCCCCACCGTCGAGTTTATTGCCCTAGATTTCAGTCTGGGTTCTAGTCCACCCCGAATGGATTAGAACCCAGAATGAAATCTGAACAACCTAAATTAAATCCCAATTTGCCCACCCTTATTTATCACATCTTAAGTGAATTGGTAACTTTGACGATGAATATATAACATAACAAGTAAAATATTGTAGGTTACCACTGACATTTGTTGTGTAAGGGATTAAAATTTTGAAATTAGGGATAGACCACATCTTTTTTGTCTCATTATAATAAGCCCAATTAATTTTAAAATTATTGATGCAATTCGTAGGTTTTTTTTTAATAAACCTGAAAACTTCATTAAAAGGCAAAGATTACAGAGAAGCAATTAACCAAGGAGGTGGAACATGACTCTACTCCCTAGAACTTGACAAAGAACCCCCCACCTGGGCAGCAACATGGGCAGCGGTATTCACAGACCTTCGAATAAAAGAGAATTCAATATCTCCTATAGAATTAGTTAAAGCTCTATGATCATCAAGAATAAGGCCATACCCATTAGGACAAGAATAGTTCTCTATGAGAGATTTAAAAACCTGAAAACAATTCATTTCAACAACAACACAAGACAATTGTCGCTGCTTAATCTAGCTTAGGATCTCATGCACACCAAGTTCTTTAGCATCCCTTGCACCATAACTACCCAGAACACACGCACAGTATGCTGCAAAAAAATTCCCATCAGAATTGTGAATGACCCCTCCATAACTGACTTTCCCCTGAGCTAAAAATATTGCAGCATCAACATTACATTTAAGCTAACCTGGATGAGGTGTCGTCCAGCAAATTGCCCCATGCAACCTTGGAAAGAAGTAGCATTGATGACACCAGATTGCTGCCTCGCGGTTTGCCATTGAAACAGATAATTTCCAGCAGAGTTAAGGATATGATGCACACTGCAAACTTTGTTATTCCTATGATACCAAATCCTCCAGCATTCCATGGCAACAAGATTACACATCTTTTGTTTACAGCGAGTAAAAACTTGCTCCAGCCAATTAAGAAATGAAGATTGATGACCAACTAATCCAAGTGAAGAAGTCAATGAACATGTTTGAGCAAAAGCACAATTCACTAAAGTGTGCACAACAGTTTTATTTTGATGATTGCAAATAGGCATTACCTCGACTCTCTTCTTAATAAGGTTATCAGTTGTGGGTAGCACATTCATTGCAACTTGCCAAAGAAATTTCTTCACCTTATTAGGCATGTCTAAGTTCCAAATTTTCCTACAAACGCCAGATGTTAGGACAATAGAACAATTATTAAGCATTTTATAACAACTACGAACGGTATACAACCCATGGGGGTCTGCCATCCAATACAACACATCCTTGTCCCTCCAAGAACTAAGCAGGATTTGTAATATGAGATTCATGTCTCGAGTATCAAACAAATCTACCATTAGATCATAGCCCCATTTACACTACCCAGGGACCATCAAACTATTGACCGGTGTTGTTGCTAACCTTTCGTTTAAGTTGGTGGAAATAAAACCATTTGCTGCATCTAGAAGCCAAGGATCTGACCCAATAAGAATGTTCTGACCACTAGCAACTTGGATCCTACTGCCACGAACAATAATATGCTTAGCTGCCATTAAAGATCTCTACACAAAACTTGGATTATGATCCAAAGTAGCCTCTACAACAGATGTACGAGGGAAATAACAAGCTTTGAATATTTTGCCAATAAGAGATTCCAAATTCGTTAAAAGCTTCCAAATTTGTTCCCCAACATTGCCACATTAAAATCGTGTAGGTTTTTAAGCTAATTCCTCCATTGGTCTTTGGCTTACATAACAATTCCCATTTCATCTAGCGAATACCACCTCTATTATCACATCTATTTCCCCATCAGAATGAATTCATCATAGTTTCTAGTTCTTTGCAAAGATCAAGAGGCAAAAGATAAACCTACATAGCATAATTAGGGATAGCTTGAGCCACTTTTTTAGCAGAATTTTCTTACCATCTCCCGACAATAAATCCATACTCCAACTGTGAAGCTTCTGCCACACCCTATCTAGGATAGAACTGGAAACTTCTTTTTTGTTCCTGCCAATAAGATAGGGTAAGCCAAGATAAGTTCCATGGTTAACAATAGCATTAACCCCCAAGATATGGCAAATCTGCTCCTTTACATCTTCATTAACATTCAAACTAAAGGAAATTGAGGATTTGTTAAAATTCACCAACTGTCCTGTCCCATGACCATAAACCCCGAGAATGCGCTTAATCAAACAAGCTTTACTTTTGTTAGCCTTGAAAAACATAAAACAATCATCCACGAAGAATAATGAGATACAACGGGGCTCCTCTAGCTACTTATACCCCATGGATCAAACCAGCACGCTCATTCTTATAGATTAAAGCACTTAGACCCTCCGCATAAAGAATGAATAAATACGGCGTCAAATGGTCCCTTTGTCGAAGCCTTCTACTGGGAACAATAGGTCCAATCTCCTTCCCATCCTAAATAATATGATACCGAACTGTAGAAACACATAGCATAATCAAAGTCACCCATTTAGCATCAAATCCTAGCCTACGCAGCATAGCTTCCAAAAATGCCCATTCGATTCAGTCATACGCCTTCGACATATCGATTTTAAGAACAGCTGCCCCAACTTTTCATTGCCATTTCCTCTTTAAAAAATGCATAATTTCAGAGGATATAAGGATATTATCTGTTATGGCTTGACCCGACATAAAAGCACTCTGAGATTCAGACACTACAGAGCCCAAAATAGCTTTTATTCTATTTGAGAGCATTTTAGCTACAATCTTAAATAGAACATTGCATAAAGCAATAGGCGGCATATCCATAGGAAAAGAGCAAGTAGCAATAAAATGTAAACAAGCCTCAGTCACATCCTCACCAACATTAAGCCAAAATCGCTGGTAAAAGGCAGGATTCATATCGTCGGGTCCTGGCAATTTATCCGGATGCATTTCGAAAAAGGGTCGGTTTAAACTCACTCGCTGAAAAAGGTTCTAGTAGCAAATTATTTTGCTCAGTTGTAACTTTTGTCTCCACACAATATAAAATTTCATCATTTTGACAACCATCAGAAGTAAATAATTTAGAGAAGTAGTTAGAAATGAAACCATCCATTTCAGCCGAGATAGTACACCACTGTCCTTCAGCATTGTGAAGAGTCGTAATAGAATTCCTTCGCTTTCTTACTGAAGTTGTAGCATGGAAGAAGCGAGAATTCATATCCCCCTCTTTGAGCCAAAGCAATCTTGATCTCTATTTCCAGAAAACATCCTGGCTATGGAAGAGCTCATTAAAACGCTTCCTGACCTCCGTAAACTCCTCAATACTAGCGAAATCACGCCACCCCCTCAAGAGAGTCATCCTCCTTCTATACTCAGAAATACAATTTCGAAAATCATGAGCTAAGTGACCTCCCCAATGAAGTAAAGCAGTCCCACAATTTAAGATTTTTTGTTGAATTGGACACTCATGCGATGAGGACCAGCTAGACTGAACCACCTCTGCACAATCAGCCTCTCTTAGCCACATATTTTCAAAACGGAATCTTCGATGCCTATGAGAATGTTTAGGTCCATAAAAATAGGCAAATGATCTGAGGTAGAAGACTCCAAACTCCAAACCCGAGCTTCTTTGAATTGACTTATCCAAGAATCAATGGCAAGAACTCTATCCAACCTTTCCTCCACCTAACTTTATGACCCCCGCGACTGCTCCCATGTAAATTAATAACCCTCCATACCAATATCAATTAAACCGCAATCAAACATAGCTTGTTTAAATCCCTGCAGCTTCCAATTTGGATGCTTATACTTTCCTTGCTTTTCATGAGCAGTTAAAAGGTCATTAAAATCCCCAATGCACACCCAAAGAAGAGAGGATACAACAAATAATGTGCGAAGGAAGTTCCAAGATTCACGTCGGTGACTAGATTCCGGAAAGCCATAGAAGCTCGTCATCCTTTACTTTCCAAAATCCTGATACTCAACCTCCACATCAATACAATTTCTGGAGAATTTTAATAATCGCACTTCACTGCTTGCTTTCCAAAAAAGAGCAATCCCTCCACTTCGGCCCATTAGCTCGACGACAAAAAAATCCTCATAGCCCAACTTCTTTTTTAAGCTTTCTAATTTATTTCTATTACAAGAGTTTCAATAAGGAAAATAAATATTGGTTTTTTACATTTGGCGCATTCCTCCAACATTTGAAATATCCGTGGTTGGCCCAGTTCATGGCAGTTCCAGCTTAGGACATTCATTTGTCTCAATAGGCCTAATCTAAAGGGCCCACCGCTGGTCCATTTTTTGAATCAAGTGGTAAAATCATCACTTAGGAAGATATCTCTCCTTCAAAGCTCATTTTACTACACAATCCAATTTGTGACCTTCTTATTTTAGAATCATTTACAATTATTCTTTCATCCATATTATCCCTAGAATCTGTATTGATATCAATTTTATTTATTGTCCCTGCAACTTGCTTTCCTTTTACATGTGATAGAGTATTGTAGGCAACAGACTATCAACTTCTTTATTAACTGCCATGATCCCCACATCTACGTTCCCCTCAATATTCTTACGGATAGTATGCCTGGGATTTGCGACAAGAATTGGGTCAATTACCATGGTAACTGTGAAGTCCCCGTGCCTTCTTTTTCCTCATCAACTTCCTCCGGTGGTACTGATCTCCGCCACCATTCGCCAAAATTCATCACATTTCTTATATTTGGTTCCTTCATACAGTGACCATAAGCTTTCACAGTTTCACCAGGAGGGCATTCATACAATTGGGGACACTGCTTTTCAGTATGGTTAAGCAATCTACAAATAAAGCAAAATATGTTAAGGCATTCATATTTAAAATCAACACAAATCCAGTCTTCGCCTGCCTTTTTAACTTCATCATTCTCTTTAGAGGTTTTCTAACATCTATAGACACTCGGATGTGCATGTAGTTTGTGATGAGAACCACCAAGAAAATACCATTAAAAGTTCAAGTGATCCTTTGCACATTCATGGAGGCCCAATTACAAGAGCAAGAGCCAAAAAGATGCAAGCTGCTTTAAATGGATTAATTGAGAAAATATGGATTGCAAATGCAATTCAAGATGCAAGACATCATGAATTGGGCTTGAAGAGAAGACAAGGCATTGTGGGCATTATTCAAGCTATTGGGCAGCCAAATACACAATTTGTATCAAATGCAGAAAGGTCAAATTTGGAATAACTAAAGTATTGATTGAGCCAGAAATAACTTGCAACCTATATACCGTTGGAAAGCTAATTAAGTTATCTTTCCAATAAATTTTACAGAACTGGATTTGGAGTTCTCTAGAAAGAGTTATGATCATTTCATTACAGCTTGTTCAGACTTGGGATTTTCAACGACTCCTTTATTTTTCAACTTCATTTGTTTGTTTTGTTTCAAGTTTGTCAATGTGTAAGGTAAGTCTACCATCAATGATGGTGGGCTAACATTAAGTTTGTCAATGATAGCATTAATTATAGTAGGCTAGCATTAAATTTGTCAAAGATAGCATTAATTATGGTGGGTTGGTGAAGACTTTTGAAACATCCTTTGACAAACCTACTTGGAGGGTTGTTCCAATGTTTCCATTTGTATTTTTAGGATATTGGGTTTCTTTTAGCCTATTTAAATTTAGCAACCTTGCTATGTAATGATAGTAGAGATTAATGTTATTTGAATTTGAAAGGTTATTCTTTTTTTGGTTCTTTTGAGAACTAGTGAACTTATCAAGAATTTGCATTCTTGTGATATTCTGAATTTAGACTTATCACTCACCTTCTCATATATTTCTTGAGTGTGGCGTCAATACCATTCTCTATATCTTTGGTTCATGTTTTCTTAAACATTGAGTCAAGATTTTGTTTGTCTTAAATATGTTTAGAACTTTATTGGGAAGTTGAAACTACAAATTAAGTGTGGGATTGAAAGTTTCATTGTGGGATTCGCATCATTTGGTATCAGAGCTAGTTTCTAATCAGGTTTGAATGTCTTATTTATTTTGATTATCAAAAAAGAAAAAGAAAAAAAAGAGGAAAAAATGTCCAAAAAAAAATTACAAAAAAATTCAAGTAATTCTACTTTCATCAAATTGAATTTGAGTTATTCATTTTCCTTGACATAGTTTACACACATATCAATTGTGTTGCTTTGCTTGCTTGCTTTCCTTTCTTCAATTTCCTTTTCATTCTTTGTGTCCTCTTAATTTCTTTTCTTTGTTAGTGTGCTGGATTGTCATATTTAGTGTGCCACTTGGGTTTTTTTTCTTGATTTTGTTTATTTAGTTCAATAAAGAACTGAAAAAGAGAATTAAGTGTGGTAAAAGGTAAAAGTTTGTGAGATCATTAGAGGGTAAAAGCCAATTTGTGTGTTAAACACGAGAGTTAAGTGACATCAAATTGAGTGAAACACATTAAGGGAGTGTTGTGAGGTCTTTTTGCTAATAATTGTTTTTCATATCACAAATATGTCAAAAGATCAAGAAGCTATAGACCAATCAATCATGCTCAAAGCCATGTAACAACAATTTGAGCACATGAATTTGATGTTTGGAGAGATCCGTGACAAATTAGAGAGGCAAGACACTGCCATAGCCAATCTACAAAGGGGGCAACAACCAATAGCTCCTAATGTAAGAGGTAATCAAGGGCGTGCTGTCATGGGAGAAGAAGATGACGATGACATAGATGATTTTGATGACCAAGCCACCGTTGACATGCGTGGAAGAGATAATAGAAGGGCAAGACGTATAGATCATGATTTGGGGAGTATAAAACTGAAAATTCCTTCTTTTCAAGGTAAAAATGATCTTGAAGCTTATTTGGAGTGGGAAAAAAATGGTGGAGCTAGTATTTGATTGCCACAACTACTCTGAGGAGAAAAAGGTAAAACTAGCTGCTGTTGAATTTACTGATTATGCTATTATTTGGTGGGATCAACTTGTTTTGAGTAGGAGACGAAATCATGAAAGGCCTATAAACACTTGGGAGGAGATGAAGGCCATTATGAGGTGGAGATTTGCTCCTAGTCATTATTATAAGGAGCTGCACCAAAGGCTTCAAAGTCTTACACAAGGTTCTAGAAATGTGGAAGATTACCATAAGGAGATGGAAATAATCATGATTCGAGCCAACATTGAAGAAGAATGAGAGGCCACTATGGCAAGATTTTTACATGGGTTAAATCAAGATATTACTAATGTGGTTGACTTGCAGCACTATGTTGAGTTGGAAGACATGGTTCACATGGCCATGGAAGTGGAACGACAATTGAAAAAGAAAGGTTCCACTAGAACCAATTTGGTTTCATCTTCCTCATGGAAGTCAAAATGGAGCAAAGATGAAAAGGTTGTTTCAAAGCCTAAGATTAAGCCAATCAAGGATCATAAAGAGGGAGGCAACCAAAGTAAAGGTAAATCTGATTCCCAACACTCTAGAAATAGAGATATTAAGTGTTTTAAATGTTTGGGGACATGTCATATTGCATCTCAATGCCCAAATAAGAGAGTAATGATCTTGATGGATGATGGTGATGTTGAAACCGAGAGTGAATCAGATGATGATCCTATGCCACCTTTAGAGGATGCTAATGATGGTGTAGAATATCCTGTTGATGGTAAATTGATGGTTGCTAGGTGTGCTCTCAACATGCAAGTAAAAGAGGATGCGGAGGTACAACGTGATAACATCTTTCATACTAAATGCCACATCAAAGATAATGTATATAGTATGATAATTGATGGTGGAAGTTGTACTAATGTAGCTAGCACTAGTTTAGTTGAAAAATTAAATTTGAAAACTTTAAAACATCCGAGGCCATATAAGCTATAATGGCTGAATGATTGTGGGGAAGTTAAAGTAAATAAACAAGTGCTGGTTTCATTCTCTATTAGGAGATACAAGGATGAGGTTCTATATGATGTAGTACCCATGCATGCTGGACACATTCTTTTGGGTCGACCTTGGCAATATGATAGGCGTGTGACACATGATGGATACTTAAATAGATATTCTTTTGTAATGAATAAAAGGCAAATCACTCTTGTACCATTAACACCTAGGCAAGTGTATGAGGATCAAATGTCAATAAAAAAAAAGAGAGTGATACAAAAAATGAAAATAAGGGTATAAAAGAAAGAGAGATTGAGAGAAAAGCAAGTGAAAAGATAGAAAAAAATATTGTTGAGAGAAAAAAGAGGCAGCAAGTGAACTTGTTTGCAAAAGAGAGCGAGGTTAAGAGGGCTTTCTTTTCAAAATAGGCTATCGTTATACTTTTGTGCAAAGAGGCTTGTTTACACACTAATGAGCTTAAGTTTTCTTTGCTTAGTGCTATTGTGACTCTTTTGCAGGACTTTGATGATGTGTTTCCAAATGAAGTCCCTAACGGTTTACCACCTATTAGGGGAATTGAGTATCAAATAGATTTCGTCCCTGGAGCTACCATTCCTAATAGACCTGCATATAGAAGTAACCCCGAGGAGACAAAGGAGCTTCAAAGGAAAGTTAAAGAACTCTTGGCAAAAGGATATGTGAGGGAGGGCATGAGTCCATGTGCGGTACCAGTTTTACTAGTGCCCAAAAAGGATGGAACATGGAGGATGTGCGTTGACTGTCGTGTAATTAATAAAATCACTGTAAAGTATCGACATCATATTCCTAGACTTGATCACATGCTTGATGAATTGCATGGTTCTTGTATGTTTAGTAAAATTGATCTTAAAAGTGGATATCATCAAATTAGGATTAGAAAGGGAGATGAGTGGAAGACTGCCTTTAAAACAAAATATGGTTTATATGAATGGTTAGTGATGTCATTTTGGTTATCTAATGCACCTAGCACCTTTATGAGGTTAATGAACCATGTTTTGCGTGCTTTTATTAGTAAATTCGTAGTTGTCTATTTTGATTATATTTTGATCTATAGCAAAGGCTTAGATGAACACATTGAACATTTGCAAAGTGTATTGACTGTTTTAAAGAAAGAAAAGTTATATGCTAATTTGAAGAAGTGTTCCTTTTGTACAAATCAGATTGTTTTTCTTAGTTATGTTGTAAGTGCTAAAGGAATTGAGGTTGATGAAGAGAAGGTAAAGGCTATTAAAAAGTGGCCTATACCTAAAAGTGTAAGTGAGGTAAGAAGTTTTCATGGTTTGGCTAGTTTTTATAGAAGATTTGTGAAAGATTTTAGCACCCTTACTGCACCATTAACTGAAATTGTGAAGAAATATGTGGGATTTAAGTGGGGTAGTGAACAAGAAAGGGCATTTAATCTAATTAAGGAGAAATTGGTTTCTACACCATTACTTGATTTACCTGATTTTACTAAAACCTTTGAAATTGAGTGTGATGCTTCAGGTATAGGTACTGGAGCTGTTTTGATGCAAGAAGGGCGTCCAATTACTTATTTTAGTGAGAAATTGAGTGGAGCAGCCCTAAACTATCCTACTTATGACAAGGAGATGTATGCATTGGTGAGAGCATTGGAAACTTAGTAACATTATCTTCTACCTAAAGAGTTTGTTATACACACTGATCATGAGTCCTTGAAGCATTTGAAGGGGCAAGGTAAGTTACATAAGAGATATGCCAAATGGGTTGAATTTATTGAGCAATTTCCTTATGTGATCAAATATAAATAAGGTAAGGAGAATGTGGTGGCTGATGCATTATCTAGAAGGTATGCACTTATCTCTACATTAAATGTAAAGTTGTTAAGATTTGAGTACATTAAAGAATTATATGTTAATGATCCTGATTTTGCTAATGTGTTTAATGCTTACGAGAAAGTTGCATTTGGTAAGTTCTATAGGCATGATGGGCTTTTATTTAGAGAAAATAAATTGTGTGTGCCTTATAGTTCTTTGCGTGAATTGCTTGTGCGTGAAGCTCATGGGGGTGGTTTAATGGGACATTTTGGCATTGCAAAGACTTTAGATGTTTTAAAAGAACACTTCTTTTGGCCACATATGAAACGTGATGTTGAAAGAATCTGTGAAAAGTGTATCACTTGTAAACATGCTAAGTCTAGAGTTTTACCCCATGGATTATATAACCCTCTGTCCATACCTAGTGAACCTTGGGTTGATATTTCTATGGACTTTGTTTTGGGTTTACCTAGGTCAAAAAGGGGAAATGACTTTGTTTTTGTTGTTGTTGATAGCTTTTCAAAGATGGCACATTTTATTCCATGTCATAAAACTGATGATGCGACAAGCATAGCTAATTTGTTTTTCAAGGAAATAGTCAGGTTGCATGGAGTACCAAGGAGCATAGTTTCAGATCGAGATGCTAAGTTCTTGAGCCACTTTTGGAAAACTTTGTGGGGTAAGTTGGGTACTAAACTTTTGTTTTCTACTACTTGTCATCCACAAACTGATGGACAAACTGAGGTTGTAAATAGAACTCTGTCTTCTTGTTGCGTGCCATTATTCAAAAGAACTTGAAAACTTGGGAAGAATGTTTGCCACATGTTGAATTTGCTTACAATAGAATTGTCCATTCAACTACTAAATTTTCACCATTTGAGATTGTATATGGTTTTAATCCATTAACTCCTTTGGATTTATTACCTTTACCTATTGATGAGTGTGCTAGTATGGATGGTAAAAAGAAAGCTGAATTTGTCAAGCAATTGCATGAGAGAACACGTCAACACATAGAAAAGAGAACTGAACAATATGCTACTCAAGCCAACAAAGGACGTAAGCAAGTGGTTTTTCAGCCTGGAGATTGGGTTTGGGTGCATATGAGAAAGGAGAGGTTCCCAGCACAAAGGCGCTCCAAGTTGCTTCCAAGGGGAGATGGTCTATTTCAAGTGGTTGCACGGATCAATGACAATGCTTACAAATTGGATCTTCCGGGTGAGTATAATGTGAGTGCTACTTTCAATGTTTATGATCTTTCTCCTTTCGATGTAGGTGAAGATTCGAGGTTGAATCCTTTTGAGGAGAGGGGGAATGATGAGAACCATCAAGGGAATACCATTAAAAGTTCAAGTGATCCTTTACACATTCATGGAGGCCTAATTACAAGAGCAAAAGCCAAAAAGATGCAAGCTGCTTTAAACGGATTAATTGAGAAAATATGGATTTAAAATGCAATTCAAGATGCAAGACATCATGAATTGGGCTTGAAGAGAAGACAAGACATTGTGGGCATTATTCAAGTTATTGGGCAGCCAAATACACAATTTGTATCAAATGCAGAAAGGTCAAATTCGGAATAACCAAAGTATTGATTGAGCCAGAAATAACTTGCAACCTATATACCGTTGGAAATATAATTAAGTTATCTTTCCAATAAATTTTATAGAGCTGGATTTGGAGTTCTCTAAGAGGAGTTATGATCAATTCATTACAGCTTGTTCAGACTTGGAATTTTCAACGACTCCTTTATTTTTCAACTTCATTTGTTTGTTTTGTTTCAAGTTTGTCAATGTGTAAGGTAAGTCTACCATCAATGATGGTGGGCTAACATTAAGTTTGTCAATGATAGCATTAATTATAGTAGGCTAGCATTAAGTTTGTCAAAGATAGCATTAATTATGGTGGGTTGGTGAAGACTTTTGAAACATCCTTTGACAAACCTACTTAGAGGGTTGTTCCAATGTTTCCATTTGTATTTTTAGGATATTGGGTTTCTTTTGGTCTATTTAAATTTAGCAACATTGCTGTGTAATGATATTAGAGATTAATATTATTTGAATTTGAAAGATTATTCTTTTTTTGGTTCTTTTGAGAACTAGTGAACTTATCAAGAATTTGCATTCTTGTGGTGTTCTGAATTTAGACTTATCACTCACCTTCTCATCTATTTCTTGAGTGTGGTGTCAATACCATTCTCTATACCTTTGGTTCATGTTTTCTTAAGCATTGGGTCAAGGTTTTGTTTGTCTTAAATCTGTTTAGAACTTTCTTGGAAAGTTGAAACTACAAATTAAGTGTGGGATTGAAAGTTTCATTGTGGGATTTGCATCAATTTCTCCAAACCCCCATTAAATTATACTCATCAGACTTTAGAAAAGTGTGTAAGCAATTACCAATATCCTTTAAAATTTTCTTAGACATAAAGCTTATTGGCAGGTTGTAAATCTGGATCCAAAACGAAGTAAAGCAAAGTTGGACATTCCGAGGTTGTTCGTTCTCCTCCAGCTACTTAACAATCAGAATATGTTGACCAAACGTCCATGGTCCCAAGTCAAGAACCCTTTTCACGTCCACTTCATTAAAGAATTGGAACAGAAATAGCGTAGGAGATAAATCCTTAATACGAACTCCCTTCCTTGGCCGCCATAACGAAGCCATTGTATTCTTCATGGCAGGGAAATTAATGACTTTATCCGTAAGGAATCTGCCCACCAGACAAAATCCAAATTCAATATTCACTAGACCATCCTCATTACCGGCATCTCCTTCTACAATGAGCCATCTTTCCTTTTCTTCCTCCAAACTGATATGAGCATAACCGTTATTAATATCAAACTCTGGATTTCCTTCAAACATTGGCAATGACAAATAGAGATAAGAGATAAGAATCAGACTAGAAGAATTAAAGTTCTGTGAATATATGAAAGAAACTTATCATACAGACAAGACAAACAAACTTGTACCAAAGACAAGACACTTACACAATTTGTAGGTATTAATGATATGGTAGTTGAAATTATTATATTTTTTTAATTTTTCTGTACCAATAAATATCATATAGAATTATACAAATTTGTTTCTCCTATTTATATTATTGAATAATGTTGACTGTAGATCAACTAATGATCAATCTAGAATAAGCAAGATCTCGCTAAACTCTAGTTATTGATTTAGAATTAACAAACCAAAGCACACAAATGACTTAAGCAAAACCAAACAAATCAAAAGGCACAAAGCTTAAGTTGTTCGACCTAAAGTTGGTCTCTGTCCACTGAAGAGCGAAACAATAATTTTATTTCAATCACAGAGAGCAAGTTACAAGACTCATGGAGAAGATACAAACTTTCTATATTCCATAGTCACCTGAGAGTATATATAGAGATTTAGAGGAGTCTAGAAAGATTATAAGTTGCCCAGTTGTGTTCTGGGTTTGTTACAACAAACTGAGATTTTTCTTGCTTTCATAACAACTAAAAACAACCTACTCATGTGCACAAATCATGCCTTGAATAAGTAATCAAAATGATTGCCCATATATTTTTATGAGCTCTTGTGTTATAACGGAATGCACGTGAAGCACATATGCTCTATTTGATGTATTTGACTAACATTGGATGGTTATCTTCTACTCTATTTAATCTTCTAACCGACAAGTCGACAAGTTATATGCGACTCAAACTATAAACTAACATAGCAGCACCTTCTGGAATCTAGTTTCAAGTTCATAATTCAATATTCTCCATCTTGAGCTTGAAATGCTCTCAAACTAGGCACTTTTCTCTTTATCCTATGCAAAAATTACCTTTCAAATATACTTGCTAAACCTAAAGAAAAGCTTAAATTTAGCACCAAGAACAACTTTTATTAACATGTCAGCAACATTCTCATTTGTATGGATCTTTTTCAGCTTCACAGTTGCCCTTGACAGTATATACCATAGAGCTTTTATCAACTCCAAATGCTTTCAACTTGCCCTTTAACCAAATAGCTTCTTTAATGGCTTCAGCAGTATCTATGTATTCTTTTTTAACAGTTGACTGTATTCTGCCATTGAGCTTTCCAATTCACAATACAATTGTTGTAAGTGAATAAATAGCATGTAAGTGATCTTCTCCTATCTAGGACTCTGCAAAATTTAAGTTAACATACCCAACAATCAAACTACCATCTTGCCTTTATCCTCTATACAAGAAACCATGACTTGATCGTCCTTTTTAAATACCTAAGTATCTATTTTACTGCCATTCAATAGTTATTCCCAGGATTAGCCATATAGCTGCTGACAATAGTAATAACATATGAGATTTAGGCCTAGTTAACACTATTGCAAAGATCAAACAACTAATAGTATATGAGATATTAGGCTTGGTTAACACCATTGCATCATCAAACAACCAACAATACTTGCATAAGGAATCTTCATCATTTTGGACTTATTAGATTCAATCTTAGGACATTGTTGTTTTGATAATCTAAAATGAGCTAGTAATAAAATTTAACTAGCTTTGAATGATTTATTTCAAACTTATCAAGACCTTTTTTAAGTATTCCTCCGGAATAAAAAACAAACCTTCATTTTAAACTCCTATTGAAGTTGTTGTTTCAAAGCTTTTATTTTATCGATGTTCTTACGTGCAATAAGCATGTCATCCATATGTAAGACGAAATAAATCATTTTCCTAAAAACCTCATTGTAGTAAATACAGTAATCCAAAACACACCTCTGAAATCAAGCTTCATCATGAAATTGTCAAATCTGAGGTACCATTGGCTAGGTGACTATTTAAGACCATAAAGACATTTCTTTTAGAGACATACCCAATCAACTATAATTGGATCCATAAAGCCTTCAGACTAAGCCATTATAATCTCTTCTTGTAACTCACCATGCAAGAAGGTAGCTTTTACATTCATCTATTCTAAATGCATGTCATTTACTGGCATAAGTGATAGAATGATTCGAATAGAGGCATGCCTAACCACAGGAGAGAAAACATTTGTAAAATCTATACCCTCTCTTTGTGTAAAGCCTTTGGCTGCAACCATAACTTTAAACCTTTTTGGCATAATACCTTATATGCCTTGTTTCATTCTATACACCCATTCACAGTCTACCAATTTTTTCTTCTTTAATTTTTCTACAAGTTAACAAATACCATTCTTGTATAGTGACTTTCTCTCTTCTCTCATAGTATTTTTCTATTGATCTGCATCTCTGTTAATTCATATCCACTTAAATCTACATATCTATACTTCTTTATTGTCTTTATCGCTCTTCTTTACTACCTTTGATAAGTTGGTAATCGTATATAGCATTTTGACTATCAGAAGCCTCACTAGTACCGTTAGCATCATCCCTCTCATCTTTTGATACTTTATCTTCAATAGTATCTATTGTTTTGTCAACAAGCTCTACTTTAAAATGTTGTCTATTTGATTCATAACTCCCCTTTGTGTCCTCGTACTTCAGAACATGACTTATGGCAATCATTTCTATATAATTAAAAACAACAACTCTGCCAATTTTACACCTTGAAGAATTCAAATCATTGTACCAAAGCCTAAAACCCTTTTATACTTTCAAGATATCTTAAGAAAATACACTTAAGTTTACCTTGCTTAACATGAGTATATGCAGGACAACCAAAATCTTTAGATTTGAATAGTTTACAACCTTTCCTGACCAGATCTCTATAGGTTTCTTAAAATCTAAAGCACTAGAGGGACTTCTATTTACCATATAACAAGCTATCATCAATGCATCATATTGTTTCATTCATCTTTATTACATCTTTATTAGGTTCATGCCATGACTAAATGTAATGTTACGCATTTCTATATCTTCTTTTGCCACCCATTTCCAAAAATTGCACTTTTTAAACCTGCAAATCCAAAAGAGTTTATTAGGATTTTCCAAGGTAATAGGTAACATCGCATATGCCTGCACTGCAAAGTTGCAGTATTTCAAATACTAACTAGGCAACCCAAGTGGGGATGAATTGAGTTTCTAAAAATTATGGAGTGCTTGAACAAAAATCATCCAAATTTCAGTTGGAGGAATAATAATAATGCATAATCTTCACAAGCACCACCTCTACAAAATTTTCAAAATACTCATCCTTATGTACCATATGTTCCACCACCATGGAAAAATTTGGAAGATACAATGCATTCATTCATTAGGAAGCAAGATACTATTAACAATCAAAATGCACAAGCTTTTTCTGATTTGAAAGATACTCTTGCTAAAATTACTTATGTACTCACAATTCAAGAAAAAGAAAAATTTCCAGCTCAACCACAACCAAATCTTCAGATTCAAAATGCACCCATAGACCATGTTAAGTCAGTTATAACTCTTTGTAGTGGTAAGGTTATTGATCAGCCTATTCCTGAACCTTGTGAATATGAAAATTCAAAGGGTCAATTTTGTGACCAATTGTGATAACCCTCGGTTTTATTTTATATGGTTGGTTCAACCATTTCGCATTTATTTTATGCTTTATTTTTTTTGTTAATTTAATTGGTGGGTTCAACCACCAAAATTGTTATTTAATTTTAAGTTATTAATTTTCTTTTGTACACTTATATTATTTGCATATTTAATTTTTATTTTTTTTTGCAATTTTCATTTAGTTTTTGTGTTACTAATTTGTTTGTTATCTTTGTGATATAATTATTGTATGAGACATTGGTCTCAAACTTCAAGTGGCATGTTAATTCGTAGATCTCAATCACCACGACCAATCTGAGACGAGATACAAGATGAAAATAATTTAGGCCAACTTAATCCTCCAATTAATCTGGGAGACAATCAATCTCAACATGATCATAATCAACCGAGAACTTTGAGAGACTACATGAATCCAACCAGAACCGGAGCACCATCGTGTATAGTATTTCCTCTAGAACCATCTCGTTTCAACTTTAAACCAGGTATTATCCAACTTTTATCAACATTTCATGGTTTAGAATACGAGAATCCATACTTGCATCTAAGAGATTTTGAGGAAGTTTGTAATACATACACAGACCAAAATTGTAGCGTGAACATAATTAGATTAAAGCTTTTTCCTTTTTCATTAAAAGATAAAGCTAAAACTTGGCTACAAAACCTTAGATCTGGATCAATAAGAACTAGGAATAATATGCAAGAACAAGTTTTGAAAAAATCTTTTCACCTCATAGAACAATTTTTTTTAAAAGGCAAATCACTTCTTTCACTCAAAAAAATGGAAAAGCATTATACCAATGTTGGGATAGGTTTAAAGAATTGCTTAACATATGTCTACACCATGGTTTTGAAACTTGGCGATTGATCACTTATTTCTACGAGGGCTTAATACCACAAAGTAGACAAGTTATAGAAATGATGTGTAATAGTGAATTTAAAGATAAAAATCCTGAAAATGCATTAAATTACCTTGACCAATTAGCTGAAAATGCACAACATTGGGATATTGTTGGAACTTTTGAATTGACTAATAAACCACAACCATCTCCATCTAGTGGAGGAATCTACAACCTTAGGGAAGATCATGATTTACAAGCAAAATTTGCATCCATAGTTAAGAAGGTTGAAGCTTTGGAAAATAAAAAAAGTGATCAAGTAAATTTTGTTCAAGAAATTGCATGTGATGTTTGTAGTTCTAATGATCATTTCACTCAAGATTGTCCCACTCTGCCTGCACTCAAAAAATGTTTGTATGATCAAGCTAATGTCATCAACACTTTTAATAAACCAAACCCATATTCACAGACTTATAATCCTACTTTGAGAAATCATTCAAATTTCAGTTGGAGGAATAATAATAATGCACAATCTTCACAAGCACCACCTCCACAAAATTTTCAAAATACTCATCCTTATGTATCATATGTTCCACCACCATGGAAAAATTTGGAAGATTCAATGCATTCATTCATTAGGAAGCAAGATACTATTAACAATCAAAATGCACAAACTTTTTCTGATTTGAAAGATATTCTTGCTAAAATTGCTTCTGTACTCACAATTCAAGAAAAAGGAAAATTTCCAGCTCATCTACAACCAAATCATAAGATTCAAAATGCACCCATGGACCATGTTGAGTCAGTTATAACTTTTCTTAGTGGTAAGATTATTGATCGGCCTATTCCTGAACCTTGTGAATATGAAAATTCAAAGGGCCAATTTTGTGACTAATTGTGATAACCCTCGGTTTTATTTTATATGGTGGGTTCAACCATTTCGCATTTATTTTATGCTTTATTTTTTTTTAATTTAATTAGTGGGTTCAACCACCAAAATTGTTATTTAATTTTAAGTTATTAATTTTCTTTTGTACACTTATATTATTTGCATATTTAATTTTTTTTTGTAATTTTCATTTAGTTTTTGTGTTACTAATTTGTTTGTTATCTTTGTGATATAATTATTGTATGAGACATTGGTCTCGAACTGCAAGTGGCAAGTTAATTCGTAGATCTCAATCACCACCACCAATCAGGGACGAGATACAAGATGAAAATAATTTAGGCCAACTTAATCCTCCAATTGATCAGGGAGACAATCAATCTCAACATGATCATAATCAACCGAGAACTTTGAGAGACTACATGAATCCAACCAGAACCGGAGCACCATCGTGTATAGTATTTCCTCCAGAACCATCTCGTTTCAACTTTAAACCAGGTATTATCCACCTTTTACCAACATTTCATGGTTTAGAATACGAGAATTTGTACTTGCATCTAAGAGATATTGAGGAAGTTTGTAATACATACACAGACCAAAATTGTAGCGTGAACATAATTAGATTAATGCTTTTTCCTTTTTCATTAAAAGATAAAGCTAAAACTTGGCTACAAAACCTTAGATCTGGATCAATAAGAACTTGGAATAACATGCAAGAACAAGTTTTGAAAAAATCTTTTCACCTCATAGAACAATTTGTTTTAAAAGGCAAATCACTTCTTTCACTCAAAAAAATGGAGAAGCATTATACCAATGTTGGGATAAGTTTAAAGAATTGCTTAACATATGTCTACACCATGGTTTTGAAACTTGCGATTGATCACTTATTTCTACGAGGGCTTAATACCACAAAGTAGACAAGTTGTAGAAAGGATGTGTAATAGTGAATTTAAAGATAAAAATCCTGAAAATGCATTAAATTACCTTGACCAATTAGCTGAAAATGCACAACATTGGGATATTGTTGGAACTTTTGAATTGACTAATAAACCACAACCATCTCCATCTAGTGGAGGAATCTACAACCTTAGGGAAGATCATGATTTACAAGCAAAATTTGCATCCCTAGTTAAGAAGGTTGAAGTTTTGGAAAATAAAAAAAGTGATCAAGTAAATTTTGTTCAAGAAATTGCATGTGATGTTTGTAGTTCTAATGATCATTTCACTCAAGATTGTCCCACTCTGCCTGCACTCAAAAAATGTTTGTATGATCAAGCTAATGTCATCAACACTTTTAATAAACCAAACCCATATTCACAGACTTATAATCCTATTTTGAGAAATCATTCAAATTTCAGTTGGAGGAATAATAATAATGCACAATCTTCACAAGCACCACCTCCACAAAATTTTCAAAATACTCATCCTTATGTATCATATGTTCCACCACCATGGAAAAATTTGGAAGATTCAATGCATTCATTCATTAGGAAGCAAGATACTATTAACAATCAAAATGCACAAACTTTTTCTGATTTGAAAGATATTCTTGCTAAAATTGCTTCTGTACTCACAATTCAAGAAAAAGGAAAATTTCCAGCTCATCTACAACCAAATCTTAAGATTCAAAATGCACCCATGGACCATGTTAAGTCAGTTATAACTCTTCGTAGTGGTAAGGTTATGGATCAGCCTATTCCTGAACCTTGTGAAAATGAAAATTTCAAGGGTAAAGAAGAACTAGATAAATTTATACCTAGTGAACAAATAACTACTGTTCCATCTAAACCACCATTTCCGCATGCATTGAATAAACCAAGGAAATCAAACCACTCTTATGAAATTTACGAAATCTTTAAGCAAGTGAAAGTTAACATTCATCTGTTAGATGCAATCAAGTAGGTATCTTCATATGCCAAATTTTTAAAGGACTTATGCACTGTTAAGAGGAAATTGAAAGTAAAAAATAGTGCTTTCATGGCTGAACAAGTAATTACCATTCTGTCTACTAATAATAAGTTAAAATATAAAGATCCTCATTGTCATACTATTTCTTATATTATTGGAGATCACAAAATTGAGCATGCTTTGTTAGACCTTGGTGCTAGTGTTAATTTGTTTCCACATTCAATTTATCTTCAACTTAATATTGGTGAGTTAAAATCAACTTCAACTACACTTTTGATTGTCGATAGATCAGTTAAAATACCAAAAGGAATAGTGGAAGATGTTTTAGTACAAGTTGATAAATTCATATACCCTGTGGATTTTATTATTTTAAAAACTGAACCTGTTGTGAATAATTATAAACCAATTCCTGTAATTTTGGGTCGACCATTTTTAGCAACTGCTAATGCTTTGATTAATTGTTGAAATAGTTTAATGAATTTGTCATTTGGAAATATGACTCTGGAATTGAATATTTTCAATATGTGTAGGCAACCTAATGAGGAAAAAGAGAATGAAGATGAGATTGATGAACAAAAGGAATTGGTTGAATCTTGTATAGAGGAAAATATTCAAAAAGGGAGTTTTTTTTAACTTAGTGATATTTGTTTGGTTAATTCAATTGAATCAAATAAATAACTTGAACATGATACTTCTAATATAAATTTGTTTTTTTATTCTTATCAGACTTTGCAAACTAATAATGGGAAACCAAAATTTGAGGAGCTTAGAATTATTGAAAATACTGAACAACAAGAAGCACCTAAATTGGAATTGAAACCTTTGCCAGAGGGATTGAAGTATGCTTATCTTGGAGAAGAACAAACTTATCATGTTGTGATTTCTTTGACCTTATCAAGCGACCAATAAGGTAAGTTACTATCTGTTCTTAAAAAGCATAAAAACGCAATTGGATGGACTTTAAATGACATTAAAGGTATTAATCCTTTAATTTCCACACATTGAATTAATTTGGAAGAAAATACTAAAACATGTCAACAACTTCAAAGATGATTAAACCCACATATGAAAGAAGTAGTAAAAACAGAAGTTCTTAAGTTACTTGATGCGAAAATTATCTACCATATCTCTAATAGTAAGTGGTTAAGTTTTACACAAATAGTGCCTAAAAAATCTGGAATCATTGTTGTTAAAAATGAAAAATGTGAATTAATTCCAACACGAATTACATCTAGTTAGCGCATATGCATTGATTATAGGAAATTAAATGAAGCCACTAGAAAAGATCATTTTCCTTTACCATTTATTGACCAAATCTTAGAAAGAGTAGCTGGACATCCTTACTATTGTTTTTTAGATGAGTATTCAGGTTATTATCAAATTCCTATAGCACTTGAAGACCAAGAAAAAAACCACATTTACATGTCCCTTTGGAACATTTGCATTTAAAAGAATGTCATTAAGACTTTGTAATGCTCCTGCAACATTTCAAATATGCATGCTAAGTATTTTCACTAATATGATTGAACATTGTTTAGAGGTCTTTATGGATGATTTGACAGTATTTGGGAATTCTTTTGATGATTGCCTTGATAATTTTGAAACATTTTTAAAAGGTGTGTTGAAAAAGAACCCGTTTTAAATTGGAAAAAATGCCATTACATGGTTACTTTTGGAATTGTTTTGGGTCATATTATATCTGTTAAAGGAATTGAAGTTGACAAAGAAAAAATTAAAGTCATATCTAAATTGCCACAACCAAAAACAGTTAGAGATGTGCGATCGTTTTTAAGGCGTGCATGATTTTATAGGAGGTTCATAAAAAACTTCAGTGTCATATCTAAACCACTTTGTAACCTCTTATTAAAAGATGCACTATTTGAATGGACTGATGATTGCCAAAAATCTTTTGAGAAAATAATTTTCCTTTTGACATCTGCATCTATTATGCAATCTCTTGATTGGTCTTTGCCTTTGAATTAATGTGGGATGCAAGTGACTTTGAATTAATATATAGAAAATACAAGATGGAAAAGGAATTATAGAAAATGGAGCCCAAAAATTGATTTATAGATGCCAAATTAGGGGGGACGCCTTTTTTTTATAGATAAATTGAGTAAATCATGGCAATCGAATTAAAAATAATTTGGACGCTCAGGATTGCGTCATGTCATCAGTCAATAGTACGCGGTTTGACCACGCGGTTTAAACAATCAACCGGCTTGAACAGTGATGCGGTTTAGTTAAAAATAATCCTGTGTATAAGCATGTACCGTACGTGTAATTTTTGGTCCACTAACATGCTGTCACGTCACCGATCAACAGTGCATAAGAATTTTCTTCAATGAAATCATGACACCTCATTAGTCAATGCCACATCATCGATTCGTTTATGTGAACAGTATCATGAACAGTAACGCAGACAATACCGTACATGTGAATAGTACCGTACATATGAACAGTGACACTTTTTCTTTTATGCTCCCCCTAAGGTTTTCGATTGTCCTGAGTTCAAAAGTGATATCCATTTTGCCGTTTGATTTCTCTTTCATTGTGAAATGACCACGATGCCCCTAAAATACATAAAATACTTAATTAAAATAAAACACACGTAATTAAATCACAAGAAGCTTAAATACATAAAAGTAAGGGTGTTAGTAAGACTTGAAATGTAAAATGATGATTTTCTCCTTTATAAATATACATTTTCTAACACTCAACAAGGAGAAGAAGAAATTTTTTGTTAAAGTAAAAAAATTTTATTGGGATGATCCTTACTTATTCAAATATTGCCCTGATCAGATTTTTCAACGATACATTCCTGATAATGAGGTAAGTAGTGTCATTAATTTTTGTCATACTGAAAAATACGATGGACACTTTTCTTCAAGAAAAACTACGGCTAAAATTTTACAATGTGGATTTTATTAGCCAACCATATTTAAAGACACATATGAATTTTGCAAAACTTATGAAAACTGTCAAAAATTAGGATTAATTACTAAAATAAAAATGATGCCCTTAAATCCCATACTTGAAATTGAAATATTTGACTGTTGGGGAATTGATTTCATGGGTCCATTTCGACCATCTTTTAGATTTGTGTACAAATTAGTGGCAGTTGATTATGTCTCAAAATTGATTGAAGCAATGTCTTGTCGAAATAATGATAGTAAAACTGTAGTTGAATTTTTAGGAGAAAACATTCTAAGTCAATTTGGAATCCCTCGAACCATTATTAGTGATGGAGGTAGGTATTTTTGTAATAAGTCATTTGAGTATTTAATGAAAAAATATGGAATTACACATAAAATTGCTACCCCTTATCATCCTCAAACAAATGGTCAAGTTAAATTAGTAAATAGTGAGATAAAACAAATTTTAGAAAAAACAGTTAACCCAAACCGCAAAGATTGGTCTCTTTGATTGACTAATGCACTTTGGGCATACCATACTGTATTTAAAACATCTTTAGAAATGTCACCCTATCGGCTAGTTTATGGTAAACCTTGTCACTTACCTATTGAACTTGAACATAAATCATTTTGGGCTGTTAAAGCTTTTAATTCAAATTTGGATGATGCTGGTAATGTGCGAAAATTGCAATTGAATGAACTTGAGGAATTAAAAAATGATGCATATGAAAATTCAAGAATTATTAAGGCAAGAACAAAAAAATTTCATGATAAAAGAATTTTTCGAAAAACGTTTGAAATTGGTCAAAGAGTGTTACTTTATAACTCTCGTCTTCATTTATTTCCATAAAAGTTAAAGTCAAAGTGGAGTGGCCCATTTATTGTAAAAAATATATATCCACATGGGATTGTAGAAATTGAGAATCCAAAAAACAATGTCACATTTAAAGTTAATGGTCAAAGAATAAAACCCTATCTGAAATACCAACCACGTGAACCAAGTACCGAAATAAATTTGAGTGACCCACAAAATCTTGATTAAGTTTTTAATGAGTATTTTAACTTTTCACTGTTGTTTTTTCGTTTGAATTGTTTGACTTTCTTGAATGATACGCGTTGTGATGTTTCTTACTTAAGTGTGCTTAATAATTGTGTTTTCTTCATCATTATACATCATGAGTACCTCAATAAGGAAGATTTTGTTCACGAATCTTAAAAGACTTTTGCAAATAAGATTTCACTTGAGAAGATTAATACAAATCTATAAATTACATCCAATTTGGGAACGACAACCACTAGAATTAGTGGCCTAAGTTGAGGATCAAGAAAGACAACTTTGAGCAATAGAGTGTGGCATATATGAATTTCAATTGGAGCTTGAGGTTAACTCAATAAGAGGACGAATGTAAGTTCATTTTCCTTTGTACATATTGTGTTTCTTTTTTTTTTTTTTGTTGCTTTCACGTTTATTTGATTTTGCAAATTTGATTTTGGTGTGTTTTGATTTATTTTCCTGTATAAATGGCAGATAATGGTACTCTGTGACTTCTTACGTCGGTATCCTCAATTTTCCACAATAACTGAAATCTCAAAATCAAGCATGGAATAAATACAACATAAATTGCATAAGTGTTTTTCTTCTCTCCCTCAAATTGCACTCAAAAGAATTTGCAAAGCTCGTTGTGAAAGATTGCGTTTGTTAATGATCAACGGAATTTCTTCTTATATTCGTTGGTTAATTGAAGCAAAGGTCTGATTAGCTGGTGAGTTTCCTGATCCACTCATTTCTTACATGCCTGGTTTTGGTAAAAGCACATTTACTAAAAAACGAAGAGCTAGAAGACTTGGCTCAGAATGTCATAATTGTGTACGACTTAGTTGCAAACTAAACATTTGTAAATCTTTAAGAATTGTTTCTGATAGTCGAGAAGATAAAATTAAATTCGTCAAAGATGACATGAGTAAAGAATCTTTGGATGATATCTTACGATCTCTTGAGATGCATCGAAGCGGACATGTGCAATATGAGATACACAAGTTATGTAGACTATTCCAAAATGAAAGTGCACAGTTTAGTCTTGGGAAGCTACTCAAAAAGACCATGTTTACCAGTTTATAAGAAACCTGGATGGAAAGCATATCCTCGACCCATAGAGGGCGTTCAAGCCGTTACTGGACGTAAAACCAGAGGAAGATGTGAGCCACAATCACAACTACCAGTAAATATCCTTTTACTTTGTTGCTCTTTTATCATTTGCATTAATGCATTTAATGGTGTGATTTTGTATTTAATCATTATTTGTTTTCTTTTACTTTTTCTTTTCAATGTTTACTTTTCTTTTTACTATTTACTTTTGAATAATTGAGACATGAGCTTTATGCGTCATATGACAAATACACCACCCCATTTACAACTGTTTCTCATTTTATCTGTCACTCAGATCTTTAAATAAGAGCTCTTTTTCCAAATGACTCACAACTTGTTTTTGAAAATTATTCTAATGGCAGCATTTTTGAGTAGACAATTCAAAAACAATTGTATCCTCTCTGGATTTCATTATGGAAAATACAAAGACTTCGATCAAGCAGCTGTAGATCTTGGTCGTGCCATAGCTGAGAGAAAATTGCACCTTATATATGGAGGAGCTGACCGCGGGTTATCGAAACTTGTCTCAAAAGCTGTTTTTATTAGAGGAAACTAGGTACTAGATATCATTCCACAAGCCTTAAAACCTTTGGGATGCAGGTCTGATGTACTAATTAGAGAAGAGTTAGTTGTCTCAAGTATGTAAGAGCGAATAACTAAGATGTTAAATCGTGCTGACGTTTTCAGTTTCTTGCCAGGAGATCTTACAATTTTAGAGGCATTGATTACACTTGCATCTTGGGCCCATTTAAACATCCATAAAAAACTCATCGGTTTACTAAATGTTAATAATTTTTTTGATGGGTTGCTCACATTCATTAATCATGCAATTAAGAATCATTTTTTCCAATCTCTGGGAAAAATCTTTTTGTTTGTGCTTCAACTGCTCATGAGTTACTTGATCTTTTACAAGCTTACGAAACAGAGCCAGATCCTAAGACCTTGGCCTTGGAATGGTTGACTAATGATGATAACCCTAGCCCTATTAAGAAGTACAAATTGGATTTAATTCTTCGGTTGTAACTATCTTCTTGGAGCTATAAGGTTTTGTTTTCTAAACTCTACTTCTTTCCTTTAAGCCATTGAGGACAATGTCTTGTTCAAGTTGGGGGGAGGGAATAGTTGACAAATGTGAAATATAGCAAATCCTAGTAATGCTTTTGTCGAATATGGCAGAATATGGGGTGTAGGGACTCTAGAAACGCATTTTCAGCGGGTTGTTCAGGTGTGATCTTTCTTATTTCTTTTTTTATTATTTATGTTTTCTTTATCTTTTTCATCTTTCTGCATGTATATAATGTTTAAATTAGGTTGGGGGGAAGGGATAATTGATGTAAATTGTAAATAAGTGTGTTTAATTTTTTTTTAAAAACCCAAAAAAAACCAAAAACAACAATTTTTTTTTTGTGTCTAGGATGGCTGTGTAAAGAGTCACAACTTTTGAGACGCATCCTAATAGTCTTGTTGTATTATATTTTGATTTTAAAATTCATAATAAGTTGTTTTTGTTCCCTTTTCTTTGAATTACTCAAATTTCTGAACTCTCCTCCATTTGGTTATAAAGTTATTCGTTGTTTACTCATTTAACAGGTATTATTAAATCATTCTTCACACACACACTATGACACATACTAGTGGGTTGTAAGTTCAAATTTTTGCAGCATTTAGTTCTTTTGATTTATTAGGCATAATATCTAAGGTGGTAGAAAGTGTATATTGCCAAAAAAAAACAAAAAAGAAGAAGAAAAAAGAGAAAAATTGAATGAGTTTAATTTCATGCAATTAAATCTAGAACCTAAGTAATTAAGTCTGTAGGGGTGTTTCAACACCTAGTGCCCTAAGGTCAAGTGATCTGGGAGCCACTGACCTAAAACTCGCTACATGGGTTAAAAATGAAATATTTTTGTGCAAAAAAAAAAGCTTGAATAATCTACTGCCTGAAGATAGATTTTCTAAAGAGTTTTAGAACGAAAATATTATTTTCTTTTAATAAAACCCCATAAGTATTGTGTTAATTACTTAAGTACAAAAGAAGGTTTATGATATTCTAGATAATGAGTGGATGATCAAGAGTTAAAAAAAAAAATTTGGAGAGTTTATTTATTTGGTAGTTTAGCGGATAGATGAACAACTATTAACTTGCAAGTGAACTTTGTAAATCTTAATTTAATATAACGCTTTAATTGCTAGGGGCTTGTAATAAGCTAGTTGGGGCTGTGATTAGTATTAAAAATTATATGTTTATTAAGGAATTTATATTTGTAATTGGGTAACATATTGTGAATTTCTAATTATTTTTCTAAATATTTGATTTTGTGTATTTTAGTGTATTTATTAGGTAAAAATAATAATTTCATACAATTTGAGGCTCCGAACAAATGCATGGATGTCAAATTTAGATTCCGAAAGTCTAAGAAATTATGTCATTATCAAGGAGGATCCAAGACTTTTGTTGTATTTTTTTACATTTTTACCACGGTAAATGTGGTAATTGTAAAATTATAAGTTTTTATCATATTAGGTATGGTAATTGTTAGTGGAATGTGTTAGATATGTTTGAGTGGATAAGTTAGGTTTATATTTTATTAGTGGGACAAATGTAAGGTTAAGATGTAATTAGATTTTTTTTATTTGTGTGGTGTGGATTTACCATGTATTAGTATAAATAGAGTGGGGGTGAACACACCTCTCCACACCTTCTCCTCTCTTCTTTCCTCCCAAATTCTTCTTCTCATCTCTCTTGTAATTTATTTTCAATCAATAAAATTAGTTTTATTTCAATTTTTAAATTTCATTTTTAATTATGTGTTTTTCAATTTTAGTAATTTCCTTTATAAAAAAATGTTTAGCTAAATATTAATAGTTAGGGGAATGTGAAACTCTTAGTAAATAAATATGATTTAATCAAATTCTATTTTTAATTTTATAAATTAAATTATTTTCTATTTAATTTTATACATATTTTATATTATGAAATTTTGATTTATTGTAGACAAACAAGGGAGTTTGGCACAATAATTTTTTTTTATCTTAATATAAGGTATAGTAAAATGGTATTTTAACTTGTTGTAAACAAATTAAATTTTGGCATAATGAATACTTAAACTATCATAAAATTAAAGGGATAATAATAATAATTTATATAATTAATCTTTTGGGCAATAAATCTAAAAAAATGACAAAAAGAATTTATTAACTTTTATTTACTACTAAAAGTGAATCCATAACCCTAACTAATTCAATTTCACAGTTTTATTTAAATTAAGTTGTTTATATTTAAGTTTTATTTTCAAATTTTAGATAAAATAAAATAAACAAATTAAATCTTTTCTCTATAGATCGACCTCGTCCTCACATAGATATATTATAACTATGAACTCTTATACTTAAGAGTAAATCAAACATTTTTAAGTCGTGTCAAAATACATTACCTATTGATAATGTAATTGGTTCTCTTATTTCTTATAAGGAGGACTTGGTAGCTGAAAAAGGTAATGAAGAGAAAAAGAGAAGCATTGCTCTCAAAGCCTCGACACATGAGAGTGATGAGGAAAGCGAGTTGGATGATGTGGAGTTGGCTATGTTGGCTAGAAAATTTAGAAAATTCTACAAGAAGACTAATGAGCGGGGAAAGTTCAAAAGTTACAAAAATAAAAAGGAGAAAGAAAAGCCAATTACTTGCTGTGAATGCAAGAAACCCGGACACATACGATCAAAATGTCCTCTCCTCAACAAACTCAAGAAGAAAGTTATGGTGGCCACCTGGGATGATAGCGATGAGGAAACAATCGATGATGAAGAGCAACAAGAAATGACAAATTTAGCTCTCATGACCTTTGGGGAAGAATCATTTGATGAGGTATGTGGTCTTCCTACATATGATCAATTACATGATGCCTTTAAAGAATTGCATGATGAGTGGATGAAGATTGGTAAAAAGGATGTATGTCTTAAAAAAAAAATGATAGAGCTAAAAAATGAAAATGAATCTTTAACTGCAAAAATTACATGCCTAGAATTAGAGAATAAAATATTGCATAATAGAGTTGCTTTATCAAATGCGAAACCTAGCACTTCACACGAGCATCTAGCATTACACATAAATAACTTGAAAAATGAAAATGAAATGCTTAAGAAGAAGATCAATGAGTTAAATGAGATTGTTTTAAAATTTACAAATGGACAAAAGATGTCACAAAAATGTGTATTTGACAAAGGAGGTATTGGCTATAAGCCTAATTTGAAACAAAAGTTTTATAAGAACTACTTTGTGAAGAGTACCTCTATTAACAATCAAGTTGTATGTCACCATTGTAATCAAAACGGAACATAAAACCTAAATGTCCTATTAAGAGAAATGTATATTATGGTGCGAAATGTGTTTGTGTTCCGAAAGGAACCACTATTAACACTCAAGGACCCAAGAAGATTTGGGTACCTAAGACTTGAGATTTTCTCTGCGGGGCTTGAAGAGGGTGAAGAATAAATGGTACTTGGACAATGGTTGTTCAAAACACATGAAAGGGAATTATTCTTGGTTTTCAAGCTTTACCAAGATAAAAACAAATGCTGGAAATGTATCTTTTGGAGATAATTCAAAAGGAAAGATCAGTGGTTGTTCAAAACAATGTTTGATTGGAACTTAAAACACAACTTAGCATTAGTCAATTATTTGATAAAGGATATAGAATTATCTTTGATGAATCAAAATGTGTTCTTGAGAATGCATGTGATGGCAAGATTTTGTTTGTAGGAAATAGATGTGTTAATGTCTATACCATTAATATAGATTGTGCATCTACAAATAATAAATGTTTCTCCATATTGCATGATGATGGTTGGTTGTGGCATAGGAGATTAGGTCATGCAAGAATGGATTTGATTTTAAAAATCTTGAAAAATGATTTGGTTAAGGGTCTTCCAAAAATCAATTTTCAAAAAGATAAATTTTGTGAAGCTTGGCAATTTAGAAAACAAATCAAAATTTCTTTAAAAAACAAGAACAATGTCTCTACTTCAAAACCACTTCAATTACTTCACATGAATTTATTTGGACCTTCTAGATATGCTAGTTTAAGTGGCAAATATTATGCTTTCGTAATTGTTTATGATTATTCCAAATACGCATGGGTATTGTTCTTAGCTAATAAGAATGATGCCTTTGATGCATCTAGAGTTTTCTGCAAAAAAGTTCAAAATGAAAAAGGTTATTCTATTTCTTTTATGCGAAGTGATCATGGTGGAGAATTTGAAAAGGAAAAATATTCACCGTCCACTTATTTTTTACACATTTTTTCAAAAATACACAATTCTTTCAGTTTTTGGCTGGAATCCACCTAAAGTTACATTTGTTTTCACTTTTCCACTTCCGTTTGGAATCCGTTAAGAAAACTAACGGAAACTTAAAAAAATGACCATTTTACCCCCAAAACGAAAATTATAATTTCACCCTAAAAATGTAAAAAATAATAAGATTTAATAATGAATATCATTATTGGTACGTTAATGAAGTACAAAAAAATCTTAACTACTAGAGATTATAACTCAATAAATAATAAAACTTTACTTATCTTAAATTCAATTGATGGTTTGTGAGATTGGACTATTTTTAATACTACTGTTATAATTTAGCATTCTAATTACCGACATATTTTAAAAAAAACTTGCATTTGATGGTTGTGAAATTAATTTCTTTATTGACCGATGGGGAAAATTATTAGATTTAATCTGATTATTTTTTATAATTTTTAAGGTGAAATTGTAATTTTCGTTTTGGGGGTAAAATGGTCATTTTTTTAAATTTCTGTTAGTTTTCTTAACGGGTTCCAAACGAAAGTGGAAAAGTGAAAAAAAATGTAACTTTAGGTGGATTTCAGCCAAAAAATGAAGGAATTGTGTATTTTTGAAAAAGGTGTAAAAAACGGGTGGACGGTGGATATTTTCCCATTTGAAAATCATGTATTTGAGATTTTTTGTAATGACTTTGGCATTGAGCATTAATTTTCATCTCTTAGAACTCCACAACAAAATAGAGTTGTTAAGAGAAAGAATAGGTCTATTCAAGAAATGGTTAAGACCATATTGAATGAAAATGCATCACCTAAGTATTTTTAGGCCGAAGCCGTCAACACCGCTTGTTATGTTTTAAATCGGGTGTTGATTAGACCTCATCTCAATAAAACTCTCTATGAGCTTTGGAAAGATAGAAAACTCAACATTAGTTATTTCAAAGTCTTTGGATGCAAATATTTTATTTTGAACATAAAAGATAATCTTGGTAAATTTGATCCAAAATCTGATGTTGTTACCTTTCTAATTAAAGAACTCTAGTTGTAGAAGAGTCTATGCATGTTATGTTTGATGAATCTAACCCCTCCTCTGCGGAGTGGAGGTATGTTTCTTCTCAATGAGTGGAGGTATGTTTCTTCTCACCCTAAGAATGCAATTTTAGATAATCCATCAAAAGGTGTTATAACTAGATCATCACTTAGGAACATATGTGAGCATGCTGCATTTATTTCTCAAATTGAACTACAATCCTTTGCAGATGCGGAAAATGATGAATCTTAGATTATGGCAATGTAAGAGGAATTGAATCAATTTCAGAGAAACAATGCATGGGAATTAGTTCCTAGTCCGGAACATCAATCCATCATAGGTACTAAATGGGTATTTATAAACAAAATGGATGAATCCAATGTGGTTGTAAAAAATAAAGTTAGATTAGTGGCTCAAGGTTACAACTAAGAAGAATGAATTAATTTTGATGAAACATTTGCACCTGTAGCTAGATTAGAATCCATTAAGATGTTGTTAGCATATGTATGTTAATAAAGATTACATTTTATTTCAAATAGATGTCAAAGGTTCTTTTTTAAATAGTTACATTATAGAGGAAGTGTATTTGAAACAACCTCCTAGTTTTGAAAATGAAAAATTTCCAAATCATGTGTATAAGTTGTCTAAGGCATTATATGGACTGAAAAAAGTACCTAGAGCATGGTATGATAGGCTTAAGAAACTTCTTATTGGATAACGGTTTTTCAATAGGAAAAGCAGATACTACTCTCTTTGTTAAGCATAAGAACCAAAATATACTTGTAGTTCAAATTTATGTTGATGACATTATCTTTGGTTCTACTAATGAATTATTGTGTAAAGAATTTTCATCTTGTATGAGCAAAGAATGTGAGATGAGTATGATGAAAGAGTTGAAGTAATTCCTTGGACTCCAAATCAAACAAAACGAGGAAGGAATTTTCATAAATCAAGTCAACTATCTTAAAAATCTACTCAAAAGATTTGGCTATGATAATGGAACGGTAAAAAGTACTCCAATGAGTACTACCATCAAGCTGGACAAAGATGAGAAGAGTAAGGAAGTTGACATCAAGACTTATCGCGGTATGATTGGATCCTTACTCTACTTGACTGCTAGTAGACCTAATATTATGTTTAGTGTATGCTTGTGTGCTAGATTTCAATCTTGTCCTAAATAGACACATTTACTTGCTGTCAAATGAATTTTTCAATATTGATCGGCACCATTAATCTTGGCCTTTGGTATCCTAGGGAACTCATATTGACTTAACTTGTTATTCGGATGCTGACTTTACCAGATATAAGGTTGATAGAAAAAGTACTAAAGGATCATGTCACTTCCTAGGTCAATCACTTGTCTCTTGGTTTAGTGAGAAACAAAACTCAGTTGCACTTTCAACCACCAAGGCAGTATATATTGTTGCAGGTAGTTGTTGTGCACAAATTCTTTAGATGAAACAACCTTTAAAAACTATGGTATTAATCTTGATCAAACACCTATCTTGTGTGACAATACTAGTGCTATTAATGTATCCAAGAATCCCATTCAATATTCTAGAACTAAGCATATAAAAATTAGGCATCATTTCCTTAGAAATCATGTTCAAAAAATAAATGTGATTAAATTTGTTTCTACTGAAAATCAACTTGTAGATATCTTTACAAAACCTTTTAGTGAAGAACAATTTATAAAGATAAGATATGAGCTTGGAATAATGAATGTTGCATCTTAAATTATGATTTGTTGATTAAGTTGATGTGTTTTGTTTTTGTATGCATTTATGTTTCTTGTATTAAATGGCTTATTAAAAATTTTTATATCACAAAATGATTTAAAATTGATTAATTTTTAAGCCTAAAATAAATTGGTTTGTATAATACAAGTATAAGAGCTTACCAAATTTCAATTAGAGGCATAATGATTTTCGAGGATAAACTGGTATACCACTTTTAATCAATCGGAAAGTCATTTCTCTTATTGATTACTCTCTGGATCAAATCCAGATAACCGAATTTAGCAAACCGGTAAGCCGGATTGGCTTTAGAGCTCTCTGGATCAAATTCGGATAACCAAATTTAGCAAACCGGTAAGCCAGATTAGCTTTGGAAGATGATGGAAAATATCCGGTCAACCGATTAGGGGAACTGATAAACCGGTTAGGGAAACTGGTAAACCGATTTCGGTCTCACAGATTCTGGACACTAACCGACTAACCGATTAGTGAAATCCGGTAAATCGGATTCATTTTTCTTACTCACTAGACACCAACGGCTAACCGATTAGTGGAATCTGGTAAGCCGGATTCGGGATCTTTTTAACTATTCATCTTCCTCTCTTTCTTTCGGTAAACCGGATAGCTATTTCTCTCTAAAATCGTTTCTTCCTCTCTCTTTCTCACTACAAAATCCATCATCTTCATCCATTTTCACTTTAAATCGATTCCCAAAAATCATTCCCCATCACTCCGTGTGCTAAAAAAATCCTTCAAATTCATTTTCTTTACTAAAATCTCTAGATCCCAAATCCAACCTAAGTTTTTAACCGAATTTTCTCTCTCTAGATTTCTTCCTCTTTAAGTTTTTTAACAGAATTTCACATCAATATCTTGTTTAATCCTCATCATCTTCCTTTTCATTGCCTCATTTATACTCAAATCACTCAAAATCATCATGTCCAGCTCACGGCCGATTCGAGGAAAATGCAAAGAATCGGTTCGACAAACCAAATGGCCACGGCAAGCAGGAGGTTCTTCCAATTAGTCCAACTTTGAGTCCACACACTTTCCGAACAAGTATTTAGTCAAACGATTTCATCAAAGTTTCATGACCCGCAAGGTACTCTCTACATTTTTTATTTTACTGAATTGGCTTCATAGTCTCAATATTAGTAATAGAAATTTGTATCAATTGTTGGAAGAAGTTGATTGGATTAATGCTCTTGTGATTGAGGAGAATGTGTATCCCGACTTGGTGAAAGTGTTTTACTCGAATACGGATGTTTCTGAGGAAAACAAAAGACTCTTGTAATCACCAATGTTGGAGGAGTTTTGATTGATTTTGATGTTTTGAAGTTAAATTCTATCCTAGGAACCTTTGATTATGGCCAAGAAATTTTTTCGCCTAGGAAATCTCTCAAAATTGGTAGTTATGTTTATGTTGACACCATTAGAAATATATGCCGGCGTAATGACCTTTCTGTTGAAAACTGTACCATTCATTTCCACAATCAATGTCTGTGTCTCCAAACTCATATTGTACTTCATTTCATTTAGCCCATTGTGCTTCCTAGGTCAGGATATATGGATGAGGTTTCCCATATGAATGTTGCCTTGATTGATTGCATCCTTAGACGTTGTCCGGTTAATTTGGGGTAGACCATCATCCGATCCATTCTTTCCATACCTAACTTGATTACCCATTCCCTTCCGTATAGTCATTTTATCACTCGGATCCTTAAATACTTTAAGATTCTGATTAATGAATCAGCGTGTAAACCTTCAAAGAACAATGTAGATGAAACTGTATATGCCTTAGGATTTGAGTGGAGTAATGACACTTGGGTAAAATTCACTGAAAAAAGTACATTTTTCTTGCTCCAAGTGATGATCGGCCGCTCAACGTTGTGGTTCCTACTGATCAATATCCTAATTTCTCGCTTCCATTTCGGGGCCAACGTAGACGCCGAGACCCTCCAATGTCTGCCTCTGCTCTTGATGCCTCTGCATCCGCTTCATCACCTTTAGAGCCTCCTACCTCTGACGAGATTACTCTTCAGCAACTTATGGATGAAGTGAGGACACTCTCTGTGCAGCAGTCTAGTTTTCAGCAGCATATTCTCGATGAGCACCAGTATCTCTTACAGCAGCATTAGCAGCTTATTCAAGGACAGCGCCTCCTCTTTGAGCATTTTAGTATTCTGTATCCATTTCCACCTCCATCACCACCATCGTCACTACCTCAATAGTCTTTTATGCTTGTATTTAGACACCAACATTTAATGTTTTATTTTTCTTCTATTTTGCATTTGGATTTTATGGATGCTTGCTATTATTTTAGCTTATATGTCTGTTTTGGATTATATGGATTTGATATAGTTGTTTGTTATGTTCTTTACTTATATTTTGGATAATTTTAAACTAATGTGCTTGTCTTGAGATTTTGATGATTGATGGGGAGAGCTTTTACTCTTTTTGATTATGAAGGGAGAGATATAATATGTAAGGGGGAGATATGGTAGATATGATTGTTATGAAAAATATTCATATGCATTTATGCAGGGGGAGCTCTTTAAATTTTTCCAATTAGTTTTTTAATCCTACATTTATTAAGGGGGAGATTTTCATAACGACATCAAATTTTATAATGTGTTTTGTCATCATAAACAAGGGGGAGATTGTTAGCCTATAGAGGTATACATGTTGATTTTGATGATAACAAACCACAAGTTTTGGATAAATAAAGATTTACACATTGTTCTTTTATAACAAGAAAATGATCTTTATGAAACTAGATTGTTTTTCAAGATATGGACTAAAATGAAAGAGTTTTGCCATCTTTGATTTTAATAATATTATTTTGAATTTCATATTTAGACCTATTTGAAAATATTTAAATATTTTGGGTCATTCTATAATTTCACATATTTTGGGTCATATCATAATTTTAAAAAGTTTTGGGATTCACAAAGCATTATTTAGAACTTCTGAAATTAGACCTATTTGAAATTTTTCATAACATTTTAGGCCATAAAATAATTATAGAACGTTTTGGGGTAAAACTATAATTTTGGAAAATAGTCACTGTAGTAAGCGGCTAACTGGATTTGACAAGTGGTAGACTGGATTTTGGGCAGTAGCTTACTGGAATGAAAGTGGTTATCCGAATTTTGAAAGCGGCATACCGGATGTTCTAAAATTCAAATATTTGTTGTAACGGTAACATAAAAGGGGCTAACCGGATTCCGAAAGCGGCAAACTGGTTATCATCAGAAAACACATAACGGCTAGCTTTTAGGCTCAAACTATATAAACTCAAATCCAATTCATTTTCTAGCCCTCTTGCAAGCAAAAACAAAAGGCACACAATATATATTGAGCCTTCATTTCGCAAATCATTATACATTGAATCATTTTTGTTCTTCAATTTGTATATCTACTCTTTAAGAGAGTTTTTTATTGTAATTTTCATTTCCTCATAAAATTTGTGAGTGTTTAAGTGTGTGAGACACTTGAGTGAAGAGATTGGGAGATAATCTCTTTGTTGTAAAGGTTCATTGACACCTTGGAAGTCAATTGTAAGCATTTCAAGTCTTGGAAGGCTTGGATAGTGAAATCTTGAAGCTTGGATTGCTTGGAGGTTTAGACGTAGGTGTGGATTGGCGAACCACGTAAAAATCATTATGTTTGTTTTCTCTTCCCTTACTCATTTATTATTGTACTTTCATTGAATTTATTGTTTTTTAATTTATTAAGGCATTAGATTGGATTGTTGTGTAGTTTGGTTAGGATAAATTTTTAAAATACCAATTCACCCTTGTTGGGTTGCAAAACTTGTATTTCATTTAGTATCAGAGCGAGGTGTTCTTGTTTAGACTTAACCATCTAGAGCTAAAAATTAATGGCAACTCAAAATGATTCACATTTAGGGAAGGACAGTCCACCACTAGAGCACCATATTTTGATGGAAACGATTACCCATATTAGAAAACTAGGATGAGAATTTACTTGCAAGTTTTAGATTATGAGATTTGGGAAATCGTTAATGATAGTCCTTTCATGCCAACTATTAAAAATGAAGAAGGGAAAGAAATTCCAAAACCTTCTAGTCATTGGAGTGAATTAGAAAAGAAAAAATTGTCTTTAAACTCCAAAGAAATGAATGCTCTATTTTGTGCATTAGATAAGTAAGAATTTCATAGAGTTTCTAGTTGTGAGAATGCTTATGAAATTTGGAAGAAACTTGAAGTTGAGTATGAGGGAACAAATCAAGTCAAGGAGTCTAAAATTAGTAGATATACTCGTCAATACGAATTGTTCCAAATAGAACAAAATGAAAGTGTGTATTCTATGTATAAGATTTGTTATCATCAAAATCAATATTATAAAATTATTTATGTCAACAGTATTTACGGTAGCAAGTAACTGTGACAGGTTTCTTAGCTCGACCCCTAGTATTAACACTTAAATTACTATATTAGGCCATTAGTTTGTTTGAATTTATATGTATGAAGATTGAAGGTATGTTTGGTTTTGAATGAAGATTGCGAAGAGTTGAATTTTTTGAGCTTGGATGAATTATAGTGTTTACAATGGCTTATTTTTGCTGTCTTTGAATGATAAAGTGTTAATTTTTTAGTATTTGGCATGTCATTTTCTTACTTTTTGAAAAGGGGTTGCTACTGTTGAAATGGCTTGGTTGTTAGTGTTAAAATGAGCTTGTTGGTGTTTAAAAATGGCTTGGGCTTGCTAGTGTAATGGTATTGAAATATTTACAGTGGCTTGTAGTTGTTCTTTTTAAATGATAAAGTGTTAAATTTTGAGTTCTTGGCTTGCCATTTTCTTTCTTTTTCAAATGGGGTTAATGGTGTTCATTGGGGTTGTTGATCTTTGAATTGGTGTTGAAATGACTTGGGGAGGCATAGCAGCCAATTTTTATAAGCAGAAAAGTAGTCGTTATTTGAATGTAACGACTACTTTGTAGGGTAATTTTGTAATTATATCTTTTGTTATTTCTTTCTTCTCAAAGGGTAAAATCATCTTTTATGCATCAGGGTAAATCAACTTTTTATGCATTTTCCATTAAATATTAACTTAGTCTTAATGGAATAGTGGGAAAATGCTAATAGTATAAATGTTTGGTGGAAAAATGTTGTTTTTACCAAATCATGGTACTGACTTGATATGTCAGAATAACTTTGATCAGAAAATGATAATATTCTTTACATTATTATTATTATTATTATTATTATTATTATTATTATTATTACTACTACTACTACTATTATGATGGCATTTCTTTAATTCTATTTATCGGTATGACAAATTGATAGACTGGGTTAGGCTTTTCCAAGCCCATGCCCAAGTCCATTATAGGAAAAAAATATAAGAGTTGTGTCCATTGTAAGCTTGAGCTTTTGCATATTTTTTAATTATTTTTTTAAATTATTATAACTTGTAATGGGTTGATAATCAGCAAGTTGTTATAATTTTTTAAAATAAACTAATAAAGAAAGAAAACGAGAGAAAAAAATTTATAGATTTAATCTTTTAATACTAGATTTTCTAATTCAAGCACTCTTTTAATTAAGAATTAAGAGAAAGTTTAGTGCTGTAATTTTAAGTTTTTTAAGCCATCATTAATTTATAAATTAGGGATTTAAATTTTCTTTTCTTTTTATTTTTTATTATTATTTTATATTTTAATTTATAAATTTATATTTAAAAAAACAAAAGACTTGGCCTAAGCCAAGTTTTTTTTTCTTAAACTCTTATCTAAGCTCTCATGCGAAGGGTCGTGCCAAGCTTTTTTGCCAAGCGAATCCATTTATAACAATTTGGATAGATTTTGTTAGCTACAGGAGCTGGCAAAGAGTCGGGCAATGGAATGGGCAGTGACTCTTCTGTTGAGCAGTCCGAATATTTTGCAAAAAGTCTAAACTGAAATCGACAATTAAGTAGGATTTGACTGCCTTATTGATGAATCCGATTTAGCCATAACTCCTTTGTCTTCGTTGCATCATATGTTACACACTACAGTTATACTCACCAAGGCCAATACTAGTACCACATGGATCGTCACAAGAGTGTATAGTTGGAGGGTTTCGCATTCCATGTGGAATGATGTTATTAGCAGACACGTGGATCATACAAATGATACCAAAAAGTTGGAAAGATCACAAAAGGTGGAAAAAGTTCAAGTCTGAGCAGAGAAAATTTTATGTGGAGCAGGCATACCACATAAGCGTATTAAAATGGTGCGTTCGCCCAATAGATGGATTCCATTGAACTTGTTAAATGGCATGCCACTTAGTGGCCAGGCGCACAATTTCAACTTACTGAGGCAATGCACCTAGCCCACAGAAGCTTCTCTTAAAAAATCAGTTTTTCTCATAAAAATTTTTAAAACTAATCTCATACAATACATAAGAATCCATAATCTAGAAAATTATATATATCTTAACAATCCGACTTTGCTTTCTCGCTGAAGTAATCTAGGCTTCCAGATCACAATCCGTCATCACCACTCATGTTAGATCACGATCTGTCACCATCACTCCTATTAAATCATGATCCGTCACTAAATAATCTTCTAAGTTATGACTCAAATTTGATCAGCATTGGACGTATGCACGTCCGTTTCACAACTTTTAAAACAACCAGCTTCTTTTTCAGTGTTTCTCCCAAAATGTGTATTTTAGAATCTTGTATCTTTTCTTCTTGAGAAAAATACACTTATATAATATCTCTTGTAAAACTCTAGATATGTATTATCTTTTATTATAATTCAAAATAATAAATATTTTGAATTTAATATTATCTCTCCGCTTACATAAAAGTGGAGATGTGTGTAACCAATTTGGAGCCCACCTTATAAAATAACACAAGGCCCCATTTGACATGAATATAACACATAAGGTCATAACAAATATTATAATTAAGTTTATCACTTAATATGCTAGTTTTCTTGTTTATAGGTCTAGTCGTGGTGCAGTCAATTAAATGAGTTAGCTTGGGAATCATTTGAGAACATACAATAGTGGCTACAACAATTAAGCCTGTAAATGAACAAACCTAATCATTTAATTTCAACTCCACTCCACTATAAGATTGGAACTGACCTCTATAATTGTTTGGTCGACTAATAATTCGTCCCAAACCATATTGATCTCTTTACTGCATAATCTTTTGTACCACATCGTTAATTAAATCGATATCTCAACTGTCCAATCAATTTAATTATATCTTGTTCCTTGATACTTACTGGTTTTCTTTAATGATCATTTTCAACATACTAATATATGTTGATACACTCTGGCCAAAGAATTCTATGATCAAGTATCGAAAACTCATCAAGCGATGTGTTGTACAAATTCTATATTGTTAATCTATAACTTCAATACTCATCATTACTCCCACCAAAATACCGGATAATCTTGACTACAAGTGTGTATCGTGCCCATTGGTAACTCAAATGGAATAATAATTATAATCATGAAATTATAACTAACTCAATATTAAGATTATAGTAAAATCAATGCCTATGAAACTTAATAAGTCTGACAATTATTACAAAATTAATTAAATCTCATATGTGATCTTGTTCAATGTAGTCGTACTACATCAATAAATTCATACATGATTAAGACAAATTATTCAATGAATTTATTACAGTCTATACTTATATAAAATGTCCAACTTTATTTATCAACTGCGAACTTAATTTATTTAATCATAAGATAACTTATATTTATGTCTTCTATGAATCCACATGGCGATCATATAAATACATATAATATGATTAAATGAACTTTACTCAAAATATTAAAGCAATTAAAATACTTGAATAAAATATCTTATTTATTTTATTAATCAGAAAAATTATTTATTACAATTAAATAAACAAACGTGATTTTAAAGTGCATATTTTCCCAACATCTCTTGCCTGATTGATTTGAAAGAATTAACGAACGTGCAAGAGATAATGGGTTTAAGATTCAATTCATGCCATTTGGGTCCGGGAGAGAGATTGTTCGGCACGGATGATTGGAGTGACGTTAGGATCAATAATTCAATGTTTTGATTGAGAGAGAATGAGTGAGGAGATGGTGGATTTGAGCGAGAGGCCTAGACTTGCCATGCCCAATATGGCTCATCCTCTATAGGCAAATTATCTCCCACATCCAGGATTGCTCAAGCTTCTTTCACAATAACTAATTAGTTAGTTAGCGCAAGGAGAGTCCTCTTCCAATTTGTGAATCTCAAATTGTGGATCATTATATAATGTTGTGATCAAAATTACGGTATTAATATTGTAATTAAATATGAATTATATAAATGAAATATAAAACATTTAATGTTAATACAAGCTTGTCAATCAGCATTAAGTGTAAAATAAAATGTTAAATTATGTAAATGGAATATAAAATTTATAATTGTAAGGTAAAATAACTAAATTAACATATGAGTGGTAAATTTGTGTATTACTAGTAAGTAAAACAAAAATTTATAAATGTAAAATAAAACTTATAAATTAACATTAAGTGTAAAATAAAATATAAGACTTATAAATAGAAGATAAAATAAATAAATCAACATAGGAGCGATAAATTAATGTATTATTAAAAAATAAAATAAAAATTTACAGATGTAACATAAAACTTCTAAATGTAATACAATAAAAAAGGCGCTTAACAGTTAAGAATGTATGTGGTTAAATGGATATAACGGCATAAATTGACATGCTATTGATCCACAAGCCATGAAAAATTCACTTACTTCTTACAGCACCAATATGATGCTGTTATTTGTGCCGTTGGAAAAAATATGAAGCTGAAAATTTGCCATCATTAATAGATTTGATAGCTTTTACAACTTTTCCGTCGTAACCAAAACAACATGTTGTATTTGCCAATTGTGAGTTGATAGATATAATAAATGTTATGTAAATGAATATTTTAATGAACAATTTTCAGTCAAATGAAAATCCATAAAATTTAAAAGTCGAACCATTCCAACTATATATATATATATATATATATATATATATATCATAAACAACATCTCGTTCATTCATGAAATACAATAATTTACAATATGAAATTGTCAAGTGACAGTCAACAAAACTTTCAGATATGAAAAATGAAAAACAAACAAGTCATTTAAATATTTATATTTAAATTTATTCATAATTTAGAAAAATTTAGGAGTCGGACTATTAGCACCCCTCCAAAATTCTATTGAACCCCCTTTTTAAATTATATTTCATTTAATACCAAAAGTGCCTTTTTTTTCTAAATGAATGTTGTTTTCATTTATAAATTTTTCAGTTTCTAATAATTTTCTCACTGTTTCAGTTTAATATTTGTATTCCTCTCTTCAAACTTTCTTTATTATTTAATTTCCAAAGAAAAAATCTAAAAGAAATATAAGAAAAACATTATACTTAGAAAATAATGATATTTTATGAGTTTAATATAATTTTATTCTATCTATAAATTTTGGGTTCAGCAATTAGTTTGAGAATTCTTAAAAAAATTATTACCAGCAAGATAAAATTTTGATTTATTTATTTTCCACCATGTCGTATCTTAATTAAGTTGTTATGTTTATTACAAAAATCTTGTTTTGACTGAGAGGATTACTTCCTAAATTCAGAATAATTTGATGATAAAAAATTTTATATTTTGCAAGTAAAATAAAATTAAAAAGAGAGAGAAAATATAAATGGCTTAATTCTATTTATATTTATCCTTAAATGTAATTATAATATATAGGGGTTTTATGAAATTAACGAAGGGGTGCAAATAATCCAACTCAAATTTAGATCCATTCAAATTTCCGACAAAAAAACTGCTGTAAGTTAGAGTATTTTCTTGACTAAAAAACTGTTGTAAGATGGGAATGATTTCCTTATTATCTCTCCCGTTAAAAGATTTATTTGATCAGATCTGTAAAATTTGGAATGCAGTAAGTTTTGGGATTCTCATCTATATATATTTAGCGTTTCCTAGTACTTTTTATAATGTTTTCTTCCAATTAATTGGTGTATCTCCTACTGGTTTAACCTGTTAAATTTTTTTTCGAGCGCAATCGAATACATGAAATTTCAAATGGATTATCATTTTCGTACGTCGAATTCTTTTTTTTTTTTTTGAAAGCTATCAAATGCATACTCTGGAATAAACTATTGCTTGGTTGGCATGATCTATAAGAATTTTTTTTTTTTTTTTGGGGTAAGAAAACGAGCCTCGCAACACAGCTAAGGCGTTACAAAGCCAGGAAATACCACCCGCAAACAGTCACCACGAAACCAGCAAGAGGATCCTGTAGAACAAGTGGACCCAGAGGCAAAATGAGGGCAAAGTTCGGAAGATAATCTGCCGCAGAATTTGCTTCACGAAACACATGGCACACCGAGACATTCCAATTACGAGAGAGTAACTCCAAAATGCCATAAACCAGAGGAGATGCTGCATTATAATCAACGGCCATCACTTGGCATGATCTATGTGTTTTATTTAATTTTGAAACAAATGATAATGTAGCCAATTTACAATTTTCAGCTTAACGTATTATGTCCTCTTGGTTACGTGTGTTGTGTACTACGAATAAAGGTTTTTTTTCTTTTGTTTTAGTTTTCAATTCCTTAGTCATTTAAAAAATTTTAAAAATATTAATGGCAAGTTTTCTCCACCGCGAACTAAATATATTATACACAATCACAGGCGGAACCAGGTGAAGTCTTGAGCCTAGCTGAAAAAAAAATGAAAAAAAGAAATTTTGAGGGATGAATTTGAAAATATATCAAATTGTAGAGATTGATATGTTCTTATAGCTTAACAAGATCGATTCTCTGCCCGAGATCTTGATTAAAATCAAACAAGTGGGATAGACACACTCGAATATGCATCAGATTAATCTAATTGCTCAGGAAATTTAAATAAATTCTTAAATAATTAAAACAAGAACTAAAAGAAATCAGATTGCAGGATCAATCACAAGAAGCATACAGATTACACGGCTTTGTCTTTTGCAAGACCTACATCATCAGGTGAAATAATCTGAGCCAGTTTATTGATTGATTCAATAAAAAAATTACAAGAACACATAGCTGATATTATGCCATTTCTATAAATTAGAGCAAAATAACAACATTATTTTTAGAAAATAATTATAAAAATATTATTAAAAATATTATATATTTTTTTTATTAAATAAATATAAAATCAAATCAACTTAGTATGATATGATTGACTAGAATATTAGAAGAACCATTTGTCATTTTCAGTTCTCTAATCCCTATGTGGCACTTGTCAACAAAGCACAAAAGAAAGCATGCACGTGGCCCCAGCTACCTCTTTTAGGAATAATAACTTTTAATCATAAAATCTAACCACCGAATATATTGCATATATGGGAGATCTCTGTCAATTGGATATATATAAATCAGTGAGGGTATTCTCACTTTTTAAAATAAAAACATTACTAATAAATAAAAACACAAACTTTAATATATTAATAAATAAAAAATATAATTTTTAATATATTTAAATTTTTTTTTAATATTTCAGTGACATCCTCATGTTGCTTCACTAGAAAAAAAAATATATTGAATTTCAATAATTAACTTTTAACTTAAGCCTTAATTGTTTTATATAATTTATTTTTTAGATAGTAAATGTCATAATTAGTAACATTAACATTATACCATTCCATAAATTATATGTCACATCAATTTAGATTCATTTGTTGAGACCCCAGTAGTAATGATCAATGAATTAGCTACAAGTTAGATTTTACTAAAAGCTTTTTAGAGATAATATATAAGGCAATTATATATCGAGCACATGATGTTTGGGTTTTTTCAAAATTACATGAATATTTTTTTTCTTTGCAGAATTTGTCTTGAAGTTTAACAATTTTTTTTCTTAGTTGTTTTCAATTATGATTACTATGTAGTTTCAATTTTGATCCAGATAAACGAGTTATTATTGTTTGCTTTTTCTTTTTCAATCACAGGTACCAAGCCATCTTTGCTTTCCAAGTAAAATGATAATTTTTGCACTGTGATATCAACAAGATTGTAACGGAGTTAAGGGGGAAAGTAGACGAGTAAAAAAATTGTTAACTTAAACCAAAATTATGCAAGAAAAAAAAATGTATTTGTGCATTTTTTACAAAAGCTCAAAAAATGATCGGTGGATAATTGGCTTAATATGTATTTATAAACATGAGACTTCGAAACTCTTGTGAAATTTTCCAATTAATATACAGCGAAGCAAAACAATTTGCAGTTACAATTTTCAACATTGGGGAAATCAAATCAATACATGTTCAAACACCTTGATTCGAAATGGCTCTCTCCGGTATTTGCTGAAATTTGACTGCAAAACATATTTAAACTAAACAAATTAAATGAATATGATTTACCATCAATAAAAGGGAGGAAAAAAATATGTAAATTAAGAAGTGAATTACACTTGAACTAAGTATACGGATAGAATAGTCTCTGAAACTGATCACGGATCAATAAATCAACTTTTGATATATATCCTCAGTAAATATAAACAATATATATGCCAAAAAAGAAAGTCTAAAATATAACAAATTAAACATATAGATATGAGAAATGAACGTTTATAATTATTCTTGAGATAAATTAATTAAAATAATAAGGTAAGAAGGTGGAGTAAGAAAGTGCGAGGGGCTAAAGTGGCCTGATGACATAGAGAGCACAAAGGAGTGAGATGCATCAACTCCATTTGCATATTATCATTTGTCCCCTCTATCTTCTCTACAATATCGCCATTAATGCGCCTTCTCTCTCTTCCTACTCCACAATTTTGTACTATATTATTAAAAACAAATTTATTTCAAGTATTTAGGATTTGGATGAGCAGTCTAAATCAGTTCTGGAAAATGGTCATCTTTAGAGAATATCATGTTGAGCCATTTGTTAACCTGCTATAAATCTTACTGTTCGCATCCTCTTAGAGGTCATGACCATTTTTTATGCAAATCGAAAAGTCAAAATCATGATCAACAAAAAGTATAACAGCCTCAAATATTAAAGGATCATAAAGATGTAAAATTAATGGTGAGGAAGCCTTGACATCCCTTCATCAGTAAGCATTATTCTGGTAAAGTGTTGTACTCAAGGAGGCAAGAGCCATAAATAAGCTCTATCTACTGGAAAAAGATGCCTTCTCCCGAGATTTTACGTCAAGGCCATTTTTCTGTAATGGCTTTTCATATCCTTCCCTTCAAAATAACGAGTAAGTACCCATTTTTCAGAAATAAAACTCATTATCAGGCGATTATATTATAATAAGAAGAATAAAAAGAGCAATGCCATGTGCAATGACAACCATAGAAAACAAAGGCATCCAGGAGCCATAAGATGGCATAAAAGGAATTAATTAAATCGGCATGGCAGTGTAAGTGGGAGTTTTTTTGGTTTCTTTAATAATCACTACTTTTTGAAGTTTTGGGTTTCCTCGCATTAACCCTTTTTTATCATTTATTTTTATTTTTTTTACCTTTTTTTTATTACAAACATTTGTGTATGTATGCGGAGCAAAGGACCCAGGTTAGCGAAAGCATCTGCCACACCGTTGCACTCTCTAAAGGGGTGTGGGAACCTGAAATGCGTGGATGTGCTCATGGAGCGACAATCAATCCATCTATTATGAAAGCTGCCGAGGTGGGTTAATTGTAGGTTTTCAAAGAAGATGCATAACTAGCGTAGAGTTACTTTCTAACCATAGGTGACGCCACTCTCTCTCATAGGCCCACTCAATTACACGAATAAAAGCCATAATCTCCGCAAAATAAACACCAAGACAGACTAGCAACTTGCCCGGTAATCCCTTTAGACAGACTATCAAAGTTTGCTTTAATCCAATATGACGGCGGCGGCGGCGGCGGCGGGGGGGAAGGAATTTCTCTATCCTTGCTATAGTAGACACCAAGATTTGAAATTTAAGAGAGTTAGATTAAATGCACCTGATCGAGTCTCACATCATTGTTGCTAATTATTAATTATCTTCGGCCCGGAAGAGACAACAAGATGATCGGGTGGAGTCAATTAGCGACTTGATACCATAAAATACTAGCATTAAATTTGTTTCATGGGATAATGGCTTGCAAATCTTCTAAAACACTAAACACAATCTGTAACATCGAGCAGAAAATTCTCAATCACCTGAAATCGCAAAGAACAGAAAATTTGATGTGATTTTGTAAGAAAAAGAATGAAGAAATCTAGAGTAGGCGAGAGTACTTACCTGTCTTATTGTCTTTTGCGGTTTTTTTATAGAGGTTAGCTCTGGTTAAGATTTGGTAATACACTCCCCGAATATGCTGTCCAAATATTCTTCCACGGTTCTAATCAGTAGTGACCACTCATTATGTCGAGAAAGCCTTAGATGCTCCTGAAGCACCATGTCTCTTTATTGACTAGTGATACACCCAATAACAAGTTGCCATGTGGTGAAACATAACAAATTATTTTAATAATTTTCATCTTTTAAATTCCAATCTTCCTTAATATTTTCTCCTCTTTAACATTATCTATCTTAATTTAAAATTATAGTGGAGGGTAATACTTGCAGGAAGAATACCCACTTTTCTGCTAGAAACACAAGCATGATGGATGGATTGTGTCATCTTATTATTTTAAAGAAACTTTTGCCGAAAACCGATTGTAAGAGTTGCACCCAAAAAAAAAAGAAGCGGCAAAATGATATAAATTAAATGACAAGAAAACAGATGTAGATTTCATTGAATTGTGAGAAGAAACGGCTTGAAGAGCGGTAAAGTTAACTAGAGTAGCAAAATTCAGGCTTTTTTTTTTTTCTAAACAGCATTTTATTTTTTCAATAATTAACAACCTGTCTTCACTTCTGATTAGAATGGAGCACCAAATAAGCACGTGACATAGAGCTTCAGGAGCACCTAAGACATTCTCCACCACAATGTCTCTTTTTCTTGTACTATTGTATTTTTGTAACAAACCCTAATTGTATACCATAACCATGCACAAAATAGTACATCAAGATTCTTCATTTTTCTAGCTTTTTTAACTCAAACTCTCAAAGCCCTTTTCTTTCCTCCAAGGTTATACTGCAAAACAGAAATTGTTTTAATAATACAAAATGCTATTTAAGAAATGCAAATTAAGCAAGCAGTTTTTTTCTTTTTCTTTTGGATAAACGAGACTCGGAAAGAATCACACAATGTTTTTAACAATAATTTTCCTTGCCAAATTCACGCTGCAATAATCATATTGCATGAAGAAAGTTTAATTATTAAAAATAAAAACATAAACATGAACGTATTTATATTATTGAGATAATAAATTAAAAAAATAATGAGCTAAGTAGCTACGTAGAGCAAGAAAGTGAGGGGAGGGACTGAAGTGGCCTGATGACAGAAGCACAGAGAGCACAAAGGAGTGATATACAAACTCCATTAGAGCATATCATCATCTGCGCTCTCTATCTTCTGTCACCAGCATCACCCATTTCCCTCCTCTGACATTAATTAACTAATTAAACTATCATTTAATTAAAAAAAAGATTTTGTTTATAAAAAAGATTTTGCTTATAAAAAAATTAAGTGTTACTGTAAAAGGAAAGTTGTGCGCAGAAAGAGAGAAGCTAGGACCCAAGAGAAAGAAAAGAAGACTTGTTTTGTTTTGATGAGCTACAAGTGAGCACCAGTGTCTCCGTTTTATAGCCACAAAAAGGGGGAGAATAAGAAAAAAGGAGTACCCCTCATAAAGTGTCTTTGTACTATTTATTATTGGTGAAAAATAAAAAAAGAATAGTTACTTTAAAAGGAAAGAATGTTGCTGAAGAGAGAGAGAGAAGCTAATTGAGGATCGAAGAGATAAAGAAAAGATAGCACCAATGCCTCTATTTATAGCAACAATGCTACTTGATTGATTAAAAAAGGGTTAATTCCGTCCTGATTCCAAATGTTTCAATATTTTCCACCGCATCCCTAAATATTGTAACAATACTCATTCTACACCCAAATTTGTTATTTTAACCGTTTATTCTAACGGTCAAAGGGCAAATTTAGAAGTTTATTCCCTAAATATTATTTGATGATGATAAATTAAATTTATTTAATAATTTAATTGATGAGATTATTATTAATTATCTTTAAATAAAAATTTTTAATGTAAATATTAATTATTAAATTAGTATTTTATCTCATTTTATTCTTTTCTAATTCAAGATAAAGGGTATTTCGGATATTTACTTAAATTTCAAATAGCTCCGTTAAACATAACGGTTAAATTAACGGAATTGGGTGTGGAGTGAGTATTTTCAAAACATTTGGGTGCACAGTAGAAAATGTCGAAACATTTGGGGCTAGATGGAAATAACCCATTAAAAAAAGTTAAAAAATTTAGATAAATGTATAAAAAATGGAAAGATCAAGATAAAAAAAAAAAGGAGAATAAGAAAGAAATAAAGTGGGGTCCGTCTACTGTGCAACAGTTGCACGGTACCCAAACTTTATTCTTTTTTAATTTAACCAATAGATCTAATAGTTAAAGTATTCAACGGTTAGGATGTATTAATTGGTTATTAACCCTTAAGTCCTTACTATTTATTGTAAAATCATAAAAGTTAAAAGTTTTTAAATATTTACTTAAGGCAAAATAATAATAATGATAATAGTATTACGTAAAAAAATCTATAAAGTTTAATAATGATGATGATAATGATATTGACAACATTAATAATAATATAATAATAAAAATAAAAAAATTAATATTACTATTAATAAAATAATAATAACAATAATTAAAATAATAATGTTAATATATGTTAATAATAGTAATAAAATTTATAAAATAATAATAATGACTTAATTAAAGTAATTGTAACAATTAAAATAATAAACTTAATTAATTTCATAATATTAATAATTAATGAAAGTAATAATAATACAAAATAATTAAAATAATAAATTTTAATGATGATAATAATAATATTAATATTATTAATAATGATGAAATTTATGGTAGTAATAATAATACATGACAATAATTAAAATAATAAATATTAATAATAATAACAGTTAATTTTTTTCAAAATTCATTTTATCCCAAAAAAAGACTCATATATAAAAATTTGTAACTTCTAGTGTCTATTTAATTTTTTATAAAAAAAATAGGGGTGTAATTAATTAAAAAAGACAAAAATAAGTGATATGTTGCAACCGTTGCACCATAGTTTCATCCCATCAAGTGTCTTTGTAGCAACCTATTATTTGTAAAACAATAAAAAAGAAGAGTTACTTCAAAAGGAAAGAAGGTTGTTGAAGTGAGAGAGAGAAGCTATTCAAGGATCCAAGAGATAAAGAAAAGATGACTTTTTTTGTTTTGATGAGCTGCATGTGAGCACAAATCCCTCTATTTATAGCAACAATGCTATTTTAATTTGAAAAAAAAAATGTTATGAAATTTTGATAAATGTATAAGAAATTGAAATATCAAGGTAATTATAAAATTTTATAACACAATTTTTCTTTAAATAGCATTTTCCCTGTTCGTAGCTTAAAAATGGAGGAAAAAAGAAAAAGAATGGGTGCCCACACATAAAGTGACTTTGTACTATTATAATTCAGGCACGAGATAAAATTTTTCTAACAAACCATAATTGTCACATGCTCATGTACATGGTACGAAGATTCTGTATTTATAGCTAATCCTTGGGCCAGAAACACAGCCTTTGAAATTTCAATAATGGTACTAAACACACATATATATTGCAGGAGTCCTTTTAAATACTAGGGTCTGTAATTATTATTTTAATATTTGAATTTCATTTGATGAGACAGCTTTCACACAGATTACTCATTTATATTTATTAAATTTTTATGCAATTAATTTTTCATGATTTGTAATTTTATCCCTTCATGATAAATATTAAGGGTAGAAGCCCCACAATTTATATAAAATCCACCTTATTTTGAAATATTTCTTACAAAAAATTTCAAATTAATTTAAAAAAATAAAAAGTTTAAATAATTAATTAATTAAATTAGTTTTGTACATTAACTTCTTAATCATTGTTGATCACTAACGTTGTTTTTAAAATAACTTTAACTATTTTATACTTATAATGTGAAATGACTAAATTGTCCAAAATATGTACTTTTGTACCATAAGTTTAACAATTAATGTCTTATGAGCATTTAATTGGTTACATGCTCAAATTTTTCCCTATTTGAAATAATTAAAAATATTGTGATTTTTTTTGTAATTAAATTTTTGAGTGTGGTAGGTTTACACAATTTGAAGTTGGGTTAGTTGGCTAGTTACCCAGGCAATTCCCCCGGTAGCAAAAGTTCTTCGAGACCCAATAATTTTTAAAATATATTTCATAAGCCCTAACGAAGCCTTAATAATATAAGTAATATTTTATTTGTGTTAAAGCAACTCTTAATAATCTCAATGAAATTAAATATAATTTATTTTAGTCACTTAGAAAAATTCAATAGTAATCTCAATAAATAATTTTTATTGAAGGAATAAAATTATTCAGCAGGGTAAAAATAATTTCTTAGCAGCTTCACTACGGTTATATCTTAAAAATAAATAAATAAAAATGTTAAGGAACGGCTTCCTCCCTCTGAACATCTAGAAGCATTTCAACTCTTCTTTCGCCGGAAATTCAACTCTATGAGTTGGTTTTCCGACAAAACCTTATTTTTTTCATTTCCTTTTCTTTTCTTTGCTTATTTTCTCCACTCAGATCCTTAGATTCGTGGTGGTTTATTATTGTTTCTCTACCCAAATTTACAAATTTGTAGTTGTTAATTTTATTTTGCTTGGTTTTGTGTTTTTATGATGTGGATTTTTTATAAGAAAAGTTTCTACTTTTTGGAAAGTGTGGTAAAGGTAGAACTAGTGATGGATGTCTTTAAGAAATTTAAGAAATCTAGACAAAATTTTGCAGAGAAGAAGCCATCTAAGATGCATCAAAAGTGGTTTAAGAACTCCCTGCTCATGTTGTCAAGGTTCATGTAGATGCAACCATTAGATATGACGAGAATATAGTAGGCTTGAAAGTTGTAATTAAGGACTCATATAACAAAATCATAGCTGCAGCAATTCAACAAACTCAACTCGGTAGAGATGTTAAATATGCAGTAGTTGACGCTATAAAATGGGGTTTCAGGTAGCCAGAAATATAGAGTTCCAATCTAAAGCCATAGCAACTAATTGTCAAAATATTGCAAGTTTAGTAAACAACAAGCAGGGTAGCAAATCAAAAATCTAGTGAATAATTTCATAAATCCAAAGTAACAACAAGGATTTTCAACATGTAAAATGTTAGTATATCTTTAGGTTTTGTAATACTTATACCCACTCCTTAACTAAATTAGTTTTGGGACATAGTAATCTTGTTGGATGGATGCTCCACCAGTAAAGATCAAATATTTTTATTGATGTGAATTAATGAAAGTCTTACGTTCTTTATTAAAAAAGAAACGTTGAAAGATTCAGAAACGGGTACTGTGACTGTGTGGAATGATCTTGAAGTAGCAGCTTAATCAATTTGATGTATATGTTAGCCATGTGTGCAATCTGTTGAGATTTTATCAAGTCAACTTCCGTGATATGGCAGTTACAATTTAGATCCCGCATTTAAAGTTGATGTGATTCATAATATTATGGTATCTTTGCTGTTTCAATTTGAACTAGCCACAAGGAGCTCTATAACTTCTTCTCATATACACAAAATCCTCTATAAAATAATATTATTGAAATTAAAAAATATTATATTAAATTTATTTATTTATAAATAATTTATTAGTAATTAAATATTTATTAACTTAAAAATTTTATATTTTAAGTACTTCTGTCAGTTTAATATGAGTAGTATTTTTTTTTTACCAAGATTCAATTTCAAAAGTTATAATGTATACAAGAAAAATTAATAAATGTTGTGAAAATATGTCATAATCAAGTTACTACTTTTGGAAAATATGTCATGTATATACATGTACGTAAAAGCCCAAAAACTTATGTAACTACATTGTATGTAAGCATAAAATTGATTTACATATTTTTCAAAATTAATACCTAAAATATAAAGTGCTCTAGATGCTTAAAATACATAGAACATAAGTTCTATAAATACATTAGTCATTAGTTTTATTTTTAGTCTCAAATCCTTGGATGCTTATTTTAAAAAAGAATAGAATTAAGAAAATTGAAATTTTATTCTATTTATAATTAGTATCTTTTAAATTTGATTAATTATTAATTTATATTTTCATAAGCCCCCAAAGGATTAAAAAAAATTATCTTATGCACTTAGCAAGATTATTAATGTAGTCTGTGTTTGGTAAGGGCAATATAAATGAAATATTTTTACTATTAACATAGTATGAAATTAATATTTTCTTAGAATAAACTATTTATTAGTATTAATTATTAATATTAAATAAATAGAATACTAATATTTTAAAATAAATATAAAAATATTATATTTTTCAAATAAAGATGGTATATAGTAATATTGTTAATTCTCTATTAATATAATAATATTATTTTAAGTAATTTAGACTTAGAATCAAACCAAATTATTATTAGTTAAATATAATAATATTATTTAAATAAATATAATATTATTAATATTTATTAAATATAATTATAGTAAATTTAATAAAAAGAGGGTAAATATAAAATGAAACATTATTTTATTTATTTAATATAATTATATTAAATTTATTATTACATAAAATAATAATATTATTTAGTACAAAAATAATATTTTCTTAGAATAAACTATTTATTATTATTAATTATTAATATTAAATAAATATAGTACTATTATTTTTAAAATAAATATAATAATATTATTCAAATAAATATAATATAATATTTTTTATTTTATTTTATTAAATATAAAATATTATATTAAGTTAAATTAAATTAAATTAAAAATGGTAGAAAAGGGAGATGGGAGTCCCACTAGAAAATTTAGCAACATCGGGGGGGTCCTTTTTTGTTGAGTGCCCATCTCAACCAATAAAAGGTATGCGCATATGAGGTAGCACCTACTAGAATAAAACTCATTGATTAAACATTAAAATATTAATGTGTCATATTTTGGAATTTACTTGATCTACCAGATGGTATGTCTAGGTCTATTGGTTGAACGCACCTCTTTAACATTTTGAAGTGGTGTGGTCAGGTCATTAAAACTTTTGTCCATCCTTAAATTGATTTTTTTTTTTTGAAAGATGGTAATGACATATAACTTTGAAATTTTAGTTATAATAAAATTAGAAAAAAAAAACATTGGCCAAACCACTTTATGCTGAAGTTATGGTGGAGTCGGGGCACATTTGAAATCAAATATGACTCAAATGTGTGATTGTTCATGTGATAAGTTACCATTTGAGAAATTGTATTGTGGGCCCCATAAATTCCAAATGGGAACTTGCGACATGTATAACTGTACTACTTATAGAGTGCGTCTGTATGCATCTAATTGAAATCATATTTAAAGTATAATACATTTCTAAAAATTTAGATATCAATATATAATATTACAACTATAATATTCATTGATAATAAATTTATTTATTACAATGGTTCTCCGTGAAAACTCCTCAATAAGATTTGATAAGTTGAAAATAATGCATTATCAATATAAGAAAAAATATATTTTTCAATATACAAGACTAGGCTATTACTTAATTTGCTCTTAAAATCTTTTAATAATAACAAAAATATTCATATATTGCAACACAAAGAATAAATATGAAATGCATGATAAAATTATAAATTTTAAAACTAGACAATAGATTAATTAGAAATTTAAAAATTAGAATTAGGTAGACTTACAACTTATGGTTCAATATTGAAAGACTAAATAATTGATTTTACTTGAATAAAAAATAAAAAGATTAAATACCAATCCATTAACCATTATACTAACATTTTGTTATGATTGTTTTTTATTTTAATATTTGTTCTCGTGTCTTTAATCAAGTTTCATGAAATGTTAATAACTAATTAAATTATTTATAATTAGAAATTTAAACTTGGAATAGTATGAACTATTTTAAAATTATTGGAGTCGATTTTAAATTTTATAATTCAGTTGGGGCATTTTTCATAAATAACAAATAAAATACAATTTTTTAGTATAATTATAAAAAAAAATTAAAAGCCAGCTGGGGCCTGTGCCCCACCTCGTCCCATGCTGGCTTCGTCCCTGCTCTTGCCGCCAGGGGTTAAAAACTTGCGTTAACTTTTTTTTTTAATTTGAATATATTTTGAATTATATGGAAGTATGAATAGTTTTGAATATTTGAATATTTACGAATAAACATATATAAATGACATGGTTGTTTTTTACTTTTTAATAAATGATTAAAATGTTTAATTATTTATTTTTTAAAAATAATCTTTGAAGAGTTACATGCATTATAAGTTTTACAAGTTCATAAAATCTAAATAATTTTGTTGACATTTTAAAAATTTATAAAACCAGATCAGTTAAAGTTAAATTTTCAAAAAGAATAATTAAAACATATAAATAGTAACAATAATATAAAAAACTAAATTTAAATATAAAATTGTAATAAATAAATTGTATATGGGTATATATGAGAATTTAAAATTAAATGACCCGTTAAGAATTTATACTTCATATAAAAGTCAGAAATTTTGGCCTTTTCATTTAAAATGTGCTATGTTTTGTTAATGTTTTAAATAGAGCTAGATTTTTGTTATTTAATTGACAATGAGAGCAACATACTAAAATTATAAAATTATTTTAATAGAAGTTTTTTAAAATTATGTTATGAAAGTAATGCAATAAAATTTGAAATAAATAATGTGTATTTTTCGATAATTTAACTTTTAAAAAAATCTAACCTTTTAAAATTATGTTAGGATAGTAATGCAATAAAATTTCATATGAATAATGAGTATTGTTTTAGACAATTTAACCTTTAAAAAAAGCTTTAACCTCTTTAAAGCCTAAATTTTAAGTTTTGCTAGCAAAGACAAAATATCTCATTTAATCCCCAAAACTCTACTCAAATACAATAAAAAATTAAAAAATATTTTGGATTAAATAAATATTTACGATAATTAGATAAGTCATATTAATTAAAATAAGAATGTCATAAAATAAGTGGTATTTGAAAAAAAAAAAAACCCCAAACAATGCAGTATATATTGGGTGTGTTTGGCACCCCACGTTACACTACATTAAAACCCTACATGATATTAACTTAATACAATAATGTGTTTGGCTGAAAAAGGATATGTATAAGGGATTGTGCTAATGCGGCAATTCTCGTATTAACTTAACCCAACTCACTGCCACATTAGCTTGTCTTTTCTTTTCTTTTACTTTTAATTTATAATAATTTATTATTATTTTAATAATAATAATAATAAATAATACAATTTTTAATATAATATAATATTAGATTTTATTTTTATTTTTATTTTACATTATAATTATTATTCAATAATATTATATTTTAATTTATAATAGAATATAATTTTATTTTTACATTATAATGTATAGATAAATTTATAATTTAATACAACTAGTAATAAATATTTAAATATGAATAAATTTGAATAATGTTAATATTAATATAAATAATAATTAAAAAATTATTACATATACTAGAGAACTCTTACTTGGATTATTCAGTATAATTCATTTTGTTAGTGAACATGTTATAACAATTGTATCATTTTATTATTTTGTAATTATCATGTGGTACGTATAAACTTTTATTTTATCATCCTAAGATGACTTTGAACTAATCTTGTAGGTCTTAATTATTTATTTTTGTTGTTATATTATTTAGAGATTATTTGATTAAATTATTTGTTTCGATCTTTATTTCACAAGTAATATATTTAGAAGATATTGAAAATAAATTTTATACTTTCAAAAATTAAAGGCTATACGCTTTGATTTTTACAAAGAATTATGATATTTTTTAACATTTACCTAAAAAAATTGTTAAATTTCTAAAATTTAAGATTTCTATATTTAAAATTTTTCTAAGTATTAATAAATATTATTTTCTAATTATATAATTTAAATTAATTACAAAAAATTAATATAATACAATGCAACACTAAATATAGTGTAATTAAAAATTAATACAGTACAGTGTTGCACCAAACATTATACAACATTGTTATAATACGGTGCTAATACAATACAACATAATACAATAAATCATGATTAAAATAGTGTAATACATTATAATACAATACAATGTGAGTTGCAAAATATTTAGTTTCAAATTAATTAATTATTAATTTATAAAGTGAATGGATTTTATAGGAAAACAAAAAATTTTAGTATTTATTATCTTATAAATTATATTAATTTAACATGATGATGGAAATTAAAACTGATAAAAATAATTTTTAATCGGGATTATTAATTTATAAAATATTTATTAATACTGTATTTACTATTTTAATTTTAAAACAAATTAAAATAATGGTTATTTGATGAACCGCAATAATTAAAACAAATTAAATCACTGTAACCGTAGAGGCATAGCTAAAGCCGATTGTATGAGCTTTTCTCTCTTTTTTACGTGGTGCAGTACTAATTACTCTCTTGTTAAATCTTTGTTATTGCTTACCTTTGATGTAAGATAGCAAGTCAATAAATGGTTAATTAATATTATAAGGAGTTGTTCCACCGAAAACAAAAAAAAATTATGAAGCGTTAATTACAGATTTTTTTGTGAATTGACTATCTTTAAATAGGCAATTCTCTTATTAATCATTAATTCATACTCATTTTCCTTTTATTTTTTATATAAAATTAGGGTAATCTGAGGTTTTTAAAAATAACAATAATTTAAAATTAATAAATTTATGAGGAATAATATGAAATTTACCTTGTTATAAACTATAGCTGTGTGGAAAAGACCAAAATACAGATCCAGGTGCAATAATTTGGGTCATAATTTTGATTGAATAGCTTGCCTTTTTTTCCCAATATTACATTATAAATCCACTGCAAGGAAAAGATACATGAGAATCGGTTCTACCGAGATGAGCAATACAACATTAAATTATTGTTGTTGTTGTTAAATGGCATTGTGTAAACTCAATGTCTCTCCTATATATGTGAGTAATATTTATTCAAAATTTGCATCTCACATACCACAACAAGAGTATGTACATTTTCTCGATTGAATTAATTAACATTCATTATAATTGAGTTATTATTACTAGTACAAAATGATTATGTTGATAATAGAAATATTAGCAGAAAATGGATAAATAAACTTTAGGTTACGTTGCGGTTTTAAAATATAAGCTTTGTGGCCACATATTTGAATTTATGATTATTCTCAATGACTTATGCAATCTTGTCAAGTGCATTATAAATGTTAATTCGAGAATTTACATATATAGATACATACATATGTGTGCGTACATATTTATACACTTTTTAATAAATGTTAAGAAACATTGATAAACAAAATATGTTTGATTTGATGGACAAAAGGTGGAATTGAGAATAAATAAGGAATGGGGCCAAATTTATTAAATTATTTGCAAATGATTTGATTTGTAAGATTTTAGTGAAAAAGACATCTACACTCCCAAGATTCGAGGAAATAGTCATAAAGATTTTCACTTTTGAAAAAAAAGATATAAGACCTATTTTTGCTTGTAATACTCTTTAACTATAGTAATTAGAAAATGTACTTTAATTATTTTTAATTAACATAAATTTAATATAAAATAATATAATCTATCTAGTAGACTAATAATATTAAATTATTTTTTATATTTAAAATAATATTAAAATTTTAAATTATTATATTTATTTTAATAATATATTTGTAACATTATAAAGATTTTAAATAAATTTTGGGGTTAAATAGATTTTACAATTAAAACCATCTCCCTATTAATAATATTAAAATTAACTTTTACATAATAGGAAAATTATCAGTCATATACATTTAAATGGCACCCGTATCAAACGTGCTACAACACCTTTTAAGTGTATCACTCGTATACCCTAAGTTGATAAAACACTTTTATCGTCCACCAATCCGTTAGCTTCTATTAGAAAATTAACAGAATTGTGGCAAATTGACTATTTCACTCTTGAAAGTCAAAATGAGGTAAAAAGATAAATTTACTCAAAAATTTAACGTAAATTTTGCATACACAATTTTTTATTTTGTTATTAACAATACATTTATTAAAAAAATATGAATTATTAATGATACATAGATTAATAATTATCCGTAAAAAAATATCTATATTATACCACAAAAATTTATTAACAATATATTATTTATAATTATACATATTATACCATAAAAAAGTCCAATTGGAGTTTGGAGGAGTAGATATTTAAAAATATAGATTAAATTTTACAGGAATAGATTCGATTGTAAAGTAGCTTTTTTTTAGCAATTATTAATAATTATCCGATAAATGGGATGACAAGTCATTTTTTAAAAGGATTAGATTACCCATATGAAGTCGGCACTTGTAAACAGCAGTTAACGAATTAGTGGACGACAAAAATGTTTTGTCAATTTAGGGTATACGAGTGATATACTTGAAAAGTGTTGTATTACGTTTGATACTGGTGTCATTTAAGAGTATATAGCTGATAATTTCCCTACATAATATTCAAAATAATTTTATTTATTTATTTATTTTAATATCACGTTTCTATCTATTATTAAAAATTACTTTAATATAATAAAATAAGTCTAATAGATTGAAAACTATAAAAATAGTTTTAAATATAAAAATATTTTGGAATGCATATATTATTACATTTATTTTAATACTATATTTTCATTTATTATAAAATTTTCGGGTTATTTATTATAGTCAAAGGGCATAATGGTAAAAAAAATATTGATGTCCCTTTTTTAAAACTGAGGGGTTTTTGTGGCCATTTTCCTAAACTTTGGAGGTGTAAGTATAATTTTTCTAAGATTTTTTGGCCAAATTCTTTCACTTTCAATCTCATTACAATACAACGTCACCTAATGAAATGTAAGAGAAGAAAGATGATAAGTAACTTAAACTAAGATGAATTAATTTACTATTATAAGAAGAAAGAAAGAAATTGTAGATGTAAACGGAATGCAAAGATTTACTTAAAAGGAAATTTGATTTTTTAAAATATTTATAAATAATTTTAGATTTAACATTTAAAAAAAATAATTTTAATGATGAAATATAATTTTGACTTATTTTTATATGTTATTTAAAATAAGCGGGAACAAATCATAAATTTTATTAGAGACAAATAAAAATTTAAAAAAAAAATATCTGAAAAAATTTCAGAAAAGCTGGGGGGCAGCACGGACACTGCTTAGATTAGCATTGTTAATCCATGGAGCCACACAGAAGATCTTTTATATAGATTCGTATCAAAGCTATCTTGCAATATGCCCACACCCCTCAGCTGTCCGTCACCGACAATCGCAAAAGCTAAATAAATTGGGGCGGTGGGTTCCTCTCCATCATCAATCCAATCTAGTGATTCTCTCGCATCAATGAAAATTGACATATCAACACAAGTGTCACCACCCTCTTCCTGCTTTCCTCATTTGGCCTCGTTGTATGAGATCCACTAGTTAATTATCTAATTGGTAAGCGGGGTCTTTTCGGTTTCTTCCCCTGAATTATGTTGTATTTTTCAGTTTGATTGAATATATGACCGTAATTCTACTTCCCTCCCTTATTGTCTATATACTATTTCGTATCTTTTTCTGAAATAGAGGAGTAACTTGACATTTAAATCGTTCAAAACTCAATTAAACTTTAGCATTTTCACTTTGGACTATGAAACACTACTTTTTAATGTATAATGACTGAATCATGCTTTTATCTAGAGATGGTTAATGGATTAGGCGCCACGAGGCACGGTGTAGCACAATAAATTTTTGGTAGGGTTGCAGCACAGCACGATGTGTGCAAGTTGGATGGACTGATAATTTTAAGCATGTGGATCTTAAAAGTATGACACAATTAGAGATATGTTATCGCTAAAGCACGACACGTAAAATGGCCTGCAATAAGCATGTTTCATTAATGGGTTAGCACTAGATCATGGGCTATCAATAAATACAGGGTAAAGTATATTAAAGTAAAATTTTTTATTGAAAGTAAAAATTTTATAATTTTATAAATAATTTAAAATTGAATATTTTAATATTTTTTATTATCTTAATTTTTTAAGTTAATTAATATTTAGTTTAAAAAACAATACTCTAATAGTTTTATATTTATAATTTATTAAATGAATAGATGATTTTGTAATTTTAATAAATAAAATTATAAATATCATGATTTTATAAATGTATGCATTAATGTTATTATAAATTATGATCTATGACTCTATGTAGGCCCAAGTAAACAATTAAGTCAGCTTTTAAGTAAATTTTATTATTACTAGTTGTTGTTATTATGTTGCTATTAATTATTAAAAAAGAATTCTAATACCATGGGGTCTAATTTAATAATTAGTGTTATATTCTCTTACTATTATTAATTTATTATTATTGAATATGGACTTGAGTTTTGAATTTTTAATTATATTGAATTTAACTAAAGGCACATAGACCCAAAAAAAAATACATGGACTTAAAAAAAGTACGCCAATAACTTGGCATGCTCTCTTAAAAAAAATAAAAAAGAAGCTTGTTGTGTTTTTTTTTTAGGCACGAGCTCAACATGTGTGCTATATCGGGCTTAAATAAAAAAAAAAAATTATGCACAGTAGGGATCACATAGTGAGTCGTGCTGTGCTGGTCCATGGACCCTCATGGGCCTTACTTAATGAGTCAGATCAGACCATCTCTATTTTTATTTATTGGTTAAAATCACAAAACAAAATAATGGTGATCACTCTCATCAAGTAGAAAACGAAAGAAAACTAAAGGGTAGAAACCCATCTCAAATCCTTAGTTATGTCGTGAATAAATTCCTTGCTAGTTGACAATGCATGTTAAAACTGACATAGGGTGTTTATAATTTTTTTTTTAATTTTTGAAATTGCCTACTACAATTTCTAGGCTTATTAGCTTAAAAACTAGTTAAAGAAAGATTTGTGGAATACATACATATGATTTGAGGGCATTTGTCAATATTATTTGTAAATATTATAGCTTTTACAAAAATAAGATGTTTGGAGATGCAAATAATGATGATTGGTTCTGTCCAACGCAATCAAAGCCTAGGATCCATCATACATGCTTATTATATAGTGTCTTTGTCAACTAATCCTTGAATTAGTATAGTAATTAGTATTTTGAGTGTGTAGATGATACATCATATGTTTTGAATAAATTGGTACAACATGACTTCGTTTTTTTTTTTGTTAGGTTTTAAACTGAAAGTAAAGCTATAGTTATGAATGTTACTTGACATGTTTAGCTGACAGTGTGTTCAACGCAAAGTAACTGTGTATTGTTGACAATTATAGCCTCTTAGAGTGATCGATATGTAGTTGTCAGAAGTTATTGCTATAATGTAGCAGAAAATGATATTTATTTGTTCATCGATATAAGTACACTCTATATTGCAGTTAGTAATTGTGTAATTTTTTAGCCTTATCTACATGTATATAGAAGTAGTCGTTGTTAGAGATATAATGAAAGTTGGTTAAGTTATTCAAGAGCAATACACATTGACGAAACTATGGGAGGATATCAAAGACGTAAGCTATGACAGTCCTATAAGAAATATTAAAGAAATGAAGTTCAAAGTCTCTTTACCTTAAAAGACTAAATATGTTATTTTGTAAGTAGACAAGATCTTGAAGATGCCTTCAAGAAGTCAAGGGAAAAATCTTATAGCTAGGCCATGTTCATTATCTCTACCGAATTGGATTTTGCACCAACTATTTATAGGGAAAACAACTGGTGTTAGTAATAGAGAGAAAAATGGCAATTTGATTACACAAAAGAGCAGCTTCTTATATATTTAGATGCAGAGATTGAACTTAAATGGTCTGACTTTATTGAATTCAATGATTTTGTAAACCCTGATTTAATTAAAGATACTGATGAAAAGTAACTGAGATTTGAGTTCAAGAATTAATTAGTTAAAGAGCAACCATAAGTTTAAGATTGTAATGGTAGATCTATGGATACACTAGAAGCTGACGGCATTGAAGTGGAAGATGACATTGAATCAAGTAATGGTGAATTTGATCCTATATATTATGATAGTGGTGGTGAACAGGATGCTAGTCTTGATGATTATAAGTTAGAAGATGTACTTGATTCTGATAAGGACACTAATGAAGAGGCACAAGATTTGAGTTCAAGAATTAATCAGTTAAAGAGCAGCCATAAGTTTAAGATTCTAATGGTAGATCTATGGATACACTAGAAGCTGAAGGTATTGAAGTGGAAGATGACATTGAATCAAGTAATGGTGAATTTGATCCTATATATTATGATGGTGGTGGTGAATAAGATGCTAGTCTTGATGAATATAAGTTAGAGGATGTAGTTGATTATGATAAGGACATTAATGAAGAGGCACGGGAGGCTTTTACTAGCTTAGAGGCAAATTCTAGGCGGTTTCTATTTAGTGCAAATGGTTCTAAATTCTTTTTCAAGTATAGTCACATGTATAAGAATACTGATGAGTTCAAGAATGTAGTCAAGGTACTGGTAATAAAAAAATGGTTTTTGGCTTGAAAGGGTGAAGAATGAGAAGGTGAGAGTCACCTTTGGATATGCAGCTGCTAGATGTACATGGAGTATTCCTGCCAGCCCTAACTAGAATACAAGACATTTTTAAATGAAGGCTTATTGCCTTGAACAGACATATGAGAGAAACACTGACAACCGTGAAACTGACTTAATATGGATTGTTGTCACATTCCTTTAGATATTCATGGCCAACTCTCAAATCAACTTTGATGTATTAAGTGTTGAATTGCATAAGAGTTATACGATCATATGCTATAGAATCATACTATTTAAGGCGAAGAACAAAGCACTTGAATTGCTGGGACAAGATTATAAGGAAAACTACTCTAAAATATTTTGGTATATGCATACAAATCTTGAACTTTAATCTTGGTTCATGTCGTTAAACATAAATTGGTCAGGTGGTGGTTAATATCTTCATTTTAGGAGATTTTTTTGTTATGTTTGATGCCAATAGTAGAGGATTATTTTCAAGGTGTAGTTAATTCATAGGAGTTAATGGCTGTCATATTAAGAAGCTGTACAAGGATATGTTGTTTATAAAGAAGTTATATTAGCGGATAGGTTGTAATGATGGGGAGTGACTTTGCTTTATGAGTGACAGAAAAAAGGGGATTTTAAATCCTTTAGAAAGCGTGTTTCTAACTTCCTTGAAGAGATTATTAAAGGCATATTTGTGCCAATTTCGAAGAGAAAATTTTCTAATTTTTTATTGAAGTTCTCATTTTGGAAGGCATATAGAAGCTCCAATTCAGTTGAGTTCAACAATCAAATTGCTAAACTATACAATATTAGTAATGCACATCATAGATCGCCACTACATATTTTAATTATATGTTAGGCTAAGCATCAGTTTGCTACTTATATAAAATACTCCCATGTCAATAATAAAATGGCAAAATCCTTCAACAATGACTGGATTAATAACTTCAGAAGTATGTCAATTCTAAGAATGCTTAAGGAAATAAGAAGAATGGTATTGATTCAAATTCATTGGAGGTATGAGCAAGTTGTTGCTTGGCAAGATGAACCGTCTCCACTCATTAGAAGGAAAGTACTTAAGAGGAGGGAACGACTTAAAACATTATCTGTCATATTTGGCCATAATGATACATGATGGAAGACGTCTCCGAAAGAACAACTATTGATTTAAGGGCAAAGCAATGTGATTGTGGCGAGTGGGATCTTTGGCGTGCCTTGTCCATATACACTTCATTGCATTGATGCAATGAGGTACAATATTAGTGACTATATGCACGGAAGAAGGGAGCCTTCAAGAATACTTGCAACATCAATACTATTCAATTCTTGATCAAAGAAAATGGCCTACTGATAACTCTATAAAATGAGAGTTATTATGACAATTCTAAACTTAAATCAAGATCACTTAGAGAGTAAATGATGTGTTTCTATTGCATTTTTATTACATTTTGCATAAATATTCATTTTAGTTTAGTCTTAATCAGTTTTTCTTAATTTAAAGTAATTCGCTCAATTTGTGTGCATAATTGTAGGTTTCCATGCAAAAATGAGGAAGAACTTAGCTACAAAAGAATTGAAACAAATCTGGAACAATACAGTTGCTGTAGCTGTTGCTGTAGCAATTTGGAACAATTCCGCGCGGGATACTTGCAGAATTGCAATTTGTAGTTTCCTAATCTAACTTATGCGTGCCCTAGGCTTCCGTTTACCCTAATTTTCAGCTATAAAAAAAGCACACATCATAAGGAATAAGGAGGGCCGTCACCCAAGGGAAAAAACAAAAAGAAACAAAAGAAAAACAAGATTCAAGAGAGGGATTAAGGGCTGCACAAGAGGAAAAATTGTAGAGATCAATTGGGAGCTCAATCTTTCTTATCATTCTCTTGTTTTCGTTTTTTCTATTTATTCATGGGGATGTGTTTCATGGCTGAAACTTTATTCTTTATTTTTCTTTTGCAAATCATGAACTAAATTTATTTGCGGTTGAGTGATAAACGATCTTGATGGTTTATTGACTAAATATATGTGTTGTTGCATGTTTGTTATAACATTTTGTTTTGATAGTATTTATGTTTATTTATTATTTTGGTTGATCACCCATTTAATGATACAAGTTAGGAGAGAGCCGCAAAAGGGCCTATCTTAGTGGAACATATAAGAGCAATACTTGGTTTTAAATTAAGTTTCCTGGATTGAGTTTAACTTATCCCAAAAGGGCCATGCTTAATCTAAAATTAGTGATGAACTAGACATATGGATTCACTTTGTAGGGTAAATAAAACCTAAGCGTGTAATGCTATATCTTATGTTAGCATAACAACTGATCACTGTTAGGTTACATATAGATATAAGATATCCAACATGCGAAGGCTGAGAATACATAAGGATTCTGCCCAGTGTTGTAGCAGATGCTACAACAACTGAGCCAAACATTAGAAAAATAGTCAATGCTATTAAGAGAGTTTATTCACTCAACTACTCTATATTCCCATTGGTTTTATCCTTGGGTTTGACGTGATAATTTACTTTGTTACATTTTATTTATTATGTTTTTATTTTAAATAGTATACTAGTTTCATTAATTGTTTTATTTTATTTTAGCACAAAATTTGTACTGTTAAGATTGTTGTAGCAAATCTGATAACATCAATCCTTATGGAGACGATCTTGAATACTTATTATTTTATTACTTGTTGTGTACACTTGTACATTAACACCAATAGCATTAGTATTTATAACCAACACCTACACTTACACATGATAACTTGTAGTCGCCCATTATCATTAGAGCTGTCAACAAGACTCAAATAAAGAAAAAGAGATAGGTTGGTAAGAGAAGGTCATTCTAGATGAGTTTTAGTATTAAGTGCTCAAATTAAGATGAGTTGGGAACAATGTAAGGACTTGCAATGTTCAGAAAGGTTCATAAAAAAAATCAAATAGGAGAATATCCAAGGCTTCAACACATATTATCAACTGAACTCTCACTAATAATGTACACATTCTTGAATGAATACTAATAAAAATGGTGTATATTTGTATGTTGCATAAAGGAGAAATCTCATACACCAAGAATAAAAAGGGAGAGAGCTTAGGCACCAAGAAAAAAGGGCAAGATAGCTTAAGAACCAAGAATGTGTGTACTAATATTGTTATAGTTGATATATATGGAATCTAGTAACAATAGAGGAGATAACATGTGTAATTACTGAATGACAACAGAACCCAAACTAATCTATAATATATATATACATACATACATCCACACACGCACGCACGCACGCACGCACACGCACGCACGCACGCACGCACGCACGCACGCACGCACGCACGCACGCACGCACGCACGCACGCACCGCACGCACGCACGCACACACACACACATACACACACACACACACACACACACACATATTGAGAGATAAGATAATGCATCGCCTTTCAATTGTAAGCACTAAAATATGAAGATGCATTATATTTTATTATTCAGCCACATATATGAGTTTGAGTTTTTGTATATTTTATACATAGTATGACACTATCAAATTCATAGGATTAATAGGGCCTATTTTGCCTTAGTTAATCCTAACCATATAAATAAAATTTCCTTTTTTAGTATATAAGAGTCTCTGTTGATTTATATTGGCTATCCAAAGTACAACCTAAATTTCTTTGTTTAATTTACAATTCATTATTGGAACACTTAAGTATTTAACACATGGATAAGTCGTGTTTATTTTACTATTTTTACATGATCATGTTTTATTGCAATGATATGTACCCATAATAACTATTTTACAGATGGTACTTGACAGCTATAATAAATTAGGTTTGGTTGCTTTTATGTTCAAATATGATATTATTTAGCATATTATTGTAATTGTAGTGAATGTAGTGAGTATGTGGAATCATAGGATTAGATAATAAAATTTGTATTCTTTTAAAATAGTACAGAAAGCTAGACTTAGATACCTTCTTTTAATTAGGGCTATATAAGCATACGGCATATGGACTTTTTTACCTCAACAAAAGGATTACATATGTAGCTAATGCTTAGGATGCACTATTAGAACAAGAAATCCTTTGGTGAAAACCACTACCTATAACCCAGAAATATTCATGATGTATCACCAAGAATCAATATTTAATTATACGGAAGCGTACTTGAATTTATAATGCTTAATTGCTCTTTAGAGTTGTGCAGTTGGCCTTCCAGATCAATATGTTCTCTTAGAGAATCCTTTAATTTTCTTTGCGCTCTCTCTTTGACGATATGATGTAAGAAAGAATAGAAAGATACATGTGACCTGGGGACCATAACCACTTATATAGACAATTTTTCCTATTATCTTTAGGTATTCTTATTTCAGCCCATCATGGAAATAGAAATTACCTCTTAAGTCTCTACATATTGAAGGCATACACCCTATCAGATACATTAAAGCGCAAATTACTAAAAATCTTAACAAATCACTTTTACTTGGGCTTAACTCTATATGACAACACGTAACACATAATTATTCACATATAAGCCCAAAATTGGATTAAGGATCCAACAATTCTAGATTAAAGAATTCAACAATCTCTCACTTGGACTATATGTGTAACTTTATAATTACGCTTTGCAATATAACTGTATGAGCTCAACCTTGCTGTTTATTACCAAAATGTTTCTATAACCAATCTGGTCCATTAATCATGCCATGATCAAAATGGTCTTCATTACAACTATCGTAACGTGAACCATTAATGGTTACTATGCCAATACAATTGAATGACATAGATTATGATGTGGATGTGTAGCATGGAGATTTTATGCAATGTGATCTTAACATGTCTATTTCCAACTGTTCTACCTTAAACCTTAGTGAGATCAAATCATACTAAAATTAGAGTGCAAATGAATCAAAACTTTATTTATGCAGAAAATAACTTTCAATATCTATAAATTGAAATAACTGAAAATGTCTATAATAAAGGAGTCACAATCTCCCACTAAAACTAAATATCTTTTATTGACATGACACCTATACAAGCAGTGTGCTCATGAGACATCTTAGGTGGCAATCTCTTAGTAAGTAGATCCATAATCATAGAGTTTGTGCTGATCTGCTCCATAGACAATTGTATACTCTGAATTTTTCTTTAACAGTTAGGAACTTGATGTCTGTATACTTTTGACTTTTGTTGTTGTTGGAATACAATTGTTGGTGTATAAATACTAATGCTATTGGTGTCAATGTGCAAGTGTACACAACAAGTAATAAAGTTACGAGTATTCAAGATTGTCTCCACAGGAATTGATGTTATCAGATTTGTTACAACAATCTTAACAGTGTAGATTTTGTGCTAAATTAAAATAAAACAATTAATGAAACTAATTTACTAATTAAAATAAAAACACAGTAAATAAAATGCAACAAAGTAAATTATCATGTCAAACTTAAGGATAAAACTAATGGGAATATATAGTAGTTGAGTGAATAAACTCTCCTAATGATCTTGATTATTTTCTAATGGTTAGCTCGGTTGTTGCGGTATCTGCTACAGCATTGGGCAGAATCCTTATGCATTGTTAGCCGTCGCATGTTGGATATCTTATATCTATATGCAATTTAACAGTGATCAATTGTTATGCCAATATAAGATATAACATTACACGCTTAAGTTTTATTTACTCTACAAGGTGAATCCCTATGTCTAGTTCATCACTAATCTTAAATGAAGCACGACCCTTTTGGGACTCAAGTTAAAACTCAATCCAGGAAACTTAATTTAAGATTAAATATTGTTTTGATATGTTCCACTAAGATAGGTCATTTTGCGGTTCTTCATTAGCTAGTATCATTAAATGGGTGATCAACCAAAATAATGAATAAAATAAATACTATCAAAACAAACTGCTATAGAAAACATGCAGCAACACATATTTCCAGTCAATAAGCCATTAATATTGTTTATCACTCAACTACAAATAAATTAGTTCATGATTTGCAAAAGAAAAATAAAGAACAAAGTTTCAGCCATGAAACACATCCCCATAAATAAATTGAAAACGAGAAAACAAGAGAAGAATAAGAAGGATTGAGCTCCCAATTGATCTATGCAATTTTCCTTTTGTGCAGCCCTTAATCTCTCTCTTGAATCTTGTTTTTCTTTTGTTTCTTTGTGTTTTTCCCCTTGGGTGATGACCCCCTTATTCCTTATGATGTGTGCTTCTTTTATAACTGAAAATTAGGGTAAACGGAAGCCTAGGGCGCGCATAAGTCAGATTAGGAAATTGCAGATCACAATTCTGCAAGTATCCTGCGCGGAATTGTTCCAGGATTGCTACAACAATGACTACAGCAATGGTTGAATCTTGTTTTTCTTTTGTTTCTTTGTGTTTTTCCCTTGGGTGACGGCCCCCTCATTCCTTATGATGTGTACTTATTTTATAACTGAAAATTAGGGTAAACAGAAGCCTAGAGCGCGCATAAGTCAGATTAGGAAACTGCAGATCGCAATTCTGCAAGTATCCTGCGCGGAATTATTTCAGGATTGCTATAGCAACGACTACAGCAATGGTTGCTATAGCAACAGCTACAGCAATTGCACTGTTCTAGATTTGTTTCAATTCCTTTGTAGTCATGTTCTTTCCTTATTTTTGCAAGCCTATTGCATCAACATTCCTTCCATGAATTTTAAGCTTCTGGAAACCTACAATTATGCACACAATTTAAGAACGAATTACTTTAAATTAAGCAAAGCTTATTAAGACTAAACTAAAATGATTATTTATGCAAAATATAACAAAAATGTAATGAAAACATATCATTTACTCTCTAAGTAATATTAATTCAAGTTTAAAAGTGCTATGATAACTCTTATTTCATAGAGTTATCAACAATACTGTTAACTTATTGTCACAAAATAACTTAAGTGGTCTATAAACACCATATACTATACGCATTCACGTGACAAAATTCCGTAGTCATATTCCATGATTGGATGTCTCATAACATGTTATAAACATTACTGCTATTGTATAAGAGACTATAAGAGAATGTTTAGCTCTCTTCCAAGAGACAATACCCCTATCTAATAGATAGATGTAACATGCATCTAGAAAAATCAGAGTTAGTATACCCAATAATCTCAAGTTGATCTAAACTCTATATGTGAGCATATAGTTTTTTGTTCTTTGTAAGTACTATGATATCCGTTTGGTTGCTTTCCAATGGTCTACTCTTGGATTACTTAAAATCCAACATCCCAGTAATGTACTCAATATCTAGTCACGTACAAACCTGAACATATAATAGACTTTATACTGCTGACACATAAGGAATCTTCTGCGTTTCCTGTCCCTTAAAAATTATTCTAGGGCATTGATTGAGACTAAACTTGTCTCCCTTAGCCACAAGAGTATCACATAGTTTGCAATCTTGCATGCTATATCTCTTGAGAACTGTTTGCTATATCTCTTGAGAACCATTTTGATATAACTCTTTTGTGATAATCAAAGAATACCCCAAGAGTGATCCCAATGTATTTGTACGCCTAATACAAAAGAGGCATTACAAGATCTTTCACCTCAAAGTTCTTAACTAGAAATCTCTTGGTGTAGTGCAACAAGCCTATATAGTTGTTGGCAAGGAAAATGTCAACAACATAAAAATAGAAAAATATACTTGCTCCCATAGAACTTACGATCTATACAATCATTGACCACATTTATCTCGAAAATGAATGAGATGATAACTTAATAAAACTTGAAATACCATTGTTGAGATGCTTGCTTGATCTTGTAGATGGATTTCTTAAGTTTACAAACTATATTCTTTAGGTCTCCTAACATAAAGCTTTTTGGTTGCACTATATAGATCATCTCATCAATGTCACTATTGAGAAATTTTGTCTTTACATCCATCTGATGTAACTCAAGAAAGTCTCTTTGTAATTGATATCTTCTTTCTGTATAAAGCCCTTCGTGACAATACGTGCCTTGTACCTCTCTACAATGTCTTTTAAATCTCTCATGGTCTTAAATATCCATTTGCAACCAATAGGTTTTGCACCATTTAGTAATGTAATAAGATCCCATACGTCATTGTCCTTCATGGATTTCATCTCCTCATTCATGACATCATTCCACTTTTAAAAGTTAGAACTTTTCATAGCATGACAAAAATTGATTAGATCATTTTCTATCACACTGACATCTACCTCGTGTTCTCAGAGAAATACAATGCAATCATATGGTACTGTACTTCTGCTTTCTCTGGTGGATCTCCTTAATAACATAGGTTTTTGAGGTGATAGAGTTTGTTCTTCTAGAACAACTTCTTGTACAGAGGGTTCTCCAATATTGTCTTGGTCTATGGTGTCTTGAATAAAGTCAGGAATGAGACCCAAATCTTTGTTAATAACACCTATAAGAATATCAACATATTCCTTTTCAAAGACAAAGTCCTTAACTATATCTCCCCCCACAAACTCGACATCATCGAAGAATCGAGCATTTTCAAATTTGAAACTTAACTTGGTTGTAGGATCATAAAACTTGTGCCTCTTATATCATTCAGAATATCCAATAAAATAACAACTCACCGTCCTTGAGTCCAGTTTCATCTCATTAGGCCTATAAGGCCTTACTTTAGCTGGACATCCCAGAACATGCAAGTGTTTTAGACTAGGCTTCATTCTTATCCAAAGCTCATAAGTTTTGGCAGTCGCTTTATGTGGAACCCTATTAAGGTTATATGTTGTAGTCTTAAGTGCTTCTCCCTAGAGTGATTATCTTAAGGTAGAATGACAAATCATACTCTTCACCATGTTCTTAAGCGTCCTATTTCGTCTTTCAGCAGCACTATTCATAGTAGGCGAACCTGGCATAGTGTACTATGGGATGGTACCGCGTTCCTCTTGGAATTTAGCAAATAGTCCTATACATTATTCACTTGAACCATCATATCTACCATAGTATTCAATACCAAGATCATATATGACCCTTCTAAACTTCAGCCTTAAAATTTATGAACATATCCAAGGACTGTGACTTCTCATGGAGAAGATATCTATAGTAATATCTAGAAAATTGTCTATGAACGTCATAAAATATTGTTGACCATTCCAAGCAGTCACAGGAAATGACCTATAAATATCCATATGTATGACTTCTAAGATATCCAAAATCTTGTTGGCTTCTAATTTATTTTTATTGGTTTCTTCTCCCTTGATACAGTTAATACAAATATCAAAATCTATTAAACTAAGGGGTCAAGAATTTTGTTTGACACAAGTTTTTCTATTCTTCATCTAGAGATATGCCTAATCTCTTGTGCTATAGCGTAACCGAATTCTCATTAGTTAATTTTCTCTTTAAACACCGTATATTAAATTACAGGGATTTATTAAATGAAGCAATTATATCAAGCATATAAAGATTTTCATTGCATGACAAAGAACCAGAACCAACTAGTTTTGAATCATGAAACAAACTTAATTTTCCATTTTCAAAATGAACAAGAAAAACCAGATTTATCTAAAGCAGAAATATAAATCAAATTCAGGCGAAACAACAAATGTTTCATCATGATCCAAATAAAATCCAATCTTTAATGACAATATAAATTTTCCAATTTCTTCAACTTCAATTGTCTTGCCATCACCCTTATAGATGTATTTTTCATTATCACTGAGTTTTTGATAACTCAGGCAACCTTACATAGATACACTGATGTGAGTGGTTGCACCAGAATCTATCCACCACGTATATGTAGTTACAGAAGTTAAATTAACCTCAGGATAAACCAAACTAAGAACTGTACCTTTCTTAGTATGCCATGCGTGATAATTAGTGCAATGCTTCTTCTTATGCCTTTTAGCCTCAGAGAAGAAACAACTAATACCTTTCAGATTATCTGATTTCTTTTGAGTTTTTTATTTGCAACTTCCTTAACCTTGTTCCTTTTCTTTCCCTTTTCCTTGCTCTTACACCTTATTGAAATTAAGCTTGTCAAAAGCGTACCAATTTCAACGTTTTCGTTCTTGACAAACCTCTGTTCAATTTGTGCAAGAAACTCCTTAGCCATAGTTGCCTTTTCAGACATTGAGCCTCTAAATGCTTCCTGAATGACCTTCTTCATGATCATGATACACATGTGATTTGATTATCAGGGATACTTTCATTTGTAAAAGGTGGGGGAGAATCAACCCTTAGTATAGGATCAAGATCTATGACTACGAGAATAATTAAAAGGTTCTTTTGCTATGATTTGAAGTTAGACCCATTTAGCATAAGAATAGAATTGATGTTGGCAGTAATATTAGTAGTAGACATAAGTAAACAAAGAATAACAAACAAACAAAATAAGCTCATGTTAGTCTTAAAATAAAAATAAATTCAAATAAAGGTAAGCCCCGTCTTAAGATACCATACACTCTATTAATATTTCATCTTTGGACAAAATATTAACCTATAAGTGATATTTTGGTGGAGTAATTAAATACAGATAATAAGGACATGTCATCCAATGAATCTTCCTTTGGGCCGATTTATTGTTCACATGTAAAACCGAATAATCATCACGTGTTTATTACCACAGGTGCACATGCAATTCTATTAAAAATGGACCTTCCTTTGGGTCGATTGATATTTACATAAATTACATATACAAAACCATTTTATATTCCAAATAAATTAGTTTTCAAAAGAGAGGTAACTTGGCGACGAGTTGCTTTAATTAATTATCTCAAAATAGATATAAACCTACCACTATTTGAATTTGAAATTGTACCAAAAATTAATTAAAAGAATTAGGGTTTATGCCCGGTCAAAGGTCAAACTTCAAAGTCAACAAACAAAGGTTGACCGTTGACCGATTAACTATTGACTGATTTGGGGCTGAATAGGACTTGAACCAACCGCAAATAAAAAAAAAAAAACTCTAACCTTAATTTTTTTAATCTTTTTCTTCTTCTATGGCCACCGTTTTCACTACATGCCGCATCTCGTCTAATGGCGTCTCTCTTTCTTCTTTTTTCTTCCTTGGTTGTTGCTTTTACCTGATCTGCCATAGGTTGGTGGTTGCAGCGTGCTTGTTTGGCCGTGCCTCTCCCCAATGCTCGCGATGGCTGTTAGCTTGAATCCTTAAACCGAATGTGTATTTTTTTAATGGGAAATTATCAACCATATACCCTTAATGGCACCCTATCAAACGTGTGTGAACACTTTTCAAGTGTATCACTTATATACCCTAAGTTGACAAAATATTTCTGCCGTCCACCAATCCGTTAACTTCCGTTAGAAAGTTAACATAATTGTGGCAAATTGACTATTTTGCTCTTGAAACTCAAAATGAGGTAAAAAGATAAATTTACTAAAAAAATTAACATAAATTTTCAATACACAATTTTTTTATTTTGTTATTAACAATACATTTTTAATTAAAAAATGAATTATTAATGGTACATATTATTAACAATTAAAATATCCATATTATACCATAAAAATTTATTAGCAACATATTATTTATAATTATACATATTATACCATAAAAATTTCCAGTTCGAGTTTGGAGGAGTAGATCTTCAAAAATTTAGGTTATATTTTGGAGGAGTAGACTCGGTTGTAAAATAGTTTTTTAGTAATTATTAATAATTATCTGATAAATAGGATGACATGTCATTTTTATCAATATAGATCATATGACATGTCCTTTTTTACTAGGTAAATGGGATGACGTGTTATTTTTTTAATCAAAGTTTCATTAATTTTAAATGACTAGATTACCCTTATGATGTCAGCGCTTGCAAACAAAAGTTAACGGATTGGTGGACAACATAAGTGTTTTGTCAACTTAGGGTGTACGAGTGATACACTTGAAAAGTGTTCACACACGTTTGATACGGGTGTCATTTAAGGGTATATGGTTGATAATTTCCCTTTTTTAATTATTCCTTAAAAAAATAGCAGCCATAATTTTTTTTTCAAATTTAATGATACCAGATTTGAGAAAACTAAAACTTTATTCATTAATCCAAAATAAAATTTGATTATCAATGATTCAACATAAAGAGGCTTTGATACAACTTGTTAGAACAAGAAATCATTTGGTGAAAACCATCACTTATAATTCAAGAATATTTATGTTATATAACCAAAAATCAATAACAAATTATGCAGAAGTATACCTAAATCCAAAACACCGATTGCTCTTTAGAGTTGTATGGTTGGCCTTCCAAATCAACACTTCTCCTAAAGAATCCTTTAATTTTCCCTGCTCTCGCTCTCTCTCTCTGATGATGAGATGTTAGAAAGAATAGAAAAATACACGTGACTTGGGGATCATAACCACTTATCTAGACAACTTTTCCTATTATCTTTAGGTATTCTTATTTTAGCCTATCATAGAAATAAAAATTACCCCTTAAGTCTCTACATATTAAAAGCTTACACCCTATTAATACATTAAATTCCAACTTACTGAAAACCTTAATAGATTACTTTTAATTAGGGTTAACCCTATATGATAGTCTGCAACACATAATTATTCATATATAAATCCAACATTGGGTTAAAAATCCAATGATGCTAGATTAAAAAATCCAACATACACTACTTGTTTCGACTTTTGCATCATTAGATCTTAAGGCATTGATTTAGGTACAAAAAACAGCATATTCATGATCTACATTATCTTGGCAGCAGCTGAACCCTTTTTAGGTTGTTGAGACATCTCCAAGATAGCTTTCATTAACACTTGAAAACTCACTATCCACAACTATTGCGAAATCTCCTTTAGAAACAGCTCCGTAATTAAAGTTATCGCTCTCTAAAACCCATTATTTGAAGTATCAATACTCATTTCCGTCAGGACAATGATAATAAACTTGTGTAGATTGTCATCAGATTCTAAAATCTTCAAATCAGCCCTCATGTTGCACTCGCATATTTTGTTAGAAATTCCGATGAGCTTGTCATTGACTATATTCCTCTAAGTTGGCTCGAAAAAATTGTTTGATTTGTTTGTTGTGTTTGAACTTTGAGAATCCATTGACATTTAAACGTGCTTAAAGCTGAGTTTGCAGAATGAATGATGAAACGCTATCTAAATCTTAAGTTGAAAATGAAAGGAATGGCAGTGAATGTGTAGGTTGTGAATGAATGTTGTTTAATCTTGTGTTTGCTTTGAAATAAATATGAGAATCAAAGTGAAGATTAACTGTACTTGAATGCTTGATTAAGGCTGTTTATGTACCTAAATTTAACTGATATTTTTATTGTTTCGCATCAACAGTAAAATTGTAAAAATTACTTTAGTTTTTATAATTTTTTTATTTTTCATTATTGATTCATCAAAATCAATATGTATTCTTCTAAGGATTATTATGGCAATTTCATACCCTTAATACAATTTTGCTCCAAAAAAAACTATACCTATTACACTTTAGTTATTCAAAATTTTGATGTCATCATTTTTTTTGGAGGATAAGCAAGGGTATTTTGATCTTTTAATTAGTTAGCAAGCGGTCCACGAAATGGTACACAAATGATAAGGGTGGGAAGTGGAATTACTGTCGTACATTCTACTAAACGGAAAATACATTAAAGTTGAGGAGAAGAAACTAAAAATAACCCTCACAAAGATATTGAATACAGTTGAGTAAAATGCAATTATTTTTAATAGTTATAAGAAATAAAGTAATATATATATATATATAGTTTTTGATGGGATATTCCAGGAGATTGAAATGTGAAAATAATAGAGCTTTGGACCCCAATATGCTATTTTGGGGAATGGAATAAACTTAAAGTTTGTGCTTGCCCCTTCTGGGTTGTATTTGTAGATAAAAGGTTGATATTTGGGAGAAATTTAAAGTTTGTGCTTTCCTCTTCTAGGTTGTATTTGTGGATAAAAAGTTGATATTTGATAATAAAAGAGGCTAGCTGATTGGCAAGTATGTACGAAGCCTTCCCACAAATTGGCATCTTTCTATCTTTCTATCTCTCTGACTTGATTTGGAATAGTGGCCTACGAGCACACGGAGATTCTCTCCTCTTTTTTCAATTATTTTGAATCTATGAAATTTGTCATGATCCATCAAACCCCACTTGTCCATTGGGTTTGGGAGGTTCTCATTAAGTAAATTCAAGTACTATTGAATGGGACTAAGCTAAATGCTAACCTTCACTTATTGAGAAATTACTTCTTTCTTTGGAATACTTGTCAAATTTTCCGATATATGCTAAAGTCATGTTTGTCTAGTGAGAAAATATAGGAGAATAGGAGAAAGCGAAATGAGATTCTCCAGAGATTCAGTTGATAAATAAAAAGTGTAAATACATGTACGAACCTATGCGCCGCCTAGGTAGTCCTAGCCTTGTGTTAGGATTTCTTCTTTTCTTAATTATGAAATAATTAGATAGAAGTATATAATTATTCCATAAATTTGTAGATAGAATAAATATTTCTCGTCAAATTAGTGAAAATAAAAATTTGGAATATAAATTAATTTTAATGAGTCCAACAAAAGTATAATTGTAAATATATTAGTAAGCTCTGATTATAATATATTATCATTTCAAAAAATAATTATAGAAGTATAAATAAATAGTCTTTGTAATAATTATGGGTCGTTAGATCTAAGCAAGAATTTAATTCTCTTTAGGTGTAATTATAACCGTCCAATAATTTCTCTACTATACATACTTACATTGGTCCAACTATGTTACATCAGTTGTACTATACCACTTATTTTGTCTTTTCTGATAAATTTTCATATAAACCCTCCACTCACTTTTATTTAACATTTTTTTCATAAATATTAAGTTTATTTCTACCTACATCCACATGTACATTTCAGTTAGCACCTCATAGCCAATATTGCATTTGTATCACAATACCCCTCTAATAATAGGATATTTAATTTAAACCTTACACTCCTTTTTTATTACAATTTTTGTTTAAATATCAGGGTTTTTTTCATCAGTTATCAACTTTTATTTTACACTTTTATACTCTTTTTATTTCAATTTTTTTTATAAATATTATGGTACTTTTTGCTTACATTCACAACAAATTATGTAATCCTAATAGCCCCATAACAAAGAAAATTATATTTTCATTCTTTTATTTTTATTATGTTATTTAATCCTTTAATTTGTTATTGTAAATAATAACTCATCATCTCTAAATGGGTGCTGAACTAATTATTATTATTATTATTATTATTACTACTACTATTACTACTACTACTACTATTTATGAAGGATAAAAGATTTTACTAGATTATAGTTTAAAATAGTCTAATGTGATAAAAAAAAATAATACAATACAACCTAATACAATACTAATGACGAACCAAATGCAACCATAAGATAAGAGTACTTGAAATAAATGACATGATAAAAAATAAGAGTAGGAAAAATTATAATACTTTTTGTAGTAGAACTATTGGGGTTAAATAATTTGTTATACATGTAAGTAAAAAATACTATATATAATATTTATTAAAAAAATTTATAATAAGAGAGTGTAAAGTGTTAACTGAAATTTGATAGCAGATTTTAAAAAATATCCTAATGTTAAAAAAGAAAAAAAGAGTGCAAGGTTCTAAATTAAACATGGTAACTATTCAATTTCAAAATAGTGAAGGGGGGATATTGTGATACAGGTGCAACATAGAATAAAAATAATATTAAATAGTATAAGGTGCTAATTGAAATGTACTTATGGATTCAAGTGGAAATTAACCTAATACTTATGAAGTAAACTTTAAATAAAAATAAGTAAAAGGGGTTTTGTGAAAATTTATAGTAGTGATGCCACAAAAGACAAAAGAAGTGGTATGGTACCTCCGTTGTAATGTAGCTAAACCTTACATATCTATTTTCACCTTACTTTTAGGAACAAGATCAATTGTCCTTTTAGTAGAGCATATGATCCGTTTTCTTTTCTCCTTCCATTAGCTTTCTTTAATTAATCCATAAGGTGCTTCTTGGAAGATCATTATTTTTTTTCTTTTTTATTCATTATTAACTCATGTACCTTGAACTTAAGATCTGAGCCATAAGACAATAAAAGAGATTTCAGCAATAATCTATTTGGACAAGGATTCATAGATAAGCTGAATTTCTACTAAGTACTAAATTAATCGTTGTTAGGTAAGAACTATAAAAAATAAATATACAAAATAAATCTTCAATGTTGATTTTCGCTTAGCAAAGCATAAGCTTAGTACTGAATCATAATACTAAATTTAGACACTATAAAAGATCCATCAATAAAACTATCAAACTCATAAAAATACACAAAGGGATAATTTATAACATTAGGGAAACAAGATCTTTATATGAGAACTAATATTAAGGAATACATATATACAAACTATTCGATACTAACTAATTTGGTGCTATGGCATGATTGCTACAACCCATATTTATTGTTTTTATTGATAGCGAAACTTTTAAAATAATTTCAGTTAGTTTTACCATAAAAATAATCAGTTGTAAAGAGAATTGATTAAATGTTTTGCATAATTTATTTTTAAAAGTGTTGTAAGTTTTAAAAGTAGTTATATGTATTTGATAAATTTTATTATTAAATTGATGTGAGAATGTAAATGATTGAATCGAATATAATGTTGAATAAAGTTTATTAGATTTTTATAAACATGTATATTAAGTATTTTTTTGTATATATAAAATAATTAATAACTAAGATAAGTATTTTGTATTATTAATCTTATTTTTTATTTTGTTACGTTAATATACTTTTTAACAATAATTGTCTCTTTAAAGTTAATGATTTTTTTTCCTAATTGATAATGATAATTTTGGATTTCTATAATATATATGACGATTCATAAGGAATTGTATTAAGCATAAAAGTGGTTCCCAAAATCATATTTTGAAATGTTCTCCTTATTTACTTTTTAAACTTGCTATAAGCTAGGGTTATTTTATTAAATGTCAATTCTAAATAAATTTACCAAACATTAAAATTAGATTTGACTTTTTCAAAATTACTTTTGAACATCGTAAAAGTGATCCCAAACGTTTCCTTTATCAAAATAGGCCAAATCAGTCAAAATTACAACATTAGCAAAATTGAATACAAGAGTAAATAACAAGCTTCATATGAGAACAAGAAGTGCTCAGACCTAGAAATAATTTAACCGACCTATTTTAATTAGGGGTGAGCATTTCGGTTTTTGGTTTGGTTTCTATTGAGTGTTGAACAATGTATATTCATAAAAGGTAAATTCATCATTTTGCGCTATAAGTCTCATTAACATCTCTACTTTGATGTATTTAAGTCTCTTAAACTTTAATTATGTGTATTTTGTCATTATTTAAGTATATTATATATTTCAAGGTTATTTTGTGATTAATAAGAAATTGTACTGTAGGGCAGATGACATTTTCGAGCTCAGAATAGCTAAAAACCATAGAAAAGGAATAAAGGGTAAAATCATAATTTTAATCATGCTTAAGGTCTCGGATGGCGGCACCGATGTCATGAACGGATTCAGAAGCCCTTAAAAAACCTAAAGACAATAGAAACTGAGGTAAAATGAACTCTGATTGCATAAAAAAAAGATTTATAGAGTGTCGAATCTAGTAGTGTAGGATGTGTGTTAATTTGGTGGAGCCCAACTGACTTTGCATTGACTAATAATATGGTAGGTTTGTCCAAGTTTTGAGTATGTTTTCATAGTAATATGTAACATCATATTAAGGTTAGTATCATGACTTTTAATTTCTCTTTATTTTCATTAGTTTGTTTTTAAATTTTTATGTGTTCATTGTTTGCACGGTCAAAGGTCACAGTCATCTAATCTAAAATATGTAAACCTTGTATTAGAAAAGACACTTCGCACACTAAGACATATTGTATCACCGGGTAAAATTGTAGATAACATTGAAATAGATTCAAAGCAGCAACAACTACAATCACCACAGGAGTGGTCATTTAAAGATTATTTTAGTCCATTAGTTAAATTAAGTATATCATGCATATGATACCCAAATGTAGCTACTGGGAGTTTCGAGTAAAACCCAGTGTGTTAAATTGTCTCCTATCGTTTGTAGCCTAGAAAAACGAAGATACAAACAATATTTGAATGATTTTATGCTAGTTACATTATGGGAAAAATTGTTAACCAAAATTTTTAAATAAATACTTCGGAGTGCATAAAACGAATGCCATTCATAGGGAAATCTCAGAATCTACTCAGAAAGAAGATGAGCAATTTCTTGAAGCATGGAAGTGATTCAATGAGCTACTCTTGACATGTCCATATCATAAGTATGAGAAATGACACCAATGTTAGTACTTCTTAGAGGGACTATTGCCACACGTGCAAAAATGGTTAATGGCAAGAAGTGGAGGTGAGCTAATTTGTAAAAGTTCATTAGAAAATTGTGATTTCTTCCAGCAACAAGTAGATAATGCCCAACAACGAAAGGCAAATTCCGAAGCTAATTAGTTCTTAATATTAAGGGAGTACATGAAATTAGTAGTGGTTCATCCTAGCAGTATGAAAAGGTCAAAACCATCATGACCTTACGAAAAGGCAAAGAAGTCAACCACAAAGTGAAGATACCAGGGAAAAAGACAACTTAAGTTGTACCTTTAGAATTTGAAGAATCATCACCCAAGGAGGAAGAAGAAATAAGCCCACTAAAATACATCCCTAAAGCTCTATTCTCTTAGAGAGTAGCTAAAGTAAAAAAGAAAAATTCCACAAGTGAGATTATATAGATCTTTAAATAGGTACGTGTTAGCATCCATTTGCTTGATGCTATCAAATAAGTGCCCTTTTACTCCATGTTTCTTAATGACGTTTTTACTAAAAAGAGAGGTATTCACTTTCAAAAGAAGGCATTTCTAATAGAGAACACTAGTTCTATATTCCAACACAAAATTTCACTTAATACAAAGAGCCTCACCTATTATCTTACGTAGTATAGAAAATTGTATATTTGAGAATGCCTTGTTGGACTTAGGAGCTAGTATAAATGTTTGCCTTAGTTAATATTTGTGAAACTTGAATGAAAGAATTACACTTAACTCTAGTTGTGTTACAACTTCCAAATCGGTCCATGAAAATATCTTGAAATATTTGTGGAGCATGTACTTATTCAGGTGGATAAATTTTATTTAATTGGTGATTTCATTGTGATTGACAATCAACCAATGCATAATTCAAAGAAGCATATTCCTATAATCCAATTGTCGTTGATCACCACTGGCGTGACTATAGTGTGAGGCGTATGTATTGATTATAGGAAGTTGAATTCTGTCACATGAAAAGACTATTTTCCTTTACCATTTATCGATTAAATGAATGATAGATTAGTGGGTCATGAATTTTATTTCACTTTTTAAATGACTATTCAGGATATACCCATAATCCTATAGCACCAAAAGACTAAAAGAAAATCACTTTCGCTTGCTCTTTGGCACTTTTGAATTATGCATGTTAAGCATATTTTCTAATGTGCGTGAACGTTTTCTTGCAGTCGTTATAGATGACTATCTTGGTTTTGTGATTTATTTAATCAATGTTTGTATAATCTACTGCTATTATATACAGACATATAAAGAAAGAAGAATTTGGTCTTGAACTGGGAGCAGTGTCATTTTATCTTAAAAAAATGTATTATTTTAGTTCACATCATTTCGAGCAAATGTATTGAAGTTAATAAAGCCAATGTGGATCTCATCTCCAATCTTCCTTCATCCAAAACAGTTAGAGAATTAAGATTTTTCCTTGGGCATGCTAGTTTTTATAGATGTTTCATTAAAATTTTTAGCAAAATCTCTTGACCCTTATGGAACTTGCTCGCTAAGGATGTAGATTTCTTTTTTGATGACCCGCTTATTGAGTCGTTTGAAACATTAAAGTAGTTATTGACCTCATTAACCATTATTTAGCCCCTAAATTATAATTTACCATTTGAGTTCATATGTGATGCATTTGATTATGCATTCAGAATAATATTAGGACAAAGAGTTGACCGTATCCCCAATGTCATTTACTATACTATTAGGACGTTGAATGATGCTGATGCAGAAAAAGAAATTAAAGAAATCCTAATTGGATTGAAATTTATAATATTAAGAATATTTAATTAATTTATATTCTAACTTAATTTTGTTTCTTATTTAGAGTTTTATTATTTTGGCATTGCTTTTTTTAGTTGTATTTCTAATTTAAGGATAAGTCTTATTAAATAGATTTTCTAGTCAAATTAGGATAAATGGTAATTATTATAAATTAGTGTCGATTGTAGCTTTAGAAGTGGGCCTTGATTATTTGTTATTGATTATTTCTTGAAATAAACTCTTGGTTTGAGTCATATTCTTGTTATTTCTCCACATTTTATGAAATTAATGAGTTTTAACACCTAGATTCGTAGGTACTCTTAAAATCAAGTGGATTTACTTTATTTTATTCTAATATTCTTAAGAATCAACTAAGTATTGAAAATTATCCTATCCACCCATTGTTGTATAGCTTTTATCCTTTTGTTATGTCAATTTAATAACAAAGGGTTCTATTTTAGAACCACACTGCATCAGATGCACAATTGGTTACTCAATTATTAAAAATGAAATTTTAATAGTAGTGTTTGCATTAGAAAAAATTAATATTTGCTTATAGGATGTAAAATAATCGCATTCACATCTTCTTATAAAGAAAGATGCAAATGCTAGACTAATTCGGTAGTGTTACTTTTGGAGGAATTTAACCTCGAATTCAAAGATAAGAAGAGTGCAGAAAATGTGGTAGCAGATCATCTATCTTGCCACAATTTTGACAAAATTTTAAAATTATTACCATTTAATAAATCATCCCCAAATGAACAATTAATGGGTGCGGAAGCATTGTCATGGTATGCTAATATAATTAACAATCTTGTTATAGACACCTTCTAAATCGTTGGACTAAGTAGAACAAGGCCAATTTTTTTGTGGAAACAAGGAATTTCTTTTAGGATAAACTTTATCTATTCAAGTATTATATGGATCAAATTGTTAGATAATGTGTCCTAGAGAGCGAATTTCAAAAAATCCTTTTATTTTATCTTAAACAAGCTTGTGGAGGCCATTTTAGTATGCTAAAGTTTTATGATGTGGTTTTTGTAGGTCGACCTTATTTCAAGATGCTTACACTTTTTATTTTTCATGTGATAGGTGCCAGCATATGGGAAGCATTACACAAAGGAATATGATGCCTTATTCTGGTGGTTGAGATTTTTAATGTTTAGGGCATCAATTTATTGGATCATTTTCTCACTCTTTTAGCCATCAATACGTACTAGTTGTTGTCAACTATGTATCAACGTAGGTAGAAGCAATTCCGTAAAGAACTAATGATTACAAGATGGTAATAGGATTTTTAAGAAGCAATATTGTTTCTCAACATAAAAGACTGGTCATTGAGATGATGATGCACTATGGCCATATTGAACAACTTTCAAGATACCTTTGGGATGCCTTCTTATTGGTTAATGTATAGGAATTGTCATCTGCTGGTGGAAATCCAGCATCATACATATTGGGCTATTAAGAAGTTCAATTTTGACATGCAATTGGTTGGTCGAAAAATGAGACTATTGTCATAGAACTTGAGGAGATACATAACGATGCGTATAAAAATGCCAACCATATCATGAGAAAATCTTGTACTCAGAGACAAAAAGTGTTTTTATTCAATTCTCGTCTGCATCTATTCCTAGGTAAATGACACTCTTGATGGTCTAGCCATTTGTTGTTTGTACTATTTTTCTACATTGGGCCATTGGAATTGACGATCCAGAGGATGATGTCATGTTTAAAGTGAATGGCCAAAGAACAAAACCATATCTACAGTACCAGGCACATGAAGATAGACACCAAAATAAATTTTAGGAACCCACTAAATCTTGTCTAAGTCTTTCTCGTCTTTAATGGGTGGTTAATTATTTGTCCCTTTGTTTTACTATTACTTTACTGCTTGAAATCATTTCTTTCTCTCTCAAATGATGTGTACACATATCTTTTGAATAGTATGATGCTTGTATATTTGACAATTGTGTTTCCTTTCATCACTTTTAGTGTATATCATGAGTACCTCAACAAGACAAACCATTTTCAACCTTCTTGAAGAACTTTTACGTGTGAAATTTCACCTAAGAGGTCTAATGCAAAATTTTAAATAATATATTGTTTGGAATCTATGACCACCAATATTACAATTCCATGTTGAGGATCTAGAAAGCTAAATTAGAGGAAATAAAGGGTGTTATATAATGTTGAGTTAAGTTTTAATTATATCCACCTTTTAAACAGTGCGTTTTTATTTTGTTATTTTGCTTGCTTTCATGTTTGACCGGATTTCACAAAATTGATTCTTTTCCTTGATTTATTGTAATTTGTTACCCTAGTTAAACGACAGATAAAAGATACTCCATGAATATTAAAGTCAATTCCTTAAGTTTTTCATAATAACTGATATTCCCAAGTCAAGGTATAGATAGGAACACAATTTTCACGAAGCTTCACAAATGATTTCCCTCATTCCTTCTGAATGCACTCTTTACAATCTATAAAGTTTGGTTCGGACACTTGCGATTGCTTATAAGAAATTACATCTTTATTGACATACTTTGGTTAATCAAAGCAAACATATGGTTGGTAGGTTCATTACCTCTTAGATTTGCTACTACATGCCTGGTTGCAGGAAAGAAAATTATTTAAAGAAACGAGAGTTAGATAGCTTTTATCATAAGTATGCCCGAAAAAACTACAAGAGATGCCTTTATACATCTTCGAGAATGGTGTCCAATAATAAGAAAGAGAAGATTCAATTCATCAGGGATGCTTGAATAAAGAGTCATTAGACGACGTCTTCTCGCTCTTGAAAGCATCCCAGTGAGTACATATAGAATACAATTCCCAAGTTATGACCATTATTCTAGAAAAAAACATGTACGATACAGTCTCAGGAATATGATTATAAATAAAGATTTTATGGGAAGTCTAACCTTGACTTATGAAAAGAGCTCAAGCTGTTTTTAGACATAAAACCATGGAAGATATGGGCCACGGTCGCAATTACCAATAAATATATTTTTTTTAATGTTCTTTGATCATTTGTATTATTGCTTTTAATAGTGTCATTTTAATTCTAATCACTATTTGTTTACCGTTTGCTTTTGAATATTAAGCCATGAGTTTCATGTGTCATTTGACAAACAATCATTTGTATACATATGTGTATCATTGTGTTTGTCCCCAAGGTCTTTAAATATGAGCTTCTTTTTCAAACACTAACTTTGGAGAATTGCCCCAATGACAACAACTTAGAGTAGACAATTTAAGAATGTTTTGTGTTTTCTGGGTTTCACTTTGGAAAATACAAAGAGTTCATTCATGCAGCTATAGATCTTGGTTGAGTCCTTGTAAAGCAAAAAATACACATAATGTATGGAGGCGGTGACCGATGGTTATCACAAGCTGTCTCAAATGGTGCTTGTATTAAAAGAAGACAAGTGTTAGGTATCATTCTAAAAGCCCTAAAACCTTATTGGATGTCTGCCCAGTTCACAAACTAGAGAAAAATTAGTTTTCCTAAGTATGCAAAAAAGAATATTTGAAGCACTAAATCATGCCAATGCTTTATTTTGTTACTAGATCTTGTAACTCTAAAGGCATTAATTACATTTGCATTTTTCATCTCTTTAAACAATCATTAAAAACTCATCGGTTTGTTAAATGTTAATAACTTTGTATTGGATTGGTCGACTATTGATGATAGCAGTAATTGTAGTAATAAGTGCAAAATAGATTTAACTCTCCATTTATAAATATTCTTTTATGTTTATTGTTGTAGCATTCAGATAAAGTCTTCTAAACTCTACCTCTTTCCTTTATGACATTGAACGAAATGCCTTGTTCTAGTTAGGGTGAAGGAATAATTGATAGTTATGGAATAACTGATAATGGTACTTGTTGTTTGTTTATTAATCTTTTTAAAATTTTTGAGTCGAAGATGACTAAATATAGAGTTTAGTTACTCTAGAAACGCTTCTTCTCAGTTTTGGTGATGTTTTTATTAATTTTCATTATAAAGACTAAATTTGGATAAATTTGAGTTCACGATGGCCAGATTTTGAGTTTAGTTACTCTATAAATGCATCTTCTTAGTCTCGGAGTTTAGTTACTCTTGAAAAAAAATTAAATTTTTAAATTTTCTCTTCTGCAATTATTGACTAACCTTTTTTGTCTACCATAGCCATCCTGAAAGGCCTAATAGGCCATTCTAGACACAAATGCATGATAGGTGATACTGGTGGTAAGTTAAGATTGTATGGTACTTAGTCCTTTTGTTTTGTTCATGAACTACAACCAAAGACAGTAGTCATTTTACCCCTAAAAAAGAAAATGCTCTTTCTTATTAACCAGATCTCCTGCTTAATTAGGAAAGTGTTTTTATGTAAAACAATTAGAGTTGATTAAGCTTATTTTATGTGTGGACTCTTAGTTAGTAATCGGGACTGCTACTTAATTAGTAATGGGTATTTGCATAAAATGGTGAGAGGTCGATTTGTCAAACCTAACTCTTTCTTAGTAACTGGGCAAATTGCTTACCAAGCATTGAGTGTTCGCATAAAATAGTTAGAGTTACTTAGAAATATATTATAAATATACCCGTTGCCTAAGGAAGAAATCCCAATGAAATGGTAAGAATGAAACTATTGCTTTATTTTGACCAAACCCCATAATCATTATGTCAAACATCACTAAGCACAATTGTTTAAATATTAATTGGTGGTTGAGTGGCGAATGGGATGAAAAGAATTTTCAGAGAGTTTATTTAAAAGGTCTCAATTTGGGTTTGAATTTTACTAGATATTATCGCTTAATTTGTTAAGGACTAGCAATAAGTTGGGAGTTGTGCTGAGTGCTAGAGAATATATATTTATAAAGGGTAAAATTCATTATTTTTGCACTCCAAGCATTACTAACATATTTCCTTTTATGTATTTAAGTCCCTTAAACATTAATTGTGTGTACTTTGTTATGATTTGATATTTTAAATATATTTCAAGGGTATTTTGGTTAATATGCATCATTGCGAATTTCCTCAAGTTCTGCCAGCTGTAATCTTCTTTATGAGCTGACTTGCTGCATGTCAAAGTCAAATTTCTTGATGGCCCAATATGAAGATGCTTGAGTTCCACAGGTAGGTGGCAAGCTTTTCCATACACTAGTTTGTAGGGTGACATCCCAATCGGGGTCTTGAAAGTCGTTCTATCTGCCCATAATGCATTATCAACTCTTAATGACCAATCTTTTCTGTCTGGCCTCACCATCTTTTCCAATGTGTGCTTTATTTCTCGATTGGAGATCTCAACTTGGCCATTGGTTTATGGATGATATGGGTTGCCACTTTGTGAGTGATGGAATACTTTGTCAAAAGAGCTTTGAATGCTTTGTTATAAAAGTGAGCACTACCATCACTGATTATTGGTCAAGGGAATCCAAAACGCGAAACAATGTTGCTTTTCAAAAATCTTATCACCACTTTATGATCATTGGTTCTACATGGAATTGCTTCTACCCATTTCGATACGTAGTCAACAGCAACTAATATGTATTGATGGCCAAACGAAAGGGGAAAGGTTCCCATGAAGTCGATACCCCCTATGTCAAAAATCTCAACCACTAAAATTGGATTTAATGGCATCATATTCCTTCGTGTAATGCTCCCCATTCGTTGAAACCTATCACATGAAGAACAAAAAGTGTAAGCATCTCGAAATATAGTTGACCAATAGAAACCACATTGTAAAACTTTAGTTGCTATTTTTTTAGTACTGAAATGCCCTCCACAAGCTTGTTCATGGCAGAATGAAAGAATATTATGAATTTCACTTTCTAGGATACATCGTCTAACAATTTAATATACACAATACTTGAACAAATATGGGTCATCCGAAAAGAAATTCTTTATTTCTACAGCATACAACGATAATACTTCCACACTTATCAATTGTTCATCTGGAAATGACTTATTCAATGTTAAAGGTTCAGTAATTGTGTCAAAATGGAGACGAGAGAGATGGTCTGCCATAACATTTTCTGTGCCTTTCTTATCTTTGAATTCCAAGTTAAATTCCTGAAAAAGTAACACCCAACGAATTAGTCTAGCTTTTACATCTTTCTTTGTGAGACGATATTTAAGAGCAGCATGATCCGTGAATATAATTATTTTACAACTAAAGAGATAAGATTGAAATTTCTCTAATGCAAACACTACTGCTAGCATTTCTTTTTCAGTAGTTGAATAGTTCAACTGTGCATCATTTAATGTCATACTAGCACAGTAAATGACATGAGGAATTCGATCAACTCTTTGTCCTAATATTGCTCCTACTACATAATCAGATGCATTACACATGAGCTCAAATGGTAAACTCCAGTTTGAGGGCTGAATGATATGTGATGATGTCAGCAAATGCTTTAACTTTTCAAATGCCATAAGACATAAATCATCAAAGATAAAAGGTACATCCTTAGCAAGTAGATTGCATAAGGGTCTAAAAATTTTGGTAAAATTTTTAATGAAACGTCTATAGAAACCAGCATGCCCAAGGAAAGATCTTACTTCTCTGACTATTTTGGGTGGAGGAAGATTAGAAATGAGATCCACATTGGCTTTGTCAACCTCAATACCTTTGCTTGAAATGATGTGATCGAGAACAATACCTTATTTTACCATAAAATGACACTTCTCCCAATTTAAGACTAAATTCTTCTTGATACATCTCTGCAGAACTAGTGTCAGATAATGTAAATATTGATCAAACGAGTCACCAAAAATAGAAAAGTCATCCATAAAGACTTCAAGGAATCATTCAACCATATCAGAAAAAATGCTTAACATGCATCGTTGAAATGTGGCAGGTACATTACATAATCCAAATGGCATCCTCCTATATGCAAAAGTGCCAAAATGGTAAGTGAAAGTAGTCTTCTCTTGATCTTTTGGTGCTATGGGAATCTGATTGTATCCTGAGTAGCCATCTAGAAAATAATAAAATTCATGTCCTACTAATCTATCAAGCATTTGGTCGATAAATGAAAAATGAAAATGGTCTTTACTTGTGAAAGAATTCAACTTTATATAATTAATGCATACACGCCATCCTGTAGTCACTCCAGTGGGTATCAATTCATTATCAGTATTCGTAACTACTGTGACTCCTGACTTTTTGGGGACAACTTGTACAGGACTGACTCATGAACTATCAGAAATTGGGTAAATGATACCTGCGTCTAATAGTTTAAGGACTTCAATTCTAACAACTTCTTTCATATTAGGATTTATCCGACGTTGTATTTCCCTAGTAGGTTTAGCATTTTCATCCAGGTGAATGTAATGCATGCAGTCTACTGGGTTTATACCTTTTATGTCTACTATGGTCCATCCTAATGCTCATTTGTACTCTTTTAAAACATCCAACAACTTACCTTTTTGTTCTTCATTTAGGGAGGATGAGATGATTACCGACAAAGTACTTTCTTCTCCCAAAAACGCATAGTCCAATGTGTTGGGTAATGGTTTGAGCTCGAGTTTCGGTAGTGATTCTGATGATGGGATGAGTTTCTTCTTTGATGGTGCTAGTTGTTCAACTCTTGACTTCCATTTATTAATGTCCAAGGATGGTGCTGAGTCAAGCAGGGCGTTGACCTTATCGACTGATCTGTCAATATCAAAATCCAAACTAAAGTGAGTTAAACATGTTTGTAAAGGGTCATCACTAAGGTTTGAAAGAAAAGTGTCATCAACTAATGCTTCAATTAAATCCACATCAACAATTCCATCATCTGCATTATGAGGTTGTTTGGCAATGTTGAAGATGTTCAGCTCCATAGTCATGTTTCCGAAGGACAACTGCATATTTCCAGTCCTGCATTGAATGTGAGTATCTTCAATTGCCAAGAAATATCGGCCTAAAATAATGGGGATATGCTTCCTTGAATCCTGTATTGGTTGAGTGTCAATTACATTGAAATAAACATGAAAATAAAACTTGTCTATCTAGATAAGCATGTCCTCCACAATACCACGAGGTATTTTCATGGACCGATCTGCAAGCTGTAACACCATTGAAGTTGGGTGTAATTCTCCAAGTCCAAGTTTCACAAATACTGAATAAGGTAACAAATTTACACTAGCTCCTAAATCAAACAAAGCATTCTCAATTTTGTGGTTCCCTATACTACATGAGATAGTGGGGGAGTCTGGGTCTTTTCATTTTAAAGGAATTTTGTATTGGAGTATAGAACTAACGTTTTCTGTTAAAAATGCCTTTTTTTGAACGTGAATGTTTATCTTTTTAGTACAAAGGTTTTTAAGAAACTTGACATAAGATGAAACTTGTTTTATAGCATCAAGTAAAAGGATGTTAACACTTACCTGTTTGAAGATTTCAAGAATCTCACCTGTGGATTTTCTCTTCTTTCCTTTAGCTAACCTTTGAGGAAATGGAGCTTTGGGAACATATTCTCGTGGGTTGGTTTCTTCTTTCTCCTCCGATGGTGAGTGCTCAACATTCACAGGTACAATTTGATTTTCTTCTGTCACTAGCATCTCCACTTTATTGTCAACTTCTTTTATTTTTCACAAGGTCATGACTGCTTTGACCTCTCCATACTGCTGTGATGAACTAGCACTTGCTTCATGTACTCCTTTAGGATTAGGCACTGGTTGACTTGAAAATTTACCTTTCTCAATAGTCATTGCCAAGGTCTGAACTGTAAAAGCAAGTTGTCCCACCATCTTCTCAAGGCTTGAAACTAATTGGGCTTTTGAGTTGAAGTATGCTCTCAACTCATTTCGTAGTCCATCAATGGTGCGGTTATGTTGCTCATTCATAGAGTGAGTAACATTCTTGAAATTCTGGAATGCATCTTCCCATGGTATGGGTTAAGAGTAGTTCTAGTTCTGATTGTATGGTCTAAATGGTGGCTGAGAGGCTTGTGGAATTTGAGGAATTGGATGCATTGGTGGAGCTGGAGCTGCTGGTCCATTCTGTTGGAATCCTTGAGACTATGAAAAATTAGGGTGGTCTCTCCATCCAGGGTTACATGTGTTGGAGTACGAGATGTAATTTAATGGTATTCTCATTACACCTATGGCATTGGCTTGATCTGAGCATGAGTTATAGTCATGTGGTTTTGTTGATATAGCAATCGTTAACGATGCTATTTATCGAGAGAGACCTTCAACCATCTCCTTCATTTCTTTGATTCCCGAAGTTGACTCGCCAATATGAACCTCATTCACTCCTTTTATTCTTTTACTATTCCTGAGTGATAGACTCCGTTGTTGGAAATTATTCGCTTGTCGCTCGAAGAATTCCCAAATCTCTGATGCACTTTTTGACATTAGCTCTCCTCCACTTGTTGCCATTAGCCATTCTTGCACATTCGGCAATAATCCCTCCAAAAAGTATTGGCATTGGTGCCATTTCTCATACCCATGATGTGGACACTTCAAGAGTAGCCCATTGAATCGCTCCCACGTTTCGAAAAACTGCTCGTCCTCTCTCTGGGTAAACTTCGAGATTTCCCTGTGAATAGCATTGGTTTTATGCACTGGGAAGTATTTATTAAAAAATTTAGTTACCATTTGTTCGCATGATGTGATGCTATTAGCAGGCAATGTATTGAACCATGAACGAGCTCTATCCTTTAAAGAAAATGAGAATAATATGAGTTTAACATCATCATCTGAAAAATTCTCATATTTAAAAGTTTGACAAATAGCATGAAAATTATTCAGATGATTATATGGGTCCTCATTTTCTAGACCATAGAATGTTGGGAGACAATTTAGCATACTAGGTTTTAACTCAAAACTCCTAACAGCTACATTTGGGTATCTTATACATGATGTGCTCAAATTAGCTAAGGGACTAAAATAGTCCTTAAATGGCTTCTCATGTGTTGCTTGTTGTTGCAATTCCATTTTATTTTTAACGTGTTTGTGTGTGCGCAGTGTTTTTTCTAACTCAAGGTCTATAGGCTCAAGATTAGGTAATAATGACTTTCGACCATGCATGCAAAGAACACAAAATAAATGGGAACAAAACCAATAAAAATAAAGAAAAATGAGAAATTACGATACTAACCTTATAGCGCTATTACAACGTTACTATAAAAATACACAAAAAAATACGTGAAATAAACTAACTAAAAAAAATTAGTAAGATAAACAAAAATTACAAAGAAGAAAAAAATAACTTTGAAAATTAAATTACAGAATTTTAAAGAGGAGAAAAAAAAATACTAACCTCTAAATGCAGATTCATTTTTTTTCCTTTTTTCTAATAAAAAAATACAAGAAAACAAACAAAAAAAATTATTCACAAAAATTAATTCTACGAATTAAAATAACTTACCTCCCCGGCAACGACATCAAAAACTTATTGTGCAAATTTTATTGAACTCGCAAGTGTACGAATTTATTGTAGAATAGATCAATGGTGACGAGTGTCGATCCCAGGAGAAGGTGAATTTTAATTGTGTGTAAAATTAATTTTGTAAATGGGTGGTTGGATTTCTGGTGAAATTGATTTGGAATATTCTAAAACTTAAATTAAAATGGCGAGAATAAATTGAAGATAAATATATTGAAATGAAACACTTGGGTATCTGGATCCGTATCAACATGCACCATGGGCTAAATATTCCTTGTTAATGCCAATTAAATCATGAGGGAGAATTCACAACTCATGAACCACACTCTAATCAATATGGTGCTAAAGGTTTATCGTGCCAAATAATAATAACCTTGTACTAGGGAGCCGGTGAAATCAGGGCGGTATCTAGACAAGATTAGTATTATTTGTCGACGAGAAGTCAAAATATCCACAAAAATTAGAGGGGAAGAGAAAATAAATTTACCAAATAAAGCCCATGACACATGTTGAGACTTCACCTTCAACCCAAGCTTGAAAGAAAATTAGCTACTCATAATTAAACTAGAGGCAAAATGAAAATTTATTAAAATACATAGAAAATACAAGAAGGAGAAGGAATTACAGAAAATGGAGTCCAAAAATAGATTCAGAGATATCAAATTGGGGGGGCGGGGAGGCCCCATTTTTATAGATGCATTGAGTAAATTATGGCCATCGGATCAAAAATATTTCTGACACTCAGGATTGCACCACGTCATCAGTCAACAGTATGCGGTTTGACCACGTGGTTTGAACAGTAACACGGTTTGACCCAGCTTGAACAGTGACGCGGTTTGGTTGAAAATAATCCGGTGTAATGCATGTACCGTATGCATAATTTTTGGTCCACTAATATGCTGCCACGTCCTCGATCAATAATGCATAAGAACTTTAGTCCAACAGGATCGTGACACCTCATCAGTCAATGCCACATCATCGGTCAATGCCACATCATCGATCCGTCTATGTGAACAGTAACATAGACAGTACCGTACATGTGAATAGTACCATACATGTGAACAATGTCATTTTTCCTTTTATACTCCTCCTAAGGTTTTCGATCGTCCTGAATTCAAAAGTAATGTCTGTTTTGCCGTCTGATCTCTCGTTCATTATGAAATGACTATGATGCCCCTAAAATACATAAAATACTTAATTAAAATAAAACACACATAGTTAAATCACAAGAAAGTTAAGTACATAAAAGTAAGGGTGTTAGTAAAACTTGAAGTGTAAAATGACGATTTTCTCCTTTATAAATATACATTTTCTAACACTCAACACCATTCATAATTGAACTAGAGGTAAAATAGTAATTTTATTAAAATAAATAGAAAATACAAGATGAAGAGAGAATTACAGAAATTAAAGCTAAAAAATGGATTCAGGGTTGTCAAATTGGGGGGGAGGGGGAGGGAGTCCTCTATTTATAGATATAATAGATGAATCATCGACATCAAATGAAAATAATTCGAACTCTTAGGATTGCGCCATGGTGCAAGCTTTGATTGGTTTGAACACATCATCAGTCAACACCACTTCAGCATTTCGGCCCAATAAGATTTGCACATCATCAGTCAGTGCCACATCAGTATTTTGTCCAATAGCATCCTGCCATATCATCGGTCAACGCCACATCATTGGTCCAATAAGATGTTGTCACGTCATCGGTCGATGCCACATCACCATACTATATATGTGAACAGCTCCGTACTTGTGAGTAGTGCCGTGTATGTGAATATTATCATATATGTGAACAATATTGAATACCCTTTTATGGTCCTTTTAAAGTTTTCGACGGTTCCAAGTTTAAAAATACCATTAGTTTTGCTATCTGATTTCTTATTAATCATGAAATAGTCAAAATATCCTTAAAATACATAAAATACTTAAATTATAATAAAACACACATAATAAAAGCTTAGAGAATTTAAACATGTAAAAGTGAAAATGTTAGTGAGATTTGGAACATAAAATGACGATTTTACCTTGTATAAATATGTATTTTCCAGTACTCAACAAACTCGTCTGAGCATGCATCAAGCTTCCAACAATGATTGCATAAGGAATCTTTTTTATTTGTTTACGTTCAATTCGTTCAATTGCATAAGGCTGAGCTTATCTCCTTTCTGAATTAGAAAAACACTCGCAAAGCATTTTTCCATTCCAAATCTCTCTAAAATTTTAGTAATAAGGTAAAAGCTTATTTAGTCCCTGTATTTTAAAATCTCTCTAAAATTTTAGTAATAGGGTAAAAGCTTATTTAGTCCCTGTATTTTAAAATTAATGTCCGTTTAGTCCCTATATTTTTAAAAATGTCTCGAAACATCCCTGCCGTTAAAGTATTGATACCCCTACAATTACTTTTTATTTCTTTTGGCTTATTTTTACAATATTACCCTTTTATAATAATTTTTTGTTTGGACATTAATAAAAAGAAAATAATTAAATTACCAATTTAACCCTAAAAATTATTTTAATTTTTAATTGTCAAAAATTAAATTATTACTTTTTATTTCTTTTGGCTTACGTTTACAATATTTAATTATTTTTTTTTATTAATGTCCAAACAAAAAAATATTATAAAAGGGTAATATTGTAAAAGTAAGCCAAAATAAATAAAAAGTAATAATTTAATTTTTTGACAATTAAAATTAATATAATTTTTTTATTTTTTAGGGTTAAATAGGTAATTTAATTATTTTCTTTTGATTAATGTCCAAACAAAAAAATATTATAAAAGGGTAATATTGTAAAAGTAAGCCAAAAGAAATAAAAAGTAACGGTAGGGGTGTCAATACTTTAACAGTAGGGACGTTTCAAGACATTTTTAAAAATATAAGGACTAAATGGATACTAATCTTAAAATATAGGGACTAAGTGAGCTTTTACCCTTTAGTAATATATACATTCTAAGACAACTTTAGCAATCCATGTGCACTGTCATGGAATATTTCAATTCCAATTACATATGATGCCTTACCCATATTTCTATTTTGAAGTTCTTAGAGAGAAACTCCTTGGTCTCATGAAGTAGACGAAAATTATTAGCAGCAAGCAAAATGTCATCAACATACCGAATCAAAAAAATAAATACCTCTAAGGCATCCACTAATTGAGATTTTTCATGGAACAAATAGATATAATCATAACGTGAAAAATCATCAATAAAGGTGATGGAATACTTTTCTCCACCAAAAGATGGAATATTGTGTAGTTCTTATGGCTCTTTTTATACTTGTTTGTTTTTCTTTAATACGATCCACACAAATATCAAGATCAATAAGATCCAAATTTGGAAGGATTTTATTTTTTACTAATCTTTTTATTCTTGCTTTAGATGTGTGACCTAAATGCTTATGCCACAATTAAGTTGAACTTTCATTCACGAAACCACGTTTAATGCCAAAATTATGATGCAAGGTTAACAAAGACTCAACAAAAATATTATCAAGCTTTAATTTGTATAGACCATCAGAAAGAATTCCAGAACAAATGATAATATTATGTTTCAATAAACTAAAACATTCATTTCCAAATTTAAAAGAATATCCAACAGAATCAAGTTTGGATAAAGAAATTAAATTGTGAAAAACAGAAGGAATATAAAGAGTCTGAAAAAGATCTAAATGATGCCCTGCATATAAAATAAAACGATAATTCCCAATGTCTTTAATTAGAGCTTTAACTTGGTTCTCCATGAAAATAAACTTCTCATTTGGGTTTATGGTTTGAATCATAAGAAATTTTTGCATTGTATTTGAAACGTGAGTAGTGCAATCAAAATCAATCCACCATGTGTTAATAAAGAACTTCAGCTAAGTTTGATGTAAAACATAGTAAAGCACTAGACTTACCTTCGTTTCGAAGCAGGCTTTACGGTTTAGGCAATCTTTGGTGAAGTGTCAATGTTTATTGCAAAAATGACACTTTTCATTCTTAATATCCTTCTTGTGGATTTCGGTGGGTTGCACTTTCAGCTTTGATGCTTCTTTCTTGCCCTTGTGATAAATTTTTTTCAAACTTTTTTCAGCTCCTTTATGACCAATGAGATTAATTGAGTGAGTTCCTTATTTCTTAAGTCTTTCTTTTTCCTCAATGAACATGGTCTGAAGTTCATTTGCACTCTATTTGTCCTTAATGGTGTTTTAGTTTATTTGAAATAGACCATAGGCTGTAAGTAAATAGTTGATAATGAATTGCACAAGGAAACTCTCACCCACTTCCATATCCATGGACCTCAATTTTGTTGTTGTGTCTATTATCTCAGTCACATGTTGATGCATGATACGTGTACCATCAAAGTTGCATGTGGTCAACGTACCCATTAATGCCCCGATATGGGACTTATCAGCCGATTCAAACTGAGAAAACTCTTTCAAAAATTCTATATATTCCTTAGCACTTTCAGTTCTTGGAGTTGTTGAATTGATGTTGTTGGAAATTGTGATGTAATTAAACATTAAGCTCTATCGGTTTTATCTCTCCCAATTCTTATGGGAAGATCTTTCTTCAGCGTTGCTTTCATTAGTAATAGCAGCTGGTCTTTCAGTTAACAATACTAAGTCAAGATCCTGAACACTTAAGTGAAACAAGACTTGCTCAGACCAATCTGGGTAATTAAGGCCATTGAACATAACAACAGATAAAGGTTGTGAATGAAGAGCAACAAACATAGATGTTGTAAACTTTAATTGATACAACAATGCACTACAATAAACATAATTGATGCTTAACTTTAATGTCACATAATTAGTAATCAAATACACATTAACTAGACATGCCTGCTATCTTTAGATATACTAAACATACCTAATCAAGCATACTAGTTATTCACAAATAATCATAGATTATAAAATTAATTAATCAACCTTTGGGTGATTCCTAAATATTTTATAATCTATGAATTTCAATATACCCATATAGGAAAATCATCATGTCATTCAATCATAAGCATCACAATAATTATGAGTACTTGAAACTTAATTTAATTTGACATCTACGAAAAATTTCTAATTTAGCCACTTTGGTGACTAACAAATTATATATGATATGCACATCAAAATTAAATTATAACAAATGTTGAAACAATAATAGGCATATAAATACTTACGGTAATATTCATCTATTCAAGAAGAGGAACATAAGTACCTTCAGTTTATTAATGTTGCATGTAAGCCAATAATATGCAAACAGGTTCAACACTTATTGGACAAATTCCATATGATTCTTAAAACTTGATCAGATTCGAACACACACATATGTGTGTATATATAATAATTCAAGTGTTTATATATATATATATATAGATGCACACCACATAGGTCACATAAAGTCAATCAATTCATCAGGCCATTTCCGTGAGATTCATAAGCCCATATCAAATTCATAAAACAAAATTCATGGCCCAAGCATAATTAAGATATGATGCTCAAATCTTAGAAATAATAATAGAATAAAATTAAATAAATAAAGATAAAAGCCCAAAATTTATTGTAAAGGCCATAAGATTCATGACCAATGCACGTGAATAGAAGTTCACAATTTTAATTATAAAGGCAACATTTGAAACGTGGAGCCAAACTGCATGTATTTCTTCAAATAAGGACCAAGTTTCATTTATTCGGCAGATTTCATAAACCGTTGTAAATAAATTCATGCGGCTCAATTGATGATCAAATCACAATGATTTTTTAATGGAAAATCACGAACTCTAATTTAGTCTCAAATATCAATGTTGGGGATTCTAAAAGCAAGAAAACCCTAATTCGCATATCCTGATTTTCACATCATCATAATTGAGAGAAGACATATCTTAATTCATTTCTTGATTAAGTTTCACTGTAAGAATTAAATATTTTGAAAAATTAATTTGTCTTTCTTGACCCCTTTAAAGTGATTTACTTTTCCGATGGATAGAAAATTCACGTGATATCATTTTTTATATAGGTGGAGAGAGGACCAATTTTAATAAAATCATAATTCCCACTTTCCATTAAAGTTGATAGTTAATTTTTTCCCATTGACCAATAAGATTTCAACCCATAATTTGTTTTATTATTTAAACTCAAATATGATCCAATCAATAATGTGACACGTGGGCCACTAATATGCAAACATTTTAAACAAACTATTTGCATCCTTCTTTTTTTGTTAGAAACAAATGTTGTTAATAACATAAAATCAAGTAAAGTAACAAAATTAACACTATACAATTCAAAGATTACCTTTGCAAACTCATCGAAAACATTCTCTTCACACAAGATAATAATCTTGTTGTTGTCAAAAGTAAACCCACTCAGAGTATATTAGACATAATACACTACTTTTATTTAAACCATTTCACATTATTTTCAAACCACAACCCGACAATTTTGCTTCCACATTATTTTCTGATTATGGCAAATACCAATTCTTGAGCAAACATTACTGGACAATAGCTCAACATCACTAGTTGATGTTGAGGAGATCCACTAAGGCAACCTTTCACTAGATATCATCCACCTGAGTATATGATACTTACAGATTGAGGGGAGCCAAAATGTTGTGAAGAAGCTATGTCTGACAAACATAAAAATGAGTAAGTTAGAGCCATGTAAGAGGAAATGAAATCCTTGAGTGAGAACCACAGGTATGACTTGATAGAGCTTTCTAAAAGAAAGAGGGCACTGGAGAACAAATGGGTTTATGGGTTGAAGACTGAAAATAACTCACAACAGTAGTATAAGGCTAGATTGGTTGTGAAAGGTTTTAGTCAGAAAAAAAGGTGTAGATTTTGAAGGAAACTTTTCTCCTTTGGTGAAGATGTCTTTTATCCGAGTTGTTATATGATTAGCAGCTACCTTGAATTTGGAGATTAAATAGCTTGAGGTAAAGAAAACTTTCTTGCATGGTGACTTAGAGGAGGAAATATACATGCAATAACCTGAAAGATTCAGTGTCAAAGAGAAAGAAGAACTTGTATGCAATTTGAAAAAAAGTTTGTATAGACTGAAATAGGCACCAAGACAGTGGTACAAGAAGTTTAATTCTTTCATGGAGAATCATAGTTTTAGCAGGACAAGTTGAAGAAAAGTTTGTATGGACTGAAACAGGCACCAAGACAGTGGTACAAGAAGTTTGATTCTTTCATAGAGAATTATGGTTTTAACAAGACAATGTGTGATCATTGTATTTTTATAAAGAAGTTTGGTGATAATGATTTCATTATTCTTTTGCTTTTTCTGGAAGATAAGTTGATTGTTGGCCATGATGCTAGTAAGATTGATAATCTAAAGAAAGAGCTTATCAAGTCTTTTGCAATGAAGGACTTGGGATCAATAAAATAGATTCTTGCCATGAAGATTTCCCGTGATAAAAAATCTAAGAAGTTATAGTTATTTCAAGAAGCATATGTCAAAAGGGTTCTTGAAAAAGTTAACATGAGCAAGACAAAATCTATCTTTTCTCCACTTGTAGGGCATTTTAAATTTAGTTCCGAGCATTGTCCTACAAGTGAGAAAAAGAAGCAAGAGATGAAAGGAGTTTTCAAAAATCAGGTGGCGATATAAAGAATAAAAAGCAAGCGGCTCACCTAATTATGAACTGCAACAAAAGGATGAGAGAGGTTTTGATATGTAATTGGACGACCGGAAGACGATTTTAACTCCATTTTCTATCAAATTTGGAGGAAGTTCCTAACATCACCCTCTACAATCCTATTGGTCTTGATTTTTGTTTTATCCTCTCTTTGGATGTTAGTTGAGATATCCATTTATTAGAAAGACATATATTAGATTGTTATTGTAATCCATGAATATTGAAATTCTTTATGTTATTAGCCTCTAATGGTTATCTAGAGAAGAAAATATGTTGTAGTCCCATTAATATAGTGAAAGATTATATCGGACTACAGTCCCGTAATTTTTCTCATTTTGGGTTTTCCACATGAAAATCTGTATCTCTTGTGGTTGATTTATTGCTTAGTTTGTGTTAGTTTTTTTTTTTTTACATATTTATTTATGGCAAACATCCCTTTTAAACAAACAAATATAGAAAGAGTTTTGTTTCCACTTAATTGAAGTTGGTTGTGTGAGTCCCTTTCCCATCACAACTTAACTAAAGTCGCTCCAACATGTTGACCCCTCTCATTCCATTTACCTTGTCTAGCTTTCTTCCCAACATGAAAATCTAATCTTGATGGACCACTTCCTTTTCTTTCTTTCTATGCATTTTCTTCAACATTGGAAGATTTGATATCTGATGAAGCCATCTGGTCCTAAGGAAAACAAACATAAAGAAAAATAATAGAATTCAAATGAAACCCATGGTAACAAAAGGAAAGGAAAAAAAAACATTAATAAGAGCATATATAGCAAGTTAATAAGACGACCATAACCAAACACTTTCATAAATTAGAGGTTGCGACTATATAATCTAAAACATTATGAGAATTTCTAGAATGTTAAAAGTTATTATATGTACCATATATAAAAATCTCAGCTAATTTCATAATATTTCATTTGGTTCTCACTCAATAAAACTACATTAATCAAATTATCGATAAAACAACAATAGCATCAACATGACTTTGCACAGTTATTAAAAATAAGATACTTGTAGATTTTAATAAAAAAGTCAGAATTAAAATAAACATCCGGCGAAAAAAACATATTAAAATTTGAACTCATTATGATATTATTAGGCTGGTGTTTTATAAGATGAAAAATATGTGGCATTTGTTTTTTTATCTAAAATGTGAATAGATCTAAATTTTTTTGATGTATGAATGATCTCAATACAAATATTTGAATGATATTTTTTTAACATCCAAATTAAGTGGCATCTTATTTGTTTTTATAAAAACAAACATCTTGAACATGTTTATTGTAAATCAAAACAAATAAAAGGGATTATATTTTATAGTTTAGGAAATAATATATTTTATAGAGATATTTTTAAATGTAATATTTATTTTTTATTTTAAACCTTTTCCATTTTGGTTAAAGTCACAAAAGTTGATTTTGTCTATTCAGATGTAAATGTTTCAAAATCATATATAAGTTAAAAAAAAGTAAAGTTTTAAAAAGATCTGAATTTAATGAAATTTTAGACTTTAAATATTTAACGAATAAATCCTAAGTAATAGTATATTTTGAAAGGAACTTGTGGCAAAGACAGTAAAGTTTAAAGAATTGTTAAAAATAAATTTTAATTTTTTTATGAAACCTTCCAGATTTAAAATAAAAATATCGTAGTTTAATTCCTTGAAATTTCAGTTCATTTTGATATTGTCTGACTATTTGTTTACAATAGCAAACATGGTAGACAAGTAATTTCTGAACACAAAACATAGAAGTAACAAAACAAATAATGATTTCAAGCAAAGTCTTACTTTCGGTGCACTCAATTCTTCTGTTATCTGCTTCACATCAACTTCACTTCTAGAAATTTTAGCCAATCAATTCCGGGCTTTATATGCTCTCATGCCATGACTCACTGTAACCAAACAGAATCTGCAAGAAAGCTTGCTTATATATACATCTATGTTTACCCATTTCACTAATCAATAATCATCAATTATGTTGGAAATGGCCAAACCTAAATAATCATGATCCTTGTCCTGATTTTCCCAAATTCGAATATGCAAAATCTAAAAAATCATAATCGCGATCCCCAATTACCCCCAACCTATTTTATCTACAAATTTAAAGACCACCACTATCTAATCTTGATAAGTTTTTACCCCTTATAATTTTTTTTCCTTAAACCAGCAAGAAGGCGAAGGGTTAGTCCAGACCTTATCTATAATACAAATCAAATAATGAATACAGTATAAGAGGGGTATATAAACCAAAACTTTCAAAACAAAAAAGAATAATAAGTAGGATACAAAAAAGTTTTAAAAAATAAGCCAACGAGGCGAAATCAATGTCAAACATGTGGGATCTCGAGAGCATCCAAATGAAGAATGCCAGACAAGCCAGTTGGAAGGTCTCCAATACTAAAAAATTACTGATGAGTCTGATGAGTAGAGGACTAGTTGGCTACAAAATCAATAGTAGATGTAGCCTCCCGAAGAAATAATGATGGAAGGACTATAAGATAAAGTAAAATCCGGCCAAGGAGATAACCTAAATTCCATTGCATTGAGCCATGAGAAATAACCTAAGAAATCACAATAGATGAATCAAACTCCACCTCAAGAACAGAAAACATAACCTATGTAACAAGATCCAAACCCACATGAATAGTTATCAACTCAACAAACAAAATAGGTTGGTGTCCCGAGAAAGAACCAAAACAGCTAACACCACTCCTCGATGGTCACAAAGAATACCACTAGAAGTAGACATATTGCCTTTAGAACAACTGTCCACACTCAACTTCACTATCTTTGGTGACGGCTTCAATTAGGAAACCAAACGAACCAGCCTATGAGGAAGCAGAATAATCTGCAAACCCTCCCTAATTTGAGTATCAAATATACCTTTCAATTGAGAAGGTTTAAAACCAAAAGCAGTGCTAACGAGCCTCAAGTCGGAAACCACCAAAAAAAAAAAAAAAGTCCCCTTCCCAAATTACTAAATCAACATCTACCATGCATAAGACAAGCGTTCTTTGAGTGAAAATATCAGTTCACTTACGCCATTTATGATGCATGTGGCAATTGAGATATTATTTATCACTTACTTATTTGAGTTGTCGAAAATATATTTTAACAACTTGCAAATATTTCAAGTAGTAAATAACAAATTGTACTAACCACATATTATGAGGATTCTGTACTTTTTTTTTCCTTTAGTGAAAATCATTGAATTGATTACTTTCTTTTTTATAGAAAGATTTTAGAGAAACAATTCTAAACGGCTTAATTATAGTAAATTATGCAATAGAAATTAAATATTGTTGTAATTAATTAATTTTAAAATGTGTAGGCATGTCTCGCTACCTGAAAATTAAACGGTTAATTAATTTATAACCAATACGATTGTAAGGTATGTACCTAAGAGCATCTCCAAAAGGCTCTATAAATTTTACTCTTCAAATATTCATTTGTTTACTTATGTGGCAAATAGATGAGTGAAAAAAGATATTGTTCTCCAAAAGACTTTTCAAATAGAAATGAATTAATATTATTTTAATTAAATAACTATTTTTTTAAAGGAAAAGTCAACAGTAATTAAAGCACATTTCTCTTTTTCTTCAATAAAAAGTAATAAAATATAAATTGAAGAGGGAGAAAGTAACTCTTCAAATTTGAAGAGAGAGATTTATTTCTTATTTGAAGAATCTTAATTGGAGTGTCTTTTAGAGCCTTAAATGTTGATATAGCTCTTCAAATAAGATTTGCTTCAAAAACTGCATTCTGCATTCATATTTTCAAAATTTGACATGAAGTCAGGATTTTGGCAAATTCAAATTCATCCAAAAGACCGTTACAAAACTGCTTTTACTATTCCATTTGGACAGTATGAGTGGACTGTTATGCCTTTTGGTTTAAAGAATGCACTATCAGAATTTCAAAGAATTATGAACGATATTTATAATCCTTATTCTGATTTTTGTATTGTTTATATTGATGACGTTTTAATATTTTCAAATTCGATTGATCAACATTTCAAACATTTAAAGACTTTTTATTTTGCCACCAGAAAGGCTGGATTGGCAATTTCTAGTTCTAAAGTTTCTTTATTTCAAACAAAAATCTGGTTCCTAGGTCATCATATTTCTAAAGGAACCATTACTCCTATTGAGCGATCACTCGCTTTTGCTGATAAATTTCCCGATAAAATTATGGATAAAACCCAATTACAAAGATTTTTAGGCAGTTTAAACTATGTTCTTGATTTTTGTCCAAACATTAATATGCTATCCAAACCTTTGCATGATAGGCTAAAAGAGAAACCTACTGCATGGACTGATGAACATACGAAGACTGTTAGATTAATAAAGAATTCTGTAAAAAGCATTCCATGTTTATATCTTGCAAATCCTGCATTACCTAAAATAGTTGAGACAGATGCATCTGATTTAGGATATGGAGGTATTTTAAAGCAAAAGGAAAATGATAAAGAACAAATAGTTCAGTATGTCTCTGCCCATTGGAATGAATATCAAAAGAATTATTCTACTATAAAAAAAGAGATTCTTTCCATAGTTTTGTGTATTTCAAAGCTTCCACCTCCAAAGATTGTAATGGTAAGTGCTCTTCGAGACCTTACAAAAAACATTACAAATCTAAAAGTCATAGGAAACCCTTTCTTGAACATAGGGAATCCTTTAATAAGAAACCCTCGAGGCCTTATAAAAAGCCCAAATTCCCTAAAAAGAAAGATTTTAAAACCAAACCAAAAACTCCTTTTAATTACAAAGAAGCCATTTGCCACAAGTGTGGTATGAAAGGCCATACTGCAAAGTATTGCAGAATGAACAAGAAACTTAATCAGCTTGACCTTGATGATGTAAAAACCAACCTTTAGGGAAAAACTTTGAAATGGCTTGAAAAGGATCAGTATGGTGAAATCCATCTTCCATAGTTAAAACATTTTGAAAATGAGTTTTATCAAACCAATCGGAAGTTTTCTTTGAAGGTGTCGGTTGTGAAAGAACAATCTGAGAAGATGAACTTTCACCAGATAAAACAATATTTTGGCTTTGGGAAGAAGGTTTTGTAATTTCTTTTGAAATTGGGTTTTCTTCCTCAGGGATCTGAGAAAGAGCTTTAGATTTTGAAATGCCTTGCAAGGCAAGCATTTGCTCAGGGGACTTTGTAATGGATTCCATCCACTCTTTGACTTGTTGTTCAGAGGAGATGGATTTGCAATGGATGTCTTGTTCTTCTTCAACCATTTCAATCTAAGATTTTATAGGCATGACTGAGGATAATAATTTTTCTTTGGAGGGAGTAGATTGGGGTTCTTTGGAGGCTTTTTGAGAGTCAGTGTCTTTGGCAATGCCTTTTCCTTTGTCTTTGCGCTTTGGCGGCATTATCTGTTTTGAAGAAATTCACGAGTTAGAAAATCAGGAACAGAATTTTTATCACCTTTAATAAATTCAATATCAAAATCAAAAACACTTAAAATGGCTTGCCATCGTGCAAAAATTTGTTTTAATGCAATGTTTTGAACATCTTTTTCTAAAACATGTTTTGCAGCTTTGTAATCAATTCTAAGTAAAAATTTTTGATTTAATAAATCACTTTGGAATTTTGAAATACACAAAACTATGGAAAGAATCTCTTTTTTTATAGTAGAATAATTTTTTTGACATTCATTCCATTGGGCAGAGACATACTGAACTATTTGTTCTTTATCATTTTCCTTTTGCTTTAAAATACCTCCATATCCTAAATCAGATGCATCTGTCTCAACTATTTTAGGTAATGCAGGATTTGCAAGATATAAACATGTAATGCTTTTTACAGAATTCTTTATTAATCTAACAGTCTTCGTATGTTCATCAGTCCATGCAGTAGGTTTCTTTTTTAAAGTCATGCAACAACTTCTCGCCACGAGATCAGAGACGTCAGTTGCTAGTTCCTCCTCAAGCACCTCGGCAGATGAAAAACCTTTTATCTCACTTGGTGATGAAAATGAAGATGACTGCTTCGGCATTTTCTCTCCTGTAAAGCGTTAATGTTGTATTAAAGCCAAAGTAAGGTTTTACTTAAAAAAATAAAAAATAAAAAATTATTTCCTTCTGGGTGGTCCACTGGACACAAGTGAGAGCGCACATGTCTCTTCACCCGTATTATGTTTTCCATACGTATGTATTTTGTATCTTCTTGTACAAAGACTACTATTCAAAGATACGATCCAAAGGTTACTGTTTTCCCAGAACTCCGCTACAGTGAACAGTGCCGACTTCCAGCAATTACTGTGCACTTAAGAATAAGAGCATCACCAAAAGAAACCATGGCTTTGCTAAATCCCATGGTTTAAAGACAAAAACATTTTTGTCTTTAAGAGAAATTGTTATATTTGGGTAACAATCAAAAGAAATTGGACCTTTACACAGACTGGATTTAATGCTACTTAGCAAAGAATCATCAAAAGAGATGAATCGCCCATCTCTTAGAACGGCCAGAATAGAAGTATCAAGACCTTCTTTTGTTAAAGGCTTTATTCCAACTTGGATTAAACCAATGTGAATATATTTGAAATTCTTTTCTTTTAATTTCTTTAAAGAATTTTCTGAAAACAAATGAATTGTTTCAAAAGGCTCTGAAAGAGTTATGTCACGTTCTTCAGTCTTTATAATATAATCATTTTTTAAAAGATCAAGCATTTTTGTTTTGTAAATCTTTTCTTTGAAAATTTTTGGAAGTTCCCAACAATCAATTGCTTTATCAAAGTTTTCAATAACGAATTCTTCTGAACTCACAACATGCTTTGAATCACTAGTCTTCCCAGAAGAAGAGCTAGAAAAGGATGATGTCTTAAAAAGAAGAGGATTCATGGTTAAAATCCTATGGTTTACTTTTGGTTTGGTCAGAATGGCTACAGGTATGGAATTACAGCCCTCAGCGGATTCCTTATCCTAAAACAAGACTTACTACCAGTAAAAATTCACCACAAAAACAAACTTCAAAATAAAACACAAGACTTTAAAACACGAAAACTCTAAACAATAAAACACTTTTCCCCTACTTGGCTCTGATACCAGAAGGAAATAGGATCGAAAACAGGGTGTGTTTCAAAAATAAATTCTTTATCAATTATTTAATAAAACAAATTGAAACGTGGTTGATTTTTTTTAATAACTAATTTTACCAAATTTGAATTAAGATTGCTTTGGAAATTAAATGCACTTGCTTTGGATCGTGGATGTAGGAACGCGATTTGGAACGCGGTTGGTCAAATTTTAAATTTGAAATGGAACGTAGCGTTGTTATCTGGGGAATCGCTCTAGCTGAGATGTTTTACAGCTGAGTTATTAATTGCGCTTTGGACTAGTAGCCCGCATCCCCTAGTGTCCAGCTAATATACCAGATCAATTTTGGTTTACCAAATAGTTATTAAATTCTTTAATCGCGGTTGACTGATTTTAAAAGCTTTACCAAATAAAAATTAGATTCTTTTTAGCAAACCTAGCCACAAACATACATCTAAAGGCCAGGGTGCATACACAGTACCAGATCCGGTTCCCGGAAATGGTGCTCTGAAGAAGGGGGGAGAAGAGAAATACAACTAAGGACAGAGATCCGGTCTCTTTGCCTTAGAGGAACGTACAGTTTGTATGGGAGATCTGATAAAGATCAGTCTCCAATGCATGCGTAAAAATTAAACGTGCATACAGAAATTTAAATTGCTTTAAATTAAAATTGCGAAATTAAAATACAGAAATTTAAACGTGCATGCTTTGAACTGCTTTTAAAATAAATTACAATGCTTTGGAATAGAATAAAATTAAATGCTTACATTTGATTTGGTTGCTTGATGCTTTAAAATAAAAAGAAAGAAAGGAAATTAATTCGCTGACAAGGAACTAACCCGAAGGAAAATTTCCTTAGTGTCTTTGAATTTCAGATTCCTAGAGAGAGAGAGAGGGAGAAGAAAAAAGAAGAGAGAGAGAGAAAACTCAAAATCTGAGGAGTCTAAAGTCTTCCTTCAGATTATATACATAGGACTATACACTGTAGACTGTAGCGGGGCTTTAAGTGCACAGTAATTGCTGGAAGTCGGCACTGTTCACTGTAGCGGAATTCTGGGAAAACAGTAACCTTTGGATCGTATCTTTGAATAGTAGTCTTTGTACAAGAAGATATAAAATACATACGTATGGAAAACATAATACGGGTGAAGAGACATGTGCGCTCTCACTTGTGTCCAGTGGACCACCCGGAAGGAAATAATTTTTTTTATTATTTATTTGTTTAAGTAAAACCTTACTTTGGCTTTAATACAACATTAATGCTTTACAGGAGAGAAAATGCCGAAGCAGTCATCTTCATTTTCATCACCAAGTGAGATAAAAGGTTCTTCATCTGCCGAGGTGCTTGAGGAGGAACTGGCAACTGACTTCTCTGATCTCGTGGCGAGAAGTTGTTGCATGATTTTAAAATATTCTTCTTCAGTTTTGGCACTGGCCAAAAGAGATTGGGCTTTGGATTTTTGGGTAAGAAAAGTTTGTTGGGCTTTTGATTCCTTGATGGTCGGAGGCATGAGGCTTTTTGAACCAAGCCAGTTTTGGACAAGGGTTTCAGTTAACTTGGTTTTTTCATCAAATTTTGACCACCATTTTATCCAAATTGATGAAAATAGAGCCCCTATTCTTGATCAATTTAATAATCCTATTCAGGATGCTGTTGCTACTTTAATCCTTACCATTTCCCTTCATTTCATAGGTGACCCTTCTCACCTTAGAGACAAAAACGCTGAGTTACTACATAATTTGAGATGTAGGAAACTTAGTGATTTCCAAGTTTACAAAACCACTTTCTTTACCAGACTCTTTCTTAGAGATGATGCAAATCATACCACTTGGAAAGAGAAATTCTTAGCAGGTCTACCTACCCTTTTAGGTGAAAAGGTTAGGAATTCCATCAAAGCCCTTCATGACAACCGTATTACTTTTTGTTAATAAGGAAGGTTTAAAGATTTGTCAAGACTTGAAATTACATAAACGACTAAAAGAAGAGCTTAGGCAGTCTAAGCGAGAACTTGGTAGTTTCTGTAAGCAATTCAATTATGACCCTTTTAAAGCTTCCACCTCCAAAGATTGTAATGGTAAGTGCTCTTCGAGACCTTACAAAAAACATTACAAATCTAAAAGCGATAGGAAACCCTTTCTTGAACATAGGGAATCCTTTTATAAGAAACCCTCGAGGCCTTATAAAAAGCCCAAATTCCCTAAAAAGAAAGATTTTAAAACCAAACCAAAAACTCCTTTTAATTACAAAGAAGCCATTTGCCACAAGTGTGGTATGAAAGGCCATACTGCAAAGTATTGCAGAATGAACAAGAAACTTAATCAGCTTGGCCTTGATGATGACATCCTTTCCAAAATTGCTTCTCTCATGATAGAGTCCTCAGATTCTGAGTCTTCCATGTCGGGAGAAAGTGACCCCTTTCAAGTCGATGAATTGATTGATTCAGATACCTCTGTTTCTAACAGTAGTGATTCTGAATCAGAGTCTTATTTAAAGAAAATCAATGTTTTGACTAAAGACCAAGAAACTTTTCTTGAACTTGTAAAGCATATTTCTGATCCAAATCTTCAAAAGGAATATCTTGAAAAACTTTTGAAAACCATGGATTTCAACAAAGTTGAGACTTCTAAAGTCCCAATTGTAAAAAAGAATTCTTATGATCTTACCGAGATTTTAGATAAAAAGAAAATAAAAAAATCGGTTCCTAATATCCAAGACCTCCAAAAAGAGATTAAGGATATTAAGTCTGAAATCAAGGATTTAAAAGAAAAACAAAAGAATGATTCTGAAACAATTCAACTTCTTTTACAAAAGCATTTACAGGATGATTCAGATAATGAGTCAACTCATAGTGACAATAATATTGAGCAAAATGTCGATAACATTAAGTCCATTCCAAATGATTTTCTTTTTGTTTTAAAGCAGGTTACTACTAGAAAATATTTGATTAAAGTCACTTTAATTTTTTCAAATGATTTTGCAATAGATGCCATTGCTCTTTTCGACACTGGTGCAGATTTAAATTGTATTAGACAGGATATTGTTCCAAAAAGATTTCATGAAAAGACAAAAGAAATGCTTTCTGCCGCCAACAATTCAAAATTGAAAGTTGATTCTAAAGTTGAAGCTTCTATTCATAACAATAGTTTTGAATTTAAAACTTCTTTTATTCTTACAAATGACATTCATCATTCTGTAATATTAGGAACTCCTTTTATAAATCTTATAATCCCTTATACTGTTAATTATGATAGTATATCTTTCAAAGTAAAAAATAAAAAGATTATTTTTCCTTTTATTGAAAAGCCAAAAACAAGAAATTTGAATATTGTTAAAGTCTGTTCCATTTATCAAAACCGAATTAATAATCTTATTAATTCAAAACAAAATGATTTAACCTTTCTACAAAAGGATTTGAGCCTACAAAGGATTGAAGATTCTTTACAAAGAGATTTTATTAAGAAACAAATTTCTGATTTCAAAACTCTAATTGAAAAAGAAATTTGTGCTGATCTACCTTCTGCCTTTTGGAATAGAAAACAACACCTGGTTGATTTACCTTATGAGAATTCTTTTGATGAAAAACAGATACCCACTAAAGCTCGACCAATTCAAATGAATATGGATTTAGAACGACATTGTAAAGAAGAAATTAAAGACTTAGAAACAAAAGGTCTCATTGTAAAATCTAGGTCACCGTGGTCGTGTGCTGCTTTTTATGTAAATAAAAACTCTAAAATTGAGAGAGGCACACCGAGACTAGTTATAAATTATAAACCCTTGAATAAAGCTTTAAAATGGATTAGGTACCCAATACCTAATAAAAAGGATTTGCTTCAAAAACTGCATTCTGCATTCATATTTTCAAAATTTGACATGAAGTCAGGATTTTGGCAAATTCAAATTCATCCAAAAGACCGTTACAAAATTGCTTTTACTGTTCCATTTGGACAGTATGAGTGGACTGTTATGCCTTTTGGTTTAAAGAATGCACCATCAGGGTCCAATTTCTTTTGATTGTTACCCAAATATAACAATTTCTCTTAAAGACAAAAATGTTTTAAAAAGTATGATTTTACAGATTAAAACCCATAATTACAAAATGATTAAAGGGTCAATTCTAGTAGCCTTAATTTTTTAAATTTCATACAAGGCTATGGTCTCTGCATTTAGTACACAACATAGATTCCAGTCAAAAAGAGATGAAACACTTCTCTTGCAGACTGATTTGTCAAAAGCAAACACTGTCATTCCAAAACCAATTCAATGGAAAGATATCAATCTTCCAGAGGAATGGATCCTAGAAGGAGCCGCTCCTCCAACAATTCCAAAACAACTTGAGCCCAATACAGAGTTGCAAAATGTGACTCAGTATTCTGATGGTAAAGTTAAATTATCATTCAGAAGGTCTACATCATCCAGATTTTCTGATAAAGAGTCGTGCTCAAGTATTCCTTCATTAAAAAGGAAATTTACAAAGATCCCTTCTGTCATAAATCTTCCCTATCAATCTACAAAGAGTCAACAGAGGTTTTCCACCTCAGATATACCCAGTTCTTCAATACGTTCTGTTGACTATACTACTAATGTTCCACACCCTATTTATACTAGTAGTCAACATGTTCAAAGTCAGGAAGAGAAGGAACCTTCTCCTCCAACATCTCCTACGTTTTCTGCTGTTACAGAAAATGTCATTAATGTCATAGAAATGGAATTTGAATTAGACAAAACATTTTTTCATAATGATTTTTATTCTGATTCAAACAAAGAAAAAAGAATTTGGTTTTTTAAAAATTTTTTAAATCAAAGAAAAGAAATCCAACAAACTTATTATGAATTTGTGAATTTTCATAAAGCTCATATATTGTTTTTTGATTGGTTCGAAATATATTCTTCTGAGAACAACATAAACTATCATTTCAAAGAGTCAAACCCTATTATTATTAGGAAGAAGATTTCTGAGTGGAAACTTTCTGATAGTGATAGAACCATAGAATCTGAACATCCACCTCTTCGGAGTCTAACCATTGATCATGGCGAACCTCCTGTCCAAATTAGAGCCTCACCTTACAAAATTCCAAAACCAAATGATTCTGATGCGAATTTAAGTAGTATTATTCAACATAATAATTTCTGTAATACTAACTTAAATACCATTGGAAAACAGTTGACTAGGATAGAAAACCAGTTTCAAAAGTCAACCATTACTATTTCATCCACTTCTCCTATTCCATCAAAATCGGATTCTGACAAAAGGCTTAAGGAACCTATTTTCAAACCTTTTCAGGTTTCGAAAACTAGTCAAAAGCTTGTCCAAGAGTCGAAATCAGATTTTGCAAAAGCCATTAGAGAACAACTAGATAGGATAGAATCTGCTTCGTCCTCTTCTAGTAAACTTGAAATAGCTCCTGATACTCCTCAATCTAGCAAGATTGGAGTATTAGAACAAGATGACCAAACTTCTATAGCCTCTTCTGATTTAGAAGCCTTCAAAGAAGAACATATTCCTAAAGCCAACAAAATCCATTGGGAATTAGCCCTTCCCACTGTCAAGTCTCCTCCTGATTTGACCATAGACAATAGGCCTAGTGCATTAAATCAATCCCGATATAATGCATCTTCTGTCTATGAATGGAACATTGATGGTATGTCGGAATATAATATTCTAGGTGTTCTACAACAAATGACCATGGCAGCCAATGCCTATAAAACTCAATCGGGAACTTCTGACATGGCTATCGCAGAGATTCTCATTACAGGATTCACTGGTCAATTAAAAGGTTGGTGGGATCATCTTCTCACTAGGCAGCAACAGATGGATATCTGGTATCAGTTGTGGCCCAAGTTATTTCTTTAGAGTTTTAGTTGTGGCTTGGAAGAATAAGAGCAGCACCTAGAGGTATATTTAATTTTACTCTTTTAAATGTTTATTTACTTATTTACATGACAAATAAAAGAACAAAAGAATAATATCTCTGTTAAAGATTATTTAAATAGAAATAAGTTTATATTAATTTAATCACATTACTCTCTTATCAAATTTAACTGCCAACCATTTATTCAATAATGTAGTTATAGTACTTCTCTCCCTTCAATTATGATGATAAAAAAGTATAACATTACTTAAGAGTAAGAAGTCGCTCTTTAATATTGAAGAGAGAGAATACAACACTTAGTTGAAAAATCTCATTTAAAGAGCTTGTTAGAACATTTATAGTTGATATGACTCTTTAAATGTAAAGTGAAATCTCATTTGAAAACTCTTTTAGTGATGTTCTAATTGGGCTTAAAAAATGTCTTAGTTACATAAGAGATCATAGTCAATTAACGGAAAGCACTGGCTTGGGTTAGTAGAGAACAAAACCTATTAAGCTTTTGGAAATCCGCATTAAGCCTAAACCAAGTAGACCTCTCTATGATATAGTTTGTTTCAAGGCCAAGTATGCATGCAAAATAAAAATTTCATCTTAAGACACCTTTTCTTTAATTTTAGGGATAATTATTATTTATTTATGAAAATAAATAAAAATAATTATTATCCTGTGCAAAACCCTGGTTGCATAACTAGTATTTCATTTGGTATCAGAGTCTTGTTCTCTTGTTAGGATTTAATCGTCTAGAGTAAAAGATCCATCGCAACCCTAAATTACTCAACCTTTAGAGAAGGACAATCTATAACTAGACCACCGTTATTTGATGGTAATGACTATGCTTATTGGAAAACTAGAATGAGAATCTATTTGTAAGCCTTAGATTATGAAATTTGGGAAGCTGTTTGTGATGGTCCATTCATGCCTATGTTTCAAGATGAAGTAGGAGATGATATTCCTAAACCATCAAGTCAATGGAGTGAGTTAGAAAAGAGAAAAATGTCTCTAAACTCCAAGGCTATGAATGCTTTGTTTTGTGTCCTTGATAAGAAAGAATTCCATAGAGTATCTAGTTGTGAAAGTGCACAAGAAATATGAAATAAACTTGAAGTTGTTTATGAAGGGACAAATCAAGTTAAAGAGTCTAAAATTAGTAGATACACTCGTCAATATGAGTTATTCCAAATGGAACAAAATGAAAATGTGTATTCTATATATACTAGATTCACAGACATAGTGAACACCCTAGGTGCCTTAGGGAAGACCTTCTCAAATAGTGAGAAAGTTAAAAAAATCATTAGGTCACTTTTAAAAGAATAGAGACTTAAAAGAACCGCCATTGAAGAGGCCAAAAATTTAAATACTTTACCTCTTGATGATTTAATTGGTTCTCTCATTTCATATAAAGAAGACTTGGCAGCAGAAAAAAGGGATGAGGAGAAGAAGAAAAGCATTGCTCTCAGAGGTTCAAAATATGAGAGTGATGGAGGTAGTGAACTGGATGATGAAGAGTTAGCCATGCTAACAAGGAGATTCATAAAGTTTTTTAAGAAAACTAGAGAGCGAAGAAAATTCAGAAACTTCAAGAACCAAATAGAGAAGAAAGAGGTGATCACATGCTATGAGTGCAAGAAGCATGGCCATATAAGATCGGAGTGCCCACTTATCAACAAACTCAAGAAGAAAGCCATGGTTGCAACGTGGATGTAGCGAGGAAGATACAAGTTATGAAGAAAAATTGCAAGAAGTATCAAACCTAGCGCTTATGGCAATAGGAGAGGATGATAATCTCAATGAGGTAAGTGATCCCACCTATGATGAATTGTTTAATGCTTTTAAATAATTGCATAATGAGTTGATGAAGATTGGTAAAAAGAATGTATGTCTTAAAAAGGAAATAGCAAAAGTTAAAAATGAAAATGAATCTTTAAATGCAAAAATTGCATGCCTAGAAGTAGAGAACAAAACATTGCAAGATGAACTTGCATTATCAAATGAGAAACCTAGTATCTCACATGAGCATTTAGAATCACACATAGATTATTTGAAAAATAAAAACAAAATGCTCAAGAAAAAGAGCAATGAGTTGAATGAAATTGTTTTGAAATTTACAAATGGGCAAAAGATGTTGGATAATATACTTAACTCACAAAAATGTGTTTTTGATAAAGGACTTGGATATAAGCCTAACTTGAAGCAAAAGTATTATAATAATTATTTTGTTAAAGGTTCCTCCACAAGTGATCATAAGATTGTCTGTCATTATTGTAATCAAAATGGTCACATGAAATATAGATGTCCCATGAAAAGGAATGCATATTATGGTGTCAAATGTATTTGGGTTCCAAAAGGAACCGTTGCTAACTCTCAAGGACCCAAAAAGCTTTGGATACCTAAGACTTGAGATTTTCTTTGTAGGGCTTAAAGAAGAAGAAAAATAAATGGTATTTGGACAACGGTTGTTCAAGGCACATGACCAGAAACTATGCATGGTTCTCAAGCTTCACCAAAATTGAAAATGGTGGAGACGTATCATTTGGAGACAACTCAAAAGGAAAAATTGTTGGAATTGGAAATGTTGGTAAAGTCTCTTCAACTCTAATTGAGAATGTATGTTTGGTTGAGAACTTGAAACACAACTTAATTAGCATTAGTCAATTATGTGACAAAGGTTATAAAGTTATCTTTGATAAATTTAGTTGTGTTATTGAGAACTCATGTGATGGCAAAATCTTGTTTGCTGGTAATAAATGTGGTAATGTTTTTCCGCATTACATGATGATAGTTGGCTATGGTATAGAAGGTTAGGACATGCAAGTATGGATTTGATTTCAAAAATTTTGAAAAATGATTTAGTTAAAGGCCTTCCAAAAATTGGTTTTCAAAAGGATAAGATTTGTGAAGCTTGTCAATTTGGAAAACAAATCAAAACTTCTTTCAAAAATAAAAACCATATTTCTACTTCAAAACCACTTGAACTCCTTCACATAGATCTATTTGGGCCATCTAGATATGCTAGTCTAAATGGCAAATATTATGCATTTGTGATAGTGGATGATTATTCTAGATATACATGGGTACTATTCTTAGCCAATAAGGATGATGCTCTTGATGCTTTTAAAGTACTTTATATAAGAAATTACAAATGAAAAAGGGCATGGTATTATATGCATTAGGAGTGATCATGGAGGAGAATTTGAAAATCATGCATTTGAGAATTTTTGCAATAATCTTGGCATTGAGTATCAATTTTCATCACCTAGTACTCCATAACAAAATGGAGTTGTTGAGGGAAAGAATATGTCTATTTAAGAAATGGCTAAGACCATGTTAAATGACAATGCATTACCTAAATATTTTTGGGCCGAAGCTGTCAGCATCGCTTGCTATGTTTTAAATCGGGTGTTGATTAGACCTCATCTCAATAAAACTCCCTATGAGCTTTGGAAAGATAGAAAACCCAACATTGGTTATTTTAAAGTTTTTGGATGCAAATGTTTTATTTTAAACACAAAAGATAATCTTGGTAAATTTGATCCAAAATCTGATGTTGGCATCTTTCTCGGGTATTCAAACTCAAGCAAAGCTTATAGAGTTTATAATAAAAGAACTTTAGTTGTGGAAAAATCCATGCATGTTACGTTTGATGAATCTAACCCCTCCTCTGCGGAGAAAGGAGTTGCTAATGATGATGCAGATGGAAAGTTACAAGAAGAATCATCAAAAGAGAATCAAGAGAATGCACCACAAGAAAATCAAGAGGATAGACAAGAAGAACAAACGAATACGGAGCTGGAGGAACAAGAATGTATTTCTCAAACACTCCCCAAGGAGTGGAGGTATGTCTCTTCTCATTCTAAAGATGTAATTTTAGGAGATCCCTCACGAGGTGTTACAACTAGATCATCTCTTAAGAATACTTGGATTATGGCAATGCAAGAGGAGTTAAATCAATTTGAAAGAAACAATGTGAGGGAATTAGTTCCTAAACCGGAACATCAATTTGTCATAGGTACTAAATGGGTATTTAGAAATAAGATGGATGAATCCGGTGTGGTTGTAAGAAATAGAGCTAGATTAGTAGCTCAAGGTTACAACCAAGAAAAAGGAATTGATTTTGATAAAACTTTTGCACCTGTAGCTATACTAGAATCAATTAGAATGTTGTTGGCATTTACTTGTCATAAAGATTTCATTTTATTTCAAATGGATGTGAAAAGTACTTTCTTAAATGGTTATATTATAGAAGAAGTGTATGTAAAACAACCCCCTGGTTTTGAAAATGAAAAATTTCTAAATCATGTGTATAAGTTGTTTAAAACTTTGTATGGATTAAAACAAGCACCTAGAGCATGGTATCATAAGCTTAAAAATTTCCTTTTAGAAAATGATTTTTCCATGGGTAAAGCGGAAACCACTCTCTTTGTTAAACATAAGAACAAAGACATGTTGTTCAAATTTATATTGATGATATTAAACATAAGAACAAAGACATGAGAGAGAGGACGATCAATTTTTCGAAACATGGGAGCGATTCAATGGGCTACTCTTGAAGTGTCCAAATCATGGGTATGAAAAATGGCACCAATGCCAATACTTTTTGGAGGGATTACTACCAAATGTGCAAGAATGGCTAATGGCAACAAGTGGAGGAGAGCTAATGTCAAAAAGTGCATCAGAGATTTGGGAATTCTTCCAGCGACAAGCAGATAATTCCCAACAACGGAGTCGATTGCTCAGAAACACTAAAAGAATTAAGGGAGTAAATGAGGTTCAAATTGGTGAGTCAACTTCGGGAATCAAAGAAGTCAAGGAGATGGTTGAAGGTTTTAATCGACAAATAACATCGTTATCGACTACTAAATCAACAGAACCACATGACCATGACTCTTACTCAGATCAAGCCAATGCCATAGGTGTAATAAGAAAGCCATCAAATTACAACCCATACTCCAACACATATAACCCTGGATGGAGAGACCACCCCAATTTTTCATGGTCTCAAAGATTCCAACAGAATGGACAAGCAGCTCCAGCTCCACCAATGCAACAAATTCCTCAAGTTCCTCAAGCCTCTCAGCCCCCATTTAGACCATACAATCAGAACTAGAACTGCTATCAACCCAGACCATGGGAGGATGCATTCCAGAATTTCAAGAATGTTACTTAATCCACGATTGAGCAACAAAACCGCACCATTGATGGACTACGAAATGAGTTGAGAGCAGGCTTTAACTCACAAGCCCAATCAGTTTCAAGCCTTGAGAAGATAGTGGGACAACTTGCCTCTTCAGTTCAGACCTTGGCAATGACTGTTGAGAAAGGCAAGTTTCCAAGTCAACCAGTGCCTAATCCTAAAAGAGTAGATGAAGCAAGTACCAGTTCACCACAGCAACATGGAGAGGTCAAAGCAGTCATGACCTTGCGAAAAGGAAAAGAAGTCGACAACAAAGTAGAGATGCCGGTGACAAAAGAAAACAAATTGTACCTGTGAATGTTGAGAACTCACCACCGGAGGAGAAAGAAGAAACCAACACACGAGAATACGTTCCCAAAGCTCCATTTCCCCAGAGGTTAGCTAAAGGAAAAAAGGGAAAATCTACTGGTGAGATTCTTGAAATCTTTAAACAGGTAAGTGTTAACATCCCTTTGCTTGATGCTATTAAACAAGTTCCATCTTATGCCAAGTTTCTTAAAGACCTTTGTACTAAAAAGAGAAATATGCATGTTCAAAAGAAGGCATTTTTAACAGAAAACATTAGTTCTATACTCCAACATAAAATTTCTTTAAAATGTAAAGACCTAAGCTCCCCCACTATCTCATGTAGCATAGGGAACCACACAATTGTTGCCTTATTCAGTATTTGTGAAACTTGGACTTGGAGAATTACACCCAACTCCAGTGGTGTTACAGCTTGCAGATCGGTCCACAAAAATATCTTGTAGTATTGTGGAGGACGTGCTTATCCAGGTAGACAAGTTTTATTTTTCTGTTGATTTCATTGTAATTGACACTCAACCTATATAGGATTCAAGGAAGCACATCCCCATTATCCTAGGCCGACCTTTCTTGGCAACTGCGGATGCTCACATTCAATGCAGGACTGGAAATATGCAGTTGTCCTTCGGCAACATGACTATGGAGCTGAACATCTTCAACATTGCTAAACAACCTCACAGTGCAGATGATGGAATTGTTGATGTGGATTTAATAGAAACAATAGTTGATAATACTTATCTTTCAAACCTTAGTGATGATCCTTTACAAACATGTTTAACTCACTTTGGTTTGGATTTTGATATTGATAGATCGGTTGATGAGGTCAACACCTTACTTGACTCAGGACCATCCATGGACACTAATAAATAGAAGTCAAGAGTTGAACAACTAGCACCATCAGAAAAGAAACTCATCCCATCATCAGAATCACCATTGAAACTCGAGCTCAAACCATTACCCAACACTTTGGAATATGCATTTTTAGGAGAAGAAAGTACTCTGTCGGTAATCATCTCATCATCCCTCAATGACGAACAAAACGGTAAGTTGTTGGATGTTTTAAAAGAGCACAAAGGGGCATTAGGATGGACCATAGCAGACATAAAAGATATAAACCCAGTAGACTGCATGCATTACATTCACCTTGATGAAAATGCTAAATCTACTAGGGAAATGCAACGACGGTTAAATCCTAACATGAAAAAAGTTGTTAGAACTGAAGTCCTTAAACTATTAGACGCAGATATCATTTACCTAATTTTTTATAGTTCATGGGTCAGTCCTGTACAAGTTGTCCCTAAAAAGTCAGGAGTCACAGTAGTTACCAATGCTGATAATGAATTGATACCCACTAGAGTGACTACAGGATGGCGCGTATGCATTGATTATAGAAAGTTGAATTCTGTCACACGTAAAGACCATTTTCCTTTACCATTTATTGATCAAATGCTTGATAGATTAGCAGGCCATGAATTTTATTGCTTTCTAGATGACTATTCAGGATACAATCAGATCCCCATAGCACCAAAAGATCAAGAGAAAACTACTTTCACTTGCCCTTTTGGCACTATTGCATATAGGAGGATGCCATTTGGATTATATAATGCACCTGCTACATTTCAACGATGCATGTTGAGCATTTTTTCTAATATGGTTGAACAATTCCTTGAAGTCTTTATGGATGACTTTTCTGTCTTTGGTGATTCGTTTGATCAATGTTTACATCATCTAACACTAGTTCTGCAGAGATGTATCAAGAAGAACTTGGTCTTAAATTGGGAGAAGTGTCATTTTATGGTAAAACAAGGTATTGTTCTCGGTCACATCATTTCAAGCAAAGGTATTAAGGTTGACAAAGCCAAGGTGGATCTCATTTCTAATCTTCCTCCACCTAAAACAGTCAGAGAAGTAAGATCTTTCCTTGGGCATGCTGGTTTCTATAGACGTTTCATTAAAGATTTTAGCAAAGTTTCTAAACCCTTATGCAATCTACTTGCTAAGGATGTACCTTTTGTCTTTGATGATTCATATCTTGTGGCGTTTGAAAAATTAAAGCATTTGTTGACATCATCACCCATCATTCAACCCCCAAACTGGAGCTTACCATTTGAGCTCATGTGTAATGCATCTGATTATGCAGTAGGAGCAGTGTTAGGACAAAGAGTTGATCGAATTCCCCATGTTATTTACTATGCTAGTATGACATTGAATGATGCACAATTGAACTATTCAATTACTGAAAAAGAAATGCTAGCAGTAGTGTTTGCATTGGAAAAATTTCGGTCTTATCTCATTGGTTGTAAAATAATTATATTCACAAATCATGCTGCTCTGAAATATCTTCTCACAAAGAAAGATGCAAAAGCTAGACTAATTCGTTGGGTGTTACTTTTACAGGAATTTGACTTGGAATTCAAAGGTAAGAAAGGGACAGAAAATGTTGTGGCGGACTACCTCTCTCGTCTTCATTTTGACACAATTACAGAGCCATTAATATTAAATGAGTCATTTCCAGATTAACAATTAATGAGTGTGGAAGTATTACCTTGGTATGCTGATATAGTTAATTATCTTGTTACAGGTAAACTTCCAGAGTATTGAACCAAGCAAGACAAGGCTAAATTATTTGTAGAGATAAATAATTTCTTTTGGGATGACCCGTATTTGTTCAAGTATTGTGCAGATCAACTTGTTAGACGATGTGTCTTAGAAAATGAAATTCAGAGTATCCTTTCATTTTGCCATGAACAAGCTTGTGGAGGCCATTTTAGTGATAAGAAAATAGCGACTAAAGTTTTACAATGTAGTTTTTATTGGCCAACTATATTTCGAGATGCTTACACTTTCTGTTCTTCATGTGATAGGTGTCAACGAATGGAGAGCATTACACGAAGGAACATGATGCCATTAAATCCAATTTTAGTGGTTGAGATTTTTGACATATGAGGTATTGACTTCATGAGACTCTTTCCCCCTTCTTTTGGCCATCAATACATATTGGTTGCTGTTGATTACTTATCGAAATGGGTAGAAGCGATTCCATGTAGAACCAATGATCACAAGGTGGTGATAGGATTTTTAAAAAGCAACATTGTTTCACGCTTTGGATTCCCTCGAGCAATAATCAGTGATGGTGGTGCCCACTTTTGTAACAAAGCATTAAAAGCTCTTTTGACAAAGTATTCAATCACACACAAAGTGGCGACCCCATATCATCCGCAAACCAGTGGCCAAGTTGAGATCTCCAATCGAGAATTAAAGCACATATTAGAAAAGACGGTGAGGCCAGATAGAAAAGATTGGTCATTAAGACTTGATGATACATTATGGACATACAAAATGGCTTTCAAGACCCCGATTGGGATGTCACCCTACAGGCTAGTGTATGGAAAAGCTTGCCACCTACCTGTGGAACTCGAGCATCGTGCGTATTGGGCCATAAAGAAATTCAATTTTGACATGCAACAAGCCAGCTCAGAAAGAAGATTACAACTGGCAGAACTTGAGAAAATTCGCAATGATACCTATGAAAATGCCAAGATTTACAAGCAACCAATGAAAGTCTTCCACGACAAGCACATTATGAGAAACTCTTTCACTCTAGGTCAGAAAGTGCTTTTATTCAATTCTCGTTTGCACCTATTCCCAGGTAAGTTACGCTCTCGTTGGTCTGGACCCTTTATTGTTCATACTGTTTTTGCACATGGGGCAATTGAAATTAAGTACCCAAAGAACGGTGTCATGTTTAAAGTTAATGGTCAAAGATTAAAGCCATATCTAGAGTACCAACCACATGGAGAATACACCGAAATAAATTTGAGTGACCCACTAAATTTGAATTGATTTTTTTTCTTTTCGTTGATTTGATTTTTCTTTCTTTCTTTTTATTATTCTTTTGCTAATTGAAATTGTTTTTGCACAAGTGTGTTTGTTTTACCATTAAGTTTTCTCTTATCATTTTTAATCATGAGTACCATACTTAGACCGTTCCTTATGAACATTCTTAAACCACTTCAACGTGTCAAATCTCATCTCAAAAGGCAGATTCGATTTTGTAAAACACAACGCACTTGGGCTCTACAACCACCAAAGTTAGTAGCCTATGTTGAGGGTTTAGACAGCCAACTCAGAGACATTGAGAGAAGTGTTTACGATGTCCAGTTGGAGTTTGAGGTAAATTCAATAAGAGGACGATTTTAATTTTCTTTGTGTGTTTTAATTTGTTTTTCTGTTTGTGTGCTTTAGTTTGTTACCCTGGTGAAGTGGCGGATAACGGTATTCCGTGACAATCAAGTCCGTTACTTCAATTTCCCATAATAACTGATATTCTTAGGTGAAAGTATGGACAGAAACGTGATTCTAGCGAAGCTTCACAAGCGATTCCCTTCACTTCCTCAGAATGTCCTTCTTATGTTCTACAAAGCTCGGTCTGAACGTATGCGATTGCTCATGAGGAATAACATACCTGCTGACATCCAATGGTTAATCAAGGTGAAAGTACGATCGGCAGGTGAGTTACCTCCAAAATTTATTGCATACATGCCTGGTTGTGATAAAGGAAATTATGCAAGAAAACGACGAGCTCGAAGAATTTCTGTTGCTTGTCATAAGTGTGCCAGAATGAGATGCAATAAAAACCCATGTTCTTTAGGAATGATGTCTGATAACAGGGAAGATAAGATTCAATTCATTAGGGATGGTTCGAATAAGGAGTCATTGGATGATATCCTTTTGTCTCTTGAAACGTATCCCAGTGGATATGTACAAGGAGCGATCCTCCAGTTATGGCCATTATTCCAGAAAGAGTATGCACAATATAGTCTCGGGAATCTGACTATAAACGACCTTGTTTGCCAGTTTATAAGAAAACTAGATGGGAAGCCTATCATTGACCCATAGAGAGCGTTCAAGCCGTTTCTGGATGTAAACCCAAAGGAAGATGTGAGCCACAGTCGCAACTACCTGTACATATCCTTTTACTTTACTGTTATTTTATTTCACTGTTATTTTACTGTTTGCTTTATTGTCTTTAATAATTTTGTTACTGTTTGCTTTTTCCTTTTTACTGTTTCATTTTCGACTCGCGAGCCATGTGCTTTACATGTTATTTGACACTGACATGTTACCTCATTCACAGCTGTGATCCACTGTCACCAAGATTCTTAAATGTGATTTCTTTTTTGTCAAGCACTCACAAAATTTGTTTTTGAAAAGTATCACAATGGCAGCTACTCCCAATAGACAATTCAAAAATATTTGTGTGCTTTCTGGATTTAACTATGGCAAACATAAAGAGTTCATAGAGGCAGCTATAGATCTTGGTTGAAGTAAGGCAGCGAGAAAATTACACTTGGTGTATGGAGGAGGTAACCGAGGGTTATCAAAAATGGTCTCAGAAGCAGCTTTTATCAGAGGAAGTCAAGTGTTAGGCATCATCCCAAGAGTCCTAAAACCACTGGGCAGTTCGTCTGACTCATCAACTGGAGAAGAGTTAGTCGTCTCAGGTATGCAAGAAAGAATAACTGAAATGCTTAATCATGCTGATGCTTTTATTTTCCTCCCAGGAGATCTTACAACACTAGAGGCACTTATCACACTAGTATCTTGGGCCCATCTGCACATCCACCAGAAACCCATCGGTTTGTTAAATATCAATAACTTTTATGATGGCTTTATCGCATTTCTTAACCATAAAATAAAAAACTATTTCATTCCTTCTAATGCAAAAAAAACTCTTTATTTGTGCTCATACTGCTAATGAGCTACTTGATCTGTTACAAGCTTATAAACCGGAGCCAAACCCCTGGACCTTTGTATTGGAGCATCCAAATAATGATGATAACAGTAGCAGCAGTAAGAAGTACAAATTATATTTAACTCTCCGCCTGTAAATATTTTCTTCTGTGTTGCACCACGCAGGTGATGTCTTCTGAACTCTACTTCTTTCCTTTAAAACATTGAGGACAATGTTTCGTTCTGGTTGGAGGGAGGGAATAGTCGACAATTGTGGAATTTTGGTTAAGTTTTTACTGATTTTTTGTTGTAGAAACTAACTGTTGCTAACGTTTTGTATTGAAGATGGTTGAATATGGAGTGTAGTGACTCTAGAAACGCATCTTCATCGTTTGAAAAAATAATAATAAAAAAAAACAAAAAAAAATTCAGACAATTTCTTTTTCTTTATTAAGTTTTTATGTTTCTTTTTAATTTATCCTCTATAAATATACATTTTCAAACTTTTGAGCCTTTAAAAAAAATCATTTTCTTTTTCTATCATTGTAAGTGTAACTTTTCTAATTAGTTTTTCTACATCATTTTCACATTTCTACATGCATATTTTCCTTTTATGCTTAGAATAGGTTGGGGGGTAGAATGTTGCTTAAAAAAAATGTGTGATTTGTTTTAATATTAAATGACATGATAAATTTCAAATTTTAGTATTTGTATTATATTTGGTCTTAAGTGATGTTACACTATGTTTGCTACTCTACATGTTGATGTCGGAGACAAATGTGAGTTGCTTGAAGGAATGAACATGTCATAAATAAGTGCCAAGTGAGTTTTTGAGCCTATTATTTTTCTTGGAGAATAACCCTTTTGCTCATTCTTTATACAGCTTAGCAGTTTATTATTTTACACACGATCTCTAAATTTCTTTGAGTTAACCCTTAAAAAAAATTCTAAAATAAAAAAAAGAAAAAAAATGTGTGTTGCTACATTGGGAGGCCCATCTAACTAGTAGATATGGATGATTATTTAGAGCTCTAAAAGACGATGGAAATGTCATCTTTGATCCGTTTGAGCCTTTCTAACCATCCCTTTTATTAAATATCCATAGTTAACCCTTTTGAGCCTTTAAAAAAAATATTTTCTTTGTCAACTTATCCTCTTGACCCACTTCAATTTGGAGTATTACTCGATGTCTTATAAGTTCCATCACCTATTTATGTTTGAGAAAATGTAAATAATTATTTTGTTCAGTGAAGTTATGCCAAATAAAAGCAAAAAAGAAAAGAGAAAAAAAATAAAACAAAACAAAAGTCGTTGTTTCAAAAGAATAAAAATAACAATAATAGGTGAAATCCACCTTGCAACTTTAAAAAAAAAATTCTGCATTTTTCTCAAACATACACTTTGTTTTCCTTATTTCCCTTCTTTGTTAATCATATCTCTATCCTACGTTACGTCCTAATTAAAATCCTTCTTGATTTTAGGGAACTATAGTCTGAAGTAAAAGCTAGTTATATAGGCTAAAAAGATGTAGTGGTACATAATAATAAAAAAAAGATAAATAAATTGGGTTGACTAGCATTTTTGTTTGATTTGAGATCGTATTATTTCTAAGCTGAGGGCATATTTCTTTCATCTTGCTGAGAGCATGTGATATCACTTCTTTATTATTTTCTCTCTCAAGTACCATTCATTGGAGTGACTATTTTTATTGGGTTTAATTTCTTTGTGAGAGTGTCACTACTTCCAGTGAGATTTTGGGGTTTGATATGTCATTCTTGAAAGTAGCTATAATAAAGTCTACTGGGCTGATTCATGTGGATGGTTGATGTGGGTGTGATGTTACTTTAGACTGGAGATAATGCTTATATTTTCATTTGATTGCTATCATTAATCTGATTGAATAAACACGAGTGTTTCTAAAAAAATAAAAAAATATATTTTGAATTTGAATTTTGTTTTCGTTTTATTTGATAGGGACTAGCAATAAGCTGGTTGGGGGGTGTGTTAAGTGTTAGAAAATGCATATTTATAAAGGAGAAAACTGTCATTTTACATTTCAAGTCTTACTAACAACCCTTACTTTTATGTATTTAACCTTCTTGTGATTCAATTATGTGTGTTTTATTTTAATTAAGTAATTTATGTATTTTAGGGGCATTATAGTCATTTCACAATAAAGGAGAGATCAAACTGCAAAACGAACATCACTTTTGAACTCAGGACTGTCGAAAACCTTAGGAGGGGTATAAAAGGAAAAATGATACTATTCACATGTACGGTACTATTCACGAGTACGGTACTGTCTACGTTACTGTTCACGACACTGTTCACATAGACGGATCGATGATGTGGCATTGACTGATGAGGTGTCACGATCCTGTTGGACTAAAATTCTTATGTAATGTTGATGGTGACGTGGCAGCATATCAGTGGACGAAAAATCTCGCGTACGGTACATGCATCACTCAGGATTATTTTCAACCAAACCGCGTTACTGTTCAACCCGGGTCAAACCATGTTACTGTTCATCCGCGTGGTCAAACCACGTACTGTTGACTGATGACGTGCCACAATCCTGAGCGTCCAAACTGTTTTTAATCCAATAGCCATGATTTACTCCATGTATCTATAAAAAGGGGGCCCCCCACCCAAATTTGATATCTCTGAATCTATTTTTGGGATCCATTTTCTGTAATTCCTTCTCTATCTTATATTTTCTATGTATTTTAATAAATTTCCATTTTGCCCCTAGTTCAATTATGAGTAACTAATTTTCTTTCAAGCTTGGGTTGAAGGTGAAGTCTCAACATGTGTCATGGGCTTTATTTGGTAAATTTATTTTCTTTTCCCCTCTAATTTTTGTAGATGATTTGACTTTTCGTCGACAAATAATAATAGTCTTGTCTAGATACCGCCTTGGTTGTACTGGCTCTCTAGTATAAGGTTATTATTATTTGGCACGATAAACCCTTAGCACCATATTGATTAGAGCGTAGTTCATGAGGTGTGGATTCCCCCCTCATGATTTAATTGGCATTAATAAGGATTATTTAGCCCATGATGCATGTTGATACGGATCCAGATACCCAAGTACGTCATTTCAATAGAATTCTCTTCAATTTATTCTCGCTATTTCAATTCCAATTTTAGAATTTATTCTCGCCATTTTATTTAAGTTTTAGCATATTCCAAATCATTTCCACCACAAATCCAATCACCCATTTACAAAATTAATTCTACACACAATTAAAAATCCACCTCCTTGTGGGATCGACACTCGTCACCATTAGTCTATACTACAGTAGATTCGTGTGCTTGCGAGTACATTAAAATTTACACAACACTCACTTGTTTCATGGTTTAGTAAGAAATAAAATTTGTTGCACTCTCAACTACCGAGGCTAAATATATAGCTGCAGGAAGCTGTTGTGCACAAGCTCTTTGGATGAAACAAACACTTAGAGACTATGGTATTAACCTAGAATAAATTCCTATTAAGTGTGATAATACTAGTGCTATAAATCTTTCAAAGAATCCCATTCAACACTCTCGAACCAAGCATATAGAAATAAGACATCATTTCTTAAGAGATCATGTTCAAAAGAGAGATATTGCATTAGAGTTTATTTTTACGGAAAAACAACTTGCCGATATTTTTACAAAACCTCTTTGCGAAGAACAATTTTCAAAAATTCGGCATGAACATGGGATGATGAAATTTTCACATTAACATCTTTATGCATGCTATTGAGTCTATTAACATTGATTGATTTATGACTTGATACTTTAATATCTATGGAATGCTCAATCGTAATATACATGTGGTGTGTATGTATATTTGAAAATGTATGAATTAATTGTTGCAATACATATATAATGTTCATGAATTTTGCATTGAACTGGCACTTAAATCATTTTGGATCCATAAAATGATCTTGAAATGTATTAATAGGTAGCCAAATATCAAAATAAATGTGCGAAATCATAAGTTATAGAAAACGAATTGCTGTTATTTCAATAAACGGCTAACCGTTTTGGGGCAAAAACAATGGGAAGTATTCTGGACGCTATCGGTTCACCAATAACTAACTATCGGTTTGCCGATAATTAACTATTGGTTCGCCGTCCTGATACAAAATTTTGAGGTGACTCTTTGGACCCTATCGGCTCTCCGTTATGTCTATAAACGGCTCGCGGTTATGATGAAAATTTTTGGAGAACTCTCTGGACTCTGTCGGCTCGCCGTTTTCTCTATAACGGCTCGCCGTTATCGCGCGTTAAGTGAACAGTTCATCTTCCTCTCCTTCATTTCATTTTTCTCTCTCTCTCTCTCTCTCTTCAACTCGCGGCTACACCAGCTCTCCCTTCTCAAATCCATCACTTTTCTGGTCATTTTTTACCAAATTGAAGTATTACAAACCTTCCTCATCATCTTTAACATCTTTTGACCGATTAAAATCCTTCATTTTCTTCAAAATTTGAAAAATCTCAACTTGAAACCCTAAAACCAGCCGCACCTCCTTTGCTCACATTGACCCCAAATTTCTTTCTTTTCCAACCACATTTCCACCCACAATCACTCTCTCATCTCTCAAACTTCATTTCCTCCCAACTCATCCATGGCGAAACGAACACAAAGGCGTGCTCGAACCAAGCACACTGCTCCGCGACGTTCCAGTCCCTCCAGGTCTCCCTCTCAAGACTTCGAGAGTCTCAATTTTTCTGATGACACCTCTGCTCAGCGATTTCGTGAGAAATTCATGAGTAAACCGGTAACTCCTTCCTTTTCTCTTAACATTTCGGAGTTTTCGGCTATTACCATTTGTGGTCACTCTATTACTCACATGCTTAGTCATTGGAAGTAAGCCTTAAGTATCGAAGAACCCATTTTTGAAAATCTAGTCCGTGTCTTTTATTCAAACATTGAATTTTCCTCTACTCGTCATGTCGAGCTTTATACGTCTGTAGGAGGAATTCGCATTGCCTTTAATGAATCCGAATTGTGTAGTATTCTGGGAATCTCTTATAGAGGGTTAGATCTGTACACCGCTAGGAAAGAACTCTCATTTAGTGAATTCTGTCATGTGGATGGTGTACGGAACATTTGTCGACGTCGGAATCTTTCCAATGACATATGTTCTTTGTCCTTTAGGTCTCAACTCCTCCCTTTCCAGGTTTGAATACTTTATATCATTCTTCAACACATGGTCACTCATAGACAGGGTCACACTGATGAGGTAACTAGACTTGATATTGGTCTATTAGATTCCCTCATCCATAGACGGCATGTGAGCTTATCCTACATTATCCTCTGTCATATGTTGTCCACTCCTAAAGTCTCCAACCGATCCCTTCCTTATGGAAGCATCATTACTAGGATCTTGAAACACTTTCGAGTTCCTATTGCTGAACCTGTTTATCTTGAGACCCGTAAGCTCGGTCGAGAAATTATTTCTGCAATTAAATTCTTTAAGAAGCGTGGGAAATGGGAAAATACCACATCCTCTAAGAATAAAGACACACTGCTTGCACTAGAGGATGATCATATGTTAAATGACGTCTATTCTGAGGATGAGTTACTTGATATCCGCCTTGGGGCTAGATCGCGTGTCCTTCACAGAGCAGCAGCACCTGCCGCACCAGCAATAACTTCATCTCAGGATGACGAGCCTGCCGAGATTGCTGTCCTTCCTGCAACATCGGTTGTTCCTGAGGATCGCTTTCAGCAGCTTTTCGACAAAGTGGATGCTCTGTCCCAACAGCAGCAACAGCTTCAATATGATTTTACAACCTTTCGGGAGCAAATTTCATATCAGCAGATGGAGTTACTTGCGGGCCAGCATTGTATTCTCGGCTACTTTGGCTATGACCCAGGCAACTCTTCTTCACAACCCCCATCTTAGTTTTCTGCCCTTCTGATTTTCACACAGATATTACGCATTTCATGTAGTGTTTATGCTTATGATGTTATTTGTCTTTTGCTTATGCTTATGATGCTTTTATGACATTTTCTGTTGGACATGTGCACTTGATTTTTTGTTGAGTTAGTTTTGGTAATATCTTGTTTATCTTGCTGATTATGGAAGTGTTCAATTGTTGGTATGGAGGTTGGTTGATATGTTGGCATATGTATATGGAAGTGTTTCTTTTAACTTTGTGTATTGTTGAGGATATGCTCATATTTCAAGGGAGATTCTGCCGAAATTTTTCCAAACATAAGTAATCCCTCAGCCTCTCGTATTAATCTTTTCGCGCTTATTTCTTTTTTATGATGAAGGGGGAGAATTATTTATCCAATCAATCTGTTTTGTTTAATTTTTTTTTAGAATAAAATTAAATGATCACTTATTTAAGGGAAGTTAACAATTCTTTCAAAATTTCACTTAGGGGGAGCAAAATTACACAAGTATTTCTTGAAAAGTTTGTCATCATCAAAAATGGGGAGATTGTTAACATAAATAATTCTTTATTGATTTTGATGATAACAAACATGATTAAGATTGATAATCTTTTAAAAGCTCAACATAATTTTCATCTATTTTGACAAGTTTCATAAAGTATTTTTATAAAGATTTGGAGACAAAACAGTTATCTGGCAAAATAGTTCACTGCAGCAGTTTTTGTGGAAAACGGCGATCAGACAAGTTTAATAAACGGCTCGCCGATATCAAACAGAAATAAAGATTAGTCTCTGGACCTAAACGGCGAACCAACAATTTTGATAAACGGCTCGCCGAGATCAATCAGAATTGAAGGTTAGCCTCTGGACCTAAACAGTGATCCGACAAGTTTAATAAACGGCTCGCCGAGATCAAACAGAACTGAAGGTTAGCCTCTGGACCTAAACGGTGATCGGACATCTAAATAACGGCGATCCGACAATTTGAAAAATCAGCCCAACGGTCATATTGACCAGTCAAACGGCGATCCGACAGTGTGCAGAAAGTCAATAATGACTAGTTTTCAGCTGCAGCTATAAATAAGCTCATTCAAATTCAAACAAGGGTTGATCACAACACGACTACTGAGCTTATACTTGAGAATACAATTTTCATTGAGCTTTAAATACATTCTTGCATCATCTATTCACATATTGGGTATTATTTTGTAATCTTAAATATTGTGAAAGGCAAAACAAGTTTATAATCTTTTATCTTTGAATGATTGTAATGTTGGGATACACTTGGGTTAAGAGATTGAGATAATCTCTTGTTGTAAAGGTTATTGATACCTTGGAAATCAAGTGTAAGCATTTGAAGCCTTGGAGGCTTGCTTAGTGGAATCCTCAAGCTCGGAAAGCTTGGAGGCATGGACGTAGGCAAGGTTGGCCGAACCACGTAAAAATTTTAGTGTTTGAATCTCTCTTCCTTTATCCTTTTTATTGTGGTTAACTTATTTGTTATTGCTTTGAATTTGTTTCATATCTGTATTGAGTTTTTAATTATAAATTGAATAATTTTTAGAATTCCAATTCACCCCCCTTCTTAGGTTGCATAACTAGTATTTCAGCAACACCATCCAAATCAGCCTTATCTTTTACATCTTCTAAATCAACGTTATCGGCAAATACACGGTAATCATCTTCTAAATTAGGGTCCTGATCAAAAGCACTAGTAGCCACAATATGTTTTCACTTAGCCATATTACTGCCTTTGAAATAAACAAATGAACAACATTAGTTAAATGATTTTATCAACCTATATAACAACCAATCAGCTGCACGAACAAATTGAAATATGAAGTATTACAATGTGGCTAAAAAAGTGCAAATATGGCTATTGTATGACATATTTATATTATACATAAATTTAAAGTTTTAAAATATTTTATCTTGATTAATTGAAATTTTTCCTTTTTTCCTACTTATTATATTAATCGATTAAAAACTAATTTTGTGCTATGAGGTTAAAGTTTGTAGTTATGAGAAAGGTCAATACCAAATAAAATTGTTTATTAATTTTAAAGGGTAGAGCTATTTGAACCCACCAAATCTCTCTCTATACCAATTTTAAAAATAAATTCATCAGTAAAAATTTAAAATTTAAAAATCTCAAAATTTCCCTTCACTTATAATTTTCTGTCTATCTCACAATTGCATATTCTCTCTCTTCTTTCAAAATCTACAAACTAAACTTTCAATTTCACTTTCTTTTAAATTTACTTTTTTTTAACCTTTATTAGTATATCATAATATAAATTTCATACATTCTATATATAAGATTTTTTTCTTGATGTTATTAACTTTTGTATTTAGCAAAAATTAACTTTTTGATATTATTAACCTTCGTGGTTGATAAGAATTTGTTGATATTCATTTTAAATGGTAGGTTTTGTTCCTTTTAGTTAGTGATACTAATTATTTACATATGAAACGTATATATTTGAATGAATTAATGAGAATTTGTGAAATTAATAAGAGAAAAAAAAAGGTTAATTAAGTAATTTTATTAAAATTATTTAGATGATAAATTCTTAACTAAAAGGAGAGTTTAAAAAAAATAATACGCTCAAATAGGCCCACATAATTTTTAATTACTAAATTCACTTTAATGGAGATAGCAAGCAAAAAAAGTGCTACCCGACATTAGTACAATAATAAGCTGATTTTTAAGTGATCTCATTAGCAGCTATGTTAGGAGATTAAAAATAAATAAAAATAATAATTTAAACCTTATTTTTTTAGGGAATAAAAGAAAAGTGCTTTAATTGATGTTACACATCTACCTAAAAGATAAACCGAAGCGAAAGAACAATAATCATCATATAGCACAAATTAGTAACCATCTTTTATAATTAGAGATCAAAGGAAGATAAAAAAAAAAAAGGAAATGGGAGATCCAGACAACAACTTGCTACCACCGCTCTCATCTCCAACCAATACCGTCTCGTCAATTTATTCCTCGGATCTCGACACTGAGGCAATTATCAAATTAATTAATTTATTAAATTCATCTCAATTCTCAATCTCATATAATATCTAAGTATTAATTTTATTTTCAATTTTGATTCTGATTTTAATTGTGGAACAGTCTACAGGATCATTTTTCCATGACAGAAGCACGACCTTGGGTACTTTAATGGGAGTAAGTTTTCCTGCCATTGCATTTAGAGGTGCCTCTCAATCTCAATCTCAGTCTCAGCAGCAACGTGATATGCACGTGACTGACGCCCCCTCCGGAACAAGGGGCAAAAAGAAGAGCAAGAAAAGGGCTTCGCCAATTATGTCGGCATCCACGGCTCGGCGTCGCTGGTGGCGGCTTTGTGGAGACGACGACGACGCGAAGCCGAGCGCTTCACTCGGCGACTTTCTTGAGGTTGAGCGGAGATTCGGTGATACGACGACGTTTTACAATGCGGCTGCGGAGCTTGAAGGTGTGGTGGTGAGTCATCAGCATCAACATCCAAGCAATGGACGGCTATTGTTTGCTGATGGAAGAGTGTTGCCTCCTGCTGATGCTGTTGCCTATGCTGGTGAAACTTCATCAACGGCTGACTTTCTTTGCACTGGTATCTGTAGATAATAATATTTGTGCTAATTTCTTTTTTTTTTTCCTTTTTTGTCAAAAAAATTAATTTCATTTAGTTTATTTGTAATGTCATATTGACAGTGTTTAATATGTTACTTTGATTCTCAAGTTGAGTTTGTTTTAGTTAGCCCCGGTATATGTTTGTAAGTTTGTTTTTATTTTTCAATTTTTTTTTTAATTTTTACTAGAGATGACTAATAGACCGGACAGCACGTGATACGGCATGATATAAGAACGTTTTCGTGAGGCATGCGGTATAGCACGGCATCCACGTGAGCCAAGCTGAGCTTAAAATTTTAGGCACGCGGGTTTTAAAAGTACGACAAGATAAAAAAATCTACAATAAGTACGTTTTATTGTTTTAATGAAAATAAACTTAAAATTTTATGATTTTATAAATAACTTGTAATTGAATTTTTTAAATTCATTTATTTCTTAGTTTTAAAAAAATATTATAATTGACTTATAATTAATATCATGATTTTAATGAATAAAATTATAAATATCATGATTTTATAAATATGCATTAATATTATTGTGAACTATGATTTATAACTCTATGTAAGTACAAATTAACAATTAAATTAATTCTTAAGAAAAATTTATTATTATTGTTGTTAAGTATTAAAAAACACTCTAATATTATAAGGTCAAATATAGTAATTAATATTATATTTTCTTATTATTATTAGTTTATTATTATTAAATATAGACTTGAATTTTGAATTTTCGATTCTATTAAATTTGAATAAAAGTATAAACCTAAAAAAAATACATACACTTAAAAAAAAGTACTCTAAAAAAATTAAAAAAAAAATCTTATCAAATTTTTTTTCTTAGGCACCGCACGTGTGGGCACGACAACTGGGCCTAAGCAAAAAAATTTAAGCACGACACAGGTACAAATACGCATGAGCCTTGTTTTGGTGGGCTGACCGAGTCCATTGGCCATCTCTAATTTTTAGTGAGTATTATTTTATCTGATAATTTAAACCCACCTCCAAAACAAAATTGAAAATTAAACCCTAGCCCCCAAACTATTACAATGTTGCAATGTCTGTTAACTTGTTATGTTAAAACTCTTTTAGCAAGCAACGGAGTGAGCACCATTATGCCCTAGTAGGTTTGTGATCCAGTTACCTTTTAAAGTCTTAAATGGTTGGTAAAACCGTTTGAGCGGGTTCGCATGTCTAAAGTCAAGCCTACATAGATTGAGCTTAAATATAGATCGAAAAATTTAAAGTCCATTTATATTGGGTTTGATTACAGGTCTAAGAAAAAAACCTGAGCTTTAATTTATAAATAAAAAATAAATCAAATTTTAAAAAATTAAAAAATTAAAATAATATATTTTTATATTAATTTTTATAATTTATTATGTTTTGTTACTAATATTTTGTGTATTTGATTATTATTCTATTTATATTGGATAATTATTTTTAATTTTAATTTTTTTATTTTTAAAAATTTTATTTCATAATTAATGGAAAGCATAGGTCTGGCCCAAGCCCTGTCCAGGCTTGGTCAAGCCTGCGCTTGTTCATAATAATATAGGCTCACGCCTGGGTTTAGAAAAGACCAGCTCATGCTCACAATTTACCAACCCTGTCCTTAATGCTTTTGCATTTTTCGGAGCAAAATTATTAATCATATCCACTGACCTAAAGATTATCATGTTACTAGAAATATTTTAATATCTTTTGTATTATTTAATTTTACATTAATTATCAATCATAAACTTATATTTTGACAATCAAAACAATTCCACAAATGACTGCTTATGATGCGAACCCCACAATAAAACTTTGAAACCCACACTTAATTTAAATTTCAGTTTCTCAAGAAAGTTTTATATAGATTTAAGCGAAATAAAAACTTTGACTCAATGTTTAGGAAAATATGAACTAGAGGTATAAAGAAGGATATTAACGTCATACTCAAGATGTAAATGAGAAGGTGAGTGATAAATCTATTTTGGAACGCCACAAAAATACAAATTCTTGATAAATTCATTAGTTCTCAAAAGAACCTAAGAAAGAATAATCTTTCAAATTCAAAATAACGTTTATCTTTAATTATTTTACATAACAAGGTTGCTAAGTTTAAATAGACTAATAAAAACCCGAGATCATAAAAATACACTCCAAGCATATGTTTGTCAAATGATATTTTAAAAGTCTTCACCAACCCATCATTATTAATGCAAGTCATTGACAAACTTAATGATAGTATACCATAATTAATGCTAACCATTGGCAAACTTAATACTAACCCACCATCATTGATGGTAGACTTATCAACATATTGACGATAGACTTCCCAATACATTGACAAACTTGAAACAAAACAAATAAATGAAGTTGAATTAACAAAGGAGTCGTTGGAATTTCCAAAACTGAACAAGCTGTAATAAATTGGTCATAACTTATAGAGAACTCCAAATCCAGATATGTAAATTGCATTGGAAAGTAAACTTAAATATCTTTCCAATGGTATATAACTTGCGCATTAGTTTCAGCTCAATCAATACCACCCTTATTCTGAATTTTCCCTTTTTGCATTTGATCTAAATTGTATATTTGGCTACCAAATACCTTGAATAATGCTCACAATACCTTGTCTTCTTTCCAAGCCCAATTCATGATATTTTGCATCTTGAATTGCATTTTCAGTCCATATTTTCTCAATTAATCCATTTAAAGCAACTTGCATCTTTTTAGCTTTAGCTCCTGTAGTTGAGTCTCTATGAATGTGCAAAGGATCACTTGAAGTTTTAATGGTATTCCCTTGATGGTTCTCATCATTCCCTCTCTCCTCAAAAGGATTCGTCCTCGAATCTTCACCTACATCAAAAGGAAAAAGATAAAAAAACATTAAAAGTAGCACTCACATTATATTCACTAGGCAGATATAATGTGTAATCATTGTCATTGATTTGTACAACCACTTACCATTTCCCCTTGGAAGAAACTTGGAACGCCTTTGTACTGGGAACTTCTCCTTTCTCATATGAACCCAAACCCAATCTCCAGGCTGAAAAACCACTTGCTTACATCCTTTGTTGGCTTGAGTAGCATATTGTTCAGTTCTCTTTTCTATGTGTTGCCGCGTTCTCTCATGCAATTGCTTGAAAAATTCAGCTTTCTTTTTACCATCCATACTAGCACTCTCATCAATAGGTAAAGGTAATAAATCCAAAGGTGTTAATGGATTAAAACCATATACAATCTTAAATGGTGAAAATTTAGTAGCTGAATGGATAGTTCTATTGTAAGCAAATTCAACATGTGGCAAACATTCTTCCCAAGTTTTCAAGTTCTTTGAATAATGGCACGCAACAAAGTTAACAGAGTTCTATTTACAACCTCAGTTTGTCCATCAGTTTGTAGATGACAAGTAGTAGAAACAAAAGTTTAGTACCCAACTTACCCCACAAAGTTTTCCAAAAGTGGCTCAAGAACTTTGCATCTTGATTTGAAACTATGCTCTTTGGTACTCCATGCAATCTGACTATCGCTTTGAAAAACAAATTAGCTATATTTGTTGCATCATCAGTTTTGTAACATGGAATGAAATGTGCCATCTTTGAAAACCTATCAACAACAACAAAAACAAAATCCTTTCCCTTTTTGGACTTAGGTAAACTCAAAACAAAGTTTACAGAAATATCAACCCAAGGTTCGCTGGGTATGCCTAATATTTCTTTGCGTGAATTGCTTGCCCATTTTAACATTGCAAAGACTTTAGATGTTTTAAAAGAACACTTCTTTTGGCCACATATGAAACGTGATGTTGAATGAAAAAATATGTGAGAAGTGTACTACTGTAAACAGGCAAAGTCTAGAGTTTTACTTTATCAAATATATAACCCTTCAACCATACCTAACGAACCTTGGGTTGATATTTCTATGAACTTTGCTTTGGGTTTACCTAGGTCAAAAAGGGGAAAGGATTCTGTTTTTGTTGTTGTTGATAGGTTTTCAAAGATGTCCCATTTTATTCCATGTCACAAAACTAATGATGCAATAAACATAGCTAATTTGTTTTTCAAGGAGATAGTTAGATTGCATGGAGTATCAAGGAGCATAGTTTTAGATCGAGATGCTAAGTTCTTGAGCCACTTTTTGAAAACCTTGTGGGGTAAGTTGGGTTCTAAACTTTTTTTTCTACTACTTGTCATCCACAAATTGATGGAGAAATTGAGGTTGCAAATAGAACATTGTCTACTTTATTGCGTGCCATTGTTCAAAAGAACTTGAAAACTTGGAAAGAATGCTTATCACATGTTGAATTTGCTTATAACAGAATTGTCCATTTAGCTATTCAATTTTCATCATTTGAGATTGCATATGGTTTTAATCCTTTAACTCTTTTGGATTTATTACCTTTATCTATTGATGAGCATGCTAGTATGGATGGTAAAAAGAGCTGAATTTGTCAAGCAATTGCATGAGAAATAGAAAAGAGGACTCAATAATATGCTAGTTAAGCCAAAAAAGGACGTAAACTAGTGGTTTTTCAACCTGACGATTGAGTTTGGTGGATATGAGAAAGGAGAGGTGTCCAGCACAAAGGCAATCCAAGTTGCTTCCAAGGGGAGATGGTCGATTTCAAGTGGTTGTACGGATCAATGACAATGCCTACAATTGGATCTTCCTAGTGAGCATAATGTGAGTGCTGCTTTTGATGTTTCTGATATTTGTCCTTTTGATGTGGGTGAAGATTCGATGATGAATTATTTTAAGGAGAGAGGGAATGATGAGAATCATCAAGGGAATACCATTAAAGCTTTAACTGATCCTTTGCACATTTTTAGAGACACAATTACACGAGCTAGAGCTAAAAAGATAATTAAGTTAACTTTCCAATACAATTCATAGAGTTGGATTTGGAGTTCTCTAGATGTTCTTATGACTAATTTATTGCAACTTGTTTAGGCTTGGGAATTCCAGCTACTCTTTTGTTTATTCAACTTCATTTGTTTATTGTGTTTCAAATTTTTTGATGTGTTAGGTAAGTCTACCATAAATGATGGTGAGCTAGCATTAACTTTGTTAATGACTACCATTAATAATGGTGGGTTGGTGAAGACTTTTAAAGCATCCTTTGACAAACCTGTGCTTGAGGGTTTGTTCCAATGTTTCCAAATGCATTTTTAGGATCTTGGATTTCTATTTGCCTATTTAAACTCATAAACCTTACTACGTAAGATAATTTAGAGAGGTTAATGTTATTTGAATTTGAAAGATCATCATTTCTTTAGTTTTTATAAGAACTAGTGAACTTATCAAGAATTACATTCTTGTGGCATTTCAATCTAGACTTATCACTCACTTCTCATCTATATCTTGAGTGTGGCGTTAGTATCATTCTCTATACCTTTGGTTCATGTTTTCTTAAACATTAGGTCAAGATTTTGTTTGTCTTAAATCTGTTTAGAATTTTCTTAAGTACTTGAAACTTCAAATTAAGTGTGGGTTTCAAAGTTTCACTGTAGGGTTGGCATAATTTGGTAGTACAACATAGTTTCTAATCAGGTTTGAATGTCTTATTTCTTTTGGTTATAAAAAAGAAAAAAAGAAAAAAAAAAGCATACAGCCAAAAAAAAAAAAATAGATTGCAAAAGGATTCAAGCCTTCCTACTTTCATCAAATTGAATTTTAGTTATTCATTTTCCTTGACTTTGTTTACATGTACTATCAGTTGTGTTCTTTTGCTTGCTTGTTTTCTTTTCTTCAATTTCCTTTGTCGTTCTTTGTGTCCTCTTAATTCTTTTTCTTTGTTTAGTGTGTTGGTTTATATTTGGTGTGCCACCTAGATTTTTCTTGATTTTTTTTTCGTTCAATAAAGAACTGCAAGAAAGAATTAAGTATAGTAAAAGGCAAAAGTGTATGAGATCATTAGAAAGTCAATGCCAATTTGTGTGATAGACTCGAGTGTTAAATGACATCAATTAAGTGAAATACGTGAGGGAGTGTTGTGAGGTTCTTTTTTTTTCTAATATTCTTTTCAGATCACAAATATGCTATAATATGGTATAGAGGATCCTAATCTGTAGAGGTAGTAACTGAGAATGGAAAGGAAGAGAGCAAATAGCATTCAAAATGTCTCGATGCCTACAAATGTTTTCAGCAAAATCAACAAAGGAGAGGGCCTTCCTAAATGTGTAGATCTTGTGACCTATATTCTCTATCCCCATAACATCAAATTCAATGGGGACTCCTACATTGGTAATTATCCTATCTAGCATGTATGCAGAAATTTCCATATTCAAGTAAAATACACGAACTAGATTAGGATAAACTCGCTCCTCAATACTCAAAGCCACCTCCCAAGGCTCTAACATTCCCTTTACACTTCAACATAGTAAGAATCAATTACCTTACAACCCATAAAGCGAGTTTGGAAGCGTCTGACCAAGGAAGCAATGGAAAAATGGATTCCTTAGAACTCGTGAGTCTTCCTAGGGGGTATTGGGTTCCTTCTTGCAGTTTCTTGATGTTTCAGTCGTCCCGACCAAAAAGAAAAAAAACATTTTCAGAAACACTTCCACAGAAAATCATCTAAAGATGTTAATCGACTAAAATGAATATGAAGGGTAGAGGAAGTGATTTGCATGCTCAATTGGCTAATGAGTGATGAAAATTTGGCCAAAATTGAAGAAAACAATTTAGTTCACTTTATGGTTTCAAATTGGGTTCTAAAAGTGATTAAGAATGATTCTATGGCTTCAATTTGACAAGAAAATGCAAGAAAATTGAGAATTTGAGAGAGAAAGTTTGGGTGCTGACGGTAGAGAGAAAACGGTAAGAGGCAACTGGAGAATGAAGAAGAAAACCTAGGAATCGTGTCTTATCACACGAAAATGGGGAGCCATTTTCTGAAATCGATGAGCCATTTTTGGAAATCAGTGAGCCTTTTTCTTAAATCGGCTAACTATTAATTTATGAAAACCTCTGAAAGTGAAAACGGTTATCCGTTTACCATAAACAGTTACTTCTTAACTTTAATCGATAATCCATTATTATAAATTGGTTAACTGCCAACTTGTATTTCTTTTCCTAAGTTTCTGTTTTAAATAGCAATTCGTTTATTATGAAACAATTATTCGTTTATTTTAAACTATGATTTCACACATTTGTTTTAATCTTCAGCTAACATTTAATCCATTCTAATACCATTTTTATTGATCTGAAATTCTTAAAGGCCATTTTAATGCATGATTCATGAATGCACATAATACAACATAGCAACAACATGAAAAGCAAGATAGTCTCGATGTCATATAAAATTACGCTAATGTGCAATTTTCATCACTCTAAGCTCATGTCTAATTTTAATAAAATGTTCTTTGCTAACAGGTTTTGTGAAGATATATGTAAGTTGTTTTTTTTCAGTTAATGCAAGTTCTAATGTAAAGTCCCCTCTTTGAATATGATCTCTCAAGAAATGGTGTCTTATCTCTATATGCTTGGTTCTTGAGTGTTGAATGAGATTATTTGAAAGGTTTATAGCACTAGTGTTGTCACACATGATAATTATATGATCGAGGTTGATACCATAGTCTCTAAGAGTTTGCTTCATCTAAAGGGCTTGTGCTCAACAACAACTGATGGGAATATGATGAAGATTCTTTCATTGTTTTGTTTTATTTGTAGTACAAGAAAGTACTTCAAATCTCCCATCATGCTCATCTCAATTTTTTTGCTAATACAAGATGAAAATTCTTTATACAAAGACTCATTAGTAGAACCAAAGATAATATCATCAACATAAATTTGGACAATGAGTATATCTTTGTATTTATGCTTAATAAAAAGTGTAGTGTTCCCTTTTCTCATTAAAAAATCATTTTTTAAAAAACATTACTAAGTGTATCATACCATGCTCGAGGTGCTTGTTTTAATCTATATAATACTTTAGACAACTTATTAACATTATTTGGAAATTTTTCATTTTCAAAACCATGAGGTTGTTTCACATAAACTTCCTCCATCATGTAACCATTTAGAAAAGCACTTTTGACATTCATTTGATACAAAATGAAATCCTTATGACATGCAAATGCTTAAGAGCAATGGATTCTAATCTTACTACAGATGCAAAAGTTTTATCAAAATCAATTCCTTCTTCTTGGTTGTATTCTTGAGCTATGAATATAGCTTTATTCCTTACAACCACACTTGATTTATCCATCTTATTCCTAAATACCCATTTTGTACCTATAACAAATTGATGTTATGGTTTAGGAACTAGTTCTAACACATTATTTCTCTCAAATTGATTTAACTCTTTTTGCATTGCTATAATCCAAGATTTATCATTTTCTGTATCTGAAAATGATTTTGGTTCAATTTGATATATGAATGTCGCGTGCTCATAAATATTTCTAAATGATGATTTAGTGGTTAAATCCCGTGAAGAATCACCTAAGATTAGTTCCTTAAGGTGAGAAAAAAACATACCTCCACTTCTTAGGAAATGTTTGAGAATTACCTTCATCTTGCTCCATGATAACCAAGTGCTACTTTTGAAGCCGCAAGACGTGATTATCTCAACATGAAATGTTGTTCCCTGAACACCAAAGATCTTTATTACCACAATAAGCGGATGTCTTTAGTTTATTATAAGCTAAATGACTTCAATGATGCTACACTCAGAAGAATTACAACCAGAGATCCAGCGTTAGTTATCTGCTCATAGGCTCAACATTAACACATTATCAATGGAGAAATTATTCCAAATTGCTCTGGGATGTCTTGACAAATTGTGTGAACAAAAGAAGTTCTTCCAGGAACTCATCAAAGATAAAGAACCTTTCAGATATGCTTGCAAAAAACCTTATTTGGCTATCAAATACAAAGATTCAAAGAAGTGTGACTGCTCACCCAAGAAAAAAGTCTCATTTCAAGAAATCCATATTCCCATTTCCATTTAGGAAACGGCGTCCAAAAAAATTTTGATTTTTCAGAAAGAGACAATCCTCCTCCAGAGATTTTCCTAACAAAAGGAAAAGCATATGTTTCATTTGCAAGAAGAAAGGTCATTTTGCCAAAGATTGTCTTGTCAAACCTCACAAGGCCATCAAACTTATTCAACACCTGGAATCCACTACAGAATTTTCCCCAACCACAGATCAAGTTGAACACTTATTTTCTAAACAAGAAGAACCAAATGATGATACAATTTTTGCCTTACCAGTAGAATCCAGTGATTCAGATAGTTCTGATTTTGAACCTATCTACACAGTCCAACCTTCCTCCATTCTTATGCATGACCGTACCATACTCATACCTTCTGTCAAAATCCAAATTATCCTTTCCAAATATCATCGACCTATCACAACCATTGGTTTTATTGACACTGGTGCTCAGCGAAGTATGTTTGATCCTGATATTCTTCCTATTGAGTATTGGAAAACTCAAGAGGAACACTTCAAAGCAGCAGATGGAAAGATCTTTACAACTAAATTAGTTACTAAACATCTAATAGAATCCAATTATTTCCTAATTGTGTTGTTTGGATCAAACTAATTGGTTCATCTTTGGACATCAAGCAAAAAATGTCCAGATCACTTCCTCTAGTATCCGTTACAAGTCCATGATTAAACCTTCACCAGCACTTTAAAGATTTATTCTTTACCCGATTCACCACCCTCATACCAGGCCATTACAAATCAAATTCTCAAATTTTGCCCTGACAACCATAGCCTTTTTACCCATCCAAACCCATTGTGGAAAAACCCAAAATTCTTTATATCCTTACCCTTCAAACTAAATGAAGATAGCAACCCAACCAAAGCTACCCATACAGGCATGACCCCATAAGACCTTATCTTGGCCCAACAAGAATGTGCTTAATTGCAACTACAACAATTATATCAGGGACTTTCTCCTTCATGTTGATCATCATACCCGCCAACTGTCAGCTTTGCTGAAAAAGAATCCACCTTCTTGGAACAACAACCACACACTTGTTGTCACAACTTTAAAGCAAATTGCACAAAATCCGCCACCATTAAAGCTCATCACAAATGGTCTGCGAATATTGCAGACTGATGCAAGTGACGAATCATGGGGGGCCATCCTCCTTAAAGAAACAGATGGCAAGGAACACTTTATTGCCTATGCCAGTTGATACTTCTCTGACACACAAATCCATTACCACAGTGTGTTTAAAGAAATTTTAGTTGTCAAGTATGGTATTCAAAAGTTCGAGTATCATCTTATTAGCTATCACTTTCTTGTCAGAATAGACAACTCAACCTTCCCCAATATCATGAATTTCAAAGGAAAAAATGTTCCAGAAAAGATGTTGCTCAGATTAAAAGATTGGTTTTTCAAGTATGATTTTTCGGTGAAGCATATAAAAGGAGACCACAACCTTATTCCTGATATGCTCTCAAGACTTGCTAAACCCGACAAATCCTTGTTTTTCATATCCTCATATTACCATTTTCCTGTTATTTTCATGGCCACTTCACTTCCCTCACAAGCTCTTACCAAAAAAACCTTTCCCCTTGGAAAGACTTTCAACACAGTCTTTGCCATCCAAGAGTTTGCAAAAAAAGCTGTTTTTAGGTTTTTTATGAAAGGCTATCTCTTATCAGACTCTTTTCCAATTTCAACCTTCCATCTTGAAAACTTGTTTCTTACAGGTTTAACCCTAGATCCTTCCAAAGAAATTTTAAAAGACGAATTATGGTAAATTTGGTGCCTTACCGTCTTCTATCCACCAAATTGATTGTTCCAGTCACAGCCACCTTAGATCATCTGCTTGATCCCAACAAATCAACCTCCTCATCTGGACACTCCTTAAATGGTTTTCTCCAATTCCATGGTGGAGACAGAAACTCCAACAATTGTCTCAAGTTCATAATTTGGAACGTATGCCATCATCAGAAGCAAAAATGTAGACGTCTGTGTTCATTATTCATAGATCATACTTTCAACACCCCGACACAAACGGCTTTTGGACTCAAGACCAAGTCTTTGAATGGTTCACTACACATCACCCATCCATCCTTGAACAAGATGATAGAGTCCACAAGGAACTCTATAATTTCCTTTGTGAACTAAACCACCAACCTGCTCCACACAGAAACATTTCTCACACCTCCCTAGGTCCACAACATGATATCATCATGATCCCCACTCCTTCCACAATTTCCAAACCTAAATCTACGGGCATAATCTTCAAGGAAGAAAAACCAGACTTCACTGATTTTCTATACCAAGATGCCCAAGACCCGTGGGAAGCATTCTTGCCATTAAGCCAACACCTTCAAAACCTCCAACCAACTCCACCAGCACATGATGATCCAATAAATAAAGCTAGTTCTAGCATGCCAACTGACTCCAATGAACATTCATCTTTTTCTTGGCGCAGCATATTTTACCCTTGGCCACCATGTCGACCAGATCATCAACATCCACCAGAACCTTCGCGTCCACCATCGCTCAAAGTCCTCTTTTCCCAAGATAAAGATGCAACTGATAGCTCATCAGATGAAGATAACATGAATCTCTCATCTCTGTGATTCATGCAATTTGGCATCTTTTATGTTTTCCACGTTGGCTTGTAATAATTAAAGCATAAGTCATGCTTGTCATGCTTTAGTTTGTCTTTATTGCTTTTATTTTTAAAGCTTGTTGTTTGTAATAATTAAAGCATGAGTCATGCTTTAGTTAGTTTGTCTTTATTGCTTTTGCTTTTTTCAAAATTGGCTTGTAATAATTAAAGCATGAGTCATGCTTGTCATGCTTTAATTTGTCTTATGTAAAAGTCCTAGTCGGTGTGCTTTATTTTCTCAAAAGGTGTGCTTTACTTTCTAAAAGCATGTGCTTGTTTGTCGAATATAATCATTCAAGGGGTCCTGTCCTTGATGATTTTCTATATAAGGCACCTTAGCTTCTCTTTGTAGAGGAGAGAGCGAAATATAATAAAATCTCTACGCCTTCTATAATCACGAATTTCTAATTTCTCTTTTTCTCTCTGTCACTGAAGCTCTAAAGTTTAAAAAAAATAAGAAGAAAACTTACATCTGTTCATTTTGAAACTTAAGGAAGTATGCTCTGCACTTTCCTCTTGCAAGAATCCTGTGCATTAGGAAACGTTTGATAATTTTTTATTTGGTTTGGTACCCTGTTTTAGACTAAAAGAAAGTCTGTCTTGGGTTATATAACCCGAGATGAAAATGGTTTAAAGTTTTTTGTTCCCCATTTGGGTATATTGGCTGGAAACCAGAACTTGCGGGCTACTAGCCCTAAGGACAAACTTCGTTCTGTTGTAGATCTGGTGTAAACAATGCCACGTACTTCTTTAGTGAGAAATTGAGTGGGGCAGCTTTAAACTACCTTACTTACAATAAGGAGTTGTATGCGTTGGTTCGAGTGTTAAAAAAATGGCAGCAGTGCCTATGGCCTAAGGAGTTCGTGATTCACACTGATCATGAGTCCTTGAAACACCTTAAAGGCCAACACAAGCTAAAAAAGAGGCATGTTTGATGGGTAGAATTCATAGAGACGTTTCCATATGTCATTCCTTACAAGCAAGGTATGTCTTAATTTCAATATTTAAACCTAAACTGCTTGGTTTTGAACATATTAAGGAATTGTATGCTAATGGCCATGATTTTAGTGTTGAATACCAAGCTTGTGAACAGACCGTAATTGATAAATACTTTAGGCTTGATGGCTACTTATTTCGGGAGAATAAACTATGTATCCGTAACTGTTCTTTGAGAGATTTGTTAGTGAGAGAATCCCATTGAGGAAGGTTGATGGGGCATTTTGGAGTTGTAAAAACTTTAACAGTTTTACACTTCTATTAGCCACATATGAAACGAGATATTGAGAGACTTTGTGGTAGACGTGTCACTTGTAGGCAAGCCAAATCGAAAGTGCAACCTTATGACTTATACACCTCTTAGCTAATACCTAGTGCACCTTGAACTGATGTTTTGACGGATTTTGTGCTATGTTTACCAAGGTCTAAACAAGGGAAAGACTCAATTTTTGCAGTTGTAGATAGATTTTTAAATATGGCACATTTTATTTCATGCTACAAAATGAATGATGCTTTTAATGTCGCTGACCTATTCTTTAGAGAGATTGTGAGGTTTCATGGTATGCCCAGGACAATTGCTTCTAATAGGGATGTTTAAGTTTTTACGTGACTTTTGGAAAACATTATGGGCTAAGTTAGGAACTAAGTTGTTGTTTTCAATTACTTGTCACCCTCAAACTGATGGTCAAACAGAAGTTGTGAATAGAACTTTATCTACTCTGTTGCGAGCTATCATTAAAAAGAACATCAAAACTTAGGAAGATTGTTTACCACATGTTGAGTTTGCTTATAATCATTATGTTCATTTTGCTACTAAGTATTCACCGTTTGAAATTGTTTATGGTTTGAATCCTTTAACCCCATTGGAGTAAAATTATTAAACAGATACACGAGAGGGCAAAGTTCAACATTGAGTGGAGAACTGAGCAATATGCTAAACACGTAACAAAGGGTGACATAAGGTAGTCTTTGAACCCATCAATTGGGTGTGGTTACACATACGCAAGGAACGATTTCCAGAACGAAGGAAATCAAAGTTATTACCTCGAAGGATTGGTCCATTCCAAGTTTTGGAATAGATCAATGACAATGCATAGAAGCTGGATTTGCTTGGTGAGTTAAACGTAAGCACTACTTTTAATGCTTCTTATTTGAGTCATTTTGATGCAGGTGATGATTTGAGGACAAATGCTCTTAAAGAGGAAGGGAATGATGAGATTGAGGATAAAACTATCACACGCACGTGGCATGAGGCATATTTAGATCCTATTCAAGTTCCCGTCAGACTCGTTACAATAGCTCGAGCAAATAAATTAAAAAAAGTAATTAATGGATTGATTCAAGTAACTTAGGCTCAATCAAATTCGTGGAAGCCTGTTGAAGGAATTGCCCATGATAAATGCTTGATTCAGGCTCTTAAAGTTTCCAAATAATCACTCCCATGAAATAGGAAGTTGGCTTGCACATTATGGCTGGAAAATATATCATTTTCCTTTTTTGGTTACTTTCCCGCTTCTTGAGAAGACTATTAGAGAAACAAATCAATTATTTCTATTTTAATTGCCTAGTTTCCATTTAATTGATGTAAGGCATTTAAGCCAATTAGGATTCTGATTTGATTTAGATTCTTTTCGAACTGTTTATATTTAGATTCTGATTTGATTTTGGTTTAAGATTTATTTCTAAAAATTCTCGTAACCAACCCTAATGTACTCGTATCCAATTAACAGAGATCAGTTTTTGATGCAATTGGTGAGAGAGTTAATTCTCTTTGGTTTTTATACTGACTCTTTGAACTTATCAGATTTTCATGCGTTCAAACTCTTGACTTATCAATTAGACCATCCACAGTCGATTGAGGTGTCCTCACATACCAAGGTTCGTGCTTCCATTAAGCATTGGGTCGATCTTGGGGACTAAATTGATTAGGGTCGTGTCAGTTCTTGACGGGGTTCATATCATTAACTAAATCTCACATGTGATAAGGTTTAATGTAGTCAAACTACCTCAGTAAATTGATACATGATTAGGATAAATCATTCAATGAATTTACTACAATTTAAACATAAATAGAGCATCCAACTTCATTTATTAGCTACGAACTTAATTTAGTTAATCGTAAAATAACTTCCATATGATGATCAAATAAATACATATATTATAATTAAACGGACCTTATGATACGAACCCTGTCAAGAATTGACGCGACCCTAATCAATTTAGTCTCCAAGATTGAATTTAACCTTAACCCAATGCTCAATGAAAGCACGAACCTTAGTATATGAGGACGCCACAATCTATGGATAATATGATTGATAAGTCAAGAGTTTAAACACCACGGAAATCCGATATGTTCAAAGAGTTTGTATAAGAACCAAAGAGAATTAACTCTCTGACCAATTGCATCAAAATTGATATGTCACTATTTATGGGATGCGATTGGGTTGGTTACAAAAATTTTTGGAAATAAATCCTAAACCAAAATCAAAACAAAATCTAAATCTAAATAAATAGGAAAGAATCTAAATCAAATCTAAATCCTAATCAGCTTAAATGCCTTACATCAATTAAAATGGAAACTCGACAATTAAAAGAGTAATAACTGATTTGTTTCTCTACTAGCCTCCTCAAGAAATAGGAAAGTATTCGAAAGAGGAAAATAATATATTTTCCCTCCATAATGTGCAAGCCAGCTTCTTATTTCATGGAAGTGATTATTTGGAAAGTATCATGTGCGATTCCTTCAACGGGCCTCCATGAACTTGATTGAGCCCAAGTTGCTTGAATCAACCCATTAAGCGCTTTTTTGAATTTCTTTGCTCGAGCTCTTGTGACGAGTCTGACGGGAACTTGAATAGGATTTGAATACACCTCATCCCAGGCGCTTGTGACAATTTGTCTTCGTTTCTTAAGATAAGATCTAAAACAATTGTAACTTATTATAATATAGAGTTTATTTCTTATTTATAACTTATCTTATGATTATATAGAAGTTATTCTTATATAGAGTGATAATCTCTCGGGGTGCACGGCCAATTGAAAAATCAAGACCCAAATGCTTCGCGATCCCCCTATCAGTCCATAATGAACGAAATCCTGCATAAGCTTAGCAAAGTATCACAGGTAGGCATTACAATCCACTTTATATCTAAACTGTTGAAAAAATAAATAAAATGCTCCAGCAACAAATACGATCCAACAACATTAACCAACAATAACTAGCACAACAACTAATTTATAAAGGACATAAACATAAAGAAAATAAACGCAAAAAGTTTAATGTGGTTAGATAAATTTACTTAAATCCACGCCTTCAAGTAATTAAAGCGTAAGGATAAGCGTAACAACATCTACACCTTCAAGTAATTTAAATTTAAGCATCCAACTAATATCAAATCTTATATTTCAAGGCTCTGAAAATAAATATTGAGTTCAAGGTCTCAACGACATACACATATTCAAGATGACGTATTATTATATTTCATTAATTTATATTAAATTAATATTATTTAGATTTTTTTTATATTTTTATATTTTATTGTTAGTTATCACGTAGCGGGTTTTCACTTTTTTTATTAAAGTGAGGCCCGGCGAGCCGCCACAAACTCCCACTGGCAACCGCATGCCACCGTAGGCTGCCATGTTATGATGAATTTTGAGTAAAATTGTGATACATTGAAACCTTCCTCATCGGACCTACCAATAGTATAAATATCATAAAAAAATGAGCTTCCATTTGCCCCATAGATTTATTTTTAAAGTTTTCAAATCTATAATTTTGACTACAGATATGTAGTGAATGGGAGGTTTATTTTCAGTGATAATTTTATTGTTACATAGCTCCAACAATGTTGATTCCCTTAATACCAAAATTTTTCTCTGAACTCACCTGAATGTGACGGGTGCTCTGGCGGCAACGACCGATGAACTATCACGGACAATTCTTTATCATCAGCGATTGCAACTTCAGTTGCAAATATTACTTAATAATATGTTATATATTATTTTATATGATTTATTAATTATAATGATTTGAAACAAATAAAAAGGATATGAAAGATGGTAGCGCATTAGGGCTCAAGCAAATCCATTGGAGGTGCTGGGTTACATAATGCTCTTTCCAACTGTCTGCTCAACATTGATGAATGAAATGTTTTGTCATATATTCTTTTTTGATAAGTTTGATTGGTCTCTAGTCTAGGTCTTAGAGTTGTCAATACGTTCATTCAACAAAATTCTGATCCATTTAATTTATAGAAATTATCAATTTATCGCCAAAATTTTCGGAAGTCAATTCCCATTAAACGAACTCTGATAATTATTCAAACCCAATTAACTTTTCATCTTTTTCTTTTTATCAATTTGTCACTAAATCTTTAAGTCTATTTTATCCTTAATGTTGCGGACCGCCCAATTCGCTAGCCCAAATGCCCACAATTTCGGGCTAGAGAGCCAACACAAAGCCAAGAGTGCTAGCTTGGCCCAATTCCGGAAGGTTCTAGGAAAATCTAGCACATGTGAACATGTAAATATTCTAGAATGCTTTATACAATTCCAGCACATGTAAATAGCTAGGAAATTGTAGAATACTCTAGAGTTTGGCAAAGTTTGGCAAAGTTAGGCCAAGTTTGACCAAGCCTCCCCTATAAATATGGGATGGCATTAGACATTTGGATCCAACAAGCATTGTAATCTCTTTTTGTGCAATACAAGTTTCTTTGGCTCAATTGCTCTTTTCTCTTGTTTGAGAATTTCTAGGCTTACTTAGCAACATTCGGCAAAGTTGTCTAAGTGCCGCACGGGTTAGCTGCGCAAAACATTCATCCCGTGACATTAAGCTGTATAAGTGTGTAAAAGACGATTTTTTCAATTCAAATAAAAAAAATTACAAAAACAACTATTTATAAAATTTCCTTGAACAAGTTAATAGGTTTTTTTTTCGAATAAATTAAAATTAAAAGGGAAAATTGTACGGGTACAAAATAAATTGAACAAATTCAAATAATTGAGTCCTAAAACTAATAGGTTTATTTATTCGAATAGATTGAAATTAAAAGGGCAAATTGAATGGGTACCAAATATTTTTCAGAGAAGCTGTATTTGATGATTTTTTCTTACAATAGTTTCGTTTTGCCTAAAGAAATCCTATTAATAGAATATCTTAAAACACCGTTATGATGCCAATATTTCATTAATGGTACTAACGAGTCAGTGTTAAATTGACAAAGCTGAAAATAGCTAGTTTTAAATTTGAGCTATTGTAAACAATTTTTGGTGGGGAATTATTAAAATGGCGATGATTTGGCCCAAATAAATTAGATTACAGAAGTCCCTCAAATACTATTATGATATCACTGTTTTATGTATACTAATAATTTGATGGCAAACTGATAATTTCCCTTTCATGACAATATATTCCTTAAGCCCATTAAGACCGGCACAGTGGAATATATAACGAGGACTTTGACAGCTTAGCATAACGAGAAATTTGATGTCAAGAATGTTGAGACTTGAGAATAATAGGCACTTAAAGACTTTGAAGATAGAACGTTTGGTAGACATATTCGCTACGCACTAATTTTTTTTTTTTCTCTTGTGTACTAATTTTTCTTTTTGTTCACTTGTAAATATCCAATGGCTTGTCAATTTGTTTACTATAATAGATTGTCTGTATATTGATTATCTGTTACGAGCTTTCTTGTATTATTGACTTTATGATGAAACGGAACTTGTGAGTACTATCAAAATATTAAAATAAAAAGACCTTCCCCAGTATATATATTTGAAGTAAGCGGCTAATAGCAAAGCACTAAAACTTTACATGCATTCTCATTAAAATATACAAGATGAATTTCTCTATGTTTCTTCGTTCTCTGTTTCTCGCCATACTCATCTCCTCCATCTTGGTCATACAGGGAGTTGCAGGTATGGTTTAAACAATGATTTTTAATCAATTTCTCTATTTATCTTTTAATGAATTAATCAATTCTTCTTAATTTAATGATTTTACTTTATCATTTAAAAAAAATCTCGAAATTTACTAAAAACAACAATTTTTTGTAATGATTTTGTCTTGGTTTTGTTCTTCTAAGTTATTTTCATGAAGAATTACAATTAAATCCCTAAGTATGGAATTTGAATTTGTTTACAAACTTGAATTTTTTTACAAAGTAACTATCCTTATTTTATCATTAATTACAAAGGATTTGGAATTAGTCATGATGAGCTTTTTATATATAGTATTGTGATTGGTGGTTATTGAATAAAAAAAAATAATGTGATTAAGTTTTAACCGTACATTGTTACATATGTACATATGGAAGAAGATTACAAAAATGTTTGTACAACTCAACTCAACATTAGTTAGATCAAAATTCCATTGAAAATGCTCGACCTTCTCATATTGTTTCTCTAGGTACTTTTGTAATATCCCACATCACTAGCGAGCGATTTCTTGGATTGGTTTATAAGTCGTAGGCTCCTCTAAGTAAGTGAAAGGTTTTTAGGTTGCACAGCCCTATAACAAAATTGTGACAGGATGTATAACCCAAAGCGAATAATATCTACCTAATGTGTGGATGGATATGTTAATTATATGATTTCATTTTGTTTTGTTTCCAATGACCTTCAGTAGGACACAAGCTCCTCAAAGGAGGAAGTATGTAATATCCCACATTATTAGCGAGTGAGTTTCTGAAATGTTTTATAAGTTGTAGGCTCTCCTAATAAAGTAGGTGCGTTTTGGGTTATAAAACCCAGTAACAAAACTGTGGCGGGTTATGTATTCAAAGCAAATAATATCTATTTAGTTGTTAGACTCGAGCTGTCAATTTTATATAGATTTTTGCAATTATCTTATTTATGTTATTCATATTCTCCAATTTAAAAACAAATATAAGACTAAAGATACAATTTTTTTATGCAAATTATTATGTACAAATTTTACAAACCAAATGTGAAATGAAAATATTGGAGGAAGGAAAGCATAAAAGTTCAATGCAAATAATAGTATTACTATTTTTTTCCTTCTCCAAGGAGGAAAAAAAAAAGGATTTGGTTCTCTCTAAATTACTTAGTTTTGTTTTTTTCAAAACGAAACGCAACTTAAATCTAATTTTTAACAGTGTTAAGACCTGGGTTATCAGCAGCACGGCAATACGAAAAGAAAAAGGAAATGTCTTTCTCTAATTATATGTAGACAGATGTATGCAGATGCATGCAAGGGAAAGTAAAATGTCTTTCTACATCCTCATCCATAGACTTCAATTAGCTTCCTCATTAACTGCAGCTAAGTCCTAGAATTGAAAATGCTGAACCATTTAGAATCAAAAAATTTAATGGATCATCAATTAATTTTCTGAATCAAGAGAACATCCTAATCCTAACCCTAATTTCCTTTAGCCCAAATGTTTTGACGTCATTTTTATTCTCCCATGTCACAATTAAATTATAAACAAATATGTATGCAATTAATGTTCGAATTTCTCTTTGGAACTTCTGCAGATGCCAGGCTGATATTTACAGTTCGTAAAGTCTGGCCAAGCCCACCTCCTCCACCTCTGATAAACAATGGACCAATACAATCCATTTTACCCATGGAACAAGGATCATGATTCAGCCTTATATATTTATTAGTTTATGTTATATTCTTGGAAGGATGTGATATTGTGACATCTCAATCTTAAGGCAAAGTGTAAGAAAATTTCCAAGAAATAATTATCAGTTACTATTTTTATGTAAAACAGATTGATTGTTTCTCAAATTAATCTCCAATTGTTTTACTTTGTATATTTATTTTGTCCACTTAATTAAAAGTCTAACACCAATTTCATGATCCAATTGCACTTGTCCAAACTCAATTTCAAAACTTAGTCTATGGAAGTTTCAAGAATTGTGTAGAAAAAAAGAGATGACTAATCTAAAAAATATCTAATGGATGTGGAAATATCTAAATCTAGAAAACTCTTGAATATTTGGTGTAAATGTGATTGTTAAATTTTTATAATTTAATATTTGAATGGTCAGTATTAGTTCTAGTATACTATAAATGCCCATTAACTCTTTGTTATAGGCATCAAGTGTAAGAGTGAAGAATTAGAAGAGAGAAAGAAGAGTGAGTCGTGAGTGTTGTAGCGTCTCTCCTACAAAATATTGATAAAGTCCATTAGTTTAGTAAAATTTTTCTGCTGTCCATATAGTTTTAGTTTTGACCAGTTTAGTCCTCTTTAGTTTTCAACAATTAGTATCAGGGCGTGGTTGGTCGGGGACCACTGTAGCAGTGCTGTCGAAATTTCATAATAGTCAAGGACTATCGTGGAAAAGCTGTAAGAGTATAAGAGGGCGATCGAAGATAATTTGGTAGAGCTTCATTGAATCGTGAGGAGTTTTAAAACTCTGTAAGTTCGTTGGTGAAAATCGAGTTTGTTTGGCATTGTCAAAGTCTTGAAAACATGATGATTGACATTCAAGTAGTTGGAGAAGTGAAGAAGCTCCACAACAAAAATTTGAACACATGGGCAACATTGATGGAATCCTACTTATAAGATCAAGACCTTTGGGAGATTGTTTGTGACAACGATGTGAAACCACCAACTGAGAATGCCGCCTTGAAGAAGTGGAATATTAAAGCTGGGAAGGCCATGTTCGCCATGAAGAGTACAATTACAGAAGAATTGTTGTAACAATTGAAGAAGAGATGCTATAACACATTATAAAGGCTAAAACGCCTAAGAAAGCTTGGGACACATTTGCAATGATTTTTTCGAAGAAGAACAACGTGCGGCTACAACCTCTAGAGAATGAGCTACTATCAATTTCACAACGAAACATGACAATTAATGAGTACTCCAATAAGGTAAAGTTCTTATGTCACGAAATTTCTAGGTTAGATCCTATTGCTGTAATTTCTGAATCTAGAATGAAGAGAATTATTGTTTATGATTTGAGACCCAAGTTTACAAGCTTTGTGATAACTCTATCAAATGAGAGTTATCATGGCACTTCTAAACTTAAATCAATAATACTTAGAGAGTAAATGATGTATTTTTATTGCACTCTTGTTATATTTTGCTTAAACAATTATCTTAGTTTATTCTTTATAAATTTTGTTTGCTTTAGAATAAATTGTGTGCTTAAATCATATGCACAATTGTAGGTGACAAGAAGCTCAAATTTTAAGGAATGAATGCTAATGCAATAGGCCTACAAAAGATGAAAAAGAGTTTAGCTAGAATTGAAACGAATCTGCAATAGTGTAGTTGCTGTAGCAACCCTGGAACAACGACAGAGAAAATTCTGCAGAATCTTGCGATATGTAGTTTCTTAATTTGGAAGATACGTAACCTAGGATTCTGTTTACCCTAATTTTTAACTATAAAAGGAGCACACATCATAGGAAAGGGAGGGAGCCGTCAATCATGATTAAAAAGAAATACAAGAAAGAAACAAAGAAGAAGATTGAAGAAAAGGATGCAAGTCTGCACCAATAACAAAATCTATAAAATATTTAGAATTCAACTTTTCTCATTCAACTATTGTTGTTCCTCTTTATTCTTTAGTTGGAAATATGTACTTGATGGTTGGAACTTTGTTGTTTGTTTTTCTTTTACAAGTTATGAACAAAATTTGATTGTAGTTGAGTGACAAATAATCTAGATGGGTTCTTGACTATTCTTATGAGTTGCTGCATGCCTACTGTAGCACTTTGCTTTAATAAATCTTATTACATTCATTATTTCGGTTGGCCTCCCATTTAATAATACCAGTTAAGAGAGAGCCACAAAAGGGCATGTCTTAGTGGAACTTATTAGAGCAATACTGGATCTTAAGTTGAGTTTCCTAGATTGAGTTTAACTTGAATCCCAAAAGGGCCACACTTGATTTAAGATTTGTGATGAATTAGATATATGGATTCACCTTGTAAAATAGAGAAAGCACATGCTTGCAATGTCGTATCTTGTGTTGACATAACAACTGGTCATTGTTAAGTTGCATAAGGGTATGAGAAGTCCAAAATGCCACAGCTGAGGATGCAAGGCAATTCTGCCCGGTGCTGTAGCAAATGCTATAGCAACTGGTGTTAATTTGACAATATAGTCACCCCATCGAGAGATTTTGATAATTTAACTACTCCACTTCTATTGAATTCTCTTTGTGTTGAACGTATAATTTAATTTATAATTGCATTTTTACTTTATTGAATTGTTATTGTCATTAGTTAATCAATCTTATTAATTTTTGTCAAGCTAAAGAACCAAAAATCAAACTCTATTGGGAGGCAACCCAACAATTAGGGAAGTCACTTAGCATTTTCATTTTCTTTTCTTAAATGTATTCATGAAAAAAAAAATTTGGGAGTTTGGTTTAAAGGATCCCTCTCGATTTTAAAGCTACCATGTAGAAGAAAAGTATGAGGAATTTATCAAACCGCGTAAAATCTTAGAAGAAAATGGGTTTTAGTTTCCACCTCAACCCTTAGGAATTGTGCAATCACTGTATGTTGCTGCTGTAAAGTATGGGTGGTTGGAGTTCTGTAACCATCCTCGAGACCCTGTGTCGCCGCTGGTAAAAGAATTTTACGCCAACCTATTAAGCCCTAGCCAACACAATATTTGGGTAAGAAACTCTGTTGTATCATTAGATTCTCGAGTTATTAATAGTTTCTATAATTTACCCTCTGAAGTGGATTGCGAGTATGCCAAATTACTTGGCAACATAACCCCACCAAAATGGAATAAGATCTTTAAAACACTTACCACAGAGGGTGCATCTTGGTCTAATGACGAAGGGCGTGTGATTAATAGGATAAACCTGAAACCCATTGCTAAGGTGTGGGTGAAATTTTTATAATCCAGATTGATGTCAACTACACACACCACCACTGTCTCACAAGAGAGGTTAGTAATTTTGTATGTCATTGTTAGAGGGTTGCCCATAGATATAAGAATCATTATAGAAAAAGAAATTAAGGAGTGTGCTATGAAAAAGCACAAAACAACTGCTTTGCTATTTCCTTCCCTTATCACCAGCATATGTGTGGTATCGAGAGTCCACCTTGATGCACAAGATGACCGTGTTAAGAATGATGATGCTCTCACTGCACGCACTATCGAGCGCATTGCTGGTGAAGCTGCTGTAGCCCCACCAGAACCAGTTGCTATAACAGGGGCGAGACGAGTTGTTGGTATGGAGAGGAGAATACAAGAATTGAGTGCCAGTATCACTCTGTGTGCTGAAGCCTATCAGAGGGAAAACAATCAGTTTTGGAGCTATTTGCAGCACTTGGAGGACCACTTCCATTAATTTGTTGTATACATGAAAAGTACCTAAAGCAATTTCCTTGATTCATTATTGCAGCAGTTCAAATTTGGTACCTCCACCACAGATGCTCCAGTAGAAGACAGTAAAGATGCTACTGACGCAGATGAACCCGAGGAAGAAGCTGAGCAGAATCGCAAACAGAGGCCGATTCAGATGTTAATGATCAATTAGACCAGCCTGAAGCAGAGGGTGTTAAGTCTACCACAGACAGTTCACCGACAGAGGCAGATGAAGACCGTGAAAAGAACTCAAGGAACCCCCGAAAAGGATATCTTCCAAGTCCAGAAAGAAGCATATCATAAGAGAGGAGAAAGATGAACCTGCAGAGGAGCCTCCCATTCCAGTCTTCTCTCGAAAGGGCAAAGAAAAAGTTATAAGCCCTTCTGCATTCGAAGACGAAGCAGAAGACATTAATGTAGAGTTGGAAGCTGCAGCAACCATGGTTACTCGCACACCCACAGAAATAAAGCGCGTACTCGATATCATTTCCGTAATCACGGGCGAAGGGTTTATAGACAAAAAAGCTGCTCCAGCCACCACATAACAAACTCCCAGCAAATCCATTCTCACTAGTCCTAAAGGACCAAGCAAGGGAAAATGGGGCACTTCTGGAGGTGTTACTGCCTCAAACATACCAGCGCAAAAGAGGACCAGATTATTCAGCCCCAGGATGCTACACCCATTGGAACTCCCCCAACCAGCCCATTACTGAGAAACAAAAGACGTTGTCCGCTACCTCACCACAAGGATCTCTTAAGGACCGTATGTAAAGCTCTTCTAAATAGCGGTGAATCTGTTACTTTCTGTTTCAGCATTCATGCCATCAATAGGGGAGTCCCATCTACCAGCTAGTTTATTTTATTTAAAAATTACAGTCCTTTTTTGTATTATTTTCTTATTCATTTTGCATTTTATTTATTCCATGTCTGTAGGAGTGATTGGTTTTGAGTGTTCTGTTTTGTGTGCTTGTGGGGACACAACACCTCTGAAGTTTTGGGGGTGTGTTTTTGCTTGTATTATGGTGTGAAGCTCTATTATCTAGTATTTGTATATGGATATGAAAATCTAATGAAGATAAATTGAGTGTTATTTAGTAGTTATGAGAATGCCAAGTAGGGATAATTATAGATGAAGGTTGAAATTTTGTCCTGAAACTTAGACTTTGGGTGAATTTTTTTTTTTGAATACTGTAGCAAAACCAGAAATTTTAAAAAATGGTAGAGAATACCTCAAGTTTGGGGGAAAATTTTTGTTGAACTGTGCTTGTTATGGAATAAATTTTACTCCAATGGCTTAAGTTGCTGAGTAACCAAGGCTGAGTATGCACCTCATATGCAAACTTGAGTCCAAAGGCAATAAGAGTTATGAACATTGCTGTATCAACTATAAAAAAAATAAAATTGGTCCTCTGTCTAGGATATTGAGTAGCCAAGTTTGTTCATGAGCCCCATGTTCAGCCTTGAGTTAAATATATCTTTAGATAAGGATATGTTATGAGGATTGCTGCAGCAACTTTGATCTGTTCAGTGGTTGAGTAACTGGGTGTCACCATTACAAGTGATCAATATTTACATGAAAAATCAATGATACATTGAGGAGAGTTTAAGTGAAAAAAAATTATTTTTGTTGTAGTATAATTTAAAGTTATTTACCAATTATGCTCCCCCATATGTGAATATATTTGTGTTCTACCTTTGAATTATATGCAACGTCTGTGTAATGCTATAGGACCTCTAGAACTTGATCAAAATGGCACACACACACTTTGGACAGAGTGGAGCCTAAGTCTAGAACTAAAATGCTATGACTATTTTGCATGATAGAGAGTGTAATCAGAGGGTTGGAAAATCCTTGTAAATTTTATGACAGAGCTAAGTTCTTTGTTGTGTGATTTTGTAAATGAAGTGTTAGTGTTGTTGTCATTACTTGAGGACAAATAATGGTTTAATTTTGGGGGTGTGAGAACTCTATAAAATGAGAATTATCATGGCATTTGTAGACTTAAATTAATAATACTTAGAAAGTAAATAATGTGTTTTTATTGTACTCTTGTTATATTTTGCTTAAACAATTATCTTAGTTTATTCTTCATAAATTTTGTTTGCTTTAGAATAAATTGTGTGCATAAATCATATGCATAATTGTAGGTGATCGGAAGCTCAAATTTGAAGGAAAGAATATTAATGCAATAAGCCTGCAAAAGATAGAAAAGAGTTTGGCTACAAAAGAATTGAAACGAATCTGGAACAGTGCAGTTGTTGTAGCCGTTGCTGTTGCAAACGTTGCTATAGCAAACGTTACTGTAGCCATTGCTATAGCAACCTTGGAACAACGATAGAGAAATTTCTGTAGAATCTTGCGATCTGTAGTTTTCTAATTTGGAAGATACACAACCTAGACTTTTGTTTATCCTATTTTTCAATTATAAAAAGAGAACACATCATAGAAAGGGGAGGGGGGCTGTCAATCACGATTAAAAAGAAAAACAAGAAAGAAATAAAGAAGAAGATTGAAGAGAATGACGCAAGTCTGTACCAATAACAAAATTTGTAGAATGTTTGGAGTTCAAGTTTTCTCATTCAACTCTTGTTCTTCCTCTTTGTTCTTTGGTTGGAAATATGTACTTGATGGCTTGAACTTTGTCGTTTGTTTTTTTTTTACAAGTTATAAACTAAATTTGATTGTAGTTGAGTGACAAATAATCTACATAGGTTCTTGACTGTTCTTATGAGTTACTGCATGCCTGTTGTAGCACTTTGCTTTAATAAATCTTATTACGTTCATTATTTCGGTTGACCTCCTATTTAATGATACCAATTAAGAGAAAGCCACAAAAAGGCCTATTTTACTGGAACTTATTAGAGCAATAATTGATCTTAAGTTGAGTTTCCTGGATTGAGTTTAACCTAAATTTCAAAAGAGTCACATTTGATTTAAGATTTGTGATGAACTAGATTTAGTGATTCACTTTGTTAGGTAGAGAGAGCACATGCTTGTAATGCTATATCTTGTGTTGACATAACAACTGGTCATTGTTAGGTTGCATAAGGGTATAAGACGTCCAACATGCGACAGCTGAGGATGCAAGGTAATTATGCCTAGTGCTGCAGCAACTGCTGTAGCAACTGGTGTTAGTTTGACAAGATAGTCACCCCATCGAGAGAGTTTGATCATTCAACTACTCCACTTCTATTGAATTCTCTTTATGTTGAACGTACAATTTATTTTATAATTGCATTTTTACTTTATTGAATTTTTATTCTCATTAGTTAGTCAATCTTATTAATTTTATCAAGTTATGATAGAAGAAAGTTTGCACTGTTGTGATTGCTATAGCATTTCTAGTAGGACCAGTCCCTGTGGAGACGATCTTGAACACTCATCACTTTATTACTTGTTGTGCACACTTGCACATTAACACCAATAGCAATTAAGCTTAAAATATACAACACTTTGTACAACTATCCAAAGTTGGCCAACTTAACCAACCATTGAGGAATTTAAAATTTTACTTGTTGATCAAGAAGCGATTGACAAGCAAATGAGTGGGGTCTCAATAAAGAATGAGGAGGAAGCACTCTTCATTGATAAGAAGAAATATCGATTCAGGGGACATAGTGGTGCTGGATCAAAAGGAGATATTGATAAGTTAAGAGATCATCAATGAGAAGGTAGCTCATAAATAGGGAGAGCGCAAAGGAATTGCAGTAGCGATGTCCAATGCAAGTTAAAAAAAAACTTTTGAAGGGAATTACCACAATTGTGAAAAGAGAGGTCATATGGCGAAAGATAACTGGTCTAAGAAAAAGTCTGAGGAGAGCAATGCCGCCACTTCCAATCAGAAGAAAGATAGTGACTAGGAATAAGAAATTGAAGCATCAATCGCCATTGAGGAAGTGGAGGTAGCCCTCACAGTCACAAAACCTGGCCGAATTAAGTACGAGAGTGATTAGATCGTCGACTTAGGGTGTTCAAATCACATGATTGGTGATAGAGAGAAGCAACAAGACATGACTATATACAAATAAGGATGCGTAGTAGTAACAACAAATAACTCATGTCCACCTTATAACTCTATGAAATGATAGTTATTATGCCATTTTAAGGCTTAAATTAAGACTACTTAGAAAGTAATTGATATGTTTTAGTGCACTTTAATGATAATTTGCATTACATTCATTTTAGTTTGAGTTTAATAAAGTTTATATGATTTTTGAATAATTGTATGCCTAAAACATATGTTAAATTGTAGGTAATTGGAAACTTGAATTTATAGAAAGGATGCTATTGCAATGGACTTATAAAGGACAAACGAACATGGTTATAGAAGAATTGGAGCAAGTCTAGAATAGTGAAGATGCTATAACCATTACTGTAGCAATCCTCGAGCATTGTCGAAAAAATCCGAGCAAAATATTTAGAATATTGCGATCTGCAGTTTCTTAATCTAAAGATACGCACCCTAAAGTTTTTAGTTACCCTAATTTGCTATTATAAAAGGAGGCGTACATGAAAAAAAAAAGGGGGGCGGCAACAATCAAGATCAAAACAGAAAATATACAAAGAAGAAACAAAATTTCCGAGCAGAAATTAAGGCTGCACCAGTAGGAGAAATTGCAAAACCAATTGGAATTCTTTCTTTCTCATTCTTTTCTTATTTAGTTGTTATTCATTGATCATGAAGATGCATTCGATGGCTAAATCTTGGTTGTTTATTTACCTTTAATAAATTATGAACTAATTTTATTTGTGGTTGACTGTTAAACTAGCTTGTGGTTAAGTGACTGATTATAGATGTTGCTGCATATTTGCTATAACATTTTGCGTTGATAGTATTTATTTAAAGTCATTGTTTCGGCTAACCACCCATTTAATGATATAAGATAGAAAAAAGCCACATAAGGGCCTATTATAGTGGAATATATCAGAGCAATACTCAGTCTTGGATTGAGTTTCTTGGATTAAGTTTAACTTGAGTTCTAAAAAGGCCATGCTTAGTCTAAGATTAGTGATGAACTAGATATAAGGATTCACCTTGTAGGGTAAAGAGAATCTGAATATGTAATGCTATATCTTATGTAGGTATAACAATTAGTCATTGTTATATTGCATAAAGATATAAGACATCCAACATGCTATCGCTAAGGATAAAGCTAGTTTATGCTCAGTGTTGTAGCAATTGAGCTTAACATGCATAAAACAATCAACACCATCAACAGAGTTTAATCACTCAATTACTCCATCCCTATTGGTTTAACCTTTTTTATTAACATGTAAATTATATTCATTGCATTTTTAATTATTGTGATTTTATTTTACTAAGTTACTTGGTCATATTAGTTGTATTGATTTAATTTAGAACATAGATTGCACTGTTGAAATTGCTGTAGCAAGTCTGATAGCATCAATCCCTATAGAGACAATCTTGAATATTCATGATTTTATTACTTGTTGTGTACACTTGCACATTGACACCATAGCAATTGAAGTAAAATCTACAATAAGTTTTTGGTGCCGTTGTCGGGCTTTGATTGTTTATTTTTTATTTGTGAAATCAATTTTGATAGTGCTAATCTTTGATTTTGTTTTGAATTGTTTACTTTGTTAATAGATCACTCTTGCATGCATAAATACAAACGTAATGAATTTTAATTTGATCCAGAGATTGAAAGAATTGCAAGGAGATTGAGAAGAAAGCAAAGAAATACAAAAGCTGCTGTAGCAATGGATGACTTGCAAAACTTAGACACTCACGGACCAATACAACCTATCAATGGTCAAGAAGATCAGAACATGCAAATTAATCAGAGACTACTAGGGAATAATAATATTATCTATATGGCAGATGATAGAGACAGAGTCATTAGAGATTATGTTGTGTTGGCCTCTCAAGTTACAATCAGAAGATCCTCATCTCCACCTTAAGTGTTTTTGGAGGTGGGTGATACTTTTAAAATTGTTGGAGCATCACAGGATACATTGAGGCTAAGGCTCTTTCATTACTCTTTAAGAGATCGAGCAAGAGCATGGTTGAACTCTTTACCACTAGACTCCATCGCAACATGGAATGACTTGGCTAATAAGTTTATGATAAAGTACTTCCCACCAATCAAAAATGCAAAGTTGTGAAATGAGATCACTTTTTTTCATCAACTACAAGATGAAAGCTTGTATGAGGCTTGGGAAAGATTTAAGGCATTGCTCAGGAGATGTCCTCATCATGGCATTCCTTACTGCATACAGTTAGAAACCTTCTATAATCGGTTAAACCCAAGCACTAGATTGATGGTCGATACTTCAGCAAATAGGGCTTTATTATCTAAATCTTACAATGAAGCCTATGAAATTTTGGAGAGAATTGCTAATAACAATTATCAGTGGCCACCAACTAGACAAACTACAACAAGAGGAGCAATAAAGATACACAATGTGGATGCATTTACAACATTATCAGTCCAAGTAACATCATTGACTAATATGGTGAAAGTTATGACCACTGCTCTAGCAACTGTCAATCAAATTGCTGAGTTTCTTGTGTGTACTATAGAGAGGGGCATTTATTTAATGATTTCCTAGGGAATCCAGCTTCAGTCAATTATGTGAGCAACTTCAATAGACAGAACCATAACAATCTATATTCCAATATCTACAACCCTAGATGGAGGCAACATCCAAACTTTTCATAGAGGAACTAGAACTTGCATGCTCCAGCATCCAGTGGACAAAATAGACCTATTCACCCACCTAGTTTTCATCAGCAGAATCAAGGGCTAAGAAACACCAACAATGATCAATTTAGTTCCTTGGAAACACTACTTAAATAATACATTGTGAAGAATGAACCAATTGTCCAAAGTCAAGCTGTATCATTGAGAAATTTAGAAAATCAAATTGGACAGTTTGCCACAACATTAAGTAATAGATCTCAGGGGAGTTTACCCAGCAACACAGAAGATCCAAAGAGAGAGGGTAAAGAACATTGGAAGGTGATCAATTTAAGGTATGAGAAGGATGTTGATATTTCTATTAGTATACCAAGAAAAGAGATGAAACCTATTTCATCTTCCGAGGAACTTCAAGTTGAAAAAGAATTGCAGAAACCCAGTTATCAAAACACTAGTGAAAGTAGTCAGGCTACAGTAACCACAGAAAGAAATTATTTAGTACCTGTCGAGGCAGAAGCTGCAACACCAGCAGTAGCAACCCAGAGTCGATCAAAAGAACAACAACCTATATCGCCTATTGTAGTGTAGAAGTTTACGCATCCACCCCTTTTTCCCACGAAGATTCTAGAAGCAAATACAAGATAAGCAGTTCAACAAATTCTTGGAAGTGTTGAAACAATTGCATATCAACATTCCCTTTGTGGAAGCATTACAACAAATGTCCAATTATGTGAAATTTTGAAGGATATTTCGGCAAAAAAAGAAAGGTTTGGAGAATTAGAAATTGTTGCTCTAACACAATAATGTAGCTAAATGCTTTCAAATAAAATTCCTCAAAGACTAAAAGATCTAGGAAGCTTCACAATACCATGTTCTATTGAAACTAAGTAGAATGGTAGAGCACTTTGTGACTTACGAGCAAGTATTAATCTCACGCCCTTATCTATATTTAAGCAATTGGGAGTTGGTGAATTCAAACCAACAACATTCACTTTAGAACTTGCTGACAGATCTCATGCATATCATGAGGGTAAGATTGAAGATGTCTTGGTAAAGATGGACAAATTCATTTTTCCAGTAGATTTTATTGTACTAGATTTTGAGGTAGACAAGGAAGTGCCAATTATACTTGGTAGACCTTTCCTAGCAACAAAGAAGACTATAATTGATGTGTAGAAAGGAAAGTTGACAATGAGGGTGAATGACTAACAAGTCAACTTCAATGTGTTGGAAACTATGAAAAGTCTTGATGAAGTTGAAGACTGTAACTTCTTGAGTGTTGTAGACCTTATTGTGACAAAAAGAATAGACAGCTGCTGCAGTAAAGACGAAATCAGAGTTGCTACTTTTGAATAACTTGAAGAAGAAGTTACTGCAGCACCCAAATAGCATGGTTATGAGAAAAGTAATCTGTAAGACATGACAAACACTTTGAATTTCTAGATCTTTCAAATAGGGAAGTAAAACAAAAAGTTCTATCTATTGAATCACCTCTTATTTTAAAATTGAAACTTTTACCTTCACACTTGAAATATTTTTACGTTGGCAAAAATAATACACTTCCTGTAATCATTTCATCTTCTTTAAATACATATCAAGAAATGATCTTGGCAGAAGTGCTGGGGAAATACAAAAAGGCAATTGGATGGACTATGGTAGACATTAAGGGAATCAGCCCATCCACATGCATGCATATGATTCGGCTAAATGACTATTACAATAACTCAGTAGAGCAACAGAGGAGACTAAACCCTATCATGAAGGAAGTTATAAAAAAAAATATCATCAAATGGCTGGATGTTGGGATCATATACCCGATATCTGACAATTCTTAGGTGAGCCTAGTATAATGTGTTTTAAAGAAAGGTAGAGTAACTGTTGTAGCAAATGAGAAGAATGGACTTATTCCCACAAGAATAGTAACATGATGGAGAGTTTGTATGGACTATAGGAAACTTAACAAAACCACAAGGAATGATCACTTCCCACTGCCATTTATAAATCAGTGCTGGATAGACTTACTGGAAAACATTACTACTATTTCTTATATGCGTATTTAGGCTACACCTAGATTGCTATAGCACCAGAGGACCAACAGAAGACCATATTCACCTGCCCTTATGAAACTTTTACTTTCAGAAGAATGCCATTTGGTCTATGTAATGCTCCAGCAACCTTCCAGAGGTGTATGATGTCCATATTTTCAAATATGGTTGAGAAGACATTGGAAGTTTTCATGGATGATTTCTCAGTCTTTGGAGATGCGTATGAAGATTGTTTGCACAACCTAGAAGATGTGCTTAAAAGATGTGAGGAGAACAACTTGGTACTCAATTGTGAAAAATGTCACTTTTATAGTACAAGAATGTATAATTCTGGGTCATAGGATGTCCAAGAATGGGATAGAGGTGGACAAGGCCAAGATAGATGTGGTAGATAAACTGCTACCTCTAACTTCGGTCAAAGGTATTAGAAGTTTTTTGGGACATGCTGGGTTCTACAGAAGGTTCATCAAAGACTTTTACAAAATAGCTAAACATTTATGTATGTTATTGGAGCATAACATGTTTTTTAATTTTGATGAAGATTATTTCAAAACCTTTAGTGAGTGAAAGAAAGCTCTAGTAACAACACCAGTTATTGTAGTACCAGATTGAAGTCTACCTTTTGAACTGATGTGTGATGCTAGTGATCATTCTGTTGGAGCACTGTTGGGGCAGAAAAAGAACAAGATTTTTCACTCCATTTACTATGCCAATAAAACTCTTGCTACTGCTCAAATCAACTACACCACTACTGAAAAAGAGTTACTAACAGTGGTGTTTGCCTTTGATAAATTTATAGCCTGCTTAGTAGACACCAAAGTGATAGTTTACACTAACCATGCAATAATAAAATATATGATTTCAAAGAAAAAGAAGGATGCCAAGCCAAGATTGATAAAATGGATCTTATTGTTATAAGAGTTTGATTTGGAGATCAAGAATATGAAAGGGACTGAAAATCAAGTAGTAGATCATCTCTCAAGGTTATAAGCAAATGCCAACACATTGACCAAACAAGACATTACTGAAACATTCCCTGATGAGCAACTGTTAATGCTACAGTATGCACAGCTGCTGCAGCAAGCTGGACTCCCATGGTATGCAAATTTTGTTAATTACTTGGTGAGTGTGTTGTTACCACCTAATTTGAATTATCAGCAGAAGAAGAAATTTTTTCATGATGTTAGAAGCTACCAGTGGGATGATCCATATTTATACAAGCTCTGCTCAGACAATGTGATCCGAAGATGTTTACCTGATGAAGAAATCTCACATATATTGCATTCGTGCCATATTGCAGCATATGGAGGACATTTCAGAGGCCACAGAGTAGCGCCGAAGTTCTACAATTAGGTTATTACTAGCCCTCTATTTTTAAAGATGCTTATGAGTTGGCTAAATGTTGTGACAGGTGCTAAAGAATATGAAACATATCTCAAAGACATGAAATGCCATTAACAAACATTTTGGAGGCGGAGATCTTTGATGTATGGGGGATAGACTTTATTGGCCCGTTCCCACCATCTTTGGGAACTTATATATTCTAGTTGCTCTAGACTATACATCTAAATGGGTGGAGGCTGCAACATGTTTGTTATAGCATTTTTCTTTGATAGTATTTATTTAAAGTTATTATTTCGACTGATCACCCATTTAATGATATAAGATAAGAAAGAGCCACAAAATGGTATATTCTAGTGGAACGTATTAGAGCAATACTCAATCTTGGATTGAGTTTCCTAGATTAAGTTTAACTTGAGTATTAAAAAGGTTATACTTAGTCTAAGATTAGTGATGAACTAGATATAGAGATTCACCTTATAGGGTAAAGAGAATCTGAACATGTAATGCTACATCTTATGTAGGTATAACAACTGGTCATTATTAGGTAGCATAAATATATAAGACATCCAACATACTACCTCCGAGGATAAAGCTGGTTTCTGCCCAGTGCTGTAGCAGATACTGCAGCAATTGAGCTTAATATGCATAAAACAGTCAACACCATCAAGAGAGTTTAATCACTCAATTATTCCATCCTTATTGGTTTAACCTTTTTTATTAACGTGCAAATTCTATTCATTGCATTTTTTTATTGTGATTTTATTTTCCTAAATTACTTGGTCATATTAGTTATATTGATTTAATTTAGAACATAGATTGTACTATTGAAATTATTGTAGCAAGTCTGATAGCATCAATTCCTGTGGAGACGATCTTGAATACTCATAATTTTATTACTAGTTGTTTACACTTACACATTGACACCATAGCAATTGAAGTAAAATCTACAACACTACAAATAGCTAACGTTGGCACTATAATTCTTAAACCTCAATATGGTCCATATAAAGTGGCACTTCAAGATGTGTGTTATGTCCTAAGTATGAAGAAAAACCTACTCTCAGTATCACAATTAACATCATTAGGAAACTATATCTTATTCATTCTCAAGATGTCAAAGTGTATCAAGAGGTAAAGATCTTTAGAACAACTATTGTTGAAGGACGAAGGCTAGAGTGAGTTTATATATTATCAGTAAAGTCTGCTTATATAGACAAGACTAAAAAAACTGAGACAATAAATTTATGGCATGCTCGGTTTGGACATGTTAGCTATCACATGTTGAAGGTGATGATGAATAAGCTAACGCTCTGAGGTTTACCTTAACTTGATGTAAGAATAGACATACTTGAAATTCTAGTTATGTAATTCAAGAGGGGGTGAATTGGGTTTCTAAAAATTATACAATTCTAAAACAAAACTCAACACAAATTTGAAACGAAATTAAAGCAATAACAAATAAATTAATTACAATATAAAAAGATAAGGAAATAGAGATTCAAACACAGAGAGTTTTACGTGGTTCATCCAACCTCGCCTACGTCCACGCCTCCAAGCTTTCCGGGCTTGAGAATTTCACTTAGCAAGCCTCCAAGGCTTCAAATGTTTACAATTGACTTCCAAGGTGTCAATGAACCTTTGTAACAAGTGATTATCCCAAATCTCTTAACTCAAGTGTATCCCAACACTTACGATCACTCAAAGTAAAGATTATAAATTTGTTCTTCACTCACACTATACTTAAGATTACAAATCAATGCCCAATATGTGAATAAATGAAGTAAGAATGTGTTTAAAGCTTTATGAAGGTTGTATTCTCATTTATGAGCTCAATGATAGCATTGTGATCAACCTTTGTTTGAATTTGAATGAGCTTATTTATAGTCAGAGTTGAAAAATAGCTATTATTGACTGTCTCCCCGCAATCAAATTGCCATTAGCCACTAACGGTTAATCGTTTGTATTGGTCAAAGTTACCGTTTAGCCTAATTTCAAATAAACGGTTGGTCATTTGTCACTACCCTTTCACCGTTAATTTCCAGAGACACGTAAAACAAATTTCTGCTATCCATTCTTGCTTGAACAGTTAAAGGTTAGTATAAAATGACACTTTGGAAATTATCGGTTAGCCGTTTGAAGGTAACGATTCGCCGGTTATTTCCAGTGACTTGCAAAACGAAATAGCCTTATCCGTTTCAGTTACATGGTGCAAGATTAATACAAGCTTCTATTATGGAATTTATTGGTTAACCGTTTACTATAAACGGTTCACCGTTTCATTCCAATGACCTTCCCAGACCATTTATGTTTTCCGTTTCTGCTAACCAGTTAGAGCTTAAACAATTGTCCCTCTTTGGATTTTATCGGTTAACCGTTTCAAAACAGTTTCACAATTTTAGCCAAATATCACAGGGAATCATTTTCCAACTTAAGTATATTTAACTATACATCTTTCATGAACACAATTGGAATGATTATATGGCTTTTGTTTATTAATGAATAGCTCCAACATTTTAATCAAACACATTCTCTCCCTTTTTTATGATAAAAATTTTCTTTTCAATATTTTGCTCTCCCTAACTATATGCTCCTCCTAAATATATGGACAAATTAAAAATTGTTCAATAAATAGATTTTTACTCAATAAATCAAAAAATATTTATACTTATTTAATTGTTATCTCCCCCTTCATGATTTTATACTCATTATTCATTTTAGCAGAGAAAGAATACTTATTCATTATCAGTACTTATTCATTATTAATATCTCCCCCTTCATCATTAAAAAGAAAAAAATAGGAAAAGAATACATAAAACATAGAATTGAGAAAGAGATTACCCAAAGTAAAACTAGCAGAAATTTTGGCAGAGTCTCCCCTTAAAAATGAACATATCCTCAAATACAGAACAAGATTAAAAACACTTCCAAATATGATATAACAAGTTTGTTAAACCAACAACTCCAACAAGTCAATAATTCAATCGCATATACTCAACCATCATCAAAATCATGTAAAAGAATCCATCAAAATCATCAACAAAACATAATGGAATCAAAACACAAAATATAAGTATCAAGAACACACATATATATAAACAGAATATGAAATATATGTGCGATAAGATAAAGAACAGAACTAAGATGGAGGTGGTGAAGATGAACTGCCAGGGTCATAGCCAAAATAACGAAGGAGAGTCCGCTGTCCAACATTCAGCTCAAGCTGTGGATCGATGCTCTACTGCTAAAAAATCTGAAACTGAGAGCGTAGCTGATGCTGGTCTCGAGAAAGAGTGTCCAATTTATCGAGAATCAGCTATTGCTGCTCAGAAAGTCTGTGAACGTCATCAACCAGTTGCTATAAAGTGTCCGATACTGGGGGCTCGGCAGAAGTAGGAGGCTACTCAAGAATAGAAGATGGCTCAAGAGTGGTAGGTTGTTCGGGAACTAGAGGCAGCTCGGAAGTGGAGGGGATATCAGTGTCCATCTCACGCTTCTTTGTATCGGAATCAGCTAGAAGCTGGGGAATAGAGCGTCGACGAGGAGGTAGATGATGGGCTTCTAGTCTAAAATCGGGAAGCTGATCGGGGGGATAAATATCATTTAGCATCCGATCATCCTTTGGAGCAATCAAGGTATCCCGATTTTTGGAGTTTTTAGTCTTGATCCATTGGTCGTTCTTTCTAGAAAAACTAATACTACTCATGGCTTCCGGACCAATTCATCTTGTTTCCTTCTATACAGCATCCCGTAGAGGCACTTGAAAGTACCGCAAAATCTTAGAAATGATATTGCCATAAGGAAGCAAACAATGGTTAACCGCAGGAGTAGTCAGCATATGGCGCATAATGATATACCCAAGGTTAATAGGACGCCCTGTAAGGAGACTGTCTAACAGCCCCACATCCAACCATGCGACCTCATCCGAATGACCCTTTCTAGGTGTAATGATATGCTGTAAAATAGTATGAAGGATACAAACTTGGAGAGGTAACAATTAAGACCGAAAAGGTAAATTGCAAATGTCATTAGTCAAGTCTCGATGACAACAAATATTTCGGACACCGAGATGATGACCGAAACTAGTAAATGAGAGGGCTTTCCTAGATGTATAAATCCTATTGCCATCATTAGAAATCCCTAGAATATTGTTCAAGAGCTCAACATCAAATTCAATAGGGACACCCCCAATATGACTAACAATCTTATCTAATCGAGTTTCTGAAAGTTCCATATTTGAATAGAAAACTCCAACTAGATTAGGATACACTTTGTCATCAAAATCTATAGCGGACTCCCAAGGACATACTATATTTCTAACACTCCTACTACAAACAATTAACTCTTTAAAATCTTTAATATCCACATAAAAAGAGTCAAGTACCTATCGACCCATGAAACGATCCTCAAAATGCTTGGCTACATTTATAGGAAAGTGAATTCTTTCGAATTCAGAGGGTTCTCGTGGAGGTATAGGAGTCCTAGGAGGAACTACTTTCCTCCTCTGAGGTCTCTGAGATGACCCAACCATGGTGAAAAACAGAGAAAATAAGGAAATTTAAGGAAGATGAGTTTTGAAGAAAATGAACCGATTTAAGAATGAGTAAAGGAAGTAAAATTGAGGCTTAATGTGGTCAAGGAAAGGAAAAAATCCGATTAAAAATACTGAGAATTGTTCGACTGCCCTTAGGGTTTGAATTTGGGATTTTTTTATTTTTAGGCTCGATTTATGTTTTGAATAGGTAAAAATGTTCTAATGATGATTAGAAATGATTTTATTAGCTTGATTTGGCAAGTGAAGGGAGAAAAATGAGAGATTGAAGGAAGAGAAAGCTTTGGCTACGTCGTCAATGGTGTACACAGTAAGCGGGTAAGTGAAGAAGAAGAAGAAACTCTTGAAACTGTTTTATATCGCACGAAAATGGCGAACCGTTTTATGTAAACGGTGAGGGAGTAAATTCCAGAGAACACTTAATGGGGAACAGTTAAAGGTTAGTCCTTAACGGTTAAGGGGTAAATTTCAGTTAGCTCTCTGTTTTTAAACAGTTTACCATTTGCATCAAATGGTAAAGGAGTAATTAACATCCATCATATCCTAGTTTCTGGAATTAAACGGTACACTGTTTATTGAGAAACGGTTATCCATTTATTTCATGTGTAATTTCACACATTTGATTTAATATTTGGCCAACAAATAATACATTCTAAGATCATTTGATTGATCCAAAAATGTATTCAAACAATCAATTCATATAAACATTCAGAGATTTAAATGTAAACACATCACTCATATATCATGCTTAAGCGTTTCATAAATGCCACAAAATCGTCAAATCATCAATTAATGGATTCAATAATCATGAATAGAGATGTTAATGTGATAATTTCATCATCCCAAGTTCATGCTAAATTTTTAAAAATTGTTCTTCGCCAAGAGGGTTTGTAAAAATATCAGCAAGTTTTTTTTTCCATAGAAATAAACTCTAATACAATATCTCTCTTTTGAACATGATCTCTCAATAAATGATGTCTTATTTCTATATGCTTGGTTCTAGAGTGTTGAATGAGATTCTTTGAAAGATTTATAGCACTAGTATTATCACATTTAATAGGAATTTGTTCAAGATTAATACCATAATCCCTAAGTGTTTGTTTCATCCAGAAAACTTGTGCACAACAACTTCCTGCAACGATATATTCAGCCTCAGTGGTTGAAAGTGCCACAAAATTTTATTTCTAACTAAACCATAAAATAAGTGAATGACCTAGTAAATGGCAAGTTCCACTAGTGTTTTTCCTATCGACTTTGTAGCCGGCAAAATCCGCATCCGAATAACATGTTAAATCTATATGAGTTTCTCTAGGATACCAAATGCCAAGATATATGGTTCCACTCAAATAATGGAAATTTTTTTTACAGCAAGCAAATAAGATTCCTTGGGACAAGATTAAAATATTGCACACAAACATACATTAAACATGATATTGGGTCTACTTGCAGTTCAGTAAAGTAAGGATCCTATCATACCTTGATATATTTTGATATCTACTTCTTTGCCTTTTTCATCTTTGTCAAACGTGGTCATTGTGCTCATTGGAGTACTTTTGGTCTTCGAGTCATCAATGCCAAATCTCTTAAGTAAATCTTTCACATATTTAGCTTGAGTTATGAAAATTCCTTCCTCATTTTGTTTAATTTGCAGCCCAAAGAAGTACTTTAACTCTCCCATCATACTAATTTCGAATTCCTTACTCATACAAGATGAAAACTCCTTGCACAAAGACTTATTAGTAGAACCAAAAATAATATCATCAACATAAATTTGTACAACGAGTATCTGCTTTAAAGCAATAACAAAAATCCCAAAACGAAATTAAAGCAATAACAAATAAATACAGAGATTTTTACGTGGTTTGGCCAACCTCGCCAACGTTCAGGCCTCCAAGCTTTTCGGGCATGAGGATTTCACTAAACAAGCCTGCAAGGCTTCAAATATTTACAACTAACTTTCAAGTTGTCAATGAACCTTTACAACAATAGATTATCCCCAATCTATTAACACAAGTGTATCCCAACACTTACAATCACTTAAAGTAAAGATTATAAATTTGTTCTTCACTCACACAATACTTAAGATTATAAATCAATGCCCAATATGTTAATAAATGGAGTAACAATGTGTTTAAGGCTTTATGAATGTTGTATTCTCAGTTATGAGCTCAATGATAGCATTGTGATCAACCTTTGTTTGAATTTGAATAAGCTTATTTAATGTTAGAGTTGAAAAATAGCCGTTATTGACTGTCTCTCCATAATCGGATCGCCGTTATCCACTGATGGTTAACCGTTTGTACCAGTCTAAGTTACTGTTTAAGCCAAATTTTAAATAAATAGTTGACCGTTTGTCACTACCCTTTCACCGCCAATTTCCAGAGACCTGTAAAACAAATTTCTGCTATCCGTTCTTGCTTGAACGGTTAAAGGTTAGCATAAAATGACACTCTAAAAATTATCGGTTAGCCGTTTGAAGGTAACGGTTTTCCGGTTATTTCCAGTGACCTACAAAACTAAATAGCCTTATTTGTTTAAGTTAAATAGTGCAAGATTAATACAAGCTTGTATTCTGGAATTTGTTGGTTAACCATTTGCTATAAACGATTCATCGTTTAATTCCAGTGACCTTCCCATACCATTTATGTTTTCCGTTTCTGCTAACCGGTTAGAGCTTAAACAATTGTCTCTCTCTGGATTTTATTGGTTAACCGTTTCAAAGTAAACGGTTCACCGTTTACTTCCAGAATCACATGTTTAGGCAAATATCACAGGGAATCATTTTCCAATTAAAGTATATTTAACTATACATCTTTCATGAACACAATTGTAATGATTACATGACTTTTGTTTATTAATGAATAGCACCAACATTTTAATCAAATATATTTAAAGTTTGTTATCATCAAAATCAATATAATTAACATATTCATGTTAACAATACTGTGTACAGGGTGTAAGCATGGAACAACTCACCAACTCCCACATGAGAAGTCGGAATTTAAAGTAAAAGAACCATTAAAACTAATACACTTTAACGTTTTTGGGTCTATCAAGTAACGTTTTATCAATGGCATGCAATATATGGTCACATTCATCGATGGCTTCTCCAAGTATATTTGGTATTCTTTATGAAAGAAAAATTTGATACTTTTCAAAGTTTAAGGAATTCAGACACAAAGACAAAAGAGAAGTAAGGAAGAAGGTTTATAGCCTACGAACAGACAATAGAGGAGAGTGTACATGATACGAGTTCTCCTAACATTTCCAAAACTATAAGATACACCATCAATTCACTTGCGTCAATACACCACAATAAAATGGCATAGTAGAATGAAAGAACCAGCATCTAGTGGAGATCTATTAGAGTATAACATATGCGAAGAATGTAATAAGGAGGTTTTAAGCCGAAGATGTGAAGATAGCAATTCATGTATGAACAACTTTTCTCAACCAAAATTAAGGTTCATATCACCTTACGACAAGTTGTGGATTGTGAAGCTTATAGGAAGCTACTTTCGTATATTCGAATATGTGTGCTATGTCTTCGTGCCAAGCTAATTGCAAAGAAAATTTGACAAAAAGGTGATTCATTGTATTTTTTTCAGGTACGAAATCTAGAAGAAATATGGAGGTGTTGTGATCCTATTAGTGGGTGATGCTATATAACACAAAATGTGGTGTTTGGCAAAGCATTTTAGTGGTGGTCCTGAGAAAAAAAAAGAGCAACCAGATTTAAAAGAAATTAAAGATCAAATGAAGGAAAAAATTATCGAAATTCGCTCAAGTAAAAAAGAGTCTCAAGATTTTGATAATCCAAGAGATAAGAGCATGACGAGGCCAAAGTCCTTAGATGATAGGTGTTAACCAGAGCCCTATTGAAGGCAAAAAACCAAGTTAATCAAAACTAAAAACTCCTGAATCTCAACTTAGAAGATCCCAAGGAGTGGGAAAGCCAAATCTTAGGTACATTAGTGCAGTGGCTGTAAAAGAAGAAATTATCGCACTGAAGTAGAATCAGACTTAGGATTTGGATCCAAAACCAAAGAAGATCCAACTCCAATACCTTGCAAATGGGTGTTTGAGATTAAGAAGTGTCTAGATGGTTCAGTTGAAAGGTACAAGGCTAGGTTGGTAGCTCAAGGATTCTTACGATAATATAGGATAGACTATCATGAAATATTTAGTCTAGTAGCAAAGCTCACAAGAGTAAGAGTCCTACTTGCACTCGCAGCCATGAGGGAATGAAAATTATGGCAGATTGACGTAAAAAAAGCTTTCCTACATGGAGTATTAAATTGAGAGATTTATATGAACCAACTAAGAGGATTTGAGAATAAAGCTCATTCTGAGTATGTATGCAAACTGAGAAAGGCACTTTATGGTTTGAAGTAATCACCGAGGGCATAATATGGTAAGATTGCTGAATTTCTAGCTCAAAATAGTTATTCAACGGGGCATGTAGACTCTAGCTTGTTTGTCAAAGCTAGTAAAAGAAAGTTGGCAATTATACTAGTATACGTGGATGATTTGATTTTTACTAGTGACGATGAACGAGAGAGAACTTATCAGTTCCCTTTTAGATGAAAGAGTTTAGTTAACTTAAGCACTTCCTTGGTCTAGAGGTTGATCAAATAGAAAAGTGGATATTTCTTTGCCAACAGAAATATGCTAAAGACTTACTAAAGAAGTCCATTGGAATGCAAGCCAATCTCAACTCCAATGGAAGTCAATGTAAAATTGTGTACACACGAAGGTAAAGATTTACAAGATAGAACGATGTATCGATAATTGGTAGGTAGTTTAATCTATCTAACACTGATTCGGCTACGCATTTCATATGTAGTAGGTGTAATAAGTTGGTACATGCAAAATCCAAAAAAGCATTACTTGGAAGTGGTTCGACGAATACTAAGATATGAAAAGTACAATCGACTACGATCTATTGTACAAGAAAAGTGAAAATTGCAAGTTGACTGGCTATTGTGACGCTGACTACGTTGATGATCATGATACATGAAGATCAATTACTAGTATGTTTTCATAATTAGATTTGGAACAACTCTTGGTGTAGTAAGAGACAACTAACTGTATCACTATCAACCATAGAAGCAGAGTATAGAGTAGCAGCGATGGCTACCTAAGAAAGCACTTGGTTGATGTAGTTGATGAAAGATCTACCTCAACCATCAAATTACATAGTACCATTTTATTGCGATAATCAATCAGCAATCAGCTTGGCAAAAAATCAAGTTTTCCATGCAAGAACTAAGCATGTGGAGGTCTATTATCACTTCATCAGGGTAAGGTCTTACAAGATGAAGTTGAGGTGTGGTACATTAAGACAAATGATCAAGTTACGTATTTGTTTACAAATAGCACCAGAAAGTTTGAAGAGTTTTCGCCAGCAGCTCAATATGGATTGAAGGATGAAATTTGGTGTTAAGGGGGAGTGTTAAAAGTCTAACAATAATTTCATGATCCAATTACACTTGTCCAAACCTAATTTCAAAGTTCAATCCATGGAAGTTTCAAGAATTGTGTAAAGAATGAGAGATGACTCTAATCCCAAAAATATCTAAAAGAGGTTAAAATATCTAAATCTAGAAAATTGTTGAATATTTGATGATATTTATAAAATGTGGTTGTTAAATTTTGGTAATTTAATATTTAAATAGTTTGTAATAGTTCTAGGATACTATAAATACCTTTAACCTATTTGTTGTACGCATCAAGTGAAGAGTGAAAAATTAAAAGAGAGAAAAACGAGTGAGCCGTGAGTGGTATAGGGTCTCTCTCTTCTAAAATATCAATAAAGTCCTTCTCTTTAGTAAAATTTTTCTGTTGTCTAAATAGTTTTAGTTTTAATTAGTTTAGTCGTCCTTAGTTTTCAACACACTCGACTACTTTACATCAAATTGCTAGCTTTACTACTTGTATATGGGAACATCTTTTGAGCCATTGATGCTCCCATTTAAAATATCACAATACTTGTTAATTAAACAATGACAACTATAATTTTGATTATTGTAATTGACATCCTCTAGCCATCTCCTTTATTTTCAACTACTGCCTTCTGTAGTTAATTTAATTAATTAAATTGGCTAAGTCAATAGAGGGAATACGGATCTTAAACTTAGGATATGTATCATGTTATGCGCTAAGAGATTGTCCCAGTGCTAAACAAGTTTATTCTTATTTGATCCCCCATGAGAACAGGCATCAATTTTTCAGTATGAACATACAAGATTGGCTAATATATAATTTAAGAAATTTGTGTTTGGAGTCCCAATTTGGAGGCTTTGGTTTTGATGCAATCAATTTGTCCATGCTGGCGTATCAAGTAGCACTGGTAATATTGTAATGGATTTTGAGATTCGTATAGATTCAAAATTTTAACAAGAGTTTGTTTAATCCTAGTGCCATGAAAATTGTTAAATACTTTGCGTGGGTGGCCCCTAACTGGCCTTGGTTCAAGCTCAACACAGATGCAACCCATAAAGTTCAGGGCTGTCTAGTGGGGGTAGTTTGATAAGAAATTATTGTGGGGAGTGGATAACTAACTGATTTTGGCATGAATATTGGTGTAGGTTCAGTCACTGGAGCAGAGTTATGGGGGACTATATTAAGGGTTGTGCTTAACTTGGGATAATGAAATTCGTCAGCTCCAGGTTAATGTAGATAGCCTTTGTGTTACTCAGTTGGTGGCCAATGACAAAGTTATGCCAAATGCATATGCCTCTCATTAAGGAGATTAAAGATTTGCTAAATAGGAACTGGCAAGTGATTATCATGCTTGCTTACAGAGAAACCAACTTTGCAGCAAACTTTTTTTGCTAATGTTTGCACTTTCCTTACCTGTTGGGCTGCATATTTTGAACTCACCTCCGAATGAGGCTGACTTATGGCTCAATCATGATTGTCTTGGATGTTACACCCTCGTTTCGTCTTGCCTTAGCTTTGGCTAGGCACGTTAATGTTAAAAAAAAAAAAAAAAGATGTATCATGTTATGCGCTCATAGGACATGTGAAATAAGTCTGCATCATAGATTGAATAATTTATTTGTCTGTTCGGTGTAAATAAAAATTCTTAGTTTCAGTTTTTCTGCCTAGCCAAGACATTGCTTGATCCAAAGTCATCTTTGCTTTTGCATTTTTTCCTTTGTCTCTCTCCTTTGTCCAAAAGATTTTACTCCTCCGGTGAAACTTTTATATTCTGAATTATATATATATATATATATATATATATATATATATATATGAAGAGTCAGTTTTTAATTAGGGAATCTAAAGTTTATTCAAGATTTGTTGATAACATTGTAAACAACACCCTGGACTTTATAAAATTCAAGCTTTTCGGTGTTAAATTGAAATATGTTTTCCTTTTGCATTTCAGGCCTAAAAATTTCAGATTTAAAAAATCTGCAGGCTTAGATCGATCATTTGGAAATAATCCATCATTGAATCAGTTGTTAAAATACAAACTTGGAAGTGGACGAAGCTAAAAATGATTTTAGGGATATTCTTAGACGATTTTTAAATTTGTTGTGTCCACATTAGATGAAATCATGAAAGTTTTATTTAACAATATCACAGTGCACTAGTTGGCCTTTACCACCAAGTTTTCTTTATTGCAATGGATTAAATGTGCAAGCTGATTTGGAAGTTTGTTACGAACCTGTTATTTTAACATGTTATCTATTTGGAATGAAGTGAAGAAAATCTGTATGACGAACGCATTATATAGTATAATAAGATCAATTCATTGCTTAAAGGAGATTGATAATTAATTTGAAGCGGCAATATCAATGTTTTTATGAAAGCCAAAACACAAGAGATTTCCGAGGCCCACAATTTTAATTTTTTTTTATTTTTTTATTTTATTTTTCAAGTCAAGAAATCTCATCTAATTAACAAAAATATAATTTACATTTAAGATATTAACAAATGACTGGTACTTATCATTATTCAAGAGAACAGTACTTGGGAAAAAAATTTTGAAAACAGATTTTTATTTTGACAAAAATATTAAGAACTTAATAAAAAATTTTGCTGAATTTCTAAAAATTTCTTTTAGACATGATCTACATTTATCCCATTTTGCCGATAATTTGCTGTTGGAAAAAGGCGTTTCTGCATGATTGAGAAGTTTAAAAAGTTTTTTATTAACATATTTTCAAAAGTAGTTTTAATAAAATTTTGAAAGGCCAATTTTCACCACTACAACATCTCTTTCACTTCTTCACTTCTTGCCTCCTGTGACCCTTTTCTCTTCATTGCTATCAGAGCTACAGCGCTTTTCTCCTGCTACCTCCATATCTCTACCATGGCAGCAACTCATAACTTGGTAAGAATAGATGAGGTTACCAAAATCACCCCATTCCCCAACTCAACGACATCATTTCATCTTCCTCTCACATACTTTGACACATTTTGGATCCTCACCCCTCCTGTTGAACGCCTCTTCTTTTATGAAGTCGGTCACTTAACATCCGAAATTTTCAACTTAACAATCCTCCCCAAGCTCAAGCACTCCCTTTCTCTCACTCTCTTCCATTATCTCCCTCTCGCCGGTCACCTAACGTGGCCTTCAGATGCCGAGAAACCAGCCATATACTACTCCCCAAACGACGGCGTTTCAGTCACGGTGGCTGTGTCCAACGCCGACTTCAATATACTTGCTAGTGATGGAATTCGAGAAGCTGCTGAATTTCGTCCTCTGACGCCGCGGTTATTTATATCTGACGACAAAGCAGAGGCAGTGGCTATACAAATAACATTATTTCCAAATGAAGGCTTTTCAATTGGTATTTCATTTCACCACGTAGTTGCTGATGGGAAAAGTTCAACAACATTCATGAAAGCTTGGGCTTATTTATGTAAATTAAAAGCAACTGAAAAAAATCCTTGTTTGTTATCACCTGACCTAACTCCATCTTTTGACCGGACTGTCATCAAAGACACCAAAGGGCTCGACATGGTCTACTTGAAGAGCATGCTAGCTGCTATCGGCTCAGATTCATCAAGAAGTTTAAAACATGATTTTTCAGCAGGGCTTGTCAATCAAAACAATTTGGTTCGAGCTACATTTAAGTTGACTCGTGAAGATATAAACAAACTGCGGTACAAGGTACTTTCTATAAATGGAAATCAATACGAAGTAGGACAATCAAAACAGCTTCATTTATCGACTTTTGTACTTTCGTTATCTTATGCATACGTTTGCATGGTTAAAGCCAATGGAGAAGAGGCCAGTACAAATGTTGTTTTTGGATTCCCAGCTAATTGTAGGACCCGTTTGGATCCTCCGGTTCCGGTTAATTATTTCGGTAATTGTGTTGAATCACTTGCCATGGCTGCGAAGGCAAGTGATTTCATGACCGAAAATGGGATTGCTTTTGTTGCCGAGAAATTAAGTGATCTGATCAAAGGGCTTGAAGGGGACGATATTAAAGGGTCTAAGAGGAAGATTGTGAAGTTAATCAGGACGTATACACAACAACCAGCACTGGTGCTATCGGTAGCCGGGTCAACCCATTTTGGCCTGTACGAGTCGGATTTCGGGTGGGGTAGGCCGAAGAAAGTGGAGATTGTGTCGGTAGACAAGACAGGAGCTATTGCTATGTCAGATTGTAGAGACAGAGATGGAGGTGGGGTTGTTCAGGTTGGTGCCGTTTTGAACAAGCTAAAAATGGAGCTATTTGCTTCCTTGTTTGTTGATGGTTTGAAGTGAAGTGTGATGTAAATTTTATATAACCAGTAATGATATTTGGTCAGAAATTTTTTAATGGAAAAATTTGACAGAATGTTGAAAAAATTTGTCATGACTTCTTTGGGTGTAATATATAACTGTTAAAAGTAGTTTTAGAAAAACCCAAAAAACTAGAAAAGAGAGAAATTTTCTTCAGATGAAAAATAAATCAATTTATTTGTAGCCTAAAAAGGACAAATATAAATTGTGTAGAATGATCCACTATCAAAACACAGAAAATATAACTGCAATTCAAAGACAGAATATTGAGGATGGTTGGGTCCGAAGTTGGCACAAGCTCTCTGAATTGAATGTGGTCATTCTACTCCTTGGAAGCTTTATTAGATGGTTAATTTAATCATTTGCTTGCTGTTGCTATTTCAACTGAATTGTTTTTGTCTGCATATTTTATGGTGAGAAAAGATGTTTGACATTATAACTAAATCAATTATTCATGAGATGTTTTCCTTTCCCTTTGGTGGGAATTTTATTTTTATATAGCTCTAATTTTCTAAATGATCTTTTTCTTAATCCTTTGGGTGTAATGCCTCAACATAAATATACGAGTTTAGCTTATTAATATACAAGTTATTATGGGATCGAGACATTAAAAGCAAAATGTTTACTCTTTATAAACAAGCCTATTAATTAGAAAGCTTTATATAAAGCTAATAAAAAAAAAGAATTATTTTCACTTTCACTCGCAAGGCTGGCCACGGCCGGAGAGGAAGAAATGTGAAGCAAATTCAAGGTTTGGGTTGATAAAATATTAAGGTCCGGATCTTTTTATATTTGATTTTGGGGGTCGATATTAGATTATTTTTTTTATCCTAAATTCTTTGGAAAGACTTATTAAAGGAAAATTTAAAGGCGAAAAGTATAGAGAGAAAGGGAGTGTGTATTTAGAGTAAGAGAGGTGTAAATCAAGGGGTTATTTAGCGTCAGCCCCCATAAGTTTCGACCATGTGCGCCGCGTACCCATTGCCGTTAAAATAATTGTTATCTGTTACGGTGGAGGGGTAAAAATGGAAACAAATGAAGAAATATTTTAAAATCCTGTACTTTGAAGATTTGAATACGAGCTGTCATTTCAACCTCTGTGACTTCACTCTTCCTTCGTCATGGCAGTGAGCTTGCTTATACAAGATGCTCAAGTATTGGAAATTGGAGGGAAATTGAAGACGAAGAAGAGCAAATGGCGGGAAAAGCATCCATTGTCACCCACGACAGTCATATATATTAAGGAGATAAAGTTATTACATTGTGTTATTCAGAAAAATGCACTGAGGAAACAGAGGTTTGAGAGCTGAACCAATCACACGTTCTTGAAGAAGCTTAAGTGAGTGAGAATACTTCTTCATTTAATTTTTGGTAGCTATATTGATCTGCATTTCGATTCCAATAATTATGTTTTGTGATTTGAATCTATAGAGTTATGATTATAGATTTGATTGTATTACAGATGGTTATGGCTCAATTCTTTTGCTATTGGATATTTGGTTTCTTGGTCATTGATTATAGCTTATTTGGAGAGTGTTGAGATGGTTGTTGATAGTTTGTTAGGTCGATGTGTGTAATCGATGAAATTAACAAGGGTTTGTTTGTTTAATGGTCTGGGTAAATGCTATGATTTAATGAATTGTGTGTGCTATAGGTTTTAAGTTTTTATGTTGATTGAGATTTATATTTATTTCATGAAAAAAATCTCCGCATTATAAAGTAGGTACTGTCATTACAGGAATAATGGATGGAGATGATGATACCACTATGTTTGTAACTTACAAGGATAAAACACATAACCTTGGTATTGTTGATCGAGACAAATTCAGTAGGGTGTCTGTGATCAACAAAGTTATGGTGAGAGTGTATGGAAGGAAGATGTTGTTTGATGGAGGTTTAATATGAGTATTTGGCAGCCGTGGGACTGTAAGGAAGCACAGATTGACACTGATACAGACATCATCTCGCAACTAAAAGAGCACAACCATCATCTAATCTACTACATGCAGTTATACCTTGATGAGATACCCCAAAACCATGACTCTACAGCAAAGAGAGTGTTATTTGAACCTTTTAAACCAAACTCATCTAGAGATCCAAACACCAACAATCCAGCAACCTTAAACCTCAATGATCCAATTCCATTACCCCTGCGTGTGTCGACAAACCCAACTGAGTTTTCAAATGAAACACTCTTACCTGAATTAGAAGCTACAATTCCAATCATTGTCACCACCAATATCATGAAATCTTTGGTTGCACCCGATTCCATTCAATCTCAATCTAATTCACAAAAATCACCACCTCCTTCTATAACCAAGATTCAGAACAAATTTGATGCAAGCTCTGACCTATTTGAAGATTTCATGGACACATACTTCAGGTCCCGTACACAAAAGCAAACAACAATTCGAACACAGACTGAGGTAGTGATCTAAAGCCAAACCAGTGACACAGAGCATACAGATGAAGTCAGTGATAATAATGGTGACAATACTTCATGTTACACTCCAGAAAGTCCATCTCAACAGCTCCCACAAAACTTTGCCTAATCTCCAAACCTATCTCCTTTGTTGAATGATTATTTATCCTCTCACGAAGAGATAGACAAAGCATCTGAAGCTGTCTTTACATCTCTTGACCAAAATGATATGGTTTCCTTCTTGCAAACTCAGAATCTTGAATCCCAACCTATTTTTGCTTCTAATCCTTTCAACAATTCATCTGACCATGGTAACATACTCAACTCCAAAGCAGCAGTGGGTGCTGAATATGACTCAGATGACAATGTTTTCAGTTTGATTGATAGTGATGAAGATCCAGAGCATCCATTCAGTACTCCTAATGTCATTAAGCCACCTACAAAGACTGTGCTGGAGCTTGAAATGGCTTGTGTTGTTTCTGATGATAGTGATGGAGATTATATCCTATCTGATTATGAAAGTGATGATGATGACTGTGGCCTTGTTTCTAATGATGAAGGTGATGGTGTTTTGGCTAAAATAGAGGCTGTTATTAGAGAGAACTTGTACATTCCAAGTTGGGATCCTGTGACTTTTAGAATAGGGATGTATTTTCAAAATTTTAGAGAGCTTGCATGGGCAATTAGGCAGCATGCTGTTGAAAATAAATTTAAGGTGTATAGGCATAAGTTTGAAAGGGCTCGAATTACCATTGGTTGTGCATACTACAAATGTCATTGGTTTCTACATGCTGGCAGGACCAGATTTGGTGGTGTTTACCTATTGAAGAGACTGCATAATGTGCACACATGTTCACAAGAGCTGGACAATCCTGAATGTACTGCTGAGTTTATAGCTGTGAAGTATGAACAAACCTTTCTAAATCATCCAGACACAAAGGTTGATTTCATTATCGATGAGCTGAGAAGAATATATGGTTGTAAGGTTAATAGGTTTAAGGTGTATAGGGCAAAGAAAATGGCGTTGCAAAGAGCAGGTGCAAATCATGAATCAAGCTACAAGCTGATTAGAAGTTATGCTCAGATAATACTAAATAAGATGCCACAAGCTCTGGTCTTAGTTAGTATTATTCGATTCCCAAGGGAGCAGTCTCAAACTCATTTTGATAGATTTATCCTCTCATTTCTAGCACTTAGAGATGGTTTCAAAATTGGTTGTAGAACATTCATTGGGACTGATGGCTGCCACTTGAAGGGTCCATATAAGGGTGTAATGTTGTCAGCTGTAGCACTTGATGCTAACACTGGAATATTTCCAGTTGCTGTATATGTGTGTAGTGTTGAAAGCACAAGTACTTAGACATGGTTTATAGGCCATTTAAAAACCTTTCTTAAAGATGCAAGGCAGCTAACCTTCATGTGTGATAGGCAGAAAGGTATCCAGAATGCTTTGGCCCTTGAGTTCCCAAATGCTCTTGTGAGGTTTTTTGCGAGACACATTCTTGCAAACTTAAAGACAAAGCATCCGCATACAAACTTCAAGACTTATTTCTGGGCAGCTGCAAGGGCATGTAATAGCAGGGATTTTGATGTAGTAATGACTAATTTGAAGAATATAGATGAGGGTGTTTATGAGACACTAAGAAGGTTGCCACCAAAATTCTGGGCTAGACATGCTTTTGACAATAGTTGTAAGAGTGACCATTGCACAAATAATAAGACAGAATCTTTTAATGCATGGCTTGGGGTTCAAAGAAAAGTCTCATTGTTGAATATGCTTGAATGGATGAGGAAGAAGCTAATGAAGAGGTTGGTGAACAGAAGAAAAAAAGCTGAGGCTTGGGAGTCTGAGATTCCAAAGAGGATCTATGATATGATGATGAATAATCTGCAGATTGGAAGTTCAAACCCTATAGCTCGAGCTAGTGAATGGCTATATGAAGTAGACCACAACCACAAGACTTATATAATTGATCTACAACACCATGTATGTGACTGTGGTCACTGGTAACTATGTGGCATCCCATGCATCCATGCAATGCCATGTATATTTCATAGTAGAAAAGAGTTAGGATAATTCCTTAGCCCATTATTGAAGCAGGGGAGCTATTTGAGAAGTTATGCTGGAATGATCCACCCCATTCCAGATAAATCTTCATGGTCAATTACACCAGGTGATGAGATTTATCCTCCATTGGTGAAAAGGCCTCCTAGGAGGCCAAAAATGAATAGGAGACGGGAAGCTGATGAGGTTCCTCCAGAAAAGAAGCAATATAGGATGCAATGTAAGTGCTGTAAATAATTTGGCCATAACAAGAGAGGTTGTCCCATTAACCCCTTAAATGCAAACAAACGTACAAAACATTATAAGGTCAGTGCAATTTCTGTGATTTTTACAGTTGTCTTTGTGTAACGTTGAACCTTACTTTGTACATTTGTGCCTGCCCATAGACCAATCTAAAACATTACATGATAAAGACAGGATCAGTAGCTCGAGGTATGATTTTGTAACTACTCATGTTTCTATTGTTAATATGCAATTGTTAACTCATTAGTCAATAATTCAAATGACCAAAGAAAAAAATATCAGGTTTACAAGATAGGCTAGTGGATCCACTGTCAAGTGCACTAGGCAGTGGGTCTAGCACTGTTATTCACATGCAACCATATGAGCATGTGAGGACAATAGTTGAGGTTCACGAGCCTAGAGAGACGCAGCTGCCACCACATTAGACAAATGCATTTAGGAATCAAGAAAGGCCATAAGGTACCAAGAAAATGAATCCTCAACAGATGGCAAATATTCAAGTTGATGCTCCGTGGTTGGGTGTACAAGGCAGGAAGGCAGTTGGTGGAATCAGTTTGAGGGAAAACCAGACTACTAAAAAAAAGAGTGAACTGAACAATATTGGCAAAGGGAAGGCACCGGCTGTTGAGTGTTATAAAATGTATATTTATAAAGGAGAAAATCATCATTTTACATTTCATGTCTTACTAACAACCCTTACTTTTATGTATTTAAGCTTCTTGTAATTTAATTATGTTTGTTTTATTTTAATTAAGTATTTTATATATTTTAGGGGCATCATGGTCATTTCACAATAAACGAGAGATCAGACGGTAAAACAAACATCACTTTTGAACTCAGGATGGTCGAAAACCTTAGGAGGAGCATAAAAGGAAAAATGGCACTGTTCACATGTACGGTACTATTCACGTATACGGTATTGTCTATGTTACTATTCACGACAAAGTTCACATAGACGGATCGATGATGTGGCATTGACTGATGAGGTGTCACGATCCTGTTGGACTAAAATTCTTATGTACTGTTGATGGTGATGTGGTAGCATATCAGTGGACCAAAAATCTTGCGTACGGTACATGCATCACACAGGATTATTTTCAAACAAATCGCGTCACTGTTCAACTCGGGTCAAACCGTGTTATTGTTCATCCACGTGGTCAAACCGCGTACTGTTGACTGATGATGTGGCGCAATCCTGAGCGTCCAAACTGTTTTTAATCTGATGGCCATGATTTACTCCATGTATCTATAAAAAGGGGGCCTCCCCCCTAATTTGATATCTCTGAATCCATTTTTGGACTTCATTTTCTGTAATTCATTCTCTATCTTGTATTTTCTATGTATTTTAATAAATTTTCATTTTGCCTCTAGTTTAATTATGAGTGACTAATTTTCTTTCAAGATTGGGTTGAAGGTGAAGTCTCAACATGTGTCATGGGCTTTATTTGGTAAATTTATTTTCTCTTTCCCTTTAGTTTTTGTGAATATTTTGACTTCTCGTCGACAAATAATAATAGTCTTGTCTAGATACCGCCCTGGTTTCACCGGCACCCTAGTACAAGGTTATTATTATTTGGCACGATAAGCCCTTAGCACCATATTGATTAGAGCGTGGTTCATGAGGTGTGGATTCCCCCCTCATGATTTAATTGGCATTAATAAGAATTATTTTACCCATGATGCATGTTGATACAGATCCAGATACCCAAGTACGTCATTTAAATAGATTTCTCTTCAATTTATTCTCGTCATTGCAACTCTAATTTTAGAATTTATTCTTGCCATTTTAATTCAAAGTTTTAGAATATTCCAAATCAATTTCACTAGAAATCCAACCATCCATTTACAAAATTAATTCTAGACACAATTAAAATCCACCTTCTCGTGAGATCGACACTCGTCACCATTAGTTTATACTACAATAGATTCGTGCACTTGCAAATTCAATAAAATTTGCTCAACAAATTTTTGGCGCGGTTGCCGGGGGGGTAAATAATTTTAATTCATAGAATTAATTTTTGTGAATAATTTCTTTTAGTTGTTTTCTTGTAATTTTTTTATTAAAAAAAGAGTTAATTTACATTTTGAGTGAAGAATTTTTTATTTATTGATTTTCTCTCTTCTTTAAAATTCTGTAATTTAATTTTCAAGTTATTTATTTTTCTTTGTAATTTTTTTATCTTATTAATTTATTCTTAGTTAATTTATTTCACGTATTTGTTTTAGTGTGTTTTTATAGAAAAGTTGTAACAGCGCAATAAGGTTAGTATCGTAATTTCTCCTTCCTCTTTATTTTTATTTGTTTTGTTCCCATTTATTTTTTGTTCCTTGCATGCATGGTCGTAAGTCATTATTACCTAATCTTAAACCTATAGACCTTGAACTATAAAAAACACTGCGCACACACAAGCACGTTAAAACTAAATTTGGAATAGATTTACAAACACCACAGGAGAGGCCATTTAAGGACTATTTTAGTCCCTTAGCTAATTTGAGCACATCATGTATAAGATACCCAAATGTAATTGTTAGGAGTTTTGAACTAAAACTAGTGTGCTAAATTGTCTCCCCCACATTTTATGGCCTAGAAAATGAGGACCTATATAATCATTTGAATGATTTTCATGCCATTTGTCAAACATTTAAATATGAAAATTTTTCAGATGATGATGTTTAACTTAGATTATTCTCATTTTCTTTAAAAGGTAGAGCTCGTTCATGGCTTAATACATTGCCTGCTAATAGCATCACATCATGGGAACAAATGGTCACTAAATTTCTGAATAAATAGTTCCCAATGCATAAAACCAATGCTATTCGCAGGGAAATCTCGGAATTTACCCAGAGAGAAGACGAGCAGTTTTTCGAAACATGAGAGCGATTCAATGGGCTACTCTTGAAGTGTCCACATAACGGGTACGAGAAATGGCACTAATGCCAATACTTTTTGGAGGGATTATTGCCGAATGTGCAAGAATGACTAATGGCAACAAGTGGAGGAGAGCTAATGTCAAAAAGTGCATCAGAGATTTGGGAATTCTTCCAGCGACAAGCGGATAATTCCCAACAATGGAGTCGATCACTCAGAAATACTAGAAGAATTAAGGGAGTAAATGAGGTTCACATTGGCGAGTCAAGTTCAAAAATTAAAGAAGTCAAAGCGATAATTGAAGGTGTCTCTCGACAAATAGCATCGTTATCGATTGCTAAATCAACAGAGCCACATGACCATGACTCATACTCAGATCAAGCCAATGGCATAGGTGTAATAAGAAAGCCATCAAGTTACAACCCATACTCTAACACATATAACCCTAGATGGAGAGACCACCCCAATTTTTCATGGTCTTAAGAATTCCAACAGAATGGACCAGCAGCTCCAGCTCCAGCAATGCAACCAATTCCTCAAATTCCTCAAGCCTCTCAGCCACCATTTAGACCATACAATCAAAACCAGAACTACTCTCAACCCAGACCATGGGAGGATTCATTCCAGAATCTCAAGAATGTTACTCATTCTACGATTGAGCAACAAAACCGCACTATTGATGGACTACGAAATGAATTGAGAGCAAGCTTCAACTCACAAGCTCAATCAGTTTCAAGCCTTGAGAAAATGGTGGGACAACTTGCTTCTTCAGTTCAGACCTTGACAATGACTGTTAAGAAAGGGAAGTCTCTAAGTCAACCAATTCCTAATCCTAAATTAGTGTATGAAGCAAGTACCAGTTCACCACAGCAGCATAAAGAGGTTAAAGCAGTCATGACCTTGCGAAAAGCAAAAGAAGTCAACAACAAAGTGGAGATGCCGGTGACAAAAGAAAATCAAATTGTACCTGTGAATGTTGAGGACTCACCACTGGAGGAAAAAGAAGAAACCAACCCACGAGAATATGTTCCTAAAGCTCCATTTCCTCAGAGGTTAACTAAATGAAAAAAGGGAAAATCCACAGGTGAGATTCTTGAAATCTTCAAACAGGTAAGTGTTAACATCCCTTTACTTGATACTATAAAACAAGTTCCATCTTATGCCAAGTTTCTTAAAGATCTTTGTACTAAAAAGAGAAATATTCATGTTCAAAAAAAGACATTTTTAACAGAAAATGTTAGTTCTATACTCCAACACAAAATTCCTTTAAAATGCAAAGACCCAGGCTTCCCCACTATCTCATGTAGTATAGGGAACCACACAATTGAGAATGCTTTGTTAGATTTAGGAGTTAGTGTAAATCTGTTGCCTTACTCAGTATTTTTTAAACTTGGACTTGGAGAATTACACCCAACTCCAGTGGTATTACAACTTGCAGATCGGTCCACGAAAATACCTCATGGTATTGTGGAGGACGTGCTTATCTAGGTAGACAAGTTTTATTTTCCTATTGATTTCATTGTAATTGACACTCAACCAATATAGGACTCAAGGAATCACATCCCCATTATTCTAGGCCAATCTTTCTTGGCAACTACGGATGCTCACATTCAATGCAGGACTGGAAATATGCAGTTGTCCTTCGGCAACATGACTATGGAGCTGAACATCTTCAACATTGCCAAACAACCTCACTATGCAGATGATTGAATTGTTGATGTGGATTTAATTGAAGCATTAGTTGATGACAGTTTTGTTTCAAACCTTACTGATGACCCTTTACAAACATGCTTAACTCATTTTGGTTTGGATTTTGATATTGACAGATCGGTTGAAGAGGTCAACGTCTTACTTGACTCAACACCATCCATGGACACTAATAAATGGAAGTTAAGAGTTGAACAACTAGCACCATCAGAGAAGAAACTCATCCCATCATAAGAATCACCACCGAAACTCGAGCTCAAACCATTACCTAACACTTTGGAATATGCATTTTTGGGAGAAGAAAGTACTCTACCAGTAATCATCTCATCATCCCTAAATGACGAACAAAAAGGTAAGTTGTTGAAAGTTTTGAAAGAGCACAAAGGGGCATTAGGATAGACGATAGTAGACATAAAAGGTATAAACCCTGTAGATTGCATGCATTACATTCACCTTGATGAAAATGCTAAACCTACTAGGGAAATGCAACATCGGTTAAATCCTAACATGAAAGAAGTTGTTAGAACTGAAGTCCTTAAGCTATTAGACGCAAGTATCATTTACCCCATTTGTGATAGTTCATGGGTCAGTCCTGTACAAGTTGTCCCTAAAAAGTCAGGAGTCACAGTAGTTACCAATGCTGATAATGAATTGATACCAACTGGAGTAACTATAAGATGGCGTGTATGCATTGACTATAGAAAGTTGAATTCTGTCACACGTAAAGACCATTTTCCTTTACCATTTACCGATCAAATGCTTGATAGATTAGCAGGCCATGAATTTTATTACTTTCTAGATGGCTACTCAGGATACAATCAGATCCCCATAGCACCAAAAGATCAGGAGAAAACCACTTTAACTTGCCCTTTTGGTACATTTGCACATAGGAGGATGTCATTTGGATTATGTAATGCACCTGCTACATTTCAACGATGTATATTGAGCATTTTTTCTGATATGGTTGAGCGATTCCTTGAAGTCTTTATGAATGATTTTTCTGTCTTTGATGCCTCTTTTGATCAATGTTTACATCATCTAAAACTAGTTATGCAGAGATGTGTCAAGAAGAATTTAGTCTTAAATTGTGAGAAGTGTCATTTTATGGTAAAATAAGGTATTGTTCTCGGTCACATCATTTCAAGCAAATATATTGAGGTTGACAAAGCTAAGGTGGATCTCATTTCTAATATTCCTCCACCCAAAATAGTCAGAGAAGTAAGATCTTTCCTTAGGTATACTGGTTTCTATAGACGTTTCATTAAAGATTTTAGCAAAGTTTCTAGACCCTTATGCAATTTACTTGCTAAGGATGTACCTTTTATCTTTAATGATTCATGTCTTGTGGCGTTTGAAAAATTAAAGCAGTTGTTGACATTATCACCCATCATTCAGCCCCCAAACAGGAGCTTACCATTTGAGCTCATGTGTAATGCATCTGATTATGCAGTAGGAGCAGTGTTAGGACAAAGAGTTGATCGAATTCCCCATGTCATTTACTATGCTAGTATGACATTGAATGATGCACAGTTGAACTATTCAACTACTGAAAAAGAAATCCTAGCAGTAGTGTTTGCATTAGAGAAATTTCGATCTTATCTCATTGGTTGTAAAATAATTATATTCACAGATCATGCTGCTCTTAAATATCTTTTCATAAAGAAAGATGCAAAAGCTAGACTAATTCATTGGGTGTTACTTTTGCAGGAATTCGACTTGGAATTCAAAGATAAGAGAGGTACAGAAAATTTTGTAGCGGACCATCTCTCTCGTCTCTATTTTGACACAATTACAGAGCCATTAATATTGAATGAGTCATTTCCAGATGAACAATTAATGAGTGTGGAAGTATTACCTTGGTATGCTGATATAGTTAATTATCTTGTTACAGGTAAACTTCCAGAGCATTAAAGCAAGCAAGACAAGGCTAAATTCTTTGCAGAGATAAAGAATTTCTTTTGGGATGACCCGTATTTGTTCAAGTATTGTGTAGACCAAATTGTTAGACGATATGTCCCAGAAAATGAAATTCAGAATATCCTTTCATTCTACCATGAACAAGCTTATGGAGGCCATTTCAACGCTAAGAAAACATCGACTAAAGTTTTACAATGTTGTTTCTATTGGCCAACCATATTTTGAGATGCTTACACTTTCTGTTCTTCATGTGGTAGGTGTCAACGAATGGGGAGCATTACACGAAGGAAAATGATGCCATTAAATCCAATTTTAGTGGTTGAGATTTTTGACGTATGGGGTATCGACTTCATGGGACCCTTTCTCCCTTCTTTTGGCCATCAATACATATTGGTTACTGTTGACTACGTATCGAAATAGGTAGAAGCGATTCCATGTAGAACCAATGATCACAAGGTGGTGATAGAATTTTTGAAAAGCAATATTGTTTCGCGCTTTGGATTCCCTCGAGCGATAATCAGTGATGGTGGTGCTCACTTTTGTAACGAAGCATTCAAAACTCTTTTGACAAAGTATTCAATCACACACAAAGTGGCAACCTTGTATCATCTGCAAACCAGTGGCCAAGTTGAGATCTCCAATCGAGAAATAAAGCACATACTAGAAAAGACGGACATAAAAGATTGGTCATTAAGACTTGATGATGCATTATGGGCATATAGAACGACTTTCAAGACCCTGATTGGGATGTTACCCTACAGGCTAGTATATGGAAAAGCTTGCCACCTACCTGTGGAACTCGAGCATCGTGCGTACTGGACCATCAAGAAATTCAACTTTGACATACAGCAAGCTAGTTTAGAAAGAAGATTATAGCTGGTAGAACTTGAAAAAATTCGCAATGACGCATACGAAATGCCAAGATTTATAAGCAGCGGATGAAAGTCTTCCACGATAAGCAAATTATGAGAAAATCTTTCACTCCAGGTCAGAAAGTGCTTTTATTCAATTCTCGCTTGCACCTATTCCCAGGTAAGTTGTCACGTTTAAAGTTAATGGTCAAAGATTAAAGCCATATCTAGAGTATCAATCACATGGAGAAGACACCGAAATAAATTTGAGCGACTCACCAGATTTGAATTGATTTTTTTTTCTTTTCGGTGATTTAATTTTTCTTTTTTTTATTATTCTTTTGCTAATTGAAATTATTTTTGCATAAGTGTGTTTGTTTTACCATTAAGCTTTTTTTTTCTTATCATTGTTAATCATGAGTACCATACTTAGACCATTCCTCCTGAACATTTTTAAACCACTTCAACGTGTCAAAACTCATCTGAAAAGGCAGATTCAATTTTGTAAAACACATCGTATTTGGGCTTTGCAACCACCAGAGTTAGTAGCCTATATTGAGGGTTTAGAAAGCCAACTCAGAGACATTGAGAGAAGTGTTTACGACATCTAGTTAGAGCTTGAGGTAAATTCAATAAGAGGACGATTTTAATTTTCTTTGTTTTTTTTAATTTGTTTTTCTGTTTGTGTGCTTTAGTTTGTTACCCCGGTGAAGTGGCGGATAACGGTACTCCGTGACAATCAAGACGGTTACTTCAGTTTCCCATAATAACTGATATTCTGAGGCGAAGGTATGGACAGAAATGAGACTCTAGCGAAACTTCACAAGCGATTCCCTTCACTTCCTCAGAATGCCCTCCTTATAATCTATAAAGCTCGGTCCGAACGCATGCGATTACTCATGAGGAATAACATTCCTGCTGACATTCGTTGGTTAATCGAGGCTAAAGTACGATTGGCAGGTGAGTTACCTCCAAAATTTATTGCATTCATGTCTGGTTATGGTAAAGGAAATTATGCAAGAAAACGACGAGCTCGAAGAATTTCTATTGCTTGTCATAAGTGTGCCAGAATGAGTTGCAATAAAAACCCATGTTCTTTAGGAATGATGTCTGATAACAGGGAAGATAAGATTCAATTCATTAGGGATGGCTTGAATAAGAAATCATTGGATGATATCCTTCTATCTCTTGAAATGCATCCTAGTGGATATGTGCAAGGAGCGATTCTCCAGTTATGGCCATTATTCCAGAAAGAGCATGCACGATATAGTCTCGGGAATCTGACTATAAACGGCCCTGTTTGCCAGTTTATAAGAAAATTAGATGGGAAGCCCATCCTCGACCCATAGAGGGCGTTCAAGTCATTTCTGGACGTAAAACCAGAGGAAGATGTAAGCCACAGTCGCAACTACCTTATCTCAATGGCAGCTACTCCCAATCGACAATTCAAGAACATTTGTGTGCTTTCTGGATTTAACTATGACAAACATAAAGAGTTCGTTGAAGCAGCCGTAGATCTTGGTCGAAGCATAGTAGAGAGAAAATTACACTTGGTGTATGGAGGCGGTAACCGAGGGTTATCAAAAATGGTCTCAGAAGCTGCGTTTATCAAAGGAAGTCCAGTGTTAGGCATCATCCCAAGAGCCCTAAAACCATTGGGCAGTTTGTCTGACTCATCGACTGGAGAAGAGTTAGTCGTCTTAGGTATGCAAGAAAGAATAACTGAAATGCTTAATCATGCTGATGCTTTTATTTTCCTTTCAGGAGATCTTGCAACACTAGAGGCACTTATCACACTAGCATCTTGGGCCCATCTGCACATTCATTATAAACCCATCGGTTTGTTAAATGTCAATAACTTTTATAATGGCTTTATCGCATTTCTTAACCATGCAATAAAAAACTATTTCATTCCTTCCGATGCGAAAAAACTTTTTATTTGTGCTCACACTGCTAATGAGTTACTTGATCTGTTACAAGCTTATAGACCGGAGCCCGACCCCTGGACCTTTATATTGGAGCGTCCAAATAATGATGGTAACAGTAGCCGCAGTAAGAAGTACAAATTAGATTTAACTCTCCGCCTATAAATATTTTCTTCTGTGATACACCACCCAGGTGATATCTTCTAAACTCTACTTCTTTCCTTTAAAATATTGAGGACAATATTTCGTTCTGGTTGGGGGGAGGGAATAGTGGACAATTGTGGAATCTTGGTTAAGTTTTTACTGATTTTTTGTTGTAGAAACTAATTGTTGCTAACTTTTTGTGTTGAGGATGGCTGAATATGGAGTGTAGTGACTCTAGAAACGCATCTTCATCGTTTAAAAAAATAAAAAAAATTAAAAAAAAAAATTCAAACATTTTCTTTTTCTTTATTATGTTTTGATGTTCATTTTCTTCTTCTTTTTAATTTCTCCTTTATAAATATACATTTTTAAATTTTTGAGTCAAAGATGGCTGAATATGGAGTGTAGTGCCTCTAGAAACGCATCTTCTTAAGTGTAACTTTTCTAATTAGTTTTTCTACATCATTTTCACATTTCTGCATGTATATTTTCCTTTCACGTTTAAAATAGGTTGGGGGGTAGGATGTTGTTTAAAAAAAAATTGTTTGATTTGTATTAACATTGGATAACAGGATTAATTTCAAATTTTAGTATTTGTATTATCTTTGGTCTTAAGTGATGTTACGCTATGTTTGCTACTTTACATGTTGATGTCGGAGACAAATATGAGTTGCTTGAAAGAATGAACATGTCATAAATAAGTGCCAAGTGAGTTTTTGAGCCTATCATTTTTTTTGGAGAGTAACCCTTTTGCCCATTCTTTATACAGCTTAGCAGTTTATTATTGTATACACGATCTCTAGATTTCTTTTGAGTTAACCCTTAAAAAAAATTGTAAAATAAAAAAGAGGAAAAAAAGAAGAAAAAAAATGTGTGTCGCTACATTTGGAGGCCTATTTAACTAGTAGATATGGAAGGTTATTTAGAGCCCTAAAAGACGATGGAAATGCCATTTTTGATCCGTTTGAGTGTTTCTCGCCATCTCTTTTATGAAATATGCATAGTTAACCATTTTGAGCCTTTTTAAAAAAAAAGAAAAAAAAGCATTTTATTTGTTAAACTTATCATCTTGACCCACTCCGATTTGGAGTATTACCCGATATCTTATAAGTTCCATCACCCATTTATGTTTGAGAAAAATGTAAATAATTATTTTGTTCAGTAACGTTGTGCCAAGCAAAAGCAAAAAAAAATTTGTTTAAAAAAAAGAAAAAAAATAATAATAATAGGTGAAATCTACCTTGCAACTTCTAAAAAAAAAATTCCTCTGCATTTTTCTCAAACATACACTTTGTTTTCCTTATTTCCCTTCTTTGTTAACCATGTCCCTAACATACGTTACGTCCTAATAAAAGTCCTTGATTTTAGGGAACTATAATCTGAAGTAGAAGCTAGTTATATGGGCTAAAAAGATATAGTGGTGCATAATAAAAAAAAAGATAAATAAATTAGGTTAACTATCATTTTTGTTTGACTTGAGATCGTATTATTTCTAAGCTGAGGGCATATTTATTTCTAAGCTGAGGGCATATTTATTTCATCTTGGTGAGAGCATGTGATATCATTTCTTTATTATTTTCTCTCAATTACCATTCATTGGAGTGACTGTTTTTATTGGGTTTAATTTCTTTATGAGAGTATCGCTACTTCCAGTGAGATTTTGGGGTTTGACATATCATTCTTGAAAGTAGCTATGACAAAGAGTACTAGGCTTATTCATGTGGATGGTTGATGTGGATGTGATGTTCCTTTAGACTGGAGATAATGCTTATGCTTTTATTTGATTGCTATCATTAATCTGATTGAATAAACACGAGTGTTTCTAAAAACAAAAAAAAAATCATTTTGGATTTGAATTTTGTTTTTGCTTTATTTACTAGGAACTAGCAATAAGCTGGTTCGGGGGTGTGTTGAGTGTTAGAAAATGTATATTTATAAAAGAGAAAATCGTCATTTTACATTTCATGTCTTACTAACAACCCTTACTTTTATGTATTTAAGCTTCTTGTAATTTAATTATGTGTGTTTTATTTTAATTAAGTATTTTATGTATTTTAGGGGCATCATGGTCATTTCACAATAAACGAGAGATCAGACGGTAAAACGGACATCACTTTTGAACTAAGGACGGTTGAAAACCATAGGAGGAGCATAAAAGGAAAAATGACACTGTTCACATGTACGGTACTATTCATGTGTACGGTACTGTCTATATTACTGTTCACGACACTGTTCACATAGACCGATCGATGACGTGACATTGACCGATGATGTGGCATTGACTGATGAGGTGTCACAATCCTGTTGGACTAAAATTCTTATAGACTATTGATAGTGACGTGGCAGTATATTAATGGACCAAAAATCTCGTGTACGGTACATGCATCACACATGATTATTTTCAACCAAACCGCGTTACTTTTCAACCCGGGTCAAACCGTGTTACTATTTATCTGTGTGGTCAAATCGCGTACTGTTGACTAATGATCTGGCGCAATCTTAAGCGTCAAACTTTTTTTAATCTGATGGCCATGATTTACTCTGTGTATCTATAAAAAGGGGGCCTCCCCCCTAATTTGATATCTCTGAATCTATTTTTGGACTCCATTTTCTGTAATTCCTTCTCTATCTTGTATTTTCTACGTATTTTAATAAATTTCCATTTTACCCCTAGTTCAATTATGAGTGGCTAATTTTCTTTCAAGCTTGGGTTGAAGGTGAAGTCTCAACATGTGTTATGGACTTTATTTGATAAATTTATTTTCTCTTCCCCTCTAGTTTTTGTGGATGTTTTGACTTCTCATCGATAAATAATAATAGTCTTGTCTAGATACCACCCTGGTTTCACCGGCACCCTAGTACAAGGTTATTATTATTTGGCACGTTAAGCCCTTAGCACCATATTGATTAGAGCGTGGTTCATGAGGTGTGGATTCCCCCCTCATGATTTAATTGGCATTAATAAGGATTATTTAGCCCATGATGCATGTTGATACAGATCCAGATACCCAAGTATATCATTTCAATAGATTTCTCTTCAATTTATTCTCGCCATTGCAACTTCAATTTTAGAATTTATTCTTGCCATTTTAATTCGAAGTTTTAGAATATTCCAAATCAATTTCACTAGAAATCCAACCATCCATTTACAAACTTAATTCTAGACACAATTAAAATCTACTTCCTCGTGGGATCGGCACTCGTCACCATTAGTCTATACTGCAATAGATTCGTGCACTTACGAGTTCAATAAAATTTGCACAACACCAGCCTTCCCACCTGATATGGTTAGGCATTGTTTTATCATTTTAAGATTTTGTGATTAATATTATCATTAGGTAATGAAAGTATCATGTTACTTACTCTGTATTCTATTACTTATCATAATGCAGTGATTGGTGAATGCATTGGAGACATTGGCAGCAGTAACAATACCAAGTAGTGGAGGTATATAAGCATTTTTTGAAACCTTCCACAATGCCACAGTGAACTAGCCAAAGCTTTTATTTTTTATTGGAAAGAAGAATGCAATGGTTAGTTTATAGCTGAAATTCTGGACTTGGTCCTTTTTGGATGTGTAATGTTAGTCTGCACATGGAGCTTAAATATAAACTAATGCTTAGGTTATGTTGCCAGGGGTTTGTGGAATTATGAAAGTTGTTGGCAAAGTATATATGTAGGACTTACATATAGGTAGACCAACATTATTTTTTTATTTTTTGTTGGATACATTGCTGTTTAACCATACAAGTGATTAATACACCATTTCAGATGCTGCCAATATATATTACTCTATGATATATTTTATATTATTAACTACAATGAATATGAACAACTATTACACTTAATTTCTCTACATTTTCTAAAGCTAAGCAACCATTCTGAAAACATTTTTCATAACTTACAGTAAATGATAGTTGTAAGAAATAATAAAATAACCATTGTGATGAATTGATACTTTTTCAGTTGATAAAGAAGGATTTCAATTGTGACAGACCTCTGATCAAGGTCAGCCATTGTCAATTTCATAATATTGTTGTCACTGGTGTCAATACCTTGCTCTTCAAACGAGTTCATTTGTCTTGTAAATTCTGCAATCTTCTCTCTAGATAGCATCCACCATCTAAAGAAATCACATGCAGGATCATTAGGACAACTATAATATAATCTGTTGGGATTTGACTTAGATTCTGATATTTTAATGGCTGCCCTGACTCTACAATAGCAAACTTTGTTGTGGAACTTGAAAATTCCTCCATTGATTAAATTCTTTTCTGAGTCGGGTTTTGATTTTAATGAACATGAAGCACCCCCAGAGTAGCTAGAGATTCTTCTACCAATGTATGTGTTGACTAGGTTGTAATTTCCGTAGCTGGTGGTGCTTCAAATAATGCTTCTGGTTATGCTTCTAGTTGGGCTTAATAATGAGAGCTTGAAGCTAAACAATGACTGCTGTTTGTAGTAATTTAAATATGGTGGGTTTTGATAGGCATGCTGAAGATGAGGAATTGTCATGTGCAATATTTAGAGCTAGTGGAAGTGGCATGCCGTTATGTTACCGTTGCAAAGGAACTGTAAATCAAAGACTTTTTCAGCCTATATAGCCGATACAATGCACAGTTGCAAATGATTTACTGTAATTAGCTTGTTATTTAAGGGCAAAAATGTCATCCTAATAAATATGGGCAATTTCGTCATTTTCCAAAATCACAAACGGCACAGTAACATATAACAGTTATTTTAATGGCAATGGGTGTGCAGCGCACATGGTCGAAACTTGTGGGTGTGCGGCACAAATGGTCGAAACTTGTGGGGGCTGACGGTAAATAACCCTAAATCAAGCAAACAAATTAAATTTTTTATGAAGGGAGTAAGATTTCCATCATTCTGTTTCTATTTACATTGAATTTCATTGGAATGAAGATATAGTTAAGGTTTCCAACAAATGGATAAACTTACTCCTAAACTAATTTTTATAATCGGTGAATTATTTTATGAGCACAAAGGTACCAATAAGACATTGTTGAGTTGGAGAAGCGTAGCCCTCACCATTTTCCTAATGTAGTAAGTAAATAGTTTATAGTTATGTATTTAGGTAGTTTATGGATAGTAATGAGATTATTGATAATGTTGATGATTTATTAGTATTTTAAGATATGCAAATCTAATTATTAAGATGGAGTATGGAATTTTGGGCATAAGATGTAATTTATGGCTTTGAGAGTATTATGATAACTTTTCACTTACAAGTATGGATACAAGAGTTATAAGTTCATGGATAAATATCCATTGCATAGTTGCATAGTTACTCATTATAAAGTTTGTAATTATATCATTTCCTTGGTTTAGGAGGAGCTACAAATGTAAGTTAATCATCGGACGTTAATGATAGCTGACTTTGAGTGTTGTTGTAGTGAGTAGAATTCAACCGGCCATTAAAAATAAATGCGAAAAGTAAATTGCAAAAATTTAAAGAAAGCAAAAGAAATGTAGTTTATTTTTAAATATACCAACCAAGTAAATTTCAATTTTTGGGCTTTAATGGTTAAAGTTCCAGTCCAAATGTTCGTTATGCCCACAAAGTCCAAAGGTTCGAGTTCCAATTAGGTTTAGAAACTTATTTGTAAAAGTTTCATGACTAGAATGAAGTTTCTCATAAGTTTTATGGCAATGCTATGATTATAAGAGAGAGAAGGGAGTTGATTGAAATTTTGCAAATAAGAGAATAAAATAGAATGTCGAAGAAAGAAACTAATGGCAAAAGAAAATAGTCATAATAAAATAAGGACAAACTAACAGCAAATTTAGAAAATTTTCCCGGTAATGGCGCCAAAAACATTATACGACTCAAAAGTGTTATTACTCTCAAGTAAAAGAATGTCTAGGTATAATATAATCTACTGAGTCCGGAGTCGAACCACATGGAATTTAAACTCTAGTAGTCAATTTATTAAAATAAAAAAATTTAATGTGGGAAAAGAAATTAATTTGAATCAATCTAAAAATATGTTAAGATTACGGAATCCACTCTCAAATTTCAAATTATGGTTATAACACTCTCTCAAATTGTATATTTTGTATTTCTTTTACCAGTTAATTATTATACCATTTAATTTTTAACCAACCATTGGTGTGATAAACATGGGACTAAGTACCTAATATGCTATAGTTATATTGAAGTGTCAATATTATGTCAAAATACCATATGAATTTGAAGAGATTTGTATTTATAAATTAAAAGGGAAAATATCCACCGTCCACCTATTTTTTACACCTTTTTTCAAAAATACACAATTCCTTCATTTTTTGGCTGGAATCCACCTAAAGTTACATTTTTTTTTCACTTTTCCACTTCCGTTTGGAATCCGTTAAGAAAACTAACGGAAACTTTAAAAAATGACCATTTTACCCCCAAAACGAAAATTATAATTTCACCCTAAAAAATGCCAAAAATAATAAGATTTAATGATGAATATCATTATTGGTACGTTAATGAAGTACAAAAAAATCTTAACTACTAGAGATTATAACTCAATGAATAATAAAACTTTACTTATCTTAAATTCAATTGATGGTTTGTGAGATTGGGCTATTTTTAATATTACTGTTATAATTTAGCATTCTAATTACCGACATATTTTTTAAGAAAACCTGCATTTGATGGTTGTGGAATTAATTTCTTTATTGACCAATGAGGAAAATTATTAGATTTAATCTGTGAAATTGTAATTTTCGTTTTGGGGGTAAAATGGTCATTTTTTTAAGTTTCCATTAGTTTTTTTAACGGATTCCAAACGGAAGTGGAAAAGTGAAAAAAAATATAACTTTAGGTGGATTCTAGCTAAAAAATGAAGAAATTGTATATTTTTGAAAAATGTGTAAAAAACGGGTGGACGGTGGATATTTTTCCAAATTAAAATGACTGATTGACACTAAAAGGTGTACATTTAATAAGGATAAAATTATTAGTTTTTCACTTATTGTGTCGATTAATGTGTTCATTATTTCTAAATTATTTTAATACTCCCCAAATATATTTTATGTTAAATTAATTCGTAATTTGTTAATTTTTATCTTGTAAATATTTTTCAGGAATAAAGATGGAATTCGAATTAAAAACAGGAATAAAGAAGAACTACTGGAACAAAATTGAAGAGATGTAATAATAAATAGAAAATAAATAAATAAATAAAGAACAAAAGAACAAAAGAACAAAAGCATGTTGGTGATGGTCAGGAGGCCATCACACCTCCTGACCATTACACAATTCAATATATATATATAATATAAAAAATAAATAAAATATTAATATTAATAAAATAAAATAAAAGAAGATGATTTACTTTCCCTATAAAAGGCAAAGGGTGGCATGCCAAGCAGGGGATCCTTTTTCAAAGAGCCAATTTGAGAGCGAAATTTGAGAGCTGAAGCCGAGACTAAAGATTTTCTTTTTTTCCTTATTTCTTTTCTTTTCTTGTTTCCGTTTGTATTAATTTTCTTTGTAATACATTTCAAAAAGTTTATCAAATAAAAAGTGTTGTGTTTTCTTTCAATATGAGTAGCTAATTTTATTAAGTTGATGTGAAGGGTGAAGCTCAATGTTTCAAACTATTAATTATTATTATTTTCTCAAATGAGTTTTTTTATTCTTTTCTAATTATTTTTATATCATGTTAATTTATAAATCTCACTCGATTTTATAGTATTTTGACATAATGTCGACACATTATTATAGTGTGGCACATTAAGTACTTTATTCTATATTTATCCACACACATAAAATTAAATGATATAATAATTAATTGGTAAAAGTGAGGCAAAATATAAATGAGAGAGTATTAAAATTATAGTTTGAATAAAGAGAGTGAATCCTAAACCTTAGTTTATTTTTAAATTGATTTCAAATAATTTCTTTTCCCCACAATTAATTTTCTTAGTTTTACTAAATTTAAAACTCCCTGTGGTTCGACCCTGATCTCACCGGGTTATATGATAACTAGACACTTTTATACTTGAGAGTAATACACTTTTGAGTCGTGTCAAGTTTTTGGCGCCGTTGCCGGAGATTTTTCTAAATTTGGTATTAGTTTGTCTTTACTTTATTTTTATTTTATTTTTATTTTTTTGTGTTGTCATTATCTTCTTTCTGTAATTCTATTTTATTCTCTTTTTGTCAAACTTCAGTTAGCACCCCTCTTCTTTTCAAACCTTAACATTATCCATAAAATTTATGAAAAACTTCATCGTAGCCCAAAAATCCTTGCAAATCAGTCCCCAAATCAAATTTATTTCTTTAAATTTCTGCAATTTATTTTCCGTATTTATTTTAAATGGTCGGTTCTACCGCCTAACTGCTATTTAAATTTTGTTAATTTATGTATTTTATTTAAATAGTCAGGTTCTATCGCCTAACATTTAATTTCAGTTTATTTATTTTTGTGCATTAATTTATTTAATTTTATGTTTTATTATATGGCTGGTTTTAAAATACTGCCTAAACTGTTTCTTTTAATTTCTTTATTTATGGTTGGTTTCAACGCCTAATTTATTTATTTTATTGATCTTCAGTTTGTTTATTTTTATTTTGCATTTTTTTGTTTATTTAATTTCCAGTTTATTTTATTTCCGCAATTTTCATTTAGTGTTTTTGCATCACTAGTTTAGCACACATCATTAGCATTGCATGCGTTGTTGGTCTCGTACAAATAGTGGTAGATTAATAAGAAAATCACTTTCACCACCGTTAAATATGGCTGACATAGGAGCTGAAAATTTTTCGGAGCACGAAAATGACCAAGCCTTGCAAAATCTTCATGAACAACCTAGGACCCTTAGAGACTTCATGCATCATACTAGAACAGGGTCACCATCATGCATAGTTTTCCCTCCTGATGCATTACGTTTTAATTTTAAACCTGGCATCATTCAACTTCTTTTTACTTTTCATGGTTTTGAGTCTGAAAATCCATATTTGTATTTAAGGGAATTTGAGGAAGTCTGTAACACATGTACTGATCAAACTTGTAGCATGAATATAATCAGGCTTAAGTTTTGTTCCTTTTTCACTTAAGGATAAAGCTAAAACTTGGCTACAAAATCTTAGGTCAGAATCCATCAGAACTTGGGATGAAATGCAAGCACAATTTTTGAAAAAATTCTTCCCACCACACAAAACAAATTCTTTCAAAAGACAAATCACAACTTTCACTAAAAAACTAGGAGAAACTCTCTACCAATGTTGGGATATGTTTAAAGAACTACTTAACATTTGCCCACATCACGGTTTTGAAACATAGAGATTAGTGTCTTATTTTTATGAGGGATTAACATCCCAAGGTAGATAAGTCATTGAAATGATGTGTAATGGTGAGTTTAGGGATAAAAGTCCTGAAGATGCATTAGACTATTTTGATTATATAGCAGAAAATGCACAACATTGGGATACAGTTGGTTCTTATGAGTCGTCAAGTAAACCCCAGTCATCTCTATCTAGTGGAGGTATGCATAACCTTAGGGAAGACCATGATTTTCAAGCCAAATTTGCATCATTAGTTAGAAAAGTTGAAGCATTATAGTCGAAAAAAAATGATCATGTAAAGTCTATTCAAAATACTTCATGTTATGTTTGCGATTCTACTGACCATTCTACGCAGGATTGTCCAACTTTACTAGCTCTGAGAGAAAGTCTGTATGAACAAGTAAATGTCGTTGACAATTTCAAAAGGCCAAATCCAAATCCATACTCCCAAACTTACAACTCTGGTTGGAGAAACCACCTAAATTTCAATTGGAGAAATGATAATCATGCACAACCTTCACAACCAGTTCCTCCACGTCAAAATTGTCAAAACTCCCAGAGTTACCCACCATATATCCCACCACCAAGAAAAACTCTGGAAGACACATTGCATTCGTTTATTGAAAAACAAGAGTCGATCAATAACCAAACGATGCAAACCTTAACCAATTTGACAGAAATTATCTCCAAACTTACATCTGTTCTAACCATACATGAAAAAGGAAAGTTTCCTGCTCAACCTGAACCAAACCCCAAGAGTCAACAACATCCTCAAATGGGAAATTTAGGAAACCAAAATATGAGTCATGTCAAATCGGTTATAACCCTTTGTGGTGGTAAAGTAGTCGAAAAACACATTGTGGACCCTCGTGAAACTAGTAAAGATTCAATTTTAGAAAATAGGGAAGAGTATGTCGAACCTTTAACCCATGAAGAAATAACCAACTCTCCTTCTGTACCCCCATTTCCTCAAGCACTGATCAAGCCAAAGAAATCAAACCACAGTCCAGAAATTTATGAAGTTTTTAAACAAGTTAAGGTCAACATTCCTCTGCTGGATGTCATTAAACAGGTGCCTTCTTATGCTAAATTTATGAAAGATCTGTGCACAGTGAAAAGGAAACATAAGGTGCAAAAGAGAGCTTTTCTAGCAGAACAGGTAAGTTTCATTCTCTTAACCAATAGTGCTTTGAAATACAAGGATCCTGGTTGTCCAACTATTTCTTGCACTATTGGGGATCATAAAATTGGACATGCTTTACTTGATCTTGGTGCTAGTGTTAATTTGCTTCCTTACTCAGTGTACCAACAACTCAATCTCGGTGAGTTTAAACCAACTTCTACCACTCTTTTACTTGTTGATAGATCGATTAAGGTTCTAAAAGGAATAATTGAAGATGTATTAGTTTAGGTCAATAAATTCATATATCCTGTGGATTTTATTGTTCTGAAAACGGAACCAATTGCTAATGAATGAAAACAAATTCCTATTATTTTGGGTCGACCATTTTTAGCTACTGCTAATGTTTTGATAAATTGCATAAATTGATTAATGAATTTATCTTTCGGCAACATGACACTGGAACTCAATGTGTTCAACATGTGTAAACAACCTCACCACCAAGAAGATGATGATAATGAGAATGAGGAAATTGATCTCATCGAGCCAATCATTGAGGAACACATTCAGAATGAGAATTTTACAAACTCTGCTGAAATTTATTTTGCTGGTTCTTTTGAATCAAGTAAAGAATTAGATTGTGATACTACTAACACATGCCTTACACTTGATTTTATGCAGGTACCTATAGGTGACGATAACCAATCGAACTTTGAAGATATGGTGCAACCTGAAGAACCAAACGAAGAGGAAACACCAGAGCTCAAATTAAAGCCCTTACCAGAAGAATTAAAGTATGCCTATCTTGGCGAGCAGCAGACATATCCGGTGGTGATTTCTTCTCAGCTCACGCATGATCAAGAAGGTAAGTTGTTATCTGTACTAAAAAGGCATAAAACTGCATTTGGTTGGACCTTAAAAGACATAAAAGGCATTAATCCTTTAATTTGTACACACCGAATATACTTAGAGGAAAATGCCAAAACAACCCGTCAGCCATAAAGAAGACTAAACCCTCATATGATATAAGTAGTAAAGAATGAGGTCCTTAAACTACTAGATGTAGGAATTATCTACCTTATCTCTGATAGTAAATGGGTAAGTCCAACACAAGTAGTACAAAAAAAATTTGGAATAACTGTTGTAAAAAATGAAAAAGGTGAACCGATCCCAACACGAATTCTATTTAGTTGGCGCATGTGCATTGATTACAAAAAATTAAATGATGCCACTAGAAAAGATCATTTTCCCCTTCCATTTCGAGACCAAATTCTCGAAAGAGTGGCCGGACATCCCTACTACTGCTTTCTTGATGGCTACTCTGGCTATTATCAAATCCCTATAGTCTTAGAAGACCAAGAAAAGACCACATTCACATGCCCATTTGGAACATTTGCATTTAGGAGAATGTCCTTTGGACTTTGTAATGCTCCTGCAACATTTCAAAGGTGCATGCTAAGCATTTTTAGTGACATGGTTAAAAATTATCTAGAGGTTTTTATGGATGATTTAACTGTATTTGGTAATTCTTTTGATACATGTTTTGATAATCTAGAAAAAGTTTTGGAAAGGTGTAAAGAAAAATGACTAGTTTTAAATTGGGAAAAATGCCATTTCATGACCACTTCTGGAATTGTCTTAGGCCATATTATGTCTTCAAAAGGAATCGAAGTTGATAAAGCCAAAGTTGAAGTCATTTCGAAATTACCCTCACCAAAGACAATTAGAGAAGTACGTTCTTTTTTAGGACATGCAAGATTTTATAGGAGGTTTATAAAAGACTTTAGTGTCTTATCTAGACCAATTTGTAACCTCCTAATAAAAGACAAACAATTTGAATGGACTAATGATTGTCAACAAGCTTTTGAAAAAATAACTACTCTTTTGACATCAGCCCTAATAATGCAACCCCCTGATTGGTCTTTGCCTTTTGAGCTAATGTGTAATGCTAGTGTTTATACCGTTGGCGCTGTTCTGGGTCAAAGAAAGGAAAGTAAGCCCTCTGTCATCTATTATGCAAGTAGAACTTTGAATAGTGCTCAAATGAATTACATTATAATTGAGAAAGAACTACTTGCTGTAATATTTGCATTGGATAAATTTCGTTTGTATTTAATTGGTTCATCTACTGTTGTTTACTCTGATCATGCAGCTGTGAGATATTTAATGTCAAAACAAGATGCCAAACCAAGGTTGATACGATGGATCTTGCTACTTCAAGAATTTAATTTGACAATCAAGGACAAAAAGGGCGCTGAAAATGTTGTTGCAAATCATATTTCAAGACTTACAAATGAGTCTTCAATTGAAACAACACTCATCAATGATTCTTTCCCTGACGAATTTTTGTTTTCTATAAATAAAATACCTTGGTATACTAATATTGTTAATTATCTTGCAACAGGTGAAATGCCATGTGACTGGAGTTCCCAAGACAAGAAGAAATTCTTAATAGAAGTGAAAAGCTTTTACTGGGATGAACCATACCTGTTCAAGTATTGCTCCGATCAAATTTTTCAAAGATGCATACCAGGTGACGAGGTAAGTAGGGTCATTCAATTTTATCATTCTGAAGCATGCGGTGGCCATTTTTCTTTAAAAAAGACAGCTGCAAAAATATTACAGTGTGGATTTTATTAGCCTACATTATTTAAAGATTCATATGCATTCTGTAAAATGTGTAAGAATTGTCAAATGGTATGGTCTATTTCAAAACGAAACATGATGCCTTTAAACCCCATCCTTGTCATTGAAATATTTAATTGTTGGGGAATTGATTTTATGGGCCATTTTCCATCATCATTTGGATTTGTATACATTTTGGTTGCTGTTGATTATGTTTCAAAATGGATCGAGGCGATTTCTTGTCGGCACAATGATCACAAGATTGTGATCCGCTTTTTAAAAGAAAATATTTTGAGCAAATTTGGAATACCTCGAGCCATTATCAGTGATGGAGGTAAGTATATTTGTAATAAGCCATTTGAGTCCTTAATGAAGAAATATGGAATTACACATAAGGTTGCTACCCCTTATCACCCTCAAACAAGTGGTCAAGTTGAATTAGCAAATAGGGAGATAAAATAAATTTTAGAAAAGACAGTTAATCCAAACCATAAAGATTGGTCTCTTCAACTAATTGATGCACTTTGGGCATATCGTACTACTTTTAAAACATCTTTAGGAATGTCACGCTATCGGCTTGTTTATGGAAAATCTTGCCACTTACCAGTAGAACTTGAACATAAATCATTTTGGGCCATTAAAGCTTTTAATTCAAATTTTGATGATGCTGGCAATGTGCGTAAATTGCAAATAAATGAACTTGAGGAATTAAGGAATGATGCATATGAGAATTCCAGAATTATTAAGGCAAGAACCAAATTTTTTCATGACAAAAGAATTTTTCGAAAAACATTTAAAATTGGTCAAAAAGTGTTGCTTTATAATTCTCGTCTTCATTTATTTTCAGGGAAGTTAAAGTAAAAATGAAATGGTCCATTTGTTGTCAAAAATGTGTATCCATATGGAGCCGTAGAAATTGAGAATCCAAAGGATGGTGTCACATTTAAAGTTAATGGCCAAAGATTGAAACCATATCTGGAATACCAACCACATGAAGCAGATATCGAAATCCATTTGAGTGACCCACCAAATTTTGATTAAGCCTTTTCATTTTAACGTTTTGCGAATTTAATTTACTGTGACTTTATCGTTTGCATTATTTAATTTTTTTTCTTTTTCCTTTTCCATATGTCTTGAATGGAGTGCATTGCATTGTTTTAATTATGTGTTGTTTGACAATTGTGATTTAGCTCACCAAATTTTTATACTTGTCATGAGTACCTCCATGAGAAATTTCTTTTTCGATCATCTTAAAACGCATTTTCATGTAAAATTTCACCTGAGAAAATTGCTCCGATTTTGTAAATTACATCCCATTTGGTATCTGCAACCACCAGAGTTAGTATATCACGTGAAAGATCTAGAAAGACAACTCAAGAAAATAGAGGATGGTATTTATAATCTGCAATTGGAACTGGATTCAATAAAAGGACGAAGGTGAGTTATATTCCTTGTGTGTTTTTGTTTTATTGTTCTTTTTCACCTTTGATTTGATTTTACAGATTTGATTTGTTTTGTTTTAATTCACTCTCCTGTATAAATGGCAGATAACAGTACTCCGTGACTTTTTAAGTCGGTATTCTTAGTTTCCCACAATAATTGAAACCTCAATGTCAAGCATGGAAAAAATACAATAAAATTTGCATCAACATTTTCCTTCTCTCCCTCAAAATGCTCTTAAGTAGATTTACAAAGCTCGTTATAAACGACTGTGTTTGTTAATGATCAATGGGATTCCTGCTGACATTCGCTGGTTAATTGAAGCAAAGGTCCGATTGGCAGGTAAGTTTTCTGATCCATTCATTTCCTACATGCCTGGTTTTGGTAAAAGTAGATTTACTAAGAAAAAAAGAGCTAAGTGACTTGGCTCTGAATGTTCTCACTGTGTAAGACTCGCTTGCAAAAATCCACGTTGTAAAGCTTTAGGAATGGTTTCTGTAAATCGTGAAGATAAAATCAAATTCGTTAAGGATGGCATGAGTAAAGAATCGTTGGATGATATCTTACGATCTCTTGAGACGCATCCGAGCGTATATGTTCAACGTGAAATTCAAAATTTGTGGAAGCTGTTCCAAAAGGAAAGTGCACAGTTTAGTCTTGGGAATCTGACTCTAAAAGACCCTGTTTTCCAATTTATAAGAAAACGGGATGGGAAGCTTATCCTCGACCCATAGAGGGCGTTCAAGCCGTTATTGGACGTAAAACCAGAGAAAAATGTGAGCCACAATCACAACTACCAGTAAATATCCTTTTATTTTACTGTTCTTTTATCTTTTGCATTATTATTATTATTATGTTTTTTTTCTTTATTTTATCTAGTCACTGTTTGTTTTTTCTTTTCACTGTTTGCCTTTGAATTATTAAGCTAAAAGCTTCACGCGTCATTTGACAATCATACCACCCAATTTACAGATGTATATCATTATGTCTATCACCAAGATCCTTAAATAGGAGCTTCTTTTTAAGCACTCACAAATTGTTTCTTTTTAGAATTATTCTAATGGCGGCAACTTCAAGTAGTCAACTTAAAAACATTTGTGTGCTTTCTAGATTTCGTTATGGAAAGTATAAGGAGTTCTTTCAGGCAACCATAGATCTTGGTCGTGCTATAGAAGAGAGGAAACTACATCTTGTATATGGAGGAGGTGACCAATGGTTATCAAAGCTTGTCTCTGAAGCTGCTTTCGTTCGAGGAAGCCAAGTGCTAGGCATCATTCCAAAAGCCTTAAAACCTTTAGGATGTCTACCAGACTCACCAACTGGAGAAGACTTAGTTGTCTCAGGTATGCAAGAAAGAATATCTGAAATGTTGAATCATGCTGACGCTTTTATTTTCTTGCCAGGTGATCTTGCAACTTTGGAGGCACTAATTACATTCGCTTCTTGGGCCTATTTGAATATCCATAAAAAACCCATCGGTTTGTTAAATGTTAATAACTTTTATGATAGCTTAATAACATTTCTTAATCATACAATAAAAAATTATTTCATTCTATCCTCAGCGAAAAAAATCTTCATTTGTGCTCCTACTGCTAATGAATTACTTGATCTTTTGCAAGCTTACAAACCAAAACCAGATCCGATGACTTTGGCGTTGGATTGGGCAACTGATGACGATGGCAGTAATTCTCGTAAAAAGTGTAAATTAGATTTAATTCTCCGTCTGTAAATATTTCCAGCAGTGGCTAGGTGATATATTCGAAACTCTACTCCTTTCTTTACACATTAAGAGCAATGTCTCCTTCGTGTCAATGACATAAAAGAAACCAGTAAGGAAGAAAAATATAAATAAATAAAATAAACTTTAAGACCCACTTAAGAGAGTAATTAACTTAATAATTTGAATTTTTGAACTTCACCTTTCACCTCAACTTAAAAAATTAACCACTGATATTGAAAAACAAAACACTCATTTTATTTAATAAATTTCTGAAATCTATTACACGAAGATTCATTACAAAAGAAAATAAGAAAAAAGAAAGAAGGAATTCTTCTGCTTTCTCCCTCGTCTCCCTTCTACTCGGCTTCAGCTCCCCCTCCCTTTTTTATAGGTGACGAATGCCTTTAACTTCCTTTATTTTATTATTTAAACTATTTTTTTATATTATCACCTAGAGGAATGTGATAGTCATGGTGGCAACTTTCACCTGTGAATATCACACTTTGTCATTTATTATTATTTTTTACATTTTTGAAATATTTATTTTTTATTAATTACATCTCTTCAATAATGCATTTCAAATTGCTCCAGTAATTCTTCTTTGTTCCCGCTTCTAATTCTAACTCCTCTTTATTCTTGAAATATATCTACAATATAAAATTAAAACAAAATTAACATATCACAAATTAATTTAACATAAAAAAGGGAGTGTTAAGATAATTTAGAAATAATGAGCACATTTCTGAACACAATAAGTGAAATTTTAATAATTTTATCCTTATTAAATGTAGACTTTTAGTGTCAATTAATAATTATAACATAATTACACAATCCAAAATGAGATGATCAAAATACCCTAATAATATGATCCATGCCTCCTAGCACCATTAAATGGCCGAAACTTCAAATAAATACATCACAATGTCGACATCAACTACTGTACTTGCAACCTTCTGTGGATGGGAAAAATATAGTATATGAGGTGAGTATAAAACTTAGTATGTGGCTAATAGGTTTTAAAAATAAATTTTCTTTAAAAAAATTATATTATTATGATATACAATTTCATCAAATTATATGTAAAAACGTTAAATCAAGTAATTAGCATTAAAAAGCAATACATGATATTGTACATAATGATAATGAAAATCATATCATAAGAGTATATATATATCTCAAATTGTCACTATACAATTACCCAAGGGAGCAATCTCACCATATTCGAATCTCATACGAGTGGTTTAATGGCATATAAATTATGTATTGTCATGCCCAAAACTACAATGGGTAGACCAATTTCATGTCATCTCATATATCTCATCATAACTCATCGCACAAAATGGGTAAAATAGCCCTTAAAGGGCAAAAAGAGTCCAAGTAAATGGCCGAAAGCTTTGTGTGTTCTCAAATGAGTCCCAGAGTTCTCCACTCAACTATATCTCTATACCATATCTTTGTAACTGTATATTTGTTAACTGTATCTCTATACTCATCACTGTATCCAAAGAAAAAGCCTGTTGTATAATTATTTTGACATAACTTTGCAAACATACTTTACTTTGTAATTTGTGATTTAAATTTTTTTAATTAATTTATTTTTATTTATATGATCGGTTCTACCGCCTGACATTTTAATTTCAATTTAATTATTCTTGTACATAAATTCGTATAATTTTTAATTTATGTTTTATGGCTTGTTCTAAGATACCACCTAATATTTTGTTAATTGTTTCCTTTAATTACTTTATTTTTATAGCTAGTTTTATCGCCTAATTATTTTTAATTTCAATTTGTTTATTTCTATTTCACCTTTTTTTCTTTTCTAATTTTTAGTTTGTTTTTTTATGTAATTTTCATTTAGTGTTTTATGCATCATTAATTTATTTAGCACACATCATTAGCATTATATGCAACGTTAGTCTGATACACATAGTGGTAGAATAATTAGGAAGTCATCTTCACCACCGTTAGATATGACTGACATTGGAACTGATAATTTTTCAGAGCATGAAGATAACCATGTTAGCCTATATGGTTATAAATGTTGATTTTGATGATAGCAAACCACATGTTTTGGATAAACAAAGAATTACACATTATGCTTTTAAAACAAGAAATTAACATGGACTAAAATTAAAAAGTTTGATTTTAATAAGTATTGTTTTAAATTTTGTATTTGGGCTTATTTGAAATATTTAAAACGTTTTTGGGCGATACTATAATTTCCATATATTTGGGTCATATAATAATTTCAGAAAAATTTGGGAATAAGAAGTATTATTTAGAAATTATGTAATTGAACCTATTTGCAACTATTCATAATGTTTTGGGTCATAAGACAGTTATAAAAAGTTTTGAGGTGAAATTATAATATTAGAAAATAGTTCATTGCAGCAAAGCGGCTAACCAGATGTTACAAAGAGGCAATTTGGTTATGGGCAAAAACTCTCTAGAATGAAAGCGGCTAATCGGATTCATGAAAGCGGCATATCGAATCGGATTCATGAAAGCGGCATATCGGATGTGAAAAAATTTAAAATTTTGAACATAACGGTAACATGAAGCAGCTAACCGGATTCACAAAAGCGGCAAGCTGGTTATCACCAGAAAGTCAATAACAGCTAATTTTCTTCCTTAACTATAAGTTAACTCAAATCAAACTCATTTAAAATGATGCAACCATTGATATTTTGAGCAATTCTCTGCAAATCTAAGAGCATAAACTTTGTATTCATTTTATTTAATTCACACATATTGAGCTTTCATTTGTATTCAAACATATTGTGTGAGAGAAATTTTTGTAATCTTTTTGTAAAATCAAATTGAGAGGTTGTAAGTGTTGGGATACACTTGGGTTGAGAGATTGTGGATAATCTCTTGTTGTAAAAGTTCATTGATACCTTGGAAGTCAATTGTAAGTGTTTGAAGCCTTAGGAGGCTTGGATAGTGAAATCCTCAAGCCCGGTGTGCTTGGAGGTGTGGATGTAGGCGGAGATTGCCGAACCACGTAAAAATCCTCGTGTTTATTTTCTCTTCCCTTACTATTTTATTTTCTGTGATTTATTGAATGTATTGCTTTTGATTTTATTAAGGCATCAGATTGAATTATTGTGTGATTTGCTTGCTTAATTTTTAAGTACCCAATTCACCCCCCTCTTGTGTTGCATATCTTGTATTTCATTTGGTATCAAAGTAAGGTGCTCTTTTTTAGACTTAACCGTCTAGAGCTAAAGATTAATGGCAACCCAATATGACTCAACCTTTAGGGAAGGACAATCCACAACTAGACCACCGTTCTTTAACGGAAATAACTACTCGTATTGGAAAACTAGGATGAAAATTTATTTAGAAGCACTAGATTACGAAATTTGGGAAGTTGTTTGTGATGGTCCATTTATACATTTGACTAAAAATGAAGTTGGGAAAAATAAGAGAAAAGTTTTATTTTGTACACTAGATAAGAAAGAGTTTCATAGAGTATTTAGTTGTGAAAGTGCTAATGAAATTTGGCACAAACTTGAAGTTGTTTATGAAGGCACGAATCAAGTGAAAGAGTCTAAATTTAGTATGTACACTCGACAGTATCATTTGTTCCAAATGGAACAAAATGAGAGTGTGTATTCTATGAATAGTAGATTTACAGACATAGTAAATACTCTAGGAGCTCTAGGAAAGAATTTTTCAAATAGTGAGAAAGTTAAGAAAATCATTAGGTCGCTACCTAAGGAATGAAGACAAAAAAGAACTGTCATTGAGGAAGCCAAAGATTTAAACATCTTACCTATTGATTATTTAACTATTTCTCTTATTTCTTATGAGGAAGATTTGGCAACTGAAAAAGGCAATGAGGAGAAAAAGAAAAGCATTACTCTCAAAGCCACAAAATATAAAAGTGATGGGGAAAGTGAGTTGGATGATGAGGAGTTGGCTATGCTAGCAAGGAGGTTCAGGAAATTTTTCAAGAAAACCTGTGAATGAAGAAAATTTAGAAACTTCAAGAACCAAGAGGAGAAGAAATAGGTAATCATATACTATAAATGTAAGAAACTTGTCTATATAAGATCGGAGTGCCCACTTCTCAACAAACTCAAGAAGAAAGCCATGGTTGCTACTTGGGATGATAGTGATGAAAAAGAGTCGCAAGAAGTATCAAATCTAACACTTATTAAGAGATGATGATGATCACAATGAAGTAAGTCACCCTACTTATGATGAATTATATGATGCTTTTAAAGAATTGCATGATGAATTGATGAAATTTGGTAAAAAGAATGTATGCCTTAAAAAGAAAATGTAAGAACTTACAAATGAAAAGGACGACCTGCAAAAATGCAATGAATCATTTAATGAGAAGATAAAGGAATTAGAATTAGACAATAAAATATTGCAGATAGAATTGCATCTTTTAAAGGAAAACAAAGCACTTCATATGAGCATGAAAAATTACATGTTGATGAATTGATAAAAGAGAATGAAGTACTTAAGAAGAAGAATAATGAGTTAAATGAAATTGTGTTAAAATTTACAAGTGGGCAAAAGATGTTGGATAATATGCTTAACTCTAAAAAATGTGTGTTTGATAAAGGAGGATTTAGATATAAGCCTAACTTGAAGCAAAAGTATTATAAGAATTCCTTTGTTAAAGCTACTTCCACTAGTGATCATAAGATTGCATGTCATTATTGTAATCAAAATGGCCATATGGAAAATAGATATCCAGTGAAAAGAAATGCATATTATGGTGTGAAATGTATTTGGGTTCTGAAAGGAATCATTGTTAACACTCAAGGACCCAAAGGATTTTGGGTACCTAAAACTTGAGATTTCCTCTACAGGGATTGAAGAAAAAGAAAAATAAATGGTACTTGGACAGTGGTTGTTCAAGGCATATGACGGGAAACTGTGCATGATTTTCAAGTTTCACCAAAATTGAAAACGGCAGAGATGTTTCTTTTAGAGACAATTCAAAGGGAAAGATTCTTAGAATTGGAAATGTCAATAAAGTTTCATCAACCCTAATTGAAAATGTTTGTTTGGTTGAAAGTTTGAAACACAACTTAATTAGTATTAGTCAATTGTGTGACAAGGTTATAAAGTTATTTTTGATAAATCAAGATGTGTCATTGAGAATGCATGTGATGTGAAATTTTTGTTTATTGGAAATAGATGTGGTAATGTTTACACAATTGATATAGAGTGTGCATCTACTCATGATAAATATTTTTCGGCATTGCATGATGATGGTTGATTATGGCATAGAAGACTAGGACATGCAAGTATGGATTTGATTTCAAAAATTTCGAAAAATGATTTAGTTGAAGGTCTTCCAAAAATCGGTTTTCAAAAGAACAGAATTTGTGAAGCTTGTCAATTTGGAAAATAAATCAAAACTTCTTTAAAAAATAAGAATCATGTCTCTACTTAAAAAACACTTCAATTACTTCATATAGATTTGTTTAGACGTTTTAAATATGCTAGTTTAAGTGGCAAATATTATGCATTTGTGATTGTAGATGATTATTTTAGATACACATGGGTATTGTTCTTAGCTAATAAGGATAATGTCATTGATGCATTTAGAATTTTCTATAAAAAGGCTCAAAATGAAAAATGTTATTCTATTACTTGTATTAAAAGTGATCATGGTGGAAAAGTGATCATGGTGAAGAATTTGAAAATCATGCATTTGAAAATTTTTGTAATGATTTAGTCATTGAGCATCAATTTTTATCATCTAGGACTTCACAACAAAATAGAGTTGTTAAGAAAAAGAATAGGTCTATTCAAGAAATGGCTAGGACCATGTTGAATAAAAATGTATTACCAAAATATTTTTGGACCGAAGCCATCAACACCACTTGTTATGTTTTAAATAAGGTGTTAATTAGACCTCTTCTCAATAAAACTCCCTATGAGCTTTGGAAAGATAGAAAACCCAACATTGGTTATTTCAAAGTTTTTGGATGCAAAAGTTTTATTTTGAACACAAAAGATAATCTTAACAAATTTGATTCAAAATTTGATGTTGGCATCTTTCTTAGGTATTCAAATTCAAGTAAAACTTAATTTTAGGTGATCCTTCAAGAGGTATTACAACTAGATCATCACTTATAAACACATGTTGGCATGCTGCATTTATTTCTCAAATTGAACCAAAATCTTTTGCAGATGCGGAAAATGATGAATCTTGGATTATGGCAATGCAAGAGGAGTTGAATCAATTTGAGAGCAATAATGTGGGGGAATTAGTTCCTAAACTAGAATATCAATCCATTATAGGTACCAAATGGGTATTTAGAATCAAAATGGATGAATCTGGTGTGGTTGTGAGAAATAAAACTAGATTAGTAGCTCAAGAATACAACCAAGAAAAGGGAATTGATTTTGATGACACATTTGTACCTGTAGCTAGACTAGAATCCATTTGAATGCTCTTAGTCTTTGCATGTCATAAAGATTTTATTTTATTTCAAATGGATGTCAAGAGTGCTTTCTTAAATGGTTATATTATGGAGGAAGTTTATGTGAAACAACCCCCTAGTTTTGAAAATGAAAAATTTTTAAATCATGTGTATAAGTTGTCTAAGACATTATATGGATTAAAACAAGCACCCAGAGCATGGTATGATAGGCTTAAAAACGTCTTGTTAGATAACGATTTTTCGATGGGAAAAGATGACACCACACTTTTTGTTAAGCGTAAGAACCAAGATATACTTATTGTTCAAATCTATGTTGATGATATTATATTTGGTCTACTAATGAGTCTATGTGCAAGGAATTTTCATCTTGTATGAGTAAAGAATTTAAGATGAGTATAATGGGAGAGTTGAAGTACTTCTTGGATTGCAAATAAAATAAGATGAGCATAGAATTTTCATAAATCAAGCCAAATATGTGAAAGATTTACTCAAAAGATTTGGCTATGATAATGGAACTGCAAAAAGCACTCCAATGAGTACTACCATCAAGCTGGATAAAGATAAGAAGGGTAAGGAGGTTGACATCAAGACATATCGAGGTATGATCGGATCCTTTCTTTACTTGACTGCTAGTAGGCCGGATATTATGTTTAGTGTGTGCATGTGTGCTAGATTTCAATCTTGTCCTAAAGAGTCACACTTACTTGCTGTCAAACAAATTTTTTTATATTTGATTGGCACCATCAATCTTGGCCTTTGGTATCCTAGGAGAACTCATATTGACTTAACTTGTTATTCAGATCCCGACTTTGGCGGATATATGGTTGATAGAAAAAATATTAGTGGAACATGTCATTTCCTAGGTTATTCACTCGTCTCTTGGTTTAGTAAGAAACAAAATTCGGATGCTCTTGAGACAACTTTCGGATAACCGAATTTATCCAACCGGTAAGCCAAATTACCTTTGGAGTTCTCTAGATCACATTCGGATAACCAGATGCAGCCAACCAGTAAGTTAGATTATATTTGCTTAATCTCGAGTCATCATTCGGATAACCGAATTCGCCTATGCACTTTACTTAATTTAACCGGATAGCCGGTTATGTAAATTCATAAATTCAAATTCGAGCTGCACTTTGGAAGCATTCTGGATCCATTCGGCCAACCGATTAGGCAAATCGGTAAGCCTGTTTCGGTTTGTAATATTCTAGACCCAACTTTGTAAATTGTGATTTAAATTTTTTTAATTAATTTATTTTTATTTATATGATCGGTTCTACCGCCTAACATTTTAATTTCAGTTTAATTATTCTTGTACATAAATTTGTATAATTTTTAATTTATGTTTTATGGCTTGTTCTAAAATACCGCCTAATATTTTGTTAATTGTTTCCTTTAATTACTTTGTTTTTATAGCTAGTTTTATCGCCTAATTATTTTTAATTTCAATTTATTTTTTCTATTTCACCTTTTTTTTCTTATTTAATTTTCAGTTTGTTTTTTCTGTAATTTTTATTTAGTGTTTTATGCATCATTAATTTATTTAGCACGCATCATTAGCATTATATGCGACGTTAGTCTGATACACATAGTGGTAGAATAATTAGGAAGTCATCTTCACCACCGTTAGATATGACTGACATTGGAACTGATAATTTTTCAGAGCATGAAGATAACCATGTTAGCCTATATGATTATAAATGTTGATTTTGATGATAACACACCACATGTTTTGGATAAACAAAGAATTACACTTTATGCTTTTAAAACAAGAAATTAACATGGACTAGAAATTAAAAAGTTTGATTTTAATAAGTATTGTTTTAAATTCTGTATTTAGGCTTATTTGAAAATATTTAAAATGTTTTTGGGCGATACTATAATTTCCATATATTTGGGTCATATAATAATTTCAAAAAAGTTTGGGAATAACAAGTACTATTTAGAAATTTTGTAATTGGACCTATTTGCAACTATTCATAACGTTTTGGATCATAATACAGTTATAAAAAGTTTTGGGATAAAATTATAATTTTAGAAAATAGTTCACTGTAGCCGGCATTGTAGCAAAGCGGCTAATCAGATGAAAGCGGCATACCGAATGTGCAAAAATTTAAAATTTTTAACATAATGGTAACATGAAGCGGCTAACCGGATTCACAAAAGCGACAAGCTGGTTATCACCAAAAAGTCAATAACGACTAGTTTTCTTCCTCAACTATAAATTGACTCAAATCAAACTCATTTAAAATGATGCAACCATTGATATTTTGAGCAATTATCTGCAAATTAAGAGCATAAACTTTGTATTCATTTCATTTAATTCACACATATTGAGGTTTCATTTGTATTCAAATATATTGTGTGAGATAAATTTTTGTAATCCTTTTTATAAAATCAAATTGAGAGGTTGTAAGTGTTGGGATACACTTAAGTTAAGTGATTAGGGAAATCTCTTGTTGTAAAGGTTCATTGACACCTTAAAAGTTAATTGTAAGTGTTTGAAACCTTGGGAGGCTTGGATAGTGAAATCCTCAAGTCCGGTGTGCTTGGAGGCATTGACGTAGGCGGGGATTGCCGAACCATGTAAGAATCCCCGTGTTTGTTTTTTCTTCCCTTACTCTTTTATTTTCTGTTATTTATTGAATGTATTGCTTTCGATTTCATTAAGGCATTAGATTGAATTATTGTGTGATTTGCTTGCTTAATTTTAAAGTACCCAATTCACCTCCCCTCTTAAGTTGCATAACTTGTATTTCAAATGAAGTCTTGCAAAACCTTCACGAATAACTAGGACACTTGGAGATTTCATGCATCCTACTAGAATAGAGTCACCATCATGCATAGTCTTTCCTCCTGATGCATCACGATTTAATTTCAAATCTGGTATCATTCAACTCTTGCCTACTTTTGATGATTTTGAGTCTAAAAATCTATATTTGGATTTAAGTGAATTTGAGGAAGTTTGCAACACATGTACTGATAAAAATTGTAGCATGAACATAATCAATCTTAAGTTTTTTCCTTTCCCACTAAAGAATAAAGCTAAAAGTTGGGTACAAAATCTTAGGTCAGGATCTATCAGCACTTAGGATGAAATGTAAGCACAATTTTTGAAAAAATTCTTTCCACCCCACATAACAAATTCTTTCAAAAGACAAATTACCACCTTCACTCAAAAGTCAGGAGAAACCCTCTACTAATGTTGGGATAAGTATAAAGAGCTACTTAACATTTGTCCACGCCACAGTTTTAAAACATGGAGGATAAGTATAAAGAGCTACCTAACATCCCAAAGTAGATAAGTTATTGAAATGATGTGTAATGGTGAGTTTAGAGATAAAAGTTCTGAAGATGCATTAGGGAATGCACAACAGTAGGACACAGTTGGTTCTTATGAGTCATCAAGTAAACCCTAATCATCTCTATTTAGTAGAGGCACGTACAGCCTTAGGGAAGACCATGACCTTCAAGTCAAATTTGCATCATTAGCTAGAAAAGTAGAAGCATTAGAGTAAAGTCTGTTTAAAATATTTCATGTTATATTTGCGATTTTACTGACCATTCTACGCAGAACTGTCTGACCTTACTAGCTCTAAGAGAAAGTTTACATGAACAAGTAATTTCAAAAGGCCAAATCTGAATCCATACTCCCAAACTTATAACTCTAGTTGAAGAAACCACCTAAATTTCAGTTGGAGAAATGATAATCATGGACAAGCCTTCACAACCAGCTCCTCCACGCCAAAATTTCCAAAACCCCCAGAGTCACCCACCATATGTCCCACCACTAATAAAAACTCTAGAAGACACATTGCAGTCATTCATTGAAAAATAAGAGTTGATCAACAACCAAACGATGCAAACCTTAACCAATTTGACAGAAAACTGTCTCCAAACTTACATTTGCTCTTACCATGCATAAAAAAAAAAGTAAGTTTCCTGCTCAACCTGAACTAAACCCCAAGAGTCAATAATACCCTTAAATAGGTAATTTAAGAAACCAAAATATAAGCCAAGTCAAATAAGTTATAACCCTTCGTGGTGGTAAAATTATTGAACAACACATTCTAAACGCTCGTGAAATTAGTAAAGATTTAATTTCAAAAGATAGGGAAGAGTCTGTTGAACCTTTAACCCATGAAGAAATAACCAACTCTCCTCTTATACCCTTATTTCCTCAAGCACTAATCAAGCCAAAAAATCAAACCATAGTCCAAAAATTTATGAAGATTTTAAACAAGTGAAGGTCAATGTTGTGCAAATGACATATTTGTTGAGTATATGAATCTTTCAGACAAATAAGTAAAAATAATTTTACCATCCATTGAATGACCTCCTAGTCTTGAATTAAAATTGTTACCCTCACATTTGAAATATGCCTATCTTGCTCAAAATAACACACTCCCTGCAATCATTTCATCTACTTTGGACGCAGGTCAAGAACAGAACCTAGTATATGTGCTTGGAAAATACATAAAAGCAATTAGATGGACTATAGCAGACATCAAAGGGATCAACCCATCCATATGCATGCATAAAATTTTGTTAGAAGACTATTACAATAATTTAGTGGAGCAACATGGAAGGCTAAACCCCATTATGAAGGAAGTTATGAAGAAGGAAATCATCAAATGGTTGGATGCTGAAATCATATACCTGATATTAGACAACTCATGAGTGAGCCCAGTCCAATGTGTTCCAAAGAAGGGAGGAATAACAGTGATAGCAAATGAGAAAAATAAACTTATTTCTATAAGGACGGTGACTGGATGGAGGGTATGTATAGATTACAGGAAGCTCAATAAAGGCACAAGAAATTATCACTTCCCACTTCCATTCATAGATCAGATATTGGACAGACTTGCTGGAAAACAATACTATTGTTTCTTAGATGGGTATTTAGGTTACAACCAAATTGCTAGAGCTCCAGAGGATCAGGAAAAGACTACATTTACCTGTCCGTATGAAACTTTTGCCTTCAGAAGAATGCCCTTGGGTTTATGCAATGCTCCAGCAATGTTTTAGAGATGTATGATGTTTATTTTTTCTGATATGGTAGAGCAAACATTAGAAGTTTTCATGGATGATTTCTCAATTTTTGGATAGACGTATACTGATTGTTTACACAACCCATAAGTTTTTAAAAGATATGAGATGACCAAATTAGTACTCAATTAGCAAAAATGCAATTTCCTAGTGCAAGAAGGCATAGTGTTAGGTTATAAGGTGTCCAAAAATGGTATTGAGGTAGATAAAGCAAATATAGAAGTAATAGATAAACTGCCACCTCCCATTTCAATCAAGGAAATTAGGAGTTTTTTGGGTCATGCTGGATTTTACAGAAGATTCATTAAAGACTTTTCCAAGGTAGCCAAACCATTATGCTCATTGTTGGAACATGATAAGCATTTTCATTTTAATAAAGATTGTCTTCAAGCCTTTGGAGAGTTAAAGAAAGCTTTGATCACTGCACCAGTGGTTATATCACCAGATTGTACTCTACCTTTTAAACTGATATGTGATGCCAGTGACCATTCCATTGCGGCAGTTTTAGGGCAGAGGAAGGATAACATTTTCCACTCTATATACTATGCCAACAAAACTCTTACTCAAACTCAAATTAATTACACCACTATAGAGAAAGAGTTGCTAGCAGTATTATTTGCTTTTGATAAATTCAGAGCTTACTTGATGGGTACTAAAGTGACAGTGTACACAGACCATGCAGCCATCAAGTACTTAATCTCAAAGAAGGATGCTAAGCCAAGATTAATAAAATGGATCTTATTGCTTTAGGAGTTTGATCTGGAAATTAAAGATAGAAAGGGGACTGAGAATCAAGTAGCAGACCATCTATCGAGGTTAGAAGTAGACACAAGCACATTGACAAGAAAGGACATCACTGAAACTTTTCCTAATGAACAACTGTTAGTGGTATAGCAAGCACAGATGCTGCAAGAATCAGGACCTTCATGGTATGCAAATTTTGCTAACTACTTAGTAAGTGGATTGTTACCACTTGAGTTGAAGTTTCAGCAGAAAAAGAAATTTTTTCATGATGTTAGAAGCTACCAGTGGGATGACCCGTATTTGTATAAGTTGTGCTCAGATCAAATAATATAAAGATGTGCTTCAGAGGAAGAGATTCATCATATACTGGAATCATGCCATGTTGTAGCATATGGAGGACATTTTGGTGGTCACAGAACAGCTGCTAAAGTTCTACAATTAGGTTATTACTGGCATTCTATTTTTAAAGATGCTTATAAATTTGCTAAATGTTGTGACAGGTGTCAAAAGACATGAAACATAACTTAAAGACATGAAATGCCATTGACAAACATTATGAAAGTGGAAGTCTTTGATGTATGGGGAATATATTTCATGGGTCCTTTTCCACCATCCTTTAGGAACTTATATATCCTGGTTGCTGTGGATTATGTCTCCAAATGGGTAGAAGCTATAGCATTACCTACCAATGTTGCTAAAGCAGTAGTGGACTTTCTTTAGAAAAGTATTTTTTCCAGGTTTGGCACTCAAAGAGCAATTATTAGTGATGAGGGTACTCATTTTTGCAACAAAGTATTTGTTGCAGCTATGGTAAGATATGGAGTCAGGCATAAAGTAGCAACAACATACTACCCACAATCCAATGGCCAAGCAAAAGTGTTTAATAGAGAGATTAAGAAAATCTTCGAAAAAATGGTGAATCCATCAAGGAAGGATTAGTCTTTACGCTTACATGACTCCTTATAGGCCTATAGAACATCATACAAAACACCACTTGGCATGTCTCTTTACCGAATTGTGTATGGGAAAGCTTGTCCCTTGCCACTCAAGCTAGAGTATAAAGCATACTGGGCATTCAAGTAATTGAATTGGGATATACATGCTGTAGTAGAGCAAATGAAGCTTTAACTATGTGAGCTTGATGAATTATGTATGTTCTCATATGAAAATGCAAGAATTTATAAAGAGAGAACAAAACAATGGCATGACAAACTTATCTAACACAAGAAATTAATCCCTAGTCAACTAGTACTGCTCCATTATACGAGGCTAAGACTATTTCCAGGAAAACTGAAATCTCGATGGTCTGGACCCTTTAAGCTGCTCAGAATTTATCCTCATGGGGTTGTTGATCTCTTAGATGAAAAGACAGGCCAAGAATTCAAAGTCAATGGGCACAGAGTTAAGCATTACATATACTCAGCTGTAGATTATTCAAAGGAGGTCTTACTCCTTAAAGAACCAAGAATGGTCAAGTTGAACACTCAAGAATGGTCAGGTTGAAGGACCTTAAATCAAGCGCTCAAAGGAAGGCAACCCCTTGCGGAGGCAATCACTTCAAATGAGATGGATCCTCCTTGATTTTGTTAAATGGTTTTCCTTTTATTTTATTTTATTTTGATCGTTATTTATTTTCACTTCCCTTATTTTGGATTGTTTAACTTTTATTTATTGTCTTTTAAGATTGATTTCCTCTTTAGTTTAGGATTGGTCTTATTTATTTTTGAAATTCTCAAAAGACATGTGTGTGACAAATAGATTCCATACTAACAATTAGGGCTGTATTATTAACAGAGAACATTAACAAGCCATGTGTCAGCAGCTATTGGAGAAGAATATGTAACCATTGCTAGAGTAAACAATTGGGTGTTGTAACAGTAAATATTACCGTTACAGTAACTTAAAGATGAAGCCTCTCACTTACCGTTGGAGATAATATTTGATAGATGGAGGGATGGATTTGGATAGAAATTGAGGAAGAATATTCCCGAAATTAATGCACTAATCTCTCTTGCCTATTTTTATAGGATATGCTTACCGTTAAAGATGAAGCCTCTCACTTACCGTTGGAGATAATATTTGATAGATGGAGGGATGGATTTGGATAGAAATTGAGGAAGAATATTCCCGAAATTAATGCACTAATCTCTCTTGCCTATTTTTATAGGATATGCTTAATGAGTTTAAAATATATTCTTCCCTAATTTATCTCTCGTTATCGGATTTATTTTCATAATTTCACCTATATAAGGGAGTTACTGTGACCTATAACACTATTTTCCCTCTCATTCGCAGTCACGACTCCAACACTTCTTAACTCTTTCTTCTCATTTTATTCCCAGACATATTACCATGAAATTCTTACTGTTATAGCAATGCCAAGGTACAAAAGAACAGCTAGCTGACTAAAAGATCCTTCACACTTTTAAAGTTACCATGCATAAGAAAAATATGAAGAATTCACTGAACCATGCAAGATTTTGGAAGAGAAAGGGTTTTAGTTCCCACCTCAACCCATAGGAATTGTGCAATCCTTATACAATACTGCAGCAAAGTATGGGTGGCTAGAGTTTTGCAACCACCCTCGAGACCCTTTGTTGCTAGTAGTAAAAGAATTTTACTACTAATTTGGTAAGCTCTGGTCAGCACAGCATTTGGGTAAGAAACTCACTTGTTCCATTAGACTCTCGAGTTATAAATGCATTCTATAATTTTCCTATTGAAATTAATTGTGAGTATACCAAATTACTTGACAAATTAACACCACAAAGATGGAACAAAAATTTCACGACACTTACAGTAGAGGGTGCATCGTGGGCTAATTAAAAACAAGGGTGTGTAATTAACATGATAAATTTAAAACCCATTGCTCAGGTGTGGGTGAAATTTCTGAAATCTAGGCTTATGCCAACCACCCACACCACTACTGTTTCATAGGAAAGGTTGGTACTGTTGTATGTTATTGTTAGAGGGCTTCCCATATATGTGGGAAGCATTATTGAAAAAGAAATTTGGGACTGTGCCATGAAAAACCATAAAGATGCTGCCTTGCTATTTCTTTCACTCATCACCAGCATTTGTGTAGTATCAGGAATTCGTCTTGATGCAAAAGATGAATATGCCAAGAATGATGGTGCCGTTACTGCACGTACCATTGAGAGAATTGCTGGTGAAATTACTGGAGCCACATCTGAACCAACTGCTATAACATGGGCGAGACGAGCTATTGGGAGAATACAAGCACTGAGCACCAGCATCACTCAATGTGTCGAGGCTCAGTAGAGGGAAAATGATCGGTTTTGGAGCTACTAACAGCACCTGAAAAGTCACCTCCACCAATTTGCTCTATACATGAAAAGTACCCACTAGAATTTCCCTGATTCATTGCTCCATCAATACAATTTTGACACCAACACTACAGAGGCTCCAGCAGAAGTCAGTGAAGAAGCCACTGACACAGATGAACCAGAAGAGGAAGTTGCAGCAGAATCGTAAACAGAGGTTAACTCAGAAGCTGCTGATCAATCTGACCAACTTGAGGAAGAGGGTGACCAGTCTGCAACTGACAGTTCACCAAAGAGGTAGAGGAAGAGTCTGAGAAAAAATGCAAGGAACCCCTAATCATGACCCCTTCCAAACCTACAAAAAAGTACATCAGTAAGAAGAGGAAGAAGATGAACCCGAAGAGGAGCCCCCCATTTCAGTCCTTTCCAGGAAGGGCAAAGAAAAAGTAGCTACCCCTCCTACCTCTAACGATGAAGCCGAACAAGTTGATGCAGAGCTGGAAGTTGCAGCAGCCAGAGTCACTGGTACAACCACAGAAGCTAAGCAGCTGCTTGACATCATTGCCTCCATCATAGCTGAAGGACATGCAACTAATGCCCCTACTCTAGCTCCTCTACAGCCAACTCCCAGCAAAAGAAAATGAGGCACTTCTGGAGGTATTGCTGTAGTAGCCTCACCAGAATCGAAAAAGACTAGACCGGTGTCAACAAAGCAAGCTGCCCCAACTACAACTCCTCCCACCAGCCCATTGCAGAAAAAGAAAAAGACGCTACTAGCTACCTCCCTATAAGAATCCCGTAAGGATAAGCTGTGAAGTGCATCCAAAAAACATTGAAGTCATTACACCATGTTGCAACAATATCTAAACACCAGGGGAGTATCCATTTCCTCCTGCAAGTCATTTTATTAAATTCTAAAAAACTTTTCTTTCTTTAAGTCGTCATTTTCTGATTCATCCTACAAGTTCTTGTTTGGTTGTGTGATTTTATTTTTATGTGCTTGTGAGGACACAACACCATTTAAGTTTGTGGGGGTGGTGTTTCTGTGTGTTTTAAATGTGTGTTTATGTTTGTGTTGACTCATGTACGCCCTAAGCTTTTGTTTACCCTAATTTTCAGTTATAAAAAGGACACGCATCACATAAAACAGCTGCAAGGAATTAACATTGAAAAATCAAGAGGAGAAGAAAAAAAAATCAGAATTCAAGGGAGCCAAGGCCACATCATTGAAGAATCGAACAGAGTTATTTGGATTCACTATCTATCGTTCTTCACTTATTCTTTCTTCACTCTTTGATTGAACCAATGTATTTCGTGACCATTATGTTGCTGTTTATTTTCCTCTTTCAAAGTATGAACTAAACTCGCTTGTAGTTGAGTGACCACAATCTAATGGGTTTTTTTACTGTTCTTATGAGTTGCTATGTGATTGCTATAGCATTTTACTCTATTAGCTATTATTATAACTGTTATTTCGGTTGACCACCCATTTAAAGGTTCAATTTAAGATAGAGCCGCAAAAGGGCATGTCTTAGTGGAAATTACTAGAGTAATACTTGATCTTAATTTGAGTTTCCTCGATTAAGTTTATCTTGAATCTTATAAGGGTTATACTTGAAGTTAAGATTTGTGACAACTTAGACATAGGTACTCACCTTGTAGAGTGGAGAGAATAGATGTTCATAGTGTCATGCCGTAGATAGAATAGCAATTGGTCATTGCTAAGATACCTAAGGGTATGAGAATTCCAACACGCGACAGCTGAGGATGCAAAATAATTCTTCCAAGTGCTATAGAAATTGCTGCATCAACTGGTATTAATTTGATAAAAAACAGTCAACCCATAAAGAGAGTTTGATCATTTAACTACCTTATTCTCATTTGATTCTTCTACGCAATTTATTTAACTTATTTTGTTACTGCATTATTTCATTTTATTTTATCACAATTAACTATTTCAGTAAGAATCAACTTTACATTTGTTCATCTCGAAATAAAGGTAGATTGCACTACTGTGATTGTTGTAGCATTTCTAGTAACATCAATCCTTGTGGAGACGATCTTGAATACTCATCACTTTATTACTTATTGTGTATACTTGCACATTGGCATCAATAGCATTTGATTTAAAATTTACCAATAAGTTTTTAGCGCCGTTATCAAGAATTGATTGTTTATTTTCGAAGTGTGAAGTAAATCTTGATAATGCCAACTTGATCTAATTTGCTCTATTTATTGACATATCAATACTTGCATGCGCAAAGACAGATCTCTAGTATTCCAATTTGATCCTAAGATTGAAAGGACTGTAACGAGACTGTGAAGAGAACAAAGGAATTCAAAAACTACTTTAGACATGGATAATCTTCAACTAACTGATGCACTTTTGGGCATATCGTATTGCTTTTAAAACATCTTTAGGAATGTTACCCTATCAACTTGTTTATGTTAAATCTTGCCACTTCCTAGTTAAATTTGAACAAAAATCATTTTGGGCTATTAAAGCTTTTAATTCAAATCTTGACGATGCTGGTAATGTGCGTAAATTGCAATTGAATGAACTTGAGAAATTATGGAATGATGCATATGAGAATTCTAGAATTATTTAGGCAAGAACCAAAGTTTTTCATGATAACAGAATTTTGAAATTGGCTAAAAAGTGTTGCTTTATAATTATCATCTTCATTTGTTTCCAGGGAAGTTAAAGTCATAGTGGAGTAGCCCATTTGTTGTAAAAAATATATATCCATATGGGGCCATAGAAATTGAAAATCCTAAGGATGGTATCACATTTAAAGTTAATGGTCAAAGATTCAAACCATATCTGGAACATCAATCATATGAAACATATACCAAATCAACTTGAGTGACCCACCAAATCTTGATAAAGTCGTTTGTTTTTATTTTTGTGAATTTGTTTTACTGTTACTTCACCATTTGAATTGTTTGATTTTTTTCTACTCTATGTCTTGAATAAGGTGCATTACGTTATTTCTTGTTTAAGTGTGTTGTTTGACAATTGTGCTTTATCTCACCATTTGTTTACATGTCATTTGTACCTCCATTTGAAGGGTCCTTTTCAAACATCTTAGAGAACTTTTACATGTAAAATTTCATCTGATGAACTTGCTTTAAGTTTGTAAATCACATCCTATTTGAGATCTATAACCACCAAATTTAGCATCCCACGTTGAGATCTAGAAAGACAACTCAAAGAAATAGGGGATGGTATTTATGAACTGTAATTGAAACTGGAGGTAAATTCAATAAAAGGACAAAGGTAAGTTACATATTTAATTATATTAATTGTGTGTTTTTTATTTTGTTGTTCTTCTTCACTTTTGATTTGATTTTGTAGATTTGATTCATTTTTTTGATATGTTTTGATTCACTCTCCTATATAAATGGAAGATAGCGGTACTTCATGACTTTTTAAGCCGGTATTCTTAGTTTTCCATAATAACTGAAACCCCAAAATCAAGCATGGAAGAAATACAACACAAATTGCATAAGTGTTTTCCTTCTCTCCCTCAAAATACTCTTACGAAGATTTATAAAACTCTTTGTGAACAACTCCGTTTATTAATGATCAATGGGATTTCTGCTGACGTTCGTTGGTTAATTGAAGCAAATGTCCAACTGACAGGTGAGTTTTCTAATCCATTTGTTTCTTACATGCCTGGTTTTGGTAAAAGCACATTTGCTAAAAAAGGAAGAGCTAAGCAGCTTGGCTCTAAATGTCGTCACTGTGAAAGACTTGCTTGTAACAAACCACATTGTAAAACTCTAGGAATGGTTTCTGTAAATCATGAAGACAAAATCAAATTTGTTAAGGATGGCATGAGTAAATAATCGTTAGAAGATATCTTATGATCTCTTGAGATGCATCCAAGCGAATATGTGCAACGTAAGATTCATAATTAATGGAGGTTGTTCCAAAAGGAAAGTGCATAGTTTAGTCTTAGGAAGTTGACGCTAAAAGACCTTGTTTGCCAGTTTATAAGAAAACTGGATGGGAAGTTTATCCTCGACTTATTAATGGTATTTAAGCCGTTACTGGATGTAAAATCAGAGGAAGATGTAAGACACAATCACAACTGCCAGTAAATATGCTTTTATTTTACTGTTCTTTTATCTTTTACATTATTACTATTATTTGTGTGATTTTATGTCTAATAACTGTTTGTTTTTTCTTTTTACTATTTGTTTGTTTTTTTTTGTTTACTTTTGAATTATTGAGCCAAATGCTTAACTTGTCATTTGACAAACACACTACCCTATTTACATGTGTGCATTATCATGTCTGTCACTAAAATCCTTAAATACGAGCTCCTTTTCAAGCACTCACAACTTGTTTCTTTTTAGAATTGTTCTAATGGCAGCAACTTCAAGCAAACAACGTAAGAACATTTGTGTACTTTCTGGATTTTGCTATGGAAAGTATAAGGAGTTCATTCAAGTAGCTATAGATCTTAGTCATGTTATAGTAGAGAGAAAGCTACACGTTGTATCTGAAAGAGGTGACCGAGGGTTATCAAAACTTATCTCAGAAGTTGTTTTCGTTCGAGGAAGCCATTATTCGAAAAGCATTAAAACCTTCAGGATGTCTGCCCAACCCACCAACTAGAGAAGAGTTAGTTGTCTCAAGTATGTAAGAAAGAATACCTGAAATGTTAAATCATGTTGATGCTTTCATTTTCTTGCCAGGAGATCTTGCAACTTTAGAGACGCCAATCACATTTACTTTTTAGGCCCATTTGAATATCCATAAAAAATTCATCAATTTGTTAAATGTTAATATTTCTTAATCATGCAATTAATTCCACCTTCAGTGAAAAAAACTATTTATTTGTGCTTCTATTGGTAACAAGTTACTTGATCTTTTGCAAACTTATAAAGTATAGCCAATCCCATGACTTTGGCGTTAGATTGGGTAATTGATGATTATGACAGTAACCCTCGAAAAAAGTGTAAATTAGATTTAACTCACAATTTGTAAATATGTTCTAGTAGTAGCCAGGTGATGTCTTCTAAACTCTACTCTTTTCTTCTAAGACATTGAGGACAATGTCTTATTCAGGTTGGGGGAGGGAATAGTTGAAAATTGTGGATGTCTCAGTCTTGGTGATGTTTTTTCTAATTGTTGTTGTAAAAACTAACTTTGGATAAATATTTCAGTCAAAGATGGCAGAATATAGAATGTAGTGTCTCTAGAAATGCATCTTCTTAATTTCAGAGTTTTGTTTCTCTAAAAAAAATTATTTTGTAACTTTTTTTTCTGTCTCTTTTTTTCTCTTAATCCTCTCCTTTAAGTTCCTGCAATTAGTCTCAATTTTTTAGTGTTTTCTTTAACTTCAAAAAAGAAAAATATACAAAAATACGAAAAAAAAGTTTTTCTTTTTTTGTGTAGTATTTTAATATTTGATAACACAATGATTTTCAAAGTTTAGTATTTGTATTATCTTTAGCCTTGAGTTATACTACACTATATTTTCCCCTTTGCATGTTGAAATGTAAATTGAGAAATTTAATGACTGAAACTGATTAAGCCATTTGGAGGAATATATATTTCATGATAAGTCCAAGTTAGTTTTTGAGCCTATTATCCTTGGAGAGTAACCTTATTTGCCTATACAGCTACACAGTTTATTGTACAAGATCTCTATATTTTATTTAAAAAAGTGAAAAAAAGTGAATAAAAAAAGTTTGTGCAACTGCGTATAAAAACTAATTGAACTTGCGGATATGAAAGATTATTTAAATCCCTAAAAGATGACAGAAGGCCATCTTTTATCTATTTTCGCCTTTCAAACCAACCCTATTATAAAGTATCCATAGTTAACCCCTTTGAAACTAAATAAATAAATAAATAATTTCTTTAGTAACCTACCATCTTGTCCCACTCCAATGTGGGGTATCAACTTGTGTTTTATATTTTTCACCACTCAATTATGTTTGAAAATAAGGATGATTATGTATCCCTGATTATAGTGCTATGAAAAAATATATATGTATATATATAAATAAATAAATAAAAGAAAAAAAAATTTCAAGCGAAAAACACATTGTAATTTCCAAAAGGTCACATATTTTTCAAATATATATTTTTTGTTTTTTCCTATTGCCTTTACTTTGTTAGCCATGACCCTTACCTACGTTACGTCCTAGTGAAAGACCTTGATTTTAGGGAAATATAGTCTTAAGTTAAAGTTGGTAATATGGACTAAAAATGTGTTGATGCATAAAAATAGAAATAAATTAGTTTGGCTAATAAATCCCCTGAGTTAAATCATTTTATTTCTAAGTTGTGGGCATTATTCTTTCATCCTTATGAGAGTGTGTGATATTGTTTTACTATTCTCTCAATCTATCACTTTTTAGAGTGACAGTTTTTCTGGGTTTTATTTTCTTTTGAGAGTCACTCTTAACCATGAAGTTTTGGGGTTTGACTTATCATTCTTAAAAGTAACTTGACTAATGTATTTCTGATAATTGATCATTTTACATGATTTTACTTAACTCATTTGTGTGGATGTGATTTTCTTTAGGCTGAAGATAATACTTATACTTTTATTTGATTGTTGTCATTAATCTGATGAACGAAGTTAAAAAAAAATCAATTTGGGTTTGAAATTTCGCTAAATTTTTGTCGCTTAAATTTCTAGAGCCTAGCAATATGCTGGTTAGGGGGCGTGATTGACACTAAAAAGTGTACATTTAATAAGGAGAAAATTATTAGTTTTTCACTTATTGTGTTGATTATGCGCTCATTATTCCTAAATTATCTCAACACTCACTTTTTTTTATGTTAAATTAATTTGTAATATGTTAATTTTATTTTAATTTTATATTGTAGATATATTTTAAGAATAAAGAAGAGTTGGAACTGGATGCGGGAACAAATAAGAATTACGTGAGTAATTAATAAAAAATAAATATTTCAGAAAATAAAAATTAATAAAAAACTAATAAATGACACAGTGTGATAGTCACAGGTAAAAGTTGCCACCATGACTATCAAATATTCAAATTATTGAGTTAATTACTCTCTCAAATGAGTCTTAAAGTTTATTTTATTTATTATATATTTTTTCCTTATTGGTTTCTTTTATGTCATTTTAATTTATATATACAAATTACTTCATATTTATACGGTATTTTGACATAATGTCAACACTTCAATATAGTTGTGACACATTAGGTACTTAGTCTCATATTTATCACACTAATGGTTAGTTAAAACTTAAATGGCATAATAATTAACTGGTAAAAAAAATGCAAAATATAAAATTTGAGAGAGTCTTATAACCATAATTTGAAATATGAGAGTAAATCCCGTAACCTTAGCATATTTTTAGATTGATTCAGATTAATTTCTTTTCCCGCATTAAATTTTCTTAGTTTAATAAATTGACTACTAGATTTTAAATTCCATGTGGTTCGACTTTGGACTTACTGGGTTATATTATAATTAGACACTCTTATACTTGAGAGTAATAACACTTTTGAGTCGTGTCAATTATTATGGATTTTTAATGTACAATGAAAACCTCGGGTGATATTTGAATGAGATCATTTAAGTATATTATCTACATTGATGTGTGTTATTATGTTTGAGGAGATTTATCAATAAAGTTGGTTGATTATTGGATTAGTTTGGAAGTGCTTATTTTACAGATTTATAAGTTGAAAATGTCGAAATATAGGGGAGACTATCGAATTTTTGGCAAGATCCTTATCGATGATTTGATTTAGTCACATGAGATGAAACTATATAGATTTACCATTAGAGTTCGAGGCAGATCATTCCAGTTATAGCATATTTTTTTTTATTTACCCCATTTTCTCTCTTATTAAAGTAATCCTCTATGGTTTCTCTTAGGGTTTACTTTAGAAAAAGCTAAAAAATATTAAAACAAAAAGAAACAAAATAATACAAATCACAATTAATTAAGCATACTAAGGACATAATAATCACTATTAGATTTTGCGAACAGTGATGATTTGCACAAGAACCTTGTATTCTGATCTTTACTTTTTTACCTTGCGGAAATGTGGCATTGTACTTCAGATATTTAGTCCCTATTACACAAGAACATTCTCAAGATGTCATATTATCGGTTGATTGGTTCTACTGTTAATTGCCACTTAGATTTTTTCTTTAGAATGTTTTAGTTTTACTTTATGCTCTTATTTTCTAGGGGTCTGGCTTGGCCGTCTTGCCTGCACCATTAATCTCTTTAATTAAATGCTTTTCTAAGTACCATTATCTCATGCTTGGTCTACACTTTTTGTCTAACTATTGTGTGAAATATGAACTAAATACTCAGTCATGACATGTCATATGTTGAGTATGTGTTAGCACGACATGTCATCTGATAAGCATTTGAAATAAAACTGACATGAGCCAAAATGTCGTTCTTTGTTTAAGTAGCTCACATGCCTGGAACGTGAGCTGAAGAAACTGGTTTCTCCCTAAATAACTGAGAAAGAAGCCGTTTTGGGCATGCTTAATCAAGACATGTTGCAAGCACGTGACTGAGGCAGATTCTGTTATGATTAGCGGGAAAAGCTGCTGAGGAAGGTATCCCAGAATCAGTTGATAAAGAGCTGGGGTTCTGGGTTTTGGGAACAGAACTGAAAACTGAGAGAGGACAAGCAAGAAGGGAATGAGAGAGAGAGTTTCGACTAAACTTGTAATCTCCATTTGTGTTTGTTCTTTGTAAACTCTTGAAAGCAATATAGTGAAATCACAGAGCTTGTTTCCAGTAGATGTAGACATCATTCATTTGGTGTTGAACCACTATAATTCGTGTATGTTTTTGTGCTTGATCCATTTGTTATTCTTGGATCTGTGTATGTTGATTTCTTTTTGGTTGGTTCTTGATTATAAACTAGTGAGTTAAGTCTTCTTGGGGTGGGTTTAGTCTTGATAGTTTGGGTTTTAAACACAACAAATTGGTATCAGAGCCACTGCTCTCTGGCTTCAGATTCAAGAAATGGGTACCAAGATTGATCTGGAAAAATTTACAGGGTAAAATGATTTCAACATGTGGAAGATCAAAATGGAGGCTTTGCTGATCACTCAAGGTTTGGGAAATGCTATCGAACCAGATTTCAAGAAAGAGGGGCTGGAGGGCTCTTCTTCTGCTACTCCTGAACAAGTAGCTAAGATTGATACGAAGGCAAGAAGCACGATCATTCTCAGCCTAGGGGATTCTGTGATAAGGGAGGTGGCAAAAGAAAGAACTGTTGCAGGGTTATGGACAAAATTAGAAAATCTGTATATGACAAAATCTCTTGCAAATAGGTTGTACATCAAAAAGAAAATGTTCTCGTTAAGGATGATGGAAGGATCATCACTTGATGAGCACATTGATGAGTTCAACAAGGTTTGTGATGCTCTGGAGATAATTGATGAAGGCTTGAGTGATGAGAGTAAAGCACTACTGTTAATTAGCTCATTGCCTAAATCATATGAGCATTTTGTAGATGCCCTTTTGTATGGAAGACAAACACTTTCTTTGGAAGAGGTTAAATCAGGTCTTGGCACAAAGAAACTGAAAGACAAGCAAGAGAACGTTGACAGTGAGTCTGGTGAGGGTTTAATGGCCAGAGGCAGAGCTGAAAAGAGGGAAGGCAAAGGGAAGAAGCATGGAAGATCTAAGTCAAAACAGAAATAGCTTAAATGCTTCCATTGTCACAAGGAAGGGCATTTTAAGAGGGACTGCCCTGAGAGGAAGTCCAAGATTAAAGATTCAAAGGATAAAGTAGGGAATGCAGCAATTGCCACAAATGAATCTAGTTATGAAACAACTGAAGTACTCATAGCTTCCAAAGAAAAGATTCAAGGTGAGTGGGTTCTTTACTCATGATGCACCTTCCATATATGTCCAAATAGAAACTATTTTACATCATAGCAATCCTGTGATGGTGGTATGGTATTAATGGGGAATAATTTCATATGTAAAGTAGTTGGTATAGGAACTGTGAGTCTGAAAATGTTTGATGGTGTAGTGAGGGAAATCACACAAGTCAGACATGTCCTTGACCTTAAAAGAAATCTAATTTCTGTGGGGATGTTAGATCATATGGGATGAATTGTGAAGGCTGAAAAAGGTGTGTTGAGAGTGATAAATGGCTCCATGGTCATAATGAAGGGTAACAAAAACAATGGCATGTATGTTCGGAATGGACAAACAGTCATTGGGGAAGCAAGTGTAACTGAGAGTGGTGAGGATAAGTCTATGCTTTGGCACTTGAGGTTAGGACATATGAGTGAGAGGGGGTGAAGAAACTGGAAAAGAAAAGGGTGTTTGGGAAAGATTAGCTGAACTCTTTAGGATTCTGTGAAGACTGTATACTAGGGAAGGCTTCCAGGATCAAGTTTGAATCTGCAGTTCACACTACCAAAGAAAAGCTAGGTTACATACACTCAGATCTGTGGGGACCTGCATAAGTAACCTCTCTAGGTGGCTGTAAATTTTTCTTGACCTTTATAGATGATTTTTTTAGAATGGTGTGGGTTTATGCTCTAAAAACTAAAGATGAAGTCCTTGAAAAGTTCAAAAAGTGGAAAGTTTTGGTTGAAAACCAAACAAATCTGAAGGTGAAAGTATTAAGAACAGACAATAGGCTGGAATACTGCAATAAGTTATTTGAGGATTACTGTGAGAAGAATGGTATTTTGAGGCATAAGACAGTAACATATACTCCTTAGCAAAATGGTCTTGGTGAGAGAATGAATAGAATATTAATAGAGAAAGTGAGATGTCTGCTGATTCACTCAAAGTTACCAAAAGCTCTTTGGGCAGAAGCCTTAAACACAGCCTGCTATTTGGTCAATAAAAGTCCATCAACAACTATAGGCTGTAAGACACCAATAAAAATGTGGTTAAGAAGGGTAGCAGATTACTCTAAGCTCAAAATTTTCGGCTGTGAAGCTTATGCACATGTGAAGCAGGGGAAGTTGGAAGTATGAGCATTAAAGTACAGATTTCTGGGCTATCCTGAGGGGGTCAAAGGCTATAGATTATAGTGTACTGACTTCAAACCTCCAAAGTGCATAATCAGCAGGGATGTAACCTTCAATGAAGTTGAAATGTTGAACAAAAGAAGGAGTTCTGAGTTTAAAGAAAAGAATCCAGAAGCTGAAGATGATAAGATTCAGTTTGAGGTGGAGCATGCTGAAGATAAGAAGTTTGAAACACCCACAATAGAAGAATCAGGAGAGGTTGATGATGGATCTTATGATGAAGAAGGATCAGAATCAACTGAGAGTTGTAGTGACACTTACCAACGAGCAAGGGACAGGAAAAGGAGAACAATCAGACCACCAAAGAGGTATGCAGTTGCAGATTTAATTGTTTATGCTTTATCAACTGCTCATGAGATCAATGATGATGAACCAAAGACTTATCAAGAGGCAATCACAAGCAAGAATGGCCTGGAATGGAAAAGGGCAATGAATGAGGAAGTTGAATCCCTCATGAAGAATGAAACATGGAAGTTGATTAAGAAGCCAGAAAAGAAGAAGGCTGTAAGCTGCAAATGGATATATAAAATCAAGGAATGAATACTTAGAGCAGAACCTAGGAGGTTTAAGGCTAGGTTAGTGGCTAGAGGTTTCACACAAAGGGAAGGTGTAGACTTTACTGAAGTATTCTCCCCAGTGGTGAGGCATGCATCCATAAGAGTCATCATTGCACTTGTGGCTGTGCAAGACATGTATCTTGAACAAATGGATGTCAAAACAACTTTCCTGCATGGGGAATTACAAGAGGAGATTATAATGGATCAGCCTGAGGGGTATGAAGTGCCTGGCAAAAGGGATTATGTCTGTTTGCTTAAGAAGTCTCTCTATGGCTTAAAATAGTCACATAGGCAATGGTACCTAAGGTTTGATAGTTTCATGCTGAAACATTCCTACAACAGATGCAGTTATGATTCCTGTGTGTATTACAGGGAGATAAGTGAGAGAAGGAGAATCTACCTACTGTATTACAGGGAGATAAGTGAGAGAAGAAGAATCTACCTACTGCTGTATGTTGATATATGCTGATTGCATGTCATGACATGGCAGAGACTGATCAGTTAAAGAGATTATTGAGCAGTGAATTTGAAATGAAGGATATTGGGCTTTCAAAGAATATTCTTGGGGTAGAAATCATCAGAAATAGGAAGGCTGGAACAATGTTTCTGACTCAAAAGGATTACATTGAGAAAGTGATGGTCAGGTTTGGTATAAATGAATCAAAACCTGTCCAAACACCATTGGCAAGCCACTTCAAGCTTTCAGCAGCTATGTGTCCCCAAATAGCTGTAAAACAGCAAGAAATGTCAAAAGTCCCTTACTCAAATGCTGTAAGGAGCCTCATGTATGCAATGGTGCTAACCAGGCTAGACATTTCACATGCTCTCAGGGTGGTGAGTAGGTTTATGTCAAACTCGGGGACTGACCACTGGAGGGCAGTAAAATGGGTAATGAGGTATCTTAGGGGCACTACAGAGTATGGACTGTTATATGGTGGAACTGGAAATAAAGAAAATATCTTGGTGGGTTATGCAGACTCAGACTTTACTGGGGATCTCGATAAGAGCAGGTCACTGACAGGATATTTGTTCACCTTGGGGGGAGGTACAGTCAACTGGAAAGCTACATTACAGAATGCAGTTGCTCTGTCAACTACAGAAGCTGAGTATACAGCAGCTGCAGAAGCTCTCAAGGAAGCCATTTGGCTAAAGGGAATGATTACTAAACTTGGAGCTGAACAAGACTCAATTGAGGTTTATTGTGACAGCCAGAGTGCAATTCATCTCAGCAAAAACCAGACACATCATGAGAAGACAAAACATATTGATGTGAAGCTCCATTTTGTAAGGCTTGAAGTTTCGAGAGGAGCTGTAAAGCTTCTAAAGATAAATACAGAGGAGAATCCAGCTGACATGCTGACCAAGGCAGTACCCTCTGCTAAGTTCAATCTATGCATGAACTTAGTAGGGATTTATAGGAACTAAAGCTACAAATAGTGAGGAAGAAAGCTCTGTGGAGTAGCTGAAGTATTGAGTTCAAGGTGGAGATTGTGAAATATGAACTAAATACTCAGTCACGACATGTCATATGTTGAGCATGTCTTAGCACGACATGTCATCTGATAAGCATTTGAAACAAAACCGACATGAGCCAAAATGTCGTTCTTTGTTTAAGTAGCTCACATGCCTGGCACGTGAGCTGAAGAAACTGGTTTCTCCCTAAACGACTGAGAAAGAAGTCATTTTAGGCATGCTTAATCAAGACACGTTGCAAGCACGTGACTGAGGCAGATTCTATTATGATTAGCAGGAAAAGCCGCTGAGGAAGGTATCCCAGAATCAATTGATAAAGAGCTGGGGTTCTGGGTTTGGGAACAGAACTGAAAACTGAGAGAGGGCAAGCAAAAAGGGAATGAGAGAGAGAGTTTCGACTAAACTTGTAATCTCCATTTGTGTTTGTTCTCTGTAAACTCTTGAAAGCAATATAGTGAAATCACAGAGCTTGTTTCCAGTGGATGTAGGCATCATTCATTTGGTGCTGAACCACTATAATTCGTGTATGTTTTTGTGCTTGATCCATTTGTTATTCTTGGATCTGTGTATGTTGATTTCTTCTTGGTTGGTTCTTGATTATAAACCAGTGAGTTAAATCTTCTTGGGGTGGGTTTAGTCTTGATAGTTTGGGCTTTAAACACAACATATTGTATAGTGTTATAGTGTTAATTGAAAAATAATTTTAATTTTTACATAAAATTATTTAATTTTACAATTGTTTTATCACTTTTATCTCTAAGCATTAATTGCCTCTATCACTAGGTTTTCAATGGTTAATTGAATCAACCGTTAATTGTATTGAATTTGATTGTAAACTAATTTGCAAGTTTGCTATGAGCTACTACTAATAAGTTTTTTTATTTGGAACAAGTGAGATATAGAATGATGCGAAAGATATACAAATAAGACATTTTCCACTAAACTAAACACATGACCAAAACCTTTTAGAGTACATAAAAAATATTACACTTAATTAATACATTTGTGACACGTGTAGTTTAATTAAATATAATTGTTTACCAAACTTGAGCCTAAGGACCTACGTCCAATAACATATCCTAATCTAAATAAGATAAAATAATACAAGTCCTAGTGCTCGTCAAATTTGAATTTGCAAGATAGGAGATAAGTTTTCTTAATTCAATTATATTTCTTACTATTTTCTCTTATATAAAGAGGGCACCACTCAAAGCCAAGGACAAACAATCACAGTATATATGAGAAATAGACATATTGGAGGAGGAGGTACAATATCCTCCAAGCCTTTTGTCTTACTCTTTTTCCTGTCTCTTATTATTTATTTGTTATCATGCTACTCTTGATCTCTGACTTAAGCATCGGAGGGTATACACCAGTAACACCCTTGACAACCCTTGATGGGTTATTGTTTCATAGGATTCCGACCCCCAAATGTTTTATTTTGAGGACATCAAACTCTTTCACAACCCATTCTCTAAGTAGACGAACTCTTACTTATTTATTTTTCTAAGGCAAATTTTGGTATCAAAAGTTGGCATTATCTATGAGGAACTGCCAAAAGGCCTAAAAAGCTCAACAACTATGATTGAAAAAACAATGAAGAGGGCAACTAGATCAGGTCTAAAGCAAGGCACACGAATCAGATCTAAAACAATACATATAGATTGGGTCAAACAACTACACCTACTGCCGCTGTTTGTAGCCACTTCTTTACTAGAGTCAGAGATTATAAATTAAACCCCCAAGCACCGGCGAACACCCAAACACCTTCCCTACTACTGAAATCAGCAAGAAACAACTAACAAAAGTCGTGGCTCTATGCCTAAAGCACCACCATGATCGATGCAAATATGCCAGAATCACGATCCACCGTCACCTAGATTTTGCTCTAATGGCAGCACAACCATCAAACCACACACAGCTGAATATCTCAATCTACTATCAACAATTGCTTGTAACAGCAAACCACCACCACTGTTGGACTCCACACGGCCTGTAGCCTCTAATCCAATCGTAGCAGTTTGATTTTTGGCCACCAATGGCCGGCGAGGTAAAACCCTAAAATTAGATAATTATAATTTTATGCCTTTAGTATTTTAATTTATGGTTTTACCATGATTACCTCATCTTTCTGCTTGATTACATGATTTTTCTCACCCTCATATTAACGAGCCTCGATCTCATAATACGCACCTCAAATTTATATTATTAAGCATCGATCTTATAATATGTATCTAGATCTTAAACTCTGGGCCTCAATCTTATAACATGTAGTTTGGACTCTTGCTTATAGGCCTAGATATTTTAATACGTACCTCAGCCTCATCTTTTTAGCCTCGATCTCATGACACTTAGTTCGGCATCATATTTTTGGTCTCGACCTCATGACATTATAGCATTCAAGTACTCTTCATGTTATTCAAGTTATCCTTTAAGTGCTCCTAATATCCCCGCCAAATGATAATTATTTTAGCCCTCATCTACAACCCAATTTCAATTATTTTGGCCCTTATCGCAGCTCAAGTTCAATTATTTTGGCCTTTCTCACAGCTTGATTTCAATTATTTTGGCCTTTATTGCAGCTCGAGTTCAATTATTTTGGCTTTTCTCACTGCCCAATTTCATTTATTTTAGCCCTTGTCACTTCTCGAGTTCAATTATTTTGGCCTTTCTCGTAGCTCGAGTTCAATTATTTTGGCTTTTCTCACTGCCCGATTTCAATTATTTTAGCCCTTATCACTACTCAAGTTCAATTATTTTGGCCCTTCTCACGGCCCAAGTTCAATTATTTTGACCTTTATCACGGCCCGAGTTCAATTGTTTTGGCCCTTATTGCGCTGCCAGTTCAATTATTTTGGCCCTCCTTACAGCCTCAGTTCAATTGGTTTAGCCTTTATTTGTGGCCTGATCTTAATTATTTTGGCCCTCATATGTGGCCCAATCTTAATTATTTCCCTCATTTGTTGTTTGATCTTAACTATTTTGGCCTTCATCAGTGGGCTTTTTTTAAATGTATAGCCTTTGACATGGCATTATTTTAATCTATTGGCCCTTATCACACCATTATTTTTATTTTATATCCCTTATCGCGGCATTAGAGACCTCCGTTGTGCAAATGTTATTGAACTCGCAAGTGCATGAATCTATTGTAGAATAAATCAATGATGACGAGTGTCGATTTCAAGAGGAGGTGGATTTTAATTGCGTGTAAAATTAATTTTCTAATTGGGTGGTTGGATTTGTGGTGAAGGTGATTTAGACTATCCTAAAATTTAAATTAGAATGGTGGGAATAAATTAAAGTGAGAACTATTAAAATGAAGCGCTTGGGTCTCTGAATCTGCACGCAACATGCATATGAGCTTAATATTCCTTATCAGTGCCAATAAAATCATGAGGGGGGTTTCTACTCCTCATGAACCTCACTCAAATAAATATGGTACTAAGTGCTTATCGTGCCAAATAGTAATAACCTGCACTAGGGAGACGGTTATACCAGTGTAATATCTAGATAAGATTATAAATATTTGTCGACGAAAAGTCAAAACATTCACATAAATCAGAGGGGAAGAGAAAATAAATTTACCAAATTAAGCCCATGGAACATGTTGAGACCTCACCTTCAACCCAAGTTTGAAAGAAAATTAGCTACTCATAATTGAATTAGGGGTAAATGAGAATTTATTAAAATACGTAGAAAATACAAGATAGAGAAAGAATTACAAAAAATTGAGCTCAAAAATGAATTTAGGGGTGCCAAATTAGGGGAGAGCCCCCTATTTATAGATATAATGAGTAAATCATGGCCACTGAATTAAAACAATTTGGATACTCAGGATTGCAACATATGGCAAGTTCTGATTCGATAAAACACATCATCAAAGCTGTTATTTCATGTATATGCATGTACCGTACGCATGTTTTTCGGTCCACTAACATATTGCCATGTCATCGATCAATGCCACATCAACATTTTAGTTTAATAGGATTGTGACACATCAAAATGGCCTTTCCATAATCTTTTAGGGCTCTAAATAATCGTCCATATCTACTAGTTAGATGGGCCTCCAAATGTAGCAACACACATTTTTTTAAAAAAAATTTTACAATTTCTTTTTTAAGGGTTAACTCAAAAGAAATCTAGAGATCGTGTATACAATAATAAACTGCTAAGTTGTATAAAGAATGGACAAAATGGTTACTCTCTAAGAAAAATGATAGGCTCAAAAACTCACTTGGCACTTATTTATGACATGTTCATTCTTTCAAGCAACTCATATTTATCTCCGACATCAACATGTAGAGTAGCAAATATAGTGTAAAATCACTTAAGACTAAAGATAATACAAATACTAAAATTTGAAATTCATCATGTCATCCAATATTAAAACAAATCACACATTTTTTTTCTTTTTTTTTAAACAACATTCTACCCCCCAACCTATTCTAAGTATAAAAGGAAAATATGCATGCAGAAATGTGAAAATGATGTAATAAAATTAATTAGAAAAGTTACACTTAAAATGATAGAAGAAAAATGGTTTTTATTTAAAGGCTCAAAAGTTTGAAAATGTATATTTATAGAGGAGAAAGAAGAAGAAAAATGAATATAAAAACTTAATAAAGAAAAAGAAAATGTTTGAATTTTTTTTTGTTTTTTACTTTTTTATTATTTTTTTTCAAACGATGAAGATGCGTTTCTAGAGTTATCTTCAACACAAAATGTTAGCAACAGTTAGTTTCTACAACAAAAAATCAGTAAAAATTTAACAAATTTAACCAAAATTCCACAATTGTCGACTATTCCCTCCCCCCAAGCAGAACAAAATATTGTCCTCAATATTTTAAAGGAAAGTAGTAGAGTTTAGAAGACATCACCTGGGTGGTGCAACACAGAAGAAAATATTTACAGGTGGAGAGTTAAATCTAATTTGTACTTCTTACTGCTGCTACTGTTACCATCATTATTTGGACGCTCCAACACAAAGGTCCAGGGGTCTGGCTCCGGTCTATAAGCTTGTAACAGATCAAGTAGCTCATTAGCAGTGTGAGCACAAATAAAGAGTTTTTTTCGCATTAGAGGGAATGAAATAGTTTTTTATTGCATGGTTAAGAAATGCCATAACGCCATCATAAAAGTTATTGACATTTAACAAACCGATGGGTTTTTGGTGGATGTGCAGATGGGCCCAAGATGCTAGTGTGATAAGTGCCTCTAGTGTTGCAAGATCTCCTGGAAGGAAAATAAAAGCATCAGCATGATTAAGCATTTCAGTTATTCTTTCTTGCATACCTGAGACAACTAACTCTTCTCCAGTTGATGAGTCAGATGAACTGCCCAATGATTTTAGGGCTCTTGGGATGATGCCTAACACTTGACATCCTCTGATAAAAGCAGCTTCTGAGACCATTTTTGATAACCCTCGGTTACCTCCTCCATACACCAAGTGTAATTTTCTCTCTGCTATGCTTCGACCAATATCTATGGCTGCCTCAACAAACTCTTTATATTTGCCATAGTTAAATCCAGAAAGCACACAAATGTTCTTGAATTGTCTATTGGGAGTAGTTGCCATTGGAATACTTCTCAAAAATAATTTGTGAGTGCTTGCAAAAAAAATCACGTTTAAGAGTCTTGGTGACAGTGGGTCACAGTTATGTATGAGGTAACATGTCAGTGTCAAATAACGTGTAAATCATATGGCTCGCAAGTAAAAAAGGAAACAGTAAAAAGGAAAAAGCAAACAGTAATAAAATTATTGAAGATAATAATGCAAACAATAAAACAACAATGAAATAAAATAACAGTAAAATAAAAGGATATTTACAGGTAGTTGCGACTGTGGCTCACATTTTCCTCTGGTTTTACGTCCAGAAACGGCTTAAACGCCCTCTATGGGTCGAGGATAGGCTTCCTATCCAGTTTTCTTATAAACTGGCAAATAGGGTCGTTTATAGTCAGATTCCTGAGACTATACCGTGCATGCTCTTTTTGGAATAATGGTCATAACTGGAGAATCGCTCCTTGCACATATCCACTGGGATTCGTTTCAAGAGACAAAAGGATATCATCCAATGACTCCTTATTCAAGTCATCCCTAATGAATTGAATCTTATCTTCCCTGTTATCAGACACCATTCCTAAAGAACATGGGTTTTTATTGCATTTCATTCTAGCAAACTTATGACAAGCAACAGAAATTCTTCGAGCTCATCGTTTTCTTGCATAATTTCCTTTACCACAACTAGGCATGTATGTAATAAATTTTGGAGGTAACTCACCTACCAATCATACTTTAGCTTCGATTAACCAACGGATGTCAGCAGGTATGTTATTCCTCATAAGCAATCGCATGCGTTCGAACCGAGCTTTATAGATCGTAAGGAGGGCATTCTGAGGAAGTGAAGGGAATTGCTTGTGAAGCTTCGCTAGAATCTCATTTCTGTCCATACTTTTAACTCAGAATATCAGTTATTATGAAAAACTGAAGCAACCGACTTGATTGTCACGGAGTATCGCTATTTGCCACTTCACTGGGGTAACAAACTAAAGCACACAAACAGAAAAATAAATTAAAATACACAAAGAAAATTAAAATTATCCTCTTATTGAATTTACCTCAAGCTCCAACTGGATGTCATAAACACTTCTCTCAATATCTTTGAGTTGGCTTTCTAGATTCTTAACATAAGCTACTAACTCTGGTGGTTGTAGAGCCTAAATGCGATGTGTTTTACAAAATTGAATCTGTCTTTTGAGATGAGTTTTGACACGTTGAAGTGGTTTAAGAATGTTCAGGAGGAATGGTCTAAGTAAGGTACTCATGATTAAAAATGATAAGAGAAAACATAATAGTTAAACAAGCACACTTATGCAAAAATAATTTCAATTAGCAAAAGAATAATAAAAAGAAAAAAAATCAAATCAACGAAAAGAAAAAAAATCAATTCAAATATGGTGGGTCACTCAAATTTATTTCGATGTCTTCTCCATGTGGTTGGTACTCTAGATATGGCTTTAATTTTTTACCATTAACTTTAATTGTTACACCGTTCTTTGGGTCCTTAATTTCAATTGCCCCATGTGGAAAAACAGTATGTACAATAAATGGGTCAGACCAACGAGAGCGTAACTTACCTGGGAATAGGTGCAAGCGAGAATTGAATAAAAACACTTTCTGACCTGGAGTGAACGATTTTCTCATAATTTGCTTGTCATGGAAGACTTTCATTCGTTGCTTGTAAATCTTGGCATTTTTGTATGCATCATTACAAATTTCTTCAAGTTCTGCCAGTTGTAATATTTTTTCTGAGCTGTCCTTGCTGCATGTCAAAGTTGAATTTCTTGATGGCCCAATACGCATGATGCTCGAGTTCTATAGGTAGGTGGCAAGCTTTTCCATATACTACCCCGTAGGGTGACATCCCAATCGGGGTCTTGAAAGCCGTTCTGTATGCCCATAATGCATCATCAAGTCGTAATGACCAATCTTTCCTGTCTGGCCTCACCGTTTTTTCTAATATATACTTTATTTCTCGATTGGATATCTCAACTTGGCCACTGGTTTGCGGATGATATAGAGTCGCCACTTTGTGTGTGATTGAATACTTTGTCAAAAGAGCTTTGAATACTTTGTTACAAAAGTGGGCACCGCCATCACTGATTATCGCTCTAGGGAATCTAAAGTGTGAAACAATGTTGCTTTTCAAAAATCCTATCACCACCTTGTGATCATTGGTTCTGCATGGAATTGCTTCTACCCATTTTGATACGTAGTCAACAGCAACCAATATATATTGATGGCCAAAAGAAGAGGGAAAGGGTCCCATGAAGTCGATACCCCATACATAAAAAATCTCAACCACTAAAATTGGATTTAGTGGCATCATATTCCTTCGTGTAATGCTCCCCATTCGTTGACACCTATCACATGAAGAACAGAAAGTGTAAGCATTTCGAAATATAGTTGACCAATAAAAATCACATTGTAAAACTTTAGTCGCTGTTTTCTTAGCACTAAAGTGGTTTCCACAAGCTTGTTCATGGCAGAATAAAAGGATATTCTGAATTTCATTTTCTAGAACACATTGTCTAACAATTTGGTCTGCACAATACTTGAACAAATACGAGTCATCCCAAAAGAAATTCTTTATTTCTACAAAAAAATTGGCCTTGTCTTGCTTGGTCCAATGCTCTGGAAGTTGACCTGTAACAAGATAATTAACTATATCAGCATACCAAGGTAATACTTCCACACTCATTAATTGTTCATCTGGAAATGACTCATTTAATGGTAATAGTTCTGTAATTGTGTCAAAATAGAGACGAGAGAGATTATCCGCCACAACATTCTCTGTGCCTTTCTTATCTTTGAATTCCAAGTCAAATTCCTGCAAAAGTAACACCCAACGAATTAGTCTAGCTTTTCCATCTTTCTTTGTGAGAAGATATTTAAGAGCAGCATGATCCGTGAATACAATTATTTTACAACCAATGAGATAAGATCGAAATTTCTCTAATGCAAACACTACTACTAGCATTTCTTTTTCAGTAGTTGAATAGTTCAACTGTGCATCATTCAATGTCATACTAGCATAGTAAATAACATGGGGAATTCGATCAACTCTTTATCCTAATACTGCTCCTACTGCATAATCAGATGCATCACACATGATGGGTGATGATGTCAACAAATGCTTTAATTTTTCAAACGCAACAAGACATGAATCATCAAAGACAAAAGGTACATCCTTAGCAAGCAGATTGCATAAGGGTCTAGAAACTTTGCTAAAATCTTTAATGAAACGTTTATAAAAACCAGCATGCCCAAGGAAAGATTTTACTTCTCTGACTATTTTAGGTGGAGGAAGATTAGAAATAAGATCCACCTTGGCTTTGTCAACCTCAATACCTTTGCTTGAAATGATGTGGCCAAGAACAATACCTTGTTTTACCATAAAATGTCACTTCTCCCAATTTAAGACTAAATTCTTCTTGACACATCTCTGCAGAATTAGTGTTAGATGATGTAAATATTGATTAAATGAGTCAACAAAGACAGAAAAATCATCCATAAAGACTTCAAGGAATCGTCAACCATATCCGAAAAAATGCTCAACATGCATCGTTGAAATGTAGCAGGTGCATTATATAATATAAATGGCATCCTCCTATATGCAAAAATACCAAAAGGGCAAGTGAAAGTAGTTTTCTATTGATCTTTTAGTGTTATAGGAATCTGATTATATCCTGAGTAGCCATCTATAAAGCAATAAAATTCATGGCCTGCTAATCTATCAAGCATTTGATCAATAAATGGTAAAGGAAAATGATCTTTACGTGTTACAGAATTAAATTTTCTATAATCAATGCATACACGCCATCCTGTAGTTACTCTAGTTGGTATCAATTCATTATTAGCATTGGTAACTACTGTGACTCTTGACTTTTTAGGGACAACTTGTATAGGACTGACCCATGAACTATCAGAAATTGGGTAAATGATACCTGCGTCTAATAGCTTAAGGACTCAGTTCTAACAACTTCTTTCATGTTAGGATTTAACCGACGTTGCATTTCCCTAGTAGGTTTATCATTTTCATCAAGGTGAATGTAATGCATGCAATCTACAAGGTTTATACATTTTATGCCTGCTATGGTCCATCCTAATGCCCCTTTGTGCTCTTTCAAAACATCCAACAACTTACCTTTTTGTTTGTCGTTTAGGGATGATGAAATGATTAGCGGCAGAGTACTTTCTTCTCCAAAACATGCATATTCTAGAGTGTTGGGTAATGGTTTGAGCTTGAGTTTCGGTGGTGATTCTGATGATGGGATGAGTTTCTTCTTTGATGGTGCTAGTTGTTCAACTCTTGACTTCCATTTATTAGTGTCCATGGATGATGTTGAGTCCAGTAAGGCATTGACCTCTTCAACCGATCTGTCAATATCAAAATCCAAACCAAAGTGAGTTAAGCATGTTTGTAAAGGGTCATCACTAAGGTTTGAAACAAAAGTGTCATCAACTAATGCTTCAATTAAATCCACATCAACAATTCCATCATCTGCATTGTGAGGTTGTTTGGCAATGTTGAAGATGTTCAGCTCCATAGTCATATTGCCGAAGGACAATTGCATATTTCCAGTCCTGCATTGAATGTGAGCATCCGCAGTTGCCAAGAAAGGTCAGCCTAAAATAATGGGGATGTGCTTCCTTGAATCCTGTATTGGTTGAGTGTCAATTACAATGAAATCAACAGGAAAATAAAACTTGTCTACCTAGATAAGCACGTCCTCCATAATACCACGAGGTATTTTCGTAAACCGATCTGCAAGTTGTAACACCACTGGAGTTGGGTGTAATTCTCCTAGTCCAAGTTTCAAAAATATTGAGTAAGGCTACAGATTTACACTAGCTCCTAAATCCAACAAAGTATTCTCAATTGTGTGGTTCCCTATGCTACATGAGATAGTGGGGGAGCCTGGATCTTTACATTTTAGAGGAATTTTATGTTGGAGTATAGACCTAACGTTTTCTGTTAAAAATGCCTTCTTTTGAACATGAATATTTCTCTTTTTAGTACAAAGGTCTTTACGAAACTTGGCATAAGATGGAACTTGCTTTATATCATCAAGTAAAGGGATGTTAACACTTACATGTTTGAAGATCTCAAGAATCTCACCTGTGGATTTTCTCTTTTTTACTTTAGCTAACCTCTGAGGAAATGGAGCTTTGGGAACATAGTCTTGTGGGTTGGTTTCTTTTTTCTCCTCTGGTGGTGAGTCGTCAACATTTATAGGTACAATTTGATTTTCTTTTGTCACTAGCATTTCTATTTTGTTGTCGACTTCTTTTCATTTTCGCAAGGTCATGACTACTTTGACTTCTCTATGCTGTTGTGGTGAACTGGTACTTACTTCATGTACTCCTTTAGGATTAGGCACTGGTTGACTTGGAAATTTGCCTTTCTCAACAGTCATTGTCAAGGTCTGAACTGAAGAAGCAAGTTGTCCCACCATCTTCTCGATGTTTGAAACTAATTGGGCTTGTGAATTGAAGCCTGCTCTCAACTCATTTCGTAGTCCATTAATGGTGCGGTTCTGTTGCTCAATCGTAGAGTGAGTAACATTCTTGAGATTCTGGAATGAATCCTCCCATGGTCTGCGTTGAGAGTAGTTCTGGTTCTGATTGCATGGTCTAAATGGGGGCTGAGAGGCTTGAGGAACTTGAGGAATTTGTTGCATTGGTGGAGCTAGAGCTGTTGGTCCATTCTGTTGGAATCCTTGAGGCCATGAAAAATTGGGGTGGTCTCTCCATCCAGGGTTATATGTGTTGGAGTATGGGTTGTAATTTGATGGTTTTCTCATTACACCTATGGCATTGGCTTGATTTGGATATGAGTCATGGTCATGTTGTTCTGTTAATTTAGCAGTCGATAACGATGCTATTTGTCGAGCAAGACCTTCAACCATCTCCTTGACTTCTTTGATTTTTGAACTTGACTCGCCAATGTGAACCTCATTCACTCCTTTAATTCTTCTAGAATTCCTGAGTTATCGACTTCGTTGTTGGGAATTGTCCGCTTGTCGCTGGAAGAATTCTGAAATCTCTGATGCACTTTTTGATATTAGCTCTCCTCCACTCGTTGCCATTAGCCATTCTTGCACATTTGGTAGTAATCCCTCCAAAAAGTATTGGCATTGGTGCCATTTCTCGTACCCATAATGTGGACACTTCAAGAGTAGCCCATTGAATCTCTCCCATGTTTCGAAAAATTGCTCGTCCTCTCTCTGGGTAAACTCCGAGATTTCCCTGTGAATAGCATTGGTTTTATGCACTGGGAAATATTTATTCAAAAATTTTGTTACCATTTGTTCCCATGATGAAATGCTATTGGCAGACAATGTATTTAACCATGAACGAGCTCTATCCTTTAAGGAAAATGAGAATAATCTGAGTTTAACATCATCATCTGAAAAAATTTCATATTTAAATGTTTGACAAATGGCATGAAAATCATTCAAATGATTATATGGGTCCTCATTTTCTAGGCCATAAAATGTGGGGAGACAATTTAGCACACTGCGTTTTAGTTCAAAACTCCTAACAGCTACATTTGGGTATCTTATACATGATGTGCTTAAATTAACTAAGGGACTAAAATAGTCCTTAAATGGCCTCTCCTGTGGTGCTTGTAAATCCATTTTAAATTTATTTTTAACGTGCTTGTGTGTACGAAGTGTTTTTTCTAATTCAAGGTCTATAGGTTCAAGATTAGGAAATAATGACCTATGACCATGCATGCAAGGAATACAAAAATAAATGGGAACAAAACAAATAAAAATAAAGAGGAAGGAGAAATTACGATAGTAAACTTATCGCGCTATTACAACCTTACTATAAAAATACACAAAAAAAATACATGAACTAAATTAACTAAAAAAAATTAGTAAGATAAACAAAAATTACAAAGAAGAAAAAAATAACTTGAAAATTAAATTATAGGATTTTAAAGAAGAGAAAAATAAAAGAAATACTAACCTCTAAATGCAAATTAACTTTTTTTTCTTTTTTTTAATTAAAAAATACAAGAAAACGATTAAAAGAAATTATTCACAAAAATTAATTCTATAAAACACACTTACCTCCTCGGCAACGGCGCCAAAAACTTGTTGTGCAAATTTTATTAAACTCGAAAGTGTACGAATCTATTGTAGTATAGATCAATAGTGACGAGTGTCGATCCCACGAGGAGCTGGATTTTAATTATATGTATAATTAATTTTTGTAAATGGGTGGTTGGATTTGTGGTGAAAATGATTTGGATTATCCTAAAATTAGAATTGAAATGACAAGAATAAATTCTAAAATTGGAATTGAAATGGTGAGAATAAATTGAAGAGAAATCTATTGAAATGACGTACTTGGGTATCTGGATTCGAATCAACATGCATCATGGGCTAAATAATCCTTATTAATGCAAATTAAATCATGAGGGGGGAATCCACACCTCTTGAACCACGCTCTAATCAATATAGTGCTAAGGGCTTATCGTGCCAAATAATAATAACCTTTTACTAGGGGCCGGTGAAACCAAGACGGTACTAGACAAGATTAGTATTATTTGTCGACGAGAAGTCAAAACATCCACAAAAACTAGAGGGGAAGAGAAAATAAATTTACCAAATAAAGCCCATGACACATGTTGAGACTTCAGCTTCAACCCAAGCTTGAAAGAAAATTAGCTACCCATAATTGAACTAGGGGCAAAATGGGAATTTATTACAATACGTAGAAAATACAAGATGGAAAATGAATTACAGAAAATTGATCCTAAAAATGGATTCAGAGATATCAAATTAGGGGGGAGAGGCCCCCTTTTTATAGATACATGGAGTAAATTATGGCCATCGGATTAAAAACAGTTTGGACGCTCAGGATTGAGCCACATCATCAGTCAACAGTACGCGGTTTGACCATGTGGATGAACAGTAACACGGTTTGACCCGGGTGGAACGGTGATGCGGTTTGGTTGAAAATAATTATGTGTGATACATGTACCGTACGCGAGATTTTTCGTCCACTGATATGCTGCCACGTCACCATCAACAGTACATAAGAATTTTAGTCCAACAGGATTGTGACACCTCATTAGTCGATGCTACATCATCGGTCAATGTCACGTCATCGATTCGTCTATGTGAACAGTGTCATGAACAGTAACGTAGACAGTACCGTACATGTGAATAATTTCATTTTTCCTTTTATGCTCCTCCTAATGTTTTCGACCGTCCTGAGTTCAAAAGTGATGTGCGTTTTGCCGTCTGATCTCTCCTTTATTGTGAAATGACTATGATGCTCCTAAAATGTAAAATGACGGTTTTCTCCTTTATAAATATGCATTTTCTAACACTGAACACTTTGCATATGACCAATTCGAGGAAGCTTTCCCAATGCTTGTGCAAGTAAGTCATTTCTTGCATCCGAATTGAATGAGATTTTTTTATCCTCCTCTAGCATTTCCTAATAGCCCACCATAAAGAAACTAATATTTTTAACTGAGCATAGATCAAACTTAAAAAACAATGTTTGTTCTAGTTAAACTTGATTACCATTTTCTTAATGATCTGTTTGGTTTCAAAGTCATATCCTCCATTCTTTGGCATCCGAGCTCTCTTTCATATTTCACTCATGTCAATTAACTCTTCAGAAAGCCTTGATTCTGCATACTACTTCGATAAAGAAATTAGATTAGTTAACTATTAAATTTTTTTAATAGTTAACTAAACCTTTAATAAATATTTAACAAAGTAAAAAATTTACGTACTTAACTGATATATAAATTATTTCATTAACAATTTAAATATTTAACACAAGATAAATTATTTCATTAATCCAACGTATCCTTTTCAATTAAGGCGGTGATTGCACTTGTTCAACACTCTCCTATTCTTATTCACACGATTGATTTTCTGCATAATTAGATTAGTTATAACACAAGATAAATATAATGTAACTACTAACATATTACTTGTCCTAATGTGAAAATACTTACTTTAAAAGATTTCGACAAATGTTGGCCGACAAACTTTATTCAAACAGGACGCTTTATTTGAGGGTACTTAATTGGGGTTGCATACAATTTATTTTTATCATTTCTGAACTTCCAGGCATAGTTATTGGCCAGCATATACTTGAAGTTCCAAAATGCTGTTCCAATTGATTGTATCACCTGCTTCATACTTCTAAGATGAACAATGAAACGACCTTAGATAAAATTAATATTGTTTAAGTGACAGTTAATAAAAATCCTGTTACATAAAAGTACATAATTAAAAAATGATAGCAAAAGGATTAAGTAGGATGCAATGGATTTTTAAGAAATACCATAACAAATTTCCACAAACGGTTCTTTGTCTCCAGAGGAACCTTATGCCAATCGTAAAAGAGAATTGAAACTGATGTGTTAGCCTTTATGGCTATAAATGTTGATTTTGATGATAATAAACCACATGTTTTAGTTAAACAAAGATTTATATATTGTGCTTTTATAATAAGAAAAATTATTTTATGGAATTAAGTTGTTTCTCAAGTTGTGGACCAAAATGAAAGAATTTTACAATCTTTGATTTTAATAAATATTGTTTTAAATTTCAAATTGGGCCTATTTGAAAATATTTAAATATTTTGGGCTTTTCTATAATTTCACATAGTTTGGGCGATATCATAATTTTAAAAAAATTTGGGATTAACTAAGTATTATCTAGAAATTCTGAAAATGGACCTATTTGAAAACTTTATAACGTTTTGGGCCATAACACAGTTATACAAAGTTTTGGGGTTAAACTATAAATTTAAAAAATAGTTCACTGTACTGTTATTGTAGCAAGCGGCTAATTGGATGTGACAAGTGATAACTCTATGAAATGAAAGTTATCATGACACTTTTAGACTTAAATCAATACTACTTAGACAGTAAATTATGTATTTCTATTGCATTTTTGTTACATTTTGTATAAATAATCATTTTAGTCAATCTTAATAAGTTTTGCTTGATTTAAAGTAATTTGTACTCAAATTGTGTGCATAAATGTAGGTTTCTAGAAGCTTATAATTCATGGAAGGAATGTTATGCAATAGGCTTGCAAAAATAAGGAAAGAACATGGCTACAAAAGAGTTGAAACAAATCTGAAACAGTGTAGTTGCTGTAACTATTGCTGTAGCAACCATTGCTGTAGCAATCCTGGAACAACGACAGAGAAAATTTTGCACGGGATAACTGTAGAATTGCGATCTGCAGTTTCCTAATCTGACTTATGCGCGACTTAGGCTTCCGTTTACCCTAATTTTCAACTATAAAAGAAGCACACATCATAAGGAAAAAGGAAGGTCGTCACCCAAGGAGAAAAACACAAAGAAACAAAAGAAAAACAAGATTCAAGAGAGAGATTGAAGGCTACACAAGAGGAAAAATTACATAAATCAATTGGGAGCTCAATCCTTCTTATTTTTCTCTTGTTTTCTTGTCTTTTATTTATTTATGGGAATGTGTTTCATAGTTGAAACTTTGTTATTTATTTTTCTTTTACAAACCATAAACTAAATTTATTTGTGGTTGAGTGATAAACAATCTTAATGGTTTATTGACTGAATATATATGTTGTTGCATGTTTGCTGCAGCAATTTGTTTTGATAGTATTTTCTTTTATTCATTATTTCGGTTGATCACCCATTTAATGATACAAGTTAGGAGAGAGCCGTAAAAGGGTCTATCTTAGTGGAACATATCAGAACAATACTTGATCTTAAATTGAGTTTTCCGGATTGAGTTTTACTTGAGTCCCAAAAAGGCCATGCTTGATTTAAGATCAGTGATGAACTAGACATAATGATTCACCTTGTAGGGTAAATAGAACCTAAGCGTGTAATGCTATATCTTATGTTGGCATAGCAACTGATTACTGTTAGGTTGCATATAGATATAAGATATCCAACATGCGACGGCTGGGGATACATAAGGATTCTGCCCAGTGCTGTAGAAAATGTTGTAGCAACCGAACCAAACATTAGAAAAATAGTCAAGACCATTAAGAGAGTTTATTCACTCAACTACTGTATAATCCCATTGATTTTATCCTTGAGTTTGACGTGATAATATACTTTATTGCATTTTATTTATTGTGTTTTTATTTTAATTAGTAAATTAGTTTCATCAATTGTTTATCTTAATTTAGAAACATAACAAAATCTGCACTGTTAAGATTGCTGAAGCAAATCTGATAACATCAATCCCTATGGAGACGATCTTGAATACTCATCACTTTATTACTTGTTGTGTGCACTTGCACATTGACACCAATAGCATTAGTATTTATATACCAACAAGTTTTTGGCGCCGTTACCGGTGATTGATTGTTCTTTGTGATTTGTGAAATTACTTTTAACGGTGCAAATTTTTTTTATTTTTGTTTATTTTGTTGATATAGGTGATCTAGCAACTCTTGCCTGCGCAAATATAAATCTGTTGAATTCCAATTTGATCCAAAAATTAAAAGAACTGCAAGGAGATTAAGAAGAGAGCATCGGAAATTACAAGCTGCTGTAGCAATGGATGATTTGCAAAATTTGAGAAACTTAAACCGTAGAGAGGGGATACAACCAGTCAATGTACATGAAGGTCTGAATGGACAATTTGTTCAAAGGCAACCAGGGAACAACAATATTATTCACATGGCGAATAATAGAGATAGAACCATTCGAGACTACGCAGTGTTAACTCCTCAAGCCATACATCCGGGAATAGTTAGACCCAACGTTCAAGCTGAAAATTTTGAGCTCAAACCAGTGATGTTTCAGATGCTACAAACAGTGAGGCAATTTAATGGACTGCCATAAGAAGATCCTCATCTTAATCTTAAGCTATTTTTGGAAGTGAGTGATGCTTTCAAGATTGCTGGAGCATCGTAGAAAGCATTGAGACTCAGACTTTCTCGTTTTCTTTGAGAGATCTAGCAAGAGCATGGTTGAATTCTCTACCACCAGATTCTATCACTACATGGAATGATTTGGCTGATAAATTTTTGATGAAATACTTCCCGCCAACCAAGAATGAAAAATTGAGGAACGAGATCACATCTTTCCATCAACTTGAAGATGAGAGCTTGTGTGACGCATGAGAGAGATTTAAGGAGTTATTCAGAAAATGTGCTCACCATGGTATTCCTTGCTGCATACAGTTGGAAACTTTCTGTAATGGTCTCAACCAAAGCACTAGATTGATGGTGGACGCTTTAGCAAATGGGGCCTTGTTATCTAAGTCTTATAATGAGGCTTATGAAATTTTAGAGAGAATAGCCAACAATAACTATCAGTGGCCATCCACCAGACAAGCTGCGGCAAGAGGAACTGCAGGAGTTCATAACGTAGATGCCTTGACAACATTGTCAGCCCAAGTAACTTCATTAACAAATATGGTAAAGGCCATGACTACTGCTCCAGCAACTGTTAACCAAATTTCTGATATGTCTTACGTTTATTGTAGAGAAGGGCATTTATTTGACAATTGTCCTGGTAATCCAGCTTCAGTTAACTATATAAGCAGCTTCAACAAATAGAATCAGGACAATTCATATTCAAACACTTACAACCCTGGATGGAGACAACACCTGAACTTTTCATGGAGTAATCAGAATCAGCCTGCTGTAGCACTCAGTGGACAGAACAGACCTGATCAACCACCTATATTTTATCAGTAAAATCAAGAGCGAATAAGCATCAACAATGGTCAACTTAGCTCCCTTGAAGGTTTGATTAAGGATTATATTGTGAGGAATGAAGCAGTTGTCCAAAGTCATACTGTATCTTTGAAAAACTTAGAAAATCAAATTGGACAGCTTGCTGCAGCATTGAGTAACAGACCCCAAGGAAGTTTACCCAGTAATATAGAGAACCCAAGAAGAGAAGGGAAAGAGCACTGCAAAGTTATTAACTTAAGATCTGGAAAGGATGTTCATAGTCCCAATGGTGTAGAGCTGAGCCCACTTCAATCCAGAAAGAAACTCAAATTGAAAAAGAGTCACAATCCTCCACTTCACAGCACACTGGTGAGAGCAGTCAAGCTGCAGCATTTGCCGAAAATGATGATCCAACACCTGTGGATAACGAGGGTGTAGCACCAAACCAGAACATCACAAAAGAGAAGCAATCTGCACAACCTGTTGCAGCACAGCAATTTAGGCACCCACCACCCTTCCCTCAAAGATTTCAGAAGCAGCAACAAGATAAGTAGTTCAGCAAAATCTTGGGAGTGCTGAAACAACTACATATCAATATTCCTTTTGTGGAAGCTCTAGAGCAAATGCCAAATTATGTGAAATTTTTGAAAGATATCTTGACAAAGAAAAGAAAACTTAGAGAATTTGAGACAGTTGCTCTAACACAAGAGTGGAACCGAATGCTTCAGAGTAAGATACTGCAGAAGATGAAGGATCCAGGCAGCTTCACAATCCTTTGCTCCATAAGCACTAAATACAGTGGAAAAGCACTTTGTGATCTGGGGGCTAGCATCAATCTCATGTCTTTATCAGTGTTTAAGCAATTGGGAGTTGGTGAATGTAGACCAACAACAGTGTCTTTACAACTTGCTGACAGATCTTATGCATATCTAGAAAGGAAGATTGAAGATGTGTTAGTGAAGGTGGATGAATTTATTTTTCCGATGGATTTCATTATGCTAGACTTTGAGGCAGACAAAGAAGTGCCAATCATTCTAGGAAGACCTTTTTTAGCCACAGGAAAGACTCTAATTGATGTTCAAAAAGGAGAATTAACCATGAGGGTGAATGACCAGCAAGTTACATTCAATGTTCTAGATGCCATTGTTGAGTGTTAGAAAATGCATATTTATAAAGGAGAAAACCGTCATTTTACATTTCAAGTCTTACTAACAACCCTTACTTTTATGTATTTAACATTCTTGTGGTTTAATTACATGTGTTTTATTTTAATTAAGTAATTTATGTATTTTAGGGGCATTATAGTCATTTCACAATAAAGGAGAAATCAGACGGCAAAACGGACATCACTTTTGAACTCAGGACGGTTGAAAACCTTAGGAGGAGTATAAAAGGAAAAATGGCACTATTCACATGTACGGTACTATTCACGGGTACGGTACTGTCTACGTTACTGTTCACGACACTGTTCATATAGACAAATCGATGACGTGGCATTGACCGATGATGTGGCATTGACTGATGAGGTGTCACGATCCTGTTGGACTAAAATTCTTATATACTGTTGATGGTGACGTGGCAGCATATCAGTGGACGAAAAATCTCGCGTACGGTGCATGCATCACACAGGATTATTTTCAACCAAACCGCGTTACTGTTCATCCGGGTCAAACCGTGTTACTGTTCATCCGCGTGGTCAAACCGTGGACTGTTGACTGATGACGTGGCGCAATCCTGAGCGTCCAAACTGTTTTTAATCCGATGGCCATGATTTACTCCATGTATCTATAAAAAGGGGGCCTCCCCCCCCTAATTTGATATCTCTGAATCCATTTTTGGGATCCATTTTCTGTAATTCCCTCTCTATCTTGTATTTTCTTCGTATTTTAATAAATTCCCATTTTGCCCCTAGTTCAATTATGAGTGGCTAATTTTCTTTCAAGCTTGGGTTGAAGGTGAAGTCTCAACATGTGTCATGGGCTTTATTTGGTAAATTTATTTTCTCTTCCCCTCTAGTTTTTGTGGATGTTTTGACTTCTCGTCGACAAATAATACTAATCTTGTCTAGTACCGCCTTGGTTTCACCGGCCCTCTAGTACAAGGTTATTATTATTTGGCACGATAAGTCCTTAGCACCATATTGATTAGAGCGTGGTTCATGAGGTGTGGATCCCCCCTCATGATTTAATTGGTATTAATACGGATTATTTAGCCCATGATGCATGTTGATACGGATCCGAATACCCAAGTACGTCATTTCAATAGAATTATCTTCAATTTATTCTCGCCATTGCAATTCCAGTTTTAGAATTTATTCTCGCCATTTTAATTTAAGTTTTAGCATATTTTCCACCACAAATCCAATCACCCATTTACAAAATTAATTCTATATATAATTAAAATCCACCTCCTCGTGGGATCGACACTCGTCACCATTGATCTACACTACAATAGATTCGTGCGCTTGCGAGTACATTAAAATTTGCACAACAAGTTTTTGGCGCCGTTGCCGGGGAGGTAAGTAATTTTAATTCATAGAATTAATTTTTGTGAATTATTTCTTTTATTATTTTTTTTTGTATTTTTTTTAATTATCAAAAAAGAAAAAGAAAAAAAAAGTGAATCTACATATAAAGGTTAGTATTTCTTTTCTTTTTCTCTTCTTTAAAATTCTGTAATTTAATTTTCAATTTATTTTTTCTTTGTAATTTTTTTTATTATCTTATTAATTTATTTTTAGTTAATTTATTTCACGTATTTTTTTTTGTGTATTTATATATTAAGGTTGTAATTGCGCAATAAGGTTAGTCTTGTAATTTCTCCCTCTTCTTTATTTTTATTTGTTTTGTTCTCATCTTTATTTTTATTTTATTTGTTTTGCATGCGTGGTCGTAGGTCATTATTACCTAATCTTGAACCTATAGACCTTGAATTAGAAAAAACACTTCGCACACAAAAGCACATTAAAAATAAATTTGGAATGGATCTACAAGCACCACAGGAGAGGCCATTTAAGGACTATTTTAGTCCCTTAGCTAATTTGAGCACATCATGCATAAGATACCCAAATGTAGCTGCTAGGAGTTTTGAATTAAAACCTAGTGTGCTAAATTGTCTCCCCACATTTTATGGCCTAGAAAATGAGGACCCATATAATCATCTGAATGATTTTCATGCCATCTGTCAAACATTTAAATATGAGAATTTTTCAGATGATGATGTAAAACTTAGATTATTCCCATTTTCTTTAAAGGATAGAGCTCGTTCATGGTTAAATACTTTGCCTGCTAATAGCATTTCATCATGGGAACAAATGGTAACAAAATTTTTGAATAAATATTTCCCAGTGCATAAAACCAATGCTATTCGCAGGGAAATCTCAGAGTTTACTCAGAGAGAGGACGAGCAATTTTTCGAAACGTGGGAGAGATTCAATGGGCTACTCTTGAAGTGTCCACATCATGGGTACGAGAAATGGCACCAGTGCCAATACTTTTTGGAGGGATTACTACCAAATGTGCAAGAATGGCTAATGGCAACAAGTGGAGGAGAGCTAATGTCAAAAAGTGCATCAGAAATTTGGGAATTCTTCCAGCGACAAGCGGATAATTCCCAACAACGGAGTCGATCACTCAGGAATACTAGAAGAATTAAAGGAGTAAATGAGGTTCAAATTGGCGAGTCAACTTCGGGAATCAAAGAAGTCAAGGAGATGGTTGAAGGTCTTGCTCGACAAATAGCATCGTTATCGACTGCTAAATCAACAGAACCACGTGACCCTGACTCATACTCTGATCAAGCCAATGCCATAGGTGTAATGAGAAAGCCATCAAATTACAACCCATACTCCAACACATATAACCCTGGATGGAGAGACCACCCCAATTTTTCATGGTCTCAAGGATTCCAACAAAATGGACCAGCAGCTCCAGCTCCACCAATGCAACAAATTCCTCAAGTGCCTCAAGCCTCTCAGGCTCCATTCAGACCATACAATCAAAACCAGAACTACACTCAACCCAGACCATGGGAAGATTCATTCCAGAATCTCAAGAATCTTACTCACTCCACGATTGAGCAACAAAACCGCACCATTGATGGACTACGAAATGAGTTGAGAGCGGGCTTCAACTCACAAGCTCAATCAGTTTCAAGCCTAGAGAAAATGGTGGGACAACTTGCTTCTTCGGTTCAGACCTTGGCAATGACTGTTGAGAAGGGTAAATTTCCAAGTCAACCAGTGCCTAATCCTAAAGGAGTACATGAAGCAAGTACCAGTTCACCACAGCAGCATGGAGAGGTCAAAGCAGTCATGACCTTGCGAAAAGGAAAAGAAGTCGACAATAAAGTGGAGATGCCGGTGACCAAAGAAAATCAAATTGTACCTGTGAATGTTGAGGACTCATCACCGGAGGAGAAAGAAGAAAAAAACCCACGAGAATACGTTCCAAAAGCTCCATTCCCCCAGAGGTTAGCTAAAGGCAAGAAGGGAAAATCCACAGGTGAGATTCTCGAAATCTTCAAACAGGTAAGTGTTAATATCCCTTTGCTTGATGCTATTAAACAAGTTCCATCTTATGCCAAGTTTCTTAAAGATCTTTGTACTAAAAAGAGAAATATGCATGTTCAAAAGAAGGCATTTTTAACAGAAAACGTTAGTTCTATACTCCAACATAAAATTCCTTTAAAATGCAAAGACCCAGGATCCCCCACTATCTCATGTAGTATAGGGAACCACACAATTGAGAATGCTTTGTTGGATTTAGGAGCTAGTGTAAATTTGTTGCCTTATTCAGTATTTGTGAAACTTGGACTTGGCGAATTACACCCAACTCCAGTGGTGTTACAACTTGCAGATCGGTCCACGAAAATACCTCGTGGTATTGTGGAGGACGTGCTTATCCAGGTAGACAAATTTTATTTTCCTGTTGATTTCATTGTAATTGACACTCAACCAATACAGGATTCAAGGAAGCACATCCCCATTATCCTAGGCCGACCTTTCTTGGCAACTGCGGATGCTCACATTCAATGTAGAACTGGAAATATGCAGTTGTCTTTCGGCAATATGACTATGGAACTGAACATCTTCAACATTGCCAAACAACCTCACAGTGCAGATGATGGAATTGTTGATGTGGATTTAATTGAAGCATTAGTTGATGACACTTTTATTTCAAACCTCAGTGATGATCCTTTACAAACATGTTTAACTCACTTTGGTTTGGATTTTGATATTGACAGATCGGTTGAAGAGGTCAACGCCCTACTTGACTCAGCACCATCTATGGACACTAATCAATGGAAGTCAAGAGTTGAACAACTAGCACCATCAGAGAAGAAACTCATCCCATCATCAGAATCACCACCAAAACTTGAGCTCAAACCATTGCCCAACACATTGGAATATGCATTTTTGGGGGAAGAAAGTGCTCTACCGGTAATCATCTCTTCATCCCTCAATGACGAACAAAAAGGTAAGTTGTTGGATGTTTTAAAAGAGCATAAAGGAGCATTAGGATGGACCATAGCAGACATAAAAGGTATAAACCCTGCAGATTGCATGCATTACATTCACCTTGATGAAAATGCTAAATCTACTAGGGAAATGCAACGTCGGTTAAATCCTAATATGAAAGAAGTTGTTAGAACAGAAGTCCTTAAGCTATTAGATGCAGGTATCATTTACCCAATTTCTGATAGTTCATGGGTCAGTCCTGTACAAGTTGTCCCCAAAAAGTCAGGAGTCACAGTAGTTACCAATGCTGATAATGAATTGATACCCACTAGAGTGACTACAGGATGGCGTGTATGCATTGATTATAGAAAGTTAAATTCTGTCACACGTAAAGACCATTTTCCTTTACCATTTATCGATCAAATGCTTGATAGATTAGCAGGCCATGAATTTTATTGCTTTCTAGATGGCTACTCAGGATATAATCAGATTCCCATAGCACCAAAAGATCAAGAGAAAACCACTTTCACTTGCCCTTTTGGCACTTTTGCATATAGGAGGATGCCATTTGGATTATGTAATGCACCTGCTACATTTCAACGATGCATGTTGAGCATTTTTTCTGATATGGTTGAACGTTTCCTTGAAGTCTTTATGGATGATTTTTCTGTCTTTGGTGACTCGTTTGATCAATGTTTACATCATCTAACACTAGTTCTGCAGAGATGTATCGAGAAGAACTTAGTCTTAAATTGGGAGAAGTGCCATTTTATGGTAAAACAAGGTATTGTTCTCGGTCACATCATTTCGAGCAAAGGTATTGAGGTTGACAAAGCCAAGGTGGATCTCATTTCTAATCTTCCTCCACCCAAAACAGTCAGAGAAGTAAGATCTTTCCTTGGGCATGCTGGTTTTTATAGACGTTTCATTAAAGATTTTAGCAAAGTTTCTAGACCCTTATGCAATTTACTTGCTAAGGATGTATCTTTTGTCTTTGATGATTCATGTCTTGTTGCGTTTGAAAAATTAAAGCATTTGTTGACATCATCACCCATCATTCAGCCCCCAAACTGGAGCTTACCATTTGAGCTCATGTGTGATGCATCTGATTATGCAGTAGGAGCAGTATTAGGACAAAGAGTTGATCGAATTCCCCATGTTATTTACTATGCTAGTATGACATTGAATGATGCACAATTGAACTATTCAACTACTGAAAAAGAAATGCTAGCAGTAGTGTTTGCATTGGAAAAATTTCGATCTTATCTCATTGGTTGTAAAATAATTATTTTCACAGATCATGCTGCTCTGAAATATCTTCTCACAAAGAAAGATGCAAAAGCTAGACTAATTCGTTGGGTGTTACTTTTGCAGGAATTTGACTTGGAATTCAAAGATAAAAAAGGGACAGAAAATGTTGTGGCGGACCATCTCTCTCGTCTACATTTTGATACAATTATAGAGCCATTACCATTGAATGAGTCATTTCCAGATGAACAATTAATGAATGTGGAAGTATTACCTTGGTATGCTGATATAGTTAATTATCTTGTTACAGGTAAACTTCCAGAGCATTGGACCAAGCAAGACAAGGCTAAATTCTTTGCAGAGATAAAGAATTTCTTTTGGGATGACCCATATTTGTTCAAGTATTGTGCAGACCAAATTGTTAGACGATGTGTTCCAGAAAGTGAAATTCAGAATATCCTTTCATTCTGCCATGAACAAGCTTGTGGAGGCCATTTCAGTGCTAAGAAAACAGCGACTAAAATTTTACAATGTGGTTTTTATTGGCCAACTATATTTCGAGATGCTTATACTTTCTGTTCTTCATGTGATAGGTGTCAACGAATGGGGAGCATTACGCGAAGGAACATGATGCCACTAAATCCAATTTTAGTGGTTGAGATTTTTGACGTATGGGGTATCGACTTCATGGGACCCTTTCCCTCTTCTTTTGGCCATCAATACATATTGGTTGCTGTTGACTATGTATCAAAATGGGTAGAAGCAATTGCATGTCGAACCAATGATCATAAGGTGGTGATAGGATTTTTGAAAAGCAACATTGTTTCACGCTTTGGATTCCCTCGAGCGATAATCAGTGATGGTGGTGCCCACTTTTGTAACAAAGCATTCAAATCTCTTTTGACAAAGTATTCAATCACACACAAAGTGGCGACCCCGTATCATCCGCAAACCAGTGGCCAAGTTGAGATCTCCAATCGAGAAATAAAGCACATACTAGAAAAGACGGTGAGGCCAGACAGAAAAGATTGGTCATTACGACTTGATGATGCATTATGGGCATATAGAACGGCTTTCAAGACCCCGATTGGGATGTCACCCTACAGGCTAGTGTATGGAAAAGCTTGCCACCTACCTGTGGAACTCGAGCATCGTGCGTATTGGGCCATCAAGAAATTTAACTTTGACATGCAACAAGCCAGCTCAGAAAGAAGATTACAACTGGCAGAACTTGAAGAAATTCGCAATGATGCATACGAAAATGCCAAAATTTACAAGCAGCGGATGAAAGTCTTCCACGACAAGCACGTTATGAGAAAATCTTTCACTCCAGGTCAGAAAGTACTTTTATTCAATTCTCGCTTGCACCTATTCCCAGGTAAGTTACGCTCTCGTTGGTCTGGTCCATTTATTGTTCATACTGTTTTTCCACATGGGGCAATTGAAATTAAGGACCCAAAGAACGGTGTCACGTTTAAAGTTAACGGTCAAAGATTAAAGCCATATCTAGAGTACCAACCACATGGAGAAGACACCGAAATAAATTTGAGTGACCCACCAGAGTTGAATTGATTTTTTTTTCTTTTCTTTTCGTTGATTTGATTTTATTTTCTTTCTTTATATTATTCTTTTGCTAATTGAAATTATTTTTTGCATAAGTGTGTTTGTTTAACTATTACGTTTTCTCTTATTATTTTTAATCATGAGTACCTTACTTAGACCGTTCCTCCTGAACATTCTTAAACCACTTCAACGTGTCAAAACTCATCTCAAAAGGCAGATTCAATTTTGTAAAACACAACGCATTTGGGCTCTACAACCACCAGAGTTAGTAGCCTATGTTGAGAGTTTAGAACGCCAACTCAGAGACATTGAAAGAAGTGTTTACGACATCCAGTTGGAGCTTGAGGTAAATTCAATAAGAGGACGATTTTAATTTTCTTTGTGTGTTTTAATTTGTTTTTCTGTTTGTGTGCTTTAGTTTCTTACCCCGGTGAAGTGGCGGATAACGGTACTCCGTGACAATCAAGTCGGTTACTTCAGTTTCCCATAATAACTGACATTCTGAGGCGAAGGTATGGATAGAAACGAGATCTTAGCGAAGCTTCACAAGCGATTCCCTTCACTTCCTCAGAATGCCCTCCTTACGATCTACAAAGCTCGGTCCGAACGCATGCGATTACTCATGAAGAATAACATACCTGCTGACATCCGTTGGTTAATCGAGGCGAAAGTACGATTGGCAGGTGAGTTACCTCAAAAATTTATTGCATTCATGCCTGGTTGTGGTAAAGGAAATTATGCAAGAAAACGACGAGCTCGAAGAATTTCTGTTGCTTGTCATAAGTGTGCCAGAATGAGTTGCGGTAGAAACCCATGTTCTTTAGGAATGGTGTCTGATAACAGGGAAGATAAGATTCAATTCATTAGGGATGGCTTGAATAAGGAGTCATTAGACGATATCCTTTTGTCTCTTGAAACGCATCCCAGTGGATATGTGCAAGGAGCGATTCTCCAGTTATGGCCATTATTCCAGAAAGAGCATGCACGATATAGTCTCGGGAATCTGACTATAAACGACCCTGTTTGCCAGTTTATAAGAAAACTGGATGGGAAGCCTATCCTCGACCCATAGAGGGCGTTCAAGCCGTTTCTGGACGTAAAACCAGAGGAAGATGTGAGCCACAGTCGCAACTACCTGTAAATATCCTTTTTACTTTACTGTTATTTTATTTCATTTCACTGTTATTTTATTGTTTGCATTATTGTCTTTAATAATTTAATTACTGTTTGCTTTTTTTTTCCTTTTACTGTTTTCTTTTTGACTCACGAGCCATGTGCTTTACGCGTTATTTGACACTGACATGTTACCTCATACACAGCTGTGACCTACTGTCACCAAGACTCTTAAATGTGATTTCTTTTGTCAAGCACTCACAAATTATTTTTGAGAAGTATCACAATGGCAGCTACTCCCAATAGACAATTCAAGAACATTTGTGTACTTTCTGGATTTACCTATGGCAAACATAAAGAGTTCGTTGAGGCAGCCATAGATCTTGGTCGAAGTATAGCAGCGAGAAAATTACACTTGGTGTATGGAGGAGGTAACCGAGGGTTATCAAAAATGGTCTCAGAAGCAGCTTTTATCAGAGGAAGTCAAGTGTTAGGCATCATCCCAAGAGTCCTAAAACCATTGGGCAGTTCGTCTGACTCATCAACTGGAGAAGAGTTAGTCGTCTCAGGTATGCAAGAAAGAATAACTGAAATGCTTAATTATGCTGATGCTTTTATTTTCCTTCCAGGAGATCTTGCAACACTAGAGGCACTTATCACACTAGCATCTTGGGCCCATCTGCACATCCACCAGAAACCCATCGGTTTGTTAAATGTCAATAACTTTTATGATGGCTTTATCGCATTTCTTAACCATGCAATAAAAAACTACTTCATTCCTTCCCATGCGAAAAAACTTTTTATTTGTGCTCACACTGCTAATGAGCTACTTGATATGTTACAAGCTTATAGACCGGAGCCAAACCCCTGGACCTTTGTGTTGGAGCGTCCAAATAATGATGGTAACAGTAGCGGCAGTAAGAAGTACAAATTAGATTTAACTCTCCGCTTGTAAATATTTTCTTCTGTGTTGCACCACCCAGGTGATGTCTTCTAAACTCTACTTCTTTCCTTTCAAACATTGAGGACAATGTTTCGTTCTGGTTGGGGGGAGGGAATAGTCGACAAATGTGGAATCTTGGTTAAGTTTTTACTAATTTTTTGTTGTAGAAACTAACTGTTGCTAACTTTTTGTGTTGAAGATGGCTGAATATGGAGTGTAGTTACTCTAGAAACGCATCTTCATTGTTCGAAAAAAAAAATAAAAAATAAAATAAAATAAAATAATAAAAAAAATAAAAAACAAAAAAAATATATATATTTATTTTTCTTTATTAAGTTTTAATGTTCATTTTCTTCTTCTTTTTATTTTCTCCTCTATAAATATACATTTTCCAACTTTTGAGTCGAAGATGGCTGAATATGGAGTGTAGTGCCTCTAGAAACGCATCTTCTAAGTTAAAAAAAAAAAATCATTTTTTTTCCATCATTTTAAGTGTAACTTTTCTAATTAGTTTTTCTGTGTCATTTTCGCATTTCTGCATGCATATTTTCCTTTCATGCTTAGAATAGGTTGGGGGGTAGAATGTTGTTTAAAAAAAAAAATGTGTGATTTGTTTTAATATTGGATGACATGATGAATTTCAAATTTTAGTATTTGTATTATCTTTGGTCTTAAGTGATGTTACACTATGTTTGCTACTTTACATGTTGATGTCGGAGACAAATATGAGTTGCTTGAAGGAATGAACATGTCATAATAAGTACCAAGTGAGTTTTTGAGCCTATTATTTTTCTTGGAGAGTAACCCTTTTGCCCATTCTTCATACAGCTTTGTAGTTTATAATTTTATACACAATCTCTAGTTTTCTTTTGAGTTAACCCTTAAAAAAAAAATTGTTGTAAAATAAAAAAAAATGTGTGTTGCTACATTTGGAGGCCCATCTAACTAGTAGATATGGACGATTATTTAGAACCCTAAAAGACGATGGAAAGGCCATCTTTGATCCGTTTGAGCCTTTCTAGCCATCCCTTTTGTGATATATCCATAGTTAACCCTTTTGAGCCTTTAAAAAAAAAAAAAAAAAAAATATTTTCTTTGTCAACTTATCATCTTGACCCACTCCGATTTGGAGTATTACCCGATGTCTTATAAGTTACATCACCTATTTATGTTTGAGAAAAATGTAAATAATTATTTTGTTCAGTGAAGTTATGCCAAAAAAAAAAAAAAATCAAAAACAAAAGTTGTTGTTTCAAAAGAATAAAAAAGAACAATAAAAGGTGAAATCCACCTTGCAACTTCCAAAAAAAAAAAAAAAAAAAAAATCTCTGCATTTCTTTTCTCAAACATACACTTTGTTTTCCTTATTTCCATTCTTTGTTAACCATGTCCTTAACCTACATTACGTCCTAATAAAAGTCCTTCTTGATTTTAGGGAACTATAATCTGAAATAGAAGCTAGTTATATGGGCTAAAAAAGATGTAGTGATGCATAAAAAAAAATAATAAAAAAAAAAAAAAAGATGAATAAAGTGGGTTGACTAGCATTTTTATTTTACTTGAGATCGTATTATTTCTAAGCTGAGGGCATATTTCTTTCATCTTGGTGAGAGCATGTGATATCACTCCTTTATTATTTTCTCTCTCAATTACCATTCATTGGAGTGACTATTTTTATTGGGTTTAATTTCTTTGTGAGAGTGTCACTACTTCCAGTGAGAATTTGGGGTTAGACATGTCATTCTTGAAAGTAGCTATAACAAAGTCTACTGGGCTGATTCATGTGGATGGTTGATGAAGATGTGATGTTTCTTTAGACTGGAGATAATGTTTATACTTTTCTTTGATCGCTATCATTAATCTGATTGAATAAATACGAGTGTTCAAAAAAAAAAAAAAAATCATTTTGAAATTTGAATTTTGTTTTCGCTTTATTTGCTAGGGACTAGCAATCAGCTGGTTGGGGGGTGTGTTGAGTGTTAGAAAATGCATATTTATAAAGGAGAAAACCGTCATTTTACATTTCAAGTCTTACTAACAACCCTTACTTTTATGTATTTAACATTCTTGTGGTTTAATTACATGTGTTTTATTTTAATTAAGTAATTTATGTATTTTAGGGGCATTATAGTCATTTCACAATAAAGGAGAAATCAGACGGCAAAACGGACATCACTTTTGAACTCAGGACGGTTGAAAACCTTAGGAGGAGTATAAAAGGAAAAATGGCACTATTCACATGTACGGTACTATTCACGGGTACGGTACTGTCTACGTTACTGTTCACGACACTGTTCATATAGACAAATCGATGACGTGGCATTGACCGATGATGTGGCATTGACTGATGAGGTGTCACGATCCTGTTGGACTAAAATTCTTATATACTGTTGATGGTGACGTGGCAGCATATCAGTGGACGAAAAATCTCGCGTACGGTGCATGCATCACACAGGATTATTTTCAACCAAACCGCGTTACTGTTCATCCGGGTCAAACCGTGTTACTGTTCATCCGCGTGGTCAAACCGTGGACTGTTGACTGATGACGTGGCGCAATCCTGAGCGTCCAAACTGTTTTTAATCCGATGGCCATGATTTACTCCATGTATCTATAAAAAGGGGGCCTCCCCCCCCTAATTTGATATCTCTGAATCCATTTTTGGGATCCATTTTCTGTAATTCCCTCTCTATCTTGTATTTTCTTCGTATTTTAATAAATTCCCATTTTGCCCCTAGTTCAATTATGAGTGGCTAATTTTCTTTCAAGCTTGGGTTGAAGGTGAAGTCTCAACATGTGTCATGGGCTTTATTTGGTAAATTTATTTTCTCTTCCCCTCTAGTTTTTGTGGATGTTTTGACTTCTCGTCGACAAATAATACTAATCTTGTCTAGTACCGCCTTGGTTTCACCGGCCCTCTAGTACAAGGTTATTATTATTTGGCACGATAAGTCCTTAGCACCATATTGATTAGAGCGTGGTTCATGAGGTGTGGATCCCCCCCTCATGATTTAATTGGTATTAATACGGATTATTTAGCCCATGATGCATGTTGATACGGATCCGAATACCCAAGTACGTCATTTCAATAGAATTATCTTCAATTTATTCTCGCCATTGCAATTCCAGTTTTAGAATTTATTCTCGCCATTTTAATTTAAGTTTTAGCATATTTTCCACCACAAATCCAATCACCCATTTACAAAATTAATTCTATATATAATTAAAATCCACCTCCTCGTGGGATCGACACTCGTCACCATTGATCTACACTACAATAGATTCGTGCGCTTGCGAGTACATTAAAATTTGCACAACAGCCATGAAGAGTCTTGATGAGATTGAAGATTGTAATTTTATCAGTGTTGTGGACTTTGTTGTAGCAGAGAGATTACACAATTGCTGCAATAAGGAAGAAATCAATGCTGTAACATTTAAAGAACTTGATGATGAAGATCATAAAGCAGCTAACATCGCATGGTCAGGGGAGAAGCAACCCTTCAGAATTGACGAGCAAATCCAACAAAGGGAACTCACTCCAGACCAACAAGAATTCAAAGTTAATGGACCGAGAGTGAAGCACTATCTGGGAGCTGAGGTGAACAGCCTAAAGAGGGATCGGTTCTTGAAAGATCCAGGCTGAGGAAACAAGAAAGGTCAGGCTGAAGGACCTAAAATCAAGCGCTAATTGGGAGGCAACCCAATAAGGAAGTTATTTCAAGTTTTTAAGGCATTAAATTTAGCTTTTAAATCTTAGTGGAACATATAAGAATAATACTTGATCTTAAATTGAGTTTTACTTGAGTCCCAAAAGGGTCATGCTTGATTTAACATTAGTGATGAACTAGACATAAGGATTCACCTTGTAGGGTAAATAGAACCTAAGCGTGTAATGTTATATCTTATGTTGGTATAGCAACTGATCACTATTAGGTTGCATATAGATATAAGATATCCAACATGCGACGGCTGAGGATAGATAAGGATTTTACCCAATGCTGTAGAAAATGCTATAGCAACCGAACCAAACATTAGAAAAATAGTCAAGACCATTAAGAGAGTTTATTCACTCAACTACTTTATAATCCCATTGATTTTATCCTTGAGTTTAACGTGATAATCTACTTTATTACATTTTATTTATTATATTTTTATTTTAATTCTCCTATTAGTTTCATCAATTGTTTATCTTAATTTAGATACAAAATTTACACTGTTAAGATTGATGTAGCAAATCTGATAGCACCAATCCCTGTGGAGACGATCTTGAATACTCATAACTTTATTACTTGTTGTGTACACTTGCACATTGACACCAATAGCATTAGTATTTATATACCAACAACAAGCGAATAAGATTAGGTTCGGAATTATTGGAAGAATTCCTTATGGGTAGAAACTCTCCGGATTGAAAGCAGCTATCTGGATTTTGGGCAGTAAGCTTTTGGAGTATAAACGACTATCTAGATATCGTAAGCGGCATGTCGGATGTTCTGAAATTCAAATTTTTACTCTAACAGTAACATAAAAGCGGCTAACCGGATTCCATAAACGGTAAGCTGGTTATGATAAAAAAAAAAGTGAATAACGGCTAGTTTTTTATCTCAAACTATAAAAACTCGCATCCAGTTCATTTTCAAACTCTCTAGCAAGCAAAAACAAAAAGCACAGAATATATATTGAGCTCTTATTACGCAAATCATTAGTCATTAAATCATCTTTATTCTTCAATTTGTACATCTACTCTTTAAGAGAGTTTTTGTTGTATTTTTCATTTCCTAATTTTAATTGTGAGTGTTCGAGTGTGTGAGACACTTGAGTGAAGAGATTGTGAGATAATATCTTTTTTGTAAAGGTTCATTGACACCTTAAAGTTAATTGTAAGCGTTTGAAGCCTTAGAAGGAATGGATAGTGAAATCCTCAAGCTTGGATCGCTTGGAGGCGTGGACGTAGGCGGGGATTGACGAACCACATAAAAATTCATGTGTTTTTTTTTCTTTTTCCTTACTCATTTGTTATTACACTTTTATTAAACTTATTGTTTTTCAAATTTATTAAGGCATTAGATTGGATTGTTGTGTGATTATGCTAGGATAAGTTTTAAAATACAAATTCACCCCTCCTCTTGGGTTGCACAACTTGTATTTCATGATGTACGAGCTAATACCCCAATAAACGAAGCCAACTCAGTGGCTTCATCGCCTGTTGGAACGCCCATTTCATTGTATTGTACCACAATCTTTCCCTTCTTTGTTTTAAGTCTTTTATTTTGCCTAGCTCCCATATTTACACCTCTCTTAGAGTTATTGCTTTCAAGAACATCAACTTCAGGAGGAACGAAATTAACACCATCCATCTCAGCACCATCAAAATCACTTCTATCCAAATCAGTACCATCATTATCACCTCCATCAAACTCAACACCATCCATCTCAACACTATCAAAATGAGCCTCATTTTCTCCATCTGCTAAATTAGCATTATCGGCAAATAAGTCATCGTATTCGTGTGCCAAATAAGCTTCCTGATAAGAAGCAACATCAACCACTGCATGTTTTCCCTTAGCCATATTACTGCACCTAAAATAAGTAAATTAAATTGTATTAGTTAACTAATAATATGAAACTATATAACAATCAATCAGCTGCAACAATAAAAAGCCAACATATAATTCATTATCATATTAGTTTATAACATAGACAGTGAATAGTTGAATAAACACTTACTACAAAAAGTTAATCAATTGGTAACCCAAATTCCCTCTTTACTCTTTTGTGCATAGATTGCTCGGTTGGAACGTAACAAATCATTAGTTGGAAATTCTCTAGTGAAGGGAGGATATTCTATTACATTATTGACTTCATCTTCATTTATTTGATTAAGATTACTTCTACTAGGCATATGACAGACAATAGACCACTTTGTTTGAATCTAATCATTTATATAAAATACTTGTTTGGCTTAAGAAGCTAATATAAATGGATCATATTTATATCCTAATCGGTTTAAGTCTACTAAGATGAATCCAAGCTCATCCTTTTTGACGCAACTACTTTGAACCTAATTATACTTCAACACATGGACTTTCAGCAAATGATAATCAAGTACCCAAATTTCATCTATAACTCCATAATATGTCATATCACATATTTCAAAATCACCTACACTAACTCCACTATTTTGAGTTACTCGACTTGAGTCTTGATCTCGTGTAACAAAATGGAAACTATTAATGTTATAACCATTATGTTTAGTTACAAAAGGAAGAGGCCCATGTGATAACCATCGCAAAATATCTGATACAAGATCACCCTTTCAATCAAGTCATATACCTAACAAGACAAGAAAGAAAAGTAAACATCTTTACTAAGTGAAAAAAGTTGAGATTTCTTTGTGAAAATTAAATATATACATGCTGGAACCTTATTAGTTCGCCAATCAGCAAAGGTACGGTTATGTTCCTCTTACAACCATTTGTTATTTTGATGTGAATAATATGTTTTAAGCCACTGAATATGGTCATTAGACATCCAGAACATGAAAAAACTAGGCTGAAAATTACATAAATAAATTATATAGATTTGACTATAAGAAATTAACCAAATTACATAATGTATGGTACCACCTTTTGCGTGTTATGCAAGATGTACAGGTGCGCTTGATCTAGTGAATGTGGGGGAATTTGTACCACTTTCCCACCAGACAATGACTTATCTTTTAATAGGTTTTGCACATGTCCAAGTGAAACCCCAACTGTATTCATGTTTGACATGTATTCTGCACAAAATTCTAATGCTTCTTCCGCAATATAACTTTTCGCTATACAACCCTCAGGACAGTTGTGGTTCCAGACATAACCCTTGAGAGTTTTCATGTATTTCTTGAAAGGATACATCCATCAAAGGTAAATTAGACCACATAGTCTAACTTCATTGACTAAATGCATAGTTAAGTGTACCATTATGTCAAAGAAAGATGGATGAAAATATTTTTTTAACAAGCACAAAGTCACCACATGCTCTATCCTGTAATTTTTCCAATGTTGACACATCAACCACATTGGAATATAGCAAGTTAAAAAAGAAACACAACCTGATCACAGCTTCTTGAACATGCTTTGGCAGGACACACCCAATGGCAATAGGCAAAAGTTGTTGCATAAGAACATGACAATCATGTGACTTAAGGCCCTAAAATTTAAGGTTCTTCATTGACACAAGATTTTTTATGTTTGAGGAATATCCAGCTAGAACCTTAATACTTTTTAAAGCTTTGTAGAACCTTATTTTTTTATCTTTAGGTAATGTGTAACAAGCTGCCGGAAGGAATGTGCGCTTGCTATTTTTTAAGGTTGGTGCTAATTCATCTGTAATTCCAATTTCCACAAGATCATTCCTTAACTTAAGACCATTTTTTGTCTTTCTTGGAATATGTAGCAGTGTTCTGTAGATGTTGTCCCACATATTCTTTTCAATGTGCATAACATCTAATTGATAACGTACAAGTAAATGCTTCTAATAGTCTAAATTATAGAATATGAATTTTTTTTCACCAAATGCGATCATCATTGTCATAACTTTTGCATTTTCCCCCATTTATGATCAATAGACTCAACCAGCAGCAAAACACCCTCCCCATCCAACGGTTTCGAGGAAAACTCTCTCTCTATTGTGTTGTCAAAGGCTTTCTCTTGGTCTCGAAATTCATGACCATGAGGAAGCCAACGACGGTGACCAATATATGCATTTTTGCTACTCTATTTAAGTCTACATTTAGTAGTGTCTACTCCATAATATGGACATGCATTATATCCTTTAACAGTGAAACCAACTAGATTTTCGTATGCCGAAAAGTCATTTATAGTCCATAATAACACAGCCTGTAAATTAAAGAACTCCTTCCTGTAGGCCTCATAAGCCTCTACCCTAACTGCCCATAAAGTTTGTAAATCTTCTATCAAAGGTGCCAAGTACACATCGATGTCGTTGTCCGGTTGTTGACGACCAAAAATTAGTAGGGACAACATCATGATTTTCTATTTCATACACAACCATGGAGGAAGATTATGTGTTATAAGAATAATTGGCCAACAACTATATGTACTACTAAGAGAGCTATGTGGATTTATTCCATCAACCACTAACACAAGACAAAGATTTCTAGGATTTAATGCAAATGTAGGTCATTTGTTATCTACTAATTTTCATGATGGTGAGTCTGCAGGATGTCGGAGCTTACCATTATCGACTCTCTCATTTGCGTGCCAAGTCAAGTCATTGACAGTTTATGAGGACTGAAACATGCGTTTGAATGTAGGTATGGGCAGAAAATACCATAAAACTTTGTAAGAACCCCTTTCCTATATTGGTCAACACTACTATCTTTTTTTCCATCTAAATAAACCACAACTAAGACAGTCAGACATCCTTTCATACTCTTTTCTGTAAAGTATGCAATCATTTGGGCAAGCATATATTTTCACATATTCTAAGCCCAAAGTGGATATTGTCTCTTTGGCCTTGTATATAGACACAGAATTTCATTACTTTCAAGCAGCAACTTGGCTAGAAGACCTAATAACTCAGTAAAACTTGTGTCGTACCACCCAAATTTACCCTTTATATTGAACAAGCTAACCAAAGTGCCTAACTTAGTGAAATTTGTGCATCCCGGGTACAAAGAATTCTCAGCTTGTTCTAGAAGTTCTTTAAATGCTTTAGGATCTGTAGCACAATCCCTATAAGCATCGTTAACCATATCTACTGTGTTACCGTCATCATAGTCTATAAACTCAAATGCAACATCTACATCTACATTAGGAAGTGGCATGTCATTGACATATTCCCTGTGCCAACTCCAGATTGTGTAAGAAACATCAAAACCATGAAAATACAAATGTTCACGAACAACCTTATGTGTACGAAATGATAAATTCATACATTTAGTACATAGACATTTAATGATGCTACTGCCTTCAGAATTACCAACAACAAACTTCATAAATTCTTCAACCCTATCTTCATACTTACTTGACATTTTACTATAATGAACCCAAGACTTATCTATTTTCAGTTTCAATTATTTCTGATCCTAACACATTAAGCAAGTTACAAATAAATAAAATATCAGAATATATTACCAATTCATCTAAGCAAAGTACAAATTAACACCACTTTAAATACCCTTACTGCAACATAAACAAAACAACAAATTTTGACCCCACACATTATAATAGTCACAACACAAAATACAAGTACTTAAACATATTGCAGTAGTCAAAATCATTACAGTAGTAAATAAACACAACACTTAAATCAAGCCCAATACAACTTCAAGTCATGCTATCATATAAAGGACAATAATATTAAACATATATCATGCATCTATAAATTAACTGACGAACTCAAAACTCTAAAATAAAGAAGTGCAATTTATTTACCAAGTCAAATTAATATCTCTACAGCAAATTGTTCCAGCAAGAGAGATGCAACAAACTATGCAACACGATAGGTGGCAGCAAGTTGTTCCAACAAAAACAAAGGATCAACCATTACATAAGAAAGATACTCTTTTTCAACAAATTAAAATACAATTTTGCATCAGAAGCTAAATTAGGATCTAATTAGGTCCTAAGTATAAATTTATTGCAAAACCAGTACTGGAACTTCATCATTTCCTAATAACCCCATACTTCAATAAAAAAATTAACCCTAGATATGCAAAAGTATAAATTCACACCACTTTAAAAACCCTTACTGCAAGATAAATGATGAGCATAATTTATATACATATTTTACCGTTCATTAGCTAATTACTAGTTATTTTTATTTGTTATTTTTAATTAATTGAATTATTTTATTGCATAGGGAATTAATTGAAGATTGGAAATAAAAAGTGCAAAAAGAATAACAATTTGGGAGAATATTAGTTGAAGCCGTGACAGAGTTAAGAGCCAAGAGCAATTTGCATTGAATTTCAATTCTCCAATTGAGTTGCACGTGCATGGCATTGCAAAAGTGGAAAGAAATTTAAATGGGGCCCACACTTGACTTTCAAAAGTGGACTTAACGGCTTATGGTGGCGTTATTATGGAAGCTTTGTTTTATAATTGGAAAAGGATTTTAATTAGTAGACAAAGAGGATTCGGTGGCTAAGCATTATAAAAAGAGAGTTTTGGCTTTTGAATGAGGGGGCCGCTGGATAGAGATAAAGAGAAGAAAATCTGCAGCAATTCGGCTTTTCCATGGCTGTTTTTATTTGTTTTGTTTCTCCCAATTCAAGTATGTCTACCTAATTTTCTTATACTGAGGTTAAGGATGAAACCCTATTCAATGAAATAATTATCTTTTTATTTAATTAATTCCCTATATATGTTCTTTGATGATTATGGTTTTTATTTCACATGATTAATTGGATGTTAATAAAATCTTTTCATCAATTCTGTCATGCATTATTGATTGTTAGGATTAATATTCGATTAATTCTATGCTTGGATTTATAAAGTTTATACATGATTGTCTTTGATTTTATGTCTTTCATTAAATTGTTTACATAGAGTGCTTAAGGAAACTTTGACTCTTTGTTTTTCAATATGTTTACATGGGATGCTTAGATGTCATACTATTAAATAGAAAAAGAACCTACATTAAATTTAATTTTATTTGGGCTTAATTGTTATATCCATGAGATGACATAGATTGATTTCGAGTTGTCACTCTTAAATTGGAGATTAAATAATAATTAGATAATTACTAGTTGAATAGTGGTGGATTTTGAAACCTTGGTAATTCTTATCTTATTGAATTCTCCTTTATTTTAAATTGCTTTCTTAGTTTAATTGGTTTAATTTTCTTAGAAACTCAATTTGATCAACTAGATTATAATTGATATTAATTTTAGATTTAAATTAGACTTTTCAATTTATAACAATCCCTATGGGATCGACCTCATTACCACTATTCTATTTCTAAATTTGTGCGCTTGCGAGTATATTAAAATTTTCACAACAAATTTTTACCAAAATTTAAGGATCTTGATTCTCCTATTATCTCATGTGTTATAAGGAACCAATGTTTTGATAAAGCATTATTGGATTTAAGTGCTAGTGTTAATCTCTTGCCTTATTCTGTTTATATGCAGCTTGGCCTAGGTGAGTTAAAATCAACTCCTATTATTTTGCAATTTGCTGATAGGTCAATGAAAATACCTCATGGTATTATAGAGGATGTGTTGATACAGATTGATAAATTTTATTATCCTATTGATTTTATTGTTATTGATACTCAACATGTACATGATCCTAAGAAACACACTCCAGTTATTCTAGGTCGTCCTTTCTTAGCTACAGATGATGCTCTTATTAATTGTAGGTATGGAAATATGCAACTATCTTTTGGTAATATGACCATGGAATTGAATATTTTTAATGTTACCAAGCAGCCACAAGGAGAAGATGAATTTGTTGAAGCAAATATGATAGAGGAATTAATAAAAGATTCATTCATTTCTAACCATACTGACGATCCATTAGAGGCATGTCTAACTCATTCTGATTTATCTTTTAATGATGACAGTGCAATTGTAGAAGTCAGTGCTTTACTTGATGCACCTCCAAGTACGAACACAACTAAATGGAAGACAAAGTCAGAACCACTACCTTATTCTGAGAAGAAGATTAGCTCATTTGCATAGACGCCACCAAAATTGAAGCTCAAAGCACTGCCAGACACTCTGAAATATGCATTCTTGGGAGAATCTGACACTCTACCTGTTATTATTTCTTCTTCCCTTGATCTTGAACGAAAAGGTAAGTTGTGAGGTATTCTAAAAGAGCATAAAGAGGCAATAGGATGGACCATCGCTGATATTAAATGTATTAATGCAATAGATTGCATGCACCGTATTCATCTTGAAGAAAATGCTAAACCTACTAGGGAGATGCAACGTAGGCTAAATCCTAACATGAAAGAAGTAGTAAGAGCTAAAGTAATCAAATTATTAGATGCGGGAATTATTTATCCTATTTCAGATAGCTCTTGGGTTAGCCCTGTGTAAGTTGCATTGAATTTCAATTCTCCAATTGAGTTGCACGTGCATGGCATTGCAAAAGTGGAAAGCAATTTAAATGGGGCCTACACTTGACTTTCAAAAGTGGAATTAACGGCTTATGGTGGCGTTATTATGGAAGCTTTGTTTTATAATTGGAAAAGGATTTTAATTAGTAGACAAAGAGGATTCGGTGGCTAAGCATTATAAAAAGAGAGTTTTAGCTTTTGAATGAGGGGGCCGCGGGACAGAGACAAAGAGAAGAAAATCTGCTGCAATTCGGCTTTTCCTTGTTTTTATTTGTTTTGTTTCTCCCAATTCAAGTATGTCTACCTAATTTTCTTATACTGAGGTTAAGGATGAAACCCTATTCAATGAAATAATTATCTTTTTATTTAATTAATTCCCTTTATATGTTCTTTGATGATTATGGTTTTTATTTCACATGATTAATTGAATGTTAATAAAATCTTTTCATCAATTCTGTTATGCATTATTGATTGTTAGGATTAATATTCGATTAATTCTATGCTTGGATTTATAAAGTTTATACATGATTGTCTTTGATTTTATGTCTTTCATTAAATTGTTTACATAGAGTGCTTAGGGAAACTTTGACTCTTTGTTTGTCAATATGTTTACATGGGATGCTTAGATGTCATACTATTAAGTAGAAAAAGAACCTACATTAGATTTAATTTTATTTGGGCTTAATTGTTATATCCATGAGATGACATAGATTGATTTCGAGTTGTCACTCTTAAATTGGAGATTAATTAATAATTAGAAAATTACTAGTTGAATAGTGATGGATTTTGAAACCTTGGTAATTCTTATCTTATTGAATTCTCCTTTATTTTAAATTGCTTTCTTAGTTTAATTGGTTTAATTTTCTTAGAAACTCAATTTGATCAACTAGGTTACAATTGATATTAATTTTAGATTTAAATTAAACTTTTCAATTTATAACAATCCGTGTGGGATCAACCTTGTTACCACTATTCTATTTCTAGATTCGTGCGCTTGCGAATATATTAAAATTTTCGCAACAATAAACATAACAAAAAAATTTTACCCCACACATTACAGTAGGCATAACATAGAACGCAAGTAGATAGACACGTTACAATAGCCACAACATAACATACAAATCAAACCCAATACAACTTCAAATCATGCTATCATATAAAGAACCATAATATTAAAGTAATTGCTATCGTGCAACTATTAATTAACTAACAAACTCAAAACTCTAAAGATAAAGAACTGCAATTTATTTACCAAATAAAATTAATTCCTCTACAGCAAATTGTTCCAGCAAAAGTAATGCAACAAACTCTGCAACAAAAGAGGTGGTAGCAAGCTGCTTCAACAAAAACACAGAGTCAAGAAAAACACAGATACCCTTTTCAATAAAATAAAATACAATTTTGCATCAGAAGCTAAATTAGGTTCTAATTACGTTCTAAGTCAAAATTTGTTGCAAAAATAAATACTGCCACTTCACTCATTTCCTAATAACCCCAAACTTCAATGAAAAATTAACCCTAGACAAGCAAATTTACCATAATAGGCAAATTATTCCTTTTCTCTAATCATTCATCTCCAAAATCTACTTCACTCCTGCTACGCTACTGTTGCTTCTACTACTACTAACCTTAACAACCTACATTCTTTGCTCTCCTTCAACAAATTAACTAATCAATTTTTTTAATTAGGTTTTCTCGTTAGATTATTTACAGAATTAATTGATTTAACTTAGATCTGTGCAAAATAAACGGCATGCAAAATGAAGACATAATAGAAATCATACCAACGGCTTTCAAAAAATGACGGTGAGGAAAATAACAAGATGAGAACAGAAAACGATGGCGAGGAACGCAATGGCGAAGAAGATGATGGCAATAGCACGAAATGCACTTTCACTCACTCAATTTCTCAACGCAATCGGTAACCAATACGTTAGGAAGATAATGGCAAGATGACGACGACCGAGATTTTGGTAAGATGATGGCGAAAAGGAAGTCAGTATAAGAGGTTCAGAGAAGTTAGAATCGAGGGTTTTAGCCTTACCCTATACTTTCTATATGTTTGTAAGTTGTATGTGTTGATACTTAGAAAAAATTAGGGATTGAAGAAGTGAAACTCAGCACCAAAACCGTGCATTTCACGTTTTTTAATTTTATTTTATAATAAAAAGTTTTAAAAATATAATATTTTATATTTATGTACAAAATGTCATCGTTCCAACTTCTCTAAAACAACGACGTGTCTTCCTTCATGTAATATTTTATTTTAAATAATACCGAAAATTTCAATAAAAAACGTGCCAAAATTAAGTCAACATGAAATTTCTATCATGAATTATTGACGTTTAAATTTATATCACAAAGACATCATATATTATTGAAATAATCTTTTTGTATCACGAGTCCATCACAAATCAGTCATGAATATATGATAACCAAAAATATATCACAACTATATCATACTTTTATGACCCACTCAGAATCCGTCAACAAGTGTCTGTTATCTATTACCAATTTTCTTGTAGTGTATATTTTCACATCTTGTTAGATAAGGTAATGAATAAGTACAATTTTGGATAAAATTAACAATTTATTAGATGTTAAAACTTAAACCCAAGAGGGGGGGTGAATTGGAATTCTAAAAATTATTCAATTTATAATTAAAAACTCAATGCAGATATAAAACAAATTCAAAGAAATAACAAATAAGTTAACCACAATAAAAAGGATAAAGGAAGAGAGATTCAAACACTGAGTTTTTTATGTGGTTCGACCAACCTTGCCTCCGTCCACGCCTCCAAGCTTTTTGAGCTTGAGGATTCCACTAAGCAAGCCTCCAAGGCTTCAAATGCTTACACTTGACTTCTAAGGTGTCAATAACCTTTACAACAAGAGATTATCCCAATCTCTTAACCCAAGTGTATCCCAACACTTACAATCACTCAAAGATAAAAGATTATAAACTTATTTTACCTCTCACAATATTTAAGATTAAAAAATAATACCCAATATGTGAATAGATGAAGCAAGAATGTATTTGAAGCTCAATGAAGATTGTATTCTCAAGTATGAGTTCAGTAGTCGTGTTGTGATCAACCCTTATTTGAATTTGAATGAGCTTATTTATAGCTGCAGCTGAAAACTAACCATTATTGACTTTCTGCACATTGTCGGATCACCGTTAGCTAGATGTCATATCGCTATTTGACTTGTCAATATGACCGTTAGATTGATTTTTTAAATTGTTGGATCACTGTTCTCTAGATGTCGGATCACCGTTTAGGTCCAGAGGCTAACCTTCAGTTCTGTTTGATCTCGACGAGTTGTTTATTAAACTTGTCGGATCACCGTTTAGGTCCAGAGGATAACCTTCAATTCTGATTGATCTCGATAAGCCGTTTATCAAAATTGTCGGTTCGCCGTTTAGGTCCAGAGACTAATCTTTATTTCTGTTTGATATCGGCGAGCCGTTTATTAAACTTGTCGGATCACCGTTTTCCATAAAAACTGCTGCAGTGAACTATTTTGCAAGATAACTATTTTGTCTCCAAATCTTTATAAAAATACTTTATGAAACTTGTCAAAATAGATGAAAATTATGTTGAGCTTTTAAAAGATTAATCAATCTTAATTATGTTTGTTATCATCAAAATCAATAAAGAATTATTTATGTTAACAGTTACTGAGTTGGATGGTGCTGAGATAAATGGAGTTGAGTTTGATAGAAGTAATTTTGATGGTGTTAACTTGGATGGAGATAAGGCTAATTTGGATGGTGTTGATTTGGATGGAGTTGATCTAGATGGTACTGAGAGAGATAGTGCTAATTTGCTTGCTCTTAATGTTGATGTTCTTGAAAGTAGTAACTCCAGGAGAGGTGTGAAATGTGTGCTAGGCAAAATAAAAGACTTAAAACAAAAAAAAGGGAAAGATAGTGGTGCTCTGATACTAGTGGGTAGTTGTACATGGCATTGTTTACACAAGATCTGCAACAGAACGAAGTCTGTCCTTAGGGCCAGTAGCCCGCAAGTTTTGGTTTCCAGCCAATATACACTTATCCAATTAATACCAAATCCGAAAATCATATGTCAAAATGATTTTTCACAACACCACCCAAAAACTTGGCACTTATGGCCTTCAAAGAGGGCGAACGTTGTGAGAAAACACTTTCATTTTATAAAAATTAGTTTTAGAGGATAAAAATAGGACCTTTCTGATGCACAGGATCCTCAGGCTTGAGGTAAGTGCAGAGCATACTAAGTTTAGAAATTTTGAGGTGAGCGTATCATTTTTAATTCAAATAATTTCTTCGATTCCTAGAAGAGAAAAAGAGGTTTAGGGAAACATAATGTATAAAACTTAATCTTTTATTTCAGATTGGCTCCCTTACATCTGGGATCAAAGGTGCCTTATATAGAGGATCATTGAGAACAGGACCTCTCAAATGATCATTTTGCATAGCACACTTTTTTTTTTTGAAAGCAAAACATGTCGATAAGGACTTTAACAAAAGTAAAGCACACCGACAAAGACTTTAACAAAAGACAAACGGGAGTCACATGGGTTATTACATCAAAAGTTGTGTGAGAGTGACAAAGTGTCATTAAGGAGTGGATGGATAGTGCGATGGTGACACGTCTCCTGTCTCTTTCTCATATTGTCGCTTGTGCCGACGCCTCTGTCTCTGGTCGAGATACGCCTTAGCTTGTTGATACTTTTCTTCATCAGCTTCAGACAAGTGCTGCGAGGTAGATGCAGTAGGAGAGTTTGGGTTGGTGACAGTATAATGGGGAGTGTTAGTATGGAGAAGGGACTGAAAGTCTTCCCATGGGTCCTGAGCGTCTTAGAATAAGACATTGGTGTAGTCAAGACGTTGTTCCATGACAAGGATTCCTTGAGGACTTGAACTTGAACCTAGAGTACAGCCTTGTGTTTTTGGAATTATTTCAAGGGTGTGTGATGGTCCAATGGCGGTGTGGTGAATGTTTGTGGCAGGTGGAGGAACATTGATAAGTTTCATGAGATAGGCTTTGAGAACGGAGGTGACCGATGTATCATGGATGACGGTATAAGGATGAGGGTAAGTTCTCCATTCATATGCCATGTCTTGTGTCCAGTAGTCTCGTGTTTCTGGATGCTGGAAATAAGGCATGTGGACGATGAAGGCCGTAGTCCACATGTTAGCTTCTTTTTCTGGTATTTTGTCTAATTCGTGAAAGGTACACAAGTGTTGGAGTTGCTTGCGCCACCAAGTAAGGGGAGAATACCATTCAAAGAAAGTCCATAGAAGGTCTGGTGAGAACTCAGAAGCAGTAAGGTGAGTCAGGACTGGTTTGATGAGAAAAACTAACTTTGTAGCATACAAGGTGGTGAGACACCACGTATACCAAAGCTCATCTTCAAAGATGGATAGAGAGGACAGAGTGAGGCCTGTGAGAAATAGGTGCTCCATGCAAAGATTAGGAAATCAGTCAGGTTTTTTGTTCTGAACATTAAAGAAAAACCAGTAAAGAAACTTCTTTGTAAAATCTTACAATTGGTAAGCCGATTGGAAAGAGATGTTCATGGGGAAATTTCTTTGGTTGAGAGCTTTAAAAGGAAGTTGGCGATTCATGGCTATAACGGGAATGGTTTGAATCGAGGAGATGAGTGCGGGTTTATTTATAGCTGGACGGGTGAGGAAGTCTGGAATGAGGTTTTGGTTGTCTTTTATGTGTTAAACAGTGAAATCATATTTAGCAAACCTCCAAAGCTCCATGTTGATAAAGAATTTGTGGCTGATGAGATGGAATTCAAATTTTTTAGTTCCATACTTGACCGCCAAAATCTCTTTGTAGATCAAATGGTAGTTCTTTTCAGAGTCTTTGAACTGTCCGCTTGCATGTGCACAGAAATGACGCACGCCATTGATGTCTTCGAGGAGAATGGCACTCCAATAATCATCGCTGGCATCAGTTTGGAAGATGCGTTGTCCACTTATGGGAATTTGGAGTGGAGGAGGTGATTGTGCTATCACCTTTAGCTGCTTGACAGCTTCTGTCTGAGTAGGGCCCCATGGAGGGCACTTTTTTTTAGTATGCATGACAGCTGGCTGGTGTGGATTGCAATTTTTGGGATCAAATCACATACATAATTAACAATCCCGAGGAATTGTTGTATCTGCTTTCTATTGAGATGTGTGTCCGAAAATTTTAATAATTCGGTTGTAATGTGGGGACCAGGCTGATACTGGCCGTCTTTAATCACAATGCCAAGAAAGTCAATTGATTCCTTTCCTATGCTGCTTTTCTTTTCGGAAAGCATGATGCCATATGCCTGCACAATATGAAAGAAATCCAAAAGGAGCTTCTGGTGGCTCTCATGGTCAGAGGAAAATAACAAGATATCGTCAATATAGACCAATGCATGATGGAGAGTAGGACTAAAGATTTTTGTCATGGCTGTTTGAAATAAGGAGGGAGCGACTTTAAGACCGAAAAGCATAACAGTCCATTGGTAATGGGCATTAGGGATGCAGAAGACAGTTTTGTGACGGTCAACTGGTGAAATACCAAGTTGCCAAAAACCAGCTTTTAAATCAAACTTAGAGAAGATACGAGCCCCTTGAAGATGGATGTTGAGTGTTAGAAAATATATATTTATAAAGGAGAAAATCATCATTTTACATTCCAAGTCTTACTAACAACCCTTACTTTTATGCATTTTACCTTTTTGTAATTTAATTACGTGTGTTTTATTTTAATTAAGTATTTTATGGGCATTATAGTCATTTCACAATAAAGGAGAGATCAGAAGACAAAACGAACATCACTTCTGAAATCAGGACGATCGAAAACCTTAGGAGGAGCATAAAAGGAAAATGACACTATTCACATGTACGGTACTATTCACGTGTACGGTACTGTCTACGTTACTGTTCACGACACTGTTCACATAGACGGATCGATGACATGGCATTGACCGATGATGTGGCATTGACTGATGAGGTGTCACAATCCTGTTGGACTAAATTTCTTATGTACTGTTGATGGCGACGTGGCAGCATATCAGTGGACGAAAAATCTCGCCTACGGTGCATGCATCACACAGGATTATTTTCAACCAAACCGCGTCATTGTTCACCCGGGTCAAATAGTGTTACTGTTCATCTGCGTGGTCAAACCGCGTACTGTTGACTGATGTCGTGGCGCAATCCTGAACGTCCAAACTGTTTTTAATCCGATGGCCATGATTTACTCCATGTATCTAGAAAAAGGGGGCCTCCCCCCCTAATTTGATATCTCTGAATCCATTTTTGGGATCCAATTTCGGGATCCATTTTCTGTAATTCCTTCTCCATCTTGTATTTTCTTCGTATTTTAATAAATTCCCAGTTTACCCCTAGTTCAATTATGAGTAGCTAATTTCCTTTCAAGCTTGGGTTGAAGGTGAAGTCTCAACATGTGTCATGGGCTTTATTTGGTAAATTTATTTTATTTTCCGCTCTAGTTTTTGTGGATGTTTTGACTTCTCGTCGATAAATAATAATAGTCTTGTCTAGTACCGCCCTGGTTTCACCGGCTCCCTAATACAAGGTTATTATTATTTGGCACGATAAACCCTTAGCACCATATTGATTAGAGCGTGGTTCATGAGGTGTGGATTCCCCCCTCATGATTTAATTGGTATTAATACGGATTATTTAGCCCATGATGCATGTTGATACGGATCCAGATACCCAAGTACGTCATTTCAATAGGATTCTCTTCAATTTATTCTCGCCATTTCAATTCCAATTTTATAATTTATTCTCGCCATTTTAATTTATATTTTAGCATAATCCAAATCATTTCCACCACAAATCCAACCTCCCATTTACAAAATTAATTCTACAAACAATTAAAATCCACCTCCTCGTGGGATCGACACTTGTCACCATTGATCTATACTATAATAGATTCGTGCGCTTGCGAGTACATTAAAATTTGCACAACAATGGACAAACAGGGTCTGGATTTTTAGAAGGGGAAACTTATCATCTTTAAGAAAAGAATTGAGTGGCTGGTAATCAATCACTAATCTCTTTTTTTCCATGAACTAATTCAAATCGTTTTTCAACATAAAAGGCTTGACAAGCTCAATCTGAATCAGTAGACGCAATAAGACCTTATTGAAGTAACTGAGAACATTCTTGCTTAGCAAGTAAGAGATCTGAAGGAGACATACCCGGGTGTGAAGCTTTTGTGGGGTTTATGTCTTCGTTGAGTTTAAAAGGAAGGTGAGTGAAAAATTGGTCATTTTTCCAAAGAGGTGAAGGATGATGGAACTGTGAATGGTTATCTGGACAGAACTCTAAGAACTTTTGTGAGATATGACTGTATGGAGATGATGATTCAGAGAATGCATACAGATGCAGTGTATCTGTATAAGGTAAGAACATCTGTTTATAGCGAACTCCAGAACTAGTGAGGAATAGATTTTTAACCAGATGAAAAATGTCAAAACCTATAAGCAAATCTTTATCAGGGAGTGTGGAGGAAGCAAGTCTTTATCAGGGAGTGTGGATGGTACAATCTTTTTCCAAATTATGCAATTAGGAAAGAATTGAATACCAATAGGGTTTTTGGTAATCAAGGTAGTTTCAAAAGTTTCGCCATTAACTGCTCTGAAGAGCTTGGAATGACATTCCCAACAGTCTGTGGGAAGAACAGAAGGATCAATCATATTGGTATCTACACCAGTGTCAATAAACCCGATAACAGGAACAGATTTATGGAATTTGGAAGGAAGGATGGAGATCTTGAGAGAAGGTCTAGGAATAGTGGAAACATGATTTAACAGTTTGGACTGTAGAGATGACGAAAATATCTTCAGAATCAGAAGATTTTGCGATAAGAAAGGCAGTTTGATCATCTTGTGCTAACTGTTCTGAAAAATTTGATTCGACATCCTCATTCTCAGATAACAGAGAAGAATGTTGAAGATGTTAGATAAGTCGAATAGCTTTGGCTGATTTGTAAAGACAATTTCTGGCAAAGTGACTGTGTTTCTTGTAGATGAAACAATGGTTGGATTTTTTCTTTCGAAACTGAGAAACATCTCTCTTTTTGAAATACCGAAAAGGTTTTTTGGAGGATGATTTTCTGTGGAAGTGTTTCCGGAAATGTCGTTTCTTTATGGTTGGACAAACACATTTCTTTTCATCCCTACACTCGATTTTGAGATAAGGATTTTTACAAGCTTCAGAAAAGGGTTTCTTGTCTTTCATGAGATCTTTGAAGAATTCTTTTTGTTCACAGATTTTATCAAGAGATAGCATGGCCATTTAAAAAATCTTTCCCAGAGAGATATCAGCTATGCTCAGATTAGTGGCTATGAGTTTTCTTTGATGGTCAGGTTGTAACTCAGAAGGAAGAAAGGCTATGAAGACATGTTTAAGAGATGACTCATTGAACCCATTTAGCTTGTAGAATAGAATACTCATTCTTTTGTAATGAGCATCCAGAAGGTGTCTTTTGAGAGAACATCACTTCATCTGATGAAACTCTTTTCTGTCGGCTTCAGTGGAAGTAATTTTTTCACCGATAAATTGTTCATGAATAATATTGAGGGCTATACCAATCGAAGATTCCATGAATTGGAGCTGCCTGTATTCTCCTAAGCTTTCTAGCTAGTCTCGTAAAGAACCCGTGGAGCGGGCCATGAATTCATGAAGAACGGCTTGAGGTTGGGTATTAGGCTTGGTACCTTGGAGATCAATCCAAGTAGCAAATTCTTGAAGTCTAGTACCCCATTTGTGACGGGGAATGTCATCAAATGTAAACCAAGATGCTGAAGATGGTTTTGTTGAGTGTTCATGAACTGGTGGCGGTTTTGGGTCTGTTTAAGAAGTTTGATCAGAAGGATTGTCATCAACAATAGGTGTTAAAGTAGAGGTACTTAGATCTGCAGTTTCAGTGGCCATTAATATGCCTGTAATGTCAGCATATTCGGACTCAGAGTCAGTGGAGGCTTTTGATGAGTCATAGGATGAGGACAAAGATGAGTTATTTGTTTCAGGCTCAGAAGAGTCAGAGGAAACGGAAGATTGGGTCTGGACAGTATGATAATGATACTGGTCCATTGGGCCTTTATATTTTTTAAGAGGCTCGGGAATGTCTTGTGGTGATTCTTGTGGAGGGATTGTAGAGGTAGATGAAGAGGAAGTAGCTTTTGGACGTGGTTAAGAGATTTTGACTTTAGATCTTGATGTTTTGGGTGAAGATGGTTGAGGAGCTGGTTGAAGGTGTGAGAAACCAAAGAACTGATTATAAACAGGTTGTTAAGGTCGGGATGGTGAGTAGAAAGGTGCATAGGTTTCAAAGATTGGAGAAGATACTGGTGTAGGTTGTGGTTGAGTAAAAAGGGAAAGTCGAGTCTTTTCAGCATCAATCCTGGACAATTCAGCTTTGAGCTTTCTGATTTAAGCTTCTTTTTTATTAAACTCTGGACCCCATATATGATCGTTGATCATCCGTCTAAGATCGGCATCTAGCTCAGAGATATGGTCTTGGAGATGTATGTACATCTGATCAAGGCGATGGCTGATTGAATCAACTTTAGTTTCCGTCTGAGAGACATTATTGGTAACACGGTCAATTTTCTTACCGAGTTGTTGAAGAGTATGATTTTGAGCACTGACATTTTTGGTTTGCCAGTTTAAAACAGCTTCATACTGTCTTGGCTCTTCAGGTTGCCCAGAGGCTACAACTGGAGATTGGACAAAAGGTTTTGAGGTAACACGGATCTGTGTGTCTGTCTATTTTTCAAGTGGAGGAAATAATTCCTCATAGGAATGACTTGAAAACATAAGGCATGACCTGATTGGGTGAACATGAGGTTTTGGATTCGGTGGAGGTTGTGGAAGAAAGGATTTGCAAGATGGTGGTGGATAAGAAGATTTTTTCTTCTTCTTTTTCTTTCTCTGCATAACTTCCAATTCTTCATCAATATCCATATCATCCAAGCAAGGACAATCCAGATTGCACATATGGGCTTCAGCAACATCTCATAGAAAATGACTATTGATTTTATCAAGATATACTAGATACCCTTCTGATGAAAAACCATGAATAGGAAGTTTCGTTTCTTTACCAAATTGAACTCCTGTGATCATAGCAGTATAAGAAAGCTGTGGACTGTCTGAAACGGGCTTGGTGTCAAGAGTTTGAAAAGACAGCTTGACTTGACCATTTGGTTGTCTGTCAAATGTGGCTTCTGTGATTTGTACTAGTTCAAAATTTTGGTGAAAGTACTCATAGTTGGTTAGCCATTCAAGAGGCATGAGTTTGAGCAAATCTTTTTTTCTGGATTTGTTTGGGGATTTGAATGATGGTTGGAATTGTGTCTGTGTCTGCCAATATCATCAAGGCATCAGAAGTTGTGTATGGTGTGAGAAGATCTAGTGCATGATTTTGTAATCGATACACTAGTTGATGATGGAGGGTTGCAATCTTTGATATGGGTGTTTGTTCTGCTCCTTGAAGTTGGATCTGGACTTTAAGAGTTGTTGGAAGATTGGGATCCTCAAGAGAGAAGTTGAAATTTGGGTAAAAGGTTAATAAGACACTACTAGTATGGAGGGTTGTCAGAACGGTTCCTACAACAGCGTGTTGGTACTCCTTGAACCTGGTGTCTAGGAGAGCAATTATAGTTGTAACAGGTAAGCCTTTTCAACCATGAGGAGTGAGAATCAATCGTACACCACCAAGATGGAGGTGTGTGTACCCTTCTCGTTTCCAGTTGGCGACGAGATCTGAGGGTATTTTTATAGTGACATATTTTTCACTCTGTGAGGCTTGTAGAGCACACTGATCGAATCTAAAAGACTGGATATACTCTTTTGGGAGTGGTCTTTTAGTGGAGATGAGGGTTCGAATACTTCTAGTGAGAGAAGTTTACTGTTTGTAGAGATTGTAAGGACTCATGATGGGAAACTGGGACTCATTGATTTGAGCAGATTTTGGAATATAAGAATATTCAACAAGATTCTCAATTTTGGAGGCTATATGTTTAGAGAGCATGATTTGGGAAGAGAGAGAGTAGAAGAAAGAGAAATATGAGATGAAGATGATGAAGGAAATAGAGTTGAAGATTTATTTGTTTCCATGGTTGGTGAATCTTATTCTAGGAGATCAAATAGGATTATTCAAATTACTAATGATACCACCTCAACATGAAGTGTGGCTCTAATACCAGTAGGATTGATTCAGTGCTGTTTTTGTAGGGGATGAAGTCTCTAAGTTGGCTTCATTTCTTGGGGTATTGGCTTTTACATCAGTTTCAATTCTTTATTCCGATTGCCATAAGGTTCCTCCAGAGACAAAGGAGCATTTGTAGAAATCTATTCTGGGAAAAAACTTGCTGCATTTTATTTAAAGCTTTTCTTGTCATTTTTCATTTATTAGTTATAATATTTGGATTTTTATTAACTAACACTTAAAAAATCTTCGTCCATATTTAGGGTCATTTCATTGTTTATCCTAGAAGTAGGAAGTAGGTAATACAATCAATTGGAACAAAATTTCAAAACTCCAAGTATATGCTGACAAAAAACAATATACGGAAGTTTATAAATGATAAAAAGAAATAGTATACTTCCCCAATTGATTACCCCCAAATAAAGCGGCCTGTTTGGGTAAAGTTTTGAACAAGTGCAATCACCTCCTTAGTTGAAAAGGATACGTCGAATTAATGAAAGAAATTGTAAGTGTATATATATATATATCAATATAAAAGGTATTTTGAACTACTAAATTTTTTACCAGTTAACCAATCTAAATTCTTTATCAAAATAGTGCACAGAATCAGGTCCTTGTAAAGACTTAATTGATAGGAGTGAGCTATTGAAGAGAGCTCGGATGCTAAATAATGGAGGATACGACCTTGAAACTGAACAAGTCATCAAGAAATTGGTAATCAAGTTTAACCATAACAAAAACTGTTATGATATTAGATCTGTGCTCATTTAATAATATTAGTTTCTTTATGGTGGGGTGTCAAAAAAAGCTGAAGGAGGACCAAAAAGACTACTTGACTTTGGATGCAAGAAATGTCTTACATGCACAAGCCTTGGGTAAGCTTCCTTGAACTGGTCATATGCAAGGCCTGGGCAAATTTATATCTTCTTCTACATACTTTCATACCATTTGTGGACCCATTCGAAGTGAGAGAGAGAGGGAGCTAGATGCTTGGAAAAAAATCAATTGATGATTAGTTACAATAAGTTTATAGAGAATTGAAGAGGACACCTCGCTATTTAGATGTAGGAAGTTCCACTTTCCCACATAATAAAGTCAATGATAATGACAGTGAGGGAGATGTACATTAGGTTACTTTATTTATAAAATTAGCTAAATTTTTCCTCATTTAAGATATCTTTCCTTGTATATCTCCCACTTAATACAATTGAATTTACTTACTTTTTGTCGATAATGCTGATAGGAGCTGGATAATTTGAGTAAGTTAGATGAGAAGAAGAAGAAATGAATGTCTAGTCAAAAGGAATAACAACTTAAAGTATCAACACTGCGAATGAGGGAAGAAATTAAGAAGAAATAAGAGACACCAAAAAACACTATTGCTGCCATTATGATGAAGTCTTCTGTCATTTCAATGAAATCAGCCAAAAATGATGATTACAATGATGACAGTGAAGGAGATTTACAGAATGTTAGTTTATTTAAAAAATTAGCTATATTTTTCTTGGTTTAATATGCTTACTGCCTTGTATATCTACTATTCAATCTAGTTACGTTACTACAACCATTTTGAAGAAAAGTCCAAGATTGAATCCTTCAATTCAAAAGGATTATGCAAATAATGAGAGGAAAAGAGTTGGAAGTAGTAAAAAATAGTTGGACTTTGATTGTGCTGATGGTATATGCGAGATTCATCTCGACAACCCAACAAAAAAGGCACTTCTAAAGAAGAATAAAGCCAAAAAAAATTGTAGTGCAACCTATGAAGAATGTAAGGAGTACAATACTTGGGAAGTTGTGTGAGAAATACCTGCCTGCTAAAAGTGATGTTGTTTTGACATATATGATTATTGTAATGTATTCCAAAGAGATGCTTGTGCTCATAATGTGAAGAAAGATTGCAATGATCTGCTGTCAATGCAAGTGCTAGGAGTGAATGCTATTCAAGTATATATGGTGTAAGTTATTTTATGATTTTCCTATACACTATTTAATATCAATATGGTATACTTTTTTATTGATGCATTGATTTTCTATTAAGGATGTTGGATTCTCCATTCTACCAACTAGAAAATGAATAAAATCATTTGGATTCGTGTGTCCAAGTTTGGTTCACCCAACAAATCCAAAGGCTGTAGAAAGAGGCCAAAAATGGATAACTCATCCTCATGCCATACAATCCTTCGTAAGTTCTAATTTTCATTTAAAACTTTTACAACTGTTTCTGAATTCATTTTAGGGAAATTTACAACCGTCCACTTGTTTGTTTTGCCTTTTTCAAAAATACACAAACACTTTTCTTTTTTAAGTTTACTTTTTGTTGCATTCGTCCACTTCTGTCTAATTTCCGTTAGTGAATTTAACGGAATGACCTTTTTACCCCTCAAAATTATAATTTAACCCAAAATAAATAGAAATTATAGATAAATTGGATGGATTTAATTTTTTTCAATGGTGCATGCTAAAAATTGGAGGAAAATAATGTTTGTTACTTGCTAAATTTAGAAAATTTGTATTTATTTTTTTAGAGAAAAATAGTGTTTATTACTTACTAAATTTAGAAAATTTGTATTTATTTTTTTGTGTATTTATTTTTTTGTCTTTCAATTTAGTGGACAGATAATCCCAGACTCATCTGATACAGACCAAACTTCTGATTCAAACTTAGCTATTTCAGCTGATTCAACTAACTCTGAAACAAAATCTTCCCTCGAGTCTTCCATATCATCTAGTGATTCTGAAAAATCCTATGCTAACATCACTAGAATCCTTATGGCCCACCCTGAAGACACTGAGCCTGCTCAATCCTCAAGAACTGACGCCTTTTTTTAAGTACCCTCAGATATTGAGGAAGACCAACCCGAAGCATCCTCAGCTCCAACTCGGCCTGCTCAATCCCAAACTGATCATAAACCTTCAAATGGTCCATGGTTTACTTTTGATGATATCCCTGCAACTAAATGGAGAGATCAATTATCTGAAATGGTTGCTTGGACAGATCTCCAAATGTTAAGAGTAAATGCTACTACAGCATCGGTCCTTAAAAAACTTGCTACCAGTTTTACGGGATCTTTACGAGATTGGTTTGATACTTTAGGAGAGTACAGACAATTACAGTTTGTGCAAATTCCTAATGTCTCAACTGCTCTTACTGTCATTCATGAACAATTCATCGGAGAATCAGCAGCTGTCTTTGAAGCTGCAAGAAGAGACTACCTCAATATGAAATGCTGCTCACTCAACTCTAAAGATCTTGATTTCCATTATAAACGGATGTCAATCCTGTTTTACAAGCTCAATGGGTTCAATGATCCAACTCTCAAACATGTATTTCTGGCATCTTTACCTGAAGAATTGCAACCAGATATACAGAGGCAGCTCACGAGTCTCAATCTCACCATTGACAACATTTCCTTGGGAAAGATCTTTCAGATCGCCAAAGGATGTTTGGAAAAATTATGTGAACATAAACAGTTCTTCAAAAAATTGTTAAAAGATAAAGAGCCTTTCCGAAGTGCATGCAAAAAGCCTTACTTGCAGATCAAATGCAAGAAAAAAAAGGATTGTGATTGCAGCACAAAAAAGAAGAAGCATTTTCGAAAGTTCAAAAACCTAGACTTGTTTTCTGGATCAAAATCTAGGCGTAAATTTATAGATTTTTCAGGAAAAGATCTAGTTCTTTCAGAGAACAGAAAAGGCAAAGGTAAAGCCGATGCTTCATTTGCAAGAAAAAAGGCCATTATGCTAAAGATTGCCCTAACAAAAAAGACAAAGCCATCAGACTTCTTGAGCATTTACAAGCCACCACTGATTATTCTCCTCACAAAGATGAAATTGAGTTCTATTTCTCAGAACAGGAGGAGCCCACTGATGAAACAGTGTTCGCACTACAAAACTCATTCGATGATTATGAAAATGATGAGTTTCAGACTATTTTTCACCAACAACTTTTGTCTCTAGACACTACCATCCCTACCCCTTCTATAAAACTCCACATCTTACCCTCCAAATTCCAGAGACCAATTCCCACCATTGGACTTCTTGATACCGGAGCCCAAAGAAGCATGATAAACCTAGACATACTTCCATCCCAGTCTTGGCAACATTATGAAGAAAATTTTAAAGCAGTCAATGGAAAACTCTTCACCACCACATTGATTACCAAAAAACCCATTGATATTCAAATCTTTCCAAATTGTGTTATCTGGACAAAAGTCATCAGTTCTCATCTGCCTAATAAGGATATCTTGTTAGGCTTTAATATCATTCACCGGATAAAACATCTCCAAATCATTCTAACTGGAATCCGAGTCAAGTCCATGTTTAAACCATTCACCAATGTTTTAAAGCTTTATGGTTTATCTGAAACCTCCCAGCCTTTCTAAGACCTTTCCACAAACTTTTTAACATTTTGCCCTGAGTCAAATGCTGATTTTCACCATCCAAATCCTCTGTGGAAAAATCCACAATTCTTTGTTCAAATACCTTTCAAATTGAATGAAGATATCAATCCAACCAAAGCCATCCAACCAAAGCCACCCATCCAGGAATGAGTCCTTCTGACTTAGTCCTAGCCCAACAGGAATGTTCTCAGTTGCTAGCCCAACATGAATGTTCTCAGTTGCTAGCCCAAGGTGTTATTGAACCCACTAGTTCTCAATGGCCTTGTCAAGCTTTTTATGTTGAAAAGCATTATGAGCTTGTTAGAGGAAAAAAATGATTAGTCATAGACTATCAGCCTCTAAACATGTTTTTACAAGATGACAAATTCCCTTTGCCAAAAAGACAGAGCATGTTCACTTATCTAAAAAATACTCAAATCTTTTCAAAATTTGATCTTAAATCCGGATTTTGGCAACTTGGAATTAAACCTTCAGAATGTTACAAAATTGCTTTTTGCATTCCCAATGGACAGTTTTACCCTTTGGTCTTAAGACAACCCCATCTATTTTTCAAAAATCCATGGTCCAAATCTTCCAACCCATCTTGCATAGTGCATTGATTTACATTGACGATATTTTGTTGTTTTCAGGTATACAAGATGACCATCACCTTTTGTTAAATCAATTCTTTGATATTATCCAATCCCATGGAATCATGTTATCAACTAAGAAAAGCACTATTGCCACCACTAACATTGAATTTCTTGGAATGACTATAAAAGATGGCCACTATCAGCCAGGAAAACACATTGCCCAAGAACTCATCCATTTTCCCGACCAGAATCTTTCCAAAAGGCAAATCCAGCAGTTCCTTGGTATTATTAATTATATCAGCGACTTTATCCCTCATGTTGATTATCACACCCGCCAGCTGTTAACCTTGCTAAAGAAAAATCCACCTTTGTGTAATAACCACCACACACTTGCTATCACCACTTTAAAGCAAATTGCACAAAATCCCCCACCATTAAAGCTCATCACTGATGGTAAGCGAATATTGCAGACTGATGCAAGTGACGAATCATGGGGGGCCATCCTGCTTGAAGAAACAGATGGCAAGGAGCACTTTATTGCCTGTGCCAGTGGACACTTCTCTGACATACAAATCCATTACCACAGTGTGTTCAAAGAAATTTTAGCTGTCAAGCATGGTATTCAAAAGTTTGAGTATCATCTTATCGGCTATCACTTTCTTGTCATAATGGACAACTCAGCCTTTCCCAACATCATGAATTTCAAAGGGAAAAATGTTCCAGAAAAGATGTTGCCTGATTAAAAGACTGGTTTTCAAAATATGATTTCTCAGTGAATCATATAAAAGGAGACCACAACATTATTCCTGATATGCTCTCAAGACTTACTAAACCAGACAGATCCTTGTTTTTCATATCCTAAGATTGCCATTTTCCTGTTATTTTCATGGCCACTTCACTCCCCTCACAAGCTCTTACCAAAAAACCATTTCCCCTTGGAAAGACCTTCACCACAGTCTTTGCCATCTAAGAGTTTGCCAAAAAAGTTATTTTTAGGTTTTTCATGAAAACCTATCTTCTATCAGACTCTTTTCCATTCTCAACCTTCCATCCTGAAAACTTGTTTCTTACAGGTTTAACCTTGGATCCTTCCAGAGAAATTTCAGAAGATGAATTATGGTACTCTTTTCCATTCTATGCCACCAAACTGATTGTTCCAGTTACAGCCACCTTAGATCACTTGCTCAATCCAGACAAAGCAACCTCCCTCCTCTGGACACTTCTTGAATGGTTTTCTCCTATTTCATGGTGGAGACATAAACTCCAACAATTGTCTCAAGTTCATAATTTGGAACGTATGCCATCCTTCGAAGCAAAAATGTGGACGTCTGTGTTCATTATTCATAGACCATACTTCCAACACCCCGACACAAACTGCTTCTGGACTCAAGATCAAGTCTTTGAATGGTTCACTACACCTCACCCATCCATCCTTGAACAAGACGAGAGAGTCCAAAAAGAACTCTATAACTTCCTTTGTGAACTAAACCACAAGTCTGCTCCACACAAAGACATTTCTCACACCTCCCTAGGTCCACAACATGATATCATCATGATTCCCACTCCTTCAGCAATTTCCAAACCAAAATCTACGGGAATCATCATCAAAGAAGAAAAACCAGACTTCACTGATTTTCTCTACCAAGATGCACAAGACCCATGGGAAGAATTCCTTCCTCTAAGCCAACATCTCCAACAGTTTCCACAACCAACCATGTATGAACCAGGATCTTCATCTCAACCCTCCAAAGTTGACAAGGCCACCCAAATGCCAAGCCCCAAATCCCAGTCATCACCCTCCAAGCCCGGATACCGAAGAGATTGCCCTTATCCACCTTGCCGTGGTCCCCACTGTAAGCATCCAAAGCTCTCTGAAACCTTTTTCCCAAAATCCAACCGTAACACTGACCTAGATGAAACCGAAAGCTCATCCGAAGATGACTACATGAATCTCCACTCTCCATAAAGTAGTTCATCTTGTTGTCATAATTATGTTCTACTTTATGGTTTTGTCCTGTATAATTATTAAGGCTTGCTTTTACTTTAAGCTTTTGTTTTTGTCAAAGTCATGCTTGAATTATTAAAGCACACTTTGTCCTTTGTAATTATAAAAGCTGTCATGATATATCTTTTTACTTTTACTTTTGTAAAAGATAGGGGTCCTATCTTATCTTCTCCGAGAATTCTCCTATATAAAGAATTCTCCCTTCGTTTGTAAAAAAAAAAAAAAAGTTTTTCGAAAGAAATTAACTCTCGTGTGTTTCCATCAAACTATGAGTTTCTAACTTTTTTTTTCTCTCTGTCAATAAAGCTTTAACGTTTTTCAACCTAAGAAGCAAAACTTACATCTGTTCATTTTAAAACTTAAGGAAGTATGCTCTGCACTTGCCTCAAGTAAGGATCCTGTGCATCAGAAAACTTTTGATGATTTGTTATCTGGTTTGGTACCCTGTTTTAGACTAAAGGAAAGTCTGTTTTGGGTTATATAACTCAAGATAAAAATGTTTTTAAAGTTTTTCTGATTCTCCATTTAAGTATATCGGTTGGAAACCAGAACTTGCGGGCTACTAGCCCTAAGGACAGACTTTGTGCTGTTATAGATCGGGTAGAACAACGCCATGTACTTCTTATGGTATCGAGCCAAATATGTTTTCCCACCAAAATAGTATGATATAAGTTTTGCTTCTACTTCTTTTTCAAATCGAGCCTTCAAAGACAGAGAGAATTTCCTACTCATGGCATCAACTTCCTCCAACACAGCTTCTTTTTCTTCTATTATCACTCCTGTTTCCCTCTCTTCTACACTCTCCTTACCCAAATCTTATTCCAAACACACTGCCTATAAAATCAAAAACTTAGTTGAATATTCCTATATCCCTTAATCTGCTCAGATCAATGAATCATCTTTTCCACTTCTTAACCCTTATCATCTTTACAAACGCCCACACTCCTTTACTTGCAGTATTCGCACTCTTATTTCCACCAAACGACCACATCCAAAAGAATACATCCAGTCCTCCATATTGGATCAATATTCCCTCCAGGCTACCATATTTGAACAATATGTCACTCTGGAAATTCCCCCAGAGTTGATTTCCAATTGGCAAAGAGAAGGCTATACTCATCTCCATATCGGAGGAGTCAGACTAATCCTAACCTTACATGGTAGGAAAAGATTACCAGTCACAGCCAGAATTGCTATGCTAGACACCAGATTCACCCATTAGTAAGATGTTGTTATTGGTACTATCTTAACCACTCTTCATGCTGGAAGTGTTTTACTCACTTTCTATCCCAATTTTAACCTTTCTCTTCAAGACCCTAATCTTTCCACCACCTTGCAAGTCCAAGTGCAAATTCAAGGCACAGAACAAATCTCTTCTGCCAAAATTGCAACTCTTCACCATCAATTGGTCTATAGGCTTTAGAACCATGCCTTAGATCTTCCTACACCTGATCACCACTCTGACGCCCTTATGGTGTTAGCAGAATCAGATCAGATCCCTACCATCATCCAAATTCCAAGACAGATCCCTCGACATGAACTCATAAAACTCATGCCCTTGGAATGGATTTCCAATTATGAAAAGTCCCACACTAATACTTCTCCCATCTAAACCACAGAGAGTATGTTTGAAAGAAGATACGATGGAACTGTTCGAATGACATTTCGACCTCCACCAACAGCACCAGAGGAGCCTTCATGGCTCTTATTCACTTATTCTGCAATGGTTACTGCTGTTCAGACAGGCCAAGAAAAGCTACCAATCACATGATTCAATTCAGAAGGATATTTTATCTACCCTGCCAAACTTAATGGTCATTTTCTTTGGGATTCACCCGGATCAGGAAATTGTGACCCAAATTGTCCTTATTGGGATGATTGGGAAGAAAATGATATTGACCAACAACGGAGAAGAAAACCAAAAAAGAAAACACCTAAAACTCCGTGTTCCCATCACCAACCTAAACCACCTCATAATCCTCCACCACCACCAGCTCCTTTACTCATATATAAAAAGGAACTTAGATGGATTGCAAAAAATTACAAAACTGAAATCCTATCCACCATTCAACAATCCACACCACCCGTACAGCCTATGGCTTGTATGATGTTCTCATCCACCTCCCAAGACTATTCCTCCAATTTCTCTGCTCTCGAAACCCACACTGATCCACAACGAAAGGTTATAACCAAGCCCTTTATTCCTTCAGCCATAACTCCCACCGGCCACCTAGAAGACCCCAAACCTTTTGAAGCTGTTCTTAACTGGCAAACACAAAATGCTAGAGCTTAAGATGAAACCTTGGATGATATCCATAAAAAGGTTAATCATATCAGTTTACGAACTGATCATCTTGAGTCTAAAATGGATTCGATCACTTCCCAGATGCAACAAATTTACCAGAATCTCCAATCTAAAATTTCTCAACTAGATTCAGAACTAAGAGCAATGTTGAGTCATAACTACTATGGCCTAGAATTTGATAAAAAAGAGAAGGAAATCCGAGAGCTAAAAAGAGAACTCGAACAAATCGAGCTGGAAAGGCAAAGGCCAACCTTATTTACCACATCTCCACCATTACCTACTATCAGCCCAGCCTTCCATCCTTTTGCACCTATGCTTTATCCAATCAAGCCCCAAGACCCGTCCAAATTATTTCGTATGACCCATACTTTATTTAGGAAGCATCCTCTGCCAAAAGCATCTAAATCCACATCTCATCCTCGTCCACGTCCCGATAAACAGCCTTTCCATCCACCTTTGTCTATCACAAAACTGCAACCACCCATCTATACTCAACTTCCTCCTCAACCAAAACCCACTCAGGATAAAGATAAATCAACAATGCAACAATTTAGTGCACAAATAAATATAAATTTTCTAAATTTGGCAAGCAACAAACACTATTTTCCTCCAATTTCTAGCATCCACCTTTGAAAAAAATTAAATCCATCCAATTTATCTCCAATTTCCATTTATTTTGGGTTAAATTGTAATTTTGAGGGGTAAAAAGGTTATTTCGTTAACATTCCATTAAATCCACTAACGAAAATAAGACAGAAGTGGATGAATGCAATAAAAAAAAACTTTAGGTGGCGCGCTGAAAAAAAAAATGTTTGTGTATTTTTTAAAAAGGCAAAACAAACAGATGGACGGGTATAAATTTCCCTTCAGTTTATTTTTACAGCTATTTCTTAATTCATAGTTTTGCTTTTGGCCCCTTTTTTTGGCTTCTCCTTTTGTAGCTACCACTAGGTATTAGTTGTGTTTGATGTGTTGAAAAATGAAGTGTTTTATGTAGATCCTATGCAGTCTGGTCCTCAAATTAATTTAGAACAACTCTTTAAAATGTATGTATGCCAATCTATTTCTTACAATTGATAGTTTAAGTCTCTTCAATATGATTAAGAGATAACAATTTAGTTTTTCATACAGTGCCATGCCATTCTTCACATCAGAAGATGGTAAGGAAAAATGGAATTATAATACTAAGACGTGAATTGTGAAGGTAAAAAAAAAAATGTAACTTTATAGCCTATTGATTACGTACCTTAACTAAAATGGATGGGTTTTTTTTTTTCATGAATAGGCTATGAGACAAAATATCGTAAAGCCGGAGAGTGGATATTATATGTTAATGTACATGAAGGAAATAATAACATATATTAGTTTGTTAACGAACAATGTAAGTTGATGATGAGATATCTTAACTTTCTTTTATTCCCTATATGTGTCATTATTTTTTAAGTTTGACACTCAGGATGAATTAGATGAGGTTCGTTTTGAGTGGGCTAACCATTTTTCCGACATCCTCATTACATCAATAAATTGGTTAGTATGAGTATGAAGCTATAAATATTAGTTGTTACAAATTGTTAAAATTGATTTTGCAGTATCAAATTAAGATTGATTTTGCATAGACTGGTTTGCTGAGTTTGGGTTGGATTGTTGTTGGGTATATGGCTGGAATTAGAGTGTTGAGAAACTTGGCTTGGTGGTCGGAAATTGTTAATGGTTTAAAATTGTTAATGGTTCAACTCTCTACAGGGTCCAATGACCCACTTCCTTCATCTCCTCCTCCAACAACACCAATTATTGAAGAAGCAGAGTCAGATACCAACCCCACTACACCTTCTCATGATAATCCTCATAAACCTTCAAATGGCCCATGGTTTACCATTGATGATATCCCAAAAGTCAAATGGCCAATTCAATTCCAAGAGTTTTCAACATGGATAGATGTTCAAATGCTCAGAACTAGAGCAACATCTCAAAAAATTCTTAAAGAGATTGGTTTGAAAGTCTTCGCCAACAAAGACAACTTCAATTGGTTAAAACTGAAATTCCTCAAGTTCTTGGTATCATTTATGAACAATTCCTTGGAGAAGCTACAGTTGCAAATGAACAGACATGATGAGAATTCCATCAAATGAAGTGTTGCTTGTTACAAATCGAAGATCTTGACTTCCACTACAAAAGAATGTCTACGATGTACTGCAAGCTTAATGGCTTTAATGATCCTTCGTTAAAAACGTCTTCGTGGCATCTCTTTCTAAAGAAATCCAGCCATAATTACAGAGACAATTCACTATCCATCAGCTGGATATCGCCAACCTTTCTTTGGGGAAAATCTATCAGTTGGCAGTAAATTGTTTGGAGAAACTCTGTGAACAGAAAGAATTTTTCAAAGATTTGATGGAAAACAACGAGCCATTCAAAAGTACCTGCAAAAAACCTCATCTCTTCATCAAGTGTAAAAATGAGAAAGATTGCATTTGTTCAACCAAGAAAAAATCTCGTTTTTAGAAATACCGACACCCACATAAGAAAAATCCCACTTCATCCAGACCTAAAAAACCTTACCACTTTTTTCAAAAAAATAATCCTACCCAATCCTCCAAATAAAAAAGTAGCCGATGTGTCATCTGTAAGAAAAATGGAACTGTCACAAGAAATTATCCAAACCACCCTTCTAAATCAGTTCGTCTCATTGAACATCTTTAAGGTTCTTCGTTGCTCTCCGACGATGATGATGTTGAATTTTTTTTTTCAGAATAGGAAGATTATGATAAACAAACTGCTTCTGTTCTTACAAAAGATCACTCTGACCCAACAAACACATATAACCCAGCCAGTCAAACTAATTCCTTCAATCAAAATCCATCTTTTACCCAAGAAATTTGACAAACCAATTTCTGTCATTGGATTCGTTGACACTGGAGCACAAAAGAGTATGCTCAATCCATCCATTCTTTCATCTCATTTTTGGGAGAAGCATAAAGAGTACTTTAGAGTAACTAATGGTGAATTATTCCAAACCAATCTGATTACCAAGAAACCAGTTGGTATTCAGTTTTTCCCAAATTGTGTTCTTTGGATTAAAATTGTTGGATCCAATCTACCAGATAAAGATATTTTGATTGGGTTCGACATACTTCACCTGATTAAAAACCTTCACGTTACAGCCTCTAGGATTCGGTACAAACAAATGAAAGCCATAGTCAATTTTCATATCCATCTCCATTGTGGAAAAATGAAGACTTCTTCATTAAGCTTCCCTTTAAGCTTAACGAAGACATCAATCCTACCAAAGTTACCCATCCTGGTATGACACAATCTGATCTTAAATTAGCCCAACAAGAATGCTCTAAATTGCTTCAACAAGGGCTTATTGAATCCACAAATTCAGATTGGGCTTGTCAAGCCTTTTATATGGAAAAACGGTCCGAAAAAGTCCGAGGCAAAAAACGTCTTGTATGGATTATCAGCCTCTTAATTGTTTTCTCTGTGATGATAAGTTCCCTTTGCCAAAAATTCAATCTTTATTTGTCCATATTCGTGATGCCAAGGTCTTTTCCAAATTTGACCCATTATAAAACTGCCTTTCGCATTCCAAATGGCCACTATCAGTGGAAAGTAATGCCATTTGGCCTCAAAGTAGCACCCTCACTTTTTCAATAGGCCATGATCAAAATCTTTGAGCCCATACTCCACCATGCACTTATCTACATAGATGATGTGCTCTTATTCTCTAAAGATCATAACTCCCATCAAGATTTACTTTCCCACTTTTTCGAAATTATGGACTCACATGACATCATGCTTTCTGACAAAAAGAGCATCCTAGGCCAGGACTCTGTAGAATTTCTTGGAATGATTATTAAAGATGGCCATTACCTCCCTGGTCCACACATAGCTCAAGAGCTAGTCCATTTTCCTGATGAACACTTGTCCAAAAAACAAATTCAGTAATTTCTAGGCATTGTGAATTATCTTTGGGATTTCTTCCCTCATGTGACAATCCACACCAGCCAGCTATAAAAAATGCTTAAGAAATCTGCCCCATCATGGGGTCCCTTTTAGACTGCTGCAATTCAACATCTAAAGAAATTTACCCAGCATCCTTTTCGACTAAAGATTCCTACTAAAGGACAGCGTATTCTCTAAACAAATGCAAGTGATGAATATTGGGGTGCAATACTTTTAGAAAAGATTGATTGAAAATAATCTTACTGTGCTTATGCCAGTGGTCAATTCAAAGAATCGGAAAAACACTATCATATAATGTACAAGGAGATCTTAGCCGTAAAATATGGAATTCAAAAGTTTGAATTTCATCTCATTGGCCATAATTTTCTTGCTTTTCTTTTTTTAAGATTCTTGACTTGAAAAACAAGACACTTCCAGACAAACACCTTTTCCGTCTTAAGACATGGTTTTCCAAATATGACTTTTTAGTCCAGCATATTAAGGGAGATCAAAATCTCATTCTGGATTTGCTATCCAGACCTCCATCTTCAGCCACTCATACTCTCATCTCCTCCTCTGTTACAGTACCAGTGATCCTCATGAATTTTTCTTTGTCAAACTTAGCTCTTACAAGCAAATCTTTCCCTTATAATCTCACATTTTCCAGTCCCTATCAAATCCAAGACTTTGCCAAAAAAATTATTTTTCGGTACTTCATGAACATATATCATACTCAGTCATCTAGTTTTCCTATTTTTCACCTTGATCACCTTTTTCTCACAGGACTCGTCGTTGATCCCTCCAGAGATATCATAGAAGATGAATTGTGGTACCTATGGTGCCTTACTGTTTTATATGCTACTAAATTTATCTTTCCTGTACAGGCAGTATTCAAACATTTCACCGACCCAACCAAAGCCCATTCCCTGTTATGGACCCTCTTTGAATGGTTCTTTTATATCTCTTAGTGGAGAAAACAACTCAGCCTTATCAAAAATCACCATCACCTCAATCTTCTCCCTGATCAAGAAGGTGAACAATTCACCTCGTTCTTCATTGTCCACCGTCCCTATTTTCAACATCCTGTCACTAAACTCTTCTGGACATAGGACCAAGCCTATGAGTGAAAAATCATCCCTTAGAGTTTTCCCTTGGCACATGACCCTAACCTTGTCTCTTCCCTGAAAAACTACCTCCTTGAACTAAATCATGTTCAGCCCACACCAACTAACATCAAACATACCTCCATCGGCCCACACCATGAACTTATGGTCATTCCCACTGCAAAATTTCCCTCACCCAGTAATTCTCCATCCACTAAAATATTGATTAAGGAAGAAAGGCCATACTATACCAACATTCTTTTCTAAGATTCCCAGGATCCTTGGGAAGAATTCACTTCAATCCTGCATCCTGTAAAAGCATCTGGTGCACTTTCAACCAGCACAATTCCACCAACATATTCTCCAACTCGCTAATACTATGCCCATCTGCCTTGGTGGAAAGAACCTTTCGCAGAAGTCGATAGCGATGTTGACAACTTGTCTCCTTCTCATAGCCATTAATAGTCCTATCTATGAGTCTCGTGATTGCTGCCTCTTTAAGCATTTGTTTGCTTGTAATAATGAAAAGCAAAGCATCTACTTTTCTAAAAGGCTTACTTTTACTTTTGCTTTGTAATCATGTTGGCTAATATTTGCTTTTTCTTTAAGAAAAGTAAGATAGAGATCCTGTCCTATCCTTTTCATAATTATGTTTTTACTTTTGCAAAAGGATAAGGGTCTTTTCTTATCCTCTCTCTGGGAGTTCTTCTATTTAAGAAGAACTTATCTCAGTTTGTAATCAGAACTCATTGGAGAATCAAATAAAATTGTGTTTTGATAACATGGCATTCTAAAAGCTTCTTCCTTTTCCTCTATTCTCCTTGAAAAACAACAGACCCTCATAATAGTTCATTTCTATCCTATAATGAGTATGCTCTGCACTCGCCTCTTTTAAGGATCTCGTGCATCAAAAAGTTTTAGGTTGTGAATCCTGACGTTCCAACCACAGTTCATCCTATCCAGCAGCCAAGGAGTGGCTCCCTTTTTTGGGTGGTAGTGGTTGTGGCCCCTTTTGTGGAGGGGTTCTCATCAATTAGTATAAGAGCTTATGCACCAAGGTCAAATTCAACTTTCTTTGAGTTTTCCATTCTTGTTCTAGTATTAAAAAAAACAAAAAAATTTGTGAATAGTGCCACGTGAACAACACCACGTGAAACAGTGTGTTTAAGATTTCTGTTTATTAATTTTACATCCTTGTGGTTTATTCTCCTTAAATTCGCAAATTTTACCTATTCCTTTCCCTAAATTCATTCAAATTTCAATTATTTAGAATTTACAAAAAATAATTGGGTAATAATAATAATAATCATATTTGGTGATCTGCTTTGTTTCTTTGTTTTGTTATTATTGTTTCGTGTTTTCTTGTTCTTTTGTTTTATTTTTAATTCTTATGTCTTGGACAATGATTGTTAGAGGGATTATACTTTGGTGCTTTCCCTTGATTGAGTCATTAGTTCCTAAAGAACTTGAATGAGAAAATATAAGAGTGGCGAAAGGCAAGAGTGTGTGAGCACTGTTTTGTGTAAAAGGTTATTGAGTGTAAACATGAGTAGAGTGACATCTCGGGTGTCGATTCTAAAGATCTTGATTTCCATTATAAACAGATGTCGATTCTGTTTTATAAGCTCAATGGGTTCAATGATCCGACTCTTAAATATGTATTTCTGGCATCTTTACCTGAAGAATTGCAACTAGATATACAGAGGCAGCTTACAAGTCTCAATCTCATCATTGACACCATTTCCTTGGGAAAGATCTTTCAGATCGCCAAAGGATGTTTGGAAAAATTATGTGAACATAACTAGTTCTTCAAAGAGTTGTTAAAAGATAAAGAGCCTTTCCGGAGTGCATGCAAAAAGCCTTACTATAGATCAAATGCAAGAAAAAGAAAGATTGTGATTGCAGCACCAAAAAGAAGAAGCATTTCCGAAAGTTCAAAAATCCAGACTTGTTTCCTAGATCAAAATCCAAGCAAAAATCATACAGATTTTGCAGAAAAAGATCTGGCTCTTTGAAAGAACAAAAAAAGAAGTCAAGCCAATGCTTCAATTGTAAAAAGAAAGGTCATTATGCTAAAGATTGCCCCAACAAAAAAGACAAAGCAATAAGACTTCTTGAGCACTTACAGGCCACCACCGATTATTCTCCTCACAAAGATGAAATTGAGTTCTACTTCTCAGAATAGGAGGAGCCTGTTGAGTGTTAGAAAATGCATATTTATAAAGGAGAAAATTGTCATTTTACATTTCAAGTCTTACTAACAATCCTTACTTTTATGTATTTAACATTCTTGTGATTTAATTACGTATGTTTTATTTTAATTAAGTAATTTATGTATTTTAGGGGCATTATAGTCATTTCACAATAAAGGAGAGATCAGACGGCAAAACGGACATCACTTTTGAACTCAGGACGGTCGAAAACCTTAGGAGGAGTATAAAAGGAAAAATGGCACTATTCACATGTACGGTATTATTCACGGGTACGGTACTGTCTATGTTACTGTTCACGACACTGTTCACATAGACGGACCGATGACGTGGCATTGACTAATGAGGTGTCACGATCCTGTTGGACTAAAATTCTTATATACTTTTGATGGTGACGTGGCAGCATATCAGTGGACGAAAAATCTCGCGTATGGTGCATGCATCACACAGGATTATTTTCAACCAAATCGTGTTACTGTTCATCCGGGTCAAACCGTGTTACTGTTCATCTACGTGGTCAAACCATGGACTGTTGACTGATAACGTGGCGCAATTCTGAGCGTCCAAACTGTTTTTAATCCGATGGTCATGATTTACTCCATGTATCTATAAAAAGGGGGCCTCTCCCCCCTAATTTGATATCTCTGAATCCATTTTTGGACTCCATTTTCTGTAATTCCTTCTCCATCTTGTATTTTCTTTGTATTTTAATAAATTTCCATTTTGCCCCTAGTTTAATTATGAGTAGCTAATTTGTTTTCAAGTTTGCGTTGAAGGTGAAGTCTCAACATGTGTCATGGACTTAATTTGGTAAATTTATTTTCTCTTCCCTTCTAGTTTTTATGGATGTTTTGACTTATCGTCGACAAATAATACTAATCTTGTCTAGTACCGCCTTGGTTTCACCGGCTCTCTAGTACAAGGTTATTATTATTTGGCACGATAGGCCCTTAGCACCATATTGATTAGAGCGTGGTTCATGAGGTGTGGATACCCCCCTCATGATTTAATTGGTATTAATAAGGAATATTTAGCCCATGATACATGTTGATACGGATCCAGATACCCAAGTACGTCATTTAAATAGATTTCGCTTCAATTTATTCTCGCCATTGCAATTCCAATTTTAGAATTTATTATCGCCATTTCAATTCCAAATTTAGGATAATTTGAATCTTTTCCACCATAAATCCAACCACCCATTTACAAAATTAATTCTATATATAATTAAAATTCACCTCCTCGTGGGATCGACACTCGTTACCATTGATCTACACTATAATAGATTCGTGCACTTGCGAGTACATTAAAATTTGCACAACAAGTTTTTGGCGCCGTTGCCGGGGAAGTAAATAATTTTAATTTTTAGAATTAATTTTTGTGAATAATTTCTTTTAATTGTTTTCTTGTAATTTTTTTATTTTATAAAAAAAAGTGAATCTACATTTAAAGGTTAGCATTTCTTTTCTTTTTCTTTTCTTTAAAATTTTGTAATTTAATTTTCAAGTTATTTTTATTCTTCTTTGTAATTTTTGTTTATCTTATTAATTTTTTTTTAGTTAATTTATTTCACGTATTTATTTTTAGTGTGTTTTTATAGAAATGTTGTAACAGCGCAATAAGGTTAGTATTGTAATCTCTCCCTCTTCTTTATTTTTATTTTTTTTGTTTGCATCTTTATTTTTATTTTATTTGTTTTGCATGCATGGTCGTAGGTCATTATTACCTAATCTTGAACCTATAGACCTTGAACTTGAGAAAACACTTCGCACACACAAACAAGTTAAAAATAAAATGGATTTACAAGCACCACAGGAGAGGCCATTTAAGGACTACTTTAGTCCCTTAGATAATTTGAGCACATCATGCATAAAATACCCAAATGTAGCCGCTAGGAGCTTTGAGTTAAAACCTAGTGTGCTAAATTGTCTCCCCACATTCTATGGCTTAGAAAATGAGGATCCATATAATCATTTGAATGATTTTCATGCCATTTGTCAAACTTTTAAATACGAAAATTTTTCAGACGATGATGTTAAACTCAGATTATTCCCATTTTCTTTAAAGGATAGAGCTCGTTCATGGTTAAATACATTGCCTGCCAATAGCATTTCATCATGGGAACAAATGGTAACAAAATTTTTGAATAAATATTTCCTAGTGCATAAAACCAATGCTATTCGCAGGGAAATCTCGGAGTTTACGCAGAGAGAAGACGAGCAATTTTTCGAAACATGGGAGCGATTCAATGGGCTACTTTTGAAGTGTCCACATCATGGGTACGAGAAATGGCACCAATACCAATACTTTTTGGAGGGATTATTGCCGAATGTGCAAGAATGGCTAATGGCAACAAGTGGAGGAGAGCTAATGTCAAAAAGTGCATCAGAAATTTGGGAATTCTTCCAGCGACAAGCGGATAATTCCCAACAATGGAGTCGATCACTCAGGAATACTAGAAGAATTAAGGGAGTAAATGAGGTTCATATTGGCGAGTCAAGTTCAGAAATTAAAGAAGTCAAAGCGATAATTGAAGGTCTCTCTCGACAAATAGCATCGTTATCGACTGCTAAATCAACAGAGGCACATGACCCTGACTCATACTCTGATCAAGCCAATGTCATAGGTGTAATGAGAAAGCCATCAAATTACAACCCATACTCCAACACATATAACCCTGGATGGAGAGACCACCCCAATTTTTCATGGTCTCAAGGATTCCAACAAAATGGACCAACAGCTCCAGCTCCACCAATGTAACAAATTCCTCAAGTGCCTCAAGCCTCTCAGCCCCCATTCAGACCATACAATCAAAACCAGAACTACTCTCAACCCAGACCATGGGAGGATGCATTCCAGAATTTCAAGAATGTTACTCACTCCACGATTAAGCAATAGAACCACACCATTGATGGACTACGAAATGAGCTGAGAGCAGGCTTCAACTCACAAGCCCAATCAGTTTCAAGTCTCGAGAAGATGGTGGGACAACTTGCTTCTTTAGTTCAAACCTTGGCAATGACTGTTGAGAAATGTAAGTTTCCAAGTCAACCAGTGCCTAATCCTAAAGGAGTACATGAAGCAAGTACCAATTCACCACAGCAGCATGGAGAGGTCAAAGCAGTCATGACCTTACGAAAAGGAAAACAAGTTGACAACAAAGTGGAGATGCTAGTGACAAAAGAAAATCAAATTGTACCTGTGAATATTGAGGACTCATCACCGGAGGAGAAAGAAGAAACCAACCCACGAGAATACGTTCCCAAAGCTCCATTCCCCCAGAGGTTAGCTAAAGGTAAGAAGGGAAAATCCACAAGTGAGATTCTTGAAATCTTCAAACAGGTAAGTGTTAACATCCCTTTGCTTGATGCTATTAAACAAGTTCCATCTTATACCAAGTTTCTCAAAGACCTTTGTACTAAAACGAGAAATATGCATGTTCAAAAGAAGACATTTTTAACAGAAAACGTTAGTTCTATACTCCAACATAAAATTCCTCTAAAATGCAAAGACCCAGGATCCCCCACTATCTCATGTAGTATAGGGAACCACACAATTGAGAATGCTTTGTTGGATTTAGGAGCTAGTGTAAATCTGTTATCTTATTCAGTGTTTGTAAAACTTAGACTTGGAGAATTACTCCCAGCTCCAGTGGTGTTACAACTTGCAGATCAGTCCACGAAAATACCTCGTGGTATTGTGGAGGACGTGCTTATCCAGGTAGACAAGTTCTATTTTCCTGTTGATTTCATTGTAATTGACACTCAACCAATACAGGATTCAAGAAAGCACATCCCCATTATTTTAGGCCGACCTTTTTTGGCAACTGCGGATGCTCACATTCAATGCAGGACTGGAAATATGTAGTTATCTTTCGGCAATATGACTATGGAACTGAACATCTTCAACATTGCCAAACAACCTCACAGTGCAGATGATGGAATTGTTGATGCGGATTTAATAGAAGCATTAGTTGATAACTCTTTTATTTCAAACCTTAGTGATGATCCTTTACAGACATGCTTAACTCACTTTGGTTTTGATTTTGATATTGACAGATCGGTCGAAGAGGTCAACGCTCTACTTGACTCAGCACCATCTATGGACACTAATCAATGGAAGTCAAGAGTTGAACAACTAGCACCATCAGAGAAGAAACTCATCCCATCATCAGAATCACCACCGAAACTCGAGCTCAAACCATTGCCCAACACTCTGGAATACGCATTTTTGGGGGAAGAAAGTTCTCTGCCGGTAATCATCTCTTTATCCCTCAATGACGAACAAAAAGGTAAGTTGTTGGATGTTTTAAAAGAGCATAAAAGAGCATTAGGATGGACCATAGCAGACATAAAAGGTATATTATGTCTACTAGGGAAATGCAACGTCGGTTAAATCCTAACATGAAAGAAGTTGTTAGAACTGAAGTCCTTAAGCTATTAGACGCAGGTATCATTTACCCAATTTCTGATAGTTTATGGGTCAGTCATGTACAAGTTGTCCCCAAAAAGTCAGGAGTCATAGTAGTTACCAATGCTGATAATGAATTGATACCAACTAGAGTGACTACAGGATGACGTGTATGCATTGATTATAGAAAGTTAAATTCTGTCATACGTAAATACCATTTTCCTTTACCATTTATCGATCAAATGCTTGATAGATTAGTAGGCCATGAATTTTATTGCTTTCTAGATGGCTACTCAGGATATAATCAGATTCCCATAGCACCAAAAGATCAAGAGAAAACTACTTTCACTTGCCCTTTTGGCACATTTGCATATAGGAGAATGCCATTTGGATTATGTAATGCACCTGCTACATTTCAACGATGCATGTTAAGCATTTTTTCTGATATGGTTGAACGATTTCTTGAAGTCTTTATGGATGATTTTTTTGTCTTTGGTGACTCATTTGATCAATGTTTACATCATCTAACACTAGTTCTGCAGAGATGTACCGAGAAGAACTTGGTCTTAAATTGAGAGAAGTGTCATTTTATGGTAAAACAAGGTATTGTTCTCGGTCACATTATTTCGACCAAAAGTATTGAGGTTGACAAAGCCAAGGTGGATCTCATTTCTAATCTTCCTCCACCCAAAACAATCAGAGAAGTAAGATCTTTCCTTGGGCATGCTGGTTTCTATAGACGTTTCATTAAAGATTTTAGCAAAGTTTCTAGACCCTTATGCAATTTACTTGCTAAGGATGTACCTTTTGTCTTTGATGATTCATGTCTTGTTGCGTTTGAAAAATTAAAGTATTTGTTGACATCATCACCCATCATTCAGCCCCCGAACTGGAGCTTACCATTTGAGCTCATGTGCAATGCATCTGATTATGCAGTAGAAGCAGTATTAGGACAAAGAGTTGATCGAATTGCCCATGTTATTTACTATGCTAGTATGACATTGAATGATGCACAATTGAACTATTCAACTACTGAAAAAGAAATGCTAGCAGTAGTGTTTACATTGGAAAAATTTTGATCCTATCTCATTGGTTGTAAAATAATTATATTCACAGATCATGCTGCTCTTAAATATCTTCTCACAAAGAAAGATGCAAAAGTTAGACTAATTCGTTGGGTGTTACTTTTGCAGGAATTTGACTTGGAATTCAAAGATAAGAAAGGGACAGAAAATGTTGTGGCGGACCATCTCTCTCGTCTCCATTTTGACACAATTACAGAGCCATTAATATTGAATGAGTCATTTCCAGATGAACAATTAATGAGTGTAGAAGTATTACCTTGGTATGATGATATAGTTAATTATCTTGTTACAGGTAAACTTCCAGAGCATTGGACCAAGCAAGACAAGGCTAAATTCTTTGCAGAGATAAAGAATTTCTTTTGGGATGACCCGTATTTGTTCAAGTATTGTGCAGATCAGATTGTTAGACGATGTGTCCCAAAAAATTAAATTCAGAATATCCTTTCATTCTGCCATGAGCAAGCTTGTGGAGGCCATTTCAGTGCTAAAAAAACAGCAACTAAAGTTTTACAATGTGGTTTTTATTAGCCAACTATATTTCGAGATGCTTACACTTTTTGTTCTTCATGTGATAGGTGTCAACGAATGGGGAGCATTACACGAAGGAACATGATGCCACTAAATCCAATTTTAGTGGTTGAGATTTTTGACGTATGGGGTATCGACTTTATGGGACCCTTTCCCCCTTCTTTTGGCCATCAATACATATTGGTTGCTGTTGACTACGTATCGAAATGGGTAGAAGTAATTCCATGCAGAACCAATGATCACAAAGTGGTGATAGGATTTTTGAAAAGCAATATTGTTTCGCGCTTTGGATTCCCTCGAGCGATAATTAGTGATGGTGGTGCCCACTTTTGTAACAAAGCATTCAAACCTCTTTTGACAAAGTATTCAATCACACACAAAGTAGCGACTCCGTATCATCCGCAAACCAGTGGCCAAGTTGAGATCTCCAATCGAGAAATAAAGCACATACTTGAAAAGACAGTGAGGCCAGACAGAAAAGATTGGTCATTACGACTTGATGATGCATTATGGGCATATAGAACGGCTTTCAAGACCCCGATTGGGATGTCACCTTACAGGCTAGCGTATGGAAAAGTTTGCCATCTACCTGTGGAACTCGAGCATCGTGCATATTGGGCCATCAAGAAATTCAATTTTGACATGCAACAAGCCAGCTCAGAAAGAAGATTACAGCTGGCAGAACTTGAAGAAATTCGCAATGATGCCTATGAAAATGCCAAGATTTACAAGCAATGAATGAAAGTCTTCCACGACAAGCACATTATGAGAAAATCTTTCACTCCAGGTCAGAAAGTGCTTTTATTCAATTCTTGCTTGCACCTATTCCCAGGTAAGTTACGCTCTCGATGGTCTGGTCCCTTTATTGTTCATACTGTTTTTCCACATGGGGCAATTGAAATTAAGGACCCAAAGAACGGTGTCATATTTAAAGTTAACGGTCAAAGATTAAAGCCATATCTAGAGTACCAACCACATGGAGAAGACACCGAAATAAATTTGAGTGACCCACCAGAGTTGAATTGATTTTTTTTCTTTTTCGTTGATTTGATTTTGTTTTCTTTCTTTATATTATTCTTTTGCTAATTGAAATTATTTTTGCATAAGTGTGTTTGTTTAACTATTACGTTTTCTCTTATCATTTTTAATCATGAGTACCTTACTTAGACCATTCCTCCTGAACATTCTTAAACCACTTCAACGTGTCCAAACTCATCTCAAAAGGCAGATTCAATTTTGTAAAACACAACGCATTTGGGCTCTACAACCACCAGAGTTAATAGCCTATATTGAGGGTTTAGAACGCCAACTCAGAGACATTGAGAGAAGTGTTTACGACATCCAGTTGGAGCTTGAGGTAAATTCAATAAGAGGACGATTTTAATTTTCTTTGTGTGTTTTAATTTTTTTTTCCTGTTTGTGTGCTTTAGTTTCTTACCCCGGTGAAGTGGCGGATAACGGTACTCCGTGACAATCAAGTCGGTTACTTCAGTTTCCCATAATAACTGATATTCTGAGGTGAAAGTATGGACAGAAATGATATTTTAGCGAAGCTTCACAAGCGATTCCTTTCACTTCCTCAGAATGCCCTCCTTACGATCTATAAAGCTCGGTTCGAACGCATGCGATTACTCATGAGGAATAACATACCTGCTGATATCCGTTGGTTAATCGAGGCGAAAGTACGATTGTTAGGTGAGTTACCTCCAAAATTTATTGCATTCATGCCTGGTTGTGGTAAAGGAAATTATGCAAGAAAACGACGAGCTCGAAGAATTTCTGTTGCTTGTCATAAGTGTGCCAAAATGAGTTGCGATAGAAACCCATGTTCTTTAGGAATGGTGTTTGATAACAGGGAAGATAAGATTCAATTCATTAGGGATGGCTTGAATAAGGAGTCATTAGATGATATCCTATTGTCTCTTGAAACGCATCCCAGTGGATATGTGCAAGGAGCGATTATCCAGTTATGACCATTATTCCAGAAAGAGCATGCACGATATAGTCTCGGGAATCTGACTATAAACGACCCTGTTTGCCAGTTTATAAGAAAACTGGATAGGAAGCCTATCTTCGACCCATAGAGGGCGTTCAAGTCGTTTCTGGATGTAAAACCAGAGGAAGATGTGAGCCTCAGTCACAACTACCTATAAATATCCTTTTACTTTACTGTTATTTTATTTCACTATTGTTTTATTGTCTGCATTATTGTCTTTAATAATTTTATTACTGTTTTTTTTTCTTATTACTGTTTACTTTTCTTTTTTTACTGTTTCCTTTTTGACTCGCGAGCCACGTGCTTTACGCGTTATTTGACACTGACATGTTACCTTATATACAACTATGACACACTATCACCAAGACTCTTAAATGTGAATTTCTTTGTCAAGCACTCACAAATTATTTTTGCAAAGTATCACAATGGCAACTACTCCCAATAGACAATTCAAGAATATTTGTGTGCTTTCTGGATTTACCTATGGAAAACATAAAGAGTTCGTTGAGGTAGCCATAGATCTTGGTCGAAACATAGCTTCGAGAAAATTACACTTGGTGTATGGAGGAGGTAACCGAGGGTTATCAAAAATGGTCTCAGAAGCAGCTTTTATCAGAGGAAGTCAAGTGTTAGGCATCATCCCAAGAGTCCTAAAACCATTGGGCAGTTCGTCTGACTCATCAACTGGAGAAGAGTTAGTCGTCTCAGGTATGCATGAAAGAATAACTGAAATGCTTAATCATGCTGATGCTTTTATTTTCCTTCCAGGAGATCTTGCAACACTAGAGGCACTTATCACACTAGCATCTTGGTCCCATCTGCACATCCACCAGAAACCCATCGGTTTGTTAAATGTTAATAACTTTTATGATGGCTTTATTGCATTTCTTAACCATGCAATAAAAAACTACTTCATTCCTTCCCATGCGAAAAAACTTTTTATTTGTGCTCATACTGCTAATGAGCTACTTGATCTGTTACAAGCTTATAGACCGGAGCCAAACCTCTGGACTTTGTATTGGAGCGTCCAAATAATGATGGTAACAGTAGCAGCAATAAGAAGTACAAATTAGATTTAACTCTCCACCTGTAAATATTTTCTTCTGTGTTGCACCACCCAGGTGATGTCTTCTAAACTCTACTTCTTTCCTTTAAAACATTGAGGACAATGTTTCGTTCTGGTTGGGGGGAGGGAATAGTCGACAAATGTGGAATCTTGGTTAAGTTTTACTAATTTTTTGTTGTATAAACTAACTGTTGCTAACTTTTTGTGTTGAAGATGGCTGAATATGGAGTGTAGTTACTCTAGAAACGCATCTTCATTGTTTGAAAAAAAAAACCAAAAAAAAAATTTCTTTTTCTTTATTAAGTTTTGATGTTCATTTTTCTTCTTCTTTTATTTTCTCCTCTATAAATATACATTTTCCAACTTTTGAGTCGAAGATGGCTGAATATGGAGTGTAGTGCCTCTAGAAACGCATCTTTTTTTTAAAAAAAAAAACCATTTTCTTTTCCTATCATTTTAAGTGTAACTTTTCTAATTAGTTTTTCTGCATCATTTTCGCATTTCTGCATGCATATTTTCCTTTCATGCTTAGAATAGGTTGGGGGGGTAGAATGTTGTTTGAAAAAAAAAATTGTGTGATTTGTTTTAACATTGGATGACTTGATTAATTTCAAATTTTAGTATTTGTATTATCTTTGGTCTTAAGTGATGTTACACTATATTTGCTACTTTACATATTGATGTCGGAGACAAATATGAGTTGCTTGAAGGAATGAACATGTCATAATAAGTACCAAGTGAGTTTTTGAGCCTATCATTTTTCTTGAAAAGTAACCCTTTTGCCCATTCTGTATACAGCTTAATAGTTTATTATTGTATATATGATCTTTAGATTTCCTTTGAGTTAACCCTTAAAAAAAATTATAAAAAAAAAATGTGTGTTGTTACATTGGGAGGCCCGTCTAAACTAGTAGATATGGATGATTATTTAGAGCCCTGAAAGACGATGGAAGGCCATCTTTGACCCGTTTGAGCCTTTCTATCCATCCCTTTTATTAAATATCCATTATTAACCCTTTTGAGACTTAAAAAAAAAAACCTTTTCTTTGTCAACTTATCATCTTGACCCACTCCGATTTGGAGTATTACCCAATGTCTTATAAGTTTTATCACATATTTATGTTTGAGAAAAATGTAAATAAGTATTTTTGTTCAGTGAAGTTATGCCAAAAAAAAAAGAAAAAAAAACAAAACAAAAGTTGTTGTTTCAAAAGAAAAATAAAAAAATAAAATAATAGGTGAAATCCACCTTGCAACTTAAAAAAAAATTTAAAAAAATATTTCTCTACATTTTTTTTCAAACATACACTTTGTTTTTCCTTATTTTCCTTCTTTGTTAGCCATGTCCCTAGCCTACGTTACATCCTAATAAAAGTCCTTCTTGATTTTAGGGAACTATAGTCTGAAGTAAAAGCTAGTAATGTGGGCTAAAAAGATGTAGTGATGCATAATAATAATAAAAAAAAAGATAAATAAAGTGGGTTAACTAGCATTTTTGTTTGACTTGAGATTGTATTATTTCTAAGTTGAGGGCATATTTATTTCATCTTGGTGAGAGCATGTGATATCACTTCTTTATTATTTTCTCTCTCAAGTATCATTCATTGGAGTGACTATTTTTATTGGGTTTAATTTCTTTGTGAGAGTGTTACTACTTCCAGTGAGAATTTGGGGTTTGACATGTCATTCTTGAAAGTAGCTATAACACAGTCTACTGGGCTGATTCATGTGGATGGTTGATGTAGATGTGATATTTCTTTAGACTGGAGATAATGCTTATACTTTTATTTGATTGCTATCATTAATCTGATTGAATAAATACGAGTGTTTCAAAAAAAAAATAATCATTTTGAATTTGAATTTTGTTTTCACTTTATTTACTAGGGACTAGCAATAAGCTGGTTGGGGGGTGTGTTGAGTGTTAGAAAATGCATATTTATAAAGGAGAAAATCGTCATTTTACATTTCAAGTCTTACTAACAACCCTTACTTTTATGTATTTAACATTCTTGTGGTTTAATTACGTGTGTTTTATTTTAATTAAGTAATTTATGTATTTTAGGGGCATTATAGTCATTTCACAATAAAAGAGAGATAAGACGGCAAAACGGACATCACTTTTGAACTCAGGACGGTCGAAAACCTTAAGAGGAGTACAAAAGGAAAAATAGCACTATTCACATGTACGGTACTATTCACGGGTACGGTACTGTCTACGTTACTGTTCACGACACTGTTCACATAGACGGATCGATGACGTGCATTGACCGATGACGTGGCATTGATTAATGAGGTGTCACGATCCTGTTGGACTAAAATTCTTATATACTTTTGATGGTGACGTGGCAGCATATCAGTGGACGAAAAATCTCGCGTATGGTGCATGTATCACACAGGATTATTTTCAACCAAACCGTGTTACTGTTCATCTGCGTGGTCAAACCATGGATTGTTGACTGATGACGTGGCGCAATCCTGAGCGTCCAAACTGTTTTTAATCCGATGGCCATGATTTACTCCATGTATCAATAAAAAAGGAGCCTCCCCCCCTAATTTGATATCTCTGAATCCATTTTTGGACTCTATTTTTTGTAATTCCTTCTCCATCTTGTATTTTCTTCGTATTTTAATAAATTTCTATTTTGCCCCTAGTTCAATTATGAGTAGCTAATTTGTTTTCAAGTTTGGGTTGAAGGTGAAGTCTCAACATGTGTCATGGGCTTAATTTGGTAAATTTATTTTCTCTTCCCCTCTAGTTTTTGTGGATGTTTTGACTTCTCGTCAACAAATAATACTAATCTTGTCTAGTACCGCCTTGGTTTCACCGGCCCTCTAGTACAAGATTATTATTATTTGGCACGATAAGCTCTTAGCACCATATTGATTAGAGCGTGGTTCATGAGGTGTGGATACCCCCCTAATGATTTAATTGGTATTAATAAGGAATATTTAGCCCATGATGCATGTTGATACGGATCCAGATACCCAAGTATGTCATTTAAATAGATTTCGCTTCAATTTATTCTCGCCATTGCAATTCCAATTTTAGAATTTATTATCGCCATTTCAAATCCAATTTTAGGATAATTTGAATCTTTTCTACCATAAATCCAACCACCCATTTACAAAATTAATTCTATATATAATTAAAATCCACCTCCTCGTGGGATCGACACTCGTCACCATTTATCTACACTACAATAGATTCGTGCACTTGCGAGTACATTAAAATTTGCACAACAGAGCCTACTGATGAAACAGTGTCCGCACTGCAAAACTCATCCGATGATTCTGAAAATGATGAGTTTCATACTGTTTTTCACCAACAACTTTTGTCTCTAGACATTACCATCCCTATCCCTTCCATTAAACTCTAAATTCTAGAGATCGATTCATGCCATTGGTCTTCTTAATACCGGAGTCCAACGAAGTATGATAAACCCAGACATAGTTCCATCCCAGTCTTGGCAACATTATGAGGAAAATTTCAAAGCAGTCAATAGAAAACTCTTCACCACCACATTGATTACCAAAAAACCCATTGGTATTCAAATCTTTCCAAATTGTGTTATCTGGACGAAAGTTATTGGTTCCCATATGCCTAATAAGGATATCTTGTTAGGATTTGATATCATTCACAAGATAAAACACCTCCAAATCATTCCTACTGGCATTCGAGTCAAGTCCATGTTTAAACCCTTCACCAATGTCCTTAAGCTTTATGGTTTGTCTGAAATCTCCCAGCCTTTCCAAGACATTTCCACAAAGTTTTTGAAGTTTTGTCCTTAGTCTCATGCTGACTTTCACCATCCCAATCCTCAGTGGAAAAATCCACATTTCTTTGTTCAATTGCCTTCACCAATGTCCTTAAGTTGAATGAAGATGTCAATCCAACCAAAGCCACCCATCCAGGAATGAGTCCTTCTGACTTAGTCCTAGCCCAATGTCTTATTGAACCCATTAGTTCTCAATGGGCTTGTCAAGCTTTTTGTGTTGAAAAACATTATGAGATTGTTAGAGGGAAAAAATGATTAGTCATTGACTATCAACCTCTAAACATGTTTTTACAAGATGAAAAATTCCCTTTGCCAAAAAGACAGAACATGTTCACTTATCTAAAAAATGCTCAAATCTTTTCCAAATTTGATCTTAAATCTGGATTTTGGCAACTTGGAATTAAACCTTCAGAACGGTACAAAACTACCTTTTGCATTCCCAATGCCCATTACCAATGGACAGTTTTACCCTTTGGTCTTAAAACAGCCCCATCTATTTTCCAAAAATCCATGGTCCAAATATTTCAACCTATTCTGCATAGTGCATTGATCTACATTGACGATATTTTGTTCTTTTCAAGAGCACAAGATGACCATCGTAATTTGTTAAATCAGTTCTTTGATATTATTCAATCTCATGGAATCATGTTATCAGCCAAGAAAAGCACTATTGCCACCAATAGCATTGAATTCCTTGGAATGACTATAAAAAATGGCCACTATCAGCCAGGAAAGCACATTACCCAAGAACTCATCCACTTTCCATATCAGAATCTTTCCAAAAGGCAAATCCAGCAGTTCCTCAGTATTATTAATTATATCAGGGACTTTATCCCTCATGTTGATCACCACACTCGCCAGCTGTTAGCCTTGATAAAGAAGAATCCACCTTCATGGAATAACAACCACACACTTACTATCACAACCTTAAAGCAAATTGCACAAAATCCGCCACCATTAAAGCTCAAAACCGATGGTACGCGAATATTGCAAAATGATGCAAGTGGCGAGTCATGGGGAGCCATCCTCCTTAAAGAAACACATGGCAAAGAACACTTTATTGCCCATGCCAGTGGACACTTCTCTGATACACAAATCCATTACCACAATGTGTTCAAAGAAATTTTAGCTGTCAAGCATGGTATTCAAAAGTTGAAGTATCATTTTATCGGCTATCACTTTCTTGTCAGAATGGACAACTTAACATTTCCCAACATCATGAATTTTAAAATGTTCCAGAAAAGATGTTGCTAAGATTAAAAGACTGTTTTCCAAATATGATTTCTCAGTGAAGCATATATAAGGAGACCACAACCTTATTCCTGATATACTCTCAAGACTTGCTAAACCAGACAAATCCTTATTTTTCATATCCTCCAATTACCATTTTCCTGTCATTTTCATGGCCACTTCACTTCCCTCACAAGCTCTTACCAAAAAAATCTTTCCCCTTGGAAATACTTTCACCACAGTCTTTGCCATCCAAGAGTTTGTAAAAAAAGTTGTTTTTAAGTTTTTCATGAAAGCCTATCTCCTATCCAACTCATTTCTGTTTTCAACCTTCTATCCCGAAAACTTGTTTCTTACATGTTTAACCCTAGATCCTTCTAGAGAAATTTCAGAAGATGAATTATGGTACATTTGGTGCCTAATCATCCTCTATGCCACCAAACTAATTGTTCTAGTTACAACCACCTTAGAACATTTGCTCAATCCAGACAAATCAACCTCCCTCATCTGGACACTCCTTGAATGGTTTTCTCCTATTCCATGGTGGAGACAGAAACTCCGACAATTGTCTCAAGTCCATAATTTGGAACGCATGCCATCCTTAGAAGCAAAAATGTGGACGTCTGTGTTCATTATTCATAGACCATACTTTCAACACCCCGACACAAACTGCTTCTGGACTTAAGACCAAGTCTTTGAATGGTTCACTACCCCTCACCCATCCATCCTTGAACAAGACGATAGAGTCCACAAGGAACTCTATAATTTCCTTTGTGAACTAAACCACCAACCTGCTCCACACAGAGACATTTCTCACACCTCCCTAGGTCCACAACATGATATCATCATAATCCCCACGCCTTCAGCAATTTCCAAACCTAAGTCTACGGGCATCATCATCAAAGAAGAAAAACCCTACTTCACTGATTTTCTATACCAAGATGCACAAGACCCATGGGAAGCATTCTTACCATTAAGCCAACACCTTCAAAACCTCCAACCAACTGCACCAGCACATGCCCCAGATGATCCAACAAAGAAAGCCAATTCTAGCACGCCAACCAGCTCCAATGAACATCCATTTTCTTCTTGGCGCAGCATATTTTGCCCTTGGGCCACCATGTTGACCAGATCATCGACATCGACCAGAACCTCCACGTCTACCATCACTAAAAGTCCTATTTTCCCAAGATAAAGATGCAACTGACAGCTCAATCAGATGAAGATTACATGAATCTCTCATCTCCGTGATTCATGCAATTTGGCGTCTTTTACTTTTTCCACGTTGGCTTGTAATAATTAAAGCATGAGTCATGCTTGTCATGCTTTAGTTAGTTTATCTTTATTGCTTTTGCTTTTTTCAAAGTTGGCTTGTAATAAAGCATGAGTCATGTTTGTCATGCTTTAGTTAGTTTATCTTTATTGCTTTTGTTTTTTTCAAAGTTGGCTTGTAATAATTAAAGCATGAGTCATGCTTGTCATTCTTTAATTTGTCTTATGCAAAAGTCCTAGTCGGTGTGCTTTACTTTCTAAAAACATGTGCTTGTTTGTCGATTATAATCATTCAAGGGGTCCTGTCCTTGATGATTTTCTATATAAGGCACCTCAGCACTTGCCTCTGTTCATTTTGAAACTTAAGGAAGTATGCTCTGCACTTGCCTCTTGTAAGGATCCTGTGCATCAGAAAACTTTTGATAATTTCTTATCTGATTTGGTACCCTATTTTACACTAAAAAAAAGTCTGTTTTGGGTTATATAACGTGAAATGAAAATGTTTTAAAAGTTTTCTGTTCCCCATTTGGGTATATCGACTGGAAACCAGAACTTGAGGACTACTGGCCTTAAGGACAAACTTCGTTCTGTTGTAGATCTGGTGTAAACAATGCCACGTACTTCTGATGGTATCAGGGGCAGATACTAGTATAATTGATCCTTCTGTTATTCCCTCTGATTGTTGGGAACCTCATTCAAAACTTTTCAGAGCTGTTAATGGAGAAACTTTTGAAACCACTTTGATTACCAAAAAACCCATTGGTATTCAATTCTTTTTGAATTGCATAATTTGGAAAAAGATTGTAGCTTCTAAACTCCCTGATAAAGACTTGCTCATAGGTTTTGACATTTTTCATTTGGTTAAAAACCTATTCCTCACCAGTTCTAGAGTTCGCTACAAACAAATGTTCTTACCTTATACAGATACTGTACGTCTGTATGCACTTTCAAAAACACCATCTCCATACAGTCACATCTCACAAAAGTTCTTAGAGTTCTGTCCAGACAATCATTCACAGTTCCACCATCTTTCACCTCTTTGGAAGAATGAACAATTCTTCATTCACCTTCCTTTCAAACTCAATGAAGACATAAATCCCACAAAAGCATCTCACCCGGGTATGTCTCCTTCAGACCTCTTACTTGCTAAGAAAGAATGTTCTCAGTTGCTTTAGCAAGGTCTCATTGAACCTACTGATTTACATTGGGCTTGTCAAGCCTTCTATGTTGAAAAAAGATCTGAATTAGTTTGTGGTAAGAAGAGTTTAGTTATTGATTACCAGTCACTTAATACATTCCTTAAAGATGATAAGTTCCCCCTTCCAAAAATTCAGACACTGTTTGTCCATCTTCAAGGGGCTCATATCTTCTCTAAATTTGATTTAAAAGTTGGTTTTTGGCAATTGGTATTTCATCAGTTGACCGTCCCAAAACTGCTTTCTGCACTCTAGATGCCCATTATCAGTGGACTGTTATGCCTTTTGGTCTTAAAGTTGCTCCTTCATTATTTCAGAAGGCCATGACAAAAATCTTCAGTCTTATCCTCCATCATGCTTTGGTCTACATTGATGATATCTTATTATTTTCCTCTGACCATAAGAGCCACCAGAAACTTCTTTTGGATTTCTTTCATATTGTACAGGCACATGGAATCATGCTTTCTGAAAAGAAAAGCAGCATAGCGAAAGAATCAATTGACTTTCTTGGCATGGTGATTAAAGACGGCCATTATCAACCTGGTCCACACATTGCAACTGAATTATTAAAGTTCCCGGACGCACATCTCAATAAAAAGTAGATACAATAATTTCTCGAAATTGTTAATTATGTCCGTGATTTTATCCCCAAAGTTGCAGTCCACACAAGCCAGCTGTCACGCATGCTAAAAGAACAGTGCCCTCTATGGGGATTAGCATAGACAAAAGTTGTCAAGTAGCTAAAGGTGATAGCCCAATCACCTCCTCCACTCTAAATTCCAACAACTGGACAACGTACTCTACAGATAGATGCCAGTGATGAGTACTGGAGTGTCATTCTTCTTGAAGAAATAAATGGAGTACGTCATTTCTGTGCACATGCAAGCGGACAATTCAAAGAATCTAAAAAGAATTACCATGTGATCTACAAAGAGATTTTGGCAGTCAAGTATGGAATCAAAAATTTTGAATTTCATCTCGTCAGCCATAAATTCCTTATCGACATGGACAATTCCTCTTTTCCTCAAATCTTTGATTTCAAAAATAAGTTGCTCCCTGACAAGCAGCTGCTTAGCCTAAAAAACTGGTTTGCCAAATATGACTTTACTGTCCAGCACATCAAAGGTAAACAGAACCTTATCCCAGATTTCCTTACTCGTCCGGCTATAAGTAAACCCTCACTTATTTCCTCAATCCACACCATCCCAGTCATAGCCATGAATCGTTAACTTTCTTTCAAAGCTCTCAACCAGAGAACCTTTCCCATGAACATTCCTTTCCACTCAGCCTACTAGATTCAAGATTTTGTAAAGAAATTCCTATACCGGTATTTCTTTAATGTCCAAAGTAAAAAGCTTGATCATTTTCCTTCCCTCTGTATGGAAAACTTATTTCTCACAGGTCTTACCCTGTCATCTTTCAACATCTGTGAAGATGAGTTATGGTACATGTGGTGTCTCACCCCTCTATATGCTACAAAGCTAGTTTTTCCTGTTAAACCAGTCTTCACTCACATCACCACACATGAGCTCTCCCCAGACCTTCTATGGACTCTTCTCGAATGGTATTCCCCACTCACTTGGTGGTGTAAACAACTCAAAAATCTGTGTACATTTCACGGATTAGATAAAATGCCATAACAAGAAGCCAACATGTTCACTACAGTCTTCATCGTTCATAGACCTTACTTCCAGCATCCAGAAACAAGAGACTTCTGGACACAAGATATGGCCTATAAAATGGAAAACTTATCCCCATCCTTATTCCCTCATCCATGACACAACAATTACCTCTATTCTCAAAGCCTACCTCATGGAACTCAACAATGTTCAGCCACCAGCCACAAACATCCAACATATTTCTGTTGGACCATCACACACCCTTGAAATAATTCCCAAGACACAAGTCAGTACTCCAGGTTCAAGTTCAAGTCCTCAAGGAATCAACGTCCTGACTACACCAGCGTCTTATTCCAAGACGCTCAGGACCCATGGGAAAAATTTCAATCTCTTCTCCACACTGAACATTCCCACTACACAGTCACAGATCCAGACCCTCTTGCTCCATAAGCACCACACAACAAGACTGAAGCTGATGAAGAAAAATATCAACAAGCTGAAGAATATCTGGAACAGAGACAAATACGTCGTGCCAAGTGCCATTATGAAAAAACCACAAGCAACGTGTCTCCATCCCGCTATCCATCCACTCCATGATTGCCGACATAAATGGAATCTTATCTTTTACTTTAAGCTTTATGAAAGTTTGCTTTAATAATTAGACAAGGGCCCTGTCTTGTCTAAAGTGTGTTTTATGCTTTTCCTTTTTAAGTTTGGCGTGGTGTGCTTAATAATTATGTTTTGATTTTACTTTTGTAAAAGATAAGGGTCCCACCTTATCCTTCATTCCTTGAGATCTCTATATAAGGATCTCTCTCGCTCTTTGTAAGGCAGGAGTTAATTTGGAATAAAATTCAGGTTTTCTTCACAACATGTTTCTCTAAACCTTTTCTCTCTTCTAGGAATCAAAGAAATTATTTGGGTTATTAAAGATACACTCACCTCTAATTTTCCATACTGAGTATGCTTTGCACTTGCCTTAAGCTTAAGGATCTTGTGCATCAGAAAGGTCCTGTTTATCCTCCAAAACCGATTTTTATAAAATGAAATTGTTTTCTCACAATGTTCACCCTCTTTGAAGGCCATGAGTGCTGTGTTTTCGGGTGGTATAGTGAAAAACTATTTTTAGATACGATTTTTGGATTTGGTATTTGATAGATAAGTGTATATCGGCTGGAAACCAGAACTTGCAGGCTACTGGCCCTAAGGACAGACTTTGTTCTATTATAGATCTGGTATAAGAGCTCTCAAAGGGTGAGGGCTACCCAGAGCTTATAAGCAATGCCAAGACCTCGCTTGCAGGTGATGTGGGATTGGCACCATTTGTGCACTTACGCTACACACACCCTTGGGCCATTGTTGCCTCCTCTCAGGCAAAGGCTTTGATACCAAATTGGGCATGGGCCTAACTCAGCCCCAAAAGAGCTCTCAAAGGGTGAGGGCTGCCCAGAGCTTATAAGTAATGCCAGGACCTCGCTTGTAGGCGATGTGGGATTGGCACCATTTGTGCACTTATGCTCCACACACCGCTTTTACAACCTGATCCGATCCAAACCCGAAATTTTTTGGGTTAGGTTGGGTCGGGTAATTTGCCCACCCCTAATCTTTACTACAAATGTATGTCGCACCTATTGGTAACTCAAATTAAATGATAATCACAAACATGAAACTATAATTAACTCAAGATTGAGATTACAATAAAATTAACGCCTATAAGATTCAATAAGTCTTACAGTCATTTCGAGATTAACTGATGAGATTGAGGATAAAACTGGCACAAGTATGTGGGATGAGGCATATTCAGATCCTATTCAAGTTCCCATCAGACCTGTTACAAGAGCTCGAGTAAAGAAATTCAAAGAAGCACTTAATGGATTAATTCAAGCAACTTGGGCTCAATCAAATTTTTGGAGGCCTGTTGAAGGAATTGTACATGATAAATACATGATTCGGGCTCTTGAAGTTTCCAAAGAATCACTTCCATGAAATAGGAAGTTGGTTTGCACATTATGGCAAGAAAATATATTATTTTCTTTTTTCGAGTACTTTCCCATTTCTTGAGGAGGCTATTAGAGAAATAAATCAGTTATTTATATTTTAATGACTTAGTTTCCATTTTAATTGATGCAAGGCATTGAAGCCAATTAAGATTAAGATTTGATTTAAATTCTTTCCTATTTTACTTAGATTAGGATTCTAATTTGATTTACATTCTTTCCTATTTGCTTAGATTAGGATTCTGATTTGATTTAGATTCTTTCCTATTTGTTTATATTTAGATTTCGATTTGATTTTGGTTTACGATTTATTTCCAAAAATTCTCATAACCAACCCTATATAATGTACTCATATACAATAAACAGAGATCAGTTTTGATGCAATTGGTGAGAGAGTTAATTCTCTTTGGTTCTTATATAGACTCTTTGAACTTATCAGATTTTCGTGGTGTTCAAACTCTTAACTTATCAATCAGACCATCCACAACTTATTGTGGTGTGGTAGTGTCATTAGGGTGCACTAAATTTAAAACCTTACTACTAGTATAAATAATTAGTGAAGAGCAAGTAAGAATCGATCCCACTGAGACTATGCTAGTTATATTTATTATTAACTCTAAAGTGAGATTTAAAATAAAATAATAGTAGTAATAATAATATAAATTAATCTAAGATTTAACATAAAATAATAGTAGTAAAAATAATATAAATTAATCTAACTAAAGAAAATGCCAATTATAAATAAAAGGGGGATTTTTATGCACTTTTAAATAAATAGCTAGAAACAAAGAAATTAAAACTATGAAAACAATAATTTAATAAAAACTCTAATTAAATGAGAAAGAAATAATAATGATGAAAACTTTAATTAAAGGATCATTAGCCACCGCCAAAAATGAACATAATATATCAATTCTATCATCAATTTATATTGAAACTATCAACCGTAGACAACAATAAGTTCTGTTAGTCTCAATATTTTCTTAGTGTGTCGTTAGGCAAAACAAGCTCTTCACCTAATCTCCAACCATTAAATAATTTAAAACAAACTTTAAATTTAAGATAATGGAAGTATTAAGCAGGGAAAGATATTAGGTTGATATAGGCAATAAACACACAAACTCGGATTATTTAACCTAGGTTATGTTCTCCAATTGAAATCACTAATTGCAACCTGCTACTAATGATTAAAATATCAAGACAATTACAGATCAATAAATTTTAATCTAGCAATAGAATTTATTCAAGTCCTATCTAATTGGCCACTTAAATAAAACAAGAATAAAATTATAAACATTAATTGTAGAAGAATATAAACAATCTCAATTAAATAAATTGAATGATAGAAATTAAACATTAATCATATGACATGTTTGGGGTTTTGAATTCACCATCAACCAAATAGAAAATCTAGCCAAATATAATGAAATTGGGAATAAAAGAGTTCTTAAAACCAGACATAGAGATTAATTCAAACGACTGCCTCCTCTATTTTTTTCTTTCTCCTTTGGGCTACTCTCTCTTAAATCCCTCTTGGTTGCCGATTGTGTTTCTCCTCCTCGTTCTTCCTCTTTTTTTTTTCTTTCAATTGATGGCCTTTTTTCTAGAAAGCATGCTGGCCGCCTCCATTAAGTCTTAAGCCAATAAGAGTTGTTGAAGCCCAAAGCCCATGCCATAACGTGCTTGCCATTTAAAGCCATGCAAAATATTTGCTTTCTTTAATTTCCATTCAAATGCCGCCCACTTTGCCAATTTCCTTTTTTCTTCAATTTGCTTTCCATAATTTAATCCAATGCACACAATCTTTTTAAATTGGTCAAGTAAACCCATGCACATTAAACAAGTTTCCATTTTATGCATGCTTGTTCCTAAAGTCTTTATTAATCTCCATGAATTCCTATATGCTTCCAAATGTGCATCAATTAATTAATTGGCTTCCAAAAAATCTTTAGTTATTCACTTTCCTAATTCCTTCAAGCAAATTTCTTCTTAAATGCTCCGATTTAATTTCTCTTTAATATCATAATATACCTAAACTAACAAAATAAAAAAACTAAGATAAAAATTAACACAATAAAAATATAATTTACTAAATTATAAATTAACTAAAATAACTAGAATATTTAAGACCAATACAAGAAAAAGATGGAGAAATTAATAGCAAAATATATGGAAAATATACATTTATCATGGTGTCCTCAAATAGCAAGGTTAATGCTTTCATTAAGCATTGGGTCGCAGTTCCATTCAATTCCTAGTTTAGACTCGATCTTGGGGACTAAATTGATTAGGGTCGCGTCGGTTCTTGACAGGATTCGTATCATTTGGTATCAAAGCCTAGGCACCAAAGTTAGATCCATTTATCTTTATTGTTTTTAATTCTTGTTTGAATTTTTCATTCTTGTTCTAGTATTTAAAAAAAACTTGTGAACAGTGCCACATGAATAGTATTGTGTGAACAGTATTTTTAGGGTTTTTTTTAAATAAATTTTGCATCCTTGTGGTTTAAATCCACAATTTTTACCGTTGAAATCCTTGTGGTTTAAATCCTTGTGGATTCCTGTTCCTAAATAAAAAAGCAGAGAGTGTCCCCGACCTCCTCTTAAAATCTTTTATTTTTCTATTATTAGTGTCTTGGAAGTCCAAAATTGGTTTTACTCCATACCTAAAAATTTTTGCCGAAAATCAAACCCGACTTTACGTATGCATTGCCTTCTTGCTCTTGAAATTTGAGTCTCTTCAATGTAATCTTTGTGAATTGTTGCTGGAATCCTTATATTGGTTTGATTAGTTTGATAAGAACCAAATGAGAATTACTATGAGTGGAAAAGGAAAGAGAGTGTGAGCGTATTAGAGGGTAAAAGCCAATTAATTTGAGTGAAACACGAGTGGAATTGAGTGAATCTTTTTTTTCAGTGAAAAATGTAAGGGAGTGAGGTAGGGACCTTTCCACATTATTTCTAACTTTCTTTTGCAGATGTTAGCCATATCTCACAACCTAGAACGAAACACAAATGGAGAGGATCAATCTGCAACTACTAAGAATTTGTAAATTCAAGCATTGATGAGAGAGATGAAAAGGATGATGAGGGCTAAATTAGAGCTCATTCAAGGATGATGAGGGCTGAATTAGAGCTCGTACACGAGCGTTTGGATCAAGTGGAAAACACACGTGCAGGGTAGCCACAACTTGTTCCCCAAGCACGTAAAAGAGAAAGAGCTTTAGCTAGAGGAGAGATTGGTGACTATTATAGGGATGAGTATGATGAATGGGAGGACTCAGTGGGTAGCTATAGAACAGATGGACGAGGTAGGAACAGAGATGATGGATTAAGTGGCTTAAAAAGATGAAGATTCTATCTTTTCAAGGAAAATTCGACCTGGAAGCATACATTGAATGGGAGAAGCAAAAGGAGTTCATATTTGATTGCCACAATTATTCAGAGGCAAAAAAGGTAAAATTGGTTGTGATTGAGTTTTCTGACTATGCTATTACTTGGTGGGATCAGCTTGTTATAAGTAGGTGGCAAAATAGGGAAAGTCTAGTTAAGACATGGGATGAAATGTAGTCATTGATGAGAAAGCGTTTTGTACAAACCACTATTATCGAGACTTGTACAAAAAATTACAAAGTCTTACACATGGTAGTCGAAACATGGAGGATTATTATAATGGAGATTACCATGATTAGAGCAAATGTGGAGGAAGATAGAGAAGCTATCGCAACACGATTCTTGAATGGTCTTAATTGGGAGATTCCAGATAAGCTTGAATTGCAACATTATGGGGAGATTAAGGAGATGGTCCACGTAGCCATCAAGATTGAGCAGCAACTCAAGAGCGGTAACACCCGTGTAGCCCCAAGCTTGAGTTCCACTCCCTAGAAGTCGAGCTATGACCTAAGAGAAGATCCAAGCCCTCCATGCACAATTCACAAGGTAACACCGTGACTCCTACTATCAGAAATCGTGACATTTAGTGTTTTAAATGTCAAGGCAGGGGGCATATCCCAAGTGAATATGTGAATAAAGGAGTTATGGCATTATAGGACAATGGTAAGATTGTAATTGAAGATGAAACGGAAGAAAATGGCATGTCACCATTAGAGGACATTGAAGATAAAGAATATAAAATCCTTGGGAATTGACTTTAGTAGCTAAGAGAGCTTTGAATGTGCGAGTAAAGGAAGACGAAGCAGTGCAATAGGAAAACATTTTCCATACTAGGTGCTATGTTCGTATGATTATTGATGGTAGAAAAGTTAGGGCTTCCGACATTTAAACACCCTTGGCCATACAAACAACAGTGGTGAGGTGAAAGTGAACAAGTAGGTACTAGTGACTTTTCGAATTGGCAAGTATGAAGATAAGGTGCTGTGTGATGTAATACCAATACAAGTTGGACACTTGTTACTTGGGCGGCCTTGGCAACTCGATAAACGTGTGAAGCATAATGGCTTCATCAATAAATATTCATTTGTATTTAATCAACACAACATCACTCTTGCTCCATTGACACCAAAGTAGGTTTATGGAGACCAAGTGAGCCTATAAAGAGAGAGTGAGCAAAAGAAAAAGAGATAAAAAAAGAGTGAAATTCAAAAGAGGCCGAGGAAAATGTGAGGTACAATTTTCACAATTAAATATAATAGAATTTATTTTAATCTAACAAGCTCCCTTAAGTATTAAAATAATAATAATATAAAATTTTTAATTCTAAGTAATAATGACATAAGCAATGACATAAGTAATGATGACATAAGTGCACTTTGATGTAAGAGAAGCATGTAGAGAAAGTTGAGAATTCTAGAATTTAGTAAGTTATTTATGAAGGCTAATCTCAACCATTGATCAGGATATATGGTGACAAAATCCTATCCATCCATTAGCCCTAAGAAATCCTACAAATACCCCTGCCCCCTTTCATTTTCAATCCAACCTAGAAATTTCATTCTCTTCTAAGTCATAATATCAAGAGTAGAGAAATCCTTAATTTAGAAAGGTCTAGAGAAGTTCAGGTTAAGAGGTAAGTAACACTTCAACTGTAATGAAAGGACAAAATTCTGTTCATACTTAGCTTCAGTTTTAACCATTTCTTTATGTCGTGATGGCTATTATGATGTGATTAGTTATTTTCTAAATTCTCATATGGTCGGCTATGCTGCTTAATCTATGATACTTAATTACGTTATTGTCAGCCTTGCTGCCTAATTTATGATACTTAGTTATATTATGGTCGGCTCTGCCACCTAAGCTATGATTGCCTAAGCTGTGATACTTAAACTTAAATAGTGTTGTGTGTTGATTCTGTTATGCATCTAGGACCTTCAAATGTTATTATAAACATAAAATGAATTTATGAAAAATAGGTGGTTGTACTACCATGTGGCAAAGATTCTAAGGAGGTCAAGCACTTAAAGCTAAGTAAAAAGAAATATTTTGGGGACGGCGATACGTAACGCCCATAAGATCAACTAATGAGGCCCAAGGGCATATTGTTTAAAGAGTAAAAGTGCCAACCTTGTAGTGCAACATACCTAGGGCCCTAATGAAGTTGTTTTGTATTTTCTAAGTTTCTTTGAAAAGCTTAATATGATCATCCATATGCATGATAAGTTATACATGCATCCAAGTCTTATCTTACTGGGCATTAGCTCATAAAGTCCTTACATTGCAGGTAACAATGAGTGGGCAAGCTGGCGCCCAATCCTAACCAAGACGAAGTGCATATGGGCATACAAGCCTTGGGATTTTATAATGGGCTTAGCTTTGTTTCAATAAAAAATAAGCATCTTAGTTTTATGTAATAATAAAGTTTTTATACTAAGAAGTTTATGTATGACACTATGACTCTTACTTTTTGTAAGAAAGTTTTATTTGTTGTGTAAATTTTTTTTAATCCGTATTTATAAAAGTATAATGTTTCTAAAAATCTTTAAAATGAATATTTAAGTGGAGTGTTACAAATTGGTATCAAAGCCCAAGGTTTAAAACGATTCTGTAGACCGTCGATATGCACAAGTCAAGGGAAGGACAAGGCTTGGCTTTTTAGTAAAAGCATGTAATTAGGTTAGTTAGAAATCTTACATTTGATTTGTTTGACACGTAGAAATTAGATTAAAAACTAATTGAGATGTCAAGAGCTAGGGGTAACAGAAGCAGAAGGGCGGAAGGAACTACAGGGGAGCAATCCGCAATTGATCGACTTACAAACATTGTGGCATGACTCTTGGAAAAGAAAATTAAAAGGGATGAACATGCTCAGGCAATAAACAACGCAAGAGTGAATTTAGAAGATTAAATCCACCCATATTTGAAGGAGGTGTAGATCCTATCGCTGCAGATCAATGGTTGCAAACCATGGAAAGAATGACAGAAGTAGCCAAAGTGATAGAAGAAGAAAAAGTCACTTGTTCCTTTTTTATGCTACGAGGAGCGGCAGAATATTGGGTGGAATTTAAAGAAGAGAGTTTGTTTATTTACAACAAGGATGGATATTTGTGTAACACCCCAGCCCGAACTCCGAGGGCAAATCTAACCACAACTTACATATGAATTTAAATAACTCTTTACAATTGATAAAATTCAAGCATCAAATACCATCCTCAATTTAAAAATTTAACCAAACCATCTACCATCCTCAATTTAAATCCATATTCTCACTTATCAAGAATCAATCCTGACTTTGAAAACCGAATCACAATAAATTATAATGAGTACAAGACCCAATAAGCAAAACTAGTTTTTCTTATACCAAAATACATACATACTTGTACATAATGCAAATGGATGATATGTCATGAAATACATATTCTGCAATTGTGGCACTTTATACTGTGCGTGGCATTTTGCACCATGCGTGGCACTTTGTGTCGCTTTGGCCCTCAAGAGGTGGCCTCCAATGCAAAATCTCATAAAACAGAAACCCATTTGTTAAAATCCACTTTCTTATTAATGGAAAACGCAATGCATTTTTGTGCTCATGCCAATGAACCATCACACATACATATGCCCATGTCCATAATCACGCATCAAAGAGGGTGAACGTTGTGAGAAAACACTTTCATTTTATAAAAATCAGTTTTGGAGGATAAAACAGGACCTTTCTGATGCACAGGATCCTTAGGCTTAAGGCAAGTGCAGAGCATACTCAGTATGGAGAATTTGAGGCAAGCGTATCATTATTAACCCAAATAACGTCTTTGATTCCTAAAAGAGAGAATCGATTTAGAGAAACATGATGTAAGGAAACTTGAATTTATTTCTGATTAACTTCTGCCTTTACAAAAGGGAAGAGAGCTCATTATATATGGCTCCAGGAAGGAGAGATAAGGTGGGACCCTTATCATTTTCAAAAGCAAAAGCAAGACATAATTATTAAAATACACGCCAAACTAGAAAATGCTCAATCTCAAGCTGTCCTTTGTGAATTCATGGAGTCAGAAAAGGCTTACCTGTTACAGCTAGAATTGCTCCCTTGGACACCAAGATCAAACTGTTTTGACCACACTCCATGTTGATAGTGTCCTATTAACCTTTTACCCCAATTTCAACCTCTCTCTTGAGGATCCCAACCTTCTAACAACCATCAAAGTTCAGATCCAACTCCAAGGAACTGCAGAACAAACACCCGCATCAAAGATTGCAACCCTTCATCACCAAGTAGTGTATCGATTATAAAATCATGTGCTAGATCTTCCTACACCTTACACCACATCTGATGCCTTAATGATCCTTACCGACATAAACACAATTCCAACCATCATCCAAATTCCCAAATAAATCCAGAAACAAGAATTGCTCAAACTCATGCCTCTTGAATGGCTGACCAATTATGAGCACTTCCACCAAAACTCTGAACTAGTTCAAACAACAGAAGCCACGTTTGAAAGAACACAAAATGGTCAAGTCAAACTATCTTTCCAAACACCTGAGCCTCAACTTGTTTCAGAAACTCCAAGGCTTTCTTACACTACTATGATTACAACGGTTCAAACTGGTCAAGAAAAGAAACTTCCAATTCATGGTTTCTCATCAGAAGGGTATCCTATATATCCTGATCAAATTAATGGTCATTTTCTATGGGTTCCTGAAGCCCATATATGTAATCTGGATTGTCCTTGCTTGGATGATACATATATTGATTATAAACTATAAGTCATGAGAAGAAGGAAAAAGAAAAAGACAGAGGCTTGTAAAGCACACTGATCTAGTCTAGAAGACTGGATATACTCTTTTGGTAGTGGTCTTTTTGTGGAGATGAGGGTTCGAATACTTCTGGTGAGTTGTTACACTTATCCATTAAATACCAAATCCAAAAATCATATTTGAAAACAGTTTTTTACGATACCACCCGAAAACACGACACTCATGGCCATCAAAGAGGGTGAACATTGTGAGAAAACACTTTTATTTTATAAAAATTAGTTTTGGAGGATAAAACAGGACCTTTCTGATGCACAGGATCTTCAGGCTTAAGGCAAGTGCAGAGCATACTCAGTATGGAGAATTAGAGGCGAGCGTATCATTATTAACCCAAATAACATCTTCAATTCCTAAAAGAAAGAAAAGATTTAGAGAAACATGATGTAAGGAAACTTGAATTTATTTCTGATTAACTTCTGCCTTTACAAAAGGGAAGAGAGCTAATTATATAGAGCTCAAGGGAGGAGAGATAAAGTGGGACCCTTATCATTTTCAAAAGTAAAAGCAAGACATAATTATTAAAATACACGCCAAACTAGAAAAGCAAAAGCAAAAAACATGCTTTAGACAAGACAAGACCCTTGTCTAATTAAAGCAAACTTTAGAAAAGTAAAAGGAAAGGCTAAGAGTCAATTTCGGTTGGCTATCATAAAGTAGATGGATAGCGCGATGGTGACACGTCTCCTGTCTCTTTCTCATATTGGCGCTTGTGCCGACGTATCTATCTCTTTCTAATGAGAACCATCAAGGGAATACCATTAAAAGTTCAGTGATCCTTTGCACATTCATGGAGGTCCAATTACAAGAGCAAGAGCCAAAAAGATGCAAACTACTTTAAATGGATTAATTGAGAAAATATGGATTGAAAATGCAATTCAAGATGCAAGACATCATGAATTGGGCTTAAAGAGAAGACAAGGCATTGTGGGCATTATTCAAGTTATTGGGCAGCCAAATACACAATTTGTATAAAATGCAGAAATGTCAAATTCAGAATACAAACTATATTGATTGAGCCAGAAGTAACATGAAAGCTATATACCATTGGAAAGATAATTAAGTTAGATTTCCAATATATTTTACAGAGCTGAAATTTAGAGTTCTGTAGAAGGAGTTTAATTATAGTAGGCTAGCATTAAGTTTGTCAAAGATAGCATTAATTATGGTGGGTTGGTGAAGACTTTTGAAACATCTTTTGACAAACCTACTTGGAGGGTTGTTCCAATGTTTCCATTTGTAATTTTAGGATCTTGGGTTTCTTTTAGCCTATTTAAATTCAGCAACCTTGCTATGTAAGACATTAGAGATTAATGTTATTTGAATTTGAAAGATTATTCTTTCTTTGGTTCTTTTGAAAACTAGTGAACTTATCAAGAATTTGTATTCTTGTGGCGTTCCAAATTTAGACTTATCACTCACCTTCTCTTCTATTTCTTGAGTGTGGCATCAATACCATTCTTTATAACTTTGGTTCATGTTTTCTTAAGCATTGGGTCAAGGTTTTGTTTGTCTTAAATCTGTTTAGAACTTTCTTGGAAAGTTGAAACTACAAATTAAGTGTGGGATTGGAAGGTTCATTGTGGGATTCGCATCACTTTCAAACTCAATGAAGACATAAATCCCACAAAAGCTTCTCACCCGGGTATGTCTCCTTCAGATCTCTTGCTTGCTAAGCAAGAATGTTCTCAGTTACTCCAACAATGTCTAATTGAACCTAATAACAATTAGAATCTGAATCAGTAGATTCAATTAGACCTTGTTGGAGTAACTAAGAACATTCTTGCTTAGCAAGCAAGAGATCTGAAGGAGACATACCCGGGTGAGAAGCTTTTGTGGGATTTATGTTCATTGAGTTTGAAAGGAAGATGAATGAAAAATTGTTCATTCTTCCAAAGTGGTGAAGGATGGTGAAACTGTGAATGATTTTCTGGACAAAACTCTAAGAACTTATGGGAGATATGACTGTATGGAGATGGTGTTTCTGAAGTGCATACAGACGTAATGTATCTGTATAAGGCAAGAACATTTGTTGTAGTGAATTCTAGAACTGGTGAGAAATAGATTTTTAACCAAATGAAGAATGTCAAAACCTATGAGTAAATCTTTATCTGGGAGTTTGGAAGCTATAATCTTTTTCCAAATTATACAATTCAGAAAGAATTGAATACCAATGGGTTTTTTGGTAATCAAAGTGGTCTCAAAAGTTTCACCATTAACTGCTCTGAAAAGCTTTAAATGAGGTTCCCAATAGTCTGAGGGAAGAACAGAAGGATCAATCATACTGATATCTGCACCAGTGTCAATAAACCCGATGATAGAAACAGGTTTATGAAACTTGGAAGGAAAGATTGACATTTTGAGTGAAGGTCTGGAAATGGTGGAAACATGGTTGACATTTTGAACTGTAGAGATGACTAAAATATCCTGAGAATTTGAAGATTTTGCAATAATAAAAGTAGTTTGGTCATCTTGTTCTGATTGTTTAGAAAAGTTTTATTCATTGGCATGTATGAACAATCATGAACAATTCATACGCTCAGGACCCATGGAAAGATTTTCAGTCCCTTCTCCATACTGAAAATCCCCATTATACTGTCACCAACCCTAGTCTCCTGCTACATCTACATCACAACACATGTCTGAAGCTGATGAAGAAAAATATCAGCAAGTTGAGGCGTATCTCGACCAGATATAGATACATTGGCACAAGCGCCAATATAAGAAAGAGACAGGAGATGTGATGACAATTTGTGGCCATCACACAGCTTTTGATGCAGCAGCCCATGTGACTCCCGTTTGCTTTGAATGTTTTACTTTGTCTTATGTAAAGTTTTAGTTGGTGTGCTTTACTTTCTTAAAAGGTGTGCTTTATTTCTAAAAGCATATGCCTGTTTGTCGATTATAATCGTTCAAGGGGTCCTGTCCTCGATGATTTTCTATATAAGGCACCTTATGCTTCAGTTAATACAAGTTTTATTTCGAATTTTCCTTTTCTGCATTTGATCCAAATTGTTAATAGCTTGAATAATGCCCACAATGCCTTGTTTTCTCTCCAAGCCCAATTCATGATGTCTTGCCTCTTGAATTGCAATTAATCAATTTAAAGCATCTTGCATCTAATGCAAACCCCACAAGAAACTTTGAAATCCACACTTAATTTGAAGTTTGAACTTTCCAAGAAAGTTCTAAACAGATTTAAGCAAAACAAAAAAAACATTGACCCAATGTTTAAGAAAACATGAACTAGAGGTATAGAGAAGGATATTGACACCACACTCAAGATTTAGATGAGAAGGTGAGTGATAAGTCTATTATAGAAAACCACAAGAAAGCAAATTCTTGATAAGTTCCCTAGTTTTCAAAAGAACCAAAGAAAGAATGATCTTTCAAATTAAAAAATAACATTCATCTCTAATTGTCTTACATAACATGGTTGCTAAGTTTAAATAGGCTAATAGAAATCCAAAATCCTAAAAATACAACTGTGAACATTGGAATAACCCTCCAAGCATAGGTTTATTAAAGAATGATTCAAAAGTCTTCACCAACTGACCATTATTAATGCTAGTCATTGACAAACTTAATGCTAGCCTATCATAATTAATGCTAGTCATTGATACTATCATTGATGGTAGACTTACCTAACACATTGACAAACTTGAAATAAAAAAAAAATGAAGTTGAATAAACAAAAGAGTGGTTGAAATTCCCAAACCTAAATAAGCTGTAATAAATTAGTCATAACACCTCCTAGAAAACTCCAAATCCAGCTTTGTAAATTGTATTGGAAATTTAACTTAATTATCTTTCCAATGGTATATAACTTTCACATTACTTCCAGCTCAATCAATACCAATTTTATTCTAAATTTACCCTTCTGCATTTGACCCAAATTGTGTATTTGGCTGCCCAAAATTTAAATAATGCCCACAATACATTCTCTTCTCTCCAAGCCCAATTCATCATGTCTTGCATCTTGAATTACATTTTCAATCCATATTTTCTCAATTAATGCATTTAAAATAGCTTGAATCTTTTTGGCTTTAGCTCTTGTAATTGGGCCTCTATGAATGTGAGATTCCCTTGATGATTCTCATCAACATCTTTTTTACTCTAGCTCTTGTAATTGGGTCTCCATGAATGTGCATAGGATCACTTGAAGCTTTAATGGTATTCCCTTGATGGTTCTCATCATTCCCCTGCTGCTTGAAAGGATCATTTGTCATTGATCTATGCAACCACTTGAAATGGACCATCTCCCCTTGGAAGCAACTTGGAATTCCTTTGTTCTGGGAACCTCTCCTTTCTCATATGCACCCAAACCCAATCTCTAGGCTGAAAAACTACTTGCTTACGTCCTTTGTTGGCTTGAGTAGCATATTGTTCAATCCTCTTTTCTATGTGTTGTATGGAGTTTATAGTATCTTTCTAATCACACAGAGAAAACATCTTCACAAATATGGCATCTACTTCAAGCACTTCAACTTCATCTCAAATTACCTCTGATCAATCTGCTATATCTATTTCTTCTACTCTTTCACTTCCCAAAACTTACACTAAACATATGGCCTCTAAGATTGAAAATCTTGTAGAATATTTGTATGTCCCAGATTCAACTCAAGTTAGTGAATCTTCTATGCCCTTAATAAGTCCATACTAACTCTATTGACGTGGAAACACTTTTACTCGTAGTATCAGAACTCTGATTTCTACGAAAAGGCCTACTCCAAAAGAGTATGTCCAATCTTCCCGTCTTGATAAATGTGCTCTTCAAGCCACACAAGCAGAACAATATGTTACGCTTGAAATTCCCACAGATTTAATAGTACAATGGCAAAGAGAACGATACACATACCTTCATCTTGGTGGTGTACGCCTAATCTTAACTCTCCATGGCCGAAAAGGTCTTCCTGTACCAACATGCTGTAATTGGTATTGTTTTGACCACTCTTCATGCTGGCAGTGCTCTCCTCACCTTCTACCCAAATTTCAATCTGTCTTTACAAGACCCAAACCTACCCACTACTTTCAAGGTACAAATCTAGCTTCAAGGAGCTGAACAAGCCATTACGGAAAAAATGGCCACTCTTCATCATAAGCTAGTGTATAGGTCCCTAGGTAGATCCCAAAGCAGGAGCTTATTAAATTAATGCCACTGGAATGGCTTTCAAATTATGAAAAATTCCATTAAAATTCCCAATCAATCCACACTTCTGAAGCTTTCTTTGAAAAAAAAGATGACGGTACAATAAAAATGAACTTCCAGCCACCATCCGAGCGAGCTGCTCCAAGAACCTTTTTTTCATACACATCCATGATTACCGTAGTATTTACTGCTTAAGAAAACATTCTCATCCGTAGCTTTTCCTTAAAAGGCTATCCCATCTATCCTGATAAATTAGATGGACATTTCTTATGGGATGTTCTTGGTTCTTATATGTGTAATCCTGATTGTCCATGTCTTGAAGAAGTATTATTATTACCAAAGACATACTTTTATTATTATTGTCGATGATGATGCGATCTATTACCAAAGACGTCGATCACGACGTAAAAAGAAGTCCATTCTCCTGTCTCCATGCAAGACTCAACCTCATTTTCCTCTAAATGACCCAGAAGCCAAAACTAAAACCTCATTTCCTTCGTACAACTCAAGACCTTTTGTTCCATCACCAGTAACCCCTAATGGTCAGACTGAAGAACCTAAACCTGTTGAGGCAGTCCTCAACTAGCAGTCTGAGAATGCCAGAGCCTAAAACAGTGTGTTGCAAAGACTTGATGCTAAAGTTGATTAAGTAACATCTCAGGTCCGTAGTACTGATGGTAAGGTTGATTCAATTGCTGCTCAACTTGAAAAAATGTATTTTTACACGAAAGCTCGTGTCTCTTAACTGAACTTAGATCTTTATCAGATAATAAGAAACATATACTAGGGTCTTGAGTTTGACCACAAAGAAGGTGAGATTCGAAAGCTTAAACCTGAGTTAGAACAAATAGATAGATAGAAACACCAACCCTCTTTGTTTTCTCCATCCCCCTCTTTACCATTACCATCACCACCTTTTGGCTCATACTAATCCTTCTACTCTCCAACGATGTATGCTAGTCCGGTGGATTATTAAAAAATTCTTTGGAATGACGCATACTCTATTCCAAAACATACCTACCCAATCTATTCCAAAACAATGTGGACGATCTTCCACATTGTCCTAACCTAAAACAACATCACCACCCACAACTACACAGCCATCATCAATACCCACTTCTTCACAACCCATATCAGATCTTCTTATTCCTCCACTATCAACGCTAGACCCTACAGCTAACGAGAAAGCCCCTATGCACCAATATTCTTCTCAGTAGTTAACTAAATCCCTGGCAATCTCTCCCTCTGCTTCAAACTCTGACACTTCCGAATATGAGCAAACAGAATCAGTTTCTTGTTCTGACTTAGAATCAGAATATGCTGATGCCTCTAAACCATTGATGGCTCAACCTACTGATGAACCATCTTCTTCATCTCCTCCCCCAAAGACGCCAATTGTTGATGAGTCAGTAGCTGATAACGAACCAATTGCCTCTGCTCCTGATCCTACACCAAGACCTACCACTGGTCCGTGTTTCACATTTTCCAATATCACCAGATGAAGTGTTGTTCCCTTAAACGACATTGCCTAGAAATGCATTACAAAAGAATGATCATGCTTTATTACAAACTAAATGGATTCAATGATTCGTCTTTAAAACATGTCTTTGCTGCATCCTTACCATCAGAGCTTCAAAGAAAGTTGACAACCTTTAATCTCGACATCGCAAATCTCCCTTGGTAAAATTTTCCAATTAACCATGCTATGCCTTGATAAGATTTGTGAGCAAAAAGAATTCTTCAAAGATCTTATTGAACACATAGAACCTTTTGGCTCAGCCTGTAAAACACCCTACCTCAAAATCCAGTGCAAAAATGACAAAAAGTGCACTTGTCCAACCAACAAAAAGAAGCACTTTCAGAAACATTTCCACCAATCCTCTTCCAAAAAAACAAAGAAGCCTTACAGATACTTCCGAAAGAAGGATCCTTCCTAGTTAAAAAAAAAGAAATACAATCGCTGCTTTATTAGCAAAAAGCATGGACATTTTACCCGTAATTGCCTAAATAAATCAGCAAAAGTTGTTTGTCTCATTTAGCATTTACAACAATCTTCCATCCTTTTATGATAACAAAGATGTTGAATCCATCTTCTCCGAATGGTCAGAAAAAAATGATCATACATCATTTATTCTTGCAGACTCAACAGATTCCGAACCAAATGAAATTTATGTGATCTCCGCTATTCAAGAAATTAACCATATCCGTCCCAAACTTACTGGTCCTTTTGTAAAAAATTTAGTCCTCCCTTCTAAATTCCATAAATCTGTCTCAGTCATTGGTTTCCTTAATATTGGTGCACAGCACAGTATGCTTAATTTTAGCATCCTACCTCCGAATTATTGGGAAAGTCATATTGAATACTTCAGAGCTGCAAATGGGAAAATCTTTGAAACCTCTCTCATTACCAAAAAAAACCCATTGGTATCCAGTTCTTTTCAAACTGTGTCATTTGGCAAAAAATTAATGGTTCAAATTTACCAGACAAAGATCTTCTTCTAAGATTTGATACCCGGTATTCTTTACTTTTGTTAAAGTCCTTGTAGGTATGCTTTACCTTTTATAAAAGTCCTTATCGGCATGTTACTCCAATAGGCATTAAATTCAAGCAAATGTTTATGCCATATACAGATGTTCTCTACCTGAATACATTGTCATATACAGTTCCCCCTTATACCTCAATTTCTCAAAAGTTCCTTAAACTTTGTCTTGAAAATAATTCCTAATTTACTCATCCATCACCACTTTAGAAAAATGAAAAGTTTTTCATCCATCTTCCTTTCAAACATAATGAAGATATTAATCCCACAAAAGCTACAATCCAGGGATGCCTCCCTCTGATCTCTCTCTCGCCAAGTAAGAATGCACTCAATTGTTTAGGCAAGATCTCATAGAACCCACTACTTCAAATTGGGCTTGTCAAGCTTTTTATGTTGAAAAACAATCTGAATTAGTTCGTGGAAAAAAGAGATTAGTCATTGATTACCAGCCACTTAATGCTTTCCTTAAGGATGATAAATTTCCTCTTCTAAAGATCCAGTCCCTATTCATTCATCTTCAAGGTGCAAAGGTATTTTCAAAGTTTGATCTTAAAGCTGGTTTTTGGCAACTTGCTATTTTACCAGAAGACCGTCCCAAAACAGCCTTATGTATCCCTGATGCCCATTATCAGTAGACAGTCCTACCCTTCGATCTTAAAGTTGCTCCCTCATTATTTTAAAAAGCAATGGTTAAGATCTTTTCTGCGATCCTCCATCATGCTTTGAACTACATTGATGATATCCTGTTATTTTCCCACAACCACTAAACACATCAACAACTCCTTTCAGATTTCCTAGAAATCGTGCAGACACATGGCATCATGCTTTCTGAAAAGAAAAGTAACATTGGAAAGGAATCTATTGACTTTCTTGCTATGGTCTTAAAAGATGGCCACTACTATCCAGGACCACACATTGCAGCTGAATTATTAAAGTTTCCAAACATTGATCTCAACAAAAAGCAAATTCAACAGTTCCTTGGAAATGTTAATTATGTCAGAGACTTTATTCCTAAAGTTGCCGTCCACACCAGCTAGCTATCATGCATGCTTAAAAAGAACACTCCATCATGGGGTCCGGTCACCTCCTCCACTCAGAATTCCCACTACCGGCCAACGCATCCTCCAGACAGATGCTAGTGATGACTTTTGGAGTGCCATCCTTTTGAAAAAGCCAGGTGACTCAGAGTCCTATTACGCTCACGCAAGTGGACAGTTCAAAGATTCAGAAAAAAATTACCACGTGATTTACAAGAAAATTCTTGCAGTAAAATATGGAATCAAGAAATTTGAGTTTCATCTCATCAGCCAAAATTTCCTCATCAGAATGGATAACAGTTCGTTTCCAAAGATCTTTGACTTCAAGAACAAATTGCTTCCTGACAAGCAGTTACTCAACTTAAAGACATGGTTTGCAAAGTATGATTTCACAGTCCAACACATCAAAGGTGTTAAGAATCTTATCCCTGATTTCCTCACCCGTCCATCTATAAAAAGCCATGTTCTTATCTCTTCTATCAAAACCATCCCAGTTATAGCCATGTATCGCTCATTCCATTTCAAAGCTCTAACCCAAAAAGTTTTCCAAATCAAGATTTTGTAAAAAAATTCCTTTATAGGTATATCATGAATGTTCACAGAACCAAACCAGAAAGGTTCCCCTCTTTGTGTTAGAACACCTATTTCTCATTGGCTTTACTATTGTTCCAAATCTCACCATCTCTGAAGATGAGTAATGGTACATGAGGTGTCTAACAGTCCTATTTGCTACAAAGCTCGTTTTCCCTGTCAGACCAGTCCTTAGGCATATCTCCACACCAGATCATGCCCCTACACTTCTCTGGACACTCCTTGAATGGTTTTCACCACTCACTTGGTGGCGTAAATAATTGTAAAATATTTCTAACTTTCACCAGTTAGACAGAATTCCAGATCATGAAGCATATATGTGGACTTCGGTATTCATAGTTCATAGACCATATTTCCAACATCTTGAAACAAAAGACCATTGGACACAGGACATGGCATATGAATGGAAAACTTTCTCTCATCTTTTCCCTCTTAACCATGATCCTACAATCATCTCCACTCTCAACGCCTATTTATTAGAACTCAACAATGTCCAACCTGTACCAAAAAAATTCATCATACATCCATTGGTCCATCTCACACTCTTGAAATCATACCACGCACCCAGACATGTACTCCAGGATCTAGTTCCAGTCCTCATGGAATTCTTGTTCGTGAACAACGGCCTGACTACACTAATGTTCTCTCCTAAGACGCCCAAGATGATTGGGAAGACTTCCAGTCTTTATTGCCGACACAAGAAACTCAGTATATTGTCACTGAACCAGGTTCTTCGTCTACTCCAACTTCAGCACAAAGAAAAGAAAGCCCAGAGTTAGATGAAGACTATCTGATCTACCAAGAGATCCAAACAGCAAAAGACGAATATGAAAATGAAACCGGTGACGTGTCCCCATCCAGATTCCCCTCAACTCCATAATCACCTCACATGGCTACAGAGTCATCCGGGAATCTCGGTTTTTCCTGCTTTCAATAAAAGACATGGATCCTACCTTGTCTAAAGTGTGTTTTAACTTGTATGCTTTTGCTTTTGCTTTAATTATGGCTTACTTTTGCTTTATGCTTAAAGAAAAGATAAGGGTCATATCTTATCTTTATCTTTATCTTTATTCAGCTTTCTTGCTCTATTTAAGAGCTCTTCCGTCCTTGTAAAATTCAGATTGCCATTAATAATATTTATAAGCTTTCAAAACCTTATGGCTTACTAAGTTTCCCTTCTTCTTCTAGACAACGAAGAAAATACTTGAGTTTTTAAACTAAGAGTGTTCATCTCTATTTTTTTTCTATACTGAGTATGTTATACACTTTTCTTTCTTAAAGGATTCTGTGTATCAGAAAATTCCTTATATATTTATAAAACTGTTTTAAAATAAAAACTGTTTTCTCACAACGTTCACCCTCTTTGAAGGTCAGAGGTGACCTGTTTTTGGGTGGTATCGTGATCAATGATTTTTTTGCCTTTTTTCTGGTTTTATATCTCAAAGATTATAGGTATATCAGTTGGAAACCAAAAATTGCGAACTACTGGTCCAAAGGATAGTCTAGCACTATCATAGTTCAAGTATAACAATGCCATGTACCGGTGAAAAGAGAAGGTTGTGCTTTGTCAGCATCAATTCTGGCCAATTCTGCTTTCAGCTTTCTAAGCTCTGCTTCTTTCTTATTGAATTCTGGACCCCAAATATGATTGTTGATCATCGGGCAGACAGATTCCAGGAGTTCTTAGCCTAGATTGATGTTCAAATTATTAGACTTGGTGCAAACACTCAATCAATCCTCCGAGAGTTCATGTCCCGAACTATTGGATCTTTGTTTGACTGGTTTGGGACAATTACAATTTGTCCAAATCCCTGACACTCCTACTGCTTTGGGACTCATCTATGAGCAATATCTAGGTGAACTATCTACAGCCCAAGAATTGGCAAGAAGAGAGTTCCATCAAATGAAATGCTGTTCTCTACAACAGAAAGATTTGGATTTTCATTATAAAAGGATGTCTAGTCTTTGTTACAAGCTCAATGGCTTCAATGATCCCACACTCAAACATGTTTTTGTAGCATCGTTACCCAAGGAGTTGTTACCTGAGCTGCAACAACAACTTAAAGTGCACAATCTGGAGGTATCCAATTTATCTCTCGGAAAGATTTATCAATTTGCCATAGGTTGCCTTGAGAAACTCTGTGACCAGAAAGAATTCTTCAAAGATCTCATGAAGGATAAACCACCCTTTAAGAGTGCATGCAAAAAACCATATGTTAAGATCAAGTGCAGAGATGACAAACATTGCACATGTATCCCAAAGAAAAAGTCTCATTTCCACAAGTACCCAACAAAACCCAAACACAGGTCTTCCAAACACAAAAAACCTTATAGGTTTTTCAAAAGAAAAGTCCCAGCTCGAAACTACAGAACCAAAGGCAATCGATGCTTCATTTGCAAGAATAAATGCCACTTTGCAAAAAATTATCCTAACCAACCAACCAAAGTTGTGCGCCTTATTAGCCACCTTCAACAATCCTCTATGATTTCTTATAATGAGGATATTGAGTCTCTTTTTACTGAGCAGGATGACTATGATGATTTCACTACTTTTGCATTAGATGATTCAAGTGAGTCTTCAGAATTTGATAATATGCCCATCATACACACAGTCCAACAACTCTCTGTGTTTCCCAACAGGCACCCATACCTTCAGTCAAGCTTCAGTTGCTGCCTTTTAATTTTGATAAACCAATCTCTCTTATTGGTTTCATTGATACAGTTGCTTAGAGAAGCATGTTAAATCCTTTCATACTTCATTTCCATTGCTGGAAAAACCTTACTGAATATTTCAGAGCTACAAATGGTTAGTTGTTCCAAACCAAACTTCTTACCAAAAAGCCAGTTGGAATTCAGTTCTTTCCCAATTGTGTCCTTTGGGTAAACATTGTCGATTCGGATTTACCTAACAAAGATCTTCTCATAGGATTTGATATTCTTCATCTCATAAAAAAACTTCAAATCACTGCATCTAGAATCAAATTTAAGCAAATGTCCCAACCATATACAGATGTTTTACGTCTGTTTGCTTTGTCTGATACACCTCCTTCCTACACTTCCATAAAAAACCAACTTCTCCCCTTTTGTCCAAAAAGTCATAATTATTCTCCCACGTAATTCATCTGGTGATGACACCCTCTGATCTCATATTAGCACAGACGAAATGTTCTTAACTCCTAGCCCAAGGTCTCATTGAACCAAACCATTCTGATTGGGTCTGTCAAGCTTTTTATGTTGAAAAAAGGTCAAAACTTCTTCGAGGAAAAAAGAGGCTAGTTATTGATTATCAACCTTTGAACTATTTTCTCAAAGATGACAAATTCCCACTACCCAAGATCATAACCCTTTTTGTTCATATTCGTGACGTAAAAATATTTTCCAAATTCAATTTAAAAGCCAGATTTTGGCAACTTGGGATCCATCCATCTGATCATCACAAAACAGCGTTCTATATCCTAAATGCTCACTACCAATGGACCGTAATGCCTTTCGATTTAAAGGAAGCACCCTCTTTGTTCCAAAAGACAATGATCAAAATATATGAACCCATTCTACAACATGGCATGATCTACATTGATGACATTTTACTATTCTCAAAAGATCATGATTCACATAAAAAACTGCTTTGTGAATTCCTGTCCATAGTAGATAAGCATGGCATTTTGCTTTCTGCTAAGAAAAGCATTATTGGCCAGCCCTCAGTTGAATTTCTCGGGATGATTCTCAAAGACGGAAACTTCTAGCCTGGACCACAATTGCCCAAGAACTTCTCCATTTCCCCGATCAAGGTCTATCTCACAAACAAATTCAAAAGTTCCTTGGAATTGTGAATTATCTCAGAGACTTCATTCCACATGTTGCTAGCCACACAAGCCACTTCATTCCACATAATGCTTAAAAAATCAGCCCCTCTTGGGGTCCCATCAGGACTAAAGCAGTCTAAGAACTCAAGCAACTCTACCAATAGCCAGTTCCATTAAAGATACCCACAAATGGCCAAAGAATTCTCCAGATAGACGCAAGTGATAATTACTGGGGAGCAATACTTTTGGCAAGATTAGATGACAAAGAATACTACTGTGCCCACGCCAGTGGTCAGTTTCAAGAATTGAAAAAACACTACCACGTCATCTACAAATAAGCCTTAGCCATGAAATATGGAATTCAGAAATTTGAGTTTCATCTAGTTGGCCATAACCTTTTGGTTAGATTGGATAACTTATCTTTTCCCAAGATTCTAGACTACAGGAACAAGACACTACTAGACAAACAGTTTCTCCGTCTCAAAAATTGGTTTACCATGTATGACTTCACAGTCCAGTATATAAAAGGAGACAAGAACCTGATCCCTAACCTTATATCCAGACCTCCTCCTAAATTAATTCCTAGTTCTTCATCCATTTTAGTCACCTCTCTACTATGTTTGGAAGACATGTGTTTGGGTTTTGCTGGGTACTTGTGGAAATGGGACTTTTTCTTTGGGAAACATGTGCAATGCTTGTCATCTTTGCACTTGATCTCAAGATATGGTTTTTTGCATGCACTCTTAAAGGGTGCTTTATCCTTCATGAGATCTTTGAAGAATTCTTTCTGCTCACAAAGTTTCTCAAGACAACCTATCGCAAATTGATAAATCTTTCTGGGAGATAAATTGGATACCTCTAGATTGTGCACTTTAAGTTGTCGTTGCAGTTCAGGTAACAACTCCTTGGGTAAGGATGCTGCAAAAACATGTCTGAGTGTGGGATCATTGAAGCCATTGAGCTTGTAATAAAGACTAGACATCCTTTTGTAATGAAAATCCAAATCTTTCTGTTGTAGAGAACAACATTTCATTTGATGAAATTCTCTTCTTGCCAATTCTTAAGTTGTAGATGGTTCACCTAGATATTGCTCATAGATGAGTCCCAAAGCAGTAGGAGTGTCAGGGATTTGGACAAATTGTAATTGGTGATACTAGGTAAGACTTTCAAACCAGTCACACAAGGATACGATAGTTATGGACATGAACTCTCGGAGGACTGATTGAGTGTTTGCACCAGGTCTAATCATTTGAACATCAATCCAGGTAGAGAATTCCTGGACTAAGTACGTGGCATTGTTATAACATATCAATGACAACAGAGTTATCCTTTGGACCAATAGTCGCATGCTCGGGTTTCCTACCGATATACTTTAAAACAAATCCGACTAGGTGACCAGTAGGGGTGACTGTCGCACACTTACCACTCAGACATGAATGCCACCACGGCACTGGGGAAAAAAGTGAACTATGTTTAAACTGTCTGGAACTGGGCTTAAAGAGAACTTTTTGATGCACAAGATCTTATGAGAACCATCAAGGGAATACCATTAAAAGTTCAAGTGATCCTTTACACATTCATGGAGGCTCAATTACAAGAGCAAGAGCCAAAAGATGCAAGTTGCTTTAAATGGATTAATTGAGAAACTATGGATTGAAAATTCAATTCAAAATGCAAGACATCATGAATTGGGCTTGAAGAGAAGATAAGGCATTGTTGGCATTGTTCAAGTTATTGGGCAGCCAAATACACAATTTGTATCAAATGCAGAAAGGTCAAATTTAGAATAACAACTGTATTGATTAAGCCCAAAGTAATGTGTAAGCTATATACCGTTGGAAAGATAATTAAGTTAGCTTTCCAATAAATTTTACAGAGCTGGCTTTGGAGTTCTCTAGAAGGAGTTATGACCAATTCATTACAGCTTGGTCATACCTGGGATTTTCAACGATTCCTTTGTTTTTCAACTTCATTTCTTTGTTTTGTTTCAAGTTTGCCAATGTGTAAGGTAAGTCTACTATCAATGATGGTGGGCTAACATTAAGTTTGTCAATGATAGCATTAATTATAGTAGGCTAAGATTAAGTTTGTCAAAGATAGCATTAATTATGGTGGGTTGGTGAAGACTTTTGAAACATCCTTTGACAAACCTACTTGGAGGGTTGTTCTAATATTTCCATTTGTATTTTTAGGATCTTGGGTTTCTTTTAGCCTATTTAAATTCAGCAACCTTGTTATGTAATAATATTATAGATTAATGTTATTTAAATTTGAAAGATTATTCTTTCTTTGGTTCTTTTGAGAACTAGTGAACTTATCAAGAATTTGCATTCTTATGGCGTTCCAAATTTAGACTTATCACTCACCTTCTCATCTATTTCTTGAGTGTGGCATCAATACCATTCTCTATACCTTTGGTTCATATTTTCTTAAGCATTGGGTCAAGGTTTTGTTTATCTTAAATCTGTTTAGAACTTTCTTGGAAAGTTGAAACTACAAATTAAGTGTGGGATTGAAAGTTTCATTGTGGGATTTGCATCATTTGGTATCAGAGCTAGTTTCTAATCAGGTTTGAATGTCTTATTTATTTTGATCATAAAAAAACAGAAAAAAAGAAAAAAAAGATAAAAACGTACAAAAAAAAAGATTACAAAAGGATTCAAGTATTTCTACTTTCATCAAATTGAATTTTAGTTATTCATTTTCCTTGACATAGTTTGACACATATCAATTGTGTTTCTTTGCTTGCTTGCTTTCCTTTCTTCAATTTCCTTTTCATTCTTTGTGTCCTCTTAATTTCTTTTCTTTGTTAGTGTGCTGGATTGTCATATTTGGTGTGCCACTTGGGTTTTTTTTCTTGATTTTGTTTATTTAGTTCAATAAAGAACTGAAAGAGAGAATTAAGTGTGGTAAAAGGCAAAAGTTTGTGAGATCATTAGAGGGTAAAAGCCAATTTGTGTGTTAAACATGAGAGTTAAGTGACATGAAATTGAGTGAAACACGTGAGGGAGTGTTGTGAGGCCTGTTTGCTAACATTCTTTTCAGATCACAAATATGTCAAAAGATCAAGAAGGTGTAGACTAATCAATCATGCTCAAAGCCATGCAACAACAATTTAAGCACATGAATCTGATGTTTGGAGAGATCCGTGACAAATTGGAGAGGCAAGACACTGCCATAGCCAATCTACAAAGGGGGCAACAACCAATTGCTTCTAATGTAAGAGGTAATCAAGGGCGTGCCGTCATGGGAGAAGAAGATGGTGATGACATAGATGATTTTGATGACCAGGCTACCGTTGACATGCGTGGAAGAGATAATAGAAGGGCAAGATGTATAGATCGTGATTTGGGGAGTATAAAACTGAAAATTCATTCTTTTCAAGGTAAAAATGATCCGGAAGCTTATTTGGAGTGGGGAAAAAAGGTGGAGCTAGTATTTGATTGCCATAACTACCCTGAGGAGAAAAAGGTAAAACTATCTGCTGTTGAATTTACTGATTATGCTATTATTTTGTGGGATCAACTTGTTTTGAGTAGGAGATGAAATTGTGAAAGGCCTATAAACACTTGGGAGGAGATGAAGGCCATCATGAGGAGGAGATTTGTTCCTAGTCATTATTATAGGGAGTTGCACCAAAGCCTTCAAAGTCTTACACAAGGTTCTAGAAGTGTGGAAGATTACCACAAGGAGATATAAATAATCATGATTCAAGCCAACATTGAAGAAGAACGAGAGGCCACTATGGCAAGATTTTTACATGGTTTAAATCAAGATATTACTAATGTGGTTGACTTGCAGCACTATGTTGAGTTGGAATGACAACTAAAAAAGAAAGGTTCCACTAGAATCAATTTGGGTTCATCTTCCTCATGGAAGTCAAAATGAAGCAAAGATGAAAAGATTGTTTCAAAGCCTAAGATTGAGCCAATCAAGGATCATAAAGAGGGAGGCAACCAAAGGAAAGGTAAATCTGATTCCCAACAATCTAGAAATAGAGATATTAAGTGTTTTAAATGTTTAGGGACAGGTCATATTGCATCTCAATGCCCAAATAAGAGAGTAATGATCTTGAAGGATGATGGTTATGTCGAAACCGAGAGTGAATCAGATGATGATCCTATGCCACCTTTGGACAATGCTACTGATGGGTAGAATACCCTGTTGATGGTAAATTGATGGTTGCTAGGCGTGCTATCAACATGCAAGTTAAAGAGGATACAGAGGTACAACGTGATAACATGTTTCATACTAGATGCCACATTAAAGATAAGGTATGTAGTATGATAATTGATAATGGAAGTTGTACTAATATAGCTAGCACTAGTTTAGTTGAAAAATTAAATTTGAAAACTTTGAAACATCCGAGGCCATATAAGCTACAATGGCTGAATGATTGTGGGGAAGTTAAAGTAAATAAACAAGTGCTGGTTTCATTCTCTATTAGAAGATACAAGGATGAGGTTCTATGTGATGTAGTACCCATGCATGCTGGACACATTCTTTTGGGTCGACCTTGGCAATATGATAGGCGTGTGACACATGATGGATACTTAAATAGATATTCTTTTGTAATGAATAAAAGGCAAATCACTCATGTACCATTAACACTTAGGCAAGTGTATAAGGATAAATGTCAATAAAATAAAGAGTGATATAAAAAATGAAAATAAGAGTACAAAAGAAAGAGAGATTGAGAGAAAAGCATGTGAAAAGATAGAAAAAAGTATTGTTGAGAGAAAAGAGAGGCAACAAGTGAACTTGTTTGTAAAAGAGAGCGCGGTTAAAAGGGCTTTCTTTTCAAAACAGTCTATCGTTGTACTTTTGTGCAAAGAGGCTTGTTTACACACAAATGAGCTTAACTTTTCTTTGCCTAGTGCTATTGTGACTCTTTTGCAGGACTTTGATGATGTGTTTCAAAATGAAGTCCCTAATGGTTTGCCACCTATTAGGGGAATTGAGCATCAAATAGACTTCGTCCCTAGAGCTACCATTCCTAATAGACCTGTATATAGAAGTAACCCTGAGGAGACAAGGGAGCTTCAAAGGCAAGTTGAAGAACTCTTGGAAAAAGGATATGTGAGGAAAAACATGAGTCCATGTGCGGTACCAGTTTTACCAGTGCCCAAAAAGGATAGAACATGGAGGATGTACATTGACTGTCGTGCAATTAAAAAATCACTGTAAAGTATCGACATCCTATTCCTAGACTTGATGACATGCTTGATGAATTGCATGGTTCTTGTGTGTTTAGTAAAATTGATCTTAAAAGTGGATATCATCAAATTAGAGAGGGAGATGAGTGGAAAATTGCCTTTAAAACAAAATATGGTTTATATGAGTGGTTAGTGATGCCATTTGGGTTATCTAATGCACCTAGTACTTTTATGAGGTTAATGAAGCATGTTTTGCGTGCTTTTAATGAACCATGTCTTTTGATGCAAAAAATGAAGGTGATAGCTTATGCCTCACAACAGCTAAAGACTTATAAGCAGAATTACCCTATCATGATTTAGAATTAGAAGCAATAGTTTTTCCTCTTATAATTTGAAGGCACTATCGTCATGGCAAAATGTGTGAAATATACATAGATCATAAAAGCCTTAAGTACTTTTTACATAAAAAAAGATAAATATGAGGCAAAAACAGTGGCTAAGTTGGTCATAGATTATGATTATGTGATAAACTATCATCTAGGGAAAGCTAATGTTGTTATAAATGCTTTGAGCAGTAAATCTTAGGGACATGTGGCTGCATTTGTTATCTCTTAAAGGCAAATTTTGTCTGATTTACAAAATCTTGGCATTGAAGTCATTGAAGGTAATAATAAAGCATATATAGCCACTTTATTCGTGCAATTTAAAGAATCAAAGAGGCACAAAGTAGTGAGTTATTCTTGAAGAAGATCATGAAGTAAATTCCTATATGAAAAAGGCCAGGCACTATAGTGTCTAATGATTGAGCGTTATGATTTGAGGGAAGACTTTGTGTGCCAAACATTCGTGGGTTCAATTGAAGCTCATGGTTCTCCCTATTATGCTCAATGGGGAATAAAAAATTGTACCGTGAGCTTCGAGCTATCTATTGGTGGGCTAATATTAAGAGGGAGATTGCCAAATATGTCGAAGAATGCTTGACATGTTAGTAAGTCAAGGTTGAGCATTAAAGACTGTTTTGACTATTACAACCCTTAATAGTGCCCGATGGATGTGGGAACACTTAGGCATGGATCTTGTTTCTAGATTGCCAGAAACAAACGCTATACACCATTTGGGTGATTGTAGATAGATTAACCAAGTCTACGCCATTTTATTCTTTGAACAAGACTTATTCTATGGATAAGTTTGCAGAATTGTATGTCAATGAGATTTTAAGGCTTCATGGAGTGCCCATTTCTATTGTTTCAGATATAGAGCCGCAATTCACCTCAACATTTTGGACTAGTTTGCACAAGGCTATGGGCACCAAGTTGAATTTTAGCACTGGTTTTCACCTAGAAACCGATGGACAATCTGAGAAGACCATTCAAATTATCGAGGATCTATGAGGGCCTGTTTGTTGGATTTTAAAGGTAGTTGGGACAAACACTTACTCTACAATAACAATTTTAAATCTTCCATTGGAATGGCTCCTTATGAGGCACTTTATAGAAGAAAAGGTAGATCTCTGATTCATTGGGATGAGGTTGGAGAAAGAAAAGTTTTGGTACCTGAGATTTTACAACAAACTTGTGAAGCCATTGAGAAGATTAGAAAAAGTAACTTCATGTAGCAAATGAGCTATGTTGATAATAAGAAGAGGAACTTGGAGTTTGAAGTGGACAATAACATGTTTCTCAAAGTAGCCCTGATGAAGGGAGAAAGAAAGGAAAGTTAAACCCAAAGTTTATTGGAACTTTTGAGATTCTTAAAAGGGTAGATATCATTATTCGGAGTTCAAATCAGAGATGACCTCACCTATGAGGAGATGCCTATTCAAGGCTTAGATCGAAAAGAACAAAACTTGCATGCTAAGAAAATAGCCTTGGTGAAAATTCTATGGCGAAATCACTCAAAGCAAGAGGCAATGTGGGAAGGAGAAGAAAAAATGTGCACAAAATACCCCTAATTGTTTGAGTAATGAATTATTGAATTTTGAGGAAAAAATTCATGTAAGGGGAAGAGGGTTGTAATACCCGAAAATTAAGTAATTATTATAATATTTTTATTGCATTGTTATGATTATAAATTTATTTATGTATTTGATTGTTAAATTTTTCTTTATTTTTTATTAAGTCATTATTATTGCTATTATTATTATTTTACTATTAATATTAGTACTGGTATTAACATAAAATTAGTACTCGGACTTATTTGTTATTGGGCCAGGTTTTAGCTCAAGCCCATTTTCGTCATTTTATCATTACTAGGAAAAAATTGGAAAAACTAGCTATAAATAGATGGCTCTAGGAGAGAAAATGAGAGCGAGCCTCTTCTCTTCCTTCTTCATCGGCCAATGAAGAAGTTTGAGAGGTGGATAAAGATTTTTGGGTGGCTTATATCATTGGATTGTAAAAATTGTTGGATAATTGTGGAGATGATTAAGGTATTTAAGTAGTTTATTTCTTGTGTAATCTTAGATCTCTATGATTATATGTTGGGAGTTATAATTCTTGATGTTATTGCATGATTTTCATGGGTATTATGTGTTGGGGAATTATTGATTAAATGACAACCTTGAGGATTAAGGAAATATTGTGCTGGATTTTTATGACCGTGACTCACTGGGAAAATTATTTAAAATTATGCATTTTAAGTTAAGAAAATTTGTTCATATTCGCTGAAGTAGACATCTTGGGTGTTACTTTGTTTCATTCAAAAATGAAATTTTGAATGAGGCCTATGATTCTAGAAAATTAACATCTTCGTGTGCTGTAAGATTGAAAAAATATTTAGATTGACCAAACCTTCTCAAAAATTTATGAAACTTTCCAGATCTAGTTTATCATATTCAAAATTGGGGTCCTAATTCCTTTTATTTAAATTTTTGTTAATTGATAATTAAAGGATACTCAATTTGGGATTCTGGATTTCAGGACATAATAGTCTTCAAATAAAATTTATTTTCAGCAGATTTTGAATGAATTTGACTTTGAAATTTTTTAGTATCTATATATTAATGTGTTTATTTAAGCCCCAGAAAACTTAATAATTTTTAATTCTTATGTGATTTTATAAAAATTGGAGATTGAAGACTTGCCATTATGTTTCTACATTGTGAGAATGAAACCTTTTAACGCATAAAATCATAGGAAATAGTTTCTAGAGATGAGTAGATTATTACTACACTCTTATATAAGTATGATGTTCATGGAAGCTTATGAGAACCATCAAGGAGATACCATTAAAGTTTCAAGTGATCCTTTGCACATTGATGGAGGCCTAATTACAAGAGTTAGAGCCAAAAAGATGCAAGCTGCATTAAATGGATTAATTGAGAAAATATGGATTGAACATGCAATTCAAGATGCAAGACATCATGAATTGGGCTTGGAGAGAAGACAAGTCATTGTGTGCATTATTTAAGCTATTGGGCAGCCAAATACACAATTTCGATCAAATGCAGAAAAGGCACATTCGGAATAAATCTGGTATTGATTGAGCTAGAATTAATGTGTAAGCTATATACCGTTGGAAAGATAATTAAGTTAGTTTTCCAATGCATTTTACAGATCTGGATTTAGAGTTCTCTAGAAGGAGTTATGATGAATTTATTACAGCTTGTTTAGGCTTGGGAATTCAAACGACTCCTTTGATTATTCAACTTCATTTATTTGTTTGGTATCAAGTTTATCAATGTGTTAAGGAAGTCTACTATTGATGATGGTGGGCTAGCATTATGTTTGTCAATGCTAACAATAATGGTGGGTTTGTGAAGGCTTTTAAGGCACCCTTTGACAAACCTATACTTGGAGGGTTGTTCCAATGTTTCCATTTGTATTTTTAGGATCTTGGGTTTCGTTTAGCCTATCTAAACTCAGCAACCTTGCTATGTATGACAATGAAGAGATTAAAGTTATTTCAATTTGAAAAATTATTCTTTCTTTGGTTCTTTTGAGAACTAGTGAACTTATCAAGAATTTGCATTCTTGTGGCGTTCCAAATTTAGTCTTATCACTCACCTTCTCATCTATTTCTTGAGTGTGGTGTTAATATCATTCTCTATACATTTGGTTTATGTTTTCCTTAAGCATTGGATCAAGGTTTTGTTTGTCATAAATCTGTTTAGAACTTTTTTGGGAAGTTGAAACTACAATTTAAGTGAGTTTCAAAGTTTCATTGTGGGATTTTGTATCATTTGGTATCAGAGCTAGTTTCTAATCAAGTTTGAATTTCTTATTAATTTTGATTATCAAAAAAAGAAAAAAAGAAAAAAAATGTACCAAAAAAAAAGATTACAAAAGGATTCAAGTATTTCTACTTTCATCAAATTGAATTTTAGTTATTCATTTTCCTTGACATTGTTTACACACAAATCAATTGTGTTGCTTTGCTTGCTTGCTTTCCTTTCTTCAATTTCATTTTCATTCTTTGTGTTCTCTTAATTTCTTTTCTTTGTTAGTGTGCTGGATTGTCATATTTGGTGTGCCACTTGGGTTTTTTTTTTCTTGATTGTGTTTATTTAGTTCAATAAAGAACTAAAAGAGAGAATTAATTGTGGACAATGGCCGTAGGGTGTGTGGAGCGTAAGTGCACAAATGGTGTCAATCCCACATCGCCTGCAAGCGAGGTCCTAACATTGGTTATAAGCTCTAGGCAGCCCTCACCCTTTCAGAACACTTTTTGGGCTGAGTTAGGCCCAGACCCAACGTGCTTGGGACTTTGAGTTTGAAGAAGGTTGTTCGGATGAGCTGAAATTGTCTGTGGAGGGTAAACTTGCTTTTGAGACTGAATCTAAGTCACTGTTTTGAGACTCAATCTGCTGATTATGGTATTGGTAGGCTGGAGCTTTATCTTTCTTTGGAGGCTTTGGAGTTGCTTTAGGAGAGTCTTCTGGAACTTGAAGATCTTCATTGGGTGAAGGTTTGGAGATTTTGACTTTTGATTTAGATCTTTTTGATGAAGCAGGTTTTGGTGGTGGAACTGAAGGAGTGGTTGTGGAATGGAGATGGGAAAGACCAAAGAATTGGTCGTAAGTTGACTATTTAGGAGGATTGTAGAAAGGCTTATATGAGGTAAATAGTGGTGTTGGTATAGGTATGGACTGGGTTTTGGTGAAAATAAAAGGTTGTGCTTTGTCAACATCAATTCTGGCCAATTCTGCTTTCAGCTTCCTAATCTCTACTTCTTTCTTATTGAATTCTGGACACCAAATACAATTGTTGATCATCGTCCTGAGATCAATATCCAGTTCAAAGATTCTAGTATTCAGATTTGAATAGATATGTTCAAGCCGGGCAGTGATTATGTCCACATTCGTTTCTATTTGTGACACCTGTGATGCCCTTTTGTCAATCTTTTTACCAAGATGGTGGATAGCTTGGTTCTAAGCACTGGCATTTTGGTTCTATTTGTGTGCTTCTGGTTGTCCTAAAGGTGTAATTGGTGATTGAACATAGGGTTGAGAAACAACTTTGGTTTGAGGATCTGTATGTCTTTCAAGTGGAGGAAAAGATTCTTGGTAGGATTGGCTAGAGGGCGAGAATATCCAGTATGACTTGATTGTTGGTTATTGTGTAGGAACATGTTTGGATGAGGACTCTTGTTGTATCTGTCTGAGTGCTTTGTTGTAGATGTGTAAATATTGATGTGACTCTGGATTATCTGGTTGTTTTGGGGAATAGGATCTACACGGAGTTTTAGGAATAGAGGGCTTTTTCTTTCTCCTTCGTCGTCTTCGCATGATTTCTAAGTCTTCATCATCATCTGTGTCATCCAGGCAGGGACAATCTGGATTTACACATATGGGCTTTTGGAACATCCCATAGAAAGTGACGGTTGACTTTGTCAGGATATACAGGATACCCTTCTGAGGAAAATCCATAGATTGGAAGATTCGACTCTTGTCTAGTAGAAACTGTTGTAATCATAGCAGTATAGGAAAGCCGTAGAGGATCTGGACTTGGCTTATCTGGAGTCTGAAAAGACAATTTGACTTGTCCGTCTGATCTTCTTTCGAAGACAGCTTGAGATGTCTGGACAGGTTCTGAATTCTAATGGAATTGCTCATAATTGGTAAGCCATTCCAAAGGCATGAGTTTGAGCAACTCTTGTTTTTTAATTTGTTTGGGAATTTGGATTATGGTTGGTATTGTCCCTATGTCTGCAAGGATCATTAGTGCATCACTGGTTGTTTGTGCAGTTGGGAGATCTAGCGCATGATTTTGCAATCGATACACTATTTGATGATGGAGTGTGGCTATTTTAGCAGTGGATGTTTGTTCTGCTCCTTGAAGTTGGATTTGGACTTTCAGTGTTGTGGGAAGGTTGAGATCTTCTAGGGACATGTTGAAATTTGGGTATAAGGTTAACAAGACATTACCAGCATGGAGAGTGGTTAAAACAGTCCCAATAACAGCATGTTGATACTGTTTAAACCTTGTGTCAAGGAAAGCAATTCTGGCTGTGACGGGTAAGCATTTTCTGCCATGTAAGGTGAGGATAAGTCTGACACCACCTAGATAGAGGTGTGTATACCCTTCTCGTTTCCAGTTGGTTACGAGATCTGTTGGTATATCCATAGTGACGTATTGTTCACTTTGAGAGGCTTGTAGAGTGCACTGCTCAAGTCGCGAGGACTGGATGTATTATTTGGGAAGAGGTCTTTTTGTGGAGATTAGGGCTCTGATACCAGTAGGTGTACATGTACGTGGCGTTGTTATACCTGAACTATGATAGTGCTAGACTAACATTTGGACCAGTAGTCCGCAAGTTCTGGTTTTCAGCCGATATACCTATAATCCTTGAGATATAAAACCTTCAAAAGCAAAAACCATTGATCACGATACCACCCGAAAACAGGTTACCTCTAACCTTTAAAGAGGGTGAACGTTGCGAGAAAACAATTTTCTTTTAAAACGGTTTTATGAATAAATCAGGACTTTTTTTATACACATGATCAGTATAGAAAATAGAGATGAACGCTCTTAGTTTAATAACTCAAGTATTTTCTTTATTACCTAAAAGAAGAGGGGAAACTTAGTAAGCCATAAGGTTTTGAAAGCTTAGAAATATTATTGATGGCAATATGAATTTTACAAGGATGGAAGAGCTCTTAAATAGAGTAGGAAAGCTAAAATAAAGATAAAGATAAAGATAAAGATAAGACAGGACCCTTATCTTTTCTTTAAGCATAAAGCAAAAGCAAACCATAATTAAAGCAAAAGCAAAAGCATAAAAGTTAAAACACACTTTAGACAAGGTAGGACCTATGTCTTTTATTAAAAGCAGGAAAAGCCGAGATTCCCGGATGACTTTGTAGCCATGTGAGGCTATTATGGAGTGGAGGGAAATCTGGATGGAGACACATCACCAGTGTCATTTTCATAATCGTCTTTTGCTCTTTGGATCTCTTGGTAGATCAGATCATCTTCATCTAACTCTTGGCTTTCTTTTCGTTGTGCTGGAGCTGGAGTGGACGAAGAACCTGGTTCAGTGACAGTATACTGAGTTTCTTGTGTCAGCAATAAAGACTGGAAGTCTTCCCAATGGTCTTGTGCGTCTTGGAAGAGAACATTGGTGTAAACCCCACAAAAGCTTCACACCCGGGTATGAGAACTAGGATTCCATGAGAACTAGCACTGGATCCCGAAGTACATGTCTGGGTGTGTGGTATAATCTCAACAGTGTGAGATGGACCAATAGATGTATGGTGAATGTTTGTTGGAACGGTTTGGACATTGTTGAGTTCTAACAAATAGGCTTTGAGAGTGGAGATGATTGTAGGATCATGATTGAGAGGGAAAGTTTTCCATTCATACACCATGTCCTGTGTCCAGTAGTCTTTTGTTTCAGGATGTTGGAAATATGGTCTGTGAACTATAAATACCAAAGTCCACATATCTGCTTCTTGGTCTGGAATTTTGTCTAACTGATGAAAGTTAGAGATATTCTACAACTATTTACGCCACCAGGTGAGTGGTGAAAACCATTCAAGGAGTGTCTAGAGAAGTGTGGGTGCATGATCTAGTGTGGAGATATGTCTGAAGACTGGTCTGACATGAAAAACGAGCTTTGTGGCAAACATGACTATTAGAGATCACATGTACCATAACTCATCTTTAGAGATGGTGAGATTTGGAACAATAGTGAAGCAAACGAGAAACAGGTATTCTAAACACAAAGAGGGGAACCTTTCTAGTTTGGTTCTGTGAACATTCATGAAATACCTATACAGGAATTTCTTTGCAAATATTTGATTTGGAAAGCTGATCGGAAAGTGAGATTTAGAGGAAAAACTTTTTGGGTTAGAGCTTTGAAAGGGAGTGAGCGATACATGGCTATAACTGGGATGATTTTGATAGAAGAGATGAGAACAGGGCTTTTTATAGATGGACGGGTGAGGAAATCGGGGATAAGATTCTTATCACCTTTGATGTGTTGGACTGTGAAATCATACTTTGCAAACCATGTCTTTAAGTTGAGTAACTGTTTGTCAGGAAGCAATTTGTTCTTGAAGTCAAAGATCTTTGGAAAAGAACTGTTATCCATTTTGATGAGGAAATTGTGGCTGATGAGATGAAACTCAAATTTCTTGATTTCATATTTTACGGCAAGAATTTCCTTGTAAATTACGTGGTAATTCTTTTTTGAATCTTTGAATTGTCCACTTGCGTGAGCACAATAGGACTCTGAGTCACCTAGCTTTTCCAAAAGGATGGCACTCCAAAAGTCATCACTAGCATCTGTCTAAAGGATGCGTTGGCTAATAGTGGGAATTCTGAGTAGAGGAGGTAACTGGGCTATCTTTTTTAGCTGCTTTACAGCTTCTGTTTGAGCCGGACCCCATGATGGAGTGTTCTTTTTAAGCATGCATGATAGCTGGCTGGTGTGGACTGCAACTTTAAGAATAAAATCTCTGACATAATTAACAATTCCAAGGAACTATTGAATTTGCTTTTTGTTGAGATAAATGTTTGGAAACTTTAATAATTCAGCTGCAATATGTGGTCCTGGATGGTAATGGCCATCTTTTAAGATCATGCCAAGAAAATCAATAGATTCCTTTCCAATGTTGCTTTTCTTTTCAGAAAGCATGATGCCCTGTGTCAGCACGATTTCCAGGAAATCTAAAAGGAGTTGTTGATGGTGATATTCTTTTCGAGAAGCTTCAATTGATGCTGCTGGTTCGCCAATGAACTGCTCATAAATGACTGCAAGAGCTTGAGGAATGGTGGTTTGAATAAATTAGAGGTGTCTGTGTTTGCCTAAACTTTCAAACCAATCTCGTAATGAGCCAGTAAATTTGGCACAATACTCATGGAGAACATTTTGTGATTGTGCATGAGGTTGTGTCATTTGAACATCAATCCATGCAGCAAATTCTTAATATCGAGCCGGCCATTTACGATGGAGGATGTCATCAAATGTAAACCAAGGTGAAGAGGATGGCTTAGAAGAAGTTTCATAAACCGGAGGAGCTAGAGCTGGTGGAACCGGTTCTATTTGGGAGCCTTGGTCATCATTATTAACATTAGAAGATTGTTCTATAATAGGAGTAGAGGTACTGGAATCTTCTATTTTTGAGATCGTTAGAAGGAAAAAGCCAATTTGTACATGAGAGTTAAGTGACATCAAATTGAGTGAAACACGTGAGGGAGTGTTGTGAGGTCTTTTTGCTAACATTTTTTTTCAGATCACAAATATGTCAAAAGATAAAGAAGTTATAGACCAATCAATTATGCTCAAGGCCATGTAACAACAATTTGAGTGCATGAATCTGAGACATTGTCATAGCCAATCTACAAAGGGGGCAATAACCAATAGCTCCTAATGTAAGAGGTAATCAAGGGCGTGCTGCTATGGGAGAAAAAGATGGTGATGACTTGGATAATTTTGATGACCAGGCCACTATTGACATGCATGGAAGAGATGATAGAAGGGCAAGACGTATAGATCATGATTTGGGGAGTATCAAACTAAAAATTCCTTCTTTTCAAGGTAAAAATTATCCGAAAGTTTATTTGGAATGGGAAAAAAAGGTGGAGCTAGTATTTGATTGCCACAACTACTCTGAGAAGAAAAAGATAAAACTAGTTGCTATTGAATTTGAGTACGAGAAGAAATCGTTAAAGGCCTATAAACACTTGGGAGGAGATGAAGGCCATCATGAGGAGGAGAATTGTTCCTAGTCATTATTATAGGGAGCTGCACCAAAGGCTTCAAAGTCTTACACAAGGTTCCAGAAGTGTGGAAGATTACCACAAGGAGATGGAAATAATCATGATTCAAGCCAACATTAAAGAAGAACGAGAGGCCACTATGGCAAGATTTTTACATGGTTTAAATCAAAATATTACTAATGTTGGAAGACTTGGTTCACAAGGCCATGAAAGTGAAACGACAACTGAAAAAGAAAGGCTCCATTAGAACCAATTTGGGTTCATCTTCCTCATGGAAGTCAAAATGGAGCAAAGATGAAAAGGTTATTTCAAAGCCTAAGATTGAGCCATTCAAGGATCATAAAGAGGGAGGCAACTAAGGCAAAGGTAAATCTGATTCCTAACACTCTAGAAATAGAGATATTAAGTGTTTTAAATGTTTGGGGACAAGTCATATTGCATCTCAATGCCTAAATAAGAGAGTAATGATCTTGGGGGATGATGGAGATGTTGAAACCAAGAGTGAATCAGATGATAATCGTATGCTACCTTTAGAGGATGCTAATGATGGTGTAGAGTATCCTGTTGATGGTAAATTGATGGTTGTTAAGAAGATACAAAGGTACAACATGATAACATCTTTCATACTAGATGCCACATCAAAGATAAGGTATGTAGTATGATAATTGATGGTGAAAGTTGTACTAATGTGGCTAACACTAGTTTAGTTGAAAAATTGAATTTGAAAACTTTGAAACATCCTAGGCTATATAAGCTACAATGGCTGAATGATTGTGGGGAAGTTAAAGTAAATAAAAAAGTGTTGGTTTCATTCTCTATTGGGAGATACAAGGATGAAGTTCTATGTGATGTAGTACCCATGTATGCTGGACACATTCTTTTGGGGCGACCTTGGCAATATGATAGGTGTGTGACACATGATGGTTACTTAAATAGATATTCTTTTATAATGAATAAAAAGCAAATCACTCTTGCACCATTAACACTTAGGCAAGTGTATGAGGATCAAATGTCAATACAAAAAGAGAGTGATACAAAAAAAGAAAATGAGAGTACAAAAGAAAGAAAGATTGAGAGAAAAACAAGTGAAAAGATAGAAAAAAATATTGTTGAGAAAAAAGAGAGGCAGCAAGTGAACTTGTTTGCAAAAGAGAGCGAGGTTAAAAGGGCTATCTTTTCAAAACAGCCTATCGTTGTACTTTTGCGTAAAGAGGCTTGTTTACATACTAATGAGCTTAACTTTTCTTTGCCTAGTGCTATTGTGACTATTTTACAGGACTTTGATGATGTGTTTCCAAATGAAGTCCCTAATGGTTTGCCACATATTAGGGGAATTGAGCATCAAATAGACTTAGTCCCTGAAGCTACCATTCCTAATAGACCCACATATAGAAGTAACCTCGAAGAGAGAAATGAGCTTTAAAGGCAAGTTGAAGAACTCTTGGCAAAGGGATATGTGAGGGAGAGCATGAGTCCATGTGCGGTACCAGTTTTACTAGTGCCCAAAAAGGATGGGACATGGAGGATGTGCGTTGACTGTCGTGTAATTAATAAAATTACTGTAAAGTATCGACATCATATTCCTAGACTTGATGACATGCTTAATGAATTGCATGGTTCTTGTGTGTTTAGTAAAATTGATCTTAAAAGTGGATATCATCAAATTAGGATTAGAGAGGGAGATGAGTGGAAAACTACCTTTAAAACAAAATATAGTTTATATGAGTGGTTAGTGATGCCATTTGGGTTATCTAATGCACCTAGCACTTTTATAAGGTTAATTAACCATGTTTTGCGTGCTTTTATTGGTAAATTCATAGTTGTATATTTTGATGATATTTTGTTCTATGGCAAAGGCTTAGATGAACAAATTGAACATTTGCAAAGTGTATTAACTGTTTTAAGGAAGAAAAAGTTATATGCTAATTTGAAGAAGTGTTCCTTTTGTATAAATCAGATTGTTTTTCTTGGTTATGTTGTAAGTGCTAAAGGAATTGAGGTTGATGAAGAGAAGGTAGAGGCTATTAAAGAGTGGCCTACACCTAAAAGTGTAAGTGGGGTAAGAAGTTTTCATGGTTTGGCTAGTTTTTATAGAAGATTTGTGATAGATTTTATTGACTGAAAATTGTGAAGAAACGTGTGGGATTTAAGTGGGGTAGTGAACAAGAAAACGAGAAAGGGCATTTAATCTAATTAAGGAGAAATTGGTTTCTGCATCATTACTCACTTTACCTGCTTTTGCTAAAACTTTTGAAATTGAGTGTGATGCTTCATGTATAGGTATTGGAGCTGTTTTTATGCAAGAAGGACATCTAAATTCTTATTTTAGTGAGAAATTGAGTGGAGCAGCCCTAAACTATCCTACATATGACAAGGAGATGTATGCATTGGTGAGAGCATTAGAAACTTGGCAACACTATCTTCTACCTAAATAGTTTGTTATACACACTGAGCACAAGTCCTTGAAGTATTTGAAAGGGCAAGGTAAGTTGCATAAGAGACATACTAAATGGGTTAATGCACAGGATCCTTAGGTTTAAGGCAAGTGCAGAGCATACTCAATATAGAAAATTAGAGATGAGCGTATCTTTATTAATCCATATAATTACTTTGATTCCTAGAAGAGAGAAAAGATTTAGAGAAACATGATGGAAAGAAAACCTGAAAATATATTCCAAATTAACTCCTGCCTTACAAAGTGATAGAGAGATCCTTATATAGAGATCTCGAGGAAGGAGAGATAAGGTGGGACCCTTATCTTTTACAAAAGCATAATTATTAAAGCACATCACGCCAAAATTAAAAAGGAAAAGCATAAAACACTCTTTAGACAAGACATGACCCTTGTCTAATTATTAAAGCAAGCTTTGATAAAGTTTAAAGCAAAAGCTGAGATTCCCATTTATGTCAACAATTATGGAGTGGGTGGATATCGGGATGGAGACAAGTCGTCTGTGGCTTTTTCATAATGGCGCTTGGCACGAAGTATTTGTCTTTGTTCCAGATATTCTTCAGCTTGTTGATATTTTTCTTCATCAACTTCAGACATGTTGTGTGGTGCTGATGGAGCAGGAGGGTCTGGGTTTGTGACAGTGTAGTGGGAATTTTCAGTGTGGAGGAGAGACTGAAAACCTTCCCATGGATCTTGAGCGTCTTGGAATAAGACGTTTGTGTAATCAGGACGTTGTTCCATGACAAGGATTCCTTAAGGACTTGAACTTGAACCTGGAGTACAGGCCTGTGTTTGTGGGATTATCTCAAGGGTGCGTGATGGTCCAACAGATGTATAGTGGATGTTTGTGGTAGGTGACTGAACATTGTTGAGTTCCATGAGGTAGGCTTGGAGAACATAGGTAAATGTTGTGTCATGGATGAGGGAATAAGGATGGAGATAAGTTTTCCATTCATAGGCCATGTCTTGTGTCCAGAAGTCTCTTGTTTCTGGGTGTTGGAAGTAAGGTCTATGAACGATGAAGACTGTAGTGAACATGTTGGCTTCTTATTCTAGCATCCTATCTAATCTGTGAAAAGTACACAAATTTTTGAGTTGTTTACTCCACCAAGTGAGTTGTGAATACCATTCTAGGAGAGTCCATAGAAGGTCTGGTGAGAACTCATGAGTGGTGATGTGACGAAGGACTGGCTTAACAGAGAAGACCAATTTTGTGGCATACAAGGTGGTGTGACACCACATGTACCATAACTCATCGTCACAGATGTTTAGGCAAGACAGGGTAAGACCTATGAGAAACAGGTTTTCCATACAGAGGTTAGGAAAACGATCAGGCTTTTTGCTTTGAACATTGAAGAAATACCGGTAAAAGAATTTCTTTGCAAAATCTTGAATCTGGTAGGCTGAGTGAAAAGAAATGTTCATGGGGAAGGCAACAGTAGTGGCTCAAGTTGGTCAATGATTATGATTGTGTGATAAACTACCATATAGAGAAAGCTAATGTTATTGCAAATGCTTTAAGTAGGAAAATCTTGGGGACATGTGGTTATACTTGTTTTCTCTCAAAGGTAGATTTATCAGATTTATAAAAGCTTGGCATTGAAGTGGTTGAAGCTAATGATAAAGCATAAATAGCAACTTTATCCATGCAACCTATTTTGATTGAAAGAATCAAAGAGGCACAAAGTAGTGATGACTTTCTTAAAGAAGATGAAAAAGGAAACTCCTACCGAAAAAAGGCGAGGCTTTATAGTGTCTAATGATGGAGCATTATGATTTAAGGGAAGGTTTTGTGTGCCAAACTTTCCGAAGTTGAAGATAAGAGAAAGAATGAAAGTGGCTCAAACCAAGCAAAAAAGCTATGTAGACAATCAAAGAAGGAACTTTGAGTTTGGAGCCACTTCAACTTAGAGATGATCTTACCGAAGAGATGCCTATTCAAGTCTTGGATCGAAAAGCGCAAACCTTGTGTACTAAACAAATAGCAATAAAAAAAGAGGCAATGTTGGAAAGAGAAGAGGAAATGCCTACGAAATAGCCCCAATTGTTCGAGTGATGAATTATTGAATTTCGAGGTTGAAATTCATTTAGAAGGAAAGAATTGTAATACCCGAAAATTAAGGAAATAACTATTAGTATTATTTTGATTGCATTGTTGTGAATATTGATTCATTCTTGTATTTGGACTATTATTGTTGTTATTTTTTCTATTTCTACTATTAATATCAGTATTAGTTGGTGCTTGGTGACATGACTCAAAAGTATTGTTTACTCCCAAGAATAAGAGTGTGTAGTTATAATGATAAGTGCATATTTTCTCTAAATTTTGCTATTAATTTCTCCATCTTCCTCTTGTTTTGGTCTTAAATATTCTAATTATTTTAGTTAATTTTTAATTTAGTTATTAAATTAAATTATATTTTATTATGTTCATTTTTGTCTAAATTTTTTTATATTTTATTATTGTAGATTTTTATTCTTAATTTAATATTTTTATATTATTTTAATTGATAGGGAATTGATTGGAGATTATGGATAAAAAAGGGCATGAAAAAGTTCAATTTGGGAAGCAATCAATATTAAATTTGAAAACAATTGCATGACCACAAAAAATAAAGTAAAGAACCCGTGACCAATAAGAATTTGAAAACCAAAATCAGAAGTAAATTTCCTCAAGCTTCAAATGGACATGCATTATTAGAAAATAAACAATCCACTTTGGCAGTTGCATGTGCATGGCAATAAAAAAAAAGAATGGAAATCCTAATGTGATTCTAAGTGAAGTGTACGTGCATGGCTAATAAGGAAAGCACATTAATAGCTTTAAATTGGAATTAGAATCCAAATTGTATTCGGTCAACCTTGGCCATTATAAAAAGTCAACCTTTGTGATGAGATTAAGGATAAAACTATCACAAGCACATGGGATGAGTCATATTCAGATCCTATTCAAGTTCCCGTCGGACCCGTTACAAGAGCTCGAGCAAAGAAATTTAAAAAAGCGCTTAATAGATTAATTCAAGCAACTTAGGCTCAATCAAATTCGTGGAGGCCCGTTAAAGGAATTGCACATGATATATGCGTGATTCATGCTCTTAAAGTTTCCAAATAATCACTTCCATGAAATAGAAAGTTGGTTTGCATATTATGGCGAGAAAATATACTATTTTCCTTTTTCATATACTTTCTCGTTTCTTGAGGAGGCTATTAGGGAAACAAATCAGTTAGTTCTATTTTAATCACCAAGTTTCCATTTAATTGATATAAGACATTTAAAAGCAATTAGGATCCTGATTTGATTTAGATTCTTTCCTATCTATTTAGATTAGGATTCTGATTTGGTTTAATTTATTTCCTATTTACTTAGATTAGGATTCTGATTTGTTTTAGATTCTTTCCTATTAGGGAAGATTCAGATTCAGATTTGATTTTTGGTTTAGGATTTATTTCCAAATATTCTTGTAACCAACCCTAATAAAAAAGAAGCTTTTTTGATGCAATTGGTGAGAGAGTTAATTCTCTTTGGTTCTTTACGAACTCTTTGAACTTATCGGATTTCCGTGGTGTTCAAACTCTTCACTTATCAATCAGACCATCCATAGTTGATTGTGGCGTCTTCACATACCAAGGTTTGTGCTTTCAATAAGCATTTGGTCGAGGTTCCATTCCATTCCTAGTTTAGATTCGATCTTGGGAACTAAATTGATTAGGGTCGCGTCAGTTCTTGACGGGGTTCGTATCACTTTGGCTTTTGAATAGACACACACAATCGGCAGCAAAGAGGAGAATTGGAGATTGTAGCAGCAAGAAGAGAAGAAGAAAAAAAAGAGGAAGCCGCACAAACCCAAGAACTAGAGGCAAGTGCTGGGTAATCTCCATGACTGATTTTATCAACTTTTTTATTCATATTTCAATTATGTTAGGCTAAATTTTCTATTTGGTTGAGGGTGAATTCAAAATCCCAAACATGATATATAATTAATATTCAATTTCTATCATTCAATTTATTTAATTGACACTATTTATTTTCTTCTATAATTAATGTTTATGATTTTATTCTCGTCTTATTTGAGTGACCAATTAGATAGGATTTGAATAAATTCTATTACTAGATTAAAATTCTTAATCCGTGATTGTCTCGATATTTAAATCATTAGTAGCAAATTGGAATCAGTGATTTCAATTAGAGAACATAATATAGGTTAAATAATCTGAACTTGTGTGTTTATTGCTTAGATCAATCTAATAGTTTTCTCTATTTAAAGAGCTTATTTTAAATTATTTAATGGTTAGAAATTAGATGAAGAGTTTGAAGGAAAGATTGAGATTAACAGAGCTTATTGTGTCTAGGGTTGATAGTTTCAATAAAAGTTGATGATAGAATTGATATATTGATTATGTGCATGTTTAGTGATGGCGAATGATCTTTTGACCAAAGTTTTCATCATTATTATTTATTTCTCCTTTAATTAGAGTTTTTATTACATTATTGTTTTCATAGTTTTACTTTCCTTATTTCATTAAACCCCCTTTTTAGTTATAGTTGGCATTTTCTTTAGTTAAATTAATTCATATTATTATTTTTTAAGTCTTTGTTTTAAAGTTTATAATAAATACAATTAGCATAGTGTTCATGGGACCGATCTTTATTCGCTATGTACTAGTTTATATCATTAGTAAGGTTCTAAATTTGGTGTACCCTAACAACAATATCATATAATATAACCCGGTGAGTCCGGGGTCGAACCACAGAGATTTTAAAATTTATAGTCAATTATTAAACAAAGAAAATTAAATGTGGGAAAAGAAATTATCAGGAATCAATCTAAAAATATGCTAAGTTTTCGGGATCCACTCTCAGATTTCAAATTATAATTGTAACACTCTCTAACAGTTGTATTTTGCATTTATTTTGCCAGTTAATTCTTAACTAACCATTAGTGTGAAAAATATGGGACCAAGTACCTAATGTACCACAACTATATTGAAGTGTCAACATAATGTCAAAATACCACATAAATCTGAAGAGATCTAGATCTATAAATTAACATAACATAAAAGAAACTGGTAAGGAAGAAAAATATAATAATAAAATAAACTTTAAGACTCACTTTAAGAAAGTAATTAATCAATAATTTGAATCCTTGAGCTTCACCTTTTACCTCAGTTGAGAAAAATCATCCACTCATATTGGAAAGCAAAACACTCATTTTATTTCACTAACTTCTGAAATATATTTACAAGAGAATGAACTACAAAAAAGGAAATTTCTCAAAGCCTCAATCACACCTTCCTCTCTTTTGTCCCCTGTATGCCCTCTCGGCCTGCATCCCATCCGCTTGCCTTTTATGGGCAAGGAACCCATCCTCTTCTTTTATTTTATTTTATTTTTTATAATATATATACATTGAAATGTGTGATTGTCAAGTGGCAAAATGACCACTACCATTTTCAGCCATCTTAGACTCCAATTTATCCAAAGTTAGTCTAGTTAGTAAAAACATCACCAAGACTGAGACATTCCATAATTGTCAACTATTCCATCCCCTAGCCTGAAGGAGACAATGTCCCCAATGTCTTAGAAGAAAGAAGTAGAATTTAGAAGACATTACCAGGCCAATGCTAAAAAATATTTATAAATGGAGAGTTAAATCTAATTTACACCTTTTACGAGAGTTACTGCCATCATCATCAGTTGGCCAATTCAATGCCAAAGTCATAGGATCTTGCTCTACTCTGTAAGCTTGCACCAGTATGAGCACAAATAAAGAGTTTTTTCACTCAGGATGGAATTGAATATCTCTTTATTACATGATTAAGAAATGCTAATAAGCCATTATAAAAGTTATTAACATTCAACAAATCGATGAGTTTTTTATGGATATTCAAATGAGCTCACGAAACAAATGTAATTAGCGCCTCTAAAGTTGCAAGATCTCCTGGCAAGAAATTGAAGAAAGTGTTATTAACATTGAATAAGTCTAAATTATCGGTTTTTTCACTTACATTGTTGATTAATGCGCTCATTATTCTTAAATTACCTTAACGCTCCCCTAATAAATTTTTATTTTAAAATTAATTTGTAGTATGTTAATTTTTATATCGTAAATATTTCAGGAATAAAGAGGGAATTGGAACTTAACGCAGAAACAAAGAAGAATTGCTAGAGCTATTTGAAATGCATTATTGAGATGTAATTAATAAAATAAATAAATATTTCCAAAAAAAAGGGCAAAGTCAGCCATGAATATCACACATTTCAAGGTATATATATTATAAAAATTAAAATTAAATAAATAATAATAAAATAAAAGAAGAGGATGCATTCCTTGCCTATAAAAGGCAAAGGGATGTAGGCAGAGATGGCGTGCAGGGAAGAGAAGAGAGGAAACTGAGACTGAGGTTTAGAGAAATTTTTTCTTTTGTATAGTTCCTTCTCTTGTAAAATATATTTAAGAATTTTACTAAACAAAATGAGTGTCTTGTTTTCCAATATGAGTGGTTAATGTTTTAAGTTAAGGTGAAAGGTGAAATTCAAGTATTCAAATTATTGATTAATTACTCTCTCAAAGTGAGTCTTAAAGTTTATTTTATTTGTTGTATTTTTCTTCCTTGCCATTTTTTTAATGTCATGTTAATTTGTAGATCTAGGGTTGTCACATTAGGTACTTGATCCCATATTTATATTGCTCAAACTCATGCCTCTTGAATGGCTGACCAATTATGAGCATTTCCACAAAACTTTGAACCAGTCCAAACAACAAAAGCCACGTTTGCAAGAAGCTTGGGAGAATATAGACAACTCCAATTCATGCAATCATAGTTGGTACAACAAGGTGGTGGGACACCACATGTACCAAAGTTCATCCTCACAAATTATAGTGGCCAGGTTGATAGTGGCCATCTTGAATCACCATGCCAAGAAAGTCAATTGATTCCTTTCCTAAGCTGCTTTTCTTTTCGGGTGAACATTGCGAGAAAATAATTTAATTTTATAAAAATCGATTTTGGAGGATAAACAGGACATTTCTGATGCACAAGATCCTTAGGCTTAAGGCAAGTGTAGACAGGTTTATGAAACTTGGAAGGAAAGAATGAGTATTCTATTTTACAAGCTAAATGGGTTCAATGAACCTTCTCTCAAACGTGTCTTCATAGCCTCTCTTCCTTCTGAGTTACAACATGATCTCCAAGCCATCTGTCGCGCATGCTCAAACAACAGTGCCCTCCATGGGGCCCAGCACAGACAGAAGCTGACATAATAATTTACTAGCAAAATAAATGCAAAATACAAATGTGAGAGAGTGTTATAACCATAATTTGAAATCCGAGAGTTGATTCCAAAACCTTAGCATATTTTTAGATTTATTCTTATTAATTTCCTTTCCCGCATTTAATTTTCTTTGTTTAATAATTGATTGTTAGATTTAAAATGCAATATGGTTCTACACTAAACTCACATGGTTATATTATAATTAGACACTCTTAAACTAAGGAGTAAACTACACTTTTGAATTGTGTTAAGTTTTTGGCACCGGTGCTCGAGAGTTTTCTAAATTTTGTGTCAATTTGTCTTTATTTTTTTTGTTCGTTTCTGTGTTTGTCATTTGATTTGATTTTATTTTATTTTATAAAACTTCAGTTAGCACCCCTCTCAATATCATCCATAAAATTTGTGAGAAACTTCATTTTAACCAAACAATTTTGCAAATCAATTCCTAAACCGAATTAGAACTTCGATCTTTGGACTTTTTGACTTAAAGACTAAATGAACTTGGACCTTTGGATTTTTTAGATATAACAGACATGGACTTGGACTTTTAAAATTACCATTAAGACCCATAAATTAAATTAATTATCTAATAGGTCCGTAATTATTAAAGGTTGTTAAAAAAATTATCCATACCATGAGGTAAGTATTCCTTCCCTTCATTCTTCTTTTAATTTTCATAATTTTTTTTGTTTTGTTATTTTATATGGTCAGTGTAGCTGCCTATCATTTCAATTTCAGTTTAATTATTCTTATTATATGGCTAGTTTTAAAATACCGCCTAAATTTTTACCTTTAATTATTTTGTTTTTATGGTTGGTTTAGCCACCTATTATTTTATTTCAGTTAATTAATTTTTCAGTTTATTTATTTTTATTTTTCATTTATTTAGTTTTTATTTCTGTACATTTATATTATTTGCTTATTTAACTTTCATTTTTGTTTTCAATTGTGTAATTTTAATTTGGTGTTTTATGCATTATCTATTTGTTTGTGCATCATCTTCTTAATTTAACACACGTCGTCAGTATTGCATGCGACGTTGGTCTTGTATAGATAGTGACAGATTAATTAGGAAATCACCTTTACCTGAAGCTCATAACCTTTCAGAGCATGGAAATAACCAAAGCTTTTCATGATAAAAGAATTTTTCAGAAAACATTTGAGATTGGTCAAAAAGTACTACTTTATAACTCTTATCTTCATTTGTTTCTAGAGAAGTTAAAGTTAAAGGATAAGGTTGTATGTGATGTAGTACCCATGCATGTTGGACACATTCTTTAGGGGCGACCTTGGCAATATAATAGGCGTGTGACATATGATGGTTACTTAAATAGATATTCTTTTGTAAAGAATAAAAACCAAATCACTCTTGTACCTTTAACACCTAGACAAGTGTATAAGGATCAAATGTCAATATAAAAGGAGAGTGATACAAAAAAAGAAAATGAGAGTACAAAAGAATGAGAGATTGAGAGAAAAACAAATGGAAAGATAGAAAAAAATGAGAATATTGTTGAGAAAAGAGAGGCAGCAAGTGAATTTGTTTGCAAAAGAGAGAGAGGTTAAGAGAGTTTTCTTTTCAAAATAGCCTATCATTGTACTTTTGTGCAAAGAGGCATATTTACATACTAATGAGCTTAACTCTTCTTTGCCTAGTGCTATTGTGACTGTTTTGAAGGAATTTAAAGATGTGTTTCCAAATGAAGTTCTTAATGGTTCGGCACTTATTAAGGGAATTGAGCATCAAGTAGACTTTATCCCTGGAGCTAACATTCCTAATAGGCCCGCATATAAAAGCAACCCCAAGGAGACAAAGGAGCTTCAAAGGCAAGTTGAAGAACTCTTGGCAAAGGGTATGTTAGAGAGAGCATGAGTCCATGTGCGGTACCAATTCTACTTGTGCCCAAAAAGGATGGAATATGGAGAATGTGCGTTGATTGTCGTGCAATAATAGAAATGGCTTCCAGATCATTTTTACCTTGAAAAGAAGGAATTTTCAGTTTCATACTCCCCAAGTCACAATCTAAGACAAACAAAACCTTGACCCAATGCTTAAGAAAGCATGAACCAGAGGTATAAAGGACGGCATTGACGCCACACTCAAGATGTAGATGAGAAGGTGAGTGATAAATCTAGATTTGGAATGCCACAAGAATGCATTGATAAGTTCACTAGTTCTCAAAAGAACTAAAGAAAGAATAATTCTTTCAAATTCAAATAATATTAATCTCTAATTGTCTTACATAGCAAGGCTGCTGAGTTTAAATACCCAAGATCCTAAAAATACAAATGGAAACATTGGAACAACCCTCCAAGCATAAGTTTGTCAAAGGGTGCTTCAAAATCTTCACCAACCCACCGTTATTAATGCTAGTCATTGAAAAACTTAATGCTAGTCTACCATAATTAATGCTATCATTGACAAACTTAATGCTAGTCTACTATAATTAATGCTATCATTGACAAACATAATGCTAACCCACCCTCATTGATGGTAGACTTACCTAAAACATTGAAAAACTTGAAATAAAACAAATAAATGAAGTTGAAAAAACAAAGGAGTCGTTGGAATTCCAAAGTCATAACTCCAAATCTAGATCTGTAAAATGCATTGGAAAGTTAACTTAATTATCTTTCCAATGGTATATAGCTTGTACATTAGTTCTACCTCAATCAATACCAGTTTTATTTTGAATTTTCCCTTTCTGCATTGGATCCAAATTATGTATTTGGCTGCCCAATAGTTTTAATAATGCCAACAATGCTGATGAGAACCATCAAGGGAATACCATTAAAGCTTCAAGTGATCATTTCCACATTCATGGAGGCCCAATTACAAGAGTTAGAGCCAAAAAGATGCAAGTTGCATTAAATGGATTAATTGAGAAAATATGGATTGAAAATGAAATTTAAGATGCAAGACATCATGAATTGGGCTTGGAGAGAAGACAAGGCATTGTGGGCATTAGTCAAGGTATTGGGCAGCCAAATACACAATTCGGATCAAACACAGAAAGGGCAAATTTGGAATAAATCTGGTATTGATTGAGCTAGAATTAATATGTAACCTATAAACCATTGGAAAGATAATTAAGTCATATTTCCAATACATTTTACAGACCTAGATTTGGAGTTCTCTAGAAGGAGTTATGATGAATTTATTACAGCTTGTTCAGGCTTGGGAATTCAAACGACTCCTTTGATTATTCAACTTCATTTATTTGTTTTGTGTCAAGTTTATCAATGTGTTAGGTAAGTCTACTATTGATGATGGTGGGCTAGCATTATGTTTGTCGATGCTAACATTAATAATGGTGGGTTGGTGAAGGCTTTTAAAGCACCCTTTGACAAACCGATACTTGGAGGGTTGGTTTCTTTTAGCCTATTTAAACTTAGCAACCTTGCTATGTATGAAAATTAAGAGATTAATGTTATTTAAATTTGAAAGATTATTCTTTCTTTGATTCTTTGGAGAACTAGTGTACTTATCAAGAATTTGCATTCTTGTGGCGTTCTAAATTTAGACTTATCATTCACCTTGTCATTTATTTCTTGAGTGTGGTGTCAATATCATTCTGTATACCTTTGGTTCATGTTTTCTTAAGCATTGGGTCAAGGTTTTGTTTGTCATAAATATGTTTAGAACTTTCTTGGAAAGTTGAAACTGTAATTTAAGTGTGAGTTTCAAAGTTTCATTGTGGGATTTCGTATCAAATGCCTTGTCTTCTCTCCAAGCCCAATTCATGATGTCTTGCATCTTGAATTGCATTTTCAGTCCACATTTTCTCAATTAATCCATTTAAAGTAGCTTGCATCTTTTTGGTTGTTTAACTTGGGCATATGATGTCGGCTTTGGGCCCACAATATACCGTTTCGAAGCTCTCAACGTAAGGAATGCAATTACAGCTTTATAATTGGTTTGTAGCCCTTCTTTTACTTTAAAAAGCATCCTCTCTGATGCTCACTACCTCGTTAGCTCGAATCAAGTATACCAAGGCTAATTCCTCCTCTTTTAAGCCCATTTTGAATATTGGTCTCATGCAAATTGAATTTGATTTGAATTTATCCAAAGTAGCTTGAACAAATCTTTGCATTACTTCATTAATCTTCTTAGTTCATGCTCTCGTAATTAGGCGTTTTGGAACAAGCAACGAATCTTTAATGCTCTGAGCACTCTAGATCACATCATTCTCTCTCTCCTCAAAAGGATTTATCCTCGAATCTGAGCTTGCGTCAAAGGGAGAAAGATCAGAAACATTAAATGTAGCAGTCACATTATACTCACCTAGAAGATCCACTTTATAAGCATTGTCATTGCTATGCTCAAGAATCTGAAATGGACCATTGCCTCGAGGGTGGAACTTAGATTTCCTCTGGGCTGGAAACCTCTCCTTCCATATGTGAACCCAAACCCAATCCTAAGTTCAAAAATCAAACATTTCCTACCCTTATTAACTTGAGTAGCATACTGCTCATTCTTTTTCTCAATATGAAGTCGTGCTTTCTCATGAATGGACTTGATCAACTCCGCTTTCAGGGGTAAATGAATCAAATCCATTGGAGTCAATAGATTAAAACCATAAACAATCTCAAATAGAGAATAAGAGATGGAAGAATGAGTGCTCCTATTATATGCAAACTCTATAAATGGTAAACAATCTTCCCAAGACTTCAAATTCTTATTAACGATAGTGCACAAAAGCTAAGATAAAGTTCTATTGACTACTTCAGTTTGGCTATCAGTGTGAGGGTGATAAGTAGTATAAAATAGAAGTTTAGTATCTAATTTACCCCATAATACCTTCCAAAAGTGACTAAGGAACTTAGTATCTCTATCCGAAAGAATACTCCTAGGAACACCATGGTGTCGCACTACGTCCCTGAAGAACAAATCAGCTATATAGGTGGCATCATTGACTTATGACATGGAATGAAATGCACCATCTTGCTAAATCTATCGACGATCACAAAAATGGAACCTCTTCCCTTTCGAGTCCTAGGCAGCCCTAAAACGAAATCCATAAGAATATCTGGCCAAGGTTCGCTAGAATGTAAAGGTGTATACAAACCATTTGGTAAAACCTTAGACTTGGCCTTTTTATGTATAATGCATCTATTATATATGCAAACAACATCATTTTTCATCTTAGGCCAATAAAATACTAATGCAATGTCTCTAAGGTTTTCTTAACCCCAAAATGACCCATCAAGCCACCACTATGTGCCTCTCTCACTAGCAACTCGTACATAGAACTATTAGTCACACAAAGCTTGTTTTTCCTGAACAAATAATCATCATGCTTATAAAATTTACTGAATCAACATGTAGTAAACACATTAACAAAATTAGAATCATTACCATATAACTCCTTAACATACTTAAATCCAAGCAATTTGGCACTCAAAGAATTAAGAATCACATACCTTCGAGATAATGTATCGACAACTAGGTTCTCTTTACCTTGTTTATACCAAATGACATAGGGAAATGTCTCAATGTACTCCATCCAAGTAGCATGCCTTCGATTTAACTTACTTTGGCTCTTTAGATGTTTTAAGGAATCCATGATCAGTGTGTATCACAAACTCCTTAGGCCGTAGGTAATGCTTCTAAGTTTCTAAGGCTTTCACAAGAGTGTAAAGCTGTTTATCATAGGTTCCTACCACAAGGCTGCTCCAATCAACTTCTCACTAAAATAAGCAATGGATCTTTAATTATGCATCAAAACAGCTCCAATATCTATTCCTAAGGCATCACACTCAATCTCAGTGTGATTAATATCAAGTAATACTAGAACAAACGGAGAACATAACCTCTCTTTAAGATCAATGAATGCTTTATCCTATTGAGTACTCCAAGTAAATGCAACATTCTTTTTGACAACATCAGTAAGAGGTGCGGCGATAGTGCTAAAATCCTTAATAAATCACTGATAAAAACTAGCTTTTAGGCATCAACCACTTCCTAATAGCCTTAACCTTCTCTTGATCCATCTCGATACCATTTGCACCAACAACAAAGCTAAGAAAAACAATTTTTTCCATACAAAAAGAACATTTCTTATAATTAGCGTAAAACTTTTCTTTCCTCAAAACATCTAGTACACATCGCAAATGCTCAATATGCTAATCTAAAGTCTTATTGTACACTAGGATATCATCAAAGTAAACAATAACAAACTGACCTATAAATGCACGCAGCACATGATTCATTAATCTCATAAAAGTACTAGGTGCAATAGTAAGACCAAAATGCATGACTAACCATTCATACAATCCATACTTGGTCTTAAATGCAGTTTTCTATTCATCACCTTCTTTCATGCGAATTTGGTGATAGCCACTTTTTAAATCAATTTTAGAAAATAAACAGGCTCCATGCAATTCATCTAGTATATCATCTAACCTAGGAATTGGATGGCGATACTTTACTGTAATATTATTGATGGCTGGGATATCAACACACATTTTCCAATTTCCACAATTCTTTGGTACTAATAGCCTCTTTCTCACGTACCCCTTGTTAATCAACACCATAACTTGCCTTTGAAGCTCTTTGGTCTTCTCGGGATTAGTTCTATAGGCGGGTCTATCGATATGACAGCTCCTGGTATCAAATTGATATGATGCTCAATGCCTCTAATGGATGGTAAGTCAATAGGCATTTCCTAAGGAAACACATCTTCAAACTCATGTAACAACACTAAGGAGAGGAGGGTTAGTGTCATCAAAGGTTAGATATGATTCTTTAAACACAAGCAAAACCATGAAATAGCTTGCTTTATATGCTTTCCTAATCTCACCAACTCCTGCAAAGAAGCTCTTTTCACTCTTTTCTTTTATCGCACTTTTGGGCTCACTCTTTTTCTTTTTCTTCTCAGAACTCTCAGCCTAACCTTTTTTGTGTTGTCCTTCCTTTTATCTCATTTTCATTTGATCCCCTTAGACCTCTTTTAAAGTTAAAGGAACAAACGTCACAATTCTCCCATCCTTGACAAAGCTATATTTATTCCTAAACCCATCACGTGTCAACTTCCTATCATACTGTCATGGCCTTCCTAGTAATTGATGCCCGGCATAAATAGAAACTACGTCACAAAGCACCTCTTCACTATACTTTCCAATAGTAAATGTTAGCAATACTTGCTTATTAACCTTGACCTCTCTACAATCATTTAACCACTACAATCTAAAAGCATGTTCCTTTTTGTTGATTATAATCATTCAAGTGGTCATGTCTAACCCTAACTTCTCTACAAGGGTAGTACTAGCTACATTGGTTCAACTTCCACCATTTGTTATCATACTATACACTTTGTTAGCCACAATGCATTTAGTATGGAAGATGTTCTCTCTCTGCTGCTCCATGTCATCAACACTCATTTGTGTACTCAAAGCATGCCTAGCAATTAGGGATTCATCTTTCGCAGGGTATTCGACATCGTCCTCATCACTAGCATCAATCAACTCTGACATCTCTCCACCATCACTCTCACTCTCACTCACTACTTCCCTAATATCTTGCATCACCATAACTCTCGTATTTGGGCACTGAGAAGCAATGTGTTTGGAATCCAAACACTTAAAGCACTAGATGCCCTGATTTTTCTATGGTTGAGATTCAGCCTTAGACTTATTTTTTCTATTGAAATCTTCTCTTGCCTTAGGTGGGTCAGTCTTAATTGCTTTATTTTGTCTCTCATTACTACTCCTCTTCGGTTTTCATGAGCTTGAAGACACCGAAATATATTTAGTTATACTATTTCTCTTCAATTGTCTCTCTATCTTCATAGCCATGTGGACCATATCCTCCAACTCCACATAATACTATAACTCCACTACATTCGTAATCTCTTTGTTCAACCTGATCAAAAATCGTGCCATTCTAACTTCCCTATCTTCCTCTACATTAGCCCTAATTATAGCAATCTTCATCTCCTTATGGTAATCCTCTACACTCTTCGACCCTTGGGTAAGGCTCTATAGCTTAAGATAAATATCCATGTGGTAATTGATGAGAACCACCAAGAGAATACCATTAAAAGTTCAAGTGATCCTTTGCACATTCATGGAGGCCCAATTACAAGAGCAAGAGCCAAAAAGATGCAAGCTGCTTTAAATGGATTAATTGAGAAAATATGGATTGATGAAAGACATCATGAATTGGGCTTGAAGAGAAGACAAGGCATTGTGGGCATTATTCAAGTTATTGGGCAGCCAAATACATAATTTGTATGAAATGCAGAAAGGTCAAATTCGGAATACAAAATGTATTGATTGAGCTAGAAATAACGTGCAAACTATATACCATTGGAAAGATAATTAAGTTAGCTTTCCAATAAAATTTACAGAACTGGATTTGGAGTTCTCTAGAAGGAGTTATGACCAATTCAACTTCATTTGTTTGTTTTGTTTCAAGTATTTCAATGTGTAAGGTAAGTCTACCATCAATGATGGTGGGCTAACATTAAGTTTGTCAATGATAGCATTAATTATAGTAGCCTAGCATTAAGTTTGTCAGAGATAGCATTAATTATGGTGGGTTGGTGAAGACTTTTGAAACATCTTTTGACAAACTTACTTGGAGGGTTGTTCCAATATTTCCATTTGTATTTTTAGGATCTTGGATTTCTTTTAGCCTAGTTAAATTCATCAACCTTACTATGTAATGATATTAGAGATTAATATTATTTGAATTTTAAAGATTATTCTTTCTTTGGTTCTTTTGAGAACTAGTGAACTTATCAAGAATTTGCATTCTTGTGGCGTTCCAAATTTAGACTTATCACTCACCTTCTCATCTATTTCTTGAGTGTGGCGTCAATACCATTCTCTATACCTTTGGTTCATGTTTTCTTAAGCATTGGGTTAAGGTTTTGTTTGTCTTAAATCTGTTTAGAACTTTCTTGGGAAGTTGAAACTATAAATTAAGTGTGGGATTGAAAGTTTCATTGTAGGATTTGCATCAGTAATGACTGGGAATGAACCACTTGCTCATAAGTGCTCTCAACTCTTCCCACGTAGCTATAGACTTTTCAAGATTCCTCCTCCTATTATTCACTAACTAATCCCACCAAATAATAGCATAGTCAGTGAATTCAATAACTGTTTGCTTCACCTTTTCTCCTCTGAATAATTGTGACAATCAAAAATCAATTGAACCTTCTTTTCTTACTCCAAGTAAGCCTCAGGGTCACTCTTTCCTTTAAACGAAGGAATGGTCACTTTGATTTTACCTAAATCCATATCCTCGTCATCTCTTCTATATCCCCTTTCTTGCTTGCCTCTTCTACATCTCACTCTATCTCTATCTACTTCGGATGCTCAATCATCGCCATCATCTTCCTGAAATTCATTCTCTACCTCATACTCATCCATAGGCTCATATCTACGCCTATTATTTCCCCCATTATATATTGTTTCATCATGTATAGCCTGTTACACTCTCTACTAGTTTACTCCCTCTGAATACTCTTAATCGCAGCCCCATGTTGCCTCAACTAATTTTCTATCTCTTTAAACCTCATATTCATCCTCTCAAATGTCTAGTGCATTGCTTTCAAAGTTAAAGTAAGCTCGACAATGGAAGGTGGAGCCTCACTTTTATCATTCATATTAGTTATTTGAAGTAAGCTGCAAAGAGATGTTAGCAAAAATATATAATAAATAAAAAGTAATAAACCTCACAAGCCTCATGTGTTTGCACTCGAGATACCACTCCACTCGTGTTTACACTCAAATAGGCTTTTACACGAAGCTATGCTCACACACTCTTACCTTTTATGACTTTTATATTTTCTCAGTCAATTTCTTTAGGAACTAATGACTCAATCAAGGGAAAGCACCAAAGTATAATCCCTTTAACAATCATAGTCCAAGAACAAGAATGAAAAAAAAAACTAGAAACAAAAAAAAGGAAACAAGATTAACAAAACAAATAAACAAAGGAGATCACCAAATATGATTATTATTATTATTACTATTACCCAATATTTTTTTTTGTAAACCCTAAATAAATTAAATTTGAATGAATTTAGGAAGGAATAGGTAAATTTTGCATATTTAAGGAGAATAAACTACAAGGATGTAAAATTGATAAAAAGAAACCCTAAAAACATTGTTCATGTCTTATGGTTCACGATTTTTTTTGGTTTTTTTAATACTATAAAAAGAATGAAAAATCTCAAATAAGAATTAAAAACAATTAAATAAATATGAATCTGACCTTTGTGCCTAAGCTCTGATACCAACTGATTACCCCTTTAAATAAGAACGTAAGAAAGCCAATATGATCAGAATTTAGATCAAAGATCCAAACCCTTGGGAAGTTAAGTCTCAAGAACCCAGATTTCTAAATATGACGCCATAAAGATTATCAATTCCTTTGATAAGTCAAAAGTTCTTTCAAGAACAAGTTGAGAAAATCCTATCTAATAATATCAAACTTAAGATTGTCAATGATGCATTCAAAGAACATAAAAGAGTGTTTATATAAGGTGGATAACCCTAATTTAACTTAAAAAAAGGAAAAACAACCCTAAAATTAAAACCTAGAGCCGCGTGGGCCTTGGCCTGCAAAGCTATTGATCTTAAACGGACCGTAACTTGGGCATATGATGTTGAACTTGGGCCCCCAATATACCATTTCGAAGCTCTCGGCGTAAGGAATGCAATTACAAGCTTAGAATTGATTTTCTAACCCTTGGGCACCATGTCGACCAGATCATCAACATCCACCAGAACCTCCACATCCACCATCCTCCAAGGCTCTCATTCACTTATTCTACAATGGTTACCACTGTTCAAACAGCTCAAAAAAGCTGCCAATTGCAGAACCATTTGAAGGTTTATGATCATTTTGGGATTGAGCAGGCCGGTTTGGAGCTGAGGATGCTTCGAGTTGATCTTCCTCAATATCTGAGGGTATTTCAAAGAATGGGTTAGTTCTTGAGGATTGACCAGGCTCAGTGTCTTCAGGTTGGGCCATAAGGATTCTAGTGATATCAGCATAAGATTTTTCAGAATCACTAGATGAGATAGAAGATGCGAGGGAAGAGTCTGTTTCAGATTAAGATGAAACGGCTAGATTGGAATCATAAGTTTGGTTTGTATCGGATGGGTCTGGGATTATCTATGCACTATATTGTTGCATTGGTGATTTATCTTTGGCCTGAGTTTGTAGTGGTTGAGGAGGAAGTTGAGTATAGATAGGTGGTTTTGGTTTTGTGATAGACAAAGGTGGATGAAAGGCTGTTTATCGGGTCGTGGATGAGGATAAGATGTGGATCTAGATGCTTTCGGTAGAGGATGCTTTCTAAACAAAGTATGTGTCATACCAAATAATTTGGATTGGTCTTGTGGCTTGATTGGGCTGATAGTGGGTAATGGTGGAGATGTGGTAAATAAGGTTGGCCTTTGCCTTTCCAACTCGATCTGTTTGAGTTCTGTCTTCAGCTTTCAGATTTCCTTTTCTTTTTTATCAAATTCTGGGCCATAATAGCCATGACTTAGCATGGCTCTTAATTCCGAATCTAGTTGAGAGATTCTAGATTAAAAATTCTGGTAAATTTGCTACATCTGGGAAGTGATCGAATCCATTTTAGACTCAATATGATCAGTTCGTAAACTGAAATGATTAACCTTTTTATGGATATCAACCAAGGTTTCATTTTGAGCTCTTGCATTTTGTGTTTGCCAGTTGAGAACAGCTTCAAAAGGTTTGGGATCTTCTAAGTGGCCTGTGGGAATTATGGCTGAAGGAATAAAGGGTTGGGTTATGACTTTTCGTTATGGATCAGTGTGGGTTTCTAGAGCAAGGAAATTGGAGGAATAATCTTGTGAGGTGGATAAGAACATCATACAAGGCATAGGCTGGCTGTATGGGTGGTGGGGATTGCTAAATATGGGATAGGATTTTGATTTTGTAATTTTTTACAATCCATCTACGTTCCTTCTAATAGACGGGTAAAAGAGCTGATGCTGGTGGAGGATTATGAGGTGGTTTCAGTTGGTGATGTGAACACGAAGTTTTAGGTTTTTTCTTTTTTGGTTTTCTTCTCCGTTGTTGGGCAATACATCTTCTTCCCAATCATCCCAACAAGGACAATCTAGGTCACAATTTCTTGATTCTGGGGTATCGCAGAGAAAATGGCCATGAAGTTTGGCAGGGTAGACAGGATATCCTTCTGAATTGAATCCTGCAATTGGCAGCTTTTCTTGAGTTGTTTGAACAGCGGTAACCATTGCAGAATAAGTGAATAAGAGCCGTGGAGGCTCCTCTGGTGCTGTTGGTGGAGATCGAAATGTCATTCAGACAGTTCCATCATATCTTCTCTCAAACATACTCTTTGTGGTTTGGATAGGAGAAGTATTGGTGTGGAACTTTTCATAATTGGAAATCCATTCCAAGGGCATGAGTTTTATGAGTTCATGTCGAGGGATCTATCTTGGAATATGGATGATTGTAGGGATCTGATCTGATTCTGCTAACACCATGAGGGTGTCAGAGTGGTGCTCAGGTGGAGGAAGATCTAAGGCATGATTCTGAAGCCTATAGACCAATTGATGGTGAAGAGTTGCAATTTTGGCAGAAGAGATTTGTTCTGCACCTTGAATTTGTACTTGAATTTGCAAGACAGTGGAAAGATTAGAGTCTTGAAGAGAAAGGTTGAAATTTGGATAAAAAGTGAGTAAAACACTTCCAGCATGAAGAGTGGTTCAGACAGTACCAATAACAACATCTTGGTAATATGTGAACCTAGTATCTAATATAACAAGTCTGGCTGTGACTGGTAATCCTTTCCTACCATGTAAGGTTAGGATTAGTCTGACTCCTCCGATATGGAGATGAGTATAACCTTTTCTTTGCCAATTGGAAATCAACTCTGGGGGAATTTCCAGAGTGACATATTGTTCAGCTATGGTAGCCTGAAGGGAACACTGATCTAATCTGCAGGATCGGATATATTTTTTAGATGTGGTCTTTTGGTGGAAACAAGAGTGCGGATACTGCGAGTAAAGGAGTGTGGGCGTTTGTAAAGATGATAAGGGCTAAGAAGTGGAAAAGAGGATTCATTGATCTGAGCAGATTCAGGGATATAGGAATATTTAACTAAATTTTTGATTTTATGGGCAGTGTGTTTAGAACAAGATTTTGGTAAGGAAAGTGTAAAAGAAAAGGAAACTGAAGTGATGACAGAAGAAGTAGAAGCTGTGTTGGAGGAAGTTGATACCATGAGTAGGAAATTCTCTCTGTCTTTGAAGACTCTATTTGAAAAGAAGTAGAAGCAAACTTATATCATACCATTTTAGTAGGAAAACAGATTAGGCTCCGATACCATTAGAAGTACGTGGCGTTGTTTACACCAGATCTACAACAGAACGAAGTCTGTCCTTAGGGCCAGTAGCCTGCAAGTTCTGGTTTCCAGCCGATATACCCAAATGGGGAACATAAAACTTTTAAAACATTTTCATTTTAGGTTATATAACCCAAAACAGACTTTTCTTTAGTCTAAAACAGGGTACCTAACCAAATAAGAAATTATCAAAAGTTTTCTGAGGCACAGGATCCTTAAAAGAGGCAAGTGCAAAGCATACTTCCTTAAGTTTCAAAATGAACAGATGTAAGTTTTCTTCTTATTTTTAAAAACGTTAGAGCTTCATTAACAGAGAGAAATGGGAGAATTTAAAAACTCATGATTATAGAAGGCTAGAGATTTTATTAATATTGTGCTTTCTCTTCTACAAAGCGAAGTTGAGGTGCCTTATATAGAAAATCATCAAGGACATGACCCCTTGAATGATTATAATTGACAAACAGGCACATGTTTTTAGAAAGTAAAGCACACCTTTTGAGAAAGTAAAGCACACCGACTAGGACTTTTACATAAGACAAATTAAAGTATGACAAACATGACTCATGCAAGCCAACTTTGAAAAAAGCAAAAGTAATAAAGACAAACTAACTAAAGCATGACAAGCATGACTCATGCTTTAATTATTATAAGCCAACGTGGAAAAAGTAAAAGACGCCAAATTGCATGAATCACGGAGATGAGAGATTCATGTAATCTTCATCTGATGAGCTGTCAGTTGCATCTTTATCTTGGGAAAAGAGGACTTTGAGCGATGGTGGATGTGGAGGTTCTGGTGGATGTTGATGATCTGGTCGACATGGTGGCCAAGGGGAAAATATGCTGAGCCAAGAAGAAGATGGATGTTCATTGGAGCCGGTTGGCGTGCTAGAACTAGCTTTCTTTGTTGGATCATCTGGGGCATGTGCTGGTGGAGTTGGTTGGAGGTTTTGAAAATGTTGGCTTAATGGCAAGAATGCTTCCCTTGAGTCTTGTGCATCTTGGTATAGAAAATCAGTGAAGTCTGGTTTTTTTTCTTTGATGATGATGCCCGTAGACTTAGGTTTGGAAATTACTGAAGGAGTGGGGATCATGATGATATCATGTTGTGGACCTAGGGAGGTATGAGAAATGTCTCTGTGTGGAGCAGGTTGGTGGTTTAGTTTACAAAGGAAATTATAGAGTTCCTTGTGGACTCTATCGTCTTGTTTAAGGATAAATGGGTGAGGGGTAGTGAACCATTCAAAGACTTGGTCTTAAGTTCAGAAGCATTTTGTGTCGGGGTGTTAGAATTATGGTCTATGAATAATGAACACAGACGTCCACATTTTTACTTTTGAGAATGACATACGTTTCAAATTATGGACTTGAGACAATTGTTGGAGTTTCTGTCTCCACCATAGAATAGGAGAGAACCATTCAAGGAGTGTCCAGATGAGGGGGGTTGATTTCTCTAGATTGAGCAAATATTCTAAGGTGGTTGTAACTAGAACAATTAGTTTGGTGGCATAGAGGACGATTAGGCACCAAATGTACCATAATTCGTCTTCTAAAGTTTCTCTAGAAGGATCTAGGGTTAAACCTGTAAGAAACAAGTTTTCGGGATGGAAGGTTGAAAACGGAAATGAGTTGGATAGGAGATAGGCTTTCATGAAAAACCTAAAATCAACTTTTTTTGCAAACTCTTGAATGGCAAAGACTGTGGTGAAAGTCTTTCAAGGGGAAAGGTTTTTTTAGTAAGAGCTTGTGAGGGAAGTGAAGTTGCCATGAAAATGACAGGAAAATGGTAATCAGAGGATATGAAAAATAAGGATTTCTCTGGTTTAGCAAGTCTTGAGAGCATATCAGGAATAAGGTTGTGGTCTCCTTTTATATGCTTCATTGAGAAATCATATTTTGAAAACCAGTCTTTTAATCTGAGCAACATCTTTTCTGAAACATTTTTTCCTTTGAAATTCATGATGTTGGGAAAGGCTGAGTTGTCCATTCTGACAAGAAAGTGATAGCCGATAAGATGATACTCAAACTTTTGAATACCATGCTTGACAGCTAAAATTGCTTTGAACGCACTGTGGTAATGGATTTGTGTGTGAGAGAAGTGTCCACTGGCATGGACAATAAAGTGTTCTTTGCCATGTGTTTCTTCAAGGAGGATGACCCCCCATAACTCGTCACTTGCATTAGTCTGCAATGTTCGCTTACCATCGGTGATGAGCTTTAATGGTGGCGGATTTTGCGTAATTTGCTTTAACGTTGTGATAGCAAGTGTGTGGTTATTATTCCACGAAAGTGGATTCTTCTTTAACAAGGCTGACAGCTGGCGAGTGTGGTGATCAACATGAGGGATAAAGTCCCTGATATAATTAATAATACCGAGGAACTACTGGATTTGCCTTTTACAAAGATTCTGATCTGGAAAGTAGATGAGTTCTTGGGCAATGTGCTTTCCTGGCTGATAGTGGCCATCTTTGATAGTCATTCCAAGGAATTTAATGTTATTGGTGGCAATGGTACTTTTCTTAGCTAATAACATGATTCCATTAGATTGAATAATATCATAGAACTTATTTAACAAATGGCGATGGTCATCTTGTGTTCCTAAAAACAACATTTTATCGTCAATGTAAATCAATGCACTATAAAAAATGGGTTGAAAGATTTGGACCATAGATTTTTAGAAAATAGATGGGGATGTTTTAAGACCAAATGGTAAAATTGTCCATTGGTAATGGACATTAGGAATGTAAAAGGCAGTTTTGTAACGTTCTGAATGCTTAATTTCAAGTTGCCAAAATCCGGATTTAAGATCAAATTTGGAAAAGATTTGAGCATTTTTTAGATAAGTGAACATGCTCTATCTTTTTGGCAAAGGGAATTTGTCATCTTGTAAAAACATGTTTAAAGGTTGATAGTCAACAACTAATCATTTTTTTCCTCTAACAATCTCACAATGTTTTTCAATATAAAAAGCTTGACAAGCCCATTGAGAACTAGTGGGTTCAATAAGACTTTGGGCTAGCAACTGAGAACATTCATGTTGGGCTAGGACTAAGTCGGAAGGATTCATTCCTGGATGGGTGGCTTTGGTTGGATTGACATTTTCATTCAACTTGAAAGACAATTGAACAAAGAAATGTGGATTTTTCCACAGAGGATTAGGATGGTGAAAGTCAGCATGAGACTCAAGACAAAACTTCAAAAACTTTGTGGAAATGTCTTGGAAAGGCTGGGAGGTTTCAGACAAACCATAAACCCTTCACCAATGTCCTTAAGCTTTATAGTTTGTCTGAAACCTCCCAGCCTTTCCAAGACATTTCCACAAAGTTTTTGAAGTTTTGTCCTGAGTCCCATGCTGACTTTCACCATCCCAATCCTCTGTGGAAAAATCCATATTTCTTTGTTCAATTACCTTTCAAGTTGAATGAAGATGTCAATCCAACTAAAGCCACCCATCCAGGAGTGAGTCCTTCCGACTTAGTCCTAGCCCAACAAGAATGTTCTCAGTTGCTAGCCAATGGTTTTATTGAACCCACTAGTTCTCACTGGGCTTGTCAAGCTTTTTATGTTGAAAAACATTCTAAGATTGTTAGAGGAAAAAAATGATTAGTCATTGACTATCAACCTCTAAACATATTTTTACAAGATGAGAAATTCCCTTTGCCAAAAACCCTTAACCAATGTCCTTAAACATTATGGTTTGTCTGAAACCTCCCAGCCTTTCCAAGACATTTCCACAAAGTTTTTGAAGTTTTGTCCTGAGTCTCATGCTGACTTTCACCATCCTAATCCTCTGTGGAAAAATCCACATTTCTTTGTTCAATTGCCTTTCAAGTTGAATGAAGATATCAAACCAACCAAAGCCACCCATCCAGGAATGAGTCCTTCCGACTTAGTCCTAGCCCAAGGTCTTATTTAACCCACTAGTTCTCAATGCGCTTGTCAATCTTTTTATGTTGAAAAACATTATGAGATTGTTCGAGGAAAAAAATGATTAGTCATTGACTATCAACCTCTAAACATGTTTTTACAAGATGACAAATTTCCCTTACCAAAAAGACAGAGCATGTTCACTTATCTAAAAAATGCTCAAATCTTTTCCAAATTTGATCTTAAATCCGGATTTTGGCAACTTGGAATTAAGCCTTCAGAACGTTACAAAACTACATTTTGCATTCCCAATGCCCATTACCAATGGACAATTTTACCCTTTGGTCTTAAAACAGCCCCATCAGCGAACACTGCAGACTGATGCAAGTGACGAGTCATGGGGGGTCATCCTCCTTGAAGAAACACATGGCAAAGAACACTTTATTGCTCATGCCAATGGACACTTCTCTCACACACAAATCCATTACCACAGTGTGTTTAAAGAAATTTTAGCTGTCAAGCATGGTATTCAAAAGTTCGAGTATCATCTTATCGGTTATCACTTTCTTGTCAGAATGGACACCTTAGCATTTCCCAACATCATGAATTTTAAAGGAAAAAATGTTCCAGAAAAGATGTTGCTCAAATTAAAAGACTAGTTTTCAAAATATGGTTTCTCAGTGAAGCATATAAAAGGAGACCACAACCTTATTCCTGATATGCTCTCAAGATTTGCTAAACCAGACAAATCCTTATTTTTCATATCCTCCGATTACCATGTTCCTGTCATTTTCATGGCCACTTCACTTCCCTCGTAAGCTCTTACAAAAAAAACCTTTCCCCTTGGAAAGACTTTCACCATAGTCTTTGCCATCCAAGAGTTTGCAAAAAATGCTGTTTTTAGGTTTTTCATGAAAGCCTATCTCCTATCCGACTCATTTTCGTTTTCAACCTTCCATCCCGAAAACTTGTTTCTTACAGGTTTAACCCTAGATTCTTCTAGAGAAATTTTAAAATACGAATTATGGTACATTTAATGCCTAACCGTCCTCTATGCCACTAAACTGATTGTTCTAGTTACAGCCACCTTAGAACATTTACTCAATCCAGACAAATCAACCTCCCTCATCTGGACACTCCTTGAATGGTTCTCTCCTATTCCATGGTGGAGACAGAAACTCCAACAATTGTCTCAAGTTCATAATTTGGAACGTATGCCATCCTCAGAAGCAAAAATGTGGACGTCTGTGTTCATTATTCATAGACCATACTTCCAAAACCCCGACACAAACTGCTTTTGGACTCAAGACTAAGTCTTTGAATGGTTTACTACCCCTCACCCATCCATCCTTGAAAGAGACGATAGAGTCCACAAGGAACTCTATAATTTCCTTTGTGAACTAAACCACCAACCTGCTCCACATAGAGACATTTCTCACACCTCCCTAGGTCCACAACATGATATCATCGTAATCCCCACTCCTTCAGCAATTTCCAAACCTAAGTTTATGGGCATCATCTCACTGATTTTCTATACCAAGATGCACAAGACCCATGGGAAGCATTCTTGCCATTAAGCCAACACCTTCAAAACCTCCAACCAACTCCACCAGCACATGCCCCAGATGATCCAACAAAGAAAGCCAGTTCTAGCACGTCAACCAGCTCCAATGAACATCCATCTTCTTCTTGGCGCAACATATTTTGCCCTTGGCCACCATGTCGACCAGATCATCAACATCCACCAGGACCTCCACGTCCACCATCGCTCAAAGTCCTCTTTTCCTAAGATAAAGATGCAACTGACAGCTCATCAGATGAAGATTACATGAATTTCTCATTAGCTCGAATCAAGTATACCAAGGCTGGTTCCTCCTCTTTCAAGTCGATCTTGAATATTGGTCTCTTGCAAATTGAATTTGAATTTAATTCATCAATGTATCTTCAACAAATCCTTGAATTACTTCGTTGATCTTCTTAGCTTGTGCTTTTGTAATTGTCCCTTCTGAAATAGGCAACGGATCTTTAATACTATAAGCACTCTAGAACACTCAGCGACATTAGAAGCATCATCCATTTTGTGGCATGGAATAAATGTGCCATCTTTGAAAATCTATCTACAACTACAAAAATTGAGTCTCTCCCTCATTTAGACCTAGGTATCCCTAGTACAAAATCCATCGAAACATTAATCCAAAGCGCACTAGGTATTGGCAATGGGGTGTATAAGAGATAGGGCTGCACTTTCGATTTGGCTTGCCTACAAGTGATGCATCTACCACAAAGTCTTTCAACATCTCCTTTCATATATGGCCAATAGAAATGTTCCTAAAAAACTACTAAAGTCTTTACAACTCTAAAATGGCCTATCAACCTTCCTCCATGGGATTCTCTCACTACTAAATCTCCCAAAGAACAATTAGGCACACACAATTTATTCCCTCAAAATAAATGACCATCATGCCTAAAGTACTTACCAATTGCGGTCTTTTCTCAAGCTTAGTATTCAACACTAAAATCATGGTAATTAGCATACAATTCCTTAATATGTTCAGTACCAAGCAATTTAGCATTATGTGTCGAGATTAAGACATACCTGTGGGAAAGCGCATCTGCAACAACGTTTTCCTTATCTTGCTTGTAACGAATGACGAACAAAAACATCTCTATGAATTCTGCCCACCGAGCTGTTCAGCTTGTGTTGGCCTTTAAGATGTTTCAAGGACTCATGATCGGTGTGAATCACGAACTCCTTAGGTCATAGGTAGTGCTGCCATGTTTCTAATGCTCGAACCAATGGAAACAACTCCTTATTGTAAGTAGGGTAGTTTAAGGCTGCCTCACTTAATTTCTCACTAAAGTAAATAGTTGGTCGTCCCTCCTACATTAGGACTGTGCTATTACCAATACCTAAGGCATCGTATTCAATTTCAAATGTTTTATTAAAGTTAGGCAATGACAACAAGGGAGCATTATTTATATTTTTCTTAATTATTTGAAATGCTTTCTCTAGTTCTCCCACTTGAATCCAACATCTTTTTTTATTATTTCAGTAGGCGATACGGCCAATGTGCTAAAATCTTTCACAAATCGCTAGTAGAAACTAGTGAGCCCGTTAAAGCTTCTCACATTACTTACGCTTGTGGGACTCAACTATTCTTGGATTGTACGTACCTTCTCCTCATCAACTTGTATACCCTGTGCACTCACAAAAAGTCCTAAAAATACAAGTTTATTGGTGCAAAAGGTGCACTTCTTCAGATTAGCAAACAATTTTTTTTTCTAAGCACATCTAAAACAAATTTCAAATGTACTACATGATTGTCTATGTTTTTGCTATAAATGAGGATATCATCAAAATAAACAAACAACAAACTTGCCAATAAAAACCCGCAAAACATGATTCATAAGTATCATAAAAGTGTTCGAGACATTATCAAACCAAAAGGCATGACTAACCATTCATACAAACCATATTTTATTCTAATATAATGATATCCACTTTTCAGGTCAATTTTAGAAAATACACAAGATCCATGCAATTCATCAAGCATATCATGTAGCCTAGGAATGGGATGCCAATACTTTACCTTTATATTGTTGATGGCTCGACAGTCAACGTACATCCTCCACATTCCATCCTTCTTAGGAATTAATAAAAGTGGAACTGCACATGGGCTCTTAATTTCTGTCACGTATCCTTTTTACATTAATTCATTAACCTGCCTTTGAAGTTCTTTTGTCTCCTCTGGGTTACTCCTTTAGGCTGGTCGATTTGGAATGGTTGCATCAGACATAAAATCAATATGATACTCAATCCCTCATATTGGAGGTAAACCATATGGTGTTTCGTCGTAAAAGACATCCTAATATTCTTGCAAGAGAGATGTAATAGAACTAGGCAAAGTAGGGTCAATTTCATTAATGTTTAAAAATGCATGTTTGTACAAAAGTACAATCATTGGCTGATGTGAGAACAATGCTTTTTTTATCTCACTTGCTCTTGTATAGAAATTCTTTTGCTTTCCCTCTGATTTTCTCTTAATGACCGCATTTTTCTTGGCTTTTTCTCGACATCTTTCTGATTTTCATTCTCTTTCTTTTGCTTACTCTCTTTCATTTGATCACTGTCTCTCTGTAGGCTCACTTAGTCTCCATAAATTTATTTTGGCGTCAATGGAACAAGAGTGATGTGTTTATTAAATACAAATGAATATTTATTGGTGAAGTCATCATGCTTCACATGTCTGTCGAATTACCAAGGCCGCCCAAGTAACGAGTGTCCAACCTACATTGGTACTACATCACATAACAACTTATCTTCATACTTGCCAAACTAAAAAGTCACTAGCACCTACTTGTTTACTTTCACCTCACCACTGTCATTTAATTACTGTAGTTTGTATGGTCATAGGTGCTTAAGTGTCGGAAGCCCTAACTTTTCCATCATGGATACATACTTTGTCTTAAACATAGTACCTAGTATGGAAATTGTTTCCCCGTTGCACTGCTTTATCCTCCTTTACTTGAGTTACTAAAGTCAATTCCCGTATACTCTTCATCTTCAACGTCCTCCAATAGTGGCATCTCATTTTCTTTTATTTCATCGTTAGTCACAATCTCATCATTGTCCCACAACACCATAACTCTTTTATTCACACATTCACTTGCTATCATGATTCCTAATAGTGGGAGTTACGGTGTTACCTTGTGAATGTTGCTTGGAGGGCTCGGATCTCGACTTAAGTGAAATAGATGCTTGTGGCCTCTTATCTCGCTTCACATAACTTGGCTTCCAAGGAGTGGAACTCGAGCTTGGGACTGCACGAGTGTTACCTCTCCTCTTAAATTGCTTCAATCTTGATGGCTTTGTGGACCATCTCCTAATCCTCTCATAATGTTGCAACTCAACCATATTTGCAATCTCCTGATTAAGACTATTAAAGAATCGTGCCATTGTAGCATCTCTATCTTCCTCCAAATTTGCTCTAATCATGGCAATCTCCATTTCTTTGTAATAATCCTTCACGCTTTGGCTACCCTGTGTAAGACTTTGTAATTTTTTGTACAAGTCTTGATAATAGTGGTTAGGAAAAAAATATTTTCTCATCAATAATTTCATTTCATCCCATGTCACAACTAGACGTTCCCTATTCCGCCTCCTATTTAAAACAAGCTGATCCCACCAAGTACTAGCATAGTCAGAAAACTCAATCACTCTCAAATTTACCTTTTTTACCTCTGAATAATTCTAGCAATCAAACACGAACTCCATTTTCTTCTCCCATTCAAGGCATGCTTTCGGGTTGGATTTACCTAGAAAAAACGAGATCTTCATCTTTATGCCACTCAAACCCTCATCCATATTCCTATGTCTTCTACCCCGTCCATCTCTCCTATAGCAACCCACTAAGTCCTCCCCTTCATTATACTCATCCCTATAATAATCATCAATCTCTCCTTTAGCCGGAGCTCTCTCCTTCATTTATGCTCAGGAAGCGGGTTGTGGTTGCCCCACACAAGTGTTCTCTACTTGATCCAAACGCTCATGTATGTGCTCTAATTTAGCCCTCATCATCCTTCTCATCTCTCCCATCAATACTTGAATTTACAAATTCTAAGTAGTTGTAGATTGATCCTCTTCATTTGTATTTTGTTCTGGGTTATAAGACATGGCTAACATCTGTGAAAGAAAGTTATAAATAATGTGAAAAGGACCTCACCTCACTCCCTTAGGTGTTTCACTCAAGAAAGTGATTCACTCAATTCCAATCGTTTTTCACTCAAATTTATTGGCTTTTACCCTCTAATATCCTCACACTCTCTTGTTTTTTCCACTCGTAGTAATTCTCGCTCGATTCTTGTCAAATAATCAAACCAATATCAAGATTTCAGTAGCAATTCTCAAGATTACACCAAGGAGACTCAAATTTCAAAAGTAAGAATACAATGCGTACATAGATCAAGTTTCGAAAGCACAAATTACGAAAATTTCAGGAAAACACCGAAGACCTACTAATTTTGGACTCTTCAAGACAATAATATTAGAAAAATGAACAAATATTTTAAGTGTAGGTCGGAGACTTTTTTTTGTTTTAGGGAAATGAATAGATAAAATTTACAGATTTAAGGAGAATTAAACCACAAGGATGCAAAATTGATAAAAGGAAACCCTGAAAACATTGTTCATGCAACACCGTTGTACTATTTACAATTTTTTTTGTTTTTTTTTATAATACTAGAACAAGAATGAAAAATCTCAAACAAGAATGAAAAACAATAAAGATAGATGAATCTGACCTTGGTGCTAAGCTCTTATACCAAAATTATACGAACCCTACCAAGAACTAATGTGACCCTAAGCAATTTAGTCTCCAAGATCGAACCTAAACCTAGAATTGAATGGAATCGTGACCCGATGCTCAATGAAAGCACAAACCTTGGTATGTGAGGACGCCACAATTAGTTTTGGATGATCTAATTGATAAGTCAAGAATTTGATTGCCATGGAAATCTGATAAGTTCAAAGAGTTAGTTTAAGAACCAAACAGAATTAAATATCTCACCAATTGCATCAAATTGATTTTCTTTGTTTATTAACTCTATAAATTTGATTGAGCCCAAGTTGCTTAAATCAACCCATTAAGCGCTTCTTTGAATTTCTTTGCTCGAGCTCTTATGATAGGTTTGATAGGAACTTGAATAGGATTTGAATATACCTCATCCCTCGTGTTTGTGATAGTTTTATCCTCAATCTCATCACATTCCAGCTAGCTATTGATTTGATTTGGTACAATCTCTCAAATTCATCAAAGGAGAAGTCAATTTCGATCCCTGAGCATATCCAGACATAATGACCAAAAAGAGCCTTATAACAGGAAACAGGTACGTGGCGTTGTTATACCTGAACTATAATAGTGCTAGACTATCCTTTGGACCAGTAGCCCGCAAGTTCTGGTTTCCAGTCGATATACCTATAATCTTTGAGATTTAAAACCTAAAAAATTAAAATCCACCTCCTCATGGGATCGACACTCGCGTGCACTTGCGAGTTCAATAAAATTTGCACAATACCTCCTCTGTCCCTTTTTTTCCTCTATAGTCATAATTAACATTGCTGACGATGATGAGTAGGACGTTCTCATGGAGGAAGTTTTTGCGCCTAATGGGAATCAAGGGCCACTTTTTCGTACAATCGACAAATTGAAGAGACTTTACATTCCTGACTTTGTGAAGCTCAAAATACCTAACCCCTACAAAAATATGGCGGAACCTCTTAAGGGTTCTATGGCCATAAATCCTTCTATGTTTAAAGTGGGGATTAGGTTAACTTAGCCCCAAAAGAGCTCTCAAAGGGTGAGGACTGGCCAGCACTTATAAGCAACCAGGAGCTTTGGCTTGCCAGCGATGTGGGATAAGAGCTTATCATTCACTCGAAACAGGTACGTGGCGTTGTTATACCTGAACTATGATAGTGCTAGATTATCCTTTGGACTAATAGCCCGTAAGTTCTGGTTTCCAACCAATATACCTATAATCCTTGAGATATAAAACCTAAAAAAAACAAAACCATTGATCAGGATACCACCCCAAAATAGGTCACCTATGACCTTCAAAGAGGGTGAATGTTGTGAGAAAACAGTTTTCTTTTAAAACGGTTTTATAAATAAATCAAGACTTTTCTGATACACAAGATACTTTAAGAAAGGCAAGTGTAGAACATACTCAGTATAGAAACTAGAGACCTAGAAGAAGAAGAGAAATTTAGTAAGCCATAAGGTTTTGAAAGCTTAGAAATATTATTGATGGCAATCTGAATTTTACAAAAACGGAAGAGCTCTTAAATAGAGCTACAAAGCTAGGAAAAAGATAAAGATAAGACAGGACCCTTAGTAAAAACTTTAAAGCAAAAGCATAACACACTATAGACAGGGTAAGACCCTTGTCTTTTATTGAAAGCAGGAAAAGCCGAGATACCCGGATAACTCTGTAGCCATGTTATTTTCATAATCTAGATGGAGACACGTCACCGGTGTTATTTTCATAATCTTCTTTTGCTCTTTGGATCTCTTGGTAGATCAGATAGTCTTCATATAACTCTGGGCTATTTGTTCTTTGTGCTAGAGTTGGAGTGGACGAAGAACCTAGTTCAGTGACAGTGTACTGGGTTTCTTGTGTGGGTAATAAGGACTAGAAGTCTTCCCAAGGGTCTGGGTTTCTTATGTGGGTAATTCAGATTGTTTTTCAACATAGAATACTTGACAAGCCCAATCTGAAGTAGTGGGTTCTATGAGACCTTACCCAAGCAATTGATTGCATTCGTGCTTGGCGAGAGAGAGATCAGAGGGAGGCATCCATGGATGTGTAGCTTTTGTGGGATTCACATCTTCATTGAGTTTGAAAGGAAGATGGATGAAAAACTGTTCATTTTTCCAAAGTGGCGATGGATGAGTAAACTGTGAATGATTTTCAGGGCAAAGTTCAAGAAACTTTTGAGAAATAGAGGTATACGGGGGAACTGTATCTGACAATGTATACAGACGGAGAACATCTGTATATGGCATAAACATTTGCTTGAATCTAATGCCTGTTGGAGTAATGAAGAGGTTTTTTACCAGTTGGAGGATATCAAATCCTAGAAGGAGATCGTTGTCTGGTATGTTTGAACCAATAATTTTCTGCCAAATGACAGTTTGGAAAGAACTAGATATCAATAGGTTTTTTGGTAATGAGAAAGGTTTCAAAGATTTTACCATTTGCAGCTCTAAAGTATTTGGTATGATTTTCCTAATAATCCGGAGGTAGGATGCTAGGATTGAGCATACTACGCTATGCGCCAGTATCAAGGAAACCAAGGACTGGGCCAGATTTATGGAATTTAGAAGGGAGGACTGAAATTTTTACAGAAGGACCAGTAAATTTGGGATGGATATGGTTAATTTTTTGAATAGTGGAGATCATAGAAATTTCATATGCTTCTAAATTTATTGAGTCTACAAGAATAAAGGTTGTATGATAATCTTTCTCTAACTGTTTTGAGAAAATTGATTCAACATCTTTGTTATTAGAAAGGATAGAAGATTGCTATAAGTGCTGAATGAGATGAACAGCTTTGGCTGACTTGTTTGGGCAATTGCGGGTAAAATGTCCACGCTTTTTGCAAATAAAGTAGCAATTGTATTTCTTTTTTCTGAACTGGGAAGGATCTTTTTTTCGGAAGTATCTGTAAGGCTTCTTTAGTTTTTTAGAAGAGGATTTGTGTAAATGTTTCTGGAAGTGCTTTTTTTTTTTATTGGACAAGTGCACTTTTTGTCATCCTAGCACTGGATTTTAAGGTAGGGTTTTTTACAAGCTGAGGCAAAGGGTTCTGTGTGTTCAATAAGATCTTTGAAGAAGTCTTTTTGCTCATAGATCTTATCAAGGCATAGCATGGTTAACTGGAAGATTTTTCCAAGAGAGACATTTGCTATGTCGAGATTAAAGACTGTCAATTGTCATTGAAGCTCTGGCTGAAGTTTTGATGGTAAAGATGCAACAAAAACATGCTTTAAAGATGGATTATTGAATCCATTCAGTTTGTAATAAAGCATGCTCATTCTTTTATAATGCATTTCTAGGTGATGTCGTTTAAGGGAACAACATTTCATCAGGTGATATTCTTTTCGAGAAGCTTCAATTGTTGTTGCTGGTTCTCCTATAAACTGCTCATAAATGACTGCAAGAGCTGTAGGAATGGTGGTTTGAATAAAATGAAGGTGTTTGTATTTGCCTAGGCTTTCAAACCAATCTCGTAATGAGGTAGTAAATTTGGCACATAACTCATGGACAACATTCTGTGATTGTGCATGAGGTTGTGTCATTTGAACATCAATCCATGCAGTAAATTCTTGATATCGAGCCTGCCATTATTATTCAACGCCTAGAAGAAACTCTATAAAAAAATGGCATCTTCTTCTTCAACAGAAATCCCCTCACCACAATCTACTCTTATTTCTCTCTCTTCTACTATTTCCTTACCTCGGTCTTGTCAGAAACATGTAGCCTCAAAATAGAAAATCTCATTGAATACTCTTACATTCTTGAATCTGCTCAGATTAATGAATCCCAGTTTCCTGTTATGAGTCCATACCATCTTTATAAACAAACAATTCTTTCACTCGAAGCATCAGAACCCTAATCTCCACAAAAAGACGTCTGCCCAAAGAATACATCCAGTCCTCGCAACTTGATCAGTGTGCTCTACAAGCCTCTCAAAGTGAACAATGTTTCACTATGGATATACCAACAAATCTAGTAACCAACTGGAAACGAGAAGGGTATACACACCTCCATCTGGGTGGTGTCAGACTTATCCTTACCTTACATGGCAGAAAAGGCTTACCAGTCGCAGCCAGAATTGCTCTCCTTGACACAAGGTTCAAACAGTATCAACATGTTGTTATTGGCACTATTTTAACTACACTCCATGCTGGCAATGTCTTGTTGACCTTTTACCCAAATTTCAACATGTCTCTAGAAGATCCTAATCTCCCAACAACACTAAAAGTTCAAATTCAACTTCAACCAGCAGAACAAACATCCACTTCTAAAATGGCCACACTCCATCACTAGATAGTGTATCGATTGCAAAATCATGTGCTAGATCTCCCAACTGCACCAACAACCAGTGATGCACTGATGATCATTGCAGACTCATGACTCATTTGGAATGACTAACCAACTATGAGCAATTCCATCAGAATTTAGAACCTGTTCAGACATCTCAAGTTGTCTTCGAAAGAAGATTAGATGGACAAGTCAAGTTGTCTTTTCATACTCCAAACAAGCCAAGTCCAGATCCTCCACGGCTTTCCTATACTGCTATGATTACAACAGTTTCTATTGCACAGCGAAGCTTCCATCTGGGACAGAAGTATCCATATATCTTTAAGAGTCAACGACTTTTTGAGAAGCCATATGAGATTGTCCACTTAGTGACACGATGTGTGAGCTGAATTTGAGAAGAAGACGAAGAAGAAAGAAAAAGCCTTATATTCCTAAAACTCCGTGTAGACCCTATCCTTCAGAACCACTAGAAGATCCGGAGTCAGATCAACCTTTACCCATTTGCAACAAAGCACTCAGCAAATCAAATGAGAATCCTCATCTAAGCCTGTCCCTATCCAACCACAAATCAAGTCATACTTGATGTTTTCATCTGCCAGTCATACCAAGAATCATTTCTTCCACTTGAAAGACATACAAATCCTCAAACTAAAATTATTTCTCAACCCTATGTTCAATCACCAATCACAACCTCAGACAACCAGAAGCACCAAAATAGTATGAAGTAGTGCTAAATTGGCAAACTCAAAATGCCAGTGCTCAGAATCAAGCTCTCCACCATCTTGGTAAAAAGATTGATAAAGTGGCATCGCACGTGTCACAAACAGAAACAAAGGTGGATACAATTATGGCCCAGCTTGAACAAATACATTCAAATCTACAGACTAGAATCTCTGAATTGGATATTGATCTTAGAACGATGATCAATAATCGTATTTGGGGTCCAGAATTCAATAAGAAAACGGCAGAGATTAGAAAGCTTAAAGCAGAATTGGCCAGAATTGATGCTGACAAAGCACAACCTTCCCTTTTCACCAAAACCCAGTCCATACCTATACCAGCACACTATTCACATCATATCAGCCTTTCTACAATCCTCCTAAACAGTCAACTTATGACCAATTCTTTGGTCTTTCCCATCTCCATTCCACAAACCTAAATACTCATTCAGTTCCTCCACCACCAAAACCTGCTTCACCAAAAAAATCTAAATCAAAAGTCAAAATCTCCAAACCTCCACCTAAGAAAGATCTTCAAGTTCCAAAAAACTGTCCTAAAGCAACTCCAGAGCCTCCAAAGAAAGATAAAGCTCCAGCCTACCAATACCATTATCAGTAGATTGAGTACCAAAACAGTGACTCAGATTCAGTCTCAGAAGCAAGTTTACCTCCACAGAAAACTTCAGCTCATCTGAACAAACTTCTTCAGACTCAGAGTCCCAATATGTAGACATTTCTGGTCTACTAATGGCCACAAAAATAGAAGATCCTAGTACATCCACTCTTGTTGTCGATGCATCTTCTGATGATAATAATGATGACCTCACAAATAGAACCAGTTCCACCAGTTCCCTCGGTTTCTGAAAATTCTTCTAAACCTTCTAAACATCTTCCTCGCCATGGTTTACATTTGATGACATCCCTCGTCACAAATGGCAGTCTCAATATCAAGAATTTGCTGCATAGATTGATGTTCAAATGACACAACCTCATGCACAATCACATAATGTTCTCCATCCGTTCTGTGCCAGATTTACTGGCTCATTACGAGATTAGTTTGAAAGTCTAGGCGAATACAGACACCTTCAATTTATTCAAACCACCCTTCCTACAACTCTTGCAGTCATTTATGAGCAATTTATAGGAGAACCAGCAGCAACAATTGAAGCTTCTCGAAAAGAATATCACCTGATGAAATGTTGTTCCCTTAAACGACATCACCTAGAAATGCATTAAAAAAGAATGAGCATGCTTTATTACAAAATGAATGGATTCAATGATCCATCTTTAAAGCATGTTTTTGTTGCATCTTTACCATCAGAACTTCAACCAGAGCTTCAAAGACAATTGACAGCCTTTAATCTCGACATAACAAATGTCTCTCTTGGAAAAATCTTCCAGTTAACCATGCTATACCTTGATAAGATTTGTGAGCAAAAAGACTTCTTCAAAGATCTTATTGAACACAAAGAACCCTTTGCCTCAACTTGTAAAAAACCCTCTCTCAAAATCTAGTGCAAGGATAACAAAAACTGCACTTGTCCAATAAAAAAAAAGAAGCACTTCCAGAAACATTTCCACAAATCCTCTTCAAAAAAACCAAAGAAGCCTTACAGATACTTCCAAAAAAAAAAATTGTTCCTATTTCAGAAAAAATAAATACAATCGCTGCTTTATTTGCCAAAAGCGTGGACATTTTGCCCACAATTGCCCAAACAAGTCAGCCAAAGCTGTTCGTCTCATTCAGCACTTATAGCAATCTTCTATCCTTTCTGATAACGAAGATGTTGAATCCATTTTCTCATAACAGTCAGAGAAAGATGATCATACAACCTTTATTCTTGCAGACTCAACAGATTCAGAACCAGATGAAATTTCTATGATCTCCACTATTTAAGAAATTAACCATATCCGTCCCAAACTTACTGGTCTTTCTGTAAAAATTTCAGTCCTCCATTCTAAATTCCATAAACTTGTCTCAGTCATTGGTTTCCTTGATACTGGCGCACAGCGCAGTATGCTCAATCCTAGCATCCTACCTCCGAATTATTAGGAAAATCATACCGAATACTTTAGAGCTTCAAATGGTAAAATCTTTGAAACCTCTCTCATTACCAAAAAACCTATTGGTATCTAGTTCTTTCCAAACTGTGTCATTTGGCAGAAAATTGTTGGTTCAAACTTACCAGACAAAGATCTCCTTCTAGGATTTGATATCCTCCAACTGGTAAAAAACCTCTTCATTACTCCAACAGGCATTAAATTCAAGCAAATGTTTATGCCATATACAGATGTTCTTCGCCTGTATACATTGTCAGATACAATTCCCCCTTATACCTCTATTTCTCAAAAGTTCCTTGAACTTTGCCCTGAAAATCATTCCCAATTTACTCATCTATTGCCACTTTGGAAAAATGAACAGTTTTTCATCAATCTTCCTTTTAAACTCAATGAAGATGTGAATCCCACAAGAGCTACACATCCAGGGATGCCTCCCTCTGATCTCTCTCTCGCCAAGCAAGAATGCACTCAATTACTTAGGCAAGGTCCATAGAACCCACTACTTCATATTGGGCTTGTCAAGTATTCTATGTTGAAAAACGATTTGAATTAGTTTGTGGAAAAAAGAGATTAGTTATTGATTACCAGTCACTTAATGCTTTCCTTAAAGATGACAAGTTTCCTCTTCCAAAGATTCAATCCCTATTCATTCATCTTCAAGGTGCAAAGGTATTTTCAAAATTCGATCTTAAAGCTGGTTTTTGGCAATTTGGTATTTCTCCAAAAGACCGTCCCAAAACAGCCTTCTGTATTAGAAAAGTCCTGATTTATTTATAAAACCGTTTTAAAAGAAAACTTTTTTCTCACAACGTTCACCCTCTTTGAAGGTCAGAGGTATCCTGATCAATGGTTTTGTTTTTTTTAGGTTTTATATCTCAAGGATTATAGGTATATCGGCTGGAAACCAGAGCTTGCGGGCTACTGGTCCAAAGGATAGTCTAGCACTATCATAGTTCAGGTATAACAATGCCATGTACCTATTTCGAGTGAATGATAAGCTCTTATCCCACATCGCTGGCAAGCCAAAGCTCCCGGTCGCTTATAAGTGCTGGGCAGTCCTCACCCTTTGAGAGCTCTTTTGGGGCTGAGTTAACCTAATCCCTGCTTTAAACATAGAAGGATTTATGGCCATAGAACCCTTAAGAGGTTCCGCTATATTTTTGTAGGGGTTAGGTATTCTGAGCTTCACAAAGTCAGGAATGTGAAAGTCTCCTCCATTTGTCAATTGTACGAAAAAGTGGCCCTTGATTCTGATTAGGCACAAAAAATTCCTCCACGAGAACGTCTTACTCATCATCGTCAGCAATGTTAATTATGGCTATAGAGCAAAAAGAGACAGAGGAGGTATTGTGCAAATTTTATTGAACTCGCAAGTGCATTGAACTCTCAAGTGCACGCGAGTGTCGATCCCACGAGTAGGTGGATTTTAATTTTATATAGAATTAATTTTTTCTAAGTGGGTGGTTGGATTTATGGTAAAAATGATTTGGAATATCCTAAAATTTAAATTGAAATAGCAAAATTAAATTAAAGTGGAAACTATTATAATTGAAGCGATTGGGTATCTGGATCTGCATCAACACACACCATAGGCTAAATATTCCTTATTAATGCCAATTAAATCATGAGGGGGGTTTCCACTCCTCATGAACCACACTCTAATTAATATGGTGCTAAGGGCTTATCGTGCTAAATAATAGTAATCTTGTACTAAGGAACTGGTTAAACTAGTGCGGTATCAAGACAAAATTATTACTATTTGTCGACGAAAAGTTAAAATATCGACAATAATTAGAGGGGAAGAGAAAGTAAATTTACCAAATAAAGCTCATGGCACATGTTGAGACTTCACCTTCAACCCAAGCTTGAAATAAAATTAGCTACTCATAATTGAACTAGGGCAAAATGAGAATTTATTAAAATACGTAGAAAATATAAGATGGAGAAGGAATTACAAAAAATTGAACTCAAAATTGAATTCAGGGATGCCAAATTAGGGGGGAGAGACCCCTTTTTATAGATGCACTGAGTAAATCATAGCCATCGAATTAAAAAATTGTAGACGCTTAGGATTGAGCCACATCATCAGTCAACAGTACGCGGTTTGAATGGTGACACAGTTTAACCACACGGTTTGAATGGTAACACAGTTTGACCACGCGGTTTGAATAGTGACATGGTTTGGTTGTAAATAATTCCGTGTACATGCATGTACCATATGCACGATTTTTGGTCCACTAACATGCTGCCACATCACCGATCCACAGTACATAAGAATTTTAGTCTAGTAAAATCGTGACACCTCATCATTCAATGCCACATAATCGATCAATGCCACGTCATCGTTCCATATATGTGAATAGTAACATGGACAGTACCGTACATGTGAACAGTGTCATTTTTCCTTTTATACTCCTCATAAGGTTTTTTACTATCCTGAGTTCAAAAGTGATGTCCGTTTTGCTGTCTGATCTCTTGTTTATTGTGAAATGACAATGATGCCCCTAAAATATAGAAAATATTTAATTAAAATAAAACACACATAATTAAATTACAAGAGACTTAAATACATAAAAGTAAGGGTGTTAGTAAGACTTGAAATGTAAAATGATTGTTTTCTCCTTTATAAATATACACTTTTTAACACTCAACACACCCCCCAACTAGCTTATTGCTAGTCCCTAGCAATTAAAGCAAAAACAAATTTCAAACCTAAAATAATTTTTTTTTAACAATTATGTTTATTCAATCAGACTAATGATAGTAATAAAATAAAAGTATATGCATTATCTCCAGTCTAAAGAAATATCATTCCCACATCAACCATCCACATGCATCAGCCCAGCAGACTTTGTCATAGCTACTTTTAAGAATGACATGTCAAACTCCAAAATCTCACTGGAAATAGTGAAACTCTCACAAGAGAAATTAAACCCAATAAAAAAAGTCACTCCAATGAATGCTAAATTTGAGAGAAAATAATAAAGAAGTAATATCACACGCTCTCACCAAGATGAAAGAAATATGCCCACAGCTTAGAAATCATGCGATCTTAAGTCAAACAAAAATTCTAGACAACCTAATTTATGCACCACTACATCTTTTTAGCCCATATAACTAGTTTCTTCTACTTCAGATTATAGCTCCCTAAAATCATGAAGAACTTTTATTAGGATGTAACGTAGGATAGGAACATGGCTAACAAATGAAGGAAAATAGAAAAAAAACAAAATATATGTTTGAGAAAAAGTAGAGATATTTTGGAAATTACAAGGTGCATTTTGCTTATTTATTATTATTGTTATTTTTTTCCCTTTTTTTCTTTCTTTTTTTTCATTTTTTTGAAACAATATTTTTTTTTGTATGGCACAACGTTACTGCACAAGACTATTATTTACATTTTTCTCAAACATAAATAGGTGATGGAACTTGTAAGACATCGAGTAATACTCCAAATCGGAGTGAGTCAAAATGATGAGTTGACAAAAGGGTTAACTATAAATATTTCACAAAAGGGATGGCTAGAAAGTCTCAAACGGGTAAAAGATGGCCTTTCCATCATTTTTTGGCTCTCTAAATAATCTTCCATATCTATTAGTTAGATGGACCTTCAGATGTAGCAATACATTTTTTTCTCTTTTTTTTATTTTATTAACTTTTTTTTAGGATTGACTCAAAGGAAATATAGAGATCATGTATAAAATAATAAACTACTAAGTTGTATGAAGAATGGGCAAAAAGGAGTTACTTTTCAAGAAAAATGACAGGCTCAAAAACTCACTTGGGGTCTAATTCTGGTCGATAAACTTGTAACAGATCAAGTAGCTCATTAGCAATGTGAGCACAAATAAAAAGTTTTTTTTGCTGTGTAATGAATGAAATAATTTTTTATTGAACGGTTAAGAAATGCGATGAAACCATCATAAAAGTTATTGATATTTAACAAACCGATAGGTTTTTGGTGAATGTTCAAATGAGCCAAAGATGCTAATGTAATAAGTGCCTCTAGAGTTGCAAGATCTCCTAGTAAGAAAATAAAAGGCATCAGCATGATTAAACATTTAAATTATTCTTTCTTGCATACCTGAGACGACTAACTCTTCTCCAGTCAGTGAGTCAGACAAACTGCCCAAATGTTTTAAGGCTCTTGGAATGATGCCTAACACTTGGCTTCCTCTGACAAAAGCAGCTTCTGAGACCAATTTTGATAACCCTCGGTTATCTCCTCCATATACCAAGTGTAATTTTCTCTCTGCTATGCTTTGACCAAGATCTATGGCTGCCCCAACAAACTATTTATGTTTGTCATAGTTAAATCCAGAAAGCACACAAATGTTCTTGAATTGTTTATTGGGAGTAGCTGTCATTGAGATACTTCTCAAAAACAATTTTTGAGTGCTTAATAAAAAGTCATATTTAAGAATCTTGGTGATAGTGGGTCACAGTTTTGTATGAGGTAGCATGTCAATGTCAATTAACGCGTAATACACATGGTTCGAGAGTAAAAAAAGAAACAGTAAAAAGAAAAAGAAACAATGATAAAATAAAATTATTAAAGACAATAATGCAAATGATAAAACAATAGTGAAATAAAACAACAGTGAAGTAAAAGGATATTTACAGGTAGTTGTGATTGTGGCTCACATCTTCCTCTGGTTTTACGTCTAGAAATGGCTTGAACATACTCTATGCGTCGAGGATAGGCTTCCCATCCAGTTTTCTTATAAACTTACGAACATGGTCATTTATAGTTAGATTCCCGAGACTATATCGTGCTGTTCTTTCTGGAATAATGGTCATAACTGGAGAACCACTCCTTGTACATATCCACTGGGATATATTTCAAGAGCCAAAAGGATATCATCTAATGACTCCTTATTCAAGCTATCCCTAATGAATTTAATCTTATCTTCCCTGTTACCATACATCATTCTTAAAGAACATAGTTTTTTATCATATCTCATTCTGGTACACTTATGACAAACAACAAAAATTCTTTGAGCTCTTCGTTTTCTTGCATAATTTCCTTTACCGCAACCAGACATGCATGCAATAAATTTAGGAGGTAACTCACCTGCAAATCATACTTTGACCTCGATTAACCAGCGGATGTCAGCAGATATGTTATTTCTCATAAGCAATCGAATGCGTTCAGACCGAGCTTTATAGATTATAAGGAAGACATTCTCATGAAGTGAAGGGAATCGATTGTGAAGCTTTGCTAGAATATCATTTTTGTTCATACGTTCACCTCAAAATATCAGTTATTATGGGAAATTGAAGTAACTGACTTGATTGTCACGAAGTACCATTATCGTCCACTTCACCAGTATAACAAACTAAAGCACACAAATAAAGTAACAAACAAAGAAAATTACAATCGTCCTCTTATTGAATTCACCTCAAGCTTCAACTGAATGTCAAAGATACCTCCCTCAATGTCTCTGAGTTGGCTTTCTAAATCTTCAACATGGGATGCTAACTCTAGTGGTTGTAGAGTCCAAATATGATGTGTTTTACAAAATTGAATCTGCCTTTTGAGATGAGATTTTACACGTTGAAGTCAGTTTAAGAATGTCTAAGAGGAGTTGTGTAGCTGAGGCACTCATGATTAACAATGATAAGAGAAAATTTAATGGTTAAACAAACACACTTATGCAAAAATAATTTCAATTAGCACAAGAATAGTAAAAAGAAAGAAAAAAATCAAATTACTGAAAAGAAAGAAAAATCTCAATTCAAATTTGGTGGGTCACTCAAATTTATTTCGGTGTTCTCTCCATGTGGTTGGTACTCTAGATATGACTTTAATCTTTGACCATTAACTTTAAAAGTGACATCGTTGTTTAGGTCTTTAATTTCAATTGCCCCATGTGGAAAAATAGTGTGAACAATAAGGGGTCAGACCATCGAGAGTGTAACTTACCTGGGAATAGGTGCAAACGAAAATTGAATAAAAGTAATTTCTGACCTGGAGTGAAAGATTTTCTCATAATTTGCTTATCATGAAAGACTTTCATTCGCTGATTGTAAATATTGGCATTTTTGTATGCATCATTGCGAATTTCTTCAAGTTCTGCCAACTATAATCTTTTTTCTGAGCTAGCTTACTGCATGTCAAAGTTGAATTTCTTGATGGTCCAGTATGCACGATGCTCGAGTTCTACAGGTAAGTGGCAAGCTTTTCCATACACTAACCTCTAGCGTGACTTCCCAATCAGAGTCTTGAAAGTCGCTCCATACACTAGCCCTCATCGTCTTTTCTAATATGTACTTTATTTCTCGATTGGACATCTCAACTTGGCCATTAGTTTGCGGATGATATGGGGCCGCCACTTTGTGAGTAATGGAATACTTTGTTAAAAGAGCTTTAAATGTTTTATTACAAAAGTGGACACCATTACTGATTATTGCTCGAGGAAATCCAAAGCGTGAAACAATGTTACTTTTCAAAAATCATATCACCACCTTATGATCACTGGTTCTATATGGAATTGCTTCTACCCATTTCGATACGTAGTCAACAGCAACCAATATGTATTGATGGCCAAAAGAAGGGGGAACAGGTCACATGAAGTCAATATCCCACACATAAAAAATCTCAACCACTAAAATTGGATTTAGTGGCATCGTATTCTTTCGTGTAATGCTACCCATTCGTTGACGCCTATCACATCAAGAGCAAAAAGTGTAAGCATCTCGAAATATAGTTGGCCAATAGAAACCACATTGTAAAACTTTAATAACTGTTTTCTTATCGTTGAAATGGTCTCCACAAGCTTGTTCATGGCAGAATGAAAGGATATTTTGAAATTTATTTTCTAGGACACATCGTCTAACAATTTGATCTGCACAATACTTGAACAGATAAGGATCATCCCAAAAGAAATTCTTTATTTCTACGAAAAAATTAGCCTTGTCTTGCTTGGTCCAATGCTCTGGAAGTTGACCTGTAATAAGATAATTAACGATATCAGCATACCACGATAATACTTCCACACTCATTAATTGTTCATCTGGAAATGACTCATTCAATATCAATGGTTTTGTAATTGTGTCAAAATTAAGACGAGAGAAATGGTCAGCCACAACATTTTTTGTGCCTTTCTTATCTTTGAATTCCAAGTCAAATTCCTGCAGAAGTAACACCCAACGAATTACTCGAGCTTTTGCATCTTTCTTTGTGATAAGATATTTAAGAGCAGCATGATCCGTGAACACAATTATTTTACAACCAATGAGATAAGATCGAAATTTCTCTAATGCAAACATTACTGCTAACATTTCTTTTTCAGTAGTTGAATAGTTCAACTGTGCATCATTCAATGTCATACTAGCATAGTAAATAACATGGAGAATTCGATCAACTCTTTGTCCTAATACTGCTCCTACTGCATAATCAGATACATCACACAAGCTCGAATGGTAAGCTCCAGTTTGGGGGATGAATCATAGGTGATGATGTCAACAACTGCTTTAGTTTTTCAAATGCCGCAAGACATGAATCATCAAAGATAAACGGTACATCCTTAGCAAGTAGATTGCATAAGGGTCTAGAAATTTTGCTAAAATCTTTAATGAAACCTCTGTAAAAACCAACATGCCCAAAGAAAGATCTTACTTCTCTGACTATTTTAGGTGGAGGAAGATTGGAAATGATATCCACATTGGTTTTGTCAACCTCAATATCTTTGCTCGAAATGATGTGATCAAGAACAATACTATGTTTTACCATAAAATGGCATTTCTGTCAATTTAATATTAAGTTCTTCTCTATACATCTCTGCAGAACTAGTGTTAGATGATGTAAAAATTGATCAAATGAGTCACCAAAAATAGAAAAGTCATCTGTAAAGACTTCAAGAAATTGTTCAACTATATAAAAAAAATGCTCAACATGCATTGTTGAAATGTAGTAGGTGTATTATATAATCCAAATGACATTCTTCTATATGCAAAAGTGTCAAACGGGCAAGTGAAAGTAATTTTCTCTTGATGTTTTAGTGCTATAGGAATCTGATTATATCCTAAGTAGCCATCTAGAAAGCAATAAAATTTATGGTCTGCTAATCTATCAAGCATTTGATTGATAAATGGCAAAGGAAAATAGTCTTTACGTGTGACAGAATTCAACTTTCTATAATCAATGCATACACGTCATCTTATAGTCACTCTAGTGGGTATTAATTCATTATCAGCATTAGTAACTACAGTAACTCCTAACTTTTTAGGGACAACTTGCACATGACTGACCCATGAACTATGAGAAATGGGATAAATGATACATGCATCTAATAACTTAAGGACTTCAATTCTAACAACTTCTTTCATGTTAGAATTTAACCGACGTTGCATTTCCCTAGTAAGTTTAGCATTTTCATCAAAGTGAATGTAATGCATGCAATATACTGGGTTTATACCTTTTATGTCGGCTATGGTCCATCCTAATGCTCCTTTGTGCTCTTTTAAAACTTCCAACAACTTACTTTTTTTTTCGTCATTTAAGGATGATGCGATGATTACCGGTAGAGTACTTTCTTCTCCTAAAAATACATATTCCAACGTGTTGGGTAATGGTTTGAACTCGAGTTTTGGTGGTATCTCTGATAATGGGCTGAGTTTCTTCTCTGATGGTGCTAGTTGTTCAACTCTTGACTTCCAATTATTAATGTCCATGGATGGTGTTGAGTCAAGTAGGGCATTGACCTCATCGACTGATCTATCGATATCAAAATCAAAGTGAGTTAAACATGTTTGTAAAGGATTATCACTAAGGTTTGAAAGAAAAGTATTATCAACTATTTCTTCTAGTAAATTCTCATAAAAAATTCCATTATCTACATTGTGAGGTTGTTTGGCAATATTGAAGATGTTTATCTCCATAGTCATGTTGCCAAAGGATAATTGCATATTTGCAGTCCTATATTGAATGTGAGCATCGGCAGTTGCTAAGAAAGGTCGGCTTAGGATAATGAGGATGTGCCTCCTAAAATCCTGGATTGGTTGAGTGTTAATTACAATGAAATCAACAGGAAAATAAAACTTAGTCTACCTGGATAAGCATGTTTTCCACAATACCACGAGGTATTTTCGTGGACCAATCTGCAAGCTGTAACACTACTGGAGTTGGGTGTAATTCTCCTAGTTCAAGTTTCACAAATATTGAATAAGACAACAGATTTACACTAACTCCTAAATCCAACAAAACATTCTCAATTGCGTGGTTCCCTATACTTCATGAGATAGTGAGAGAGCCTGAATCTTTACATTTTAGAGGAATTTTGTGTTGGAGTATAGAACTAACGTTTTCTATTAAAATGTCTTCTTTTGAACGTGAATGTTCCTCTTTTTAGTACAAAGGTCTTTAAGAAACTTGGCATAGGATGACACTTGTTTTATAACATCAAGAAAAAGGATGTTAACACTTACCTGTTTGAAGATTTCAAAAATATCACCTGTAGATTTTTCCTTCTTTTCTTTAGCTAACTTCTGAGAAAAAGGAGCTTGGGGAACGTATTCTCGTGGGTTGATTTCTTCTTTCTCCTCCAATGATGATTCCTCAATATTTACAGGTATAATGTGATTTGTTTTTGTCACCAGCATCTCCACTTTGTTGTCGACTTCTTTCCCTTTTCGCAAAGTCATGACAGCTTTGACCTCTCTATGCTGTTGTGGTGAACTGGTACTTGCTTCATGCACTCCTTTAGGATTAGGTACTGGTTGACTTGAAAATTTGCCTTTCTCAATAGTTATTGCCAAAATTTGAACTGAAAAAGCAAGTTGTCCCACCAACTTCTCGAGGTTTGAAACTGATTGGGCTTATGAGTGGATGTCTGCTCTCATCTCATTTTGTGGTTCATCAATGATGCGATTCTATTGCTCAATCGTAGAGTAAGTAAGATTCTTGAAGTTTTGCAAAGCATCCTCCCATTGTCTGGGTTGAGAGAAATTCTAGTTCTGATTGTATGGTCTAAATGGCGGCTGAGAGGCTTGAGAAACTTGAGGAATTTGCTGTATTGGTGGAGTTGAAGCTGCTGGTCCATTATGTTGAAATCCTTGAGACCATGAAACATTATGGTGGTCTCTTCATCTAGGGTTATATGTGTTGGAGTATGGGTTATAATTTGATGGCCTTTTCATTACACTTATGGCATTGGCTTGATTTGAGTATAAGCCATGATCATGTGTTTCTGTTGATCTAACAGTCGTTAACGATGTTATTTGTCGGGAAAGACCTTCAATTATCTCTTTGACTTCTTTAATTCCTGACCTTAACTCACCAATGTGAACCTCATTTACTCCCTTAATTCTTTTAGTATTCCTAAGCGATCGACTCCGTTGTTGGGAATTATCCGCTTGTCGTTGGAAGAATTCTCAAATCTATGATGCACTTTTTGACATTAGCTCTCCTCCACTTGTTGCCATAAAGCTTTAATAGAATTCCCTTAATGATTCTCATTATATAGGGTGGGCAAAAAAGCTCGGACTGACCCAAGCCCAGTCTGGCCCGGCTTAGGTCTGCTAGTTTTGTCCCGGCCCTCACACATCAGGGTTTGGATAAGGGCTCAAGGAAAAAACCTTGAACTAGGCCTAGACCCACTATTTTTTTTAAATAAATTTATAAATTAAAATAATATAATTAAAATTGAAAAGTAACTTCAAAATAAAAAAAGAAACTTAAATTTTTAATTTATAAATCAATGATACTAAAATTATGATATTAAACTCTCTTTTTTATGTTAATTAATTAAGAGAGCGTTTGAATTAGATAATTCAGTATTAAAAAAAATTAAAATTATGAGTTTTTATTTGCTTTATTAATTATTTTACTTTAAAATATTCATTTTCTTTAATTTATCTATGATTATAATAACTTTTTTATCATTAATTTATTTAAAATTTACAATAATTTAAAAAATTATAAAACAAAAATAAAACCAAGTTCAGCCCAGGTGTTCATGCTAAACTTAAAGTGGGCTTGGGTTTGGGTCTGGATTTGAAAAAGCATGGCCCAAACTCCTTTTTTGTCATTCCTAGATTATTATAATTGAATAAATTTTTACGAACCTTACTTAATAGTTGAGTTTGATTGAATTAATTCAGATGAATCCATGTAATCAAATCAATCCATATAAAAAAAAATCCTTAATTATAAACCCTAAATATGTAAATAATTAACCTGATTTTTAACTTCTTGTTAAAATTCATGATTTCATTTGAGTATCTACTATATATTTTAAATTGAAAATAAAAGTCAAACTTTGCTATACCAAACATATTTTAAGTTGATATGATTCTACTGTAATTATGACCGTAGATGTAATATAAAACTTTTCATGAAGAGCAATAGACGATTAATTTGGAAGGTCAACACTAAGCTAGATTGACGTTCTTTTTTTCTTTTTCCCTATGATAGGATGATGGTGGATTTTTTACACCACACTGCTGCAACAGAGGGATGAGCGAAAAATAGTGAGGAAGAACCAAAGTAGAAGATTAGTGGAGATACGAATAAGGGTTATTTTTGGAATTTCGATCGGTTAATAGAGAATAATTTTAGTTTTTAAATTCTATACGTGGGTGTGTAAAGAAATGGGTGCTGAGAGTAGAATTGTCAGTTCAAAAAGCCTAAGGGATTTTAAGTAATTTTTGGAGTGGGGTGCGAATAGTTCAACACTACAAAGAGTAGAATTGTCATACCCTTTTCCTTAACCAATTTGTATTCTGTAGCCAATACCAACCGCGTTGCAATTAGCATGCCCCGTAAGCAACTTGTTTTTGTTTGTTTGGACTTTGGACGATCAACAAAACCATTGAATTGAAAGAGGACTGAAGCTTAGAAGCATATACCTTCAGATCAGATCATCATCAGATCGGAGATCGAAGTCGTTTGATCATCGTCATGAGTTTCCTCTTCGGCAAGAGAAAAACTCCCGCGGGTTCGTTTGTTTTGTTTGCAATTATTTAATTTGTTTTCCAAATTAACATCAATTTATGGATGTGGGTTCTTATTGATTTGTGGGTTTTATAGAACTTCTGCGGGAAAATAAGAGGATGCTGGATAAGTCTATCAGAGAAATTGAGAGGGAGAGACAGGGCCTACAAACCCAGGAGAAAAAACTTATTTCTGAAATTAAGAAATCTGCCAAACAAGGCCAGATGGTGAGTCCCTTTTGCCTTTAGATTTTATCAGTGCGTATGTATTTTCTTTCTGGGTGTATCCCAGATTGTAATTTTGCGTGCTTTTTGCATTATTTTTGTGTCTTTGTTGTATCATTTTATTTGCTATATATGTCGTGCAATGGAGAAGATGTTAATCTGAATGCGATTAAATTGAAATTAGAAGGCTTCTGCCTAGATTTTAGATTAATATTTCCAATTGATTTAATTCGTGCTGGTTGTTATTGACACTGTCAATTGACCTACGAGATTCTGGTCTGGACTCTCTTTTGCACTTGCGAACATAACATCCTCTGCCTCTGCATGATTCTTCATTACATTTTTCCATTTGTTTCACATTACTATTGGGAAGATTTTGGTCAATATTTAAACTATACTATTATTGGTTATGCTGGTTTCTGAAGTTATTAGATATGATGTATATACATTGTCTAGTGAGTCTAGTGTTGATGGCCACCAAACATGAATATATTCTTATTTGCTGTAATCTTTGTTCCAGGGAGCTGTGAAGGTGATGGCAAAAGACCTTATCAGAACACGACATCAGATAGAAAAATTTTATAAGCTTAAATCCCAACTCCAGGGTGTATCTCTCCGAATTCAGGTGTATTTGCTTTCTATTATTAATGCTCTCTCATTTTTATGCAAGATATACACGTCTGCAATTTGTCACTTAAAAAAGCTTTAGTCCTGCTGCGGTTGTTATTTTTGAATTGTCATTGTGATGTATGGAAATTATATCATCATGTCCTGCTTAGATTATAGATGGAAGTAGCTGCATTCCCTGTAACAGACATTAGGCAGCTGTTTTAGACATCTTAAGGATTGGTTAATTGTGTTGGAAATTAAACATAAGAGATTGGTTATTTCTGTAGCCATTAGACCTTTTCTGGGTTCAGAAGTTTGTAATCTGCTTTTTGGTTGGTCTGGAAATGTTACTCATACATAAATTTTGAGTAATTCATTCAGCACGCCAGTTTGAAAGGCATGCAAGTGCTTCACAAAGTCGTTCAGCTGAGTTATAGAGTCCATATTGTCGCTTAGCTGAGTTATAGAGTCAGTATTCTTAGATGATAAAGGGATTCTGGCTTCTTCATGTGCAAATGACATCACCTTTTCTGCATTATTTCCCTGCAATGCTGTATTATGGTAGTAAATTCAAATTAATTTAGATTGTTTTGGTTATGTTTTCAGCACTGCTATGAGATACTGTGGTAGATTAATTACTTTGACAGTTTAGGATATGTTTCTTTTCTTGTATTTCAGACTGATGGAATACCCCGAATAGTGAAAATACTGAAACTAAGAATTTGAAAGAGGAAGAAATATGTATCTAACACTTAATCTTATCTGAAGTACACTGGATAATCATATGAATAAACTTGATTTTGATAATGAAACTGTGTATTGTTGTTCCTTTTGAGCCCAAGATTGCAGTCGGTTTGACTTTAAAAACCTATTGACTTTTTATAGTTGTTCCATATTATATTAAAATTGGATTTTCCTTAATGGTTGATGATTAGACACTGAAATCGACACAAGCAATGGGAGAAGCTATGAAAGGTGTGACAAAGGCAATGGGCCAGATGAATAGACAGATGAACTTGCCTTCACTGCAGAAGATTATGCAAGAATTTGAGAGGCAGAATGAGAAGATGGAAATGGTGACTGAGGTCATGGGTGATGCAATTGACGATGCTTTGGAAGGTGATGAGGAAGAGGAAGAAACAGAAGAACTCGTGAACCAGGTTCTTGATGAGATTGGAATTGACATCAATCAAGAGGTATTAACATGCTTGGTGATTTAGACATGCTAGGCTTTTTTTTTAGTTGAAATTTATCTGTTAAGTTATAATAATATTAATTCCTTTTGTGTAATTTATTTCACAGCTTGTGAATGCACCATCATCTACTGTGGCCGCACCAGCTGTAAAGGGTAAAGTCGCACAAGCAGAAGCAACAGGAAACGACGATGGTGGGATAGATAGTGACTTGCAAGCCAGGTTAGACAATTTGAGGAGAATGTAATAGTTGTCTTGTGTGTAATATGGACATCGGCTCTACTATGGAAAGTTAGGGTTCATTTGAGCGATGTAATATATTTGTGAAATTCTGCCAGCGTTTATCAATGTGGATTTGAGACAATTGGAGATTTCAATGTATTGCTTTTCAGTTATTTTATTCACAATATTGTGCATGCATATGATTACTTTTTGGGATATGTTATGCCTCCAGTAGATATGCTCTTTCTCAATCTTGGATTGCAAAGTCTTATCTGCTACTCTATCTCAGTACTTTTGTTCACTTTTGTGTATAATTTATTCTGATTTCAAAGTGAACAATTTATTCTGATTCCAAACCAGCGATCGTATTACTTTCATACTTTGGATGTTGGACTGCGGATGTAGGACTGCGAATAATAAAATGCTAGAATTTTATCGTCAGCAGAGAGGATAATGACAAGCGCTGTTTAAGACACTGTTGAAGACATAAGTATTTATTTTTGAATTAAAGCAGCCATGGTTGTGACTGTCATAATGAGAAATTTGAAACATAATTGAACTTTTTTTTAATTGGGGGCTGATTGGCCCAGCAAGATTTTCTCCAACTTTATATGGTATAGAATTTAGATCCCTCATGATCTGAGCATTATCAATTAATGACATTTTATCTGTAGTTAAAAGTACGTAGCTATGGTGATTCACTTCTAAAATGACTGAATCTGAACTCATTTTGATTTTGTTTTTTTTTCCTTTTCCCCACTTTTTCCTCTTGCTGGATGCGAGATATGGCTGTAATGCTGAAAAGAAAAATAAAAGATGAGCAGAAGGCGGTTAATTAATAAGATAGAAGTAGAAGTTATGTTCATAATTGGGGAGTTTTGATTTTATGAATAACATGTTAATGGAGTAAAATAAATTTCAAGCTGAAGCACAATAAATCTCGTGTGACAGCAGTATGTCATGGTTATTCAAAATTCTCACATTAGAAGAGGTAGCAAAGGCGATAGTACCCTCTTTTTTTTTTCATTGATATGTATTGAACAAACTCCAAATACAATTGATGCTCTTTACCCACCAATACTTGTTAAAAAAAAATACTACTATAAATTGAGTTCACCACCTGCATCCATGAGGCTCATCTCAATTTCTCAAGCAATTACCAAGTGAAGAAACTTCACAAGTTCCAACTTGTTGAAGGATTGAGAGGTGCTAGCAAAGCACCATTCAAATCTCTATAGCAAAGATTCTACTAGTATTTCAGAACAAATAAAAGAGACACCCCCAAATGTAGAAAAAACCAGCAGCAGCTATGTATGCCAATTACAAGTATTGTTCGTGTATCCTTGCTCTATTCTCTTCCCACCACAGTCTAGCATGCATCTCCCCAAATTTTTCTCGGCTGCATCATAATTGCATACATCAGAACAGCAGATTAAGTCAATAGAATTGCAAACATAAAATCTGATTAACAAAATAATAAGAATTGGAGACCTACACACTTCTTCGCTAAAATGAGTCACGCTTAAAATTACATCAGCAAGATAAGAAAGTAGGAGTGTAACCAGAACTAGGCAGGCAGAGGCAGGTAGTAATTAGTTGCACTCATATTAGCCTTGAGTGCATGCAGGATTGTCTGCCTAAAGTTGAACCCAATCCACTGAAGGATGTCATTTTTCTAAATTTCTTGAAAAGGTATTCAAGCTCTTTTGTCTTCCATAGAGCTCAATTAAAATGGTTTTCATAAATCAAAGGAGAAAAGCACTGCAGTCAGTCTATGCTGAGAATGCTCTTCAGGTAACATTTCCTTGTCACATGGTGCAAACATCTGGAGCAGTGATCACAATTTCACTACGTGAACTAGAAAACATTGTTTCACGACAATGGAATCACTAAATTTATGGCAACCAAGCAAAACAAACCATGCCATCAGACCTGTTTTTCTACAGTTTCCGAGCCATAGCACTTTCACATGATATGCTTCCTCAGATATTATCATAAAATTTGCAGCTGAAGCTCACCTGAATCTGACTCGTCTGAGCTCTCTTTTGCCCCCTGGCAAGGCTCTGATGGTGATGTAAACTCCTGGCTCATCCTGCTCAACCCATTCAGTCTCCAGATCACTAGCATTACTGATAGATAGTTCTCCCGAGCGATCTGCATCCCTTGACGAGCTACTTCTAATAGAGGCATCCATTGATGATGTCTCTGTTTTGGCCCCACTGATGCTGGAAAGTTTTGGGGTAGATGTGAGGCCACCAGAGTCATAGTAATTACGTGCTTGCATTGGGTGATGATCTAGCGAATCTGAGGATGAGTATCCCATTCCCATCCCAGTTGGACGATACAAGTTACGAGGTAAGCGTTCTCTGGTCAGCGGCGGTGTTACAGGGCTCTCTTCTACAGATTCTATTTTAGAGCTCTGCAGCAAATTAAAACAAGTGAATCTTTAAAACTAAGAATCGATAAGAACAGATTCTTGAAATAACAACTCCCCATTTACTACATTGAGGTGACTTAACATTGCCCTAAATTTTGTCAGCAGTAGAATGGGGTGTTATTGAAAGGTGAAACAAATTGACAGATACTAAATGTTGGCAACCAACCTCCACCAAATCTATCTCTAAATGACAATGGAGAAATTTAAAGACAGTTTTAATTTTAAAAATTTTAACAATCATCATGTTTGGTTAGGTAACTAGGCTCAGAGCTCACCTCATCTTCAGATCTTGGTGGTGTTGGTAGTGGAAAAGCTTGGCGGTTAAACCTCTGTACATTATAAAGTTCCATGACCCTATCGTAGTTTTCAGCCCACCATCTTTGAGCTTGCCATTTGTTAAACATGTCTCGACTAATGAAACAAAACAGACTACAACTTAGATTAATTTTAAACATGAGGTAGTTGCATGAAGCATGAGGCACGTGCTTTATATGATATAAAAGTTAAGCAAGTAAAATTATGCAGCCATAGAATAATGAAAAAAACGCAAAAAAAAAAAATAATGCAACATGACATCAGCATGAAGCACAAAATTTGATTGAAATTGTGTAGATGAATGAAAAGATAACATTTTTTAACGTAAGGCCACAATCTAAGAGCTTTGACAATATACAAATTGCATAATCAATTGAGTCTAAGTTGTCTAAAATTTCTCCACGTGCCCAGTGCTTCTTGAAACCTGATCTCTATCATTGTGAAGTTTGAACCCGTTAAACGCTTTGGGCCACTAAATTAGACAAGAGTCATTTTTTTGACAAAAGGAGTCACCGGTCTTATTTTAAGAGCATTCAAAAGCTAAAACCTACCCAGCAATAGAAGTAACATCAAACATTTTATGTGCAACATTAGATTAGATTATTTGAACTTCAAATAACGGTGGATATCTACTATATCCACAACACAACCGGGAAAGGTCCAATGAAACTGCTCATAAATCAATCACTGGCCTTGTTTCATTGAAAAAGCAAGCAACAGAGGGTTCAAACTTCAAATTGCTTTTGGACTAGCCATTTAAAAAGGAAAAATTAAGTTTAAATGATATAAATAACGAAATTATTTTGGATGCACTACTGTCGTTGTCTCATAAGAAACAAGAAAGGTCCATTCGGCTATTATATTTTGTCTTGTAGAGAGTTTATAGAGTGACAGTGAGATTGGGGCATTCTTAATTTATTGCAAAGTAACATGACAAAAATTGGTCACAAGGAGACAATGCCACGGAGAATCAGGCGTGAAGAAATTTTGAAATGAAATAAAAGGGAAGAGAGACTCCGACAAATCGACAAAGCTCAGTAAAAAAGCTTCCCAGCATAATCAATTCTGCCCCCACACACCACTAATAAGGCAAAATGAGAGTGTGAGTTCCCCTTTTGGACTTTTTCCGGATTGCTTTCATAAGGCGTGATATTTACTGTACATGTAGGCCCACGGTCTCACATCCACAGCGGTTTCTAAGGTTGCGTTTGGATTCTACCTATTTTCAAGGAAAGAAGACAAAGATACCCTTGAAATTTGGTGGAAACGGAGGTACCATCTTTATTATTTTTAGAAATGACCAAATAAACCAGTTTTAAGACTATTATACCCTTTTGCTATATTATCCAAATATATTTCATTTAGACATAATTCCTGTTAAAATATATATATTTTTATATACGTATACATATCAACAAAGTCATTTTTCCTATTTTAATTTTTTAACGATTGAAATCTTTACCAATAATCAAAAGTAATAATAAAAATACTTTATTATTTTTAGAAATGACCAAACAAACAAGTTTTAAGACTATTATACCCTTTTGCTATAATTATCCAAATATATTTCATTTAGACATAATTCCTGTTAAAATATATATATTTTTATATACATATACATATCAACAAAATCATTTTTCCTATTTTAATTTTTTAACGATTGAAATCTTTACCAATAATCAAAAGTAATAATAAAAATATCCAAACAACACCCAGCACCCAACATCCAATCAATTCATTAGCACGAGCACCTCCACCACACTTTCTGAAGTGACGGTGCAAAAACGTAATAAAGAAACTTTACTAAAATCACAATTCTGACCGTCAGATTTTACTCATGATGTTAATATGAAAATGAGCATACCTGAAGCGTATCCGCTTAAGATCATTGCCTCCACGTGGCAAAGAAACAAAGGTAATAAGCACACCCGGCTCCACCTGGGCCACCCATTCCTTCGGCTCATTCTCTTCAATGAACACGACCGGGTCAACACGGCGACCACTCACCGATTTTATCGGAGTGGCCTCGCCACTGGAACTCGATATTCCCTTAAGCCTGGCCTCCATCTCCTTCCCCCAAGTGGTCCTCGGTGTGGTGGAGCTAGAACTACCGGTCCTTCTGTATGACCACCTGAACCGGTCCGAATCGGCATCAGACTCTCCCGAGTTACTCTTGAGTCGACTCTGAGCCGCACCAGGAGCCGTGCATGGGCTGCAGTGTCGGTACGCTCCTGATGCCTTTAACGCCATGTCCTTTAGCTGAAATTACCAAAACGCAAAACACTCAGAAAACGAAATTTGGCTGACTGAGTTGAGTTATAACATGTTAACTTGATTAATTACCTGAGATGTGAGAGATTTGATGGCTTGTTGTTTGGTACTGCCGCTGCCGGTCGATGAGTCAGAGTCCTCGGGTTGACTAAGTGAGTCATCCCCCGGTTGCTTCGACCGAGCTATGCACGTCAGCATTTTCTAGTTTTTACTCTCCAACTCAATTTCTGTGCATTGTTAGATTTTCATCTTACGCTTCAAGCCTAATTATTACCCAAAAAATTTTAAACGAAACTACAAAATGAAAAGAGAAAGAAGGTGAGAAGTACATGTTGGAATTGTAGTGGCAGTAAATTCTGAATTCACAGCTTCAAAATCCGAGCGCAAGCATCGAGAAGCTTACTCCCTCACTCACTTTAATGCCAAGTTACAGGTACACCCATCAGAGATTCTCTGCCAAAATCGGAAGTAAAAAGAATAAACAAAAACTAAATAATAAAACACAGAAAATTTAGAATATATGCAGATACTATATATACACACATAAAAGAAAATACCTTTAATCATAAGCGAAATGAAGGATTAGGTTTTAAACTTCATTAATAATAAAAGGAAGAGCAAAAGAAAAGAGAAGCTGAGAAACAGAGGGTTTGCTTGCAATTGCTACTGCTTTGCTGGCTGCCTTAATAGTAATGGGGGTAACAGGCTATAATGGCAAATACTGTTAAATTCAGTAGGATTAACTGTGTCTATAGCTTTGCCAGTTTGCCCTTTCTCTCTATACCGGTTACCGGGTGTTGACTGGTTAACTATGTGTACGGACAGGCAATTTGCCGGTTGCTGATGCCTGGACGGGTCTAGTGTTGGTGTTTGAAGTCAATAAAGATTCCTCGTGTTTTTCTATGGACTCTGAACGGCCCGCTAGGCTCCCGTTGGGTTATTTCTGATTGGTGAAACTACGAGAAAGAAATTGTCCAAGTTGATTTTAAAAAGAGTGGTGCTGTTTAACACTTCCCTAAAAGTTCTTGTCTAACCCTTTTCTAATTCTTTTAATCAAAATATATATATATATAATGAATTTTTCAGTTATGTTTTTTATCAATACACTCTATTAATTCCTACAATTTAATAAAATCAATTTTCAATTAAGAATTAAATCATAAAATTTAATAGTCATTTTAATTAACTATTAAGTCATGTGCTAAAATAGCGCGTCCCAACAAAAAAAATGAGGACACCTATATAATTCTTTATTTTCATGCAAACATATTATGAAATCATATTATTTAATAAAATCATGCTATTAAATCATGTCATTATAGTTAACTATTGATTCTATTAAACCAAAGGACCTAATAGTGTATCTGCATTAAAAAAATGAAGATAATTGTATTGAAGAATTATATATATATATTCAAATTTTTTTTATTAGATGGGGCTCAAATAAGCAAGCTAAACAGGAATAAGGCGGGGATGAGCAGGGCCGGCTTTAGAGTCAGAGGGGCCTTAGGCGAAATTTTTTTATAAGACCTTTATTTATTTTACAATTTCAATACTTAAAGATATATAAAAAGGATCAAAATTTATTTAATCTTTTATTCTTGAATTTTAACAATAATTAAAAAAAGATAAAAAAAATTTAAAAATAGAACCTAAAAAATAGTCAAGAAGATATATTTTTGTATTCCATTAAAACCGTTAAAAACAAACAAACAAATAGATAAAGACAATATTATTTTCAAATAAAATATTTAGAATGATATAATATATAAATTTGAAATGATAAATTGATGTTCAAAAATAAAAACGAATTTTATATTTTAAGAAACTAATTATTTTAAATGAAACAATGAATATAATAATTTTCTTTGTAGAGAAAAGAACAAGAAATTTTTTTCATTTACTAATTCTTGAGATTATAAGGTTTTTAATAAAAATTAAAAGAAATACTAAAAGTCAAGATTCTAACATTGAATAATTAAAAAGGTAAATAATTTTTTGGAAATATTAATAATGCATGAACTAATGGTTAAATCATATTATTAATTATATTTCTTTAAAATTAAGGTTCCCAAATATAGATTTTTTTATCAAAAATATTTCTTAATTGTAGGATAATTAAGAATAGATAGATATTTAATAAACTTTTTGACTTTTTAAAATACATATTAAAAATTTTTATTAATTAAAAAATTATTAAATAAATACTAAAAATATAAGGTCTTCTTAAAATATGAGGCCTTAGGCGACTGTCTTGTTCGTCTATAGCTAAAGCCACCCTTGGGGATGAGTAACCCCAAATGAGTCTTGTACAATAATTGAATAGATACCCACAGGCGGGCTAGAAAATAAATGTACCCCATGGGGGAGTGAATGAGTCATATTTGCCATAAAATCCACCGCCGAATTTGCTTCCCAATAAATATGGGTGATGGAAATCTGCCAGTTTCTACTAACTAATTCTCGGATAGCAGCAACTAATGCATAGAATTCGTTAGGCACAATCACCTGCTTCGAAATCATTTGAGTAATACAAAGGCTATCCACTTCTACCAAAAGACATTTTGTGCCAGCCTCCCAAGCTAGGCGTAATCCTTGAAATAAACCCCAAAGCTCAACCATAAGCACCGAACTTTCTCCAATATTCATACAATAAATGGAAATTTAGTGTCCGACAGAGTCTCGAAGAAGCCCATCAGCTCCTACGCCCTGAAAATTCCTACAAGATCCATCCGTATTCAATTTGCACCAAGGCCATGGAGGTGGAAGCCAACCTGTAAGAATTTCCTCACACCTCGGCAGTTGACTTATTTGGGAATGATTTAATCTATGGATTTCGTTAGCTCTGGCCATAATATCTAAATAAACTGTTGAGCTATCCGCCAACTTCCCATCGACAATAAAATGATTCCTCCAATACCATAATCTCCAAACCGCTACACCGAAAATACATTCCCAAGGTAATGGAGACACAATCTTCCACTTGTTTTGTAGATTAGCTACGGTCCATTCTCGTAAATTAGACTGAAAAAAAGAATGTTGATTCCTATCTGGAACAAGTCGAAGCCAAAGCCGCTTGATGCAATGGCAATCACGTAAGACATGGATAATATCCTCAAGTGGAGCCCCACATCGTTCACATCCCAAAGAGACAGGAATATGCCGCCAAGATAGTTCATCCTTGGTCTTCAACTTCGCATGCAGAAACTGCCAAAGGACGATATGAACAGCTTGCAGCCTCTTCCAAGACCAAGCTAGATTCCATGCGGTGTCGATAGCAGTTGAATCAAACTGACCAAGAGACTCATAGGCCGAGCGAACCGTAAAGCTTCCTCTTGGGTCAAACCTCTAATAGATTTTGTCAACACCAAGTTGAGGATCATGAGGCATTATCGAAGCAATCTGTAGCAGAATAGAGTTAGGCAGAAAATGTTCAAAAGCTGGTCAGTTCCAGCTCCCATGCACGTTGGTAAAGACTCTCACTGTGGCGTTAACCAACTCTTGGGGTACTGGATGTACAGCGAGATTGATCAAAGGGCCTTGTTTTGTTGCCCAGCAATCTAGCCAAAAGCGAGTTCGAGCTCCATCACATACAACCCAACGAGCTCCCCGCATGGTGGCTGACCACGTGCTCTTTATGGCCTTCCAAACTTTAGATCCTTGCTTCTCATGGAGGGACAACGGTAAATGACTAGAATCCAAATTATACTTTGAACAAATAACCTTCACCCACAACTTGTCTGAGTTCAAAACAACTTCCCAGCTCAGCTTCATCAACAGAGCCAGATTCATCACATCCAGCTTCTTAAACCCCAGCCCACCTTTGAGTTTCGTCATGCAAATCTTGTTCTAGCCCACCATGCTCATCTTATGGCTCTTTGACTTCCCATCCCATATAAACCGACGGCAAGACTTCTCAATTTTCCCATGCACTGGAGCCTGGAGAAAAGTCATTTGCATTGCGTAAATAGGCATTGCTTGAAGCACCGAATGAGCCAAAGTGATTCGGCCAGCAAGGGATAAATGAGTTGCATTCCAGCCAGTGAGCCGTTTATCCACCTTATCAAGAATCGTTTGATAAGTAGCTTTATTCACTCTCGAATGGAGAAGAGGCATTCCAAGATAACATCCCAAATTATTTGTAGCCGAATACCCCAACACATCACTGAGGCGTTGAGCTTCTCTTGGAACAACATTCTTAGAAAAAAATATTTTAGTCTTCGACTTATTAACCTTCGCTTCAGAGCTCCGACATTAGTTTTCTAGCACTGCATCTATAGTGTAAGCCTGATCAAGAGACGCCTCTGCAAAAAGGAGCAAATCATTTGCAAAAAATAAGTGCGTTAGGGGAGTTCCGTGCTTGGCCAACCGAATAGGCTTCCAGTTCCCATCCCTCACAGCTTGAGTTATTCCATGACTCAATCGTTCAATGCACAAGACAAAAATATAAGGAGATAATGGGTCTCCCTGACGGATTCCTCGCCCCGGGGCAAATTCTACTGTAGCCTCCCCGTTCCACAAAATACTCATTCAAGCCGAAGTTACACATTCCATGACAAGTCTAGATAACTGAATCGGGATACCTGTTTGTTGAAGAATATAAAAAATAAAGGATCAGTTCAGATGATCATACGCTTTCTCAAGATCCACCTTGATAGCCATAAATCCTTTCTTTCCCATTTTCTTTCGCATAGAATGCACCACTTCTGATCTACAACAATATTGTCAATAATATGGCGGCCGGGTACAAAGCTAGTCTGATGGGGACCTATGAGCTCTGGCAACAAAGTTTGCAAGCGATTGGCAATGATTTTAGTCACTGTTTTGTAAGCCACTGTGCACAAACTGAAGGCCGAAACATACCTAGGCTAGTAGGGTGCTCCACTTTGGGAATCAATACCAAAAGGGTAGTATTGATTTCCTGGGGGATCTTGCCCGAACTAAAAATATCAGCCATAAGCTTGCAGAAGGAAGGCCCAACAATTGGCCATTGGGTTTGGTAAAAGATGGCATGTAATCCATTAGTGCCTAGAGCTTTGAGGGATTTCATACTAAAGATCACCCTTTTAATTTCGTCGTCCAAAACTGGATCAGCAGTATTTTTCAACTCAGAAGCATTCAAGACTGGGAATAAATTCTGAACCGGATAACGATGGGGAGTTGCAACTTCACTTTTTTATAAGGCCGAAAAATACCCAATTGCATGTTTACGAATCTCTTCCTCACTATAAATCCAGTTTCCCGAATTATCTTGAATCGCTTCAATTCTGTTTCTCCATCTTCTCATAATGGTTTTTTGGTGAAAAAAATTAGTATTCCTGTCCCCGTGCATAAGCTCATCTTTCCGAGATTTTTGCCACCAAAGAATTTCCTCTTGACCTATCACCATCTCCAACTCGTTCTGTAACCTAGCCTCTAATCGCACTAGCCCTCGAGAGCTATAATTTTCTAAGGCTGCTTGAATCCTATTTATACAAGCCATTAGTCTTCGTTTTCGCTGAAAAATATTTCCAAACACCTCTTTATTCCACTTTTAGACCGCCAGGACTAACTGGGAAGCCGCAACGGTATAGTGGGCTTGAGGATCCCACGCATTCTTAACAAAAGAATTGAAATGTTCATGAGTCAGCCAAGGAGCCAAAAAACGGAAAGGCCTAGTCCCCCGATTCCTACAGTCCACTTTCTCAAAATGAACCAGCACCGGCCTATGATCTGAAGCAACCTTTGGTAGGTGGAGAACAGAATTCTCAGCAAATTTTAGTAACCAATCATAATTACATAGAGCTCTGTCAAGTCGTTTAAATAGAAGTCCACGAGACCAGGTAAATCGAGGACCTTTAAATTTTAAATCAAAAATTTAGTGCCCATTAAACCATTGCCGAAAATTTCCACACACTCCTGAATTCCGTGCAACACCCTCTTGCTTTTCAGAAGCATATAAAATAGAGTTAAAGTCCCCACCAATTAGCCAAGGCCCATGAATTGACGTAGAAATGTTATCCATATGCTTCCACAGTTGACACCGCAACATTGGATTTGGGCTAGCATAAACAGTCGTTCCCCAAGACACAAAAACATTATTCATGCATATTTTAAAGTGAATAAACTGCCTGTGGTTCAACAGTACCTCAACCTTTATAGAGCTCTGCCAGAGAAGCCAAATTCCACCAGAAAAGCCCACTACTTCCACACGATGGGAGTGGTCAAACCCACTCTTCTTTATGAACTCATTTGCTTTGACCCCACTAATACAAGGTTCCATCAAAACTACCATAGAAGGATTATAACTTTTAACAATTGTCCTGAAAAAGCGTCGAAAATTAGCCGAAGCTGCCCCTTGGACATTCCAATACATAATGCTAATCATCATGAAATAAATAGCAGCAAAAAAAGGAAATGCTGACACCTTATTAGTGTTGTTCATTAACGTTAGGCATCCACGCCAAGGGCGTTTCCTCAACCATCGAGTCTTCCTCATCGGACATATTTTCCCCATCATTCTCACCCATAAACAAGGCCTGATTTGCTTGAGCATTCTTGTCATTCACCCTAGGAGCATTATGCGTGTCTAGAGGGCCAGACAAGTGCTTAAATTCCAATCCCAGCCGAACTCCAAGTTCACTAACAGCTTCCCCTACATCCCCAAGAGGAGAGTCTTGGGTAGCACAAAAGACCACCGTATGCTTTTTTGGGTCCAAGGATGTAGCAAAAGGAGACATTTGATGGTGACTAGGGTTAGACTTGGGGATATAACCTACTGTGATCTGAGGGTTTGCATGAGGTGGGTAGTTTATGTTCTCCTCTCTTATAGTGAGAGCCCGCTGTTGGACAAAGTTTCGGGTTGGGTTCATAGAATTAGCTGGCGTCTTCCTCTGGGATTTTATAGTAGCAGCTGTGGTATGTTGCTTACGTCGAGCCGGAGTTTGTTATTCTAGCTTCACGGTTGGCAGTGAAAATCTTGTTGAGGTTGGCCATGATTGGTTGATGAGAAATAGAGGGATTATCTTGCATAGTTGCATGGGTAGGGTTCACACTATCATCTGTAACCTGCTCTAATACTTGGAATCTGGAGAAACCAACCCCTATATTCTCACGATTCCTATTAACTCCATTGTTATTGTCCTTGTTATTATTGGATTTTCTGCCTCTCCTCGTGGCTATCATCCATGGACCAAAAGGCTCAGCATTACTGGCATCATTATAGTAATCATCTCGTTGGAAATGAGTCTCTTGCCGCTGCATGTTAGGATTAGGTTGAGCACCCTCTCCAGAATTATTCGCTAAACTCGAATCCTTGCAGTTGTTACTACTATGGCCTTATCTTCCACATGTGAAGCAAATCACTAGCAGCCCCTCATACTCTACCTTTTGAATCTTCCCATCCAACACAAACTGAGAAACTAAAGGCTTAGCCAGGGAGAGGGTAACTGCAATACGGGCAAATCTTCCACGCGTAGAGGATGCCGTGTTTGAATCAATTTTAATCACTGTACCCACCAGCTGTCCAAGCTTCTGAAGAACTTTCTGGTCATAGAGATGGACGGCGAGACCAGGTAGACGAATCCATACATTAACTTGATCCATATCCGTTGTATTGAAATCAAAAGAAGGCGTCTATGGTTGCATCGTGAGGTAATGTCCCATGATAATCCATGGGCCTTTCATTAGGGCATCAACAACATCGCTAGCCGAATGAAAATGAACAAGGAAATAGTTGTTTTCTAAGTCTATTACCGAGTAAGTCATTGTTGTTTTCCACATGGCATTCAATCTCATACAAAGAGTTCGATATCCAATTGTGCGACCCAGCAACTTCACTATCACTGAGTTCTTTCATGGTTCACATAACTTCTCATGAACCTTATCCGAGAAGGTTATGGAAGGCATATGTCCATCTTTATTTGCAGTCACGTCCCCTTTCTCAAACTCTCAGTCTACTGTGCCGCCATCATAACCCGTCTCCATTGTCGCAATGAGTTCACGAGGGTTTCCTTATACGAAACCTGTAACGGGGTATCATCAGCAACCTCCTCATCACGAAACCTTGCCTTCTTAGTTGTTCTAGTTTCCCTGAACGGCGGAGGGAAAATTCCTCCAGAGTTAGGGTTTTTTCCACGTCCGGATTTTTTGGAGCTTTTCATAATCTATATATATTCACATTTTAAACACTATGAAGCTGTTTTAAATTAGCAAACCAGAAATGCCACTACTCAAAATCAAACTCTCAAACAACTCGGAAAGAAAATTGATCGAGTTGCCAGTCGAGTCTCCCATACTGAAACTAAAGTTAATTCAATCAGCCATCGTCTTGATCAGATGTACATACATCTACAGGACTGTATCTCTGAGTTAGATGCCGATTGATGCTGAAAAGAAAGAAGCAGAGATCATAAAACTTAAAGCTGAATTAGCAAGAATTGATGCTGAAAAGACTCGTCCTACACTTTTCACCCAAACACAGTCCATACCTGTGCCTCCACCTGTGTTTGAAACCTATTCACCTTTTTATACACCTCATAGACCTCAACAGCCCTGTTTACAACCAGTTCTTTGGATTTTCACATCTTCAACCCACTCCTCAACTAAAGCCTTCTTCACCTAAGAAATCCAAGTCCAAAGTAAAAATTTCAGAACCAAAGTCAAAACCAACTTCATCCTCATCTGTTCCTCCGGTACCTCCGGAAAATTCACCAAAAGCCACTCCTGAACCCCCTAAAAAAGATAAAGGACCAATGCATCAGTATCATTATCATATTGTCCAAGACTCATATTTTGAATCCTCTGAACCAGAAACCGTATATGAGTCCAATCCGTCAGAATCAAACCCATCTTCCTCCTCCTCATCCACAAACTCAACCAGTACCTCCACTGACTCTAAATCATAATATACTGACATTACGAGCATATTGATGACAACCAAAACTGGAGATCCAAGTGCTTCAACTTCTACACCTATTGTTGAAGACAGTTCTTCTGATGATGAGCATAAAACATCTCACACAGAACCAGTGCCACCAATGCCACCACCAGCTCATGACCACTCAACAAAACCATCTTCAGCATTTTGGTTCACATTTGATGACATTCCCCATCACAAATGGCCTGCTAGACTTGAAGAATTTGCTGCATGGATTGATCTCCAAGGCACAAAGCCAAATGCTCAATCTCAAGCTGTCCTTCGTGAATTCATGGCCCGATCTACGGGTTCTTTGCGAGATTGGTTAGAAAGCTTGGGAGAATATAGACAACTCCAATTCATGCAATCACCAATTGGTACAACATTCAATCTCATCCATGAACAATTCATTAGCGAAAAAACAGCATCTACCGATGCAGATAGAAAAGAGTACCATCAGATGAAGTGATGGTCTCTCAAACGACATCTTTTAGAATCTTATTACAAAAGAATCAGTATTCTATTTTGCAAGCTAAATGGGTTCAATGAACCTTCTCTCAAACATGTCTTCATAGCCTCTCTTCCTTCTGAGTTACAACTTGATCTCCAAAGAAAACTCACAACCACTAATCTCAGCATTGCTGACATATTTTTGGGAAAGATTTTCCAAATGGCAATGTTATGCCTGGATAAAATCTGTGAGCAGAAGGAATTCTTCAAAGATATCATGGAAGACAAAAAACCCTTCTCTGAAGCTTGTAAAAAACCTCATCTCAAGATAAAGTACAAAGATGACAAGAAGTGTGTTTGTTTGAAACTGTCCTCACAAGTCTGCCAAAGCTGTCTGTCTCATACATCACCTTCAACATTCTTCCCTCTTATCTGAAAACAAAGATGTTAAATCAAAATTTTCTGAACAGTCAGAACAGTTAATGGCGAAACTTTTGAAACCACTTTGATTACCAAAAAACCCATTAGTATTCAATTCTTTCCGAATTGTATAATTTGGAAAAATATTGTAGCTTCCAAACTCCCAGATAAAGATTTACTCATAAGTTTCGACATTCTCCATTTGGTTAAAAACCTCTTCCTAACCAGTTCTGGAGTTCGCTACAAACAAATGTTCTTGCCTTATACAAATACACTCCGTCTGTATGCACTCTTTGAAATACCATCTCCATACAGTCACATTTCGCAAAAGTTCTTAGACTTTTGTCCATAAAATCATTCACAGTTCCACTATCCTTCACCACTTTGGAAGAATGAACAATTCTTCATCCACCTCCCTTTCAAACTCAATGAAGACATATATCCCACAAACGCATCTCACCCGGGTATGTCTCCTTCAGATCTCTTGCTGTCTAAGCAAGAATGTTCTCAGTTACTCCAACAAGGTCAAATTGAACCTACTGATTCAGATTGGGCTTGCCAAGCCTTCTATGTTAAAAAACGATCTGAATTAGTTCATGGAAAAAAGAGATTAGTTATTGATTACCAGCCACTTAATTCTTTTCTTAAAGATGATAAGTTTCCCCTTCTAAAAATCCAGACCCTATTTGTTCGTCTTCCAAGGGCTCGTATCTTCTCTAAGTTTGATTTAAAAGCTGGTTTTTGGCTACTTGGTATTTCACTAGTTGACCATCACAAAACTGCATTTTGCATTCCGGATGCCCATTATCAATGGACTATTATGCCCTTTGGTCTTAAAGTCGCACCTTCATTATTTCAAAAGGCCATGACAAAAATCTTTAGTCCTATCCTCCATCATGCTCTAGTTTACATTGATGATATTTTGTTATTTTCCTCTAACCATGAGAGCCACCAGAAGCTCCTTTTAGATTTCTTTCACATTGTGTAGGCACATGGAATCGTGCTTTCTGAAATGAAAAGCAGCATAGGAAATGAATCAATTGACTTTCTTGGCATGGTGATTAAAGATGGCCACTATCAACCTGGTCCACACATTGCAACTGAATTATTAAAGTTCCCGGACATAAATCTCACCAAAAAGCAGATACAATAATTCCTTATGATTGTTAATTATGTCCGTGATTTCATCCCAAAATCCAGCTGTCCCGCATGCTAAAAAAATAGTGCCCTCTATGGGGCCCAGCTCAGACAGAAGCTGTCAAGCAGCTAAAGGTGATAGCCCAATCACCTCCTCCACTCAGAATTCCCACAATTGGACAACGCATCCTCCAGACTGATACCAGCGATGATTACTGGAGTGCCATTCTTCTTGAAGAAATCAATGGCGTGCGTCATTTCTGTGCACTTGCAAGCGGACAATTCAAAGACTCTGAAAAGAACTACCATGTGATCTACAAAGAGATTTTGGCAGTCAAGTATGGAATTAAAAAATTTGAATTTCATCTAATCAACCACAAATTTCTTATCAACATGGATAACTCTTTTTTTCCTTGAATCTTTGACTTAAAAAATAAGTTGCTGCTTGACAAGCAACTGTTCGGTCTCAAAAACTGGTTTCCTAAATATGATTTCACTGTTCAACACATAAAAGGCAACCAGAACCTCATTCCAGACTTCCTTACACGTCCAGCTATAAATAAACCCTCACTCATTTGCCCTAAACATCTCTTTCCAATCGGCTTACCAGCTTCAAGATTTTGCAAAGAAGTTCCTTTACAGGTATTTCTTTAATGTCCAAACCAAAAAGCTTGATCGATTTCCAAACCTTTGCTTGGAACACTTGTTTCTCACAGGCCTCACTCTCTCCTCCCTGTCCATCTGTGAGGATGAGCTTTGGTACATGTGGTGTCTCACCACCTTGTATGCTACAAAGCTAGTTTTCCCCGTCAAACCAGTCCTGACTCACCTTACCAATCCTGAGTTCTCATCAGACCTTCTATGGACTCTCCTCAAATGGTATTCCCCACTCACATGGTGGCGTAAACAACTTCAGAATCTGTGTACCTTTCACGAATTATTCAGAATGCCAGAACAGGAAGCTAACATGTGGACTATAGTTTTCATCGTTCACAAGCCCTACTTCCAGCACCCATAAACAAGAGACTACTGGACACAAGACATGGCATATGAATGGCGAACTTACCCTCATCAATGACACATCAGTAACCTGCGATAAACATTCACCACACCTCTATTGGACCATCACACACCCTTGAAATAATTCCAAAAACACAAGGTTGTACTCCGGGTTCAAGTTCAAGTCCCCAAGGAATCCTTGTCATGGAACAACGTCCTGATTACACCAATGTCTTATTCCAAGACGCTCAGGACCAATGGGAAGATTTTCAGTCCCTTCTCCATACTAAAAATCCCCATTATACTGTCAGCAATCTAGACTCTCCTGCTGCATCTACATCGCAGCACATGTTTGAAGCTGATAAAGCAAAATATTAGCAAGCTGAAGCGTATCTCGACTAGAGACAAAAACGTTGGCACAAGCACTAATATGAGAAAGAGATAAGAGACGTGTCACCATCGCGCTATCCATCCACTCCATGATGACAATTTGTTGCTCTCACACAGCTTTTGATGCAACAGTCCATGTGACTCCCGTTTGCTTTGCATATTTTATATAAAAGTCTTAATCGGTGTGCTTTACTTTCTGAAAGCATGTGCCTGTTTTTCAATTCTAATCATTCAAGGGGTCCTGTCCTTGATGATTTTATATATAAGGCACTTTATGCTTCAGTTGTAGGCATGAGTAAATCAGAGAAATAAAATTTAAGTTTTCTCCATATCACGTTTCTTTAAAATTCTTCTCTCTTTTAGGAATCAAAGAAATTATTTGGATTAATAATGATACGCTCGACTCTAAATTTTCATACTGAGTATGCTCTGCACTTGCCTTAAGCCTAAGGATCCTGTGTATCAGAAAGGTCATGTTTATCCTGCAAAACTGATTTTTATAAAATGAAATTAGTTTCTCACAACGTTCACCCTCTTTAAAGGCCATGAGTGCCGTGTTTTCGAGTGGTATCGTGAAAAATTATTTTCAAAAATGGATTTTAGATTTGGTATTTGATGGATAAGTGTATATCGGCTGGAAACCAGAACTTGCGGGCTATTGGCCCTAAGGACAGACTTTGTTCTGTTGTAGATCTAGTGTAAACAACGCCACGTACAACTACCCACTGGTATCATTATGGAGAAAACTAAAATTTTATTTCTCTGATTTACTCGTGCCTACAACTGAAGCATAAGGTGCCTTATATAGAAAATAATCGAGGACAAGACCCCTTATCCCACATCGCTTGTGGAGATGGATCCTGGCCAGTTTATAAGTGCTAGGCAGTCCTCACCCTTTGAGATCTCTTTTGGGGCTGAGTTAGGCTTCGGCCCAAACTTGGTATTAGAGCCAGGCCCCTAGCGAGAGTGGGTAGTGTGAATGATAAGCACTTATCCCACATCGCTTGTGGAGATGGGTCCTGGCCAGTTTATAAGTGCTGGGCAGTCCTCACCCTTTGAGAGCTCTTTTGGGGCTGAGTTAGACTTCGGCCCAAACTTGCACTTATCCCACATCGCTTGTGGAGATGGGTACTGGCCAATTTATAAGCGCTGGGCAATCCTCACCCTTTGAGAGCTCTTTTAGGGCTGAGTTAGGCTTCGACCCAAACTTGCACTTATCCCACATCAGTTGTGGAAATGGGTCCTGACCAATTTATAAGCGCTGGGCAATCTTCACCCTTTGAGAGCTCATTTGGGGCTGAGTTAGGCTTCGGCCCAAACTTGGTATCAGAGCCTGGCTCCTGGCGAGAGTGGGTAGTGTGAATGATATGCACTAACCCTGGATCCTTCCAGAGAAATTTCAGAAGACGAATTATGGTACATTTGGTGCCTTATCGTCCTCTATGCCACCAAATTAATTGTTCAAGTCACAGCCACCTTAGATCATCTGCTCGATCCCAACAAATCCACCTCCCTCATCTGAACACTGCTTGAATGGTTTTCTCCAATTCCATGGTGGAGACAGAAACTCCAACAATTGTCTCAAGTTCATAATTTGGAACGTATGCCATCATCAGAAATAAAAATGTGGACGTCTGTGTTCATTATTCATAGACCATACTTCCAACACCCCGACACAAACTGCTTCTGGACTCAAGACCAAGTCTTTGAATGGTTCACTACACCTCACCCATCCATCTTTGAACAAAACGATAAAGTCCACAAGGAACTCTATAATTTCCTTTGTGAACTAAACCATCAAACTGCTCCACACAGAGACATTTCTCACACCTCCCTAGGTCCACAACATGATATCATCATGATCCCCACTCTTTCAGCAATTTCCAAACCTAAATCTACGGGCATAATCATCAAGGAAGAAAAACCAGACTTCACTGATTTTCTATACCAAGATGCACAAGACCCATGGGAAGCATTCTTGCCATTAAGCCAACACCTTCAAAACCTTCAACCAACTCCACCAGCACATGCCTCAGATGATCCAACAAATAAAGCCAGTTCTAGCATGCCAACCACCTCCAATGAACATTCATCTTCTTCTTGGCGCATCATATTTTGCCCTTGGCCACCGTGTTGACCAGATCATCAACATCCACCAGAAACTCCACATCCATCACTCAAAGTCCTCTTTTCAAAAGATAAAGATGAAACTGACAGCTCATCATATGAAGATTACATGAATCTCTCATCTCCGTGATTCATGCAATTTGGCGTTTTTTACTTTTTTAAAGTTGGCTTGTAATAATTAAAGCATGAGTCATGCTTGTCATGCTTTAGTTTGTCTTTATTACTTTTGCTTTTTCCTTTTAACGTTTGTAATAATTAAAGCATGAGTCATGCTTGTCATGCTTTAATTTGTCTTATGTCAAGGTCTTAGTTGGTGTGCTTTACTTTCTAAAAGCATGTGCCTATTTGTCGATTATAATCATTCACGGGGTCCTGTCCTTGATGATTTTCTATATAAGGCACCTCAGCTTTTCTTTCTGAGAGAGTGAAATATAATAAAATCTCTAAGCCTTCTATAATCATGAGTTTCTAATTTCTCTTCTTCTATTTGTTAATGAAGCTTTAAAGTTTTAAAAAATAAGAAGAAAACTTAATCTGTTCATTTTGAAACTTAAGGAAGTATGCTCTGCACTTGCCTCTTGCAAGGATCCTGTGCATCAGAAAACTTTTGATAATTTCTTATCTAGTTTAGTACCCTGTTTAGACTAAAGGAAAGTCTATTTTGGGTTATATAACCCGAAATGAAAATGTTTAAAAGTTTTTGTTCTCCATTTGAGTATATTGGCTGGAAACCAGAACTTGCGGGCTATTGGCCATAAGGACAGACTTCGTTCTGTTGTAGATTTGGTGTAAACAATGCCACGTACTTCTTATGGTATCAGAGCATGCTGATATTGCTTAAACCTGGTGTCAAGTAAAGCAATTATGGCTGTGACAGGTAAGCCTTTTCTCCCATGAAGAGTGAGAATAAGACGAACACCTCCAAGGTGAAAATGTGTATAGCTTTCACGTTTTCGCGTAGAGATCAATTCTGAGGGGATCTCAAGAGTGACATATTGTTCAGCTGTGGTTGCTTGCAAAGCACACTGATCGAGTTGGGATGACTGGATATATTCCTTTGGATGGGGTCATTTGGTGGAAATCAAAGTTTTGATACTTTTGGTAAAGGATAATTTTTTATACAAGTGATAGGGACTGATAAGAAGTAAAGAGGATTCATTGATTTGAACAGATTTAGGAACATATGAGTATTCAACAAGATTTTCTATTTTACTGGCTGTTTGTTTAGTACAAGATTTAGGTAAAGAAAGAGTAAAAGAAAGAGTAACTGGAGAAGTCGATGAAGCAGGAGTAGCTGAGGATGATGATGAAGCCATGAGATTAAGATTTTCTATTCTATAAAGCTTTGATTCCTAGGTGGCTAAGCTCTTATAACCTATACTAACATCTAAGAATTCCGTGTATAGAGAATGATATTGACGCCACACTCAAGAAATAGATGAGATGGTGAGTGATAAGTTTAAATTCAGAACGCCATAAGAATGCAAATTCTTGATAAGTTCATTAGTTCTCAAAAGAACCAAAGAAAGAATAATCTTTCAAATTCAAATAACATTAATCTCTCTTATTTGGGCATTGAGATGCAATTTGACATGTCCCCAAACATTTAAAACACTTAAATCTCTATTTCTAGAGTGTTGGGAATTAGATTTACCTTTTTTTTTGTTGCCTCCCTCTTTATGATTCTTGATTGGCTTAATCTTAGGCTTTGAAACAACCTTTTCATCTTTGCTCCATTTTGACTTCTATGAGGAAGATGAATTAGTGGAACCTTTCTATTTCAGTTGTCGTTCCACTTTCATGGCCATGTGAACCATGTCTTCCAACTCAACATAGTGCAGCAAGTCAACTACATTAGCAATATCTTGATTAAAACCATGTAAAAATCTTGCCACAGTGGCCTCTCGTTCTTCTTCAATGTTGGCTCGAATCATGATTATTTGAAACCTTTGGTGCAGCTCCCTATAATAATGACTAGGAACAAATCTCCTCCTCATGATGGCCTTTATCTCCTCCCAAGTGTTTATAGGCCTTTCACGATTTCGTCTCCTACTCAAAACAAGTTGATCCCACTAAATAATAACATAATCAGTAAATTCAACAGCAGCTAGTTTTACCTTTTTCTCCTCAGAGTAGTTGTGGCAATCAAATACTAGCTCCACCTTTTTTTCCCACTCCAAATAAACTTTCGGATCATTTTTACCTTGAAAAGAAGGAATTTTTAGTTTGATACTCCCCAAATCACGATCTATACGTCTTACCCTTCTATTATCTCTTCCACGCATGTCAATCATAGCCTGGTCATCAAAATCATCTATGTCATCGCCATCTTCTTCTCCCATGACAGCACGCCCTTGATTACCTCTTACAATAGGAGCTATTGGTTGTTGCCCCCTTTCTAGATTGGCTATGGCAGTGTCTTGCCTCTCCAATTTGTCACGGATCTCTCCAAACATCAGATTCATGTGCTCAAATTGTTGTTGCATAGCTTTGATCATGATTGATTGGTCTATAGCTTCTTGATCTTTTGACATATTTGTGATATGAAAAGAATGTTAGCAAAGAGACCCACAACACTCCCTCACGTGTTTCACTCAATTTGATGTCACTTAACTCTCGTGTTTAACACACAAATTGGCTTTTACCCTCTAATGATCTCACAAACTTTTTTTTTATTTACCACACTTAATTTTCTCTTTCAGTTCTTTATTGAACTAAATAAACAAAATCAAGAAAAACCCAAGTGGCACACCAAATATGACAAACCAAGACACTAAACAAAGAAAATGAATTAAGAGGACACAAAGAACAACAAAAGAAATTGATGAAAATAAAGCAAGAAAGCAAAGGAACAAAATTGATATTGTGTGTAAATAATGTCAAGGAAAATGAATAACTAAATTTTAATTTGATGAAAGTAGGAATACTTGATTTATTTTGCAATTTGTTTTTTTTTGGTACGTTTTTTTTTTGATAATCAAAATAAATAAGACATTCAAACCTGATTAGAAACTAGCTCTGATACCAAATGATGCGAATCCCACAATGAAACTTTCAAACCCACACTTAATTTGTAATTTCAACTTCCCAAGAAAGTTCTAAACAGATTTATGACAGACAAAACCTTTACCCAATGCTTAAGAAAACAAGAACCAAAGGTATAGAGAATGATATTGACACCACACTAAAAAAATAGATGAGAATAAGAGTGATAAGTCTAAATTTAGAATGCCAATTCTTGATAAGTTCACTAGTTCTCAAAAGAACCAAAAAAGAATAGTCTTTCAAATTCAAATAACATTAATCTCTAATCTCTTACATAGCAAAAGTTGTTGAGTTTAAATAGACCAATAGAAACCCAAGATCCTAAAAATACAAATGAAAACATTGAAACAACCCTCCAAGTAGGTTTTTCAAAGGATGCTTCAAAAGTCTTCACCAACCCACCATAATTAATGTTATCTTTGACGAATCGATGACCAATCAAATGGAATTCAAATTTCTTGATACCATTTTTCTGCTATAATTAATGCTAGCATTGACAAAATTAATGTTAGCCCACCATCATTGATGGTAGACTTACCTTACACATTGACAAACTTGAAACAAAATAAATAAATGAAGTTGAAAAACAAAGGAGTCGTTGAAATCTCAAGTCTGAACAAGCTACAATGAATTGGTATAACTCCTTCTAGAGAACTCCAAATCCATCTTTGTAAAATTTATTGGAAAGCTAACTTAATTATCTTTTCAACGGTATATAGCTTGCACATTGTTTCTGGCTCAATCAATACAGTTTTTATTCCGAATTTGACCTTTCTACATTTGATACAAATTGTGTATTTGGCTGCCCAATAACTTGAATAATGCCCACAATGCCTTGTCTTCTCTTCAAGTCCAATTTATGATGTATTGCATCTTGAATTGCATTTCAATCCATATTTTCTCAATTAATCAATTTAAAGCAGCTTGCATCTTTTTGGCTCTAGCTCTTGTAATTGGGCCTCCATGAATGTGCAAAGGATCACTTGAGGTTTTAATGGTATTACATTGATAGTTCTCATCATTATTGAGGGATCATGGTGATGTTGAAACCGAGAGTGAATAAGATGATGATCCTATCCCACCTTTCGAGGATGCTAATAATGGTGTAGAATATCCTGTTGATGGTAAATTGATGCTTGCTAGGCGTGCTCTCATCATGCAAGTAAAAGAGGATGCGAAGGTACAACGTGATAACATCTTTCTTTCATACTAGATGCCACATCAAAGATAAGGTATGTAGTATGATAATTGATGGTGGAAGTTGTACTAATATAGCTAGCACTAGTTTAGTTGAAAAATTAAATTTGAAAACTTTGAAACATCCGAGGCCATATAAGCTGCAATGGCTGAATGATTGTGGGGAAGTTAAAGTAAATAAACAAGTGTTGGTTTCATTCTCTATTGGGAGATACAAGGATGAGGTTCTATGTGATGTAGTACCCATGCTTCCTGGACACATTCTTTTGGGTCGACCTTGGCAATATGATAGGCGTGTGACACATGATGGTTACTTAAATAGATATTCTTTTGTAATGAATAAAAGGCAAATCACTGTTGTACCATTAACACCTAGGTAAGTGTATGAGGATCAAATGTCAATACAAAACAAGAGTGATACAAAAAAAGAAAGTGAGAGTACAAAAGAAAGAGATATTGACAAAAAAGCAAGTGAAAATATAGAAAAAAATATTATTGAGAGAAAAGAGAGGCAACAAGTGAACTTGTTTGCAAAAGATAGCAAAGTTAAGAGGGCTTTCTTTTCAAAACAGCCTATTGTTGTACTTTTGTGCAAAGAGGCTTGTTTACACACTAATGAGCTTAACTTTTCTTTGCCTACTGCTATTGTAACTCTTTTGCAGGACTTTGATGATGTGTTTCCAAATGAGGTCCCTAACAGGTTGCCACTTATTAGGGGAATTGAGCTTCAAAGGCAAGTTGAAGAACTCTTAGCAAAAGGATATGTGAGGGAGAGCATGAGTCCATATGCGGTACCGGTTTTACTAGTGCCCAAAAAGGATGGAACATGGAGGATGTGCGTTAACTGTCGTGCAATTAATAAAATCACTGTAAAGTATCAACATCCTATTCCTAGACTTGATGACATGCTTGATGAATTGCATGGTTCTTGTGTGTTTAGTAAAATTGATCTTAAAAGTGGATGTTATCAAATTAGGATTAGAGAGGGAGATGAGTGGAAAACTGCCTTTAAAACAAAATATGGTTTATATGAGTGGTTAGTGATGCCATTTGGGTTATCTATTGCACCTAGCACTTTTATGAGGTTAATGAACCATGTTTTGCGTGCTTTTATTGGTAAATTCCTAGTTGTCTATTTTGATGATATTTTGATCTATAGCAAAGGCTTAGATAAACATATTGAACATTTGCAAAGTGTATTGACTGTTTTAAGGAAGGAAATGTTGTATACTAATTTGAAGAAGTGTTCCTTTTGTACAAATGAGATTGCTTTTCTTGGTTATATTGTAAGTGCTAAAGGAATTGAGGTTGATGAAGAGAAGGTAAAGGCTATTGAAGAATGGCCTACACCTAAAAGTGTAAGTGAGGTAAGAAGTTTTCATGCTTTGACTAGTTTTTATAGAAGATTTGTGAAATATTTTAGCATCCTTGCTGCACCATTAACTGAGATTGTGAAGAAACATGTGGGATTTAAGTGGGGTAGTGAACAAGAGAGGGCATTTAATCTAATTTAATCTAATTAAGGAGAAATTGGTTTCTGCACTATTACTTGCTTTACCTGATTTAGCTAAAACTTTTGAAATTGAGTGTGATACTTCAGGTATAGTATAGGTATTGGAGCTATTTTTATGCAAGAAGGGCATCCAATTGCTTATTTTAGTGAGAAATTGAGTAGAGCAACCCTAAACTATCCTACCTATGATAAGGAGATGTATGCATTGGTGAGAGCATTGGAAACTTGGCAACATTATCTTCTACCTAAAGAGTTTGTTAAAGGTATGTTACATATGAGATATGCCAAATGGGTTGAATTTATTGAGCCATTTCCTTATGTGATCAAATATAAACAAGGTAAGGAGAATGTGGTGGCTGATGCATTATCTAGAAGGTATGCACTTATCTCTACATTAAAAGCAAACTTGTTAGGATTTGAATACATTAAAGAATTATATGTTAATGATCCTGATTTTGCTAATGTGTTTAATGCTTGTGAGAAAGTTGCATTTGGTAAGTTCTATAGGCATGATGGGTTTTTATTTAGAGAAAATAAATTGTGTGTGCCTTATAGTTCTTTGCATGAATTGCTTGTGTGTGAAGCTCATGGGGGTGGTTTAATGGGACATTTTGGCATTGCAAAGACTTTAGATGTTTTAAAAGAACACTTCTTTTGGCCACATATGAAACGTGATGTTGAAAGAATATGTGAAAAGTGTATCACTTGTAAACATGCTAAGTCTAGAGTTTTACCCCATGGATTATATAACCCTCTGCCCATACCTAGTGAACCTTGGGTTGATATTTCTATAGAATTTGTTTTGGGTTTACCTAGGTCAAAAAGGGGAAATGATTCTGTTTTTGTTGTTGTTGATAGGTTTTAAAAAATGACACATTTCATTCCATGTCACAAAATTGATGATGCAACAAACATAGCTAATTTGTTTTTTAAGGAAATAGTCAGGTTACATGGAATACCAAGGAGCATAGTTTCAGATCGAGATGCTAAGCTCTTGAGCCACTTTTGGAAAACTTTGTGGGGTAAGTTGGGTACTAAACTTTTGTTTTCTACTACTTGTCATCCACAAACTGATGGACAAACTGAGGTCGTAAATAGAACTCTGTCTACTTTGTTGCGTGCCATTATTCAAAAGAACTTGAAAACTTAGGAAGAATGTTTGCCACATGTTGAATTTACTTACAATAGAATTGTCCATTCAGCTACTAAATTTTCACTATTTGAGATTGTATATGGTTTTAATCCATTAACTCCTTTGGATTTATTACCTTTACCTATTGATAAGTGTGCTAGTATGGATGGTAAAAAGAAAACTGAATTTGTCAAGCAATTGCATGAGCGAACACGACAACACATAGAATAGATAACTGAACAATATGCTACTCAAGCCAACAAAGGACATAAGCAAGTGGTTTTTCAGCCTGGAGATTGGGTTTGGGTGCATATGAGAAAGGAGAGGTTCCCAGCACAAAGGCGTTCCAAGTTGCTTCTAAGGGGAGATCTACTTTTAATGTTTCTAATCTTTCTCATTTCGATGTAGGTGAAGATTCGAGGACGAATCCTTTTGAGGAGAGTGGGAATGATGAGAACCATCAAGGGAATACCATTAAAACCTCAAGTGATCCTTTGCACATTCATGGAGGCCCAATTACAAGAGGTAGAGCCAAAAAGATGCAAGCTTCTTTAAATGGATTAATTGAGAAAATATGGATTAAAAATGCAATTCAAGTTTGAAGACATCATGAATTGGGCTTGAAGAGAAGACAAGGCATTGTGGGTATTATTCAAGTTATTGAGCAGCCAAATACACAATTTGTATCAAATACAGAAAGGTCAAATTTGGAATAAAAACTTATTGATTGAGCCAGAAGTAATGTGCAATCTATATACCTTTGGAAAGGTACGTAAGTTAGCTTTCCAATAAATTTTACAGAGCTGGATTTGGAGTTCTCTAAAAGGAGTTATGACCAATTCATTACAGCTTGTTCAGACTTGGGATTTTCAACGACTCCTTTGTTTTCCAACTTCATTTGTTTGTTTTGTTTCAAGTTTGTCAATGTGTAAGGTAAGTCTACCATCAATGATGGTGGGCTAACATTAATTTTGTCAATGATAGCATTAATTATAGTAGCATAGCATTAAGTTTGTCAAAGATAACATTAATTATGGTGGGTTGGTGAAGAATTTTAAAGTATCCTTTGACAAACCTACTTGGAGGGTTGTTCTAATATTTTCACTTGTATTTTTAGGATCTTGGGTTTCTATTGGTCTATTTAAACTCAACAACCTTGCTATGTACGAGATTAGAGATTAATGTTATTTGAATTTGGAAGATTATTCTTTCTTTGGTTCTTTTGAGAACTAGTGAACTTATTAAGAATTTGTATACTTGTGGTGTTCTAAATTTAGACTTATCACTCACCTTCTCATCTATTTCTTGAGTGTGGCGTCAATATCATTCTCTATACCTTTGGTTCATGCTTTCTTAAGTATTGGCTCAAGGTCTTGTTTGTCATAAATCAGTTTAGAACTTTATTAGGAAGTTGAAATTACAAATTAAGTGTGGGTTTGAAAGTTTCATTGTGGGATTCACATCACTAGGAATGCAATGGAACCTCGACCTGATGCTTATTGAAAGCACGAACCTTGGTATGTGAAGATGCCACAATCAACTAGGGATGATCTGATTGGTAAGTCAAGAGTTTGAATGCCACGGAAATCCGATCAGTTCAAAGAGTTCGTAATGACCAAAGAGAATTAACTCTCTCTCCAATTGCATAAAAAAAAAAAAAACTTCTTTCATGTTTATTGGATACGAGCACTTTATATAGGGTGTGTTATAAGCATTTTTGGAAATAAATCCTAACCCAAAAATCAAATTTGAATCTGAATATTCCCTAATAGGAAAGAATCTAAATCAAATCAGAATCCTAATCTAAGTAAATAGGAAAGAATTTAAACTGAATCTGAATCTGAATCTGAATCTTCCCTAATAGGAAATAATCTAAATCAAATCAGAATTCTAATCTAAGTAAATAGGAAAGAATTTAAACCAAATCTAAATCTAAATCTTCCCTAATAGGAAAGAAACTAAATCAAATCAGAACGACCTTACCATCAGTACTACATATTGTTGATGGCTCGACAGTCAGCACACATCCTCCACGTCCCATCCTTCTTAGGAACTAATAAAACAAGAACTGCACATGGACTCATGCTTTCTCTCATGTGCCCTTTTTCCATCAATTCATTAACTTGCCTTTGAAGTTCCTTGGTCTCCTCCGGATTGCTCTTATAGGCTGGTTTATTTGGAATGGCTGCACCAGGCACAAAATCAATCTGATACTCAATCCCTCGGATTGGAGGTAAACCATGTGGTGTTTCCTCAAGAAAGACATCCTCATACTCCTGCAAAAGAGAAGTAATACAACTAGGAAAAGTAGGGTCAAATTCTTATTGTTTAAAAATGCCTCTTTGTGAAATCATTGGCTAATGTGAAAACAACATTTTTTTTATCTCACTCGCTCTCGCGTAGAAATTCTTTTTTTCTATCAAATTTTCGCTCAATGACCGTATTTTGCTTTGGTTTTTCTCTCACATTTTCCTCGACCTCTTTTTTAATTTTTCTTTCTTTTCCTCACTCTCTCTCTGTAGGCTCACTTGGTCTCCATAAACCTGCTTTGGGGTTAATGGAACAAGAGTGATGTTGTGTTGATTAAATACAAATGAATATTTGTTGGTGAAGCCATTATGTTTCACACGTCTGTCAAATTGCCAAGGCCGCCAAAGTAACAAGTGTCCAGCCTACATTGGCACTACATCACAAAACACCTTATCTTCATACTTGCCAATCCGAAAAGTCACTAGTACCTGCTTGTTCACTTTCACCTCACCACTGTAGTTTGTATGGCCATGGGTGTTTAAGTTTAGGAAGCCCTAACTTCTCTACCATGATAGTACTAGCAACATTAGTACAACTTCTTCCATCAATAATCATACAACATACTTTGTCTTGAACATAGCACCTAGTATGGAAAATATTTTCCATTGCACTACTTCGTCTTCCTTTATATGCACACTCAAAGCTTTCCTCGCTCCAAAAGTCAATTCCCCAAGGGCTATTTATTCTTCATCTTTGACATCCTCTAATGGTGGCATCTCATTTTCTTCCGTTTCATTTTCAGTTACAATCTTACCATTATCCCGCAACACCATAACTCTTTTATTCACATATTCACTTGTCATATGCCCCCTGCCTTGACATTTAAAACACTTAATGTCACGATTCCTAATAGTAGGAGTCATTGTGTTACCTTGTGTATTGTGCTTAGAGGGATAAGATCTTAGCTTAGGTGTAGTAAATGCTTGTGGCCTCTCATCTTGTTTCACATAGCTCTCCTTCCAAGGAGTGGAACTCGAGCTTAGGATTGCATGAGTGTTACCCCTCCTCTTGAGTTGCTGCTCAATCTTGATGGTTTTGTGGACCATCTCCTCAATCTCCACATAATGTTGTAACTCAACTTTATCTGCCCCGATTAAGTCCATTTAAGAATCATGCCATGGTAGCTTCTCTATCCTCCTCCACATTTGCTCTAATCATGGCAATCTCCATTTCTTTATAATAAACCTGAACGCTTCGGCTACCCTATGTATGATGTGAATCCCACAATGCAACTTTGAAAGCCACACTTAATTTGTAGTTTCAACTTCCCAAGAAAGTTCTAAAAAGATTTATGACAAACAAAACCTTGACTCAATGCTTAAAAAAACATAAACCAAAGGTATAAAGAATGATATTGATGCCACACTCAAGAAATAGATGAGAAGGTGAGTGATAAGTCTAAATTTAGAACGCCACAAGAATGCAAATTCTTGATAAAATCACTGGTTCTTAAAAGAACCAAAGAAAGAATAATCTTTCAAATTCAAATAACATTGATCTCTAATATCATTACATAGCAAGGTTGCTGAATTTAAATAGGCTAAAAGAAACCCAAGATCCTAAAAATACAAATGGAAACATTGGAACAACCCTCCAAGTAAGTTTGTCAAAGGATGTTTCAAAAGTCTTCACCAACCCACCATAATTAATGCTATCTTTGACAAACTTAATGTTAACCTACTATAATTAATGCTATCATTGACAAACTTAATGTTAGCCCACCATCATTGATGGTAGACTTGCCTTACACATTGACAAACTTGAAACAAAACAAACAAATGAAGTTGAAAAACAAAGGAGTCATTGAAAATCCCAAGTCTGAACTAGCTGTAATGAATTGGTCATAACTCCTTCTAGAGAACTCCAAATCCAGCTCTGTAAAATTTATTGGAAAGCTAACTTACATACCTTTCCAAAGGTATATAGATTGCACATTAATTCTGGCTCAATCAATAAGTTTTTATTCTAAATTTGACCTTTCTGTATTTGATACAAATTGTGTATTTAGCTGCTCAATAACTTGAATAATGCCCACAATGCCTTGTCTTCTCTTCAAGCCCAATTCATGATGTCTTCAAACTTGAATTGCATTTTTAATCCATATTTTCTCAATTAATCCATTTAAAGCAGCTTGCATCTTTTTAGCTCTAGCTCTTGTAATTGGGCCTCCATGAATGTGCAAAGGATCACTTGAGGTTTTAATGGTATTCCCTTGATGGTTCTCATCAATGTGAGACATTGTAATTTTTGGTACAAGTCTCGATAATAGTGGTTAGGTACAAAACACCTTCTCATCAATGATTTCATTTCATCCCATGTCTCAATTGGACGTTCCCTGTTTCACCTCTTGCTTATAACAAGCTGATCCCACCAAGTTGTCATTTCTCCCAGAGTAGTTGCGATTTTATCCTCTTCTTTTGTGTTTCGTTCTAGGCTGTGAGACATAGATATTATCTGCAAAGGAACGTTGGAAATAATGTAAAAGGACCTCACCTCACTCCCTTACGTGTTTGACTCAAGAAAAATGACTCACTCAATTTCACTCGTGTTTCACTCAAATTAATTGGCTTTTACCCTCTAATACGCTCGGTTCTTGCGTTTACACTCTCTTGCGTTTTTCCACTCTTAGTAATCCTCACTCAGTTCTTATCAAACTAATCATATTGGTTGAACATGAGGTTTGGGATCTGGTGGAGGCTGTGGAGAAAAAGAGTTGCAAGATGTTTTTGGATAAGAAGGCTTTTTCTTTTTCTTTTTCTTTCTCCTCATGACTTCCAGTTCATCATCAACATCCGTATCATCCAAACAAGGACAATCAAGATTATACATATGGGCTTCAGGAACATCCCATAGAAAATGACCACTGATTTTATCAGGATATACAGGATACCCTTCTGATGAGAAACCATGAATTGGAAGTTTCTTTTCTTGACCAGTTTGGACTGCTGTAATCATAGCAGTGGAAGAAATCCTTGGAGTTTCTAGAACCGAATTAGTTTCAGGTGTTTGAAAAGACAGTTTGACTTGACCATTTTGTCTTCTTTCAAACGTGGCTTCTGTAGTCTGGACTAGTTTGGAGTTTTGGTGGAAATGCTCATAATTGGTTAGCCATTCAAGAGGCATGAGTTTGAGCAATTCTTGTTTATGGGCAATCTTATGGAGAGTCATTTCCTCCACTTGAAAAACAAACAGACACTCAAACTAGAGTTGTCTCAAAACCTTTTGTCCAATCCCCAATTACAGTCTCTGGGCAACCTGAAGAACCAAAATAGTATGAAATTGTTTTAAATTGGCAAACCAAAAATGCCAATGCTCATAATCAAACTCTCAAACAACTCAGAAAGAAAATTGATCGCTTTGTCACTCAAGTCTCCCAAAATAAAACTAAAGTGGATTCAATCAGCAATCGTCTTGATCAGATGTACATACATCTACAAGACCGTATCTCTGAGCTAGATGCCGATCTCAAACGAATGATTAACAATCATATATGGGGTCCAAAGTTTAACAAGAAAGAAGCAAAGATCAGAAAACTTAATGCTGAATTAGTAAGAAATGATGCTGAAAAGACTCGTCCCACACTCTTCACCCAAACACAGTCCATATATGTGCCTCCACCTGTGTTTGAAACCTATTCACCTTTTTATACACCTCCCAGACCTCAACAACCTGTTTACAACCAGTTCTTTGGATTTTCACATCTTCAACTCACTCCTCAACCAAAGCCTTCTCCCCTAAGAAATCCAAGTCCAAAGTAAAAATTTCAGAACTAAAGTCAAAGCCAACTTCATCCTCATATGTTCCTCCGGTGCCTCCGGAAGATTCACCAACAGCCACTCCTGAACCCCCTAAAAAGGAGAAAGGACCAATGGATCAATATCATTATCATACTGTCCAAGACTCATCTTCTGAATCCTTTGAACCAGAAACAGTAGATAAAGTCCAATCCTTCATAATCAAACCCATCTTCCACTTCCTCATCCACAAACTCAACCAGTACCTCCACTGACTCTGAATCAGAATATGCTGACATTACGAGCATATTAATGGCAACCCAAACTGAAGGTCCCATTGCTTCAACTTCTACACCTATTGTTGAAGACAATTCTTCTGATGACGAGTATAAAGCATCTCACACAGAATCAGTGAAACCAATGCCACCACCAGCTTATGACCACTCAACAAAACCATCTTCAGTATCTTGGTACACATTTGATGACATTCCCTGTCATAAATGGCCTGCTAGACTTCAAGAATTTTCTTTATGGATTGATCTCCAAGGAACAAAGCCAAATGCTCAATCTTAAGCTGTCCCTCATGAATTCATGGCCCGATCTACGGGTTCTTTGCGAGATTGGTTAAAAAGCTTGGGAGAATATAGACAACTCCAATTCATGCAATCAACAGTTGGTACAACACTCAATCTCATTCATGAACAATTTATTGGCGCAAAAACAGCATCTACTGATGCAGACAGAAAAGAGTACCATCAAATGAAGTGTTGTTCTCTCAAACGACATCTTTTAGAATCTCTTTACAAAAAAATGAGTATTATATTTTACAAGCTAAATGGGTTCAATGAACCTTCTCTCAAACATGTCTTCATAGCCTCTCTTCCTTCTGAGTTACAACCCGATCTTCAAAGAAAACTCACAGCCACTGATCTCAGCATTGCTGACATCTCTTTGGGAAAGATTTTCTAAATGGAAATGTTATGCCTGGATAAAATCTGTGAGCAGAAGAAATTTTTCAAAGATCTCATGGAAAACAAAAAACCCTTCTCTAAAGCTTGTAAAAAACCTCATCTCAAGATGGAGTGCAAAGATGAAAAGAAGTGTGTTTGTTGGACCAAAAAGATAAAACATTTTCAAAAACACTTCCACAGAAAATCATCTTCCAAAAAACCATTCCGGTACTTCAAGAAAAAAATGTTTCACAGTACATAAAGAAAAAGCATAATCGTTATTTCATCTGCAAGAAACGCGATCACTTTGCTCGAAACTGTCCTCACAAGACTGCCAAAGCTGTTCGTCTCATACAACACTTTCAACATTCTTCCCTCTTATCTGAGAACGAAGATGTTGAATCAAACTTTTCTGAACAATCAAAACAAGATGACCAAACTACTTTCATTATCGCAGAATCATCATATTCTGAGGATATTTCAGTCATCTTTACAGTTCAAAATGTCAACCATGTTTCCACCATTCCCAAACCTTTACTCAAAATGTCAATCCTTCCTTATAAGTTTCATAAACATGTTCCTGTCATCGGGTTTATTGACACTGGTGCAAATACCAGTATGATTGATCCTTATGTTCTTCCCTCAGACTATTGGGAACCTCATTTAAAGCTTTTAAGAGCAGTTAATGACGAAACTTTTGAGACCACTTTGATTACCAAAAAACCCATTGGTATTCAATTCTTTTTAAATTGTATAATTTGGAAAAAGATTGTTGCCTCAAAACTCCCTGATAAAGATCTCCTTATAGGTTTTGACATTCTTCATTTGGTTAAAAACCTATTCCTAACTAGCTCCGGAGTTCGCTACAAACAAATGTTCTTGCCTTATATAGATACACTGCATCTGTATGCACTTTCTGAAACACCATCTCCATACAGTCACATTTTGCAATAATTATTAGAGTTTTGTCTGAAAAATCATGCACAGTTTCACCATCCTCAAACAGTGAATATTTAATAACAGAATAAACAGAACGATTATAAGCAAACTCAGCATGTGGCAAACAATTCTCTCAAGTTTTAATATTCTTTTTAATGATTACCCACAACAAAGTAGATAAGGTTCTATTCATGACTTTTGTTTATCCATCAAATTGAAGGTGACATCCCAATTAGAAATAATTGTCCTAGGCATACCATTTGATCTCACAATCTCTCTAAAAAAAAAAGTCAGCAACATTAGAAGCATCGTTTGTCTTGTGGCATGAAATAAAATGTGCCATCTTAGGAAATCCATACACATAAAAAAATTGAGTCTTTCCCTTGTTTAGACCTTGGTAAACATAGCACAAAATCCATCAAAACATTAGTCCATGTCGCACCAAGTATTGGCAAACATGGTGTATATAAGCCATGGGTAACACTTCTACCACAAAATCTCTCAATATCTTGTTTGATATGTGGCCAATAAAAGTGTTCCTGTAAAATTGCTAAAGTTTTTACAGCTCCAAAATGCCCCACCAATCGCCTTCCATAGGACTCTTTCACTAACAAATCTGTCAGAGAATAATTAGGCGCACACAGATTATTCTCTCGAAACAGGTAACCATCAAGCCTAAAGCACTTACTAACCACAGTTTTTTCACAAGCTTGGTATTCAACACTAAACTCATGGTCATCAGCATACAATTCCTTAATATGTTCAAAACCGCACAGTTTAGTATTAAGTGTCGAGATTAAGACATACCTGGGAGAAAGCACATCTACAACAATGTTTTCCTTACCTTACTTGTAACAAATGACATATGGAAATGTCTCTATGAATTCCACCCAACGAGCATGCCTCTTGGTCAGCTTGTGTTGGCCCTTAAAGTGTTTCAAGGACTCATGATCGGTGTGAATCACGAACTCTTTAGATCATAGTTAGTGTTGCCATGTTTCTAATGCTTGAACCAACACATACAACTCCTTATCATAGGTAGGGTAGTTTAAGGCTACCCCACTTAGCTTTTCACTGTATTAGAGCTACTCATATGCCCATAGCTAAGACATCACATTCAATTTCAAATGTTTTATTAAAATTAGGCAAGAACATTAAGCGAGCATTGGTTAGGTTTTACTTGATCATTTGAAACACCTTCTCTTGTTCTTTCCCCACTTGAATCCAACGTTGTTTTTATGACTTCAGTAAGTAGTGCAGCCAATGTGCTAAAATCTTTTACAAACTACCGGTAAAAACTAACAAGTCCATGAAAGCTTCTCACATTACTTATGCTTGTGGGACTTGGCCACTCTTGGATTGCACGTACCTTTTCCTCATCAACCTATATACTCTATCCACTCACAATCAGTTATGGATGATCTTATTGGTCCAATTGCTTATTTTAGTGAGAAATTGAGTGGAGCAGCCCTAAACTATCCTACCTATGACAATGAGATGTATGCATTGGTGAGAGCATTGGAAAATTGGCAACACTATCTTATACACACTGATCACGAGTCCTTGAAGCATTTAAAAAGGTAAGGTAAGTTGCTTAAGAGACGTGCCAAATGGGTTGAATTTACTGAGCCATTTCCTTATGCGGTGGCTGATGCATTATCTAGAAGGTATGCACTTATCTCTACATTAAATGTAAAGTTGTTAGGATTTGAGTATATTAAAGAATTATATGGTAATGATCCTGATTTTACTAATATCTTTAATGCTTGTGAGAAAGTTGCATTTGGTAAGTTCTATAGGCATGATAGGTTCTTATTTAGATAAAATAAAATTTGTGTGCCTAATAGTTCTTTGTATGAATTGCTTGTGCTTGAAGCCCATGGGGGGGTTTAATGGTACATTTTGGCATTGCAAAGACTTTAGATGTTTTAAAAGAACACTTCTTTTGGCCACATATGAAACATGATGTTGAAAGAATGTGTGAAAAGTGTATCACTTGTAAACATGCTAAGTCTAGAGTTTTACCCCATGGATTGTATAACCCTTTACCCATACCTAACGAACCTTGGATTGATATTTCTATGGACTTTGTTTTGGGTTTACTAGGTCAAAAAGGGGAAAGGATTTTGTTTTTGTTGTTGTTGATAGGTTTTCAAAGATGGCACATTTCATTCCATGTCTCAAAACTGATGATGCAACAAACATAGCTAATTTGTTGGGTACCAAGGAGCATAGTTTCAGATCGAGCTACTAAGTTCTTGAGTCACTTTTGGAAAATTTGTGGGGTAAGTTGGGTACCAAACTTTTGTTTTCTACTACTTGTCATCCACAAACTGATGGACAAACTAACGTTGTAAATAGAACTGTGTCTACTTTGTTGCATGACATTATTAAAAAGAACTTGAAAACTTGGGCAGAATGTTTGGCACATGTTGAATTTGCTTACAATAAAACTGTCCATTTAGCTACTAAATTTTGACCATTTGAGATTGTATATAGTTTTAATCCATTAATTGCTTTGGATTTATTACCTTTACCTATTGATGAGCGTGCTAGTATGAATGGTAAAAAGAAAGCTGAATTTGTCAAGCAATTTCATGAGAGAACGAGACAACACATAGAAAAGAGAACTAAACAATATTCTACTCAAGCCAACAAGGACGTAAGCAAGTGGTTTTTCAGCTTGGAGATTGGGTTTGGCACTTATGAGAAAGGAGATGTTCCCAGCACAAAGGCATTCCAAGTTGCTCCCAAGGGGAGATGGTCTATGCCAAGTAGTTGCACGGATTAATGATAATGCCTACAAATTGGATCTTCCTAGTGAGTATAATGTGAGTGGTACTTTTAATATTTCTGATCTTTCTCGTTTCGATGTAGGCAAAGATTCAAGGGAATACCATTAAAGCTTCAAGTGATCCTTTGCACATTCATAAAGAACCAATTATAAGAGCTAAAGCCGAAAAGATGCAAGTTGCTTTAAATGGATTAATTGAGAAAATGTGGAATGAAAATGCAATTCAAGATGCAAAACATAATGAATTAGGCTTGAAGAAGACAAGGCATCGTAGGCATTATTCAAGCTATTGGACAGCTAAATACACAATTTGGGTCAAATGCAGAAAAGGCAAATTCAGAATAAAATCAGTATTGATTGAGCTAGAACTAATATGCAAGCTATATACCACTGGAAAGATAATTAAGTTAACATTCCAATACAATTTACAAAGCTAAATTTGGAGTTCTCTAGAAAGTGTTATAACCAATTTATTACAACTTGTTCAGGCTTGGAAATTTCAACCACTCCTTTGTTTATTCAACTTCATTTATTTTTCTTGTTTCAAGTTTGTCAATGTGTTAGGTAAGTTTACCATCAATGATGGTGGGCTAGTATTAAGTTTATCAGTGACTAGCATTAATAATGGCAGGTTAGTGAAGACTTTTGAAGCAGCCTTTGACAAGTATAGGGTTGTTCCACTGTTTCCATTTGTGCTTCAGAGGATGGCATACGTTCCAAATTATGAACTTGAGACAATTGTTGGAGTTTCTGTCTCCACCATGGAATTGGAGAAAATCATTCAAGAATTGTCCAGAGAAGGGAGGTTGCTTTGTCCAGATTGAGCAAGTGTTCTAAGGTGGCTGTAACTGGAACAATCAGTTTGGTGGCATTGAGGACGGTGAGGCACCAAATGTACCATAATTCATCTTCTGAAATTTCTCTGGAAGGATCCAGGGATAAACCTGTAAGAAACAAGTTTTCAGGATGGAAAGTTGAGAATAGAAAAGAGTCTGATAGGAGATAGACTTTCATGAAAAATAAAAAAACAGCTTGTTTGGCAAACTCTTGGATGGCAAAGACTGTGGTGAAGGATTTTGAAGCCTATAGACTAGTTGGTGGTGTAAAATGGCTATTTTTGGGGAAGAAATTTGTTCTGCACCTTGAATTTGAACTTGAACTTGCAAGGTTGTGGGCAAGTTGGGGTATTGAAGAGAAAGGTTGAAATTTGGATAAAAGGTGAGTAAAACACTTTCTACATGAAGAATTGTGAGAACAGTGCCTATAACAACATCTTGGTACTGTTTAAACCGGGTATCAAGCATAGATCTTCCCACTCTAGAACATCACTCTAACACCCTCATGGTGTTAGCAGAATCAGACCAAATTCCCACAATTATCCAGATCCCACGACAACTTCCCCGTCATGAGCTTATCAAGCTTATGCCTCTTGAATGGATCTCCAATTATTAGCAGTTCTATAATAATACAGCTCCCATTCAGACATATGAAAGCATGTTTGAAAGACGACAAGATGGAACCGTCCGAATGACTTTTAAACCACCTCCAAGTGCTCCACAAGAGCCCCATCGGCTCTTCTTTACCTATTCTTCCATGATTACAGCTATTCAGACAACTCAGGAAGATCTGCCTATTACAGGGTTCAATTATGACGGTTACCCTGTTTATCCAGCAAAGCAAAATGGACATTTCCTATGGAATGTCCCAGGCTCCGGCATGTGTGGCCCAAATTGTCCCTGCTGGGATGATTGGGAAGAGGACGATGATTATGCCACCAAAAAGAAAAAACCTCCAATCTCCTATCAACTCTATCAACCTAAATTCCCAAAAAATCCTCCACCTCCACCAGCCCCTTTACCCATCTACAAAAAAGAACTCACATTGATTGCAAAGCATTGCAAACCTGAGATTCCATCCCCCATTCCACAGTCATCACCTACCGTCCAACCGATAGCTTGTATGATGTTTTCCTCTACCTCTTCAGACTACTCTTCCTCCTTTCCTCCATTGGAAACTCACACTGATTCCCAATAAAATATAGTATCCAAACCTTTCATCCCTTCAGCCATTACCTCCACTGGCCACCTAGAACCTCCAAACCTTTTGAATCAGTCCTTAACTGGCAAACCCAAAATGCCTGAGCCCAGAATGATACTTTGTTGCATATCAATTCCAAGGTTGAGAAAATCAGTTTACGAACTGAACCGATTGAGTCGAAAGTTGACTATATTACTGTACAGATGCAGCAGATCCACCACAATCTTCAATCTAGAATTACTCAACTCGACCAGAGTTACGAACCATTCTTGCTCAAAGGTACTATGGCCCAGACTTTGATAAAAAAGAAAAGGAAATTCGGAAGCTAAAAACAGAACTCGAACAGGTCGAGTTGAAAAGGCAAAGGCCAACCTTGTTTACCTCATCTCCACCATTACCTACTATCAACCCAGCCTTCCATCCTTTTGCACCTATGCTTTCTTCAATCAAGCCCCAAAACCAGTCCAAATGATTTGGTATGACCCATACTTTGTTTAGGAAGCATCCTCTGCCAAAAGCATCTAAATCCACATCTCATCCTCGTCCACGTCCCGATAAACAACCTTTCCATCCACCTTTGTCTATCGTCGAACCACAACCACCCATCTTTACTCAACTTCTTCCTCACCCAACACCCCCTCAAGCCGATGCTTCATTTGTAAGAAAAAAGGACATTATGCTAAAGATTGCCCCAACAAAAAAGATAAAGCCATCAGACTTCTTAAGCATTTACAAGCTACCATTGATTGTTCTCCTCACAAAGATGAAATTCAGTTCTATTTCTCAGAACAGGAGGAGCCCACTGATGAAACAGTGTTCGCACTACAAAACTCATCCGATGATTCTGAAAATGATGAGTTTCAAATTGTTTTTCACCAACAACTTTTGTCTCTAGACACTACCATCCCTATCCCTTCCATAAAACTCCATATCTTACCCTCCAAATTCCAGAGACCAATTCCCGCCATTAGACTTCTTGATACCGGAGCCCAACGCAGTATGATAAATCCCGACATACTTCCATCCCAGTCTTGGCAACATTATGAAGAAAATTTCAAAGTAGTCAATGAGAAAACTCTTCACCACCACATTAATTACCAAAAAACCCATTGGTATTCAAATCTTTCCAAATTGTGTTATTTGGCAAAAGTCATCAGTTCTCATCTGCCTAATACCCTTCTCGTTTCCAGTTGGTTATGAGATCTGTCGGTATATCTATAGTGACATATTGTTCACTTTGAGAGGCTTGTAGAGCGCACTGATCAAGTCGCGAGGACTGGAGGTATTCTCTGGGAAGAAGTCTTTTTATGGATATTAGGGTTTTGATGCTTCGAGTGAAAGAAGTTTTTGTTTGTAAAGATGGTATGGACTCATAACAGGGAACTGGGATTCATTAATCTGAGCAGATTAAGGAATGTAAGAGTATTCAACAAGATTTTTTATTTTTGAGGCTACATGTTTCTGACAAGATCGAGGTAAGGAAAGAGTATAAGAGAGAGAAATAGGAGTGGAGTGTGATGAGGGGATTTCTAATGAAGAAAAAGATGCCATTTTTTATAGAATTTCTTCTAGGTGTTGAATAGAATTAAACCATGATAACACCTCTAAAAAGTACGTTTGGCACTATACATTTCACCAATAAAAAATGTAATATAATCCAATTTATACCTTGGATCAAGAACAATAGCAACAAGCAGCAATGTGTTAACGTTTTCAATTGTGCCCCAATACCTATGACACTTCTTTTTCATACTAGCAGCCATACTACCCAATAAAATGTCTTCACTCTCAGTAAAAGGTGTCAACTCATATTGAATTGAATATAAATCATGAAAGTACATGTGAGAAGTAACAGATAAAGAAGCACTCAATTTTAAAGTGACTTTATAAAAAGACTCTAAAAATTTCACAAATACTTCAGCATTAGTCCAGTCTATATCCTTTGGTGGACCCTTCTTTTTTCACTATCATCCAACCTGTCAAAAGCTTTTCAAAATTTTAAAGCACTTGTTAACATCAAGTAAGTAGAGTTCCACCTTGTAGGCATATCTGATGTCACTGTACTTTTACTTCTAACTTTTTCATGCTCACAACATTTCTTAAATTTTTGTAACCGTGAGGCTGAAGATCTTACATATCGTACGACATTGTGAATGCTAGCAATTGAATCATGCATATCCTTCATCCCATCAGCTACAATTAAGTTAACAATATGAGCACAACATCTTATGTGTATAAATTCCCCATCTAACACTAGGCAATCACCATTCCAATTTTTTAGTTTCTTTTTAACATAATTTATAGTCACATCATTTGAACTTGTGTTATCAACTGTGATTGTAAAGATCCTCTCAATACCCCACTCTAGTAAACAACTCTCAATCAATTTCCCTATTGTCTCTCCTTTATGGTTGGGAATTGTAGAAAAACTCAATATTCTCTTGTGTAACTTCCATTTATAATCAATAAAATGGGTTGTGATCACCATATAATTGATATTTTGAATAGAAGTCCAACAGTCAGTGGTTATACAAACTCTTTGGGCATTTTCAATAAATAGCCTTTTCAAATTGAGTTTCTCATCTAAGTAAAACTGATAAATATCTCTAGCAATTGTTCTTCTAGAAGGAGGAGTAAATTTTGGACAAGCAACACTACAAAAATATCGAAACCCTTCCTTCTCAATAGAGCTAAAAGACATCTCATCAAGAATTACCATCCTAGCACATGCCTTTCTACATTCTTCCTTACTAAATCCCACAACTACTAGACTACCAGGACCACATATATTGGTTATTTTTGCATTCACCAAAACCTTTTGCTTTTTATCCTCTCCTGACACAATTTTGTTATATTTTGGACATCTTAATTTAAAATGATTCAACATATTTTTAGTTCCAAAACCTGATTCACAATAATAATCTGTTTCACAGTAATTACACTTACACATATTACCTTCGACATACTTGGTAAAATGTTCCCACACATTTGATGGTGATCTCATAAGTTTTCGCTTTTTATGCTTGTCATTAGGATTTTCAGTTGCAGGAACATCAACATCATTCACTTGCCAAGTCGAATTGTTATCCATCTATATAAATGAATAAATATTGATAACAATAAAACAATTCATGGCTTGTCTTCTTATGGCTATCAGTTTCAACTTATAATATTCTATATCCTAAACATGTATGTTCATAAAATAAAAAAAAGAATTATTTCATGGTTTGTCAATGAGTAAATTTTGTTAATTGACAGTTAATGCACTGAATTTTCTTCTTTATAACATGTATGCATTTCTCAAATTTTAAATAAAAAAGAATCTATATAAACAATTGTCTTCTTTAGAACATGAATGCATTTCTCAATTATTAATATTTTTTTATATTAAATTTTTTAATGCTAGTAATGTTGCTCACATCACGAGCATTTGATCAAATAATCATGCATTTCCCAGTTCTTTAAATAATTGGCCATTGGTTCCCATCAGTTCCAATTCTTGATAGTTAAAATACACTAAATTTGCTTATAGCCATCAGTTTTAACCTCCAATATCCTATATAAAAAACATGCATGTTCATAAAATAAAAAAGAATCTAGAATAAATAGATCAGAAAAAAAATACTTACTTGTTTGATAATAGAGATTTGGGAATTGAGAGAGCGAGTTTAGATATAGAATTAGAGTTTAGAGAAGTAAATTTAATAATATAATAATCATTGAATAAAAATCTAGATTAGTAGCTTAAGATACAACCAAGAAGAAGGAATTGATTTTGATGAAACCTTTACATGTAGTAAGAGATTAGAATCCATTAGGATGCTCTTAGCATTTGCATGTCATAAGGATTTCATTTTGTATTAAATGGATGTTAAAAGTGCATTTCTCAATGGTTATATTATGAACAAAGTTTATGTGAAACAATCCCCTAGTTTTAAAAATGAAAATTTTTCAAATTGTTTGCAAGTTGTCTAAAGCTTTGTATGGTTTAAAACAAATACCTAGAGTATGGTATGATAGACTTTGCAAATTGTTATTAGATAACAATTTTTCATTGGGAAAAGCGGATACTATTCTTTTTGTTAAGCATAAGAATCAAGATATACTTGTTGTTCAAATTTATGTAACAGCAACCCAACCAAAGCTACCCATACAGGAATGACCCCACAAGACCTCATTTTGGCCTAACTAAAAAGATTATTTATCCAGCTTGCCGATACCATGCTGCTCATCCTGAAGAACCACCTGAGCCTGATTCTCAAGAACCTTTACCTATCTATCACAAAAGGAGTTTTCATCTTGTATGAGTAAGGAATTCGAAATGACCAAAGAAACATTACAGATATTTTCGAAAAAAAGAACCTTCTCAGTTCAGAAACAAGAAATACAATCACTGCTTTATTTGCAAAAAGCACCGACATTTTGCCCGCAATTGCCCAAATAAGTCAGTAAAAGCTGTTCGTCTCATTCAGCACGTACAACAATCTTCCATCCTTTCTGATAATGAAGATGTTGAATCAATCTTCGCAGAACAGTCAGAGAAAGATGATCATACAGCCTTCATTCTTACAGACTCAACAGATTCAGAACCAGATGATATTTCTGTGATCTCCACTATTCAAGAAATTAACTAGATCCATCCCAAACTTACTGGTCCTTCCGTAAAAATTTCAGTCATCCTTTCTAAATTCCATAAACTTGTCTCAGTCATTAGTTCCCTTGATACTGGCGCACATCGCAGTATGCTCAATCCTAATATCCTACCCCCGGCTTATTGGGAAAACCATACTGAATGTTTTCGAGCTGTAAATGGAAAGATTTTTTAAACTTCTCTCATTACCAAAAAACCCATTGGTATTCAGTTCTTTCCAAACTGTATCATTTGGTAAAAAATTGGTCATTCAGCTTTACCAGACAAAGACCTCCAACTGGTAAAAAATCTCTTCATTACTCCAACAGGCATTAGATTCAAGCAAATGTTTATGCCATATACAGATGTTCTTCGTCTGTATACAATGTCAGATACAGCTCCCCCTTATACCTCCATTTTAAAAAATTTCCTTGCAATTTGTCTTGAAAATCATTCACACTCAATGAAGATCATTTGTCTTAAAAAATTTCCTTGCAATTATTTCCCCATTGTCTTGAAAATCATTCTAAAAAATGCGCAGTTTTTCATCCATCTTCCTTTCAAACTCAATGAAGATATTAATCCCACAAAAGCTACACATCCAGGGATGCCTCCCTCTGATCTCTCCCTCGCCAAGTAAGAATGCACCCAATTGCTTAGGCAAGGTCTCATAAAACCTACTACTTCAGATTGGGCTTGTCAAGCTTTCTATGTTGAAAAACGATCTGAATTAGTTCGTGAAAAAAAAAGATTAGTTATTGATTACCAGCCCCTTAATGTTTTCCTTAAAGATGATAAGTTTCCTTTTCCAAAGGTGCAGTCCCTATTTATTCATCTTTAAAGTGCACAAGTATTTTCAAAATTCAATACTAAAGCTGGTTTTTGGCAACTTGGTATTTCTCCAGAAGACCGTCCCAAAACAGCATTTTGTATCCCTGATGCTCATTATCAGCGGACAGTCCTACCCTTCGGTCTCAAAGTTGCCCCCTTATTATTTCAAAAAGCAATGGTTAAGATCTTCTCTCCAATTTTCCATAATGCTTTAATCTACATTGATGACATCCTGTTGTTTTCCCACAACCACCAAACATATCAATAACTCCTTTCAGATTTCTTGAAAATTGTGCAGGCACATGGCATCATGCTTTCTGAAAAGAAAAGCAACATAGGAAAGGAATCTATTGATTTTCTTGATATGGTCTTAAAAGATGGCCATTACCATTCAGGACCACATATCGCAATAGAATTATTAAAGTTTCCCGACGATAATCTCACCAAAAAGAAAAGGGAAAATATCCACCGTCCACCTGTTTTTAACACCTTTTTCAAAAATACACAATTCCTTCATTTTTTGGCTGAAATCTACCTAAAGTTACATTTTTTTTCACTTTTCCACTTCCGTTTGGAATCCGTTAAGAAAACTAACGGAAATTTAAGAAAATGACCATTTTACCCCCAAAAAGAAAATTATAATTTCACCTTAAAAATTATAAAAAATAATCAGATTAAATCTAATAATTTTCCCCATCGGTCAATAAAGAAATTAATTTCACAACCATCAAATGCAAGTTTTTTTTAAAAGTATGTCGGTAATTAGAATACTAAATTATAACAGTAGTATTAAAAATAGTCCAATCTCACAAACCATCAATTGAATTTAAGATAAGTAAAGTTTTATTATTTATTGAGTTATAATCTCTAGTAGTTAAGATTTTTTTGTACTTCATTAACGTACCAATAATGATATTCATTATTAAATCTTATTATTTTTGTCATTTTTAGGGTGAAATTATAATTTTCGTTTTGGGGGTAAAATGGTCATTTTTTTAAGTTTCCGTTAGTTTTCTTAACGGATTCCAAACGGAAGTGGAAAAGTGAAAAAAAATGTAACTTTAGGTGGATTCCAGCCAAAAAATGAAGGAATTGTGTATTTTTGAAAAAGGTGTAAAAAATAGGTGGACGGTGGATATTTTCCCAAAAGAAAATTCAACAGTTCCTTGGAATTGTTAATTATGTCAGAGACTTTATTCCTAAAGTTGCAGTCGACACCAGCCAATTATCTTGCATGCTTAAAAGAATACTCCACCACAGGGTCCAACCCAGACAACAGCTGTAAAGCAGCTAAAAGATAGAGCCCAGTCACCTCCTCCACTCAGAATTCCCACTACAGGCGAACGCATTTTCCAGACCGATGCTAGTGATGACTTTTGGAGTGCCATCCTTTTGGAAAAGATAGGTGACTCAGAATCCTATTGCGCTCACGCAAGTGGACAATTCAAAGATTTAGAAAATAATTACCATGTGATTTACAAGGAAATTCTTGTTGTAAAAAATGGAATCAAGAAGTTTGAATTTCATCTCATCAACCACAATTTCCTTATTCGAATGGACAACAGTTCTTTCCCAAAGATCTTTGACTTCAAGAACAAATTGCTTCCTGACAAGCAATCACTCAATTTAAAGACATGGTTTGCAAAGTATGATTTCACAATCCAACACATCAAAGGTGATAACAATCTTATCCCTGATTTCCTCACCCGTCCATCTATAAAAAGCCCTGTCCTCATTTGGTCCATCAAAACCATCCCAATTATAGCCATGTATCATTCACTCCCCTTCAAAGATTTAACCCACAAAGCTTTTCCTCTAAACCTCACTTTTCGATCAGCTTTCCAAATCCAAGATTTTGCAAAGAAATTCCTTTACAGGTATTTCATGAATGTTCACATAACTAAACCAGAAAGGTTCCCCTCTTTGTGTTTAGAACATTTGTTTCTCACTGGCTTCACTATTGTTCCAAATCTCACCATCTCTGAAGATGAGTTATGGTACATGTGGTGTCTTACAGTCCTGTTTGCTACAAAACTTATTCTTCCTATCAGACCAGTCATCAGACATATCTCCACACCAAATCATGCACCTACACTTCTCTGGAAACTCCTTGAATGGTTTTCACCACTCACCTGGTGGCGTAAACAATTGCAGAATATCTCTAACTTTCATTAGTTAGACAAAATTCCAGATCAAGAAACAGATATGTGGACTTCGGTATTCATAGTTCACGGATCATATTTCCAACATCCTGAAACAAAAGACTACTGGACACAGGACATGGCGTATGAATGGAAAACCTTCTCTCATCATTTCCCTCTTAAACATGATCCTACAATCATCTCCACTCTCAAAGCTTATTTGTTAGAACTCAATAATGTCCAACCTATCCCAACAAACATCCATCATACATCCATTACCCAAATCTATACTCCTGGTACCAGTTCCAGTCCTCATGGAATTCTTGTTCGTGAACAACGACTTGATTACACCAATTTTCTCTTCCAAGATGCCTAAGACCTTGGGAAGACTTTCAGTCTTTATTGCCAACATAAGAAACCCAGTACACTGTCATTGAACCCAGTTCTTCGTCCACTCCACCTCCAACACAAAGAAAAGCATCTCTAGAGTTAGATGAAGACTATTTGATCTACCAAGAAATTCAAAAGGCAAAAGAAGACTATGAAAATGACACTGGTGACGTGTCACCATCCAGACTTCCCTCAACTCCATAATAGCCTCACATGGCTACAGAGTCATATGGGAATCTCGGCTTTTCCTGCTTTCAATAAATGATAGGGGTTCTGTCCTGTCTAAAGTGTGTTTCATCTTTTTATGCTTTTTAGAGTGAATTATTATTTTCTTTTCTCGTTTGCTTTAAAGAAAGATAAGGGTCTTGTCTTATCTTAGCTTTCCAACTCTATTTAAGAGCTCTTCTGTCTTTGTAAAAGGCATATTGCCATTAATAATATTTATGAGTTTTCATCAAACCTAGGGCTCCCTAAGTTTCTCTTCTTCTTCTAGGTAGCCAAGAAAATACTTGAGTTATTAAATTAAGAACGTTCATCTCTATTTTCTATACTAAGTGTGCTCTAGACTTGCCTTTCTTAAAGGATTCTGTGTATCATAAAAGTCTTGATTTATTTATAAAACCGATTTAAAATAAAACTTTTTTCTCACAACTTTCACCCTCTTTGAAGGTCAGAGGTGACCTATTTTCGGGTGGTATCGTGATCAATGGTCTTTGCTTTTTTGGTTTTTATATCTCAAGGATTATAGGTATATCGGCTGGAAACCAGAACTTGTGGACTGCTGGTCCAAAGGATAGTCTAGCACTATCATAGTTCAAGTGTAACAACGCCACCTACCTAACCCAGTGGTCCAAACAATGAGGGAATCTTCATCAATCAATCCAAATGCGTGAAAGATCTACTCAAAAGATTTGGCATTAATAACTCAAAGACCAAAATTACTTCAATGAGCATAATGATCAAGCTTGAATGACATGAAAAAGGTAAAGAAGTTGATGTCAAAGCATATTAAGGTATGATCATATCTTTACTTTACTTAACTGCTAGCAGACCCGATATATTATTTAGTGAATGTTTGTGTGCAATATATCAATTATGTCCCAAGAAATCTCACTTGCTTACTATGAAAAGAATTTCCCATTTTTTAAGTGGAACAATTGATCTTAGTCTTTGGTATCCTGAAGCAACTTATATAGATTTAACTTGTTATTCGGATGTTGATTTTACTGGCTACAAAGTTGATAGAAAAGGTACTAGTGGTACGTGTCACTTTCTAAGTCATTCACTTGTCTCTTGATTTAGTAAGAAACAAATTCGGTTGCACTTTGAACCACTGAGGCTAAATAAATTGTTGTCGGTAGTTGTTGTGCACAAGCCATATGGATGAAACAAACCCTTAGAGACTACAGGATTAAACTTGATCATATACCTATTACATGTGACAATTCTAGTACTATATAAATATCTCAAAGACTCTGATTTAACATTTTAGGACCAAGCATATACTTTCTTAAGAGATTGTGTTTAAAAAAGGGATGTAGTATTAGAATTTGTTTCAACCAAAAATCAACTTAAGGATATCTTTACAAAATCCCTTAACGAGGATCAATTTATCAAAATTCGACATGAACTTGAGATGGTGAAATTTGCACATTAATATATCTATATATGATATTGAGGTTATGTGTTTTGTTTGTATGGTTGTTTTTTTGGTTGATTGATTTTGAAATTTGTATACTTATACATGCATTCATGAATCATGCATTAAAAATGGCGTTTGAGATGTTTTGAGTTCATTAAATAACCTTGGAATTGAACAATTATTTGCCAAAGATCAAAATAGATATGCAAAATTATAATTAAAATAAACTGATGGCCATTTGTAAATAGACAATTTATCGTTTAAAAATATTAACTTAGGAAATGAAAACCGTAAATTATCAATTAACCGATTGAGGATAACAGTTTACCAATTAAAAACGTTAGTTAACTGATTCGCATAAACCGTGAACCGATTACGCGTTAAGTGGTTATTGGAAATTATCGCATAATTGTTTGCAAAAAATAGTTTGTCGTTATCTCGTGATGATAAAACAATTCTAGGTTTTCTTCTTCAATTCCAGCAAACCCTTCACCGTTTTCTCTCTAGACCACATCGGTTGTGCTTTCTATCTCTAAAATCCTCCATTTCTTTATTTTTTTTCCTACCAAATTGAAGCCATATTATCATTTCTAATCACTCTATGAATATTTTTATCTGATCAAAACATCATTTCAAGCCCAAAATAAACAATTCGTAATTTGAAACCCAACTATCAATCAAACCTCTTTCTTCAAAATTGACCAAATTTTCACCCATTTTGTTTATCAAATTAACTTCCTTATTGTTTCATATACTCTTCTTTTGCATTCTAATCGATTCATTTTCTCTAAAAACCCCATTTGTGTATCTACGGCCGGGTTAGAGTCTTCAAGGATTGGAACAAGATGAAAACAAGTGGCAAGGAGGAATCCAACACCTCTTAGGGACGTCCTAGAGTTCAAAAGAACCCATTTCCCATTGTCCCCATGACTAGAGAATTTCAAACTTGCTTTATGAAACACAAGGTAACAAATTCGTACTTTGTGTATTTGGATGATTTTGATGAGCTAGTTGTGTGTGGTAGTAATATAAAGGAGATGTTGGAATATGGAACTTTCCACTACTAGGCTAGATAGGATAATTATCAATGTTGGAGGTGTGCCTATTGAGTTCGATGTGGGAGATTTAAACTCAATTTTAAGAACTAAGAATAAGGATTTAGAGATATATACACTTCTAGAAAAGAACTTATGTTCAGCCATTTTCTCCATGTTAATGCGGTTAAGAACATTTGTACGCATAGCAACCTTTCCAATGATACTTTCCACCTTCCCTTCTATTGCCAACCCTTACCCTATAGGTTTGAGTATTTCACAGCATCTTTCAACATGTAGTTACTCTAAGGAAAGGACATGCTGATGAGGTTACTCATTTGGATGTTAGTTCAAGTTCAAGTCCCCAAGGAATGTGATTATGAGGCATATGTTGAGTACTCCTGGGGTATGTGATTATGAGGCATATGTTGAGTACTCCTGGGGTCAGTAACAGGTTGCTTCTGTTAGCCTAAAAGACTTTACAAATTGTAATTTTGATAATAACAAACATGTGTTATTACATTTCATAATTTCACTAGTTCATGAAGGGCAAAATTTATTCAAGTGAAATCAAGCTCAAGTCACTCAACAGACAACGGCATGACCAAGAACAAGTATTAGCTCAACGTGATCTCCACTACTATAATTCTTGTAAAACTGGTATGCTTTAATGTATGCATGATTTAGCATTTGAAAAGCTCAAGATTTTGTTTAATAAATCATCATTTTTTTTCATAAACTAAAGGTCTTATAATTATATGATAAGCAATTTTATGAAATCGGTTGTTTTTCAAAATATGGAGTAAAATGAAAGAGTTTTGAAATTTTTGATATCAATAAGTATTGTTTTAAATTACGAAGGTGAACCTATTGGCAAATGTTTTAAACATCTAGGCCATAACATAATTTCTAAATGTTTTGGGGCCAAAATGTAAATATAAAAACTATAGCAGCTAACCACTTGGGAAGACAGATAGTTAGTGGCTAGTCGGCTGAGGGTGGTGACTAACTGCTTGGACAAATTTTCAAATTCAAAACTACAACAGTAACTTGCCACATAAGCCTAGCGGTTAACCGCCTAATCCTAGGGGCAATCCAACAAGTTTCTAGAGGTCAATAACAGCTAGTTTGCCTGGCCAAACTATATAAACTCAAATCTAAATCAAATCTAAGAAGTTTTTCAAGCAAAAATCAGTTCATACAACCTACCGTGAGCATTCATCTTGCTAATCTACATACGTTGAGTTATCATTGAGCTATCATTTTGTATATTCACCCTAAAAGAGAGTTGTTGTAATCTTCAAATTCATTATCAAGTTTGTGTGAGTATAAGTGTGGGAAACACTTGGGGAAACGTGTGTGTGAGTGAAACACCACTTGTAAAGGTTTATTGACACCTTGGGAAGTCAATTGTAAGAATCTAGAAGTCTTAGGAGGCTTGGATATGTGGAATCCTCAAGCTTGGTTTGTTTGGAAGTGTGGACATAGGTGGAGTTTGTCGAACTACGTAAAAATATTGTGTTTGCTCACTCTTCACTTATCTCTTTAACTTTGTTTATTGTTTAACTTATTGTTCTTGATTTCATTAAGACATTAGTTTAAATTGTTGTGTGACTTTATTTGTTTAAGTTTTAAAAACCCAATTCACCCCCTTCTTGGGTTTCATAGCAGTACTTCAGGTTCCTTATGATAGTATCATTACGAGGATCTTACAGCATCATAAGCTAGTCTATAAGGAGTCCAAGAAGTTAGAGGGAGAGACTATTACTGCATTAGGATTTTATAGGAGGAATGGGGAGTGGGTTAAGACCACATTTATTAAGAACCAAGATACCCTTGAAACCCTTGAGGATGATGAAGTCCTCAACGATGTCTACTTAGCTGATCAGTTATCGAACTTTTGATTAAGCACTAGAGCTCAGGATCCATGGCTTGGTGCAATAGCACAAGCTCCAACAGAGCCTGATTCCGAGCACTATGAATGGACACTGATGAGCATCAAATTCTTAAGTAGCCTCTAGTCCTAGAGGAGTTCTACAGCAGCTGATGGTTGAGGTTCGATCAATTCCAGGCAGAAACAACAGCTTCAGACTTAGTTTGCTGCTTTCTAGCTTCAGCAACAATGCATTCTCGATTAGCAGGAACAGTTTCTAGATGGCCAATAATGCATTCTTTCTACCCTTTGTATTCTAGCTCCTAGCTCTCCACCACATCCAATAATTTTCTTTACTTTTTGTCACTTTATTTTTCACATAGACATTCATCATTTCATGTTTTTGTCAACTCTAAGTTACATTTTATGCGAACTCTACAATGAAACTTTGAAACCCACACTTAATTTGAAGTTTCAACTTCCTAAGAAAGTTCTAAACAGATTTAAGACAAACAAAACCTTAACCCAATGCTTAAAAAAACATGAACCAGAGGTAAAGAGAATGATATTGATGCCACACTGAAGATGTAGATGAGAAGGTGATTGATAAGTTTAGATTTGGAACGCCACAAGAATGCAAATTCTTGATAAGTTCTAGTTATCAAAAGAACCAAAGAAAGAATAATTCTTTCAAATTCAAATGACATTAATCTCTAAATTGTCTTACATAACAATGTTCCTGAGTTCAAATAGGCTAAAAGAAACCCAAGATCCTAAAAATACAAATGGAAACATTGGAACAACCCTCCAAGCATAGCTTTGTCAAAGGGTGCTTCAAAAGTCTTCACTAATCCACCATTATTAATGCTAGTCATTGACAAACTTAATGCTAACTACCATAATTAATGCTATCATTGACAAACTTAATCCTAGCCCACAATCATCAACAGTAGACTTACCTAACACATTGACAAACTTGAAACAAAATAAGAAAAATTCTATGATGCCGTGGATTTTAATCACGGCATCAATACCATAATAATTGTAGACCGTTAGATTAAATCAATGATTCACAATAATTATAACATAATAAAAAATTAATTCAATTATATTTAACAGGTTATAAATTAGTTAAGTACTATTTTAAAATAAAAATTTTACTGGTATAAATTTAAAGGAAAAAAAAGGATTTACCTTTTAAAAGAATAAAAGGATACAAGGGAGAATTCAATCCCTAATTAACAAATTGCTAAAGAGAAAGTCACACCCACAACCGCGTTAACTTTCGTTCGGGTTCGCTAGCGATACATCTGCAGATTGTAGTCATTGTTGAGTTGATTTTTTATCTCTTTTGAACTCTAAGTCTCTGTCGTCGTTGCCTCCATCTTGGTTTGGCTGTCGTCACCCGTGCAAGTTAAGATTAATTCTTGGCTTTTAACTTTGAAGAGTTAAAGGTTTCATGTTATGCTAAGCAATTTAGTTTTCTTTGCTTGAATTTGCTAAGCATTTTGGCACCAGATTTCTCATTCAATTTTATACTAACTGATATAGTATTCCTTCTGTGTACCCAAGAATGAATTTTCTATTTTATCAATAATCATGTCCTCCCACAATTATTCTCTCCATCACCATCATTGCTCCCACTTCACTCCCATACAACTCAAAACGCCATCAATAAGAAAGAGGTTATTAGAAAACCAAATTAGCCCTCGTTATATCTTTCATGTGTATGAAATGGCTATCCTAATCAATCTCGCTCTTGGTTTCGATGGAAGTATATTGTTTTCTTTTCAAGTTTCAACACTTTGAAGACATTAACTTTAGGGAATCAAGCGTCTTGGTTTGATCATTTAATTTGCTGCATCAAGCAAATTTAAATTTAGGTTGCTTCATCTTGTCATGAGGTTTAATTTCTTTTGCCTCAATTTCACAATTTTCTTTGCATTTTTTAAAAAATATATTAGGATTAATTTATCATATTTTTAGATTAATCATATTTTCATATTGTAATTAAGAGCTGCACCTCCAAATTCTTTGATCACAGATGGATTTATGGATGGGAATAATGAATAAATGAAAATATAAATCAGACACAAGCAGATAAATTAAGTGTAAGGGACCACAATTTTGAAACTAGAGGTGGGTTTTTGTCTCAAATATAATTGAAGTGACCAAGAATTATATGAATTTGCAGAAAAATTTTGGGTTTGATATGCTTCTATTTCTGGGTAAATTTTTAGCTGTATTTGGGCTAATTTCCTGCTGGTTTTAAATTTTTTGGTAAAATTTTCTAGTGGTTTGGGCTTCATTTGTTGCTGTTTTTGGGGAAAATTTTCTGTTGTTTCTGGGTAAAGTTACTGCTTTTTTAGATAAATTTACTACTGTTTCTGGGTAATTTTTTTTGGTTTTATGGATTTCATTTGCTGCTAATTTTGGGTTAAATTTTTTTTATTTTAAGGTAAATTTGCTACTATTTTTAGTTAAATTTTCTGTTGTTTCTGGATAAACTTACTGTTGTTTTTGGGTTAAATTTTATATTTTTTTTGCATAAATACTTTTGGTGTTTGGGACTTCATTTGCTGCTATTTTTGGATTCAAGTTTCTGTTATTTCTGGGTAAAATTGTTGCTGTTTTTCACTTAAATTTTTTGCTGCTTCTCGATAAATTTACTGCTGTTTTTGGGTTAAATTTTTTGTTATTTCTAGGCAAATTTGCTGCTGTTTTTAGTTAAATTTTCTACTACTTCTGGATGAATTTGCTATTGTTTTGGGTAAATTTTTATGGTATTTGGGGCTTCATTTGCTGTTGTTTTTTGGTTAAATTTTCTGTTGTTTCTAGGTAAATTTACTGTTGTTTTTTAGTTAAAGTTTTTTACTACTTCAGGATGAATTTACTACTATTTTTGGGTTAAATTTTCTAGTGTTTGGGGCTTCATTTGCTGTTGTTTCTGGGTAAAATTTTATGTTGTTTCTGGGTAAATTTACTTTTATTTTTAGTTAATTTTTTTGCTACTTCTAGATGAATTTACTATTGTTTTTAGGTTAAGTTTGCTGTTGTTTTTGGATAAATTTGCTGCTATTTTTTAGTTAATTTTTTTGCTATTTTTGGATAATTTTACTACAATTTTAGGTTAATTTTTTTGCTCTCTCTGGGTAAATTTGTTGTTGTTTTTTTTTTTGTATGGAGCTAGCCGAAAAATGGTCATGATGCATTTTGAATGGGGAATGATGGGGATAAGTAGTAAAAGTTGCTTGTGTCGTTCCTGCTATTACTTGCTCCATTTGAGCTTCTACAATCCATTAAGAATAGAGAGGAAGAAGAGATGATGAGAAATGCAAACTGTTTCTAAGCTTTAGATTGATGTACCAAGCCAACAATTATATTGCAAAACATTTATTTTTTTTAAGTTTACTAATTTTATTATTTTTTTAGGATTATAACTAATGTTCTGGAAGCAAATACTAGTTTAACTTTCTAGGAAAGGTGTTCCTAATTTTTGCTTGGGTGATTGAATTTTGTATTGAAATGTTTTTTTTTGTAAAATACTTTTATATGATCCAAAACTTGTGATATTTGACATTTCTTTTTGTGCCTAATATCTTCATGCACAAGTTCTTGTTGTAAACTTGAAAATGGCTGAAAATGTAGATAAGTGTAACGAGAATTGAGGACAATATAAATAAGTTTGGATTGAGAGAAATGAGGATTTAGTCCAGTGTCATATCTTAAGGATTGAGAACAATATGAACAATCTTCACTACATCCACCTGTTTTGATGGAGAGGAGAGTGCACTGCTACACTTCCCTAAAGTTATGAGCATGTCTTTAAACTTGAGCCTAAAAAATAAAAAGAACCTCGAAGTTAGTTACTCAATCGATAACAATAAGTTTGCACATAGTTACTTTAAAAAAAAAAGATCAATAGGATAATATTGCCAGCAAATAAACTTTAAACCAAAAAGATCACGCAGGGCATTATGTTCTTGGAAAGCACAATACTCTTCTTCTACTCCAAAAGACATTACTAGACACATTTGTCAAAAACTATTCTTGAAAATCATTAGAAAACACATTGTTCAAATATTTTTAAGCCTAAGTTTCACGTTTTCATTCTCGAGAATAATTTCTGAAAACAAAAAAGAAAAATTCAAAATAGTCCCAAAGCACTCAACACTCAAGGATTAATTTTTTGCTGACAATATAGCTTCTATACTATAATTCACTTAAATTGATTCCATGTACTATTCATCAAGAGAACATATTACTAACGTCACATCAAAATGACAAGGAAATGCAACAATTACTGCCATGGTTTGGATTTATACAATGCCCTCTCTATTTCTATAGGTCTTGATCACTTATACAACCTAGGAGGACACATAATAAACCATATACCTGCTCACTAAAACTCAAAACACATTATCATAATAGGGGTTCTATATTAAAACAAAACTACGGAAATTTAAAAAAAAAACATATATAGAGATTGAATGAGAGAAGTGTAAAACTCAAGACTCCATGGAAGAGAAGATTGAGGATAGGAGAGTCACAGATAGATTTGATGTCATTTTTAGACCAATTGTGTCTGAGACCTTCATGCACACACATAAGTTAGATTGATGTTACTAAGATTTATTGAATGATTTCCCAGATTGCTTACCTCATGCGATGTGCACCAAATTGATTTGCAATATCTTAAAGTTCAAAGATGAAATTAATAATTGCCTTTTGCTTTTAAAAAAGGTAAAAAAAAGATAGTATAAAAAAAGGTAACCACTATGTCATTTTAGTTAAATTTTTTTATCTTGAACTTTTTTGCTGTTGATGGTGCCATAATTGTTATAACATTATTTTTTTAATAATTTAAAGATAAAATTAATAGATTTATGACTTTATTATTATGTGTGTGTGCAAACTAATATCGCATAAAAAGGTTTATATAAAAATAAAAATAATCACTTTTTCGTTAAATAAAAATAAAAACATACTAGCGAACTCAATATGTTAAGATCATTTTAATCTCATACTAGGGATAGCAAACTCAATCCAACCTAATCCAACCCATTTAATTTCGATAGGATTGATTGTGTGTTTACTTAGTACTTACTAGCAATGGGAATGGGAATTATGGAATCAGAATTAATGATGCGTTTACTTGCAAAATTAAGGCTTGGAATTGAAATCGAAACAGTGTTAGGCCCACAAATTTGGGGATCATTACCACAGTTTTGATTCCCACAAGGGCTTGAGAATCATAACTCCATTTTCAAAAATGACTTTTTTACCCCTAACTAAACTTCCTAATACCCATTTTATCCTTGATATAAATAATAATTAAAAATTAAAAATAATGAAATTAATAATAATAATAAATTAATAAATATAACTATAAAAATATTTTAATAAATAATTATAATTTTTAATTATATAATATTTTCATAAATAATAATAATTAATAATGAAAATAATAATAAATAAATTATAATTATAATAATATTTTAATAAATAATAATAATAATAATAACAACTTATAATAACAACAATAGCAACTACTTACTATTATAATTATTATTATTATTATTATAAATTTTAAGTATAATAATATCTTCATAAATTATAATAATATCTTCATAAATTATAATAAAATAATTTCATAATAATAATAATAGCTTATTATTATAAATTTTGATTACAATAATAATTGCACCTCGGATTATGATGAATGGTTGACGGCCTACGGGCTAGCAGATTCAGGTTCGGATTTGGCGGATATTGGCTTTGCATGTTTGGAGAATTGAGAGAGAGAGATTCATATATGGGGAATGACGAATAGGGACTGTATTTTAATTTTTTATTTTGTCGTTCTCGTCTTCTATGGTGCCGTTGAGACTTGAGAGCCGAGCCTTTTTTTTACTGCTTTCACTTAAAAAAGAAAATGAATATGATATGGAAATGACGTAGTTTTAGTGAATTTTAAATATTATAATTTGTTTATATCTTAATTATATAACATTATTTTTTAAAACATTTATCTATATACCTAAAATATATATAGAACCACTTATGTTATGATTTTTTTCGGGTTCAGATTTATCATTTTTAGTTAAATTTTAAGTTTATGATTTTATACCCAATTTCTCATTCGTGAAAGGGACATGGTCGATTTTTATAAATTAATTTAAAGAAAAATTATAGATATATGATTTTATTAATATATTAATATATATTATAATTAATAATAATAATTTTTGAATAAATAATCACTATAATTAAAATATAAGTATTAATTATGATAATAATTCATTAAGTATTTTTTAGTAATTTGTTACAATCTAACTCATTCCGAAGTCAATTCCAAGATAAAGTAAACACATCAATGTGATTCTAATCCATTCCAATTTCGATTCTTGTAGGTCAAGTAAACAATTTTTTCTGATTCTCATTCCCTATTCCGATTAATGAGAAGTAAATGCAGCATTTTATATATATAATAAATTTACAGAAGAGTTTATATGATAAATAAAAATAAAAATAAAGATGCAAACATATATACATGCAAGGAAGACTCGACCCGACTCGACCCACTGCCATCCTTGCGAATATACTATTGATCCATTACGAACTCATCAGTTAAATTCATAATCACTGTAAATGTGTATCTATCATCCAAATCTCATACAATCTAAAATTTTAAATACACAAAAAAGGTTTTAAAATACTTCCAAAAGAATGCCAATAGTCTAACTCTCTAATTTATTTCTCGTAGGATATGAGTCAGGTCAACTAAGCTAAACCAATGTCGAAAAAAAAAGTGAATTAATGTTAGAGTGGTCAATTGGTCTTTAGAATTGTAAGAATGACAAAACTTTAAAAAATGACACAAAACTCATAAATTAACATTAATTGTAAATTAAACAAACAAACTATAATCCACACATAGGATAGCTTGAAAAAAAATAAGTAAATTAATGTTGGAGTTGAAAATAAGTAAATTAGAAGAAATAATAAAATATAAAAATAATAATAAACTATAAATTAAAGCTCGTAAATTCACATTAAGTATAAAATGAAACTAAAAAATTGTAAATCATACATAAGACAAGAAAATTGAAGGAAGAAGGGGTAAATTAATGTTGGAGTAGTAAATTGGTCTTCAGGCTTATAAGAATTACAAAAACTTCAAAAATAGCGTAAAACTTGTAAATTGACATTAAATGTGAATGAAACAAAATAATTGTAAACCACACATACGACAAGTAATTTGACAGAAGAAAAGTAAATTCATATTGGAGTGGTAAATTGATCTTCAAACTTGTAAGAATTACAAAACCTAGAAACATGACATAAAACTCATAAATTGACATTAAGTTTGAAATAAAATAAAATAAAAACGTAAACCACACATAAAACTAGCAATTTGTAAATCACACATAGGATAGGTAAATTGACAGAAGAAGGGTAAATTCATATTGGAGTGGTAAATTGTAAATGAAACAAAACAATTGTAAACCACACATAGGACAGGTAAATTGACAGAAGAAGGGTAAATTCATATTAGAGTGGTAAATTGATATTCTGACTTGTAAGAATTACAAAACCTAGAAACATGACATAAAACTCATAAAACTAGCAAATTGATGGAAACAAGAGTAAATTAATGTTGAGTTGTAAATTACAAAAAGAAATTGTAAAAAAAACATAGAAAAATGATAAAAAACTTGTAAATCGACATTGAGTGGTAAATAAAATAAAAATACGTAAATCACATATAGAACTAGTAAATTGATGGGAAAATGAGTAAATTAATGTTAGAATTGTATATTGCAAGAAAAACTTGTAAACAAAACAAAAACTTGGTAAAATGATACAGAACTTGTAAATTAACATTAAGTATGAAATGAAACAAAAAATGTGTAAATCACACATAAAACTAGTAAATTGATAAAAAAAAAGATAAATTAATGATGGAGTTGTAAATTAAAAGAAAAAAAGTGTAAACAAAACAAAAACTTAATAAAATGATACAAAACTTGTAAATTGATATTAAATGTGAAATGAAATAAATAATGTAAATCACACATAAGAGTAGTAAATTTATGGAAAATGGAGTAAATTAATGTTGGAGTTGTAAATTGCAAGAAGAATTTGTAAAAAAAAAACTTAGAAAAATGACATTAAGTGTAAAATGAAACAAAAAAATTGTAAACCACATAAAATTAGCAAATTGATGGAAAATAGAGTAAATTAATGTTGAGTTGTAATTACAAGAATAAATTGTAAACAAAACAAAAACTTATAAATTGACATTAAGTATGAAATAAAATAAAAAAATACGTAAACAACACATAGAACTAGTAAATTAATAGAAAAATTGGTAAATTAATGTTACAGTTGTAAATTGAAAGAAAAACTTGTAAATAAAACAAAAACTTAGTAAAACGACACAGAACTCGTAAATTGACATTAAGTGTGAAATAAAAAAAAATATGTAAATCGCACATAAAACTAATAAATTGATGGAAAAAGAGGTTAATTAATGATGGAGTTTTAAATTAGAAGAAAAAAATGTAAACAAAACAAAAATTTAGAAAAATGATATAAAACTTGTAAATTGACATTAAGTGTGAAATGAAACAAAAAAAATGAAATCATATATAAAACTAGTAAATTGATGGAAAAAAAGGTAAATTAATGATGCAGTTGTAAATTAAAAGAAAAACTGTAAAAAAATAAGTAAAATAACATAAAACTTGTAAATTGACATTAAATGTGAATTGAAAGAAAACAAAATGTGTAAATCACACATAAAACTAGTAAAATTGATGGAAAAAGAGGTAAATTAATGATGGAGTTGTAAATTAGAAGAAAAAAGTGTAAACAAAACAAAAACTTTAAAAAATGACATAAACTTGTAAATTGACATTAAATGTGAAATGAAATAAAAACAATTGTAAACCATACATAAAACTAGTAAATTGATGGAAAATTGGTAAATTAATGTTAGAGTTGTAAATTGCAAGAAAAACTTGTAAACAAAACAAAAACTTAGAAAAATGACACAGAACTCGTAAATTAACATTAAGGATAAAATGAAATAAATAATGTGTAAATCACACATAAGAGTAGTAAAATTGTGGAAAATGGGGTAAATTAATGTTAGAGTTTTAAATTGCAATAAAAACTTGTAAACAAAACAAAAATTTAGAAAAATGACAAAGAACATGTAAATTGACATTAAGTGTGAAATGAAACAAAAAATATGAAAATTACACATAAAACTAGTAAATTGATGGAAAAACAGGTAAATTAATGATGAATTTGTAAATTAAAAGAAAAACTGTAAAAACAAGTAAAAGGACATAGAACTTGTAAATTGACATTAAGTATGAAATGAAATAAAAAATGTGTAAACCATACATAAAATTAGTAAATTGATGGAAAAAGAGTTAAATTAATGATGAAGTTGTAAATTAGAAGAAAAAAGTGTGAACAAAACAAAAACTAAAAAAAATGATATAAAACTTATAAATTGACATTAAGTGTGAAATGAAACAAAAAAAATGTAAATCACACAAACTAGTAAATTGATGGAAAAATTGGTAAATTAATGTTGGAGTTGTAAATTGCAAGAAGAACTTATAAACAAAACAAAAACTTAAAATAATTACAAAAAACTTCTAAATTGACATTAAATGTGAAATGAAATAAAAAATTTATAAACCACACATAAAATTAGTAAATTGATAGAAAAATGGGTAAATTAATGTTAGAGTTGTAAACTGTAAGGAGAACTTGTAAAAAAAAATAGAAAAATGATATAGTAAATTGACGTTAACTGTGAAATAAAACAAAGAATGTGTAAATCATACATAAGACAAGTAAATTGATATAAAAATAGGTAAATTAATAATAGAGTTGGAAATTAGAAGAAAAAAATTGTCACCAAAAAGAAAAACATAGTAAAATGACAAAAAACTTGTATATAGACATTAAGTGTGAAATGAAATAAAAAATTTGTAAACCACACATAAAACTAGCAAATTAATGGGAAAATAGGTAAATTAATGTTGGAGTTGTAATTTGTAAGAAGAACTTGCAAAAAAGAAATAAAACTTAGAAAAATGACATAAAACTTGTAAAATGACATTAAGTGTGAAATTAAATAAAAAATATAAAAACTGATGAGAACCATCAAGGGAATACCATTAAAAGTTCAAGTGATCCTTTGCACATTCATGGAGGCCCAATTACAAGAGCAAGAGCCAAAAAGATGCAAGCTGCTTGAAATGGATTAATTGAGAAAATATGGATTGAAAATTCAATTCAAGATGTAAGACATCATGAATTGGGCTTGAAGAGAAGACAAGGCATTGTGGGTATTATTCAAGTTATTGGGCAGCCAAATACACAATTTGTATCAAATGCAGAAGGTCAAATTCGGAATAAAAACTATATTGATTGAGCCCGAAGTAATGTGCAAGATATATACTATTGGAAAGATAATTAAGTTAGCTTTCCAATAAATTTTGCAGAGGTGGATTTGGAGTTCTCTAGAATGAATTATGACCAATTCATTACAGCTTGTTCAGATTTGGGATTTTCAACGACTCCTTTATTTTTCAATTTTATTTGTTTGTTTTGTTTCAAGTTTGTCAATGTGTAAGATAAGTATACCATCAATGATGGTGGATTAACATTAAGTTTGCCAATGATAACATTAATTATACTAGGCTACCATTAAATTTGTCAAAGATAGCATTAATTATGGTGGGTTGGTGAAGACCTTTGAAACATCCTTTGACAAACTTACTTGGAGGGTTGTTCCAATGTTTCCATTTGTATTTTTAGGATCTTGGGTTTCTTTTAGCCTATTTAAATTCAACAACCTTGCTATGTAATAAAAATTAGAGATTAATGTTATTTGAATTTGAAAGATTATTCTTTCTTTGGTTCTTTTGAGAACTAGTGAACTTATCAAGAATTTGTATTCTTGTAGCGTTCCAAATTTAGACTTTTCACTCACTTTCTCATCTATTTCTTGAGTGTGGCGTCAATATCATTCTCTATACCTTTGGTTCATGTTTTCTTAAGCATTGGGTCAAGGTTTTGTTTGTCATAAATCTATTTAAAACTTTCTTGGAAAGTTGAAACTACAAATTAAATGTGAGTTTGAAAGTTTCATTGTGGGATTCACATCAAAAACCACAAATAAAACTAATAAATTAATAAAAAAGGTAAATTAATAATGGATTTGTAAATTACAAGAAAAAAATTTTAGAAAAATGACATAAAACTTGTAAATTAACATTAAGTATGAATAAAACAAAAAATTTGTAAACCACATATAAAACTAGTAAATTGATGGGAAAATTGGTAAATTAATGTTGGAATTGTAAATTATAAGAAGAACTTGTGAACAAAATTAAAACTTATAAAAATCATATAAAACTTGTAAATTGACATTAAGTGTGAAATGAAAAAAAAAATTGTAAACTACACATAAAACTACTGATTGATGGAAAAAGAGATAAATTAATGATGGAGTTGCAAATTAGAAGAAAAAAGTGTAAACAAAACAAAAACAAAGTAAAATGACACAGAAGTTGTAAATTGACATTAAGTATGAAATGAAACAAAAAAATTGTAAACTACACATAAAACTAGTAAATTGATGGAAAAATGGGTAAATTAATGTTGGAGTTGTAAATTGCAAGAAAAATTTGTAAAAAAAACAAAAAACTGAGAAAAATGACATCGAACTTGTAAATTGACATTAAGTTTGGAATGAAACAAAAAATGTGTAAATCGCACATAAAACTAGTAAATTGATGGAAAAAGAGGTGAATTAATGATAGAGTTGTAAATTAGAAGAAAATAGTGTAAACAAAAAAAACTTAGAAAAATGACATAAAACTTGTGAATTGACATTAATTGTGAAATGAAACAAAAAATTTGTAAACCACGTGTAAAATTAGTTAATTGACGGGAAAATTGACAAACTAATTTTGGAGTTGTAAATTGCACTCAGAACTTGTAAACAAAACAAAAATTTAGAAAAATGACATAAAACTTGTAAATTGACATTAAATGTGAAATGAAACAAAAAAATTGTAAACCATACAAAAAAAACTAGTAAATTGATGGGAAAATAGGTAAATTAATGTTGGAGTTGTAAATTGCAGGAAGAACTTGTAAACAAAATAAAAACTTAGAAAAATGACAAAAAACTTATAAATTGACATTAAGTGTGAAATTAAATAAAAAATTTGTAAACCACACATAAAACTAATAAATTAATGGAGAGTGGGTAAATTAATGTTGGAGTTGTAAATTGTAAGAAGAGCTTGTAAGTTTTGCTTCTTAGTTTGAAAAACGTTAGAGCTTCATTGACAGAGAGAAAAAGAGAAGTTAGAAACTCATAGTTTGATGGAAACACACGAGAGTTTATTTCTTCGAAAAAACTTCTATATTACAAACGAAAGGAGAATTCTTTATATAGGAGAATTCTCGCAGATGATAGAACAAGACCCCTATCTTTTACAAAAGCAAAAGTAAAAGACACATCATGACAGCTTTCATGATTACAAAGGACAAAGGGTGCTTTAATAATTAAAGCATGACTTTGACAAAAGCAAAAGCTTAAAGTAAAAGCAAAAGCTTAAAGTAAAAGCAAGCCTTAATAATTATACAGGACAAAAACATAAAGTAGAACATAATTATTACAATAAGATAAATTACTTTATGGAGAGCGGAGATTCATGTAGTCGTCTTCGGATGAGCTTTCGGTTTCATCTAGGTCAGTGTCACGGTTGGATTGTGGGAAAAAGGTTTTGGAGAGCTTTGGATGCTTACAGTGGGGACCACAGCAAGGTGGATAAGGGCAATCTCTTCGGTATCCGGGCTTGAGGGGTGAGGACTTGGACTTGGGGCTTGGCATTTGAGTGGCCTTGTCAACTTTGGAGGGTTGAGATGAGGATCCGGGTTCATACATGGTTGGTTGTGGAAACTTTTGGAGGTGTTGGCTTAGAGGAAGGAATTCTTCCCATGGGTCTTGAGAGTCTTGGTAAAAGAAGTCAGTGTAGTCTGGCTTTTCTTCTTTGATGATGATTCCTGTGGACTTTGGTTTGGATATGGCGGATGAAGTGGGGATCATGATGAGGTCATATTGTGGTCCTAAGAAGGAGTGAAAGATATCCCCGTGTGGTGGAGTTTGGTGGTTCAATTGACAAAGGTAGTTGTGCAGGTTGGACTGGATTTCATTGTCAATGACAGCTGGGTGAGGTGCGGTAAACCATTCATATACCTGGTCTTGAGTCCAAAAGAGATTTGTGTTTGGATGTTGGAAGTATGGTCTATGAATAATGAACACAGACGTCCACATTTTTGCTTCGGAGGATGGCATACGTTCCAAATTATGAACTTTAGACAATTGTTAGAGTTTCTGTCTCCACCATGGAATTGGAGAAAACCATTCAAGAATTGTCCAAAGGAGGCAGGTTGCTTTGTCTGGATTGAGCAAGTGTTCTAAGGTGGCTGTAATTGGAACAATCAGTTTGGTGGCATAGAGGACAGTGAGGCACCAAATATACCATAATTCATCTTCTGAAATTTCTTTGGAAGGATCCAAGATTAAACCTGTAAGAAACAAGTTTTCAAGATGGAAGGTTGAGAATGGAAAAGAGTTTAATAGGAGATAGGCTTTCATGAAAAACCTAAAAACAACTTTTTTGACAAACTCTTGGATGGCAAAGACTGTGGTGAAGGTCTTTTCAAGGGGAAAGGGTTTTTTAGTAAGGGCTTGTGAGGGAAGTGAAGTGGCCATGAAAATAATAGGAAAATGGTAATCTAAGAATATGAAAAATAAGGATCTATCTGGTTTAGCAAGTCTTGAGAGCATATCAGGAATAAGGTTGTGGTCTCCTTTTATATGCTCCACTGAGAAATCATATTTTGAAAACCAGTCTTTTAATCAGAGCAACATCTTTTATGGAACATTTTTCCCTTTGAAATTCATGATGTTGGGAAAGGTTGAGTTGTCCATTTTGACAAGAAAGTGATAGCCGATAAGATGATACTCGAACTTTTGAATACTATGCTTGACAGCTAAAATTTCTTTGAACACACTGTGGTAATGGATTTGTGTGTCAGAGAAGTGTCCACTGACATAGGCAATAAAGTGCTCCTTGCCATCTGTTTCTTCAACCAGGATGGCCCTCCATGACTCGTCACTTGCATCAGTCTGCAATATTCACTTACCATCAGTGATGAGCTTTAGTGGTGGCGGATTTTGTGCAATTTGCTTTAAAGTGGTGATAGCAAGTGTGTGGTGGTTATTCCACGAAGGTGGATTTTTCTTCAGCAAGGCTGACAGCTAGCGGGTGTGATAATCAACATGAGGGATAAAGTCCCTGATATAATTAATAATACCAAGGAACTGTTGGATTTGTCTTTTGGAAAGATTCTGGTCGGGAAAGTGGATGAGTTCTTGGGCAATGTGTTTTCCTTCCTGATAATGGCCATCTTTGATAATAATTCCAAGGAATTCAATGTTAGCGGTGGCAATAGTTCTTTTCTTAGCTGATAACATGATTCCATGAGATTGGATAATATCAAATAACTGATTTAACAAATGGCGATGGTCATCTTGTGTACCTGAAAACAACAAAATATCGTCAATGTAAATAAATGCACTATTGAAGATGGGTTAGAAGATTTGGACCATGGATTTTTGGAAAATAGATGGGGCGGTTTTAAGACCAAAGGGTAAAACGGTCCACTGGTAATGAGCATTGGGAATGCAAAAAGCAGTTTTGTAACGATCTGAAGGTTTAATTCCAAGTTGCCAAAATCCGGATTTAAGATCAAATTTTGAAAAGATTTGAGCATTTTTTAGATAAGTGAACATGCTCTATCTTTTTGGTAAAGGGAATTTGTCATCTTGTAAAAACATGTTTAGAGGCTGATAGTTTATGACTAATCATTTTTTTTCCTCTAACAATCTCAGAATGCTTTTCAACATAAAAAGCTTGATAAGCCCATTGAGAACTAGTGGGTTCAATAAGACCTTGGGCTAGTAACTGAGAACATTCCTGTTGGGCTAGGATTACGTCAGAATGACTCATTCCTGGATGGGTGGCTTTGGTTGGATTGACATCTTCATTCATCTTGAAGGTAATTGAACAAAGAATTGTGGATTTTTCCACAGAGGATTTGGATGGTAAAAATCATCATGTGACTCAGGACAAAATGTTAAAAATTTTGTGGAAATGTCTTGGAAAAGTTGGGAGGTTTCAGATAAACCATAAAGCTTTAAAACATTGGTGAATGGTTTAAACATGGACTTGACTCGGATTCCAGTTGGAATGATTTGGAGGTGTTTGATCTGGTGAATGATATCAAAGCCTAACAAGATATCCTTATTAGGCAGATGAGAACCGATGACTTTTGTCCAAATAACAAAATTTGGAAAGATTTGAATACCAATGGGTTTTTTGGTAATCAATGTGGTGGTGAAGAGTTTTCCATTGACGGCTTTGAAATTTTCCTCATAATGTTGCCAAGACTAGGATAAAAGTATGTCTAGGTTTATCATACTTCTTTGGGTGTCGGTATCAAAAAGTCCAATGGCGGGAATTGGTCTCTAGAATTTGGAGGGTAAGATGTGGAGTTTTATGGAAGAGATAGGGATGGTAGTGTTTAGAGATAAAAGTTGTTGGTGAAAAACAGTTTGAAACTCATCATTTTCAGAATCATCGGATGAGTTTTGCAGTGCGAACATTGTTTCATCAGTGGGCTCCTCCTGTTATGAGAAATAGAACTCAATTTCATCTTTTTGAGGAGAATAATCAATGGTGGCTTGTAAATGCTCAAGAAGTCTAATGGCTTTATCTTTTTTGTTGGGGCAATCTTTAGCATAATGGCATTTTTTCTTGCAAATGAAGTATCGGCTTGATTTTTTCCTCTTCTACTCTCTGAAAGAAGTAGATTTTTTCCTGAAAAATCTGTAAGATTTGCGCCTGGATTCTGATATAGGAAATAAGTCTGGGTTTTTGAACTTTCGGAAATGCTTCTTCTTTTTGGTGTTGTAATCACAATCCTTCTTTTTCTTACATTTGATCTGCAAGTAAGGCTTTTTGCATGCACTTCGGAAAGACTCTTTGTCTTTTAACAATTCTTTGAAGAACTGTTTCTGTTCACATAATTTTTCCAAACATCCTTTGGCGATCTGAAATATATTTCCCAAGAAAATGTTGTCAATGGTGAGATTGAGACTTGTAAGCTGCCTCTGTATATCTGGTTGCAATTCTTCAGATAAAGATGCCAGAAATACATGTTTGAGAGTTGGATCATTGCACCCATTGAGCTTGTAAAACAGGATTGACATTCGTTTATAATGAAAATCTAGATCTTTAGAGTTGAGTGAACAGCATTTCATATTAAAGTAGTCTCTTCTTGCAGCCTCAAAGACTGCTGCTGATTCTTCGATAAATTGTTCATGAATGACAGTAAGAGCAGTTGAGACATTAAGAAGCTGCACAAACTGTAATTGTCTGTACTCTCCTAAAGTATCAAACCAATCTCTTAAAGATCCTGTAAAACGGGTAGCAAGTTCTCTAAGGACTGATGTTATAGTAGCATTTGCTCTTAACATTTGGAGATCTGTCCAAGCAGCCATTTCAGATAATCAATCTCTCCATTTACCTATAGGGATATAATCAAAAGTGAACCATAGACCATTTAAAGGTTTATGATCAGTTTGGGATTGAACAAGCCGAGTTGGAGCTGAGGATGCTTCGGGTTGGTCTTCCTCATTATCTGAGGGTACTTCAAAGAAGGGGTCAGTTCTTGAGGATTGAGCAGTCTCAGTGTCTTCAGGTTGAACCATAAGGATTCTAGTGATGTCAGCATATGATTTTTCAGAATCACTAGATGATAAGGAAGATTCAAGGGAAGATTCTGTTTCAGATTCAGTTGAATCAGCTGAAACGGCTATGTTTGAATCAAAAGTTTAGTCTGTATTAGATGGGTTTGGGATTATCTGTGCACTAAATTGTTGTATTGGTGATTTATCTTTAGCCTGAGTGGGTTTTGGTTGAGGAAGAAGTTGAATATAGATGGGTAGTTGCGGTTCTGTGATAGTCAAAGGTGGATGGAAAGGCTATATATCGGGATGTGGACGAGGATGAGATGTGGATCTAGATGCTTTTGGCAGAGGATGCTTCCAAAACAAAGTATGGGTCATACCAAATAATTTGGACGGGTCTTGGGCTTGATTGGAGAAAGCATAGGTGCAAAAGGATTGAAGGCTGGGCTGATAGTAGGTAATGGGGAGATGTGGTAAATAAAGTTGGCCTTTGCCTTTCCAGCTCGATCTGGTCGAGTTCTGTTTTCAGCTTTCGGATTTCCTTTTCTTTTTTATCAGATTATGGGCCATAATAGTTATGACTCAGCATTGCTCTTAGTTCTGAATCTAGTTGAGAGATTCTGGATTGGAGATTCTGGTAAATTTACTGCATCTGGGAAGTAATCGAATCCATTTTAGACTCAAGATGATCAGTTCATAAACTGATATGAGTAACCTTGTTATGGATATCAACCAAGGTGTCATTTTGAGCTCTAGGATTTTGTATTTGCCAGTTGAGAACAACTTCAAAAGGTTTGGGGTCTTCTAGGTGGCCTGTGGGAGTTATGGCTGAAGGAATAAATGGCTTGGTTATGACCTTTCGTTGTGGATCAGTGTGGGTTTCGAGAGTAGGGAAATTGGAGGAATAATCTTGGGAGGTGGATGAGAACATCATACAAGCCATAGGCTGTACGGGTGGCGTGGGTTGTTGAATAGTGGATAGGATTTCAGTTTTGTAATTTTTTGCAATCCATCTAAGTTTCTTTTGATATATGGGTAAAGAAGCTGGTGGTGGTGGAGGATTATGAGGTGATTTAGGTTGGTGATGGGAACATGGATTTTAGGTGTTTTCGTTTTTGGTTTTCTTCTCAGTTGGTGGTCAATATCATCTTCTTCCCAATCATCCCAACAAGGACAATCTGGGTCACAATTTCTGATCGTGGTGAATCCCAAAGAAAATGACCATTAAATTTGGCAAGGTAGATAGGATATCCTTCTGAATTGAATCATGTGATTGGCAGCTTTTCTTCACCTGTCTGAATAGCAATAACCATTGCAGAATAAGTGAATGAGAGCCGTGGAGGCTCCTCTGGTGCTGTTGGTGGAGGTCGAAATGTCATTCGAACAGTTCCATCAGATCTTCTTTCAAACATACTCTCTGTGGTTTGGATGGGAGAAGTATTAGTGTGGAACTTTTCATAATTGGAAATCCATTCCGAGGGCATGAGTTTTATGAGTTCATGTCGAGAGATCTGTCTTGGAATTTGGATAATGGTAGGGATATGATCTGATTCTACTAACACCATGAAGGCGTCAGAGTGGTGTTCAGGTGTAGGAAGATCTAAGGCATGGTTCTGAAGCCTATAGACCAGTTGATGGTGAAGAGTTGCAATTTTCGCAGAGGAGATTTGTTCTACGCCTTGAATTTGTACTTGGACTTGCAAGGCGGTGAAAATATTAGGGTCTTGAAGAGAAAGGTTAAAATTGGGATAGAAGTGAGTAAAATACTTCCAGCATGGGAGAGTAGTTAAGACAGTACCAATAACAACATCTTGGTAATGGGTGAATCTAGTGTCTAGCAAGTAATTCTGGTTGTGACTGGTAATCCTTTCCTACCATGTAAGGTTATGATTAGTCTGACTCCGCCGATATGGAGATGAGTATAGCCTTCTCTTTGCCAATGGAAATCAACTCTAAGGGAATTTCTAGAGTGACATATTGTTCAGCTGTGGTAGCCTGAAGGGAACATTGATCTAATCTGGAGGACTGGATGTATTCTTTTGGATGTGGTCGTTTGGTGGAAATAGAGCACGAATACTGCAAGTAAGGAGTGTGGGCGCTTGAAAAGATGATAAGGGCTAAGAAGTGGAAAAGGAGGATTCAGTGATCTGAGCAGATTCAAGGATATAGGAATATTCAACTAAATTTTTGATTTTATGGGCAGTGTGTTTGGAACAAGATTTGGGTAAGGAAAGTGTAGAAGAAAGGGAAACAAGAGTGATGATAGAAGAAGTAGAAGCTGTGTTGGAGGAAGTTGATGCCATGTGTAGAAAAGTCTCTCTGTCTTTGAAGGCTCGATTTGAAAAAAAGTAGAAGCAAAACTTATATCATACCATTTTGGTAGAAAACAGATTTTGTCTCGATTTGCCCTAATCTTTCCACTGCCTTGCAAGTCCAAGTGCAAATTCAAGGCGCAGAACAAATCTCCTCTGCCAAAATTGCAACTCTTCACCATCAATTGGTCTACAGGCTTCATAACCATGCCTTAGATCTTCCTACACCTGAACACCACTCTGACGCCCTCATGGTGTTAGCAGAACAGATCAGATCCCTACCATTATCCAAATTCCAAGACAGATCCCTCGACATGAACTCATAAAACTCATGCCCTTGGAATGGATTTCCAATTATGAAAAGTTCCACACTAATACTTCTCTCATCCAAACCACAGAGAGTATGTTTGAAAGAAGATCTGATGGAACTGTTCGAATGACATTTCGACCTCCACCAACAGCACCAGAGGAGCCTCCACGGCTCTCATTCACTTATTCTGCCATGGTTACTGCTGTTCAAACAGGCCAAGAAAGCTGCCAATTACAGGATTCAATTCAGAAGGATATCCTATTTACCCTGCCAAATTTAATAGTCATTTTCTTTGGGATTCACCACGATCAGGAAATTGTGACACAGATTGTCCTTGTTGGATGATTGGGAAGAAGATGATATTGACCACCAACGGAGAAGAAAACAAAAAAGAAAACACTTAAAACTCCATGTTCCAATCACCAACCTAAACCACCTCATAATCCTCCACCACCACCAGCTCCTTGACAATAAATGTAAAATGAAACAAACATGTGTAAATCATACAAAAAAGTAGTAATTAATAGAAAAACAGGTAAATTAATGATGGAGTTGTAAATTAGAAGAAAAAAGTGTAAACAAAAGAAAAATATAGTAAAATGACACAGAATTGTAAATTGACATTAATTATGAAATGAATCAAACAATTTGTAAACTAACATAAAAACTAATTAATTGATGGAAAAAGGGGTAAATTAATGTTAAAATTGTAATTTGCAAGAAGAACTTGTAAACAAAATAAAAACCTAGAAAAATGATATAGAACTTGTAAATTGACCTTAAGTGTGAAATGAACCAAAAAAATATGTTAATCACACTTACAAACTAGTAAATTGATAGAAAAAGAGATAAATTAATGATGGAATTGTAAATTAAAAGCAAAACTGTAACAAAACAAAAACTTAGTAAAATGACATAGAAACTTGTAAATTGTCATTAAGTGTGAAATGAAGCAAAAAATATGCAAATGACACATAAAACTAGGAAATTGATGATAAGAGTTTTAAATTAGAAGAAAAAAATTTTAAAAAAAACTTAGAAAATGATATAAAACTTGTAAATTGACATTAAGTGTGAAATGAAACAAAAAAATATGTAAATCACATATAAAATTAGTAAATTGATGGAAAAAGAGGTAACTTAATGATGGAATTTTAAATTAGAAGAAAAAAGTGTAAACAAAACAAAAATTAAAAAAATGACATAAAACTTGTAAATTGACATAAGTGTGAAATAAAAACATAAAATTTGTAAACTACACATAAACTAGTAAATTGATGGAAAAATTGGTAAATTAATGTTTGAGTTGTAAATTATAAGAAGAACTTGTAAACAAAACAAAAACTTGTAACTGTTGCATAAAACTTTTAAATCAACATTAACTTGTAAATGTTGCATAAAACTTGTAAATCACATATAAGATTAGTAAATGTAACTTGAAACTTGATCAAAAAAGAATAATTACATGCTACTTAGGTAACAGATTACCTATTTATTTAGAATTAATGGTAGATTTTTTATTCAAATCAGACGGTTCACATCCATTACGGTATCGATGTTGTAAATTTTGTTACGACATTATAGAATGACCCAACAAAACAAATAAATGAAGTTGAATAAACAAAGGAGTCGTTGAAATTTCTAAGCCTAAACAAACTGTAATAAATTGGTCATAACTACTTCTAAAGAACTTGAAATCTAGCTCTGTAAATTTTATTGAAAAGTTAACTTAATTATCTTTCCAACGATATATAGCTTGCACATTATTTTGGCTCAATCAATACCAATTTTATTCCAAATTTGCCCTTTCTGCATTAGATCTAAATTGTGTATTTGGCCGCCCAATAAGTTGAATAATGCCAACAATGCCTTGTCTTCTCTCCAAGCCCAATTTATGATGTCTTGCATCTTGAATTGCATTTTCAGTCCATATTTTCTTAATTAATCCATTTAAAGTAGTTTGCATATTTTTGGCTCTAGCTCGTGTAATTGGGCCTCCATGAATGTGAAAAGATCACTTGAAACTTTAATGGTAGTCCCTTGATTGTTCTCATCAATATTTTAATTTCTGAGATTTGATATTGGTTTTTTTTACTATGATTTGATCTTTAATTACATAATTGTTTTGTGTGATGACTTGATATTAACTAGATCTGTGATGATTTGATTCTGAAATGTAGGTTTCCGTATTTTGATGATTTAGGTATAATGTCGCTAAAAGTGTTTTTGATGATGTTTGTTGATAGGGGAGGTTCTGTCGAAATTTCAACTCGGATAAAATGGTAACACTTTGGCTTTTAACTGCATTTCTTTCCCTTTAACATTAAATGTTATTTTTGATGATGAAGTGAGAGTAGGAGAAGTATATGTATTTGACTTCAAACTTGTTAAAATTGGCTTTTTACTTAAGAGGAGTTGCATTGTTAAAATTGATGTACACACACACATGAAAGGAGATGTTTTTTATTTGGTTAAAATTGGTATAATTTGTTTTATTGGCACCTTTTAAAACTTGCAAAATACTTATGGGGAGCCTATATTTAGTGGGAGCTAATTTTTTGAATCATTTACACTATGATTACATGTAAGGTTTGTCAAGATTGTTGACATAAATATATCCAGAACATTGATTTTGATGATGACAACAAGCCAACTTCGAACAGGTGAGCTTATGAAATTAAATAGAAAATCGTTACGTGAAAACGACAAGTCAAATTTGATCAGTGAACTTTGGAATTAAATGGTAAAACAACAATTTCAAACAGTGATCCAACAATTCAAATGATAAAAGGACAATTTGACAATTTCAAACGGTAAAATGACAATCCAGCAAACTCATTGAGGTTAACGAAGATGCGATTGTCCAGAAAATCAACAATGACTATTTTTCTTCTCCAATTATAAAAGGCTACATCAAATACAAGTTACAAGCATGTTCAACAATTATCGTCAAGTTTATCATTGCTATTCAATTTGTTCTGAGCTATAATTTGTTTATTCCTTTATCAAATCACACTTTGGGCTTTCATTTGTAAACACATATATTTTGTGAGGGACAATTTGTGTAATCTTCATTTCAATATTAAAATGATGTGATTGTAAGTGGGAAAACTTTGGGAAAGGGGTGAGAGATCATCTCAAATTGTGAAGGTTTTATTGACACCTTGGAAGTCGTAAGCATCTTGAAGCCTTGGATTGTAAAGGTTTGGATAGTGAAATCATTAAGCTCGGTTAGTTTGGAGGCGTAAACGTAGGCAGAGATTGGTAAACCACGTAAAAATGTCATTTTTGCTCTCTTCTCTCTTATCTCGTTTAAATTTATTTGTTATTACATTTATTAGAAGTTTGTAGCATAAATTTGTATTGATTTTTTAAACTTATTACTTAATAACTTTTAGAAACCTAATTCGTCCCCTCTTGGTTGCTTTGTTAAACGTTCAATATTGTGCCATCAAGAAATTCAACTTTGACATGCAAGAAGATTACAACTGGCACAACTTGAGAAATTCACAATGATATCATGAGAAAATCTTT